>OZ023196.1:40000-1358500 GCA_963995505.1 Hypericum androsaemum
ATATTCAAGCACGACTTGTTGCACAAGGTTTTTCTCAAACACCTGGTATTGATTATGAAGAGACATATTCTCCTGTGGTGGATGCAACCACGTTTCGATATTTGATAAGTCTGGCAGTACATGAAAAGTTGAATATGCTTCTTATGGATATTGTTACAGCTTATTTATATGGTTCACTGGATAGTGACATTTATATGAGAATTCCAGAAGGATTCAACGTACCAGAAGTACGTGATTCTAGTCAAAAGGGACTATACTCGATCAAATTATGTCGATCTTTATATGGATTGAAACAATCAGAGCTGAATGCGTATCTTACTATTTAATAGTTGAGACATTAGCTGTGTGTGTATATTACTATTTAATAGTTGAGACAATATATGAGTGTGCATCTTGCTATTTAATAGTTGAGACAATAGTTTAGTGCATATCTTACTATTTAATAGTTGAGACAATAGCTCAGTGCATATCTTACTATTTAATAGTTGAGACTAAAGTTGAGTGCTTATCTTTCTATGTAATAGTTGAGACAATAGCCGAGTGCATATCTTACTATTTAATAGTTTAGACAATAGCTGAGTGCATATCTTACTATTTAATAGTTGAGACAATATATGTGTGTGTATCTTGCTATTTAATAGTTGAAACAATAGCTCAGTGCATATATTACTTTAATAATTGAGACAATAGCTGAATGCTTATCTTACTACTTAATAGTTGAGACTATAAGTGAGTGTGTATCTTACAATTTAATAGTTGAGACAATTGCTGAGTGCGTATCTTACTATTAAATAGTTGAGACAATAGCTGAGTGTGTAGCTTACTATTTAATAGTTGAGACAAAAGCTGAGTGTGTCTCTTACTATTTAATAGTTGAGACAAAGTATCTTACTATTTAATAGTTTAGACAAAAATTGAGTGCGTATCTTTCTATTTAATAGTTGAGACAATAGTTGAGTGCATATCTTACTAATTAATAGTTTAGACCGTAGCTGAGTGTGTATCTTACTATTTTATAGTGGAGACAATAGTTGAGTGTGTCTCTTACTATTTAATATTTGAGACAAATGTGAGCTTGTATCTTACTATTTAATAGTTGGGACAATAATTGAGTCTGTATCTTACTATTTAATAGTTGGGACTATAGCTGAATGCGTATCTCACTATTTAATAGTTGAGACAATAGCTGTGTGTGTATTACTATTTAATAATTGAGACAATATATGAGTGTGTATCTTGCTATTTAATAATTGAGACAATAGCTCCGTGCATATCTTACTATTTAATAGTTGAGACAATAGCTCAGTGCATATCTTACTATTTAATAGTTGAGACTAAAGTTGTGTGCTTATCTTACTATGTAATAGTTGAGACTATTGCTGAATGTATAACTTATAATTTATTAGTTGAGACAATAGCCGAGTACATATCTTACTATTTAATAGTGTAGACAATAGTTGAGTGCATATCTTACTATTTAATAGTTGAGACAATATATAAGTGTGTATATATAGTCGTTGGGAATCAAGTGTGGGGTCGAACTAGCCAGCTCTATAGGCTTTTCTAAGGTCGTTCTTGAATCGGATTGTCAACCAGTGATCCAAGCGCTTATTAGGCCGATCAGAGTAACGTATCTCTTATCATCATGATTGCCGGCTTGGGGTTACTGCCTTTGGTGACTTTTGCTTCAGCTTTGTTCGCCGGGAAGCTAATAAGTTGGCAAAGTTTGATGTTGTTAGCAGCAATAGACACTTTTTTCAGCCATTCCTCCCAAACTTAGTTCTGTATTACTTAACGACTTTGTATGACTGAGGTTTTATTTTATTGCATAACCCTAAAAAATAGCGGAGGCATATAAAAGTAGAACGTTTAAGAACTGCAACCAAAAAGAGGAACGTCGATTCGGACCGCCGGTTCGGCCTTTCCCTGTCCCAATTGCTGGCTCATTCAGTCAGGATCCAGATTTGCGGCCGTCTGTGCTGGACCCCATTCGAACTTAGCATACATACGTTTGATGCAACCGTCTTGATTTCCGAGGTGATCTGTCCCTCCGTTAGTGGCAGCATGTAGAACTTGCCCAGATGTAGCACTACATTCTGTTAAAGGAAGAAAAACGTTGACGAAACTCCTTTCCAAGAATAAGGATACAAAAGGATGCTTGGGGACTTGGAGGGAAGGGATTAAAGCAGTTCAAGTAACTAACAGCGAACCTCAAAATTCCTTGGCGCCTAAAAATGAAGAATGCCTACAAGAGACGAGCTTAAATGAAGGCAGAAAACAAAAACAACTTCCTTATAACAAAGCCGCGCTACAGTCCCTAGTCCCCTAGTCCCTGAACCGATTGCTGCAAAATTCTTTACTTCTTCACCTCCTCGTATTCTGCCTCGGGTGCCTGCTCACCACTTTGAGAATCGCCCGAGGAGGAATCGCTACCCCCCGAGCTCTTGGACATATGCTCCCCAATCTTCGAGACAGCTTTATTTGCGGCATCCAGTTTAGCCTTGATCTCTTCCGCGTTCTCCCCAGACATTGCCTTCCTCAACTCTGCCACAGCATCTTCAATCTCCTTTGCAACTTCTGAAGGGATCTTGTCTTTGTACTCGCCCAAGCTCTTCTCGATGCTATAGATGGTGGTGTCGGCGCTGTTTCTAATGTCAATCAGGGTCTTCTTCTCCTGATCCCTCTGAGCAAACTGTTCAGCTTCCCTGACCATTTTCTCAATTTCATCTTCAGAAAGACCTCCAGATGACCGAATTGTAATTTGTTGCTCCTTCCCCGTTGACTTGTCCTTCGCAGAGACGGTAACAATACCATTGGCATCAATGTCGAAGGTCACTTCTATCTGAGGCAATCCCCTTGGAGCAGGAGGAATACCCACAAGCTCAAATTCTCCCAAGAGCTTGTTGTCAGTTGCCATTTCACGTTCACCTTGTAGTACCTTGATGCCAACTTGAGTCTGGTTGTCAGCTGCAGTGGAGAAGGTCTGAAACAAGGGGGTGAGGAGGTCACAAAAGGAGGCAATATGTATGCTTTGATAAAACTATTAATCATCAACAAGCTTTGGAGAATACATGCTAAGTATCTAACAGGTAAACTAAATGTACTAATTAAAATAAAAGTCTCACCTGGCTTTTCTTTGTGGGGATCGTAGTATTTCTGTTGATCAACCTGGTGAATATACCGCCCAGAGTCTCGATACCAAGCGACAACGGAGTAACATCTAGGAGGAGCAAATCTTTGACATCTCCCCGCAAGATACCACCCTGGATAGCAGCTCCCATGGCAACCGCTTCATCCGGGTTCACTCCTTTGCTTGGACTCTTGCCAAAGATCTCAGCGACTACCTCTTGCACCTTGGGAACACGGGTCATCCCACCAACAAGAAGTACCTCGTCGACTTCTTTAACTGATACGCCAGCATCCTTCAAACAGTTCTTGCAGGGGTCCCTAGTTCTCTCAATCAAATGGCCGACCAAAGTTTCCAACTTGGACCTGGTTAATGTGATGTTCAGATGCTTTGCACCAGAAGCATCAGCTGTAATGAAGGGCAAGTTAATTTCTGTCTGTGTGGTAGACGAAAGCTCTATCTTTGCCTTCTCTGCAGCCTCCCTCAACCTCTGCAAAGCTAGCCTGTCCTTGGAGAGGTCAATGCTTTCCGTTCTCTTGAACTCATTCACTAAGAACTCCAACAGGGCATTATCAAAATCCTCTCCTCCCAAAAAGGTGTCGCCATTGGTTGCTTTTACCTACACAATAGTCACAGTCAATCAGTTGTCAAATACAATCTTGAATAGCAATAATAAATAAAAAAATACACCGACAATAAAGATGGTAGCATGTACCTCAAAGACACCATTAGAGATCTCCAAAATCGAGACGTCGAATGTCCCTCCGCCAAGGTCAAAAACTGCTACCAGTCCTTCCTTGTTATTCATTCCATAGGAAAGAGCAGCAGCAGTTGGCTCATTAATGATCCTTTCAACTTGCAGGCCAGCGATCTTTCCAGCATCCTTGGTTGCCTGCCTTTGGGCGTCATTGAAATAAGCCGGCACTGTAATGACAGCCTTCTGGACGGATTTCCCGAGATAACCCTCAGCAGTCTCCTTCATTTTAGTCAAAACAAAGGCCCCAACCTGGCTGGGAGAGTACTGCTGCCCTTTGACTTCGACCCAAGCATCTCCATTGGGAGCCCGTACAATCTTGTAGGGAACCATCTTCATCTCCTTCTGGACCTGAGCGTCGTCGAACTTCCGACCGATCATACGCTTGGTCCCAAACAGGGTGTTTTCGGGGTTAGTCACAGCCTGCCTCTTAGCCGGGGTTCCAACCAGAAGCTCTCCCTTTGGAGTGAAGGCAACCACGGAAGGAGTGGTTCTGGCACCTTCAGAATTCTCAATGACCTTGGGATTCTTTCCCTCCATGACAGCAACACATGAGTTTGTAGTACCCAAATCAATGCCAATGACATCGTTTCCAGCCGCCTTCGAACTGTGAGCAGCGAACAGCCGACGTCACAAATGGAAAGTACAAGACACAACGGGAACAACATAACATAGGGAGATCCAATTTCACCTGAAGGCTCTAGCTAGGCTGGTCCAACTCTGGCCCGCGCTAGACGTGGCCTTAGCATTCGCAATTCCGACAATCTGGCAATAACGGATTCAGCGGACGCAAGAGCGTAACTAATTCTCTCAACGGAATCCCAAAATAAATAAATAAATAAAAGCAGAGATGGAGGAGAGGATACCTTTCGATAAGCGGCCACGGGGGTGGAGTAGTTGCGGCGTCTTAACGAACGGAGGACTGCCACGGTGGCCATTGGAGGGATGGATCCCTTGAACGAGGACGAGAGAGAGAGAGAGAGAGAGAGAGAGGGGCGGAGGATGTGTAGATCGTAGCGTAAAGGGTTTAGGGTTTATGAGGTTTGGTTTAGGATTATTATTATTTATACAACCGCAGAAAGGGAAGAAGGTTCTAGACTAGGAAGAGTTGTAGTTCTTCGGTAATGGAAAACTGTCTATTTGGCTCTCTAAATTTATGATTAATTTCATTATAGTCCCCGGTCGGGCGGGCGTCGTGTAACACCAACAGCCACAAACATAATACCGACGTGTAATCGGAATAACCCATTCGAGGTAAGAAAATAAATATAATAAAACTTTCTTTATTTTTTTAGGTTAAAGATAATTTAGTACTTTGTGTTATTAAAAATAGATAATTTATACCCTTCTTTTTAAACCCAAAAAGAACATGTGTTTCATTATGACCGGAGAAAAAAAATTTTGAATCGCCTCCATTTTGACAAGTACAAAGTCTCGTAACAATTACAGCTGACATGGAATTTTCTTTATTTTCTTCGTCTCCATTTGGAGCTTTGATTTACCAAGGTCCAAATGAATTAGTGTGCTCCAACTTGTCGATGGAACTACTACTTCGGCCATCGTTGTGTTGTTTGTCGATTGCCCTGGAGGAGGCAGGGAGGCAGCCACCCCGAAGGGACGCGTCCGCTCGGCCAACAGGCTGCGCTCGTGGCCCTTCGGTGGCTTCTGGATCCTTCCAGGTGCGCCAGGCTGCGCTCGCGCCCTTTCGCGGGAGATCTCGCACTCCTTGACGTTCCAGTCCGTCGTGCCTCTTCGGCGGCCAACCTGAAGGCCGAGTGCCAAGTGCGCCACAAAGCGCCCATTGCGACCTGCGTCCAATGCGCCATGCGCACACGCGCGTGCGCGTGCTCGGATTCGCACCGTCCTCGCAGGCAGCTAGCGGTGGGTCAGCCTTTTGGGTAGCCAATGAAGTTGATAGGCAAGGAGGGAAATTCCTTATAAACAAGGAAATCCTCCTTGCTCTAATCAATGTGGGATTGCACTTTCCCATTTCCCTTTGGGCCTCCATTTTGGGCCTTACCATTTGTGGGCTTGCATTGAACTTTCATTCAAAACTCAACACGTTGTAGACAAGCACAATGTCGTCGAAGAGGAGTAGGAGGGAACGAAGAGGGTCTTGTGGAAGAGATGCATCGGGTCGTGAAAGCTAGCTTCACTTGGAACCCACCGGGAGTGTTGTTGGTGAGGAGGTGGAGAAGACATTGGGGCTACTAAAATTTAACAAAGTTGCTTGCTTGGTTGCTTTCTGGGTACAAGTTTTGTCACGTTTGGTTCGCTTCGGAGTGGTCTCATGTCAAGTCAACTGAAGCGTTTCATTTTTTTTTTTCGGTCGCCGAAATATGGCCGGAGATAAACACATTTTTTTTGGGTAATTTTCAAAATATATGGTACAAATTATTTATTTCTAATAACACGATATACTAGAGTGTTTGAACCCTATTTTTTCTTTTAATAATATTAATCCTTTAAAACACATGACATGGATGGGCTCATAATGAAAATGCCCACTGCTGTAATAGGCTCGAACTTGACCGAGGGTGATTGAAAAGCAAGAGGATACTTAGCTAGGTCTAGGTGGACTTCAAAAGAACACGAATCTTGATTTTTTTTTTTAGGGGACGAATCTTGATCTAGAGGAGAAAGCATGTGAATTTAAAATGCACCGCACCACTATTATATATTATAATAAGCTAGAGGAGGAGGAGGAGGAGGCGGCCTCAATCAACTACAAGTTGTCCTGTATTTGAGAAAAAAAAATACCAGGATCAAACTCCACCCGACTCAATTCAATATACGCAACTCACTCAGATATGAATGATATGCTACTGAGAGCTGCTTCGGGACAGGACAGGAACTCGCGAGTTGTTTAAAATAGAACTACTGCTACTAATACTACTACTTATTAGAGGCATACGCCACTAGAGTGCTCATAGACCCGCTCTGATGACATCTTAGCAAACTTGTGCGCATTCCCGTTTTGGCAAATGTTCACTTTCTTATATCCGTTGCTACTTGGGATCTGCTGAGCCTTCATCAGCGAATCCAACTGCCCGGATGCTGCAGCTACAAGCCCTGCATTCAGCGCAAAAACTGTCTCAATTTTGACCACGTTTAATTAACGCTCAGGTCTGATGATTGATGAGAAGACGCACCTAAGAACAATGCAGCAGGTTTGCCTGGTCTCGACTTGAACTCCGGATGAAATTGCGCCCCGATATAGTAAGGATGATGCGGCAGCTCAACAATCTGCCCATGAAAAATCGAATCAGATGCCAAAAATAAACTCAATGAAGAAACATTTCAATACTTTTAATTCATGTACCTCCATGCGACGGCCGGTTTCATCCTTTCCCGAAAATGAAAGCCCTGAATCTTCCAAACGTCCAACCATTTCAGGATTCACCTGCAGCAAGATCAACAACCATGTGCTTCAATTTCAGACACGGGATCATGCATTCATAGATTTGCAAATGAAAGAAATTAGAACTGATGCTCAATACCTCGTATCTATGTCGATGTCTCTCATCGATGAAACTTCTGTAACCATACCTAACAAGAAAGATGAACACATTAAGAGTGACCAAAACTCATTACATCAACGAATTAGAGATGCCTTACAATTTTGCAGATTTGGAGTCCTGGCCTTGGAAGTATGTTTTGTTCGATCCAAGACGCATGGTGCCTCCCATATGAGTCTGTGAGCCCTCGGGCATGAATATGACGCAGGGGTTGTTTGTACGTGGATCGAATTCTGCGCTATTAGCATCTTGGAGACCAAGAACAGATCGTGCAAACTCAATGACTGCAACCTGCATTCCCAGGCATATCCCAAGATATGGTATTCGGTTCTCCCGAGCGTATTTAGCTGCAACAATTTTCCCCTCAACGCCTCTATCACCAAAACCCCCCGGCACAAGAACACCATCTGCACCCTTGAGTAACTTCCATGCCAGCTTGTACGAATCAGGGTTCTGCAACAAGCATAACGAGATGGTGTGAGTGCAAAGAAAGGCAACATATTCCGAATTTATTTATCAACTGATTAGGACTTGAATGAAGAGTCGACCTCTTCCAGGGTGCGATCCTCGAGGTCAGTGGCTGCAACCCAGTCGACGACAAGCTTCTTGCTGCAAGCAACAGATGCATGCAGAAGAGCCTTGACCACAGAAAGGTAGGAATCCGAGAGGTCTGTATACTTGCCGACCATGGCGATTCGGACCTGCCAATTCATTGTGACTTGAGTAATAATCAATCAAGTTTATTAATGCAAACAATTAAAGAGAATTCCTTATTTACACTTACTGGGTCATGCAACCTGTCACAGAGTTGAGCTCTACCGGTCCATTCCTCCAGATTAGGCTCCTTGGCGCTGTAAATTGATTAAAAAATAAAAAGTAAAATAGCTGATGAAGCAAATGTGTGTATTAATAATCCTTTGGCAGGTAAGCTCGCAGTACGAACCATGGAAGACGAAGTTGTCGGAGGATTGCTTCGTGAGCCTTCTGATCCTATTTAAGAAGAAACAACAAATATATATGTGCAGCCGCTATAAGAAACAACAGAAGTGGGTATTAAAAATTGCAGAGAAGATAGTGACTTACTCGCAAGAGTAAAGGGATATGCCATATGTTGGGAACATCAAACAGAGTGACGATATTGTCCATCTGGAAAATGAAGAAGGGTCAGCTATTTCTTTCTTTCTTATCCCACCAAAGTCCAAAAAAAAAAAGTTAATTTCTTTCTTATGCAAAATAAAACAGAAGAAGCATATGAACGCACCGGGACGTGGCAAAATTGAGACAGCTTCTGCTTTACATTATCGTCAAGTGCCTGCCAAAAAGTCCATCCTTGTGAGTTAAGAATATTCAACTTTATGTCTTTATCTATCATATTCATATATCGAGAGAGACCAGGGTGCTGCGACAAGCCAAGATATCAGGCGACAATCCTTGTCCTCTTAGCCCCCGAACGCTGTGCTGAGTTGGCTTTGTTTTCTAAAGAGCATCATTCATCGTTTAATCGCGACGAGGTTAGTTTTCGGCCACCTGGCTCGGAAAGTTAATCCGGACGGAATCGTTACAAAAGTTACCTGTTCCCCGACAACATTCAACACCGGGACGAGGCTCACATGAATTAAGCAAAAGTTTCCGGCACCTAATTAATAATTAAGCCATCATCAAAGGACCAAGGGAGATGACTAAAAACAAATTTATACACAAAAAAAAAAAGAGAGGCAAAATTAGAAACTCACCGACAGCGTAGGAGAACTGTCCGAGGGCCTCGATGAAGGGCATGGACTCAATGTCTCCTATGGTGCCGCCAAGTTCGATGATGCAGACATCGGCAGGATCATCGTCTCCATCCACAGGAACCATCGCGACCCGCTCTATCCACTCCTGGATCGCATCTGTTATGTGTGGAACAACCTGGACAGTCTTCCCCAGATAATCTCCCTTCCTCTCCTTGTCGATAACCGCCTGATGATCACAGGCCAGTTATTACTTACTTATTAGTTGTGTTCTGTCTCACTCTGGCACCACATAATACTCTTAAAAACATATATATAGCTAGCTCGCCTGGTATATCTTTCCGGTGGTGATATTATGTTCCCGGGTCAACGTGATATCCAGGAAGCGCTCATAATTCCCGAGGTCCAGGTCCACCTAATTAAACCAGAGTTTATCATATATTACTTAGTATCACTAAGTCGAGATCCGGGGGAGGCAGAGCTAGTGAGTGTATAGAGAGAGATTACCTCACCGCCATCGTCGAGAACATAAACTTCGCCGTGCTCGAAAGGTGACATTGTACCCGCATCCGCATTCAAGTAAGGATCTGGAATTGGAAAAGCAACACAAGATTAATTTATACAGTCAAAATCCGAAAGAAGAAATAATAAAAAAACATATAATACATATAGAGAGAGAGTAAGAGAGACCAATCTTGATGGAAGTGACGCGAAGACCACAGGCCTTAAGGAGGACTCCGATGCTGCTGGCGGTGACGCCTTTGCCGAGCCCGCTCACCACTCCGCCCGTCACTACTATGTACTTCATTTGCTTCTCCGATGCTGCACTTTTCAAATATCCTCTTATCTCTTTCCGGGGTGAAGCTAGCTTAGCTACTAGCTAGCCAGGGAATCAATTATATCGGGACTTTCAAAGTCGATTGATGAGAATTCCAAGAAGCACCTAATTGACTTGACGTACCTAAAATTAAGGATGCTTACTCATTAATTAAGCGGCAAAACGGGATTGTATATCCATCTAATATTAGGTGAAAGGAAATGAGATGGATCGGTTGGTTCACTCTTTTGTGGCACTCGGGGGGGCACCTTTATATAATACTACACTACTACTTCTTTCCTCGTAAGCAGTAGAGAGAGTGTTAATACTGTTATTTTTACTCGTTGAAAAGTAATTCAAACAATTAGGTTGCATCTGTTTACATAAATACTAATTTTTGTTTAGACTATATTTGGTGCTAAAAGGATTTTTTTGGCAAATTAGCCTACCTCGACTATTATCCCGTGGGTTGAAATTTTTGCCATGGGATAAACTTATTGTCATATTTTTTTCCACATTAATTATTTTTTTCACAATATTTATCCCTTTCTTTTACATTATGTATCTTTCTATTTAGTATATATTCATCGTATATACTTTTTTATAAACAAATTAATTCTAAAAGTACTAGTGTTAAACTATGGATTTAAACTAATAGATAAATCACAACGGTTACAAGCACCCTTAATAACGGCTCTAAAAAATGTAACCTCGGGTGGTAAATTTAGAAAGCCAGTCCGTTATCCTATTTCCTTTTCAACGCCGGTGGTGAACCGCAGACACGCCTCCTCGGATTTAACCACCTCACTTAACTTTTTTTTTTGTTGAGATTTAAATTGTTTTTACCTCACTTAACTATGTCATACGGTTAAAGTGGTTTAACCTTAATTACGCACCCTTATTTAAGTAGATGCCAGAGACATAAATTCATATTTCCAAATTACGAGAAACGTAAATATAAACATACTTAAATATTTTCATCCGAGACTTTTTTTAAACTTTATAAAGGTGAAAAAATCTTCTATAAAAATAGAGCGCCTAATGTTAATGATGCGATCAATTTTAAGTGGTAATTATACCACACTTTGTGGTTGTGAGTATATTTGACTCCAGTTTCTTTGATACGGTGAATCAACGCTAGGCTTAGCTAATAGTAATAGTTCGTCGTATGTGACTTGCAGGACGTAGCTCAGTAGACAAGATCTTTTGGCAACCCGACAGCGAAGGAATTTACACAGTAAAATCAATGAGGAGGATTGTGTTAGGAAATCAAGAAAATAATAATGCAAATATAATACAAGATATAATATGGTTCGACTAATTATTTACGTCTATAAAAAGAATGAGATCTTTTATTGATGAGTTTACAGTCGCAAAGGTATACATAAACTATGATATCATGTCTTTAAGTATTAGACAAACCCTTGCACACCACGGAACGTCATCTAAGAGTCCAAAAGAAGAGTCAGAACAAAACAGGAAACGATTCGCAGCGCCACCCGGCGAGCATCGAGCCCCCGTACTGGCCCCCGAAGGATCAGAATACAATAGTGTTCTCCACTAACCTGTAGGTGTTCTTAGTATCCTTTTCACCCTCCATCACCACCGCAATATCTTTCTCCTCCTCTATTAGACCACCTTCAATCTTATAGCTATACCCACTATAATCCAAGACTTCTGATGAGATCAAATTTCTTTATACCTTTGGAACATGTCTAACCCCACACAACTTTCTCACGACACCATCCCACATCTTAATTCATATGTCTCATATGCCTGTAATTATACAAGTAGATTCATTGCCCAGAGTCACCATACCTGAATTAACGAACTTGTAGGTGTTGAATGACCCCCTATTGGGTGTTATGTACTAAGAACATGCGCTATCCAAAATTCTGGAATCACCAGGATATATCGGATTTGATAAGACAGAAAGACAGTGACCATCCAGCCCGTCTAAATCTGTAGTTGTATTCATAGATGTCGGTCATTTTTCTTTGTAGTCCCAATTTCTTCCTAGACAATCCTTCTTCATGTGCCATTTTTCTCCGCACTTGAAGCAATTTCCATTGAACCTCCTTGACCCCGACCTGGTTCCTTTTCCATCTCTACGATCATGGTCTTCCCTCACAACTAACCCTTCTCCTCGTTCATCGCAGACCTTCGTTCTTTGATGAAACACCAATAAAGCACTAGTGATATCCTCCAACACCAAGGACTCCTTCCCTCAAGTTAGAGTTGTGAGTAAACTCTCGTAGGAACCTAGCCAAAAATTCAACAACAACAATGCATTATCCTCGTTCTCGAACTTCACATCAATCCTACTTAAATCACTCACCAACTGATTAAAATCATTGATGAGTTTGCTCAAATCTGAGCCCTCCATCATCTTAAGCCCGTACAATATTTACTTAAGATAAAGCTTATTCGATAACGACTTCGATATATACCTTTGCTCTAATTTTTTTCAAGCCCCCGGCTGGTGACTCCTCATCTACGGCATGATACATCACATCATCTTTCAAGCACAAGCGAATCATTGCCACCGCCTTGGCCTCCAATTTTTTCCACTCTTGCTCCTCCATCTTCTCAAGATTCTTCCCCGAGAGTGCATTGATCATTCTTTGTTGCACCAGCAGATTCTTGATAAGCCTTTGCCATAACCTAAAATTCGAACATACATCGAACTTCACCTAACCAAACTACGCGTCAAGACCCACCATCCTCTTTCTTAGCTCTGATACCAGTTGTTAGGAAATCAAGAAAATAATAACGCAAACACGACACAAGAGATAACGTGGTTCTGCCAGTTGCCTACGTCCACGTAGAGAAGGAGATCATTTATTGATGAGTTTCCACTCACAAAGTCATACATAAACTAGGGTAACATGTCTTTATATATTAGACAAACCCTTGCACACCTTGGAACCTATCTAGGTCATCGAGAACTCCAAAACAACAGTCTGAACTAAATAGGAAATGACTCGTAGTGCCACTTGGCGGGCGTCAAGCCCCCGGACTGGCCCTCAGACCTGGCTGGTGCCAGGCCTCAGGAGGGTGCTAGCCCACCTGCCAAAATTTCCTCTTTTCTTGCCAAACTCCACATATTTCAAACGAGGTGGCACTTACTAGAAATCAAACTAACTGGTGCGCTAAAGCTAATATGGAAGCTTCAAATCCCTCTCAGGGTGCAATGTTTCATGTGGAATTTCTTTTGTATTTTTCATTCATACAAAAGAAATCTCGATTTGATTCAAAACTCAAAAACAAAAATAGTTGATATTGTTGATATTGAAACAAGAGGAATCCTAATCCTAATTAGAACTATTTTGATTTCTCAGATAGAGGATAAAATGATATCTAAATCATACAGAATTCATGCTTCTTCTTTTTTTTTCACAATCTCGAAAGGGTTTCCTGAAAAAAGACAACATATCCGTGCTCTCATTTTTATGATTTTTTTAGGATCCTATGCCCCAAACTATTACTCGACAAAAGGTTCATTTATATACAATAATTGAATCGTAGCGGGTATAGTTTAGTGGGTCTCCATGAAATACTACAAATGAAGGATAATCTTATCAAGAGTCGAGGTTTAGACGTATGGGATTGCCTTCGTACGTTGTGTGGTGACAAGGATGAATCTGTTACCCATCTCCTAGTTCATTGTAGTTTTGCGAGAAAAGTTTGGATCCACTTTTCAAGGCTGGTTGGATTGAGTTGGTGCATTCCATTTTTGATGGCAAAGGCATTTACAAGCTGGTGTGGCTATTCAGCGGAAAAATGATGAAAGAAATTGGGCACGCCTGTTTTGGAGCTATAACTTGGAGAATATGGCATATACGGAATAAATAGATTTTTGATGAGGAACTGTAGTCATTAATCGGGTTCTTTATAACGCACTAGAATGGTTAATCTAGTTAAAATCGATCAAGACTATATGTCACCAAAACTTAATATTATTTTTGGATTCGCGAATTTCAAAGTAGCTTGAATTGTGACGTTTCTTTGATTATTCAGACTAATTTGCTAAGCGATATTGTAAATTTGTACATATTTTGGTGATTAATACAAAAAGTTTATTGATATAAAAAAATAACACGGGTAGCCGAGGGAGTATGTAATTTTGTGCATTTATATTTTTTAAGAAAAATATTAGCAAAGTGATATTTATTTTATAAACTAATGTGTCGGCCAAACATTGATTTCTTTTTCTCTTACTGTGCGCCTCTTTTTCTCTTTCACAATAAACCTGCGGAGAGCCTAAAGAAAAGTTAGAACAATGTAATCGTCAATTAATTAAAAAAATGTGTGGTCTTAAGAAGGAGGGGACGCAGAATGAAAGCGTCTAGTGGAGTCTCATTGCGGAAGCAAAGGATATTCCATTTGTAATAAGAAAGGAACCAAGTATTAGGATACTGTTATTTCGGTGGCTGGACCTTCCGAAAGTGCAATGACAGCAACTAGACGCGTATAAGATATCGCTACCAAAGGGCCACGCTTGGTCAGAACTCAAAAAGTTTGTATAATACGTGCACTTTTGGTAAATCCAACATAATTTTTTTTGTGACAATCCTCTCGGACTGCAAGCTTGCAGTAGATTTCATTTCTGGTGCATCTTACTCCATCGACTGGAAATTTGAAAATAATGCCTCCATGGTTAAGCTTTCCTTGTTATCTCTGTATAGGTGTAAGATAAAATTTTCTCCTAGGTCGGCCAATGAGGTGGCCAATTGAGTTGCGATAAGGACTCGTCTCGGCTCTTGTCCGTCCAATTGGCTACAACATCCGCCGCCGGAGCTTGCTAACCTTTTGTATGATGACTATCTGCCGTGATTTTTAAAAATATTGCTCCTTGTTTTTTTCCTTAAAAAAAACATAATTTTTTTGGTAAGTTAATATTTTATTAATTAAAAAGCGGAATCGATCAATGAAAAAGAATATAGAACTATCTTCTGTAGCAAGCTTTACACTGTAAATCCAACATAATCAGAATATATAATCCGTCATGACATCACAGTAGAGGTGGGCAAAAATGTGAAACTATAAAGTTCTAAAATAAAAATATGTCAAATTACTTGGTACTATTATTGAAGTTCAACCGATATCTTAACGGGATAAATGCCGTGATAACGTAGGATTTAATTTTAGTTTAAATTTGAAGCAGGATTATCCAGTACTGCTTGGAAACAAATCAACTTTATTGAAGCTTGTTTTATTCTCTCAGATTATGGCACGTATTTTCAACGAATGCGCTCTCCGGATGTGGTTGTTTGAAAACTTTAAACAAGTTTCTTTCTAGAAACCATCGGTTCACTTTTCTCTAGTGTATCTTTTTTTAAAGATAAATTTTTATATTGTCATATTAGAATTTGAACCATGAACCTCATAAATATTTATAACATCGTAAGCCGCTGGGTTACAAACTTTTGACTCTCTGGTTTATTTTTAAGACCACAACACTTATTAAATTAACAAATTTAGATTTGAATTCTCCTTCGGATGTAAACGATGCAAACAATCACACACACTAAATGAGTGGGGTATGAATATCATCATCGTTATTTTTTTAAATATAAGTAGATGTATAAATTCTAAGAAAAAGTAGTTGTAGAAAAAATTCAATAAAAAAACCAGTAAATTAGTGTCGAGTATGATGTATTTGTACGATAGTATTAGACAGACGTGTTAGTTTGGGTCGGATTGGCGTTGGTTGAATCGGGAGCGGTTGGCTGGTCGGCTAAACGGATCATGTTAAGTGGGTCCCGCCACCTTGCATGTCACCACGTAAGCTCTTCTGATTAAATTACTCTCTGCTTCTCCGTAGTAGTACCTTTAATTTCCTCGTTCATCGCCGAAAGAGATTTGGTGAATCTTTTCGGATCCTTTTTGTTCCAGCAATTAATTCCAAGTCAAGGATAAAACACATGCTATGAAAATATAACATTGAATATATCGAAAGAGATAAATCTATATCGTCATGATTATGGTAAGTCACGAGGATTAACAGCCAGGGTCAATTTCGACATTTTTAATAAGTAAATTTTTATATACTTTCAACAAATCATAATGAGACAAAATTTCGAGCGTCGTCTTCGATATGGACATTTCTTCTTCTGGATAATATAATGCACGCGTGCATAGCTTATTGGGTATCTTGCTAAAACTTTAAAATAAAATTTGTTCAATAGAAAGAAAAAAATGCAAGTTTGATGAATAGATGCCACGTCAGTCAGTTTGCCGTACTGATAAAAAATTTATTTTCCGTGCGTGGGTGAGGTGTTAATAATGTGGGTCCCAGTTTTTGGCCGTTGGTTGACAGTTGACCGTTCTCGTGTGCGAACCGCGGTCGGCCCTACGCACCCCAATTCCTGCCGACATATCCTCATATTATTATTATTATTATTTATTATTATTACTTTTCAATTTCTTTTCGGTGGAACTCTTTTCACCATTGCCGTCCCTCGAATCAAAGGAGAAAAAAACGCCTTTGACGCGTTTAACCAATCCTTGTAAGCCCTGACTAGCCCTGACATGAATTCAAACTATAAAATAAAAAAAATTAAATTTTACCATTTTTCTTGCTCAAATTTAAATTAGTTAAATTAATAAATATTGAAGATACATCTAAGAAAAAAAAATCCTTTATCCTTGATTTCTCCCCAAATTACGCATGGTTGGAATTGAAAGTAATGGTCCCCCAGGGGAGAAAACAAGAGACCCAAAGCTTTGTGATATTTTGGTTGGTTGGTCCGTTGGAGAATTTAACTTTTTCAACTGCCATACCTAACGCTCGCAATATTTTAATTTCATATTATCTATCCCCTCCCGCTCCTTGTCAATACCACGTCACGTGGGGTCGCCCGCCCCCCAGTGACTCTTGACACTATTCAAATTCCCTATTAATTCATGTTTAAGCTCAATTAATTAAGCCGGTCCCATTCCATATATTTGAATCTTCTTGTAGATTTTCACCAAAAAAAACAAATCTTCTTGTAGATAAGACTTATGTAAGCTATTGTTTTAAAATACGAGTTTTGGTATGGGTCGGATTTTGTACTTTTTTAGTCCAACCGGTCCGACCGATCAGACCTCTTGTTGGACCAGATACTTTTTTAATTAATTTTTAAATATTTTTTGAATAATATTTAGAATAAATAGTCGAAATATAGGTTTCAAAATTTATATTTTAGAAATATCAACTAATTTATAACATATAAAGTTCATTTTTCTTTGTTGATTAAGAGAAATCAAGCATACGATATAACATTTTTTTAATTTTTACTGATTTGGATAAAATCTGGCCAGACTAGGCAGTTCGAGTCAAAAACTAGTCTGAACTGCCCGGTCCAACCAGTTTTGGGCAGTTTGACCGGAGACTATTTTACCCCTAAAATCGAACCGCTCTGATGCTTAATTTGCAGTCCAATCAGTCAGATCACATTTTTCAAAACTATGATTTAAACCTCTCATCTCAAATGCATGAAAATCTCCGTCAAAACAAACTTATTTGGACGCAGCAAAGTAGTTCAAATTAATTCGTTATAATCGTCTCCGCTTCTGAATTTTCCAAACAGAATTAAAACATTGCAGAATTAGAGTAACAAAATTATTATAAATGAGGCATTGCCGGGG
Source organism: Hypericum androsaemum (assembly GCA_963995505.1). NCBI lineage: Eukaryota > Viridiplantae > Streptophyta > Magnoliopsida > Malpighiales > Hypericaceae > Hypericum > Hypericum androsaemum. The sequence continues at coordinate 57,582 of OZ023196.1, forward strand.
AGTGAAAACAAGAAAAAGGGAGATGATATATAATAAGATAAATTACTCAAAAGTCCCCCGTGTTTGAAAAATAATCATATTGTCCCTCGTGTTTAATTTTTATTATACTTTCGGGTCCCTCGATGAGTTTTTTCTTTTTTTGTCATTAAAATGACAAAAATACCCTCAGAACAAAAATAAAAAATTGCTGACATCATCTCTTCTTCTACCTCGATAATTTCATTGAAAAAAAAGCATATTTTTTATCGATTCAATAAACCTTGAAAAATCAGTAACCCATTCATCTTCTTCATCGAACACAAATGCCATAAACACCAATTCCCCCCTTCTAATAACCCATTGGGATGCCGAGTAGCGGCGGCAACTGAAGGCGGCGGTGGAGACGTCGTCAGGCGGGCCCCACCTGCCTGGGACCACCCGGCGGACGAGTCGTGCGTCGCCCATGCGATCGCGTGGTGAGTGGTTGGCCATGTCTCCTTCGACCTAAGGTTCTCTATGTTTTTGGGTTTAGGATTTTTTTAATTGTAGGCAAGAGGTTGGATTTCAAGTGTACTTTGGATGTTTAATCGAATAGTGAATTAGTGTCCCTGCAGTTCGTGGATGTTCCTGGATCTAGTGAGTTTTGATTTTGCAAGCTGAAATAATGAAAGAGCAGTTCACCAATTGGGATTAGGGTTCTTACAGAATTGGACATTTTTTAGGAGGAAGAAGAAGAGATGATGTCAGCGATTTTTTTTTTGTTCTAAGGGTATTTTGATCATTTTATTGATAAAAATAAAAAAAAGAGCTGCTAACGTGCGCCAGGGATCCGAAAGTATAATAGAATCAAACACGAGGGTCGTCGACGTATATTTTGGAAATAGAGAAACTTTTGAGTATATTTAAGCAAACCCGAGAAACTTTGCTGTAATTTACCCTATATAATATAGTGAAGAGTCGTCTAGCTCATTCCTTTCGGAGCACGGTTCCCGCAGCAACGGACAACTACTCCTCCATATAAGCCATTGCATGTGAACATGTGACAATCCATTATTTTTATATAAATTCGACAAAATAAAGAAATAAATTGATGACTTTGTTCGGTCCAAGAAAGTAAAGTGCCTTTCCCTGCTAGTTCATTTCAAAGAAAAAATTCCAATCTCTCTTCGCGCCCAAGGATTTAATTAAGTCACATGTTTCCTTAATTACATTATAGATTTATGTCAGACGAAGAGAAACTAATGTCATGTGCAGAATGCAATCTCTATTATCTAAATATAAGCTAAGACACAGGCAGTGATGTGAATTATTTTTTGTGGTAAGTAAAGTTTATTAGTAGTGTTATTTAAAACCTATTTAGAATATAATTATTTAGGACGGTCACATGTGGATGGAGATGGAGACTAAGAACACTAACTATTTCAGTATTAGTCGCAGCTCCGACAGGCTCTCCTCCTTTCTCGTGCATATTCAATTTCTGTACGAGGTCTTGCATTTGTACTACTAATTGCGTGACGCGTGTACCAGTGCCATCTTGGGATCCCACAACATTTATCTTGTTGGGAAAGCATGGGAGTCCAAGCAATACACACACGAGCAAACCACGAACATGAGAAAGAATGAACACAAACACAAGGAAGAACACAAGATTTGGTTTCCCGGTTCAACACAAAAGTCTACGTCCGGAGGCGTACCAAGTCAGGAAAAATTTCACTATCTTTGCTCTTTGGTGTTTCACTCATACTTACAAACAAAAGCCTCACTTTAGCCTCTCCACTCTCTTTGGGTGCTCTTTCACTACAGTTCCACACACACAATTGATGTTTACAATGGGTATTTATAGAGGCACACACCCTACTAGGGTTATTGGGTCGGGAGGGGCAAACTTGTCCATCAAAATATCATTCCCAGGCTGATTGGCGGGCTCCTCGACTAGAGTGGGGCTGGCGGCTGCCGGGTCTTGCCCCGCCACTTCGTTTCGCCTCCTCGACGTCGTCTTTTGATCCGATCGTCATCCCCGATCATCCTCAAGCTCTTCACTCGAACTGCACGACTCCCCGGATGTCCTAAACTTCTTCACTCGACTCTTGACTCGATTGATTCTCTGAGCGTCTTCGGGCTCCGAACCCAATCCGATCAACTCACGAGACATTCTCAGGCTCCATATCCAGCATATCTATCTTGAATTCATAATTCAATAACAACCACCATGCTGATTAATTAAGGTATTGTATCAGAACTAAATTTTTGAATAAATATTCAGATACCTAATAATTTCTGTTGGAACATAATTGTCAATCAAGCTAAACACGGGCCAACTACCCAACAAATTGATGACTAGTCGGGAATGAATCTGGTTGTCTGTCTGCTCCTTTTGGCGTTCCAAACGGGGCAATCACATGCGCATGTGAGAGATAAAAGAGAGACGGTAGGAGGAGGTGTCAGGGCATGTGAGGGGGAGGCCCCATCCCGGTAGTTATGGCAGTTATAATGCACGAGATTTAGTGGTCCCACCAACTGATTTCATCATGTGTCGGTCGGGTCAAACATGGTCCTTTACTTGCCAACAAAGCGAGAAATTTAGGGTGGTCTCTTCAGATTGGTATATTTTTACCAATTAATTAATGACATATGAATAAATGATGTTTTTGAAATTCATCTGTCACTAATTTTTTAGATATTTTATGAATTCTGTAAATTTGCTAATATATTTTTTAGTTCCGATGAATTTTCTAATACATGGATTGAAGTAAGTTTGTAAAAAGAATGGGTACAAAAAATGTAACTAATTTGATTTATCATGGAATGAATCACAATTATTTATTCTAAATATTTTGTAGAATAAATATTAGTTATATAGGAAACCTCTTTAACTTTTGTATTTCAAACGTGTCTTAATTATGAAGAAGAGTATCAAAGCTTTAAATCTTATAATTACCTAATAATGTATAATATTCTAACCTACGAATCAATCTACTTTTTTTTTTGTTGAAAACCAATCCCCTTTTGTTGTGGACAACGAACATTATGATAACACTATTATTCTACTTTTTTTTCACCATAGACATCAATTTTTACTAGACTCCTAAATTCTCTCTTATTTTTTCATCAAGCGTTGTATCATTTTCAATCTCTGAAATACAAAATCTATTTTATTTATAATCTCTAGTATCATATTAATATGAGTAGTAATAGATTTTTTAACGAATTCTCTCTCTCTCCACTCAAAAAAGGAAATTAACTTAAATTATACTTGAATATCACGTTCTTTAATCTATTTTTTGTGACAATCTTCTTTCATTAATTGTAAGATTCTATATCTTAAATATTCATTTTACTAGATTGTATGAGGTGACATCACTTGTCCACGTGTCATTAATTAATTGGTAAAGACATCAAGTCATCAACGAGGGATCACTATAAAGTGTCTCCAAGAAAGTGGCTACATTGCTATTGTAACTTGTATTTATAAAAAAATAATATTCGCCAAAATACCAAGTAGTTACATGCTATTGGACATTTTTAGTGTTCTTAAACATATATAACCTAAAACAAACTTATAAAAATACAAAACTAGTAGCCTAAATATGTATTAAGTTAGGTAAATTATAGGTCTTTAGTACCCAAATATTCCCCTACTAACTCATCATCCCCAATTGCTTCAAGTTGCAGTCTCCAAAAGTTAGCCCTCCCATCATGTCGTCCATCGAGCCTTAAAAATTCTTGAGTTTGAACCTACAAATGTAAAAAAAAAAGATCATTGAAAAAATTATCTTTTAAAATAGGATCCGACAATGTTAAACTCTCAACACTATTAATTAAAACAAACGGGATGGCCTAACCGTCGTTCAATGTTCAGCAGTCACTACTACAGGCCTCACTCACATGCAAATATTGTATCTCAAACACTTGGAGAAAGAGAGATATTGAGTTGGTGGCATATCAATATCATATCTGAATCTTTTCATTTAGAAGCACATTTTTTAAACATTTTCTTAGACATTTGTTCGAGGGTCATCTATCATCCACGAGTTCAGACCGTTAAATGAAATGTGTTTCGAAAGTGGTCAGTATATGGTTTTAAATTACAGTGGGGAAGGCAAATGGACTGAATTATCCTCAAGACGGTGTGGGTTAAATCCCCATTTTGCGTCGTTAATTATCCTCAAGGCGAAATTGGTGAGTATATGGTTTTACATAGTTGAATATGTTTAGATAATATTTTAGACGATTTTATTGCTTAACTATACTAACGGTGTAATGTATTCGTGCATATTTGACATAACTTTTTGATGGGTATATTACGTATAAAAAAATTATACATCATGGGGTGTCCAACTTGAACTTGTCACGGGGATTCTTCTTGTCCAATAGGTATAGATTAGCCATTGTTTCCCGGCTCTTAATTCAAGACCTGATGCCAAGCAAATGATGTCGTTACTTTTTTTTCAGCTGCATTTTAATAAACGAGCTAAGCAACATTAAACAACTTCCATGTCCTATGGGCAGGGTAGATATGAGTAGTTCTCACTTCAAACTTTGACTCGTGTATGTAGTCATGTTTTATCCATCTCCATGCTACTTGCGGGAAACAAAATATATTATTATGCCATTCACAACAATAAAATGTGGTTAATGATCTTTCTGTTTCATACCCGTTCCAAGACTTAAGACAGCTAAATAATCCATTAATGTATAGTGCTTGGAAGGTTCAAAAGGCCAATATGGACAAGACAGGCCCACAACACTTTGATCCTCTTCCCCCGACAAGGACCGCACTCTAAAATAGACTCACCGTCTAACAAAGAAAACCTGAGACAAAATGAACCTGGTAAAGCTTAAACAATACCCTGATGTAGTTAACAAGCAAGATGAAGACCACCTCATGCCGTGCAGTGAAAGAAAATCAACACCCAACCCTAATTTGGTATAATTTCTCATAATCTAAAATAGATGCTTCTTAACAATTCAATCAGTTGCTCAACAAGGAACTTGGAGATGCCCAATTCCGATACGAGAATGAGCGAGGCAATGGAGAAAGCACACGGAGAGAGAGGCGGAGCGGATCGGATAGTTCAAGGAGATCCTCAGCGCAGGCAACATTAGGACGCCCCTCAGCTTCTTTCCTTGTTCCGTCTACATTACAGTACTGCTTGCTTGCGACTTGTTAGGAAAGGGAATGGGAAAGAGGAACAGCCCAGACCAATTGTATCCTCCAACCTGGGCCGTTCCTCCAATTTTTTTCAACTAAACTTCAACTGATGTCCTCGTTATAGAACAATAAGGACCACGAAATTGAAGAGATTGGAGAATGAACAATAATAATACTAATAATAATAACAATAATAATGGGTGCATCAAAATCAAATCAAATCAAATGCAATCATCTATCAAAGTCAAACTATTTGGACGAGACACAAAAGATCAAATCAACATCAAACCCAGATAGCAGCGCAGGGATATGAACACCATTCATGAAAGATCGACCAAATAGTATTTTGTTATTTTTCAAACAATCTACGCTTGCCGAAAAGAAGAAGAAGAAGAAGAAGAAGAAGAAGAAGAGCAGCGCAGGGATTTATAACAAACAACTACTATTCGCTGTTCGATTGGTAAGTTGTTCGCTCTGCAAGTATTCTACGTACTATTAAATCTTAAAAAACCAGTCCAAACAAAGATGGTGTGACTATAATTGAACTCATCCCGTGGCACTAAATACTCACTTGTATATCATCAAATGTGTCTCAACCACCACAACTTTCCACTGCTAGAAATACCTGGTTGGACTTTGGTTGTTGATTTCCCACTTCTAAGCTAAACTTTACGACACTTCTGATGATGTAGTGCATCAAACACTTGTCCCCGGAACCGTTTATGTTATACTTGTCTCAAGACACTGAAGAACCTGGGTTTGAACTTTAATCTGGCTTCAGTCCACAACATCATAATTGGGAGCAGCTGCAAGTATCCTGTCAGCTCGAGATGAAGATCGCCTCCCACCTTCACCACCGCCTCCCATTTCTGTTCCATCGTCAATCACAATCAAGCAACCTTCTCTTTGGATCAAATTCTGTCGCACATACATAACATCGGCATTACCTTCTGCCCCCAACCAAAATACTCTCAAGAGTATAAAACGTAGGTTTGTCCTAGCAGCAGCATACCTCTATGATGGCTCTGATATTAAGAGCTTCTTTTGTAAGTTCCTCCAAAGAAGTGTAGCTATTGTTCTGATTCTGCTGTTCCACGTACCATTTTATTAGCTCTGCCTGCCTCATTCCAGCCAGCCCAGACCCTAAATTTCAATGTCCCAATTGATTAGAGAAGACATTTTTGGAAGTTGAAAGTACCAAAGCCAATCAAATGAATCTGCAGCTTCAAGTTTCTAGAGTGTACCTTCCCGAGCCACAATTTCTTCATGCTGTCTAAGGCGCATGACCAAGGCTTGTGTAATTCTCCGAAAGTATTCTTCGGTCAACGAAAGTCTTCCACGGGGCTGGCTCGTGGCACCCTGCCCGCGTCCTGAATGACATCCTCTTTTCAAAGATGAAACAAGCCAACAACAATCCGAAGAGTCGAGAAGCAATTCTAACCTGCAGTGACGCCACCGCCCTCAGCATCAGCGTTACTTGGCTGACCATCACGGCCATCGTCCCCGCCATCACCACCAGAGCTGCCACTATGATCTTCTTGAAACTCGGATAGATCAATCATGCTGGACTCGACACTGCAACAACAGAAGGTTGTTCATTCATGTCAGAACCGAAATATGTTCCAGAATGGTGCGAGACACAGGGTCTGGATGGAGGTCATAATATAGGTCCAGATACATTCTTGCCTGATTATAGATGTTTTAAGCAATTCCACTGCCGCACGAACATGGTGTGGTTCTACCTGTGGCAAAAAGATTGGTCAAATTTCTTTTTTTTTTACTGATTATGTAAATGCTGATTATATTAGGCACCTCATTTTTCAAATAACTCCGAGCAATGGCCTCGGAAAGTCTGACCAAAGCTTCCAGCTGTCTAACGGTCATTCGAGAAGCAACTCTACTTCCAGGAGCTGTATCACCAATCCGCAGTTCAACATATGACTCCACCAGCAGCTTTCTGGCCTCCAAATTAAGCTGAACGAAAATAATTTTCATAAGAAAGGCTAGGCCTAGTAGAAACCGAAATAACCAAATCAAGTAGCAACTGAGAGAAGTCTGAAAATTTGAACCTTTGGTTTCAAACGTTTCGCATATGCAATATAACGTTTCAATTGGGCAGATGTGAATGCAGGAGAAAGTGCTTCCTCGCGCTTCTGATGAAGTCGAACAATATGGTGGGCAATGCGGTAATCAGTTTGATCATTCGGATCATCAATCATCACGTATACCAGATCAAACCGGGAAAGAATGGCGGGAGGAAGAGCCACATTATACTTAAGAGGTCTGGATTTGTCGTAACGGCCTCCCGTGGGGTTGGCTGCTGCTAGAATCGATGTCCGCGCATTGAGTGTGGCTTGTATTCCTGCTTTTGTGATGCTTATGGTCTGTTGCTCCATGGCTTCATGAATTGCGACCTTAGCACCCATTTCAAAGATATCAGAACTCGCCAAATGAAAACCCGGAAAAATCATCCAGATAAAGGTTTACATACCTGATCCCTCGTATCCATCTTGTCGAATTCATCAATGCAGCAAATTCCATTATCTGCAAGCATTAGTGCACCAGCCTGGAAAACAATAGTCGGACATTAAATTCTTTAGGAAAACAAATTCCATTATCTTGTCCAATTGATTACCTCTATGCAAAATTCGCCAGTTTCTGGCTCTTTGGCCACAGTTGCTGTCAACCCTGCAGCAGATGATGACTTCCCGGATGTGTAGACAGATCTAGGAACAATGCCTGCGGTGTACCTGAAAGTACAGAGATGGAATACGAGATAAAATTCGCATCCTTCCTTGTTAGGATTAATATCTGTGAGAATGCGTGAGTTGCTTACTTGAGGAATTGAGACTTGGCGGAGCTGGGATCCCCAACAATACAAACATTGATGTCCCCTCTAAGATTAATGCCCTCATGGGTGACCTTGTGTACACCACCCAAGAGCATTAGCAAAATTGCCCGCTTGATATCTCCATGTCCAAAAACAGCAGGAGCGATGCTATCAGCGAGCTTGTTAAATAAGTCGGGAGCGTTTTTCATCTCTTCAATCTCATCTTTCTCTTCCTTCTAAATTACACAAATAAAATTCAGCAGAAATAAGAATTATTGCCGAAACAACAGAAAATGAAGAAAAGTGAACCGACAGTGAACTGCTGCTGGTTGTCAGCTTCATCAGCGTCTTTCTTTCTATTCCTGATGTCAGCATCCCGACTACCGTCACAAACCTGAATGACACAAGAAGCAAACATAAGGACTCGGGTAGGGCGGGCGCGTTGGTAACAAAACCACGTAGAAAAGAGACCTGTACTGACCTGCACAGAGTTGGCGATAAATGCAAGTCGGTAAGAAAGATCCCTGACTCCTAGAGCTCGAAGTCCCTTCACACCCTCATTCACGACATTGGAGTTGTTACGCTGAGATGCTTCTCGATGGAATTCAGCTCTCTCTCCAGGGGATGCCAGAGCCAGAATGTCCGGAATGACAACCATGGAACCAGTGAAGATGACACTGGAAAAAGCAGCAAAACAAACATGGAAAAAAAAAAGGCAAGGGAAGAAAGGGAAAAAAAGAGAGAGACGAGAGTGAAGTATATGTACGTGTCTCCTGCTCTGGCTTGCTCAACAATGTCATGGCGGAGAATAACATCTAAAGATCGGGGAAGGGATCCGGCCGGGATCTCTTTGGAGTTTTCCTGCACCCTGACTCTCTGCCAGTCGGCGAATTTGCTCTCTTGTCTAAGCAAAGCCCACCTTGATTTGTTGTTGCACATGGTGTTCACACAGATTGCAGGCTCGGTGTACTTGAACTGCTGCTCGACGTTCTTGATGACTCCGCCACACTCTGAGCATCTGAAAGACCCCTGGAGAAGCTCGGGCCTAACCTCACTGGTGCGAGTCACCACTCCGCTCACGGACACCAGCTTCCCGATCTCTGCAGTGCTGAGTTCCCTAAGCCTAATCAATCGCGCACATGTAGGAAGCTTAATTCTCAACAATCGCAGGGTGCAAAAAAAGAGAAAGCATGTAGAAGTTTGACCTCTTGAGAAAGGGGATGTTGAAGAAGGCGAGGTGCACGTCCTTGTTGTTGGGATTCTCGTCGTCGCCGAAGAAGGTGGGCTTGAGTTCGATGATGAAGCGCTTGCAGGCGTTGTTGAGGTAGGGCTCGAAGCGGAGGTAGTCATCGGAAATAGCCTTCTGGAGGAGGTCGTCGAAGCGCATGACGTGGGTGAAGTCAACGAACATGGTGCTGGATTCAGTCCTGGCCATGGCCTCAATCTCCCCCACGTAGTAACTCGCATTCTCCTCGCTGTTGCCATCTCTTCAATATGATGATCAAATCGCAAAAAAAAGAGAAGAGAAGAAAGAGACAGAGAGAAAAAAAACCTCTAACAAACCTCTTGAGGAATTGGAGGAAGATGTCCTCTACTCTCAACGCTTTATCGTCCACAAAGTTACCCCCGAACGCCTCCATTCCTTTGCCGGGGATTTACGGTAGGGTTTTCCTACTTTGCAGTTTGCATTTCCATATATTTTACTATTGGGTTTGTAAAATTCCAACTCGAAACATTCCTAATATGGATTTGATTATATTTGGCTATTCGGGGAGGAAGAATCAATATATGATCTTCCCTCGAGCTCTGCTTTTATATATGATCTCTCTCTCTCTCTCTCTCTCTCTCTCTTCTCTTTGGCGGGAAAACAAGCGCCGTCCGGATAACAACACCAACGTGGTCCGGCCCAAATGTGACGCTTATGGGCCTTTGCCCATCATCACATCTATCGTGGCCCTGGAACGATAGCCTCCCTTCCCTCTCCCAAAAAATACAAGTAAAAGACGTTCAATAGATCAACATTTGGTCTATTTTGGTTAGTCCAAATATTCTGGTCCGTCTATTCTTGCGAGAATTCTGTTTTTTAATTTTAATTTTGTTCTACTTTATTTGGTCTTGTTTAGATCGGTAGTCCAGATTGATTGATTGATTGTGACATCTTTTCTATTGAAATTTTATTCCACATTGGATTAATCAAAAAGTACCCCCGTTAAATTGGGACCCAATTCGGAATTTTTCTTGGGAGGTGCAGGAAAGGAATTGAAATGTAATATAGAGGAGCGTGGTGGTCGCTCCGGACCGCCCAGATCCCAAGATGATTTACTGTAATAATTATTTTCAATTTTTTACTTAGCAATCATCAAGTGGGTCTTATACTTAAAATAGAATTCATTTGAATTGTCTTTTTGGACTCTTTCACAACAATTTGTCTTGGATCCGATCTCGAACTATCTTCAACACTTTGTGTAGCCATAACTCCTATTTTGTATTAATTGAGCTTTGTTAAAACTACAAATTTGAATGACCAAAAACTAAAGATTTTATGGCCAATATTTTGATCCAGCTCTACCTAAATTTTTTAGCTTCGCTCCAATATTCCCTACTTATCCCACTGTTTCTGAACAAACTTCCCCCGAAGATAATTTTAATGTGGCCGATTTCTCCTCTTTTGTCTATCTCAGACTTAACCAAAAAATTAACAAAGATTTATGTCTCTTTCGTATTCAATAGGTTTCTCATATTGGTAGTATTATGTTCTTATATTTGTTTAACAAAATATGACAGTCGATGAGTGAAATTCAGTTTTTTTTATAAGTATGAAATTTGGTTATTATCAACAACAACATCAATTATATACAAAAAATAGATGTGCATGGCATGGCGTTAAAATTGGGAATATTTCATGAATAGTGTACAGGAGGAATAGAGGTAATAGACGTATATTAACGCATTTTGGATATAAAATTGCCACATTCTCTGCATGCTCGGGTCTCCCCTATACTGCACCGATTAACTGCCAGTAACCAAGAAAAAAGTAGGCCTCCTCCAACTTCAACTCCCCCAACCCCAATATTTATGACGCTCATCAGTAAAATTATTAATATATATTTATGGAAGCAATTAATTAAGGTCAAAAGCTCTCAATGTACATCTGTAACGCTTCTCCTTTCCGGAAAAAAGAAACCTGTAACGCTTGCAATAACCCCAAAGACATTTGTCCACCCGAACCCTCTAGTCTACGCCCATTATAATTATCTCATTATGCTATTAAAAAAAATAATACCAAAAGGCAAGTAATTATGCAATTTGTTGAGGCTTGGTGTCATCTACGTATCAAGTAGTGTCTATGTAGCCTAGCCGAAAAAATTGTACAATCTCTTCTGTGCTCCCTAAAATTCTTAGCTTCTCAACAAATTTAGTCTTTTCCTTGGAGCTGGATATACTCTACACATATGTTATATTCTCGTTTTCGTAGCATATTTCTTTCTTGATAGTATTTTTCTTTTTCAGTAAATGTGTATTTCTATTTGTTTATGGTACTCATTCAAGTAGAAGTTTTATGTGTAAATCTGAATATTTATGATGGAACTCATGGAAGGTGAAGCATATGAAAATTTATCGTAACAAAAAAAATGTCAAAGATTTGAAAATAGTTATAAGTGCATTAGTATATTAACTATTCTAGATGATATATATTATTTGAATTTTCGGCATGTTACGACTTGTGGTATATGTCATTTATGAATATGATAATTTACTTTCCAAAAAACGGAAAATTTAAAGGGACATGTCGACCAAACCATTAATAAGGCAAAGAGTGCACATATGGAAGAAAGAGGATGAAATTATTTCATGACGACCCAGCCAAATATGTAAATGGAATTTAATTCACAACTATGGCGATGAGTAATTGATGAATTTTGTCCTTCGTCAACTATGGAAATGCCTTGAAATGGAAAATAATTCCCAAATATGGGCTCTAGACAAAGCTCAGAATACTGAAATTGCATCCACACGGCTCTACAAATTTAACCCAAAAAAATTAAGATTAGATCGAGATCATTCCACTGTTTATCACTACAATTAAAGATGTACATGGAGTATTCTTATTGTAGAGGATTAGCTTCCAGTTGGCTCTAACTAACCACCTTAAAAAAAAGGGAGAGATTAAAAGCTGCTTCAAACTCGGGACCAGAGAACTACTTGTATTTGTATTAGTCCCCGTCTCCTAAAGGCCAACAAAAAGCAATGAGCGACGAAATTCTGACCCACCACCCCAAACAAGAGGAAGAAGAAGAAGAAGAAGAAGAAGAAGAAGAAGAAGAAGAAGACCAAAGCAGCAGAAGAAGAAGAAGGGCCATGCAAGTGCAATCGATCAAGGCATCCCCACACTACAGGTGGCTTCTCGGGGTCAACTACCTCTTCCTCATCGTCGGATCGGTGGCTTCCACCCTCCTCTCCAAGTACTACTTCAACCATAAGGGCTCCTCCGTCTGGGTCTCCACCCTCGTCCAGAGCGCCGGCTTCCCCCTCCTCCTCCCCTTCATTTTCCTCTCCCCTTCCACCGCCCAGAGAAAGCCCTTCTCCGGCATCACCCCGGCCATCGTCGCCCTCTCCGTCGCGGTCGGGCTCATGCTGGGCGTCAACAACTTCCTCTTCTCGTGGGGGGTCAACTACCTCCCCATCTCCACGGCGTCCCTCCTCCTCTCCACCCAGCTCCTCTTCAACCTCATCCTCAGCGTCCTCATCGTCAGGCAGCGGATCACCATCCACAACCTCAACACCGTCGTCCTCCTCACACTCAGCTCCGTCCTCCTCGCCCTGACCGAGAGAGTGGACCGTCCCGCGGGCGTCTCCCGGACAATGTACTTCGTCGGCTTCTTCTCCACCATCGGCGCCGGCCTCCTCTTCGCCCTCTACCTCCCCGTCATGGAGCGCGTGTACCGGAGTGTGACGTGCTACCTCATGGTGGTGGAGATGCAGCTGATCATGGAGGCGGCCGCCACCGCCTTCGCGCTGGTCGGGATGGCGGCGGGCGGGTTCGCAAAGGTAGGGAGGGAGAGCCGGGAGGTGTTCGACAAGGGGGAGGGGGTGTACTGGGCGACGGTGGTGGCCAGTGTGGTGACGTGGCAGATGTGCTTCATGGGGACAGCCGGGATGGTGTTCCTGACGACGTCGTTGACCTCCGGGATCTGCATGACGGCGCTGATGACGGTCAACGTGCTGGGAGGGGTCCTCGTGTACGGTGACGCTTTCCACGGGGTGAAGGTGGTGGCCACCGTCCTCTGCACCTGGGGCTTCTCCTGTTACGTCTATGGGATGTACGCCGCCTCCCGACGACAGACGACCGACGACAACAACCCGGAGATTCAGATGGGCCAGCAGCCCTCCGCCGTCTGATCATCATCGTGTATCTCACCTGCTTCCATTTTAATTTAATTACCTTGTGACCCAAATCACAACTATATCATGACATCGGTTCTAAATAAACTAATTTAGAGGCGTTACAACTTAATTATCATCACATTTCATGTCATTTATTTTCAATGCATTATTTTCTTTTCGTTTAACTTTTTTTTTTTGGAATATCACTGTATTTTGTGGAATTGGAAGAGTAATGTTGAAGGTAGTCGTAAAAAAAAGGGACATGCATTCTTTACGGTGCCAAATATGCAATTAGTGTAAAGAATGGAACAAAGACAAATAGGGATAGTTAGTGTACATTATATATATTGCATTGGAAATGCATTAATTGAAGGTCGGTCCATTTTTACATTCTTGAAGAAGACTGGCGATCTAATAATGCTGCTATTACTCTCTTTTTTAGATGTTAGCGCTACTATTATTAGTTTGATGAATCAAGTGCAAGCCAAATATAACAGGCTTTTCTTACTTGGTAATCAAGCCAAGCCAAATATTAATTGCTACTTTGAAGAATGTATCTTTTATTAAGGAACCCCAGCCAACTGAACCAACAATGCCTTTATAAAGGAGTCCCATCCCAGGTCAACTCTAGTTTCTTTATAATTAAAACTAACAAGTTGATTGACAGGCCTAATATCCAATGCTAGCGGGGAACAAGACACAATCTTAAACAACCAATTGAAAAAACCCTCCCAGTACCTTCTTATGTTATATTAACGATTAATTACACGCGTCTTAGACCCAAGGAAATGAATTGCTAGTCACACACTAATTGTGAACGCCTCACACAACTATCAATAACAATTGAACTTTTGGAAGTAAATTATATATATATATCTTCCGAAAGTTATACGATAGAGGCCAGATATAATGTACGATCGCGTTGTTTTTTTTTGGTGGAGGACGGTCGCGTTGTTGGCAGCGTGGTATAGTTGGTGTTCTTAGTTATAATAAATCAGTCACGAGAGCTGACAAATTTGGTGCCATTTGGTGAAACATTATTTGGCTTAAAAGTAAATGATACCATCTATTTAACAATTAAGTGAAAGAACATGAAAAGAAAGAGAGAAGAAGAGAGGTTGTTTAGTTTTAGGTCCGTACGGTTGTTGAAAGATACTAAGACTGTAATTTACTGAGCTCCGACCTAAAAATCCCTTCTTCCCTGCTCCGACCCAAATCTCTTCTTCCCCCTTCTAGCACCTTCTTCCCTATCTCTGTTCTATTTCCCCCAAACCTCCAAGTTGCTTCCACTCTTCCTTGACCTAGCCTCCCCTTTCCCCCTTCCCAGATCTCACCGCCACCCCTCATCTCCTTGTTGGGGGGTGGCGGTGGTGCTCCATTTCTCCCTTCTCAGTCACCTCTTTCCCCTCCATGGCGGCCACCATCTCGATTTTCGTTGATAATCTTCCCTCTGGTTGGAGCTCAGGCTCCTTTCGTAATTTTTTCTCCCAACATTGCTCCGTGGTGGATACCTACGTCGCTAGCAAAAGATCGAAGAGAAACTCAAGGTTTGGTTTCGTTAGGGTTCCGAGCCCTGAAGTTGCAGAGTCGTTAATCCTCAAGATTAACAGCTCCTGGGTGGATCAGAAGCGGCTTTTCCTGACTAAGGAAAAGTTCGCTCGGGGCGGGGTTAAGAAGAAGGAGCCTACTCGGCCGTCTCTTGATAAAGCTCCTCCTCGGCTGGCCCAGTCGGTGAGTAATGAAGTCTCCTATGCCGTTGCTGTTGGTGTTAAGTGCCCTGTGGACACCGGGACGTCCGGTGGCCTAGATGCAGTCCCTGCGGAAGTCGTGTACGTGCCGCCAGAGGAGTCTCTGGATGGGTGGCTTGAACATTGCTTGGTGGCAACCTTATTTGACCCAAGACAATCAAGGTACATTTCTCATGACCTCTCGAAGTTTGGTGTCCAGCAATTTAAAGTTTGTGAGCTCAGAGGAGATGAGGTCCTAATCTCTTTTGAATTAGCTGAGCTCGTGATGGTATGGTGCGACAAGCTAAAGCCATTCTTCAAGGTCATCGAGCCATGGTCGGCCAGTTTTTGGGCTTCCACTCGAAATGTTTGGCTTCAAATCTGCGGTATCCCTCTTCAGGTCTGGACTGGCCCTTTTCTTGAATGGTTTGTCTCTTCGATGGGTGATTTTAAAGCGGTTCATAATCTTACCTCTAGCCGTTAGCGCCTGGATGTCGCCTATGTTCTTATTTCCTCTCTGTTTATGGAGTTCATCAGTCGTTCCTTCAATCTTAGAATTGGGCAGGATGTGTTCTTGATTCGTGTGGAGGAATTACTCTCCAATGTGGATGGTCTCAAGTCAGGTGGTTTTTTGGATGCTGAGGTTGAGTACTTCGGCGACTATATAGAGCCCGATGTTCCCCTGGGTTGCTCCCCTTTTGGTGCGGTACCTTCGATTGAAGTGGCAAGTCTGAGGTGTTCGGCTAATATGGAAGTTGTGCCTCATCGTCCAGCATCTTGTGCACTGGTTGAGCAATGTTCTGCTGATTTAAGTGATGCAGCTGCTGCACTTCAGGTTGACTGTGTTGGGCAAGAGGTGGAGTCTACTGCTGCAGCTATGCTTGAGGTTGGACCACAGCCTCTCTCTGTAGGGGAGGCTGTGAGGTGTCTGGCTGCCAACTATTTGGGCGAGTCTGATAGAGAATCGCAATCGATTTTTAGAGCTTGTGGGGCTAATTTACCTATTTTAGTTCCTGCTTTTGGCCTTTGCGAAGAGGCGCCCTCAGTTGTGCGACATCATGCTGCTTCTGACTTGGTGCATGTTGGGACATCACTCATTGATATGGATGTTCTGTGCGAGGTTGATCCCCCGTCTGTAGATGGGAGGACATCGGATACTATGGTTGCCGATGCTAGTGAGGATCCTACTGCTGTGGTGGAGGCCAAGAGTTTGTAGGGGAGTTTGGCTGTTGCAATTGTTGGTGAGGTACCTGGTACTATGGTGGAGGCCGTGGTTTTGGAAGGGGGGTTGTCTGTTGTAACTCCCTCTGTTGACAACATTCCATCCACCAATGATATTCCGGCCCAAGAGCATGATGTACTCGCTACACCTGTAGAGGTTCAGAATGCTTTGGCTACTGCGGATCTTTTCGATGTTCTTGTCCTTGCTTCTGTTGCGGTTGAGGATCAGCATCTGTTCCCAAATGCTATTCTGCGCTCCTTACCCGCTCCCCTGGTGACTTTGACGCGATCAAGTACCCGACAAAGAAAGCTCACCAACAAAGCACCGGCCCTTCAGAAGATTCTGTTACAAAAGGTAAAGATTAAACCACCGTCCCTGCCTTCTCTGCCTTCCGTTCTCGACCCTGCGGTTCCGGAGGTCAGGGATGATGTGCGTGCTGAAGAGCAAGCGACAGAGCCTTTAAACACTGCCTTGCTAGTGGGTCTCACTTTGGCGGAAGACTACCCAACGACTCTTCTACGATTCAAGGAATCGGCGTGCATAGACCGAGCCAAGCGCTTTGACCCTCCTTGATGTTTGGCCATGATTTCATCATGCACCTAGGAGTTTTGGGGGAATTCTTCTGGGGCTTAATCTGTGGGTTTTTATTTGGTGTGTACTAGATAGCGTCTAATACCGTTTAGTCCGGATAGATGTTTATCTAGTACCTAAGGAGTTGTATTTTGATACAGTTTGGTGTAATTCTCTGGTGTTTGTTTGTGATGCAATACAAATTTTACCTTTCCAAAAAAAAAGAGAGAAGAAGAGATGGAAAAAAAATGTCATTCCAAATTTAAATTGGTACTAGTCCAAAATTAAAATTGATATCCCCTTCATAAAAAATGAAATAGTTTTTTTAGATAATCTAGTGAAATGGTTTTTTGGAGATGACCTTTCATGCAAAATTGATGATCTTTCTTTAATCTAGTAAAATTGCAAGGAGTCTCTCTTTGCTATTTTACATATCTCATTTCAATCTACTCAATTTAATATTTTCTCTCTTTTCTATATTTTCACCATAAAATATTATTGTACTCAGTTATGTGACAATAGTATTTGTTTTTTGCCCATGTTTGCGCGTGACTTTTTTTATTTTGGTCTCCATATTTTAGTATTTTTGCACACAAAAAAACCATGCGTGTCTTCATTCCGAATGATTAGGAATGTGGAAATTTTGTACGCAATCCAACCCTAGTTTTATAGTTGTATTTTTAAAAATTGCTACTTAAAAATACTAAAAATCTTGAATAATCCTAAAAATTTACTTGTTAGAATCTATTACAACATATAGTATGAGCAAATAGTATTTTAAGGACACTAATTATTAGTCACATATCAAAAATATAAGTTGGAAACTTCCACCAAATTAGCTCGAAACATCGTCGAGTTAATCATTTGGTGATCCTTGATGATTCTACAATCAAATTTAGACTAAATCTGCCATCGAAGATGGAAGAGGGTGGTGTATGGAGGTTTATGGAGACAACAACCAAACAGAGAAAGAGAAAATAAAAAATTAATGAAAGGCAGGGTGATGCAGGAGAACGTGGATAGGAGACCGTGAATCCGTTGATTATGAGAATACCCAGAAAATACGATAGAGAATCGATCCGTTGATTTTATGAATACCAGAAAATGACACAGATAATAGGGAACACCCTTGTTTTCATTAATCAAATTCAACCACCTAAAACAATAGTGTATATGTCCTATTTATAAAGAAACTAAAGAGACCTATCACATAAAATCTAACTAGAAATCAAACACTAGATAATGACTAAACTTATAAAATTATGCATCTCCATCCTTATCTCCATCATTCTCCCCCGGTTGGAAAAATTTGTCCTCGAATTTGGTATCGTTGGCCAGTTTGAGATCTTTTTGCATGAACTCTTTAACACCTTCAACCCTCGCAGAGACATTTGATATCTTCCATCCCAACAAAATAAATATTTAGAAATCACGTAATCTCAAACATTCTTGAGATGACAGACCAAAAATGTATTTCTTCGAGCGGCTTGTTCAACTGCCTTCAACCTATTCCACAAGTTCAACAATGGAGAATCCTCAACATATTCAAACATGGCAACTCCGAGAAAATCAATATGCTCGACATACTCAATCTCATAATTTTGGGCAACCTGGAGTAAAGACATAGTCACCAACTCACAGGCAATGTTATGTGGGAAAAGAGTAACAACTTCTTCAACCTCGTCCTCCTCACTAGAATAGGAGTCATAAATTGGATCACCAAATAAGTCTTCCTCACCAGAGTAGGAGTCATAAATCGGTTCGCCAAATAAGTCATTAGAGGATCCACCAAACTCTTCTCAAACCAAAGCCTTTTCAACTCTTTAGGTGGTGTAGCTTGTATCTTCCTCGAGATCTCCGCCATCTGTTGCTTCAGATCATCCCAATTAGCTTGAATCTCATGAAATTTATGGATCAGTAATTGCCGATTATATTATTCCCAAAAGCCAAGGTGCTTGTCAGCAACAGCATTCCAAACTTCGTAAGCATGTCGGAGAAACAACTCATATATCAGCTTCTCTTTCATCTTAAGCCATCGAGAAATTTTCTGCTTACCACATTATTTTCGTCGAAGATTTAAGTTGGACCACCAATGCATAAGATCACCTCGCAATCGTCGTTTGACAAATCTGACTTTATCCAGCTCCGCAAACTTATGAACATCAAAATATATCTCCACATTGACAAGCCACTTCACAAAATATCTTCTCGAAATTTTCCAATTGAGATTAGGAAAATTACACAAAGTAGGAATATGCACCATAGACACCATAGAATCAAGCATCTTCAATTAAGCTCAAAAAGACTAATCTATAATTTTAGAAAAGCTATTAGGACCAAACTGTGATTTACCATCTAGAAAAATGCTGCCGGTCACCAAACACCCCAAATCGCCAAAACCCTAAATTAAAAAAGGGAAAAATTATCCAAATCGAAACCAGGGGGTGGCGGCGACCGACTGGTGGACGTTGGATGGCGGAGGTGGAGAAGCGACAGATAGCCGGCGGTGAGCGTCGATGGCTGGCCGGCGGAATCTCCTCCAAAATTCCTTAAACGGTTCTACCTCTTTTTTTGATTTTTTTATTAGAATGACTCCGATCAGGAGGATCGAACATGATCGAACACTACAAGGAACGAACGCAGCTCTGATACCAACTGATGCAGGAGAACGTGGATAAGAGACCGTGAATCCGTTGATTATGAGAATACCCGGAAAATACGATAGAATATCGATTCGTTGATTCTATGAATACTGAAAAACGACACAGATAATAGGAAACACCCTTGTTTTTATTAATCAAATTCAACCACCTAAAACAATAGTGTATATGTCCTATTCATAAAAAAAACTAAAAAAATCTATCACATAAAATTCAACTACAAATCAAATACTAGATAATAACTAAACTAATATAATTATGTATCTCTATTCTTATCTCCATCACAGGGTCTCAAGTAGGAGAAAACCTCTCTCTCTTTCTAAAAAATTTAGAGAGGCTAAGTTTAACTGTTCTAGATTGCGACAAAGCAAGTGAAACCTGAGAAAGGAATGAGCAGGGGACTTCCTAAAACTTGTCGAAATCAAAGGCATGAAGGAAAAATGCCGGCCCGATAACTGTTTGGTTTTTGGGCCTGTAAAGAGCCCACAGTCGATGTTCAGTTGCCAAACTCGCAATTAAATACAAGTCATGTCTTCTCTTGTAGAAAATCAACTGTTAAAGAAGAGTGACAATGAAACAGCCCGTTTGGGATCTTGATAGTATATTGTAAAACTTAATTATTGCCAGCTATATTATGTTGCACATCACCAAAATTAATAAATAAATAAAAGCTATATTATTTTATAAGTCAACCGTCAATTAAATTAACACACGGGGATATATATATATATATATATATATATATATATATATATATATATATTGAACGTGAACATGAAGATCACTACTACTACTGCTATAACAAGGGAATGAATGGTTGATGCGTGGAGGCCACGATCGTTGATTCAGTTGGGGCGATGCCTCCATATAAAATTGGGCTAGGATCATCAGATAGGACGTAGATATTCAGTTTGGGGAAGAATAGATGGCCCTCCAGGGCGGCGGTGGCATCAGCTTCGACAGCCAAGACGAAGACGACGACTCCGAGATGACATTCCACGAGCTGAATCTGATGGCGGGTTGGACGAGCAGCCCCGACGACGAGAGGCAGATCTCCGTTGACCCCATCTCCCTCAGGGAGTCCTCCTCTGATGCCGCGAGCTTCAAGTCGATCAGGCCGGAGATGCCACCCCCGCTGCCACCCCTCAACCCCCCACACGATCACTTCCTCATGACCAGCTTCAGCCTCCCGGGGTCCGCCTGCTCCTCCCCTCGCTTCACCTCCAAGAAGACGCAGACCTCGAGGATATTGAACAAGGACAACATGCAGAGGAGCAAGTCCTGCGGGGAAGGCAGGTGGTGCGCCCCCCCGGACGACATCCTCTTCGCCCTTCCGCCACCTCCCCCGAGAACCAACAAGGAAGTGGATCAGGCTTCGGGGTGCGGGGCGCTGTGCCTGTACCTGCCGGGGTTCGGGAAGGGGAGCAAGGCAGCGAAGTCGAGGAGGGAGGTGGTGGGGTCGTCGTCGAGGATAGGAGGGAGCGTTGTGATATCGAGGGCGGTGTCTCTGGAGAGGTTCGAATGCGGGTCGTGGGCGTCCTCCGCAGCCCTCAATTATATGTCAGAGATGGATCGAGGTGGGGGGCGTAACAACAACAACAGCCTATACTTTGATCTTCCGATAGAGCTGATTAGGAGTAGTAGCGGTGACGACGCCAGCTCCCCCGTGGCATCCGCCTTCCTCTTTGACAACAGCGTGGTCGTCGTCAAGGGGAGGTCGTCCAAGTCCCGTCCCTCTCGCTTCTCAGGGCAGGCCAGGGAGGACTTCGACGCACTCTTGCACGCCCATAATAATAATATCTGAACTCTCTAATTAATTAATTAAATGCTCATCACTTAAGTTAATCTCAGTCGCTTGTTTCAGTTGTATTATATCATCCTCATTCCCAGTTTGCCCAGCTTCTACTAGTAGAGGAGGCTGATTGTCAGGGCCAAGCTTGTTTTGGTGTTCCAAGTCCAACACCATCTCTATACCGAATCATATATACTGAAGCGTAATTCTCAAAATATATAGTGGAGCGTAGAAGGCACCGTGAACGATGATGGGCTTCAAGTGAGATGTTTCATCTTGAAAGTGAAAGCAGTGATAATGGGCTAAATTCTCGCGGCGTACCCCAATCTGCTTACTGATATATAAAGTAATACAGAAAATAATATTTTAGGCCTCCACCTTTTTTTTGGGTGCAAGTGGAGGGTAAACCTCTAGTTTAATAACTAGCTATTACATCTTCATAGGAAAAAATCCCCCGGATGGGAATTACGACCGTTGGCCTCGTCAAAATTCTTCTGTGAGAAAATATGGTAGAAAAACCTCATAGGAGGGAAAGAGTACTTCTCTCCCCCCCTAACATTAACATCGCTAATTGTTCATCCCTCATTCCTTAAGTCAGATACACCACAATCATTCATTACAACAATGTTGCGAGGCATCGCGGCATCCCCAATATCATAGAGAAGAAGCTCTCTAATCTGCTGGGATGGAAGGCCCCCACCTATGTAGATCAGTGGATCAGTAAGTCCACAGTTAGGTTAAGGCAGGCCCAGCCACGAAATAGCAACAAAGACACACCTGGAGTGGTTAATAATGATTATGTACGGACGAGTCGTCTTCTTTTTATTTCGGGTTTTTTTACCTATATGGTGTTACTGTAGAAAAAAAGTATGAATTTGGGGTCCAAAATTAAAGTATTACGAATATGGTGTCCACGTCATCAGGCTCCACCACAATACACCTTTTTTGGCATAATTAACCACAATATGCCTTTTTTCGGCATAACCACAGCACACCTAAAAATGAGTATTGTGGTTAATTACGCCCAAAAAAAGGGTGTGTTATGGTCGATAAATACCTCTACATGCCGAAATATGTCGTTCACTTTCAAAACGGAAAAGACCCGACCGTCCCACCTCTCGTCATCGCCCCCTCGCCCTCAACCCCTCACCCCGGTCGCCATCGCCCCTTCGCTCCCTCGCATCGTCACCCCTCTCGTCCTCGCACTCACAGGTAAATCTCTCACCATAATTTTCTAGTTCAATTATGATTCAATTATAGTTCAATTAGGATTCAATTATAGTTCAATTAGGATTTTTACAATTGGGGATTATTGTCAATTAGGGTTCTTATAATTGCCAATTGATGATTTTTGAGAATTGGGGATTATGGCTCAATTAGGGTTCTTACAATTGAATTGGGTATTTTAGGATTAGTTAGATTAGTGTTAATTAAGTTGATTAGTATTAATTATATTGATTAGTGTTAATATGGTTGATTATTGCTGATTTGGTTGATTAGTGTTAATTAGTGAAATGATGCATTATTTAGTGATTTTGGTTTTAATTAGTTTGTTTGTTGTTAATTAATTTAATTACAAATTATTTCATTTTGTATTAAGTTGTTAATTGCTTAAATTGTTGAATTTGATTAGTTTCTCAATGTGTAATTTCAATTAGTTGTTTAATAGATAAATTTTTAAGTCATTTTGTTGAAATAGGAATGTTAAATTATCAATTCAACATGATTATTTAATTAATTTTATGTTGTTGATATTTAATATTTAACTAGTTATTTTTAATTAGTTAATTAGGTTAATTATATTGTGTTATTTAGATATGAATTCACTGGGAATTTTTTTGGGGGATGGAGGACCCTTAGATCCGTCCTTGTTAATGTACCAGTATGTGCATCATTCGCAAGAGGTATGAAACCGGGAGTTACGTGGAGGGAGTGACGATAGCAATGAGGATGGGTTTAAGATCTACCGATGGAGATTTAAGAAGTCACCTGTGCAGAACGAGGACTTCATAGCCTATATGAAGGCGGCAGGTTTCTGGGATGTTTGGTGCATTGGCTTCGTCGTTCTCGAGCCAGCATATGTTACCGCTTTGGTGGAGCAGTGGCGACCCGAGACACACACATTCTACATGCCACAGGGGGAGTTGTCCATCACTCTCCAGTACGTAGGTGTATTGTTTGGACTGCCTATCGATGGACACCCAGTGACAGGAAGGCAGACACTTAGTCAGTGGCGGGAGCTGTGCATGCGCCTCCTTGGCATTGACCCGACGTCCCCGTGGACGAACCAGCTTTACCATAACTCAAGAATTGAGTTTCTTGAACAGGCAACGGGTGCTATTCAGACACCCTCTTCTCCACAATGATGTCCAAATCAAGGTCACTCTCTTATGGTCCTATAATGTTGATCATTGTCTGAACCATAGTCCTAACATCTTGATCATCGTCAATAAATATTGGACAAAATTTTCCTCTTCTAATAGGCATTCTGAATATCAACCTCTCAACCTCATCATTCAGACCAATTATATTTTTCTTCACTTTTCTCAACAACAAATCATAGGTGAAATTTTTATAAAACTTCAACTTTGCTTTATGTCCACCGTTGTAATCGAAACCGATTTTACTCTTGTAGTTAATTTCTCCATCGTATTTTAAAGTTATTCTTACAAACTGCAAATCAACTATAAACACTACAACAAAAGAAACAATAATGTGATTGAATATTTTTTAAATGAGAAGATAACAAATGCAGAAGTTAACAAAATTGAGAGAAAAATTAACAAAACATAATTGCATAACTAAACATAATTTAGAGAAACGAAGAGTTAAAATAACTTTTAACAAACGTGTCGAGCAATATGCACGGATGGGAATTACGACAACACTCAGTGCTTTTATGAAGATTTCTAAAATGGGCGAAGGAAGAGTGAAGAGTGAAAGATGAAGGAAGAGTGGGTGGTATATATATTGAATTTAGATTTTTGGATAGGATTATTCGAATAAAATCTATTTCGTGTAATATCGTCCACATAAGTAGATAGGGGATAATGGATAAAATTTTACGACAAAAAGGGTCGTAACATGGGTAACTCTATCTGGCTGAAATTATTCGACCACATCACGCCTTTTTTAGGCGTACTCAACCAGAATATATCTTTTTTGGGCGTGTCATGGTTAACGCGGAAAAAGGCATATTCTGGTTAACTACGCCGAAAAAAGATGCATTGTAGTGGAACCTGATGACGTGAACACTATAGTCATAATACTTTAATTTTGGACTCCAAATTTGTAAATCTTTTTTACTGTAATATCATGTAGGTAAAAAAAACCCCTTTGTTTCAATGTGTCTCTCATACTTGTTTGTCTGTATTATATATTTTTTTTATCTTCTATGTGATTTTTGAGTTTTTTTTAATAGATTATGTGTAAAAGGCTTTTCATTGGAGTTAATTAATGTGTTGGTTTTGGTAATTTGATTTGACTTTACCTAGCACGCACGGTGGTCGTCAAAGTAGACACACATTATTTATGGGTCCTTTAGCACCTTCCATTCTTATTATATTTTTAATCAAGGTTCTCTATTTTTTGTATTTATTTTGTTGAGGTTGTAGTTACCGGGCCAAGACTAAACAAACCTCTAAAAGTAGCATATCCGCAAGACCAGGTAAAGGGGTTATTCTCGAACATGCTAGATGTTGGTTCTTGTCTCCTTTTGGCGGTTTCCAATAAAGGTACCTCCCTTATAAATAAATTAATTAATTAACTAATCAATCAATCAATAGGGGTTGGGGGAATAAATCTCCTCGCTCCGCTCCATCTTGGCTGCCACCGATGAGGATCATGTATGGCCCTTTGATTTTTTACTTTTTCTATTTTAGCAATAACTTTGTTCAACCTCCCCTCAAAAAATAACTTCCTTAATTCATCAAATAAATAATTAATTTATTTTTTATCTACATAAATATATTATTTATATAAATTTTTATAAAAAGTTAAATTCTATACAAATTAGGCTCAATTTATAGAAAATAAAAATATATAAATTTTCATATTTTTATCGTTTAATATTGTGTCAAATGTCACTAGATTAGATTAAAAAAATAAAAATAATATAATATTCATCAACCCGGACCCCGTGTCAGCCCTCTGCACACGCGGGAACGAATTGCCCATTCTTTTTGCTTTCTTTTAATTTTTTTTCCTTTGTCTTTGTTCACGATCCGCAGCCCCGGCCGCTCTTAAAAGTAGTCTCATAGAGATCCAAAAGAAAGACAAACGTAACAATTCGGTCCCACTGACAGGGAAAAAAGCCAGGCCCAATCACCCTTAAACAGCTAAACCAATTCCAAAGTCATTGGATTGACGGAACATCAGATTCAATTATTCAACAAATCCAGCAATTTTAAAGAATAATCAGTCGAAATAATTAATAAATAAATAATGAAATGGGACATCACACCTCCCTCCTCTCTCTCTCTCTCCAATCCATACAATAAGCATATAGTCGGTGTACACCGGAGGAGACACATTGATACATCCAATCCGACCTATAACTAATCTCTCTCTCGTGAAATACAAGGATCTATTGATTAACCACCATATACATCACCCAAAAAGATAAGCCTGCCTGCCAACGTAGTAATGTAAAGGAGGAATGAATAAGAACAACGATCAATGTACAATGCGAAGTATATGCCTGCCTGGCCTCCTGCCACTTCGTGCTCCACGACGCGGGCGGGGCCCACCCGGAGGTGATGGAGGTGCTGAGGCCGTGGATGGAGCTCGGGTACGTGACGGTGCACGACATCCGGGCCCAGGAGCGCTTCGACGGGTACTACCACAACCAGTTCATGGTGGTCAACGACTGCCTCCATCGCTACAGGTTCCAGGCCCGCTGGATGTTCTTCTTCGACGTCGACGAGTTCCTCTACGTGCCCCAGGGGAACACACTCGCATCGGTCCTGGACTCGCTCTCCCCGTTCTCCCAGTTCACCATCGAGCAGATGCCCATGAGCCCCAGGCTCTGCCTCTCCCAGGACTACGGCCGCTACTACAGGTACTTAATTACGTTTTTCTTGTTTGCTTATCTAATGCCTGCAATGTTGATTTAATTATTGTTAATGTAACTAGGAATTATTGTTGGGGATGGACTTGTTAAATAGCTTTCGCCTAATTTGTTTAAAGATGATGCAGGGATCTGTGTTATTAATTATGAATAATAATAATAATTATTATTATTATTGTTGCTGCAAGTCTCCTATTATTAGAAGCAAGTTTTTGTTGGGAAATGATGCAGAGGATAGAATAATGTTAGAACGAGTAACAGTAGTAGTGGGAGCTTTTGTTCCTTGTCCATCATTTCAACCTTTCCCCATATTCGCATAGATCTATCTATCCTCGTGAACCCAGTTACGCGGCCGGTTATTCCCTTTCTGTCGGTTCCGGCCGTTAGGTGGCGGAGTACATTGCGAGATGAGCGTTTTATTTAAACTGATACATCTGTGTGGTTGTCCGTCGATAGAAAAACAGTGTTGATGCCGATGCTTAGACTACATTATTACTACAGACAGACAGACAGTAGTATGCTGCTCCGTAATTGAATGATTGGCATTCAGATTGTGAGATGGATCCCTGGGATGACGTCTTATATCAATATAGTGTGGTTAGGCTGTAGCTTTCTGTGTGATTTTGATGGTGATCTGTATATACATACGTGGGCTGCGCAGGAAATGGGGGTTCGAGAAGCTGGTGTACAGAGACGTGAAGAGAGGCATAAGGAGGGACCGCAAGTACGCCATCCAGCCCCGGAACGTGTTTGCCACCGGGGTGCACATGTCCCAGAACCTGGTGGGCAAGACCAACCACAAGACCGATAAGAAGATCAAGTACTTCCACTACCACGGCACCATCGCCCAGCGCCGGGAGCCCTGCCGCAACCTCCTCAACGTCTCCGAGCTCAACTTTGAAAATACTCCCTATGTGATGGACACCACCATGCGGGACATACTCCCTATTATACGTATACACTTTTTTTTAGGATCACAGAGGTCTTAAATAACCTGTTTAAGTGAATTACATGCAACTGAAAACACTATATCTTCTTTGATAGTTGTCTTAATGTTATCTAACCCTAATAAATGAAATATACTATCAATAATTATATAAGTAATGTGAGGGGCATCGAGGTGTCCCTTCTAGTACATTAAAAAATTACAGTTCGGTTTGGATCTTTTTAGTTATTTATAAAGAGATCTGGACCGTACCAAGAACTATTTTTCTGTAAAAATAGAAACCGAACTAAACTAAATATTTTTTAGATCCGGTTCATAACCAATATTTTGGTTTGGATTGGGGCAGTTTCGCAGTTTTTGATTTTTTTCTCACCCCTAAATGTTGACAAAGAACATGGGTGTAGTTGGCAAGACACCTCAAGTTTCCTTTCCTTACCTGGCAGGAGAAAAGAACAAATTAGAACATAGTGGAGGGCTTTTAGTAAAGATGCTAAATGTGTAGATGTGGCTAACTTTGTTTCACAACATAAACATTAAATGATTCATTTAGAAAATAACTTTCGCTCTTAAACGATAATATAAATTCTACTTTCTTCTATCTTATCGCATTATTTTTTTACCCTTTTGGGGATGGAGTGACAAAAGTTTTGAGAATTCAAGGAAGGTCACGGTGACTGGTTTTCTCTCTCTAAGAGCACTCATTTTCTCTCAAAATTTCCCTTCCTCTTTCTCCTGCATGCAAAATAATCCTTCCCTTCCTTCTTAATCATCGAGTTATGCCCAATGGATTCACCAACACCCCCTGATCTGGCTCTGGCTGTGTTTCTTTTGGAGGCCCGGTGACTCAAAGAGGGGCCCTCGCTGCCAGCCCCTTCCTCGGATGTCTTTGCTCCTCCCCTGCTGATCTAGTCCTGACCGGGAAGATTTTATCTCAACGACAAATCAGGCATTTCGTTGTCAGGGCGAGCGTCTCTAAGTCTTAGAACATTATGTCGGTACAGCTGTTTGTGGTCGAGCTCTCTTTCAATATTTACTCTTTCACTTTCAAGAATCGGGATGATAAGACTAGGGCTCTCGTGAACGGTTCTTGGTTCGTTTCGAACCAACACCTGGTGCTAAAGGATTAGGCTTCACGTGAGCCGTGGACTTGGGTTGACTTTTCCTTGAGTGAGTTCTTCATTCAAGTGCATGGTCTCCCTCGGATGATGATTTCTAGACAAATTGGCGATCTTGTAGGTTCCCAGTTCCACAAGCTCTTGTTTATTGATGATTCTGACCTTACCTCACCGGGGAGTGTGGGTTTTCTCTGGGTAAGGGTCCAAGTCCTTGTCTCTGCCCCTTTACCTACGGGGTTTGTGATTTCTTAGGAGTCGGGAGCCCCCTCATGGAAAATCAATTTGAAATATGAACGTCTGCCCGAGATTTGTTCATTCTGGGGGATTATGGGGCACTTGATTCATTTCTGCCCGATGGACTGGGGACTCGGATTCAAGGAAAATTTACTGGTTGGCTTGGAACAAGCTCATTTCCTCTAAGAAATCTGGTGGTCTGGGTTTTAAGGACCTGCGCACTTTCAATCTAGCTTTACTTGCTGATGAGTGTGTAAACGCTCATATTTTATCATAAGTTTCGTACGTGTTTAGTCATACTTTAAGTTATATTCATCATGTCATATCAAGTCTTATGATCGTTTTAGTATATTTATGTTAGGGAATGAATTTCTACCCATTGTCATATTTTGTAGGAAATTGGAGCTCAATGAAGGTCGTTCGAGGGATAATTTCGAGAGACCATATTGCAAGAGCCATAACTTTCTTCTCAAGTGTTCGATTGTATCAAATGAGATACCGTTGGAAAACTTGAAGAGAGATCTATATTTTTTCTTTTATAGTCGAAGCCAAATTCGAAGTGGAAGAGGGTCAAAACTGCAAAATACGAAGATGTGATGAAGCTAATTAGCGACCCGGCGAGCGCCAAGTCCGTTACAGAAAGTTATGTTGGCGAGCGCCAACTCCATTGGCAGACGCCAGGTCCTCGACGATGGATTTTCCGGACTTCCTTTTTACATGGGGACTCGATTTGTTTTAGTTATATTTGACTTTTAGCCTCCTGTTTCGGCTTTAGGACTTAAGTTATATTATTTTATATTATTACTTGGCCAGCAAGACTTTCAATTTAGCTTAACCTCCTCTGATTTTTCTAATTTCTAGTTAGACTTTTGGCTATATATAGCCTTTAGTTTCTTAGGTTTAGAAAGGGGGGAGACGTTACTACTACAACTTTGACACAGCCTTTGGAGCTTAATAAAGCCACGATTCCAGTTAGCACGGGGAAAGGATTGGCAAATCACGACTAAGCTTTCTCTATCTCTACCTTTATGTTAATTGCTATCATGTTCTTCATTAATCTATTATACTTTGTTAACATGCTTAGCGAGTAGTTCTCTTGTGAGTGCGATGCCCTAATTATGTGATTGCTCGTCTATGTTAACTATGGTTTGATTATCTTTCGTAGTAGTTGTCAATTGATGATCTTAATGCTTAATCTAACTTGACCACTTAGATTATGATGTTTAGTTGATAATAATGGACCGGAAGGCATTAGAATCAACGGAAGAGTCAATTGACATGTCTTAAGGTATTAATGAGGAATCTTGATACTAAGGGATAACCCGCTAGGAGTTAACTTCATAATTAAGTTTAGTTTAGTTCTTGGTCTAATTAATGAGCGGAAGTATTGGTTAGTAATCATGATCTACTCTAGCTTAGTTTTGTCATCCTAATGAGAGGAAGCGTTAGGGAGATGCATTAGAACACTCCGGGTACTAGTTAGAACTTCATAAAAACTATAGTCTCGACATAGATGGGTAGTCCATAAGGGTATCGTGCTCGTTTATATCCATTGATTTACAACTCGTCTTTTATTTACATTTTTGATCTCGTTTATTTACTTACGACCTTTCACAACCTTATAAAGCTTTAATTTTTTCGCTTTACATAATTACTTGCCTTGATTTAGTGTTCAACCCTCAGTTCTAAGAACCTTACTTACCACTATACTATTTTCTTGTGCGTTTAATTGTTCGCAATTTTGCGTACATCACTTGCTAAACAAGCTTGGCGTCTCCTTTGTAATCCCTCATCCTTATGTTTTCGAATCCTTAAAGGGATTTATTTCCCTTCATCCGACTTCACATTTTCCTGGATCTGGAATAATTTATTGGCTGGTGTTGAGTCCCTGTCAAAGGGTCTTTTTAAGCGTATCGACAATAGGACTTCGACGAATATTTGGACTGATGCTTAGGTTCCCTCTATTACCTCTGACAGGATTGTCTCAACTCCTCCTCCCTTTCCAATACACTTAGTTGCGAAACTTATCAATCCGAGGTTGGGGGCCTGGAATTTATCGTTGCTTGACCAAATTTTTACCCATGCGGAGTCCTCAGTGATCGCTTGTATTCTGATAGGTGCAGAGACTACCCCAGACAGATTCGTTTGGCGAATTGCCAAAGATGGTTTCTATACTGTTAAAAAGGGTTATCTGGCTTTGAACTCAAGCCATTTGACTAATTTGGTTCGTAACCAGGCTAGCTCTAGTGGTGATTCTTTCGATCCTGGAATCTGGTCTAAGATTTGGAAGATTAAGGTCCTCTTGAATATTAGACTGTTTGTTTGGAGACTCGCAAAAAATGCCCTTCCTACTTCATTGAATTTGTTTAGGAGACATCTGCATAGGGATGATTTGTGCCATGTGTGTTTTGCTGCTCCTAAATCTTTTATGCACTTATTGTTTGAGTGCTCTCATGCGAGAGCTACGTGGTTTGCTTTCTCCCTTGGATGTCGGGTCCCTCTTGATGGTTGTCAAAACTTTCGAATGTGGCTTTGCTATCTGTTTGAATTGCTAAAGCATTCTGATACTGTTTGTCTCGTGTCTCTTACTTTATTCACTTGCTGGAATATTTGGGGGGGCTAGGAACAAGTTCTTATTTGAAGGCGTGAAGATTGATCCTTTGACTACTACCTCTCTTGCTTCTAAGTGCTGTAAGAAATTCTTGCAGGTACTCGCCCCCTCCACTGATGTTGTTTGTCCTCTTTCTTCATGGGCGGCCCCTTTAGCAGGCGACGTGAAGCTTAATTATGATGCTTTGTGGATGGACTCCCATTCTTGAACTAGTATTGGCTGCATCGTAAGAGATCATCAAGGCCTCCTTTTAAGAGGTCATTCGCAACTTTTGTTCGCTTTGTCCCCTCTTGAAGTGGAACTCCTCTCCATACAGTCGGTCGTTTCTCTTGTCTCGAGTCACTTCCAGACCTCGCCTTCTATTATTGAGACAGATTGTCGGAATACTTTCCTTTTTCTCACCCATTCGGACCGGGTCATTACTTGGGATGTTGAACTATTTGTAATAGGGCTCAGACATTCTCTGGCTCTTTTACCTTTGTGTTCAATTTCATGTATCCCTAGGACTATTGATCGGGCTGCCAATTGGCTTAGCCGCCAGTGTAGGCTTTTGGCTTTTAATCTAGATTGGGCTACTTCCTACCCTGCTGATCTTGACGCCTTTTTGTACACGGATTTTTCTATTTGAATATATGTTCATCGTCCTTTCTCTATAAAAAAGGAAGGTCACGCGAGACAACCCGCTTATCATTACGATATGTGTCAAGTGGAAGTGCAGTGATGTATGCAGCTGAGGCATCCTAATAGACTGGTAGACTTGAACCTTGTTACTAGGGAGCCACAAACACTACGAAAAAGGATCAAGAATCAGTCAAAAAAAACTTGACTTGAATGATCTTGTTTTAAGAGCTAAATTTATGTGAAGTTAAAGAGGTGTGCAACACGAGGACTTCCCAGGAGGTCACCCATCCTAGTACTACTCTCGCCCAAGCACGTTTAACTTCAGAGTTCTGATGGAATTAAATCATCCCCGGCCACGCAAGTACAGCGAGGGAGGCTAACTCCCCATAAGTCCTCTAAATACACCCAAAAACTACCTGAGTTGCGTAAGACGCCACCAACTCGAGTCCTAGAGTCAAGGCCTAGAGCTCCACGGCCAAGGAAGTGCAGCTCCCAATGTAGAGAAGCTGCACACCCAAAAACTACCTGAGTTGCGTAAGACGCCACCAACTCCTACAGATCCCGGGTTGCCCATCGAAACTCCATCTGTATTGAGTTTGACAGAGTCCACCACGGGCCTCTGGGGGAGGGGGTGCCCTAGGGTGGTGCCTGCCAGAAAGCCAGAGTCGCATCGTCATCGCCTATGTGACGCCCCGTGATTTGACCGACTGGCTCCACAGACCAACACAGGTCTTTTCCAGCGTGTTTTGTCCTCACTCGCATGCACCCTGGGAAACTTCCCAGGAGGTCACCCATCCTGATCCTACTCCCGGCCAAATGCGTTTAACCTTGGAGTTCTCTCAAGATGTGTGCCAGAAAAGAAGGTGCACCTTGTTGATATGGATAGTACCGATCAAATCACTTAAGGCATTTCAGACAGTACATATCATTTACGGGGTATCACATTCACCCCTCCTTAAATACGCGACGTCCTCGTCGTGCCAGACAGAACACAAAACAGTCCCAGAAGCGTAATTGCTCTGATACCATATGTGACGCCCCGTGATTTGACCGACTGGCTCCACAGATCAACACAGGTCTTTTCCAGCGTGTTTTGTCCTCACTCGCACGCACCCTGGGAAACTTCCCAGGAGGTCACCTATCCTGATCCTACTCCCGGCCAAATGCGTTTAACCTTGGAGTTCTCTCAAGATGTGTGCCAGAAAAGAAGGTGCACCTTGTTGATATGGATAGTACCGATCAAATCACTTAAGGCTATCCACAGACCGACTGGCTCCACAGACCAACACAGGTCTTTTCCAGCGTGTTTTGTCCTCACTCGCACGGACCCTGGGAAACTTCCCAGGAGGTCACCTATCCTGATCCTACTCCCGGCCAAATGCGTTTAACCTTGGAGTTCTCTCAAGATGTGTGCCAGAAAAGAAGGTACACCTTGTTGATATGGATAGTACCGATCAAATCACTTAAGGCGTTTCAGACAGTACATATCATTTACGGGGTATCACAGATATAGTCACCAACAAGCAGTCACGAACGTCATCGGCCATAGCGTACCCTCCGTGGGGGGTGACTTGACCGATATGTTGGCCCAGATCCACCAACGAATATCCGCCTCTGTGTAAAAATTCCGTGGGGGGCTTGGCAAGAGGGATGCCCAGACCATGGTTAGTTCGTTGGCTAATTACACTATTCATTTTGCAATACTCAAAATCGGTTATAATTGTTAACTGACTATATTGGGTCACTACTCTTTCAAATCACATTTAACTATAATGTCGACAAACAACGTGGGTGTAGTTGGCAAGACACCTAAAATTTCCTTTCCTTACCTGGCAGGAGAAAAGAACAAATAAGAACATAGTGGAGGGCTTTTAGTACGGATGCTAAATGTGTGGATGTGGCTAACCTTGTTTCACAACATAATCATTAAATGCTTCATTCAGAAAATAACTCTTGCTCTTAAAATATACCTTTTAATGCAACTATTTCGGTTCCAAGTGTCATAATTGTGCAATAGATTATGGATTCGGACGATCCGTAAATGTGTTATCAATTTAACTAGGCATTGATAGTGTGGATGGCGCCAGTAAGGTAAAGAGATAAGGGCTGTTTGTGTTATTTATTGACGGATGAAAGAAAAGAGAGAAGTGACGCGTGGATCCTCTGTCACTGTCCTACCCTGTGAATGCATGGATGGTATGTCCCCCATGCATTAGCTATTTTTCCCAATTCACATTCAGAGGACACCCATCAACCATGGGAATCCTTCTAAAAAAAATCAACCATGGGACGGGATTACCTCTTTTGCATTAATTACGTACCTACGCTAATTTTTTGGGAAAAATATTCATAATTTCTTAAAATACTTCATAATATACTAGGAAATCCTGTTCTTAATTAATTAGTTTTTAAATTTTGAAAAAAATGAATTTGTTAGTTTTCTTGATCAATTTATATCTCAAATGATAGATAAAATTAGCAAAATAACTTCAATCACTTTAAAACTCTCATACAAACTTAGAAAGGAATTTTATCTATCATTTGAGATATAAATTGTTCTTGATCAATTTGAGATATAAATTATATCTATTCTTGATCAATTTATATCTCAAAGGATGAAAAGTCATTTTACTTTTGTTTACTAAATACATTGGATAATTAATCTCTTGTAGCCTATAAATACTTCATTTCATGTAGTTAGAAAGGAAACTTTAATTATTGAATATTATATGTATCAAGTTTAGAAATAAAATTTGCATTTCTTATAATTCCTTACTTAAAAGTCGAATTAGCATCCTCCTTTGTATCATTCTCTTTAAAGTTGTTTCCACCCCCATCACATGGTCTATTTTTTAGTAAGTCCGTTGCATAATCGATCCCATTCTCTTAGATGATTTTACTTGGGAATTGAGTAATGGAAGCAGAACATGTTGATGTAAATAGCATAATCCACTTGAAAAATCTAGGTGTTCGTTTTTCTTGTTAGTTTGGTAAATTTACTATAGTGGTAATCATTATGTTATTTTTTTCGCATGAAAAAAACTTTTTTATGCATTCACGAAACTCTTTTTGCGTCTTTTGTTTAATGAGTAAGTGGAAATTCATTTTCATTGGTTAATTTTTTTAGGATTTTATCTTTGTTCTTAAACCCAATCGATTATAATTTTTTTTTATTTTTAATATGGTGGATCAGTTTTTTTTACCGTGAGGGAATTATTAATCAACAGTACTGGTAGCTGCTTTATTGGCAGAGAGCCAACACTCCTACTTGCACCTTACCTGGATTTCTCATAACCAACTGGTGGTCTTCAGATTTGCTACTTGTTCATCTAATTAATCAAGAGTGGCTGTCGGAAGCTATGCTTCTGTGCTGCTGCTCTGCTATTATGCACTTCCTAAATTTATGGGCTCATCATCATCATGTCTTCATTATCATCCTAAAAGACAAAATTTTGAGTTTGAGTTTGAGTGGGAGGAAGAAGAAGGTGAAGGGAGAAGGAGAGTTTTTTTTTTAGTAGGAGGGGTATTTTAGTCTTTTCACGTGGGAGTTCGCCGGAGAAATTGGCATATTCCGGTGTCAGGGACCCGAGAGTTTGTAAAACCATAAACAGGAGATGGCATCATGGATTTTAGAAACGCGGGAACTCGAGAAGGAGGGAGACCAAATCTCGAAGACCTGAGCGTAATTTGCCCAAATATTAATGTTCTACTAATGTTGCAGTTGCTTCATTGAGATTGATCATAGTGACGTTTTGACTTAAAAACAGAGGAGCATTACTTTATTCAAAAATCTTATACATGCATTTGAAGAAACGATAACGAGAGAGAGAGAGAGAGATGAGATTGTGATTTCTAGGAGGGAGAGACGGTCCTCTAATAGCAAGAACTCAATACGTACATAATCATATCTCTAACACAGTGAGTGAGTATGACAAGGAGGTCAGGCTAGGAATCCAAGTAAGCGCGGACCACGTCGAGGATGGGGGCTCGGCATATGGGGCACTTCCCACTGCTCCACTGCAGCTCATGCGCGCATTTCAGGCAGGTGCACATGTGCCCACACCTGAATATCAATTTTTTAACATGGTCACACAACATATATATATATATATATGGACAACCAAATATAGCTGCTTAATTACCTATACAAGAAGGTATCCACTGGCAACTCGTAACATATGCAACAAACGCGTCTCTTATGACTCATATCCACCAAGTTTATGTCGTCTCTCCTGACTGCAACCGAGTTGACGAGAAATTAACCGACAATGATATATTATTAATGAAAAAAAGAAACTATGGTTTGGTGCTCACCTGATGGTGGTGGTGGTGGATGAGCATTGAGGTTGGGGTAGTCATGGTACTGATGAAGTTGCATTTCCATGGAGGCGTGGAGGGATTTTCTGAGTTCGGCCATTTCTCGCTGGAGCTGCTCCATTTGCCCCCGCAGCTCCGTTATGAGCTCTATTTCCTGCAACCAAACGAATGTCCGATTATGTGAAATCGGGTTTCAAGATAGCTGCACTTGTGTGTGAGCCCTGCAAACAACTGGTACATACAGTTGAATTCGAGTGCCCATTGCCGGAGATTGAGGTTTGTCTGTCCTCGTGATAGGCTCCAAGCCACTGCGGAGGAGGAGGAGGAGGAGGCCGTGTCGATATCGACACTCTCTCCGACTCCTGATGAGAAGCTTCATTTACGTAACTCGATAGGGGTGGATACTGAACCGATGATGCTTCGTCAGCGTAAGCTATTGGTTCGATGCATTGATGATGAGTATTTGGACTCTCGCTTTGGTGTCCTTGCTCCTCGTCTCCGCTCTCCTGCCCTCCCTCCTGCTGGTCTAATCCTAGTTGTTCTGTTCTCGTTTCTGCCTCTGCCTCTGCTTCTGCTAGGTCCGTGGTCGAATGCGTGTGCCTCTGGAAGTAAGATAGCATCAGGTGGCCCATCGATTCTTGGTTGTCCTCCATTTCTTCTTGCCGGTGAACCGCTTGGAGCTTCGTTCGCGACACCATCAACCGGTCCATTCTGTCTCTGAAGTCACTTGCAAGAAAGCTTGACACTGTCCTTCTGCAGCATTGTTCATAGCAATAACTTTAAATTTATGCTTCTTAGCTATGCAACAATTACTTAATGTATGGTTTAGTAGTAGCACTTACCTTTCGAGGAGCTTCCGAATCTCGTCAGTGGCAGAGGTAGTACTGAGCAGCTCATTGTACCATGCTTGCCTTTTACCTTCCCAGTAGCTTCTTGGACGAGATATGCTACTACACCAGTCATCCATTGTGTATTCGTAGTCGTCGAGTTCGCTCACTTGTTCTTCTTCTTCCTCCTCTCTTTCAATCTCATCCTCCTCGTCCCATTCATCATTGGATCCACAAGTTTGCGAAGTTTCTTGCGAGCCATAACTTTCTACGTATGAACTTGTCCCTTCTTGGCAAGTGATGTCTGTTTCTGCGGGAGCATCTACGGTAGATTCTTGTGTCTGTGGATTCTCAAATGAATCGGGCAGCTCAATCGTGCAGGATGCGAAGCTGTCCTGAAACACCTGTGGTGTATCCGGTGGCTCGACGGATGTGCTTTCCGTATTGGTCTCGTCTTCACACGGCTGGTTGAATGTTGAAGCGAGGCCCACACCTGTGCTGCTCTGTGTTATCATCTCTGGAATTGCTGACGAGGTTGCCGTGATATTTGGAGCTCTTACGGCTTGTTCCACACACGCGGTAAATCTTTCTCTGTATTAAGTTATAAAATCAAATGTACGGAACCGATTCTGTTAAAAACATTTGTTCAATCATTTTGCATCAGTCAATACCTGAGATGGGAGATGGTGGAACCGTGGTTCTGAGTGGCAGAACCTGAAGCGGGTGTCGTGCAAAGAAGTGAGGGCGGACGAATGTGATCCTGAATGGTCATTCCCATACCTCGCTGCATAATTCTCAACCGAAGCATGGACTGCAAAAATATAATCCACCAACAATTAGTTTATGGTTGGCAGGTAAAACCAAAAGAAATAGCTCCGGAGACGAGCAAGGCAATCTTATCCGACCTGAATGCGTCCGCGTTGTGGGAACTTGGAGACGGCATGTCGTTGCATCAGGGACTGGACCTCGGCGTGCCTCTCTTTCTCGAGCTGGACGAGCAAATCGTTGAAGGCTTGGCGGCCTCTGATCATCCTGGGGGAGGCCACTACCAGCTGGGGCAGCGACACTCGTGGCAGGGTAGCGTCGGTCTGATCCGAAGAATGAGGAGAAGCCGAGGACGTCGGCCTACGTTCCACCCTGTGGACAGGGGAGTCCCCACCGTGACATACCGACGGCTCGTTACAGGCAAGCCTCCGGATGATGTCAGCGACCCTGAGCTTCTCGGAGTCGCCTCCAGCATCAGAGTTCCTCCTGGATGGCACGGAAGAGCTCATCGCGGTGGTGGATTCTGAGTCCAAGGGCGATGAGTCGTCCCTATTGGGCACGGGGAGGCACCCAATCATCAAGGATTTGTCGCTTTCGAGGGAAGAGCTAAAGCTGCAGAATCCTGACGACGTGGAGGGGGCGAAAGGGTTGATATCATCAATAGGGGACGGGTTTGGCTTAGTGGTCTGGTGGGGATTCGGAATGGTGGGCCTGGGAGTGGGCGGGTGTTGGAGCCTGGCCTCCCATATCTGGACGAGGGAGGAGGCCGCCAGGTTTTCGGACGAGGAATCCTGACAATCATCATCATCAGCTTTCAATTCGGACACCATCTCCTTAGCCTGCCTAGCGGCCCACCTGTCCAGAAGCTTAACCTGCTTCTGGCTCATCATCATCATCTCATCGCTCCCCGCGTTGTTGCGGTTAAGGAAGTTGGTGTTGCCATGAGGATGAGGATGCTGGTCGAATCCCGCATCGTCGCTGGTGTTGACGGAGATGCAGGTGTGGAGGTGGTCCCTGACAAGCTCCTTGAGGTTCCTCTGGAAAGCTGCCCCGCCTCGACCCGCCCTGCCACCGCGGTTGTGGTCCCGGAGAATGCAGCCGAAAGGGGGGGAGGAGGAGGAGGCTATCTCCACCTGGGATGACGCCATCTTTCTGACCTTGTACCACAATGCAGGTTACTCTTTTTTTCCTTACCGAATGAACAAAACCTGTACAATCCTAATAACCGTGGGGGCTATAGATTTAGAGGAAGATCCTCATTGTCATCCACCTCATTTCCAACATATCATAAGACCGTTTGATTGAATTTGTTTGGGTCGGTTCCCTCTCCTTTGGTTAGGGAACAGAATTGTTCAGTTTCCAAGCTAACAAAATGGATCGCGTCTTTGTTTCCATTCCCTATAATTAGATCATGTGTCATCCATCTCTCACTAATAAATGGATCTCGCGTCTTTTTCTGGTCAATTAACTAACAAGTGTATGTGTTAGTAAGCAGACAACAATAGGAAAGAAGAATAAGGAAATCTATCAAAAGCAATCCGTAAATTAAGAGTCTGCCTTTCCTGTAATGTGCGAGGGAGATTGTACTTACCATTTTTACAATGCATTTTCTTTGACTGCTCCAATTGATTTTCCTAAATTATGGCATTTGACTTTACCTATAACTGGTAACTTACGAGGGTACTAAACATGGAAAACTCGTCCCTTGATTGTGATTAGACATTAATTCTCTCCCACTTTAATGCTTATCCATCCTCGAGCTCCTCCCTGCTTCACATTTTTCAGAATGGCATGATAGATCACGTTCTTCTATTAATTTGTCTTATGGAATACACATAACTTATCTGGTGTTATTTAAATTTTCAGTGATGAATCTCGTGACCCATTCATATGTTGGGGTGGGAAAAATTATAAGAAGGTTGAAATGTGAACTCTTTAAAAATATGTGTGGGTTCTTTTTAGATGACACATGATTTAATGTCGTGAAGAAAGTAGGGCTGAGTTCGGTACGGTTTTGCAGTGTCGGTGTGAAAAATGACACTGCACCGCAATTTTTTTAAGAAAAATAGACACCATCGGTGTGACGGTGTCAATAGAAACCATTAATATTTGATATGACAGTCTGCGATTTCGTGATTTGAAATCACAATTTGGGCCCGTTCCGGTAGGCCAAAATTGCAAGTTAGGCTTAAGAAAAAAATGCCAAGAAATCGGTCCTTTACAAGCAAAAAACCAATACCGAAACAAAAAAAATGCCAACTATGTAATTGTATGTTACTACAATTGCTGGCTGTACATTCTTGTACTTTTCAGAGAGAGGACTGGTTCAATTCGCTATTATTAAGACGTTGTAATTTGCAAATTAAATACTGGCTTGCTAGTATATTTACATAGTCAGTTGTTTTGCGGTGTAGTTTGAAACTAATATCAAAATCAAATTACAATATTAAGGTGTCGATTTCACACCGCACTGTGAGACCATTTTGACCACCCGATTTCAATTTTTTAGGTGTATCAGTGTGCGGTTTGTCGGTTTCGCGTTTTGGAACAGTTTGAAGCTCTGGATGACGGGCCGCAAGGAGGGGAGGGAAGGGAATGGAGGGAGGAGTGGGCCTGGGCCCAAGTCTAAACCAAACGGCAAAGGGAGGGGCAGACAGAACACAACACCAAGTAGACTGAGAGGAGATAGAGAGAGAGAGAGAAACGAGACCAAAAAGAAGAGAGTTGGGGGAGAGAGAGTAACGGAGTGAAGAGCGAGAAGTGATCGGAGAAGATGGTGTTAAGCGCGACGATGGCTGGAGCGCTGCTGGGGCTGGGCACCCAGATGTACTCCAACGCCCTCCGCAAGCTCCCTTACATGCGCCGTACGCCTCCTCCTTCCCCCTTCTTCTTTTTTTATTTCAATTAAGGAGGAATAGGTAGGGTTTTCAATTTCGATGCAATTATAGCTAATTGTCGGGAAATTGGGGGAAGGCAGATCCATGGGAGCACGTCATAGGGATGGGGTTGGGGGCGGTGTTCGTGAACCAGCTGGTCAAATGGGACGCCCAGCTCCAGGTGGACCTCGACAAGATGCTCGACAAGGCCAAGGCCGCCAACGAACGCCGCTACCTTGGTCCGTTCTTTCCCCCCTCTCTCTTTCTTTTGCATTGTTATAGTGGCTTCTCCGATAAAAAAGAAAGAGAGGAACTCGAGCACTGAGCCGACTATTCCCTTTGCCCTTGGGGATCAAACCGCCTATTGCTTTGACAAATCGAATGTGACTCCATCATCGTCTTCACTTTCAGGCTCTTGAGGAAATAATCTAACAATATTAGGCTACTCTTACTGAGTCAATGAGAGGAAAAACTGAGAAGAAAACCACGAAAGTAGTTGACAGCTCGTCAGGTGTTTCCCCGTATGCTTAGGGACTGCGTTATCTGCGGCTTTGCATTTTTCATTCAAGATTGCACAGCTGCCATAAGTTCCATAATCCAGAACCTCCGGATACTCGATTGATATTTGCACTTCATTCTCTGCATTGATCTAATCTATTGAAAATGGTCTTTAATCTGCTGATGTTTGAAGAAAAAAAGGTTTTCCATTGACAATGCGCTTGTCTTTTTTGTTAATCTTTGCGCCCATCGCCCTTTAGATTAGATTGTTTAGATTAGGTCTTCCTTTCCTCTATCCTGCTTTGCACACCTCTCATCTTAAGTCAACCTTATTTATGGTCGTCTGTTTTT
Source organism: Hypericum androsaemum (assembly GCA_963995505.1). Lineage (NCBI taxonomy): Eukaryota > Viridiplantae > Streptophyta > Magnoliopsida > Malpighiales > Hypericaceae > Hypericum > Hypericum androsaemum. Next base: position 99,128 of record OZ023196.1, read on the forward strand.
CTGACAAATTGCAGATGAAGATCAGGATTGACATCTCCTGACTATATCACAATCTCCCAGACAAGCTGTCTAGTGTTTCGAGAACGTGGTCTCCGTTCAAGATGGAGTCTTTACAGTTTCATTACCTATATTGGATTGCTGTTGTTCCATTCACAATGTTGTTAAGAGGTTTGATGCTCTGTACCCAAGTTTCCTAGGTTGGGTTGTTGTCTGAATTGGCAAAAGCTTGCACCTTCAGAATAATACGAGACACAGAGTCGCTGAAAACATTGTGCTTTTCCGAAATCAGAATTGCAGTCTAAATTCCAGCATTGATGCAAAATCTGTGGGAATGTTGATCGTTTACTCTTCATCCGGTGACTGACTGTTAGATATGCCACTCCGTTATATTAATGAGCAAAAGCAATTTGGCACTACTGATCGCTGAAACGAAGCAAGAAAATCATGCCCAGGAACCATTCTCGTAAAAATTGGCGCAAATTAGTACACAAGGAAAACAACCAAGATCCGGGAAAACTCGAGGGCCCCCAAGTCTCTGCGCAAATGCCCCTCAATTATTTGCCATCTATTCACAGGGATGTGCATTCTGCTTGTCAAAATCCATCGATCTGTTGTTGAATAAATGGAGGAGTTGATCACAAGCTTGTCGGGAAGAAGGCCTCTCTTGTGGGCTAGTCTTGGTGCACTGCAGTGCTATTTCAAGAACTTGATATGCTGCAGATACTTCACCTGGCAAGAGTGGCTTCAGACCAGGATCAATAAGCTCTTCGCGGGCAGACTCCAAATGCTTCTCCACCCATCTCACCATGTCCATGTCGACGCCAAACATGCCATCGGTAGGCATTTTCCCGCTGACAAGCTCCATCAAGACAATGCCGAAGCTATAGACGTCGCTCTTTTCCGTTGCCTTCAATGAATATGCATACTCTGAAGAAAAAGCGACTCTTGTCATTAGTACTTATACGTAACAAATAGTTAAATCTTACATTATATTATTGAAAAGAGCGCTTGTATGACATTACCTGGAGCAATGTAACCGTAGGATCCAGCAAACCATATATTTGATTCAGTGTTGACAGAATCATCATAATTCTCGACAAGCGCCTTTGCCAAGCCAAAATCCCCCAAGTGTGCATCGAGATCGGAATCGAGCAACACATTGCTAGATTTGATATCCCTGTGGATGATCTTGGGGACACAATCGTGGTGTAGGTACTCCACTCCTTGAGCCAGTCCTACTGCTATGCTTAATCTGGTCTCCCAGTCCAGGCTCTCCTTCTTCTTGCTGTTCACAGGCTGCCCGTGCAGCCAGTCCCACAAGCTTCCATTCTCCATGTACTCATATATCAATAGATTCGAGCCGTTACTTTTGCTGCTGCAATATCCGATCAACTTCACAAGACGCCTATGCCTGATCCTACCTAGCGTTTTTACCTCCCTTGCGAAGCTTTTGTTATGAAGGAATTCATCTTTCCATACGATCTTCTTAACTGCTACCCTTTCTCCGCTGCGCAATTCAGCTCTGTATATTGTCCCGGATCCTCCTGATCCAATGATGAATTCATCACTCAGATTGTTTGTCGCTTCCATGATGTCGTCCCATCTCAAATCTCTCTTGGCACCGATATTCGGGAAGAGTAGCCTACGCTTTGCTTGGGAGGAAGAGCTGGACGAGTAAATGCAGCTAACCTCACCAGCTCTTCGGTAAAAATCTCTCTTACGCTTGAAGAAGAGAGCCACGCCTAGAGCGAAGACCCCAATTGCACCCAAGGATGCAACTACAGAGATCGCAACTAGAGATCCTTCCTTCAGACCTAACTGATTATTACCTGACACGTCCCCCTTGCAGAGATCAAGAGGTCTCCCACAAAGATTCTTGTTCCCTTGAAATGCTTCTGGAGACCATTGGGAGAACTGCTTTCCCAACTTGCCTTGGAGGTTGTTGAAGGAGAGGTTGAGCTTGCCAAGGCTGCTCATCTGGCCGATCTCCGGAGGGACTTCTCCATCCAGGTGATTGTGAGACAAATCAAGGGCTTCAAGCTTGGACAGTAATGCAACAGAAGATGGAATTCGACCGGACAGATTGTTGTAGCTGAGATCTAAAATGCTCTGGAGGTTCTGGAGTTGTCCAAGCTCAACAGGCATCGCCCCGCTGAAGCTGTTGTGCGAGAGCTCAAGCGCATAAAGCTTGTTCAGCTTACCAATGGATGAAGGTACTGGTCCTGATAGCTGGTTCCCATCAAGGCTGAGGACATTCAGCGATCCCAAATTACCAACCGCCTCAGGAAGAGTTCCATTGATGGAGTTCCCATCAAGAGTCAGCACCAACAGATTAGAACAGTTGAACAGCTCGGGAGGAAGAGGCCCGTCAATCTGGTTTGAAGAGAGCTTGAGCTCTCCCAAATTCTTCAGAATTCCGAGCCACGAAGGTACGGGACCAGAAAGGAGGTTGTTGTTGAGATCCATGTGGGTCAACTTAGTGCAAAACATAAGCTGGGGCGGCAGGGGTCCTGTCAGCAAATTTCCTGAGACGTCCAACAAGGACAGCTCTTGAACTTTACCCAATGTCCATGGGATGTTGCCACTGAACTTGTTATTCCCTAGTCTCAGCCTTTCAAGAGAGGGAGAATTACCCAACTGGGGTGGTATCTCATCGCCAAATGCATTGTTCGTAACATCAAAGGACAGGAAAGAGGTCGAGCTACATAATGGCGCGATGCTGCCATTCAACCTGTTGTTGGACAGATTGACCCTGGTCAGGTTCCTCAAACTAACGAGCGATCCGGGAAGGTTACCTGAGAGAGAGTTGTTGTAGAGCATGAGCTCTTCCAAAGCTTGGAGGGAACCAAGAGTGGCCGGAACACCGCCAATGAGCTGATTGTCAGCCAGGTCCAGGATAATCAGCTGCTGGCAACCACCCAGGCTGGAAGGAATCTCGCCCGTGAGCTCATTCTGCCTCAAGTGAAGCAGTTGAAGGCCCTTGAGCCTCCCGATACTGGCAGGGATCTCCCCGCTGAACCGATTCCCGAAGAAGTCGATCATCTGCAAGCTGGAACAGTTGCCAATCTCCACTGGAATCTCGCCCGAGAACTGATTCTCGTACAGGTAAATCACTTGCAGGTCTCCCAGCATTCCAATCTCGCGAGGCAGATTGCCCCGCAAGTTATTATGGTACAGAGCCAGCTCCTGGAGGTTAGTGAGGTTTCCGATATCCGGCGAGATTTCTCCCACCAGGCTATTGTTGTGAAGATAGAGCCGAGTCAGCAGCGCCATCTCGTAAATTTCAAGGGGTATGGACCCATTAAGAGTGTTATTGGACAAGTCAAGCTGGGTCAACGAGGGGCAGAGTCTCAGCTCTTTGGGAATGGGCCCTGAGATTCCAACCTGAGAGAGGGCCAACATTTCCAGGCTGGTCGCGTTGGAGCAGATTCCCGCCGGGATGATCCCCGACAGGTAGTTGTTATCGGACAAGCACAAGTACACAAGCTGCCACATGCTTCCCAGCTCCTCGGGGACCCCTCCGGTGAGATTGTTCGACGACAGGTCGAGACTCTGAAGGTTTCCAAGCTTGGCAAGCGACCTGGGAATGTGACCCTGGAGTTGGTTTCCATGGAGGTTGAGGTAAACAAGCTGGTTGAGGCCTCCGAGCTCGGTCGGAATCTCCCCGGAGAGGGAGTTGTTTGCCAGGTTCAGTTTTTGGAGGTTCTGAAGACGGGCCAGGTCCCCCGGGATGGGCCCGCTGAGGTTGTTGAGGGCGGCGGTGAGGACGGTTAGCGCGGAGCAGTTGGCCAGCTCGGCTGGGATGGGGCCCACGAGCTGGTTATCCTGGATGATGAGGTTCTGGAGGGCTGGGAGGTCGCCAAGCTCTTTGGGAATGGGGCCCGTGAGGGTGCAGGAGGCCAGGCCCAGGGTGGCTAAGTTGGAGAGGCCGCCGAAGGAGGGCGGAACGGGGCCGGTGAGGCCATTGTCACCGATCCTCATGACGCGGAGGGAGGCGAGGGAGCCGAGCTGGGGCGGGATGGGGCCGGAGAGGTGGTTGGAGAAGAGGAGGAGGGTGTGGAGGCGGGTGAGGTTGGCGAGGGAAGGTGGGATGGGACCCGAGAGGGAGTTGGAGGAGAGGTCAAGGTGGAGGAGGTTGGGGAGGCGGCCGAGTGCGGGTGATATTGTCCCCGAAAGAGAGGAGCCCGACAGGTTGAGGCCCACCACCACCACAACGGGGGAGGAGCCCGAAGACAAACAGCTGATCCCTGTCCATGTGCATTTGTCTGGTTTGGTGGCAATATTCCAATCATGCAAAAAGACCAGCTTCGAAGCCAAGGACCTCTTCACCTCCAGGAGCGCCTCTGTCTCTTGGTCTTGGCCTTGACATGCAACCGCCAGGACAAGAAGAAGGAGTGCGATGAGCTTCATGACAAGTAGCGCTGCTTTGTGCTTGGGGGGCCTGCTCTGAGTGATCTAGTTGACCATCGGTGATCTGGGTTTATTTTATCAAGAGAGAGGAGAAAATGAAGGTGATATTAGTGCATGGGAATTGAAGATGGTTAATTACTACTACTTGTGGGGAAGAAACAATTTCGATTGGCATTAATTGGTATTCGGTGTTGGAAGAAGATAAGATACCATCTCATCGATCGAATAGAATAGCCAGAGATAGGCTTAACGAGGACATTAATTGAAGGCCATGCCTAGGAGGTAGCAAGTGGAGCTGTACCATTGAGCAAGAGGAGAGGCTGCCATTAATAATCTTTTTTCCTCCCAAGAGGGACAAGGTCAAATTGGGTCATAGATGACGACGCATCATTATACGAAACTCTAGTACAGTGTGACCGATGGTCCCCTTCTAATTAATGTAATGTAATGTAATTTTGCCCAAAGTCAAACTTCTAAACAATCCTTCTATGTATTTAAAACACGAAAACGACAGACGGGGGGGTGTGGGGGGAATGTTACGCGTAACATGAATGAAGAAAGAAGAGCTACTTTTGGGACCCACAACTCAATTCACATGCATGCGTGCGCGTATATTTTTGCCATTAATTTTACCCCATTTATCAAATCACGTCAAATTGTAATTAATAAGAAATAAATTTCCTCAATATGTGTGTATCTAAAGGTTTCGTGAGTGTTCGTCCTCGAGATTAATAGAGTACCGATGAGAATTTAAGTTTTGGGTTTAAATAGCATGACATATAGACGCCAACCATAATAAGAAAATTGACACTCAAAAAAACCATAATAAGAAATTACGTCGCTCGTTCTCCAGAGTGAGGGAATTAGGTAAAGATGAGTAAGATAAGGTATTGCGGTACGCAAACAAGATGTAAACTAATTATGAGACCGGATTGAGTGGGGACTAAAGAAAATTTGTTCATTGGTGGGAACTACATTTTGGGCCGTCAGATTTGATTATCTTTAAATCTGATGGTCAATAACCTACCAGATGATATTGGTTTGCATGTGAAGTGATATTGGTTTGCAAGAGGCTGGTTTGCCTATGAAGTGATATTTGTTTGCCTATGAAGTGATATTTGTTTGCATGTGTAGTGATATTGGTTTGAGTTAACTCCCATAAATAGTTGGTTTGACTAGCCCATTCCCCAAACAGTCTCCTAAATAGGATTAAAAAATTAACGACTATGAAAACAAAGATTAAAAAAAAAAGGAAGTACGTAGATAGTTGGTTGAGAGGGGATTGGATTCAGGGGGGACTACATAAAAATCATCCCCATGCTATGGACTAAATATGGACCTTTAGATTTAATCAAATTCTTTTTTTTCAGATCTGATGGTCAGAATCTGTTGAGGGTATTTTCGAGTTTTTATCCAAACATACTTATTAGGGTTTTACTATATAAATCCCCCCTCCCCCCACTACAACCCCGCCGTTCCCAAAACCCCCCCGATCCCGATTAACCCCTCCCCCCCTCCGATCCCGATTACCCCCACCCACCCTCCCCCCCCCCCCCCCCATCCCGATTACCCCCACCCCCCCCCTCCCCCTCTCTCCCCGATCCCGATTAACCCCCCCCCCCATCCCGATTACCCCCACCCCCCCCTCCCCCTCTCTCCCCGATCCCGATTAACCCCCCCCCCACCTGCTGCCGCCTCCCTCTCGACCTCAGTCTGCGACTTCGGCAAGGTCACCGTGACGACGGTACTTGGCGAGAACGACGACGGTTGGGCGAGGACAATGATGACTTGGAGAGGACGACGATTCTTGTGGACGGTGCTTGGCGGCAGCGACGGCGGTTTGGCAATTTTGGATAGAGAGACAGACGATTTGGCGAGGACATCTGGCGGTTTGGCGAGGACGAAGACGGTTCGGCGATTACAGGGTTCACCCCTCTCGTTAGCTTTTGAATTCAATTAATCTGATGGAGATGCCTTGGTCATTCGATTAATCCTTAGCTTTCCTTAGGTTGTTGATCGTTTTTCTTTTTGTTGTTTTTTTTAAGGTTTTTTTGTTCGGAATGTTATTTTTTGGTATTGATTATTGGAGATGAAAGGATGATGTCATCAATTTTTTTGTTTTTTTTCTAAGAGTATTTTTGTCAATACTCTTAGAAATCATTACCAATATTAAAGTAGAATGATACCAATATCCTAGAACGATGATACCAATATTTGAGAAGGATGAAACCAATATTCGAGAAGAATGAAACCAATACATTCGAATGGTATACATTTTCACTTATAATGAGATACCAATATTGGAGAAGATGAAAACCAATATCATGGTGGGATGAAACCAATATCATAGTAGAATGAAACCAATATCATAGTAGAATAGAATGAAACCAATATCATAGTAGAATGAAACCAATGTCATAGTAGAATGAAACCAATAACGTAGAAAATGAAAACCAATATCATAGTAGAATGAAACCAATATCATAACAGAATGAAACCAATAGCACAGAAGATGGAAACCAATATCCGAGAAAATGGAAACCAATATATCCGCTGATATTTTTTTTAATTATTTTAATTAGTGTATTTCCAATATTGTCCCTGTCCCTTTCAGTGGGGATTATCCCTGTCCCCACTGAATTTGAACCCGGTTGAGAGAATGAGGTTATGGATTTGCTTGTTATGGTGTGTTAGTTCGGAGTCGCCGGAAAGAGAGTGGTTGAGTTTCTAAATTATCCATCTCCCTACTCATCAAGTCATATACATCATCTTCATCATCATCTATTCTACTTTGCTACTATTCGTTGGGATTGATGTGGCTTTCTCCCATCACCAAGTCAACAGAGTCCCTACACGAATTTGTCGCACCTCCCCCCATAAATAAAGCAACAATTTCCTACTCTGTCATTTAATTTTTTCTCGCATTAGAAAAATCGTGTATATTTTTCTTTAGCAAAGCTATACATGGTATTTACCAAGTATAATACTAATCTGAACAAATTTAAATCAAAATATCCTTACACAATTATCTCTCCAATTTTAGCATATTTGTAAATATCGAACTTCAGAATTCAAATAAAATTAGAACAATTCTTCTCTTCGTTTTGCAATGATTAAATTCCTTAGCTTATAATTTAAAGATATTTCATCGTTTCATATTCTTTGAGCTACCAAAACCAGGTGTCTGTTTGTGTAGGTTGATTGCGTATAACCCATTTGATTACTTCAAAATGACATCACTCCTACTACAACTACTACTTGTTCAACTGTTCTCCTGTCGTCTCAATTATACGCTAAATTGTAATTAATGGTGCGGGTTGCTTATTCTATTCTATAGGTTTCTTACACTCTACCTTAATTTCTTTTTGGATAACTAATTCCAAATTTAGTACAAAACAACATTTCCCCTCAAAATTTACTACCGGATTATGACGTCGCCCTCACTTACAATTTATATTGTCGTAAAACATTTCTTAGTATGAAATGCATGTTCAACTTTTTTGGTCGGGAAATGCACCTTCAATATAATTAGTAGAGTAATTTTATCAAACTTTTTAAATAGAAGTTACGGATATATATATATATATATATATATATGTGTGTGTGTGTGTGTGTGTGTGTGTGTGTGTGTGTGTGTGTGTGTGTGTGTGTGTGTGTGAGTTTTTGTATTTGAAATTAATCGATGCTTAAATTGTGAACAGAAACAGAAAGTATATCCATAAGTTGACATCGTTCTTGCCTGGTCATCCTCCCCCCATAATATTATTAAAGATTGTTCTTAGTTTTATTAAGACGGGAAATGACAATATTGAAGATAAGACAGGGAAGGCAATTCTGTCGTCCAGTTAAGAGTGAGCCCGTCCGTGACCATTCTTTGTATTGATCACACACACTAGCTCCCATTGACATTTTTTTATAAAAAATATCAGCAGGTTGATTTAAAATCCGAAACTCTAGAAAGTATCTTGAACTTTGTTCTTTTTCTAATCAAATTTTTTTTATTTTCAGAAAAAATGAGAATTAACACATCCCAAAAAACGATGTAAGATCTGTTGCTATTTACCCACTAAGCGTTGGTTCTAACCATTGACGTTGAGGCCGCTCCAAATCACAAATATATATCCTTCCATCAATTTGCTCAACCGCATCGCCACGGTATACTGGGTACACGTTATATTTTACCCACCAAAAAAAAACTCTCTAAAGTAGACTAATTTTATTTCGACTAGAGTCGGACTATAAAAATTTCCTTAGTGATTTTTTTGTGTATGAAAAATATACATCTATAGGACGTAATTGGTTGGAAATGAAATAGGTAGAACGTAATGTCGATAGGTAACTGATTAAGAAATTTATGTGTAAACCTTCCTTAATTATTTGATCGTAGGAAGAATATTCGGTTGCTGGTGGGGAATTATTGATTAGAGTTCTTTTAGAGACGGGAGGTCCCCCATAAATGAACATTACCAGATGAATTAGATGCTATGTTCAAAGAGAAGGTGACAAATTAATACAAAGGAATAATAATTTCTTGCAAACTTATCTGCCGCCATTTTTTTTAGGGTAAATATCTGCCGCCATTTGACTCATGAGCCCTTTTCCAATACCAAACATTAATGGTAATAGCCAACACTAATAATGGTTTTTTTCTACCGTAGAATAGTTATATGTTGACATATAAATGTTAGTTATTGCTTCGGCTGGTAATTTTTTTTATTTTTTTTTGGCGAAAAGAAATTTCATTACTCAAAGAAACGAAAATGTTACAAAAAGGGGAAAAAGGCAACAGAAGAGAAGCCAAACACATAGGCCGAATAGGAAACTGCAAAACAGCAAGCCTATCGCCATAAAGAAAAACTCGACCCTACAAACTTGAGGGATAGCAAGGTCGATGAAGGAACCAATGATCTAACGCGATCATTTCTTCTTTTTCTTCGCGTTCCTCTTCCTAGCCCGCGGGGACAAGTTGTAGGAAGACGGGTAGGGGTACCCACAACACGGGTAGTCCAGGGTGACAAATCAGCCGTGGCGCATCAAAAGTCCACCTCATACTCCAACCAACGTAGATCCTTACTTGCATAGGTAGTCCCAGTCTTCTTCCTCGCTTGAAAGCGAGTGTTCTTGGCAGGTGGTAGATGAAAGTCCTCTAAGTCCAACTGTAAATCCGCCTCGTCCGCCCAATTGTTCTTCATCTTCTTCGTAATTGAACCCATGAACTTCAACGAGTCCGGGAGATCATCGTTGTCAGAAAAAACAACGACCCCATTGCCCTCTTGACCTGGGATAGGCATGGGATCTATAGTAGGTAAAGCAGAGGCGCTACCCAAAATAGATGGGGACGGTCCCTGTATTATTGGGGTTCCCTTACCAAGGAAACCCGGCTTCAAACCCTTATGCTTGGAGCCCTTAGTACCGAATGAGCGAGTAGGTAAACTCCCGCCCGCGGCAACATATGCCGCCTTCCTAGCCTCAGCCTTTGCCAAATCCTCATGAGACAGTGATGCCAATAACTCAGCCGAGGAAGGGCCGTTCTTGCGCCCCTTTTTCTTGCCCGATGCTGATCTAGACTTAGAACCTGATGACACACACAATAATTAGAAGAGGCCAATATGGGGACGGTCCTTGTATTATTGGGGTTCCCTTACCAAGGAAACCCGGCTTTAAACCCTTATGCTTGGAGCCCTTAGTACCGAATGAGCGAGTAGGTAAACCCCCGTCCGCGGCAACATATGCCGCCTTCCTAGCCTCAGCCTTTGCCAAATCCTCAGGAGACAGTGATGCCAATAACTCAGCCGAGGAAGGGCCGTTCTTGGGCCCCTTTTTCTTGCCCGATGCTGATCTAGACTTAGAACCCGATGAGTCGGTCACATGTGAAGCCGGCATCAACGGCTCTATTATAATCGGGCTTGAAAACACCTGACATGTATCTTGGGAGGGCGAAACCTCCTCAATCATTACACCACAATCCCCCTCCATGTTATTTGTACTAGATACTGGAGACTGCTCAGGAACTTCATCAAGCACCATTAACTGGACCAAATCATTCGAAACCGTATTAATTTGGCTGGTAATTAAAAACCTGAGACACGGGTTTTTTGGACCTTTATTAATTTGGTTGAATTGGTCTTTATTAAATTGTTACACTTTTGCACTTTTTTTTATAAGTAAAGATATTTTATTAATATAGGAAGTAATATGCGCAAAGCACCCAGATTCCTAAGTCCCCCAAGAGTAGGAAAACTTCCGCTCCAGAATACAGAAGCATTTGATAGTGCAATCCAACAAAAGGGCAATTGCAACACCAAAAAAAAACTGTAACAAGAGACCAAAAGATCCCCCTCCTAGTTACCCAGACCAGAGCAAAAACATGTCAATCAACCGATTCCAAAAAAATTATCAGATCTTGATTATTGAAATCCGCCGAGATATTTGCCCAAGATACCCATTCGTGGTCATGGTAGATTATAGAATTTAAGAGAAGCTACCCGTCAACATTTGCACTATCGAATGGTCTAGTTCTGGTGCAACCAAATTCCCTACATCACCGAACCAAAAATATTTTGCACTTTTTTTCTTTTGGAAAAGTACACTTAAAGCACATTTTTTACTCAAAAGTTGAAATCAGTTGAACATTTTTTAAAATAATCGATGTGTAAATGACTCTCTAACATTTATTAATCAAAAACTGTTACTAAGTATATATCTAAACAAGACAACATCAGAATAAAAGACAAGACATAATCAAAGAAAATTAACTAAGGGTGTTTGGATATGTTGGATCCATATCTCCCATCTCAGAAGGAAATTGGCCAATACTATAGTTTTGCGAGAGGCAATAGGTGGAGGAGGTACATCACCGGAACAAGTTGCGAATGATCTCCCAGAAATCGCAACCGGGTCTTTGGTGCTCAAATGGCCATGCACATGATGATCGAGGCGGTAGAAATCGTCCTGGTAATTAAGAAAGCTGGTTCTTGTTGGGGACGGTCTGTGTCGAAGGTGAACTGGTGATCAGCTTCTTTTTTTTGTGGTCCGTCACTGGTGATCAGCTTTTGTATCGGTTAACCATAGTAATAAAACGGAGCTACTGTTTGGGCTCCCCTGAAGGCATCAACGAGTTTGTTGGGCTGTGAAATTGAGCCGGGCCCTAGCCGATGTAGCTACAGCTGGACTGGGCCAAATCTTGTATATTTTTCAATTCCAATTTCCAAGTTGTCAAGATTTGAATGAATACAAATTTAATAGAGTTAAAATGAATTTCGTTAAGAAATGCTAAAATTTCACACGTCATATTAACAGTATTGAGTAACATTCTGAAGTAGATGTGTTAGAATTAAGATCAAATTGACCATTGATTATGTATCCGGGCGGAGGATTCTCTACATCTGCAAAGGATGCGAAAGGGACACTTGTAAAAAAATGATGCGAAAGAGAGCGTTGACAAAAGAATCGACACCGGCAAGAATTCAAGAAAGTCAAGATGCGGTTGTCGAAGTAGACATAATAATACTTATTAAAAAAATAGACTTAATAATAATAATAATTTTTGAATTAAGAAAGTTTATGTATGTATACTATTCTATATCAGTAGTGTAAGATAAATACATGCGGGCATGTCATGTTGGTTTGGTTTGGTTTGGAGGAGTGCTTCTCACGTAGCTAGCTACCGATTTTTTATTATTATTATTATTATTATCATCCTACCTTTCTTTGCAATTTTCATATATATACTACTTACGCCCTTCGACGACTGTATATATATATATATATAGATGCAAGTTTCAATTGTTGGTATGTGCAATATCCCAATTTAAACATCTTCTAGCTAGGGCGTTGCTTAATTATTATACATATTAGCAAGCAAACGCAGGCAGGGGCTAGCAATCCAAAACATGAAGCTCTCGTCGACTAATTTGTTCCTAACAGTGTCAGTGGGCATCCTTTTCATCTCCGCCGCAACTTGCTTAGGCCACGACGACGACGACAACAGCTACTCCGACGACGACGGGAACCTCTCCTTCCAACACTACCTCAAGACTTGTCCCAATGTGGAAGCCATCATTAACCGCAAAGTAAGAGAATGGCTTGCTAAGGATCGCACTCTCGGCGCCAGCCTCCTCCGCCTCCACTTCCACGACTCCGTCGTCAGGGTAATCCCATCCATCCATCCATTTTATACATTGACTAATTCTACACAAGAACCATCAAACAAACTATATATATGTGTGTGTGTAGGGTTGTGACGCGTCCGTGCTGTTGAACCACGAGGGCAGCGAGAGGAGCGCGCACGCTAGCAAGACCCTGAGAGGGTTCGAGGTCATCGACGACATCAAGTCCGAGATCGAGAAGCACTGCCCTCGAACCGTCTCCTGTTCCGACATCCTCACGGCCGCCTCCAGGGACGCCACCGTCATCCTAGGGGGGCCCTACTGGGAGATTCCCTACGGCAGGAAGGACGGCAGGGTCTCCGTCGACAAGGAAGCCGACGAGCTGGTGCCGATGGGCCACGAGAACGTCACCAGCATGTTGGAGCTTTTCCAGTCCAAGGGCCTCAACGTGGTCGACCTGGTGGTCCTCTCCGGGGCCCACACCATCGGGAGGACCTCGTGCGGCGCCATCCAGGACCGGCTCTACGGGAAACCTGGAGGGCTCCTCGACCGGGGGTACCTGAACTACCTGTCCCGGAAGTGCAGGTGGGCGTCGGAGTACGTGGAGCTGGACGGAATGACGCCGGCCAAGTTCGACAACCAGTACTACGTCAACCTCCTCACCCAGATGGGACTCCTCTCCACAGACCGGGCTCTCTCCTACGACCCCAGGACTTTGCCTCTCGTCAAGACCCTTGCCTTCGCGCCTGATCTCTTCCCTGGCCAGTTCGCCGCCTCCATGACCAAGCTCGGCAACATACTGGACCCCAGGTCCCAGGACGACGGCGAAATTCGCCTAACGTGCAGTGCTGTTAACCATCCTGATCATCCATACTAATTATTATTCTCTACCACTTTCCCATTTATATTTTATGTTGTCCTTTAATTTCTTGCAATTTCCTGGTGTTGGTCATCTTGTATTTCCATCAGTTTTGTTGTTTAAACGTGTGTGTACACATGCTGCTAATTGTTTAACTTGAATTCACAAACGACTATATGAGTTTGGGATTCATTAGAACGAAATCTGCTCTTCTTTAGAATTTATGTATTCATTAGAAACCAATACCGTGGTGGCAGTGATGACAGGATCATCCGGAGATTCTCTAGAGATGGTATTTACACCGTTAAAGAGATATCAACAACTGAAATCTCAGCACGACCTAACTCATTTTTGTAATGTGGCTAGCTTTAGCTCAGCTCCTTTTAGCTCCGGTATTTGGAATGCCATTTGGAATTTGCAAGTTGTTCCCGGATTAAAAATTTTACTTGGACGCTGACTAGAAATGTCATTCCTAACTGTGAGAACCTGAATCGGAGACATATGTCACTTTCTACAACGTGCCATTTATGTTTTTCCGCTAATGAATCTATCATACATATGCTCTTTGATTGCTCACATGCACGTGCTTCTTGGCTTGCTAGTCTGTTGAATTGCTGTACTCATAATTATGTGACTACCAACTTCTGCAATTGGTTGGTTTCTTTATTTGCTATGCTGGGTTGCTGATAATAGTCATGTTTTTCTTTGCAATGTATTTATGTTGGAACATTTGGATTGTTTGGAACAAACTAATTTTCGAAGACACTGCTATCAATCTTCTACTTACAGTCAAAAGAGAATCTCATCTTTACTATGAATTTCTGCAAGCATCTTTGGCTCTGCAGAATCCAGGTCCAAACCATGCTCCATGGTCTCCCCCGAATGACAGAGATGTGAAACTCAGTTGTGACGACTCCTGGACAGATTCAAGCTCAGCTGCTGGTGTCACTACAATTGTCAGAGACTGCATTGGCCGTCTCCTCTGTTTTGCAAGGTCCCCTCTGTTCAACTGGCCTTAAATATGATCAAGGATCTTTTTGTGGGTTCCACTTCAACCATCGAGATGGACTGCAAGCTGGCCTACATCTTCTTGTGTGATCTGGAGCCTTCGGTTGATAAGGAACTTGAGCTCTTAGTAAAGGACATTAGGTACTCGTTAGATTTCTTACCATTTTTTAATATTAACCTAATCCCTAAATCTCAAAATATGGTGGAAAATTGGATTAGTAAAGCATGTAGACTTTCCAGTCGTTAGAGGATACAGACACTTGTTAACACATTGATACCTGCTTCCAAGATCAGGCGATATGTTCTACTTTTGTGGCGATATAAGACAATATCATATTGTTCATCTTATTATTCAGCTTCAAGGATTCAATTTAGGAAGCCATTGTTACCATGGATTTAATCAACTATTGCCACAACAACACAACTACTGACATGCCATTGGGAACACAAGCAGCCAATATTGGAAGAATGATGTTTCACTTGTGTAGAACATACCGTAAACTTTTCACCGACCACATCCCTTGTCTTCATATCATGTCTAGTGCATTAGATATATTCTCTCCTCCGTACCAAACCATGCACTCCAACCACTCGCGGAACTTGCTTAATCATGCAATTTTTTATGAGCAACATTTCACAGAAAAAATCGATATGCGTTGTAAACGAAACACAACAGAAGTATATCAGAGTATAAAAGCGAGAAACTTTCAGAAGTTTGCCAAGATATATTCATGGGACTTGAATCACCAGAATACCTTTTCTCCAAAAGTAATTCACCTGATTTTATGTTTCAGAGCAAAAAATGCTTGTCCTCCCCACCTTAAATAAGAAAATGTGTTATAAATGGTGACGATATTAGTGATCACAAAATCTATCAAAAAATTAAAACTTAAAAAGAATATAAATGGTGAGAAAATAGCGATAATAGTAGTGAAGGAAAATGAAACCTGGTGCAAGAAATTGCTCAGAAGGATCAACACTAAGCTGCAAAAATGAATGAGAATTTACATGTCCACCATATGCTTACACAGCACCTCTACTAGTCATGCGATGATCATACACCAAAATCTGAGAGGACACAACAAATCAAAATTGGTCTGACCTCTCCTTTGTTGACAAATTATAAACTCAAAAGACTGAAACTAATCAATTCAATAAATCATCAGAGAACTCAAAAAGAAATTTTGTGGAAAGTTAAGTTTATCAATCGGTTAATATAAAGTCGCGATAAAAATTGTAGTGTCTTAGAGATCGTCTGAACAATTTATTGTAATAACTAAAAGGATACTTGAATTCACGCAGAGAAACTACTATCTGATCCATCCATGGAGCTCGCCAAAAAGTATTGATCATCTAACACAAGTGATACCAAGCTAGGAAAAAAAGATAGCAAAACTTGTGAACGCACGATAATGTTCAGATAGCGGTTAGATTGAATCATAATGAAAGAAACTTACCTACATACAGATGAAGGTATCCAAATAATCCCGGAAGGGTTTATTTTGCCTTTTAGCTGTCCAAGGAAATCAGCAAACATAATTATAAGGCAAGAAATTTAAATGCTACTAGACTACAATTCATTATTTGGAAGAACTATAAAATAGCTAGCTGATACATTCTCATTTCCGATAGCTCCATCCACACACTACTTTCATTTTGACTACACAGCAGTGAGCATAAGCATGCCTACCAACTAATGAGCCACTCAAGCTACCTTCCTTAAAAGTCTTAGCATTGATATATTCTCAAATCAAAAGGAATGTTGCATGTATCACTAATATCTTGTTCATACATATTATTCTAAAATCCAAATTTCCTAACAAAAATATTTCAGCCATAAAGTTCAGCTTCTAAACAAGATAATACCTCAAACCATTTCTTGCCAGGATTCAATGTTTGTCGGTTTGGTGGAATTTGAATACGATGTTGCCGATGTCTAGAAATAGGTTTCTAACATCGATCTCGAATGTCAACTTTCATGATGGCCCCATTTCTTAGCCCACACAACATAATATTTCCCTGCAGCGAAAAAGAAATTACAATTATTTCAGGATGCTTCGGTCCCAAAAGGAGCAATTTTCTAATACTATATTTCATCCTACCAGAAAATTGATACAAATTAATCAAGAAGGCATTAGGATTTGTGCTACAGTGCATGTCTTTGTGACTCTACATGAGTGCACATGCAAGTGTGCATGTGCGAGAGAGAGTTGTTGATGTTTGCCACATCAACTAGCCAGAAACAAAGAAATGTAAGCAAGTTGGAAAGTAAGAAAGAGTAATCCAATAACGACTGATCAAATTGTTAAGCAAAAAAAATTTGACATCCATCTCCAGCGCATTAGATATATTCCACCCCTATACTAAACAATGCACTCCAGCCACTTGTGGAACCTGCTTAATCATGCAACTTTTTATGAGCAGCATTTCACATAAAAAACTGACATGCATTGTAAACAAAACACAAGATAAGTATATCATAGAATAGAAGCATGACGTGCTTTCAAAAGTAGCTTCCCTTATGGATGATGGAGGAGGATCTTGGCAATTGCAATATTGCCATCTCGAGTGTTACGCATCGGACTTAATAACGTACCACTCTCACATCAAGAAAGAAACAATAGTTTAGAAGATATATTCTTACCCCTTTTTGCGAGCATTGAATGAAAAAGAGATCTCTTCATACCGACACAAAAATTCTCGCTTTCATTGATGACATTTTTAAGCTGAAAGAATTAAGAATTGCATAACGTAAAAATATGTACGATATGAGCAAAATAAATCCAAAAAGTGTGATTTCATCTAGCTTAAAATGTCTACCTTAGGAGAAATCAACATGATTTCATCCACGGGAGCATCCCATGACGCCATCCTTTGTCTTCGTTGACTGATTTCTCAAATTCGTGCACCTATACGCATAGTTAGACAACTTTTAGTTTAAACATTTTCAAAATCAATCTTAAATATCATCAACTTTACAACCTTTAACTTGCTAAAGACGATTCAAATAAAAATCAAAGATTGTCTCAATTGTTAGAGTCCATCAGTTATGTGTCTAAAAAGGAAACGGATACATTATGAATCACTGGTCTACAAAAAGAAAAACTAATTAAATAAAAAAAAGATTTTTAGTGGTAAAAAAAAAAATCAAGACTCACAAAATATCACGCTCAGTCATGCTATCACTGAAGAAATATGATTACCAAATTAAGAAATCAAAATTAATTCGGTATTAGTAGTATCAAATCCTAGACATTAAAATAAAATGGGTAAGGAAGAAATACCCGAGAGGCGATGAGGTGGGAATAAACGGTGTGCTAGGGGTTAGGGATTTTAAAGAATTCCAACCATTAGTTCTGTTATTCAAAAAAATAAAAAAGAATTCAACAGTGATAATGCTATAAAAAAAATTATCTCATAAGAACTCTTGAAAAAGTGCTAATATTAAAAAAAACTTTTTTCTTTTATTATCGAGTAACTCATGAAATAGTTTTGTGAAACGTCCAAAAAGATTGTCCAATATTTTTTTAGAATTAAAATATTGTCGAGTAGTGTTACCATAAAGTTTGAGTTTGTTAGTATTGGTGATCATGCAGACATATTTAACCCATCAGTGATCGAGTTATATCTTTATTCTTATTAGTCTTTTACTTGGTTTTAGTTTCACAATTAATTAGCTAATTGAGTTAGTATTCTAATTGGTCCCTGTTTCCTCGTTTTGATTCTTATTGTGTGTTTTCCTTACCCCATAAAACAAGAGAACTTAACTAGATGTCAAAATTGACATTATGATAAAATATGATATTACAAAGTAAATTACCGATTAGTACTTAAAATTGTATAGTTCTTACAAATAATTTTCAATAAAATATTTTAGACAAAAATTAAACTGTAAAATTATTATTCGGTAAAATAATTATTCGGTAAAATACTAATCATTGACATTGCAAAAAGTGAACCGATCAATAAAATGGGGTCGATCGTCCATTTAAAATGTAAACGTTAAGTCTGTTTTTGGTTGAGGCAGTGCAATCATTACAACAATAAACGGTAATCCGTAGGGTTAGGCCGAGGCCATTGATATGATATGTGCAAATCCAAAGTATGCCCAAAGAAAGCCCACCCGTTTGCTTATTTGTTCCAAGTACAAAGCCCACCCACCATCCCCTCGGACGGGAAAAAGAGGAAGACAAAATTTGAAATCATTTCATATTTTCTTTTGCCAAATCCTTCATATCTAAACCATCTATATAAAATCTTCAGGATTCGAGCAGACAAAAGCTCTCTATTTGATTTTTTTATATAACCCTAAACTACTGGAGATTACAAAAAATGAGAAGTCGTGGCCCCTCAGCGTTCTCCCTACAAAATAAGCAACAAAAAAGCTTGTTAACCAAGGATGTTGAAACAATTAGCCAATTAGCCAACCAAGGTTCCCTAGGTTATAACAAGGAAGATTAGAGAAGAATGAAAGCTTTTGTTTCTTCAAGAACAACGACCTATGTTTGCCCACTACCATCTCCAGAGGATACACACTTGTTAACACATCGATACCTGCTTCCATGATCAGGTAGATATGATCTACTTTTGTGGCGATATCAGAAAATATCACATTGTTCATCTTATTATTCAATTTCAAGTGGATTTAATCAACTATTGCCACAACAACACAACTACTGATATGCCATTGGGAACACAAACAGCCAATATTGGAAGAATGATGTTTGTGTGTAACATACCGTAAAATTTTCACTAACCACATCCCTTGTCTTCATATCATCTCCAACGCATTAGATATATTCCCTCCTCCGTACCAAACCATGCACTCCAGCCACTCGTGGAACCTGCTTAATCATGCAACTTTTTTATGAGCAACATTTCACAGAAAAAATTGACATGCATTGTAAACGAAACACAAAATAAGTATATCATATTATAGAAGCGAGACGTACTTTCAGAAGTTTGCCAAGATATATTCATGGGAGTTGAATCACCAGAATACCTTTTCTCCAAAAGCAATTCACCTGATTTTATGTTCCAGAGCCGAAAATTCTTGTCCTCCCCACCTTAAATAAGAAAATGTGTGATAAATGGTGACGATATTAGTGATG
Organism: Hypericum androsaemum; assembly: GCA_963995505.1. NCBI lineage: Eukaryota > Viridiplantae > Streptophyta > Magnoliopsida > Malpighiales > Hypericaceae > Hypericum > Hypericum androsaemum. The sequence continues at coordinate 118,624 of OZ023196.1, forward strand.
AAAAATCCATCAAAAAATTAAAACTTGAAAAGAATAATAAATGGTGAGAAAATAGCGATAATAGTAGCGAAGGAAAATGAAACCTGATGCAAGAAATCGTTCAGAAGGATCAACACTAAGCTGCAAAAATGAATGAGAGTTTACATGTCCACCATATGCTTGCACAGCACCTCTACTGGTCATGCGATGATCATACAGCAAAATCTGCAGAGGACACAACAAATCAAAATTGGTTTGACCTCCCCTTTGTTGACAAATTATAAACTCAAAAGACAAAAATTAATCAATTCAACAAATCATCAGAGAACTCAAAAAGAGATTTTGTGGAAGTTAAGTTTATCAACCGATTAATATAAAGTCGCGGTAAAAACTGTAGTGTCTTAGAGATCGTACGAACAAGTTATTGTAATAACTAAAAGGACACATGAATTCACGCAGAGAAACTACTGACCGATCCATCCATGGAGCTCGCCAAAAAGTATTGATCATCTGACACAAGTGATACCAAGCTAGGAAAAAAAGATAGCAAAACTTATGAATGCACAGTAGATAATGTTTAGATCGCTGTTAGATTGAATCATAATGAAAGAAACTTACCTACATACAGATGAAGGCATCCAAATAATCCTGGAAGGGTTTATTTCGCCTTTTAGCTATCCAAGGAAATCAGCAAACATAATTATAAGGCAAGAAATTTAAATACTACTGGACTGCAATTCATTATTTGGAAGAATTATAAAATAGCTAGCTGATACATTCTCATTTCCAATAGCTCCATCCACACACTACTTTCATTTTGACTACACAGCAATGAGCATAAGCATGCCTACCAACTAATCAGCCACTCAAGCTACCTTCCTTAAAAGTCTTAGCATTGATATATTCTCAAATCAAAAGGAATGTTGCATGTATCACTAATATCTTGTTCATACATATTATTCTAAAATCCAAATTGCCTAACAAAAATCTTCCAGCCTTAAAATTTAGCTTCTAAACAAGATAATACCTCAAACCATTGCTTGCCAGGATTCAATTTCTGTCGGTTTGGTGGAATTTGAATACGATGTTGCCGAAGTCTAGAAACAGGTCTTTGACATCGATCTCGAATGTCAACTTTCATGATGGCCCCATTTCTTAGCCCACACAGCACAATATTTCCCTGCAGCGAAAAAGAAATTACAATTGTTTCAGGATGATTCGGTCCCAAAAAGAGCAATTTCCATACTACATTTCATCCTACAAGAAAACTGATACAAATTAATAAGAAGGCATTAGCATTTGTGCTACGGTGCGTGTCTTTGTGACTCTACGTGAGTGCACATGCACAGAGAGTTATTGCTGTTCGGCACATGAACTAGCCAGAAACAAAGAAAGGTAACCAAGTTGGAAAGTAAGAGAGTAATCTAATACCGACTGATCAAATTGTTGAGCAAAAACATCACTTTTGCTGCGCAACACCCATGATGAAGTGCTTGTTTCTATATCCAACAAAGTAGCTCCAAGATTAGTACCTATAACAGCCAGAAGGGTTGATCAAATTCATCACTGACAACGTAATTATACCGATCTAATATCACATGCAACTAAAAAATAGTGACTACCTGACAATTGAAAGCAAAAAAGTTGAAATGAGAAGAATGAAAATTGAATGGCCTATAATTGAGAAGCTAGAGAAACATCCTCATAAAATAGTGCAGCAATTACAATGGCATGGCAATAAAATTGCAGAAAGGGAAAAAGCGCATGAGTCACTTGCCTAGCACAGCTTGACTGGCATCATGATTGCAATCTGCACTCCATAGTGTGCGATCCGTGACAGTTATCCAACGTATCATTTGAATGAAACCAATGTTTGAATGATAATCCAGCGGTTCATCAAGCCTCAAAGAACATACGGAACCACCAACACCCTCAAATCCGAGTGTGGTTATTCTGTGTTCTAGTGTTAGGGAAAACCATTTGAGCAAGAAGCAAAGATGATAATTCAATGTATAAGACATATAAGGATACAAGCCACGACGAAATCTGATATCAGAATCAAAGGCATGGCGTTTTTTTGGCAACACGATGGAAGATATCCGTGAAGACAGTACATGTGACACTGGTGCCGGTAGAAATATCTCTGGAATGGACTGAGGTGGTTGCATCATTGGCGGCGACACAGGACGTGGAGAGCATGTTACCCCTCCATGGTCGCGATGTGAGCCAAAGCGAAAAAGGCTGAGAGCAGCAGCAGAGATCAAAACGGCGACGAGTTGACAGTTTGAATACAATAGCACAAGCAAAGACGATTACTGACCTCAAATAGCCTTTGTTAGAACCGGCAATAAGGGCATCACCCTGAGAAACGCCTTGCGGGGTTTGAATGTCCAGATACACGTGCTCGAGGCGTGCATCGGCTCTTAGAATGTTCCGGTCTGAGTACTTCCACACCTGTACCATAACCACAACAAAATCAAAATCAAATAGACTTAATTACAGACAGGGAGAGAGAGGAGAGGGGAACGGCGGCACGTTACTTGGGGATGGGAGAGATGATGGTCGAGGAGGTGGCGGCGGGAAGAATTGGAGGGGGCGTCCAACTCTCTGGAATCGAGCAAGTGGGTGAGCTTCCTCTTCTTAGGGACAAGCCTTGTCTGAATAGGAGGAAGCGGAGGAGAGGGTTTAGGTCTGGAAGAGGAGCCGGGAATTGGGCCCTTGAGCGGGAAGTATCTCTTCTTCTCCGCGTCGTAGTAGAATCCCGGAAGCTCTGTCATCGTCCACTCTCTACCCTCTATCTCTGATGTAAATCGCAGTCCCGCTTCAAACAAAAGGATGTTGCTCAAGAGCCAAGTCGCAGCTCAACGGGAAAAGATTATTTCTTCTGCTGCTTTTTGAGTTCTTTCTTCTTCTTCCTCCTCCTCCTTCCGCCTTCTATTCAAGGAAGGACTGTGTTAATAAAGCCCACAAGGCCCAATCCATTTACACTTGTAGACCACCAGCCCAGCCCAACTCCCCAAACCCATCTTCTTCTCCGCGGTTCGCCTTCATCCTGTCTCATCCTTATTTTTAAAGATGATAAGAATAAGAATCTGGATACATCATTCCAAAAAAGATAAAAATCTGGATCCTATAAATCTTACCCAGATCTTCCTATTAAGATTCCTACTAATGACAACACCTCCCGATTTCCTTCTTCTGCCCAGTCCTGCTACTAGCTGTTCGGTTTCCATCCGTTTACTAAATACAATAACGTTAATGATCACATTTCCCATACCCAAAATAGCATGCTAATCTTTTTTACCAAATTGAAAATTTAATATATTACTTCCATTTGGCATCTTTGGTGTACTACTAAATTTTTTTTTTGTATTTTCGAGCTAATATATGTCTACATTTTGAAATAATGAAAATTTAATATGCACATAATTTTTTTTTCTCGAGGACCCTGTTGAGATACAAAAATAATCTCGGCATTGTCAACATATTTTAAGGTACCCGGTGTGGTCTCAAAGTGACCGGGTGACCGATGACCGACGTGGTCTCAAAATGACCGGTGGACGGTGTTGTCTCGAAGCAATCACTTCCGGTTTTGAATTGGAAAAAGATTGTCGATGGTCTCCCCTCCATCGAGTTTGATGATGGTCTTACTTGTTCGGAACCGGTGACGATAGACCGCTTTGTTGTATTGTCCTTGGTTCACTTCGGCTTGTCCTTGTATGACAACGTCCTTCCGTGGTAAATTGGCCGTTACTTTGGACTCATAGGTTGGAATGAGGAGATTCTTAAGGCTATAGAAAGGCGAGATATGTATCTACCTCTTTGTTTTGAAGAGCCTTGCCTAATTCAGATCAGAAGTAGGTCTAAACAAAGTGCCAAGTCCCAGTATTAGCTTGCTCGATGAGTTCTGTTAGACTTTGGTAGAAAAGCCATATCGTTTTACTTGAGCACTGGATTGAGCTGATTCCTTTGGATATAGAAAGTAAAGATAAGGACCTACAACTTTGTAGTTTACATTTTCTTCAGATTCGGAGCAGAAAGAGGTCAAAATTCCATTTGAAGATGAGCTCGCTCACCTATTCTTGCTTCGTGTTCATCGTGCTGGCCCGTGCTCATTGTGCTTGCCCGCTCTCACCTCGCTCGCTCGCTCTAATCATGCTCGCTCACTCTCACCTTGCTCGCTTGCTATCATCGTGCTCGCTCGCTCCCCCTCAGCTCGCTCGCTCTCATCTCACTCGCCAAGGATAATCGCATTTTGGTATAAAAATCACAGCTTCCGCCTCAAACCTTCGATTGAGGTGAATCAAATTTCTATGGAAAGCTAAGACATAAATCTACAACTTTATAGTTTACAGTTTCATCCGATTCAGAGCGGAATAAGGTCAAAAGTCCATTTGAACAAGCCAGCTGCTTATCATAGTGAGGTTGCAATCGAGTTGCTCGCACGTGCCCGGGTCCGGAGTTCGCTTGGGCTTAATAAGTCCATCTCGGGCCCAGTAGGAGAGCGGCATTATTTTAGGAGAATATTTGAGAAGGATCAAGATGATCAAGATTTCCTATATTGAGCCGGGATCTCTAAGATTCGGTCGACGTTTGGAATGTTCTTTGTTGCTTGCCGGACACTGCCTCAACCCCTTCATTTTGGAAGTCGGCTTGATTAGGCCGAATCAAATCTCTTCACATTTGGCAACGGACATCAATTAGCAGAAATTTCAGGATTGAAACTTGGAGCCGACGCCTACATGTGTTAAAGGCAACTTAGGAATTCCTATTCCAAAGGCCGGGTGCGAAGTCAAGATACGCTATATAAGGAGGGCTCAGGCAAGGAGGAAGATCATAAACAACACACCAACAAACTACTTTTTTATCTTGTCTCGCTTTATCTTTCCATAGTATAGCCTGTAGCATAGCTCTAGCTTTAGCCTTAGTATAGAACGACCTTGGAACGACCACTCCGAATCTGTCTCGGGTCACTTGTTCACTTATCCTGCAACATATTTTTGGCACGCTCGGTGGGACTAAGGAGGGCATCTGAGAAGGCGGTCTTACTTCGCTCAACCAAGACGACCAACAACTATATTGCACCGGTTCCCTCTAAGGAGCCAACACCTTCTGCATCTCAGTTGACGCAAGGAGGAACTCATCTACTTCGGCTTCCTCCAAAGAGTCGGCTAAGACAAGCGTCATCCCGATGGAGTCCTATGCCTCATATATGGCTCGAAAGAGCTACGAAGAGTTCTATAGACCCGTCATTCCTATGGAGACATATGTCGCCTTCGTCCCTCAGAAGTGCTATGAGGAGTCCAAAAGATGCTATGAGGAGTCCGTTGTTAGGCGTGCGGAAAAAGTGCTACACATCCGACCAACCTTCGTTCAACCATGGACCAGTCACATGCCTTTAGCCACAGCTCTGCCATCGTCGGGTGTGTTTGATTATGGTCAAGTATCTGAAACTCATATGTATCCCTCGTTCCAAATAGCTCCTTATATGGGGATGGGTACACGAGGAGTGAACCACTCGGGACACTACGAGACTGCAAAGATAGGGGGTAGCAATCTCCAAATAGAATCGAGCTGGTACCAACCGGCCCTGATATAAGACTGGTCATACCCATCTAGGGTCTCGGCCGACCAAAACTCTTTCAAAAGGAGGGATGTCTGCACTAATTCTTTATTTGACTCAAGGATTTCCAATCCTACCCTGACCCCCAAGTCATGCATCAAATACAAATGGACCTGGACGAGGAGGACAACTGTCATCCCGTCAACTGACAAGAAGAGCTTGACGAGGATAACGAGTTCGATGAGGATGACGTCAACCGATAAAAAGAGCTCGATGAGGATGACGTCAACCGACAAAGAGAGCTCGATGAGTATGATGTCAATCGACAAGAAAAGCTCGATGAGGACGATGTCAACCGACAAAGAGAGCTCGATGAGGATGACATCGATCGTCAGCTGGTGTTTGAATGTACCCAACAACAAGGGACAGAAGGACAACCTCAACTCTCTCAATCTGAGGGCTTGGCTTCAAATCAATGTCACGGGGGGCAACCGACAATCGATCCGGACGTAAGTACTTCCGTTACTATGGTTGGCATCCAACGAAGCCAAAAAGGAGAGAGCCCAAAGCAAACAAAGGCCGACTCCAAGACCTAGAGGGAGAGACTTAGGGGGGGTGGAAGACGGCCGGACCCTAAGAAAGCAAAGACTGATCCTAAGACCCGGGGGGCGACATTTGGGAGGCAAGGATGGCCGGACCCTAAGAATATAAAAGTTGACCCTAAGACCCGAGGAGAAAGGCTCGGGGGGTAAGGAAGGCCGCCCAATAACGGCATCCCAAAGGCTCGAAACTATTTTCATCCAAGGGGAGCCGATGGACCTAAGAAAGGGAAGGCCGACTTTAAGACCCAGAAGGCAAGACTCAGGCGGCAGGGACGGCCACCCGATATCGGCATTCCAAGGACTCATAAGTTCTACCATCTGCGGGAAGCTGATGAGACGTGGAGGCTTCGCCATCCTCATATCAAGGTGGACCTTCAAGACGAGTTTAACCCATGCCGGTATGCATTTAACCGACTTGGAGATAGGAGGGTCATCTCTGATCCACCAACGTGAGACATCCTGACTAAGACCCAAAGACGTTGCCTTGAAAGGAAGATCCAGAAAAGAAGGCAAGCCATCAAAGACCTCGAAAGGAAAATTGCAGAGCATAGGGTCGAGCTGGAAAAATAAAAGGTGCTTCTAACTAGTTCGTGGGTGAAGTATCATTCGGCCTCGACTCAAAGCCGGGCGAAGGAGTTGGAAGCCTCTAAGGAAACAATGAGAATGGACCCCAAACACGTCAAAGAAGTTCAACCAAAGGCACCCACTGACCTACGCGATAAGTTGATCCATAAGTAGGTACCCAAGGAGGAGGCTCATCGAGAGGTCGTACCCAACCAAAAGTAGAAGGAGGTCTCAGTTGACCTTGAGACGAGGTACATCAAGTTTGGAGACTTCCCAAGCAAGCTGGAAATTAATGTGACGCCGGCTATCCTCGGATCAGAACCTGGCCAACCAAGCCACTTCAAGGGTGACGTGATCGAAGGAGACCTTATTGACCCTCTAGTAGGAGAGACGTGCTCAACCATACTTATGGTAGGGGACTTCAATGGCACCGTCACGATCGCAAAGGCCACCCCAGGGGGATGCGAGCGTTTAAAGCTCCTTTACGTCATGGCTCACATCAGCAGGGAGCTGGTCAAGAGAGTTCTCGTGGACAACGGGGTGGTGAACGTTCCTTCTCACTCACTTCCCAAAATGTGGAGTGAAGAGAGGGAGATACTGACCTCGATTAACACGATCATGACCAACTTTGTCGAGAAAAGGGCAAAACTCGATCCGCTCTGGTCAGATAGTCCCATCTTCCAACTGCCAATGTTTAATTTAATGGAAATTATATGGAAAGGTGGAGATCGTGTTGGTCAATGCCCATCCATTCATGTCGGCTGCATGCTACATTGAAGTGGTCTTCTAAGACGGGTTCATAGTGGCAACAAGGATGGCTTGGAGCAGCATGGACGATTAATTTTCTCACTATGTTAACTCGGTCAAATAGGAGGTCCTTACAGCTTGATGGCCGATCAGTGCCATACCCGGGGGGCAAGCCTTCCGTCTTACTTGCAAGGAGTAAGGCGATACGAAAGGTGACAAGGTAATTGGAGATCTGCATCTTGTAGCCATACGAGTCAGCCAGATACAACTGTGAGGATGATGATCTGGACCTCCTAGAGCTGTATAAGAGTAGTGACCGTCACCTTTCTCTAAGCAACTTACTACCGTCAAGGCAGAGGTGAGGAACCCTTTTGACACAACAAGTTCGTTAAGACAAAGAAATTTAGAAAGTACCACGTCAACACTTTTTGCCTGGCCGTACCGAAGCATTGATGTGCAGGGGGCATTGTTGAGGTACAAAAATAATCTCGACATTTTTAACATATTTTAAGGTACCCGGTGTGGTCTCAAAATGACCGGGTGGCTGGTGACCGATATGGTCTCAAAGTGACCGGTGGACGGTGTTGTCTCAAAGCGATGACTTCCAGTTTTGAGTTGGAAAAAGATTTTCGATGGTCTCCCCTCCATCGAGTCCGATGATGGTCTTACTTGGTCAAAACCGGTGATGATAGACCGCTTTGTTGTGTTGTCCTTGGTTCACTTCGGCTTGTCCTTGGATGACCACGTCCTTCTGTGATAAATTGGTCGTTACTTTAGACTCATAGGTTGGAATGAGGAGATTCTTACGGCTATGGAAAGGTGAGTTATGTATCTATCTCTTTGTTTTGAAGAGCCTTGCCTAATTCAGATTAGAAGTGGGTCTAAACAAAGTACCAAATCCCGGTATTAGCTTGCTCGATGAGTTCTGTCAAACTTTGGTATAAAAGCCATATCTTTTTACTCGAGCATTGGATTGAGCTGATTCCTATGGATATATAAATTAAATACAAGGACCTACAACTTTGTAGTTTACGTTTTCTTTAGATTCGGAGCAGAAGGAGGTCAAAAGTCTATTTGAAGATGAGATCACTCACCTATTCTTGCTTCATGCTCATCATGCTCGCCCGTGCTCATCGTGCTCGCTCGCTCTCACCTTGCTCGCTCGCTCTAATCATGCTTGTTTGCTCTCATCGTGCTCGCTCGCCCCCCCTTCACTCGCTCGCTCCACCTTAACTCGCTCACCAAGGATAATCACATTTTGGTATAAAAACCACAGCTTCCGCCTTAGACCTTCGATTGAGGTGATTTAAATTTCTATAGAAAGTTAATACATAGATCTACAACTTTATTGTTTACGGTTTTGTCCGATTTAGAGTGGAAGGAGGTCAAAAGTCTATTTGAACGAGCAAGTTGCTCATCTAGTTGATCATACTTGGGACTAAAAAATAATCTCATCTTTGGATTAAGCCGGACTTCGGTTTTGCTCGCCCGTTGCTCACTCACCCACGATTGATCGCTCGCTCGCTCGCATTCGCTTGCTCACTTGCTTGCCGCTTGCTCGCTCGATTGCACTCGCTCACACGCCCGCTTGCCGCTCGCTCGCTCACCAGCGTTGCTTGCTCGCCCGCTTGCCGCTTGCTCGCTCGATTGCACTCGCTCACATGCCCGCTTGCCGCTCGCTTGCACTCGCTTGCTTACTACTCGCTCACTCGCTCGCCCTCTCATTTTGCTCCCTCGCTCCCGGCACGATTGTTCATTTTCACCCAGCTCGCTTGCCTACTCGCCTTCAGCTCGTTCGCTCGATCTCACATCGCTCGCTCGTGGAGCTCACTATTGTTGGGCTTTGGGGAGTTCGTGTGTGAAGTGCTTGCTTGGGCTTAGAGGAGCTCGTCCGTGAAGTACTCGCTTCGGTTTGAAGGGCTTCGCCCATGAAGTGCTCGCTTTGGCTTGGACGTCCCCGGGTCCGGAGTTCGCCTGGGCTTAATAAGTCCATCTCGGGCCCAGTAGGAGAGCGGCATTATTTTGGGAGAAAGTTCGAGAAGGATCAAGGATTTCCTATATTGAGCCAGGATCTCTAAGATTCTGTCGATGTTTGGAATGTTCTTTGTTTCTTGCCGGACACGGCCTCAACCCCTTTGTTTTGGAAGTCAGCTTGATTAGGCCGAATCAAATATCTTCACATTTGGCAATAGACATCAATCAGCAGATCTTTCGGGATTAAAACTTGAAGCCGAAGCCTACATGTATTGAAGGCGGCTTATAATTTTCTATTCTGAAAGCCGGGAGCTAAGTCAAGATATGCTATATAAGGAGGGCTCGGGCAAGGAGGAAGATCATCAACAACACACCAACAAACTACTTTTTTTATCTTGTCTCGCTTTATCTTTCCATAGCGTAGCCCGTAGCATAGCTCTAGCTTTAACCTTAGTACAGACCGACCTTGGGACGACCACTCCGGATCATTCTCGGATCACTTGTTCACGCAACAGACCCAAAATGTTTCAACATATATACAATAATTCCATTGACAAGATAGGACAATTGTTAGATCTAGATCATAAGATAGGCCCAGCTATGTTGAAAATTTGTACCGTAGCATAGCATGTTTTCCCGATTTTCTATTTGGGCAACCTCTATCTTTGAAAGGTATTGTTCGTAAATTCTTTTGAAGATTGAGTGGTTTTATGGTCTGCATTACACGGGATAAAATAGGCAATCGATGAAATTTACAAAGAATTGGTATGTCAAGAGGTCAATCCGGTTATTGTGTATTTTGTGATGCTGATAAAAAAGAAATATATGTAAGATTCAATAATTTACAAGCTCGTCATCTATCAAATTACATGAAAACCAAGCAAATAGTAAATACATACTAGGAGTACCAATTATCCCCATGCAAGCTGGTGGTCGCCTACAATATTATTAATACAAGTAGTGGAGTGGGTCATTATAATCCCAAGTCAAATCATCCAACATGATCACGTCATTGTTCCCTCTGATTTCCTGATGATCCAGATCACTGGTGATCATGATCCTCCTCCTCGGATCCCAGATGGGCACACTTCTGGCTTCGTGGAGTACTCCATCTCCTCGGAGGTGATTAGCTTGTTGGCTCTCAATCCTAACAGATTCTGCAGATACTACTCCTCCAGCGCCCGTACCATTAACTAGCGATCCGCCATACCACGAACAAGTAGCACCGCTCAGCCCATTCGAACCCGTCCCGATTTGGCAATCACTTGATGATGTTGGTGCAACTATATTTGGAATTGGAATAATATTATAGGAACCGTCGTTATTCATGCGACGAGGAGGAGGAGGAGGAGTGGTGGGGTTGCGTGGAATGAGCTTCTTCTTGATGGAGGAGTTCCAAAAGTTCTTGGTCTCGTTGTCAGATCTACCAGGTAAGTGCTTAGCGATCTGAGCCCATTTGTTGCCGAGAAGGCGGTGCAAGTGTATGATGGTCCTCTCTTCTTCCCGGCTCAAAGGGCCTCTCTTCACATCCGGCCTCAAGTAATTCATCCACCTCAACCTGCAGCTCTTCCCACACCTCTCCAATCCTGCGCAAAATAAAATGTTCATCCTCCATTTTCAATTATTGGTGAAGTGGGAATTAGCAAGTGGTCCACAAACAAACCTGCTAGCTTAGGGAGGGAGCTCCAGGAGCCATGGCCATGGGACCTCACGTATCGGATAAGTTTGTCGTCTTCTTCGGGAGACCACAGCCCTCTCTTCACCTTCTCTCTGCTGCAGCATTTGTGGCTCATCCCTATCTGCAGTCTTAATTAACCGAGGGCTCATGGGCTAAATCCCCCCTTCCTCCACACACATATATATGACCCGCGCATGGATCTGCATTAGTATTATTATATTATATTTATTAGCGAATCGACTAATTTAGGATAGAGCCAAAACATGCCTAAAAAATATCTCTTATTGAATTTAACACAAGTCTATTATAAAACAACCTTTTATAAGTAATTTTTAGTAATCGTCATTTCAAATTTGATGACCACTTGGTCTCGTTCTCGTACATGTATCATTAATTGTGTTGCTGCCGGTAATATAAAGTTGAAGTAATTTTTTTTTTGGGTAAGGAAGTTGAAGTAAGTTGTTGAGTGGTATGTTAAGCATCGCCAAGCGGTCCATATACGGAAAAAGTAAAACTGAGATGATGAGTGTGGGTGGAGGATTAATGATTATATGGCCAAATGAAGGAGGGGACCTAATTATTTAAAGATGATCACATCATTTCTTCCCTTCCGAATTCTACCTCCAAAAGCCATCCAACAAGATTCTTGTCTAAAACTATTCCATTCTCCTTTGAGAAACACTTGATATTAAGAATCGATTATTGTTGAATTTTTTAAAACGTAATTCTTCTAATAATAATTTTATATTTGCATAATTTGAATACAAAACATATATAAATTAATCTAAATACATTATCACTTAAACAAACTTAGTTATTTTTTCTCTAAAACCGAGATGTGTGCTTTAAATTATGGTATTGATCTCTCAACAGTCACACCCACATGTGAATATTCTCGGATGCTTCTTACTAAAACTGTACCGACAAAAATCTAAATAAATCCTGAATTATATAAATTACATTCTCTCAGCAGGTCAGGTGGGTGCCTGTCAATTTGTTGGTGTTAACGAGGATGATTTTGGTTTGACAGATTATCCACTTTCATGATTTGTATCATTCTTTCAGTTAATTCGACTCCGTAATGATCATTTCTTTGCAGTAAAAAGGAAGGTAGGACGGGACAGGGACATAAAAAAATATAGTTTATTATATCGATTTTGTCAAATGGTCATGATTCGAAATGAGTGCTTTTGATCATTATTTTCGAAGATGTTCGGTCGGACGGACTGTGAATCGTAGCCATGGGCGGGTCAGAAAACTATGTACGTATGTTTACCTAACGAACCGGATGATTTCTGGTCAGACTGGACTATTGACTCAAATTTTTGACCCAGAAAAATTTGATTCATTAGGTTTGACCAAAAATTTAACCAAAAAATTAAGAATTCACCCAACCCAACCCAACCCAAAAAAATTTAAAAAATCATATTACATACTCAATTTTTTCAAATCAACACAAAATTGACTAAATTAACAAAGATAATTATATCAATATGAACTAAATTGGCCAACAATGCTTTTGATACATATACATAACTATACTTTTCACTCTTCAAATTTGATTTCACATAATAATGCTTTATTTTTAACTTTTTTTCTTTCAAAAAATAACATTGCATTGAATTAAAATGATACCATGTCAATAATATTTTGATCTAGAATAAAAGGATGAAATTTTAAGATTTTTTTTTGATATTGCGACATTTTTTGGGAGGGAAATATTGCGATTGGATAGTACAATAACCACTAAAAAAGAGGGTAGATTATAAGCTCGGGGCCAAGAAAACAGAAGTGGAGCTCAGTGCCCCTGGCCATTGGGGCACGAATTTAAAAATGAAATTGATGCAAAAGGGGGTTGGGGGCATGCCCCTTGCGACCTACAGACCTTGGGTGCACCCTCCTGCCCCTAATATTTTAATTTTTTTTACTTTTCAATTTATTTTAATTATATTTGGCATAATGTTATTCGCATAAATAGATTTTTTTAGATATTATTTGTGTCGTTAAAAAAATTGAAGTTAACCTTTAACAAAATTAAAAATAAATAATATGAAAATTCGTATTTTTCATTCATCTATAAATAGAGTCCAATGTCTAACATATTTTCACAACCAATCTAAAATTCTCTTTTTTTCACTACATAATATCTTCTTTAATTTTCTAATCTCTTTCATATTATTTTCACTATGAATCCAAATGATCTTAATTTTCCAAACTATCAACTATTCGGGTTTGATAATATATAATGGGGTTGGGTTAAGTATGGATGATAGAGAAATTAATTATTTATGCCGTGATCATATGTTGCTGATGTGAGTAGGAAAATATATATGGGGTTAGGTTTGATATGAATGAAAGAGAAATTATTTATTTATTATGTGATCTTAAGTTGCTGGTATTTATTCTGTGATCTTAAGTTGCTGGTTTGCTGATGCAGATGGTATAATGAACCTCTTTGAGACATCCGGCTCTAATCTGTTATGTCTCAAGATCAACCGACACATTCCGAATCCTCACTATTCCTTCTTAGCCACAGGAAACTTCACAAATCAAGCATCTCTTTTCCTAATCGCTACCTTACATTACATTACATCCCAATCAAATCAAATCACTCCCTTAAAAGTGAGACAGTGTAATGCTACGGTTTCAAAATAGTCGTAAATATTTGTTGTTTTTGTAATGTTAATGTGCATGTGCGAGCGCTCACAAACAAAATCATGTTAAGCGAATTGATACATGAAAAATGATTCGAATTATAAATGCAAATGGACCATCTCTTAATTCTTTTTTCCGTATAGCATTTATTTTTTAATTTCGTTTTTGTCTTTTAACTTGACCATGTTGTATTTTGGGCACCACTATGCCATTGGTTGTGTCCGCTTTACAGGGGATATCTATGTACTTAGTTTCAGATGGCGGTATTAATTTTGTTATCAAGATAGTATTTACTATCGATATTCTTTTTCTGATATGATTTTTTTTCCACTGAATTTTTCGTAGTCGGGTTTTAGTGTAAATATCTTGGCGAATAAGTTTTACTTTCCTGTTGCGGGGAAACATTAACAAAAAAAAACTCAGATGTTATTTAAATTTTAGTTAGAATATTATATATATATATATATATATATATATATATATATTATGAACTTTCAAATTTAACAAATCATTATCCCATTTTTCAATAAAATTTTGAATAAGTTTTGGATCTAAACTGTTGAAGTTAACAGTTCTCATTTCAAATTTAATAAATCATTATCCCATTTATCAATAAAATTTTGAATAAGTTTCGGATCTAAAATGCTGAAGTTAAAGTTCTCACACCGTTGAATCTAAATCGGATAAACCATTCTCACATACGTAATGAGTTGCTTCAGCTAACCGGTGGAGACTTGTGAAAGAATTGAGAAGAAACTATGTGGCTTCTACTAGGATAGTAAAGAGGGTCAGCAGAAGATGCACTGGCATAGCTTGATTCATATGTGTCGGTCAAAGGCAGAAGGGAGTTTGAGATTTCGACGGCTTGTTCGCTCTAACAGGGCGATGCTGGCAAAGCAGACTTGGCGCTTGATATGCTCTCCTGACTCCCTTCCGGCAAGAGACCTAAAAGCGAGATATTATTCTAAAGGTGATATTTGTTTTGAAGGTGCAGGTTCCAGACCAAGCTACACATGGAGGAGTATACGACAAAGAATGGCCCTCCTAGCACCGAACTTGGAGTGGCGAATTGGAGATGGTACAAAGATTGGGATCTGGGATGACAACTGGATGTCGGGCTCTGAGTTGGGACACCCATGCTACTCTCATCCGGGTTCGTATACGTATCATCACGTCTCTGAGCTTTTGGTTGAGGGGACATGTGAGTGGAATAGGACCCTGCTAGAGCGACTATTTTCAATGGAGGAAGTGCACATAATCAAGGCAATACAGCTTAGTGCTAGAATTTCAGAGGATACTATTCGATGGCGACACAACAAAGATGGTATCTATACAGTGAGATCAGGTTATTTTATTGATTTGCAGGTATGGTGGGAGAACACAGAGCTGGTGACAATTCTGACACATGCTAAGGAGGTTTCAAGCCGAATATCGAATCTTAATATCCCCCGCGCATTCAAATTTTTATGTGGAAGCTGCTTGATGATAACCTTCCTCTCCGTACCAATATCTCGAAAAGAGGCATGGAGGTGGACGATGTATGTCCTTTTTGTGCCTGGGCTGCAGAGTCCGATTTTCACCTATTATTTGAGTGCATGTCGACCGAGATTTTATGGAGGAAATCAGGGATCAATCCGGATACTTTCAGAGGCCTTTCCCTTGTCCAGGCATGTATGGAACTGTTCACGACTCATGATAGCAAGGAAAGAGGTTGGAGAGCAGCCTGGTTATGAGGCATTTGGAAGGTGCGAAATGAGATGGTCTTCAGGAATATAGATTTGGATGTCGCACAGGGAGTTTTGGAGTCAGTTTGCAGGTTATGGATGGACTACATTGCTGCCAATAGTCATCCCCCCATCAGTAGAATTTACCCGATAGAGTTATGGAGACCTCCTGAGGCGGGATGGTTCAAAGTCAATACGGATGCTGGAGTTGGACTTTCAGGAGAAGCCCAAATAGGTGCTGTAGTACGTGATGAGTTTGGTAACTTTGTTGTAGGTTTCGTCGGGCGATATGAGAGTCCTATCCATCCGACTCTATTGGAGGCCCGTGTAATGCTTGTAGGTATTGAGCTTGCTTTGGCCCTTGGACTCAGGTATGTTTGCTTTGAATCCAACTGCTTATCCATTGTGCAGGCTCTGAAAAGACAGGTACAAGATAGAAGTGATCTGGCCCTGCGGGTTGCGGACTGCAAAGAGGTGGCCAAGGGCTTGAAGGGCTTTTTTTCGACTTTGTTAGGCGTGGTGGAAATAGAGTTGCACATATGCTTACAAAGTTCCAGATGACAGGTGAGGTTCAGTTCCAGTTCTTCTCCTTCCCTCCTTCGGTATTGTCAGAAATCCTGGCAGAGGAGCAAATTGTGGATACCTAATCGGTTTGATCACAAGGATGGCTATCATCTTGGTAGCTGCTCACCTAGCAGGTTGGGTAGCTTTTAGATGCGGGGTGGGTTTTTTGGGTTTTATTGGGAATGGTTGTATAAGGGCAACACATGTCACTCAGTTTTAGCAGTGTTATCACTAGAGCGAGTTTCCGTGGTGCTCTCTTTTCCTAGTCTGGATTTATCCTGGTTGGGGCAGATTTACCAGATAGGTTTTTACTGAGGCCGGCGGCTGCAACTTTGTATACTATGCGAGGGGAGTATCATGTGTTGAGGGATAGCTCTAGGTGGGTAGTGTTCTCGTGCTGTTGCATGGTGAACATTAGGGCGGGTAGGTAGTGTAGATTGATAGGGCCAGGTGGAAAGTGGTGGGACTAGATGGATAGTACTTCTCTCGTGCTATCGTGCATTTGGAGTATAGGTTTTGTTTTGACCATTGCTCTTGTCTATTTTCAAGAATGTATCAGCTACATATATGATCAATAAAATGAAGTTTTTACCCCTAAAAAAATCTGATAAACCATCTCGTCCATCCCTTTATTTAGTTGCATTCAAAATTAAAAGGGGAAGTCTACATTAGTACATTCTTGTAATTTCAAATTGGTAATTTAGTACCATATGGTTTTTAAAAAAAATTTGGGTAGCTCGACGGTCTTGAAACAATGTCGTTATGACCCTACGTGGTGGACACGTGATTACTGAGCAGAATTAGCTAATGCTGACGTGTAATATGAATAATTTATCACTAACTATTTTATACTTTTTCAAAAAATATCCCTCTTAAATATTAATTAACTAACGGTCTACTCCTCTCTCTCCCTCACACTCTCTCCTACTTTCCTCCTCCTCTCTCTCCTCCTCCTTAAGATTAACATTAACATCCAAAATTCAAAAAAAAAACATTAACATCCAAAATTTGTAATAGTTATCAATCTTTAGAGATTAAACGCAAGATTAAATTTTACTGTAAGTAAGTACCCAATTGAAGGGCAAGACCTGAGCTGCTGTGTTTTGGTAAAGCAAGTGAATGTAACAAGAAACACAAGAACCTAGAAGCTCTTGAAGAGCTGAACGAAGCTCAACTATGGAGCCAGAGAAGAAGAAAAATGACCGCCATTTGGAGGGGGAAACAATTACTCTGCTTTATTTCCTTGAATATTTTCTAGTACCAACCACATATTTATACTAGTCTATAAAGGAAGCTCGACTTCCTTGTCCAGCTCAGCTAATCCACCTTCCTCATCTGGATGACAGACCTCGCTAAATAGAATGGAGAGAAGGTGGAGACAGAGTGTAGTGAGAAAGAGGACCGCCCGCCGGTGTACGCTCTCCTACCGCCGACGAGGATCGTTCTCCTGAGCTCGATCCCGGGTGACGTTACCGAGGCTGCGGTGAGGCTCGACATGGGGGAGGTGAGGGGCATTCAGATGGAGCGGCTCCCATCGGACGAAATAATCGCCATCCACTCCAGAGCACGTGAACCGCCTGTCCCGTCCCGCAGAGACCTAATCCCACTCCGATGCCGGGAACCTCACCGGTGCCGGTGACAGGATCAGGGATTTCTCCGGGGTCACTCCTGGCAAGTAACCCCACGTGTAAACCGAGGTCACCTTCTTGAAGGCCCCCTCCTCCATCTTCCCGTCCCCATTCCCGTCCATCTCCATCAAAGTTCGTTAATTGATAGATGAGAGAGAGAGAGTTTATTTATTGGTTTAATTCTTTTTGTTTTCTTAGACGAGGGGTTGAATCATTTAAGTTGGATAATTTCTGAAAAAAAATACAAAATAGCTAGTGATAATTAGGTAATTTCTCATATTACACGTCATCATTAACCAATCTCACTTGATAGCCACGTGTCCCATGTCTGGTTGAAAACCACGTCATTTCAAAATCATTTGGGTGGGCAGCTGATTTGGACCTGCCCGGAAAAAAATTTATAAATTCTAGTACTGAATTACCAATTTAAAATCATAGAGTGTTAAATTATAAAAATATAAAACCACAAGGTACTCATGTGGACTTCTCCCAAATTAAAACTGACGAGTGTATTGTAATTGGTGTCGTCCGTCTAGGATGACCGGGGCGGGACAACAGATGCTTGGATGATGAACGCGGGTGACAGGTAGGTAGGTATTGGCGGTGCGAGAGAGGAGGGTATAAAATAGGCGGAGCTCCTTTTACAAAACCCTAAAACCCAAAATCGATAGAAAGAGGGAGGAAAAGCTGAAACAGAAGAATGGCGAAGTCGATGAGGTCCAAGAGGAAGAAGAGGCTGAGGGCCATAAGAAGAGAGATGGTGGGGCCCTTGGTCGACCAGAAGGACGCCGCCAAGCTGGCCGTCCTCGAGGCCGCCCTAGCCGCCCCCAAGCTTCCCGTCCCCGCCGCGAAGTCTTCCCCTTTCGCGATGGACGTGGCGGCCGCCGACAACGACGCGAACACCACCATGGGTAAGTCTGTTCACTCGCACTGATTTGCGTTGTTGGGGTGGACCTGAAATATGGACATGTGAATGTTGTTAAACAGACTTGGAGATGAACGAGGGTGAGGAGCCAAGCAGAACGAAGCGTTTTGGGAAGAAGTTGAAGAAGAAGTTGAAGCTGGCCAGGAACAAGCGTAGTGGTGGCAAGGGCAAGTTCAAGAAGAGGCACATTTGAATTTTCGTTTCCTTTATTTACTCTTTGATTGATGGCTTTAATTATAACTGTTGTAATCCGTTGTTGAGTTATGTTGGTTAAGTGGGTAGCTCCGACTCTGGTCTTTTGTGATCCGATTGGAATCAAGATTAGTAAGTGAGCAATTAGAATTTTAAGATGTGTTTCAGGACTATATTCTTAAATGAAATGAAGTCCTAATATATTTTAACCATTCAAGCCTCCCTCACCCAATCTTGAAAACCACCATGGACTCAGAGTGCTCTACCTAGACCTGCCATTGTTAGAATCTGATTCGTGATTCGATTTAAGATTCGTGATTCGATTTAAGATTTTTACAAGAGACGAATTGAATACGGTTTAAGATTTCTACAATTCGTCAAACTGGAGAATTGAATTTGAATTTGAGTATCTAATTCGTATAAATTCGTCCATATTATATATATATTTTTAAAAAGTACTAAGAAGTACTAATTTTACTATAAGTAGAGCAAAAGATATGTAGGTAATTTAATTTGGTACATTAAATGCAAGTCCAATCTTTAATTTGTTTCTTTTTCTCAAAAAATATTCAATATTAAACCTTAATTTTGAAATACATAAAAAAATTCAAAATTTTTGAAATTTTTAAAAAACATTACGAAAATTTTAAAAGTGTTCAAAAAATTTGGTTGTTTTTTAATTTTTTATTCAATATTAGAATTAACAAAATTTGAATTTGATTCGAATTCGAATAATCATAATTCGTATTCAATTCGACTTTAGACGAATTGAATACGGTTTAAGGTTTTCATGAATTCGAATTCGAACTAATTCGATTCAAATTCGACCTAATTCGATTCGTGTTCAGGTCTAGCCTCCACCCTTGGAAGAACCTCTTTATATTGATTAGCGGGCCAATAGGATAAATGATTGCCTCGATCCATTTCCGTAGGCCCAATGGGCTAACACTTCGGTCTTTGTTGACGTTGGGGGAACCCTTTTTTTCCCCAATTGCTACCTTCCATCCAATTACCAATCAGCAGCTTCTTCGAATCCTTAAGCACAAGTCTTCGGTCTTCCCACTAGCCACCAAAAGTCTTCCAATAGCCTTTTTTTTTGGGGGTCAGGAACTTCCAATAGGTCTTTGACACACGCCAGACTGCAATAACAAGTGCAATAACATAAAATTATTTTAATTCAAACACATCGGACTTACTATTATTGAATTAATCTTTTTAATAAATATTGAAATGCAACTAGTTTAAAAAAACAAATAATCAACTTGAAATCAGAGATGACTGGGTCATTCACCAAATACCCGCGCGTCATCCATCATACACAATATATATCTGAGATATGTGGCCAATAGATGGAGTTTGACCCGTCATTAAGATTCATTTTTCTAATCACAATTATGCGAAATGAAACATTAAAAAATAAATAAATGGCATTGCAAACTGAACCGTTTGATTGAGTTTAACCGTAATATCTCCTCTAGCCAACGTGCAAGGCGGGCGAGGGAACTTTGACAATTCACAAGTTGACTTGTCTTGGCTATTCACAAGTTGATTTGAGATCTGGACAACTAGTTAAACTACTAATTACCGCTAATGAACATTTTCGATGCACCTTCATTAAAATGTAATACGACGAATTTAACCACCATCCATCGTAGGTTGAAAATAGCAAATTCTAGCGTGTGTCCAAACATCGAATTTTTTTTGCATAATATCGTAGGGTAGGGTGTAAAATAATTAGTAAATAATGTCTAAATGCATCTTATTTCATGTCCCAAGGAGAAAGATAAAGCGTATATGTCGTTAACTTCACGTCACAGTTAATAACAATAGTAATCCTTTTTTGATTTTCCAGGGTTGCTTTCAATACGCAAAGAAGACGAAGACTAAACTTTGAAGTAAACACCTCCCCGCCCCTAAAACAGTCACCTTCACAAAACCAACCCAACCACCCCATCTCTCCAATACCTTATAAACTTCCTTAGGCCCTCTCCCTCCACCCCCTACGTGATTATACACTGTCCTCTGTAATCAACAAACAAAGAGAAATGTGGAGGAAGGAGAAGGCCATGGCGGCCGTGGTGGTGGTGGTGTTGATTGCCGGTGTGATGATAGAGGAGGCGCGGGGCGCGTTCGTGGTGGAGAAGAGCAGCATAAGCGTCCTATCCCCGGTGGGGATGAGGTCTAAGCACGACAGCGCCTTAGCCAACTTCGGGGTACCTGACTACGGTGGCTACCTCATCGGCACCCTCGTCTATCCTCAGACAGGCTCCACTCTCGGTTGCCAGCCCTTCGAAGGCGACAACCCCTTCAGGTCCCACTCCTCCCGCCCCACCATCCTCCTCCTCGATCGCGGAGGTACTCTAGTCCAAACTATTATATTGATCGCATCGGTGTCGTCCATTATATATCTGGTTTTGATCTTATATCAGATTGCTCATTCCTGTTTTATGTTTTATTTTTGTTGCCAATTGAATTATATATGGATCCAATATGGACGTTGACTTTGGGACAATTTGTATTTTTGGCCTTCTTAATGGTGTAGCCACCGAACTGAGAGAATTTGTATTTTGTTCTAATTTAGAGTGATCTCGAATTTGAATCTTGATTCCCGGAACAACAAATTTGATCTTGCAATAATTGAAGTTGCATATTTTAGCAGTAGCCCTGTACTAATTACGACATATGGTCAAAAAAACCGTTAACGAGTGGATGTTGGTCTTGTATTATTTGCAATCCCCAGAATGCTATTTTGCTCTCAAGGCGTGGAATGGGCAGCAGGCAGGAGCAGCAGCGGTTCTGGTGGCGGACACCATCGCCGAGCCTCTGATAACAATGGACTCCCCCGAGGAGAGCTCCGCTAAAGATGGTTACGTCGAGAAGATCGGAATACCGTCCGCTCTGATTGACAAGTCCTTCGCGGACAGCCTGAAGGACGCCCTGAAGAACAACAAGGAAGAGGAGGTGGTGTTGCGGTTGGATTGGAGGGAGTCGGTGCCCCACCCTGATCAGAGGGTGGAGTACGAGCTCTGGACCAACAGCAACGATGAGTGTGGGACCCGCTGCGACGAGCAGATGGACTTTGTCAAGAGCTTCAAGGGCCACGCGCAGATCCTGGAGCGAGGAGGGTACAGTCTGTTCACCCCTCATTACATCACTTGGTACTGCCCGAGAGCTTTTGTTCTCAGCAGCCAGTGCAAGTCCCAGTGCATCAATGGCGGGAGGTATTGCGCGCCTGACCCGGAGCAGGACTTTGGGGAGGGCTACCAAGGGAAGGACGTCGTGTTCGAGAACCTCAGGCAGCTCTGCGTGCACAGAGTTGCCAATGAGAGCGGCCGGTCTTGGGTCTGGTGGGACTTTGTAACGGATTTCCACATCAGATGCTCCATGAAGAAGAAGAGATATAGCAAAGAATGTGCCGAGGATGTCTTAAAATCACTCGGTAAATTCGTTAATTACATTTCACAACTTTACAGGTAGTCTCTTTGCTTCAGTTTATGGTTCTCCTGGTTGTAAGACAAATATATAAATCGGGGATGCAGATTTGCCAATTGACAAGATCAAAAAGTGCATGGGGGATCCGGAAGCTGATGTGGAGAATGAAGTGCTGAAATCCGAGCAGGAACTTCAGGTGACTTATTTATCTTCATCATGTGTATGAGTCACGGTCCGTACCAATAAGTCGTGAAATAAGCCGCTGGTTTGGTCTATGAACTTAGGTCGGGCGAGGATCTCGTGGCGACGTCACAATCCTGCCAACAATGGTTATCAATAATGTTCAATACCGAGGTACCTAAACACGTAACGCCTGTGACTGAACTGCAATGCAATGTGGTGCTTCTTGATGCTTGATTCTTCTGTTTTGGTCTCTTTCCCCTTGAAGGGAAATTGGAAAGAACTGCAGTGTTGAAGGCTATCTGTTCCGGATTTAAAGAGTCCACCGACCCTCCGGTTTGTCTCAGTTCAGGTGATTCCCTCATTTCTACTTGCTAATTGGCATGGCGTTTACATCAGGAAGAAGTGCTGACGTGTCTGATCTTCTTGCTTGATCTGACACTGGCAGATGTTGAGACTAATGAGTGCCTTGAAAGGAATGGAGGATGCTGGCAAGATGTCCAATCCAATGTGACTGCTTGCAAGGTAATCAAGCAAAATCAGCTCTTTCAGTACGATCATTCTGATGTCCGAGAAAACTTACGGCGAAGCATTGTTCCTTTCGACGAGACTGATTGTTTGTGGGATACTGAATGTGGTCAGGATACGTTTAGGGGAAGAGTATGCGAGTGTCCGCTTGTGAAGGGTGTTCAATACAGAGGAGATGGCTATACATCCTGTGAACGTATGCTATTCTCTCACCTCTCTTTCCCACTTGAATTTTTTCAGCTTAGTTTAAATATTGATAGTACATAAGAAGAATAACTTGAGGATATCTTCCAATGACAGCTTTTGGACCAGCAAGGTGCACAATAAACAATGGAGGGTGCTGGTCTGATGCAAAAGAAGGGAGAACTTTCTCGGCTTGCTTGGTCCGTGTTTTATATCTTTTTTTTCTGCTCTAGATCAGTTTTTTTTTGCCAGTTTCCCTTTTTTGATGACAAGCTCCTCCTCTGTGCATTCATCAGGAATCTCAGCTTTCAAGCTGCCAATGCCCGCCAGGCTTCCGCGGAGACGGTCACACTTGTGAAGGTGCTTCTCTTTCACGCTACACTGATTGTGGGTTTCCATGTTTTCTTCTAACACTCTGCGGATGCCAGATATCAACGAGTGCAAGGATAGAAGCGCTTGTCAGTGTGACGGGTGCTCCTGTAAAAACACTTGGGGCGGATACGAGTGCAAATGCAAGGGAAGCCATCTCTACATCAAGGAGCAAGACACTTGTATCGGTAACCAAATCAATGCAACCACTAGCTCAACGGCTAGTCTCTGATCGCGCGCCCATCCTTGCTACTACTCTCTAACACCAGTAGATTTTGCAGAGAGAAGTGGATCCAAGCTGGGATGGCTGGTGACTCTTGTGATACTTGCAGTTGTCGCGGGAGTCGGCGCTGCAGGTTACATATTCTACAAGTACAGGCTTCGGGTACGTACTTTGTATCGATTGGGCAGTCACCTAGACATAATATTAAGGATGAGACATCGTATAGATCATTAAGAAGATGGGTCTCACAAATATATTTGTGCAGTCGTACATGGACTCGGAGATCATGGCCATAATGTCGCAATACATGCCACTCGACAACCACCAAAACAATGAGCGGACAACCGAAGCGCAACCTCTACGACACGACACCTCTGTGTGAGAGGTAATCTGTTCTTTTCCATTTGTGTTGCTTTGGGAAAAGTTAATTACCTGATGCACTTAAAACGTCTACATCTGCATCAGGTTGGTGTGTTTTCTAGCTAGAGTCATGCCAGCCAGCCAGCCAGCCGAATGTTTGCTTGGTCGACAAGGTGACGATGATAGATATTTCTAATAAATTGCAGTTGTACAATTTTCCGAAAGTAGGTGGTAGTCGGAGCAAACATTTCGGAGAATGTATTTTTCGTTTGTAAATAATGTACTTTACGAACACGCCGCTCTGTGATATTCAGAGTTAGATTAAGAGCGGGAGGAGGAGTACCATTCGATGCTTTATGATATGATTGATAAAGGAAATATATTTTAGGTGTTAAATTTATGTAAAGACATCTTTTATGACACAATAATAAAATATATTTATACAAGTTTAATAAATAATAATCCATTCTTAAATCATTTTATTATGCAATTAGGTAAAATAAATAATAATTGTATAACAATTATAGCATAAAATCAGTACTACAATAATGTAAAGATATAAGTGTATTAGTATTTTTCAGAAATGAAATTATGATAAAATTAAAATACCTATGAATTATAAAATTCAGCAACACTTTATTTTTAAATTTTAATTAGGATATCAAAATTAACATATTATAATAAAATCATGAATAATTAATTGCCTTGCTCATATTACTTTAATGAGTCCGGCTTAAAAAATTGAAAAATTGTCTGTTTGCTCTCGTTGAGAGTCGAACTCAAGACCTCCCGCTTACTAAACGGGTGCTCTAACCAACTGAGCTACGAGAGCATCTGTACCATGAATGAAGTTTTAAATAAATATCAATAATAATCCACCCCAAATGCAAATTGAAGGAAGCAGAAAATCCGCCGGTCGGTGTACATCAATTGGGGAAGAGACCTACTTGCCCTTTGAGAATTGAGGTGGAGAGAATGAAGATGCAAAACCACCTCTGTCGTGTCCCCCGCCGTCATGTCAATACAACTAATGTCGGCGGCGGTCGGCAATCAGACAGCGAAATCCCTAACCTGTACTCCAAAATAACCCAGCTAAACCCACCCCGCCCATCAGTTTTAACCCACCAGGAGCTGACCACCATCAACCTCCTCATCCCCCGCCTCTGCCTCTCCGACCAGACCCCCACCGCCCTCCACCTGGCCGCCTCATCCCTCCTCCTCCTCCCCAACACCAACCCGCCATTGGACCCCACCAAAGCCCTCTCCTTTTCCGTCCTGGCCCACTCCCTCACCTCCCACCATGACATGGCCCAGCCCATGTCCCTCCTCACCGCCCTCTCCCACTCCGAACCATCCCGGCCCCACCTGCCCGGCGTGGGCGCGCTCCTCGTGGCGTCCTACCTCAGAAAGGCGCGGCCTTTGGAGGCCCTCAAGGTGTACAAGTGGCTGGCCAGGCGGGCGTACCCGGTGGGGAGAGGGGTTTACGGGATGCTGGTCAGCGGGCTCTTGGAGGTCGGGATGGTGTCGGATGCCCTTAGGGTGGTGAGGGAGATGGTGGTGGAGGCCGGGATCCGGCCAGGTGGCGGGGTGAGGAGGAGGGTCTACATGGGGCTGTTGAAGGAGGCCGTGGTCCAGGGGGCTATGGAGCTGGACAAGGCGCTGATGCGTCTCCAAATGGAGGGTGGCAATGAGGATCACCAGTTGAAGAAAGTCGGAGACTTGCTGGACAACGTGATTGCCCAATTGGATTGATGAGCGAGCCTCTTCAATTGAATTTTCCTTTCCTTTCCTTTCCTTTCCGATGGACGATGGGCTTCTTCTAATTTTTAATTAGGGGAGTTGGAGTTGAGAGTGTCGCAGTTGGCGAAGGTACTTGCAACGCCAACATGGGCTCTTTCGTTTGTATTTTGTTCTAACCTCTCCTCAGAGTTGGCATGTTATTATTTTGGCCAGCAAGTGTTTACACCATGCAATGATCGGACATCGTTAAATCTTTTTTTCCCCTAGCTCTAATACGATTTGCAAATCTATGATCAAATTTCAAGCATTTTACGATTTGCAAATCTATGATCAAATTAGCTCTAGTTTCGAAATCAAATACTGAGTTCGGAGCACTAGTCTATTCTAGTGTGACCAAAGTGAAAGCGAAGGACATGCAGCCATGTGACCCAACCCTACCAAAGTGATACGAGCTGCGCAGGAGGACTTCTGGAGACGTGTTAAGCTCCGATATACATCTGATTGGTTAGGCCCATTATTAAGCGCTTCCATGTAAGAGCCCAACAAGTTACAAGTAAATGATGTAAAACTCGCCGAGAATTCCACACGAACGGACCGCTGCTACTTGATGGATGAGAAAGACTCCAACTCCAACTACGCAATGCACGAACCTTGGTGATGTCTCACCGCAACCCGATCAATGGAAGTCAAGAACCCAAGTCCTTAAGTCGAATCACGCCACAAACAGAGGTGGATAATCTGTTTGATAAGTGAAATACGTTGCCCTAGCTAAGCGACGCACTAGCCTAACCAAGAACACACAATGAGTATCAAAACTCACAAACTAGCAATAGCTAAGTATATTCTGAATGAATAAAAGGTTGTCCCCGTTTTTATTGCTAGGAGTCCCTTTATATAGGCTCCAAAAGTCTCAAACATTCCTAAACAAAAACTAACTCCAAATAAGGAGTTCAAAGCTGGCCAAAACTCACCTTCCTAAATAAAAGGGATTCTGGCCTAATTATTCACTAAGTAGGAAAAACAAACTAAACTAAGATAGATACTAGAATATCTAGTAAATATCACGTCCTAAAACATAGGAAAAGAAGTTCCTAAAATTTAGGGATGCATGTCCAAGTTGAAATTCTGTTTGCATGCATCCAAAAGAATCTTGCGCATGCTAGGCTTCTAAAATAGCACCAATAACGTGTATGGGCTTAACATGGCCTTCTAGGTCGTCCTTGGGCTTGCTTGATTCAACTTGAGTCCGAATGCCTTCAATAAATCCATTCAGTTCAGCTTGAAGCTTCTTGGCCCGTGCTCTTGTAATCGGCCCAATTGGAACACGCAATGCTCCATGCTCGTTGTTGGATGGTCTCACATCATTCCCCCTCTCTTGAAAAGGATTTGCCCTCAAATCTTCACCTGCATCAAAAGGGCTTAAGTCAGCAACATTAAATGTAGCACTTACATTATACTCACCAGGTAGATCAAGCTTGTAGGCATTGTCATTAATGCGCTCTAAAACTTGGAATGGACCATCTCCACGAGGTAGTAACTTGGAGCGACGTTGAACGGGAAAACGCTCCTTTCACATATGCAACCAAACCCATTCACCAGGCTCAAAGACAACTTTGTGCCGTCCTTTGTTGGCTTGCCTTGCATAGTGCTCCGTTCTCTTCTCAATATTCAGCCTTGCCTTTTCATGTAATTGCTTGACAAATTCTGCCTTCTTCTTGCCATCTAAATTAACATGCTCACTCAAAGGTAAAGGTGACAAATCCAATGGAGTCAAAGGATTAAATCCATAAACAAGCTCAAATGGTGAGAATTG
Source organism: Hypericum androsaemum (assembly GCA_963995505.1). NCBI lineage: Eukaryota > Viridiplantae > Streptophyta > Magnoliopsida > Malpighiales > Hypericaceae > Hypericum > Hypericum androsaemum. Next base: position 146,247 of record OZ023196.1, read on the forward strand.
AGTAGCAAAATGAACTGATCGATTGTAAGCAAATTCAACATGTGGCAAACATTCCTCCCAATTCTTAATGTTATGCTTAATAAGTGCTCTTAAGAGTGTAGATAGAGTTCTATTCACAACTTCAGTTTGACCATCAGTTTGTGGATGACAAGTAGTAGAGAATAACAACTTAGTACCTAACTTGCACCACAAGGTCTTCCAAAAATAGCTCAAGAATTTAGCATCTCTATCAGAAATAATTGTCCTAGGCATGCCATGCAATCTAACAATTTCTCTAAAGAACAAATCAGCAACATTAGAAGCATCATCAGTTTTATGACATGGAATAAAATGTGCAATCTTAGAAAATCTATCCACTACCACAAAGATAGAATCTCGTCCACGCTTAGTCCTAGGAAGTCCTAACACAAAGTCCATAGAAATATCAATTCAAGGCTCACTAGGTATAGGTAGTGGAGTATACAAACCATGGGGTTTTACCTTTGACTTGGCTTGCTTGCAAGTGATGCAACGGCCACAAACTCTTTCAACATCCCTCTTCATGTGTGGCCAAAAGAAATGATCTTGTAGCATTGCCAAGGTCTTTGCGATTCCAAAGTGCCCCATCAATCCTCCTCCATGTGCCTCCTGCATAAGCAATTCTCGCATAGAACAATTAGGCACACAAAGTTTGTTTTCACGAAATAGGTAACCTTCATTCCGAAAGAATTTATTACTCGCACCCTTCTCCGTAGCTCGGAATAGATCACCAAAATCAATATCTTCAGCATACAACTCTTTGATGTGTTCAAAACCAAGTAACTTAGCATCAAGAGTTGAGATCAAGGCATACCTCCGTGATAGTGCATCGGCAACCACATTTTCCTTACCTTGCTTGTAGCGAATGACATAAGGAAATGTCTCAATGAATTCTACCCAGCGTGCATGCCTCTTATTCAGCTTGTGTTGCCCTTTCAAGTGCTTCAACGATTCATGATCAGTGTGTATCATGAATTCCTTGGGCCACAAGTAGTGCTGCCATGTCTCCAATGTCCGAATTAAAGCATACAACTCTTTGTCATAGGTCGGATAGTTTAGAGGTGCTCCGCTTAATTTCTCGCTGAAATAGGCAATTGGCCGTCGATCTTGCATGAGTACAGCGCCAATACCTACACCTGAAGCATCACACTCAACTTCAAACGTTTTAGAAAAATTAGGTAAAGCTAATAAAGGAGCATTCGTCAACTTCTCTTTGAGTAATTGAAATGCTTTCTCTTGCGCTTCTCCCCAGCTGAATCCAACGCTCTTCTTAATGACTTCGGTGAGTGGTGCGGCTATGGTGCTAAAATCTTTCACAAATCTTCGGTAGAAGCTTGCTAGTCCATGGAAGCTTCGAACATGTGCAATGTTTGTGGGGGTCGGCCAATCCCTAATTGCCTTTATCTTTTCTTCATCAACCTGTATTCCTTCAGCACTAACAACAAAACCCAAGAATACAAGCTTATCTGTGCAAAAGGTGCACTTCTTCAAGTTAGCAAATAATTGATCCTCCCTAAGTGCAATCAAAACAGATTTCAAGTGCTCTACGTGCTCCTCAATGCTCTTGCTATAAATGAGTATATCATCAAAGTAAACAACTACAAATTTGCCAATGAATGGACGTAAAACATGATTCATAAGGCGCATGAATGTACTAGGTGCATTAGATAATCCAAAAGGCATGACCATCCATTCATACAAACCATACTTCGTTTTAAACGCTGTTTTCCATTCATCACCTTCTTTCATGCGAATCTGATGATAACCACTTTTCAAATCAATCTTTGAAAACATGCAAGAACCATACAACTCATCCAACATGTCATCTAAACGAGGAATAGGGTGACGATATTTTACCGTAATGTTGTTGACAGCGCGACAATCAACACACATCCTCCATGATCCATCTTTCTTTGGCACAAGTAAGACCGGAACAGCGCATGGACTCATGCTCTCTCTCACGTACCCTTTCTCCAAAAGTTCATTGACTTGCTTCTCAAGTTCTTTCGTCTCCTCCGGATTGCTTCTATAAGCTGGTCGGTTTGGAATTGATGCTCCCGGAACGAAGTCAATCTGATGTTCAATTCCCCTTATTGGTGGAAAACCTGGTGGTAGCTCATTGGGGAATACATCCTCAAAATCCTGTAAAAGAGATTTAACCATGCTTGGCAAATGTGGCTCAAGCTCGTTAGCAACCAAAAGTGTCTCCCTATACCGAAGTAAGATCATAGACTGTTTTTCAAAACAAGCTTGCTTAATCTCACTTGCTCTCACATAGTAGTTTCTTTTCCATCCCTCGGATTTTCTCTCAATGGCCGACTTTATTTCTGTTTTTCCGGCTTCTTTTGTTCTCTCAAGTATTTCCTCTCTTTTGGCCATTTTTTCTTTCTGTTTTTCGGCTTCTTCTCTCCTCTCAATCTTTTTCTTTTGATCACTCCTTTTCTTTTCATCACATTCAATTTGCAACTTCCTTTGATCCTCACAGACTTGTGATGGTGCCAAGGGTGCTAAGGTGATCAACCGCTTCTTGAGTATGAACGAGTACTTGTTGGTGTAGCCATTATGAGTTACTCTTCTATCAAACTGCCATGGCCTTCCCAACAGTAGGTGACCCGCTTGCATTGGTACCACGTCACATAACACCTCATCTTCATAATTGCCAATGCGAAAGGCCACTAACACTTGCTTCATCACTCTCACTTCTCCACTATCATTCAGCCATTGTAGCTTGTATGGTTTAGGGTGTTTTTCAGTGCGCAACCCTAGCTTCTCAACCATAGTGGTACTTGCTACATTAGCACAACTCCCTCCATCAATGATGACACTACACACTTTGTCTTTAACATAACACCTTGTGTGAAAGATGTTTTCTCTTTGGGCTGCATCATCTTCTTCTTTGGCTTGGGAGTTCAAGGCTCGCCTACTGACTAGGGTAAGTCCCCCGGGTGCGTGATACTCCTCCTCGGACAGATCCTCCAATGAGGGTAGGCTTTCATGCTCCGACTCCTCTCCTTCAGTTTCAATCTCCCCATTTCTCTAATCACCATGATCTGCTTGTTGGGGCATTTACTAGATATATGACCCCTTCCTTGACACTTAAAGCACTTAATGTCACGGTTTCTTGCGGGAGGGGCCTCCACCTTCTTCTGAGAGTTGGTGTTGGAACTCTCGGATTTTTGCCCTTCTTTGGTAGCCTGTGGTTTGTCAAACTTCCTTGGATAACTCGGCTTCCAATTAGAACCTGATGTAGCTCTTGTTCCTCCTCCTCTCTTTAGTTGCTTCTCAATCTTGGTGGCCATGTGCACCATGTCCTCCAACTCCACATAGTGTTGCAACTCTACTTTGTCTTGGATCTCAGAATTGAGTCCATTCAGAAATCTTGCCATGGTAGCTTCTCTATCTTCCTCAACATCAGCTCTTATCATGGCTAGCTCCATTTGCTTGTAAAATTCCTCCACACTCAAGCTCCCTTGCCTCATGCCTTGTAACTTCTTGTATAGCTCCCTATAGTAATGACTTGGAACAAACCTCTTCCGCATCACCACTTTCATTTCCTCCCAAGTAGCTATAGGGCGCTCTCCATTACGCCTCCTGCTTGTCACAAGTTGATCCCACCAAGTTATAGCATAATCAGTAAACTCAGTGATGGCAAGTTTTACCTTCTTTGCTTCGGAATGATTGTGGCAATCAAACACAAATTCAATTTTCTTCTCCCACTCCAAGTAAGCTTCCGGATCAGAACGACCACCAAAGGTAGGTATTTTTTAGTTTAATGCTTCCTATGTTGTCATCCTCTCTTCGCCTTGCCTCCCTAGGATGGCGTTCAACTCTCGGCCTCCTATAGTTCCTTGTGGATCTTGCATCTTCGTCATGGTCAGATTCTTCTCCACATGCCTCTATAGGCGCTCTCCCTCTACGTGCATGAATTTCACCTCGTATGGGTTGTTCAACTCTCGGCCTCCTATAGTTCCTTGTGGATCTTGCATCTTCTTCATGGTCAGAATCTTCTCCACTTGACTCTTTTGGTGCTCTCCTTCTTGGTGCATGACTTGTGCTAGCTCGCTCCATTGCACTCATTTGTTCGCGTATAGGCTCAATTTCAGCTTGCATCATGCGTTGGAAATTCCTTGTTAGAGCCTCCGTGAGCAACTTAATGTCAACTTGGGCCAAGGTTCCCTCCTTTTCTCCCTCGCCTTCGTGAGACATGCTGCAAGAAAACTTGGTTAGTAAAAAAAATATGGCCTCACAAGTTCACTCCCTTACGTGTTTCTCTCAATGTAAGGTGCACTCAAGTTCCCTCGTGTTTGCGCTCAAATATTTGGCTTTTCTCTCTAATGAGCTCACACACTCTTGCCTTTTTCCACTCGTGATACTTGTATGTTCTTACTAAAGCTAGCACCGCCTTTGCTTGAACTACAAATTTCACCAAACAAACAGAATGTTATCCGCTTGTTTTCTTGCGTTTAGAAGGCTCTACTTGGTCTCCCTCTTTGGTCTTGCACGTTTCTCCTTGCCCTAGGCGCTTCCTCTTTCTTGCGAATGCCTATTTAGTCTTGCAATTCCTGTTTGGTGCGTACTCTCTCTTTTCTTTCTTTCCTTTCTTTTCTTTTCCCTTTTTTTTTCTTTTCTTTTCTGATTGTATTCGCTCTCTTTCTTTTCTCTCTTGTCTCAACCGAATGCAACCAAACAAACTCTACTCAAGTTCGGCAACAAAACAAAGACGAATTGTAAGCTGAACTTAGTAAAACGAAATTAAAGGTAGTAGCAAGCCGTAGCTCTGATACCAAATGATGTAAAACTCGCCGAGAATTCCACACGAACGGACCGCTGCTACTTGATGGATGAGAAAGACTCCAACTCCAACTACGCAATGCACAAACCTTGGTGATGTCTCACCGCAACCCGATCAATGGAAGTCAAGAACCCAAGTCCTTAAGTCGAATCACGCCACAAACAGAGGTGGATAATCTGTTTGATAAGTGAAATACGTTGCCCTAGCTAAGCGACGCACTAGCCTAACCAAGAACACACAATGAGTATCAAAACTCACAAACTAGCAATAGCTAAGTATATTCTGAATGAATAAAAGGTTGTCCCCGTTTTTATTGCTATGAGTCCCTTTATATAGGCTCCAAAAGTCTCAAACATTCCTAAACAAAAACTAACTTCAAATAAGGAGTTCAAAGCTGGCCAAAACTCACCTTCCTAAATAAAAGGGATTCTGGCCTAATTATTCACTAAGTAGGAAAAACAAACTAAACTAAGATAGATACTAGAATATCTAGTAAATATCACGTCCTAAAACATAGGAAAAGAAGTTCCTAAAATTTAGGGATGCATGTCCAAGATAAGTTGAAATTCTGTTTGCATGCATCCAAAAGAATCTTGCGCATGCTAGGCTTCTAAAATAGCACCAATAACGTGTATGGGCTTAACATGGCCTTCTAGGTCGTCCTTGGGCTTGCTTGATTCAACTTGAGTCCGAATGCCTTCAATAAATCCATTCAGTTCAGCTTGAAGCTTCTTGGCCCGTGCTCTTGTAATCGGCCCAATTGGAACACGCAATGCTCCATGCTCGTTGTTGGATGGTCTCACATCAGAACTCATCTTTAACAAAACCCGTAAGTAAAGCCTTTTACTTTTTTTTGGTGAATTATAGGCGCAAATGTCCCTATATATTGATAAAATGGCGACTTACATCTCACTTAGTGCAAGGTTCTTTCTTGGACTCTTGTGAGGTTGCGACCGCCGGCTTCGTCAAAACCCTACTACTGAAAAATTCGGTGGGAGAAATTTGTGGTGGGGAAAGAGTACATCGGAGAGAAAAATCCTCCTTCACGAAATTTAGCGTTCCACCGTCACTAACTACTATATACTGGGGGAGGGCAACATCCCCAATGTCCTGTTGAAAGTCGGAGGTGGTGTAACTTTAAGGCTCCCCCAACTCCTCGCAACGATGCGCACGTGCGCCACAAAACGCCCATTGCGCCATGCGTACACGCACGTGCTTGGATGGTGTCGTCGCGGTCCGAGTTGGCTATCCAGATGGTCAACTTATTTCCTAGTCAATAAAAAAAGTCTCCTTATAAACTAAAATTTTTTTGTTGCACTTTTCAATGTGGGATTACCCTTTCCATATCCACTTTTAAGCATTCTACTTGGACTTTCCACTTTAGACTTTTTGCATTCAATTTTCATTCAATTTTCCCCAACATGTCCAACCACACCCGTATGTAAAGCCCTCTGATGACATAGCCGTTGATCATAGTATTCCATGAAACAATGTCTTCGGTAATTCATAATCTTCAATCCATGGGCCTTGGCCCGTCTAAAATAAAACCTAAACCCAACCCAAGAAAAACAGAAACAGAAACAGAAACAGGGGAAGTAAAGAGAGTGAGTGAAGATGGCGGGGTGGAATGAAACTGAAGGGGATAGTGGAGGCGGCGGTGAGGGTGGGGGTGGAGGATGCCAGGGCCAGAATATTCGGCCACGTCATCAATCCCAACCCGGTGGGGCTCAAGTCCCCACACAAGATCCTCCGGAAGAAGCTCATCGGCGAGAAGGTGACCCAGTGGTACCCCCACGACATCTCCCGTGACGACCCCCTCCTCATCGCCCGCGAACAGGACTCGCGGCTCGGCAAACTTGAGATGCTTAAGCGGCGGGGCAAGGGCCCACCCAAGAAGGGCCAGGGAAAGAGCGCCGTCAAGCGCAACAAAGGGAAGTAGTCACGATCCTTGAATCTTTTTTTTGTTTTTGCTACTCTTTAGGACAAATTCAGACTTTACGAATTCATTTTTAATGTTTAATAATGAAGAAGAGATACATCAGCATTTGTAAATGATATATCAATTTCTAATTAATCTTCTATGTACTTGTTGTATCTACAAGTTCCGTTGCGGAACAATGTACTTGTTTTTATTATCACCAATAGTCACCACAAGAGCACTTGCCGTCCCTGAAATGATGGAACCTCCTCATATCTCTGACCACAATCTCCCTGCCCACTATCTTGGATATGACCTTGGTTGCGTTATGGCAGTCATTGCAGACTCTCAGGTTCTTAGCCACTCGGATGGTGGTTCCCGGAGGAGTGTTGAGGATGCCGAAAGCTATTGCCAGCTTTTCGCTGTGCACCCTTAGCAAGGATTCTTTCTCGTCCTCGTCAATGTTGTGAAGGACGCAACTAGTGTCTGGCGAATACCCTTCCTCCTTCATCCTCTGGGACAGGCTTTGTAGGTACCCATGGAGCTTCTCGCTCTGCGGGTGAGATGAGTCGCCCGCCCAAAACTTGTGCACCTTGTCACCATCCTCAATCCAGCTACACCCAGGTACTTTCTTCACCCCCATCTCCCTCATCCTCCTCCTGACGTCCATCGCCTTGTCCCAGTGCCCCGAAGATGAGTATATGTTGGATAGCAGGATGTAGTGGTTAGCCATGTTTGGCTGCAACCGAAGGAGATTCTCCGCCGCCATTTCTCCCACTCGTACATTTTTGTAAGCCCAACATGCCCCAAGCAAGCTACTCCAGGCAGCCGCATTGTCACGTCCCCGAGGCATTGTAACAATCAACTTGTACGCTTCCTCCACTTGCCCTGCTCGACCAAGCAAGTCTACGATGCAAGCATAATGATCTGAGGTGGGCTCAATTCCATACTGGTTTTTCATTTTGTGGAATAGAGTTCGACCTTCGTCGACCATTTTAGAATGACTACACGCTGCAAACAGGGCTACGAACGTAAGACCATTGGGGTTCACTTCCGCTTTCATTTCTTCAAATAGCTGCAATGCTTCCGTTACTTTCCCGTGCATACCACAAGCCATGATCATGGCATTCCATGTGACAACATTTCTCAGTGGCATCTGCCCGAAAACATTCCGGGATAAGCTCAAGCAACCGGATTTCGCATACATGTAGACCAGAGCACTTCCGACTCTCACATCCGATACCAAGGAGTTCCGAATAGCACAAGCATGGATCTCTTTTCCTTTTGCCAATGCCGCCAGGGAAGCACAGCCTGACAGGATCGTCATTAGGGTTATTGAATTAGGATTCAGACCAGCGCGATTCTCTGCCTCGCTCTTCCACTTTGGTTGCTGCATCTTTTGAAGCAGCGCGAGTGCATCGCCGGGGCACCCACAGATGACATAGCCATTGATCATAGTGTTCCATGAAACAATGTCTCTGACGACCATTCTATCGAAAATGGTCCTTGAAGTTTCTACCTTCCCAACCCGGAAGTACATGTCCATGAGTGCGTTCTGCACATACATGTCCCTCTCCATACCCCTCTTTATGGAACATCCATGCATACCCTCTTTCCTTGGAAATGCTTGGCAACGTCCAAAAGCAGGTAACACACTCGCCATTGTGGTTGTATTGGGATAAACCCCAGCAAGACCCTGCATTTCCGCAAAGAGCATCAGTGCCTCCTCATCGCGCTCCTCCTGGGCATAACCGGCGATCATGGCGTTCCATAGCTCAGTTCTCTTGTCTCGTGTCCCGTCGAAAACAAGACGGCCACTTTCAACCTCTCCGCAATTGCAGTACATGTCAACAAGGGCGGTCCCAACATAGGGATTCTCGATCAGATCACCATTTCTCAAGGCATACGCATGAATCTCCTTCCCCGTCCTCAACAACCGCAGGTGAGAGCAACAGGGAAGAGCGCTAGCGAACGTGACCCCGTCCGGCTTGACTCCCCGGGATCCCATCAGCTGCAAGAACCGCAATGCCTCCGCAAACCTATCATCCTTGGCCAACACGCTGATCACACTGTTCCAGGAAACCAAGTTACGTTCATCAAACAGCCAGAACAACCTCGTGGCGTCGTCGACCCTGCCCAGCTTGGCGTACATAGCCATCAAGGCATTGGCCGTGAAGACCGTGCAATGGCCATTCCTGAGACAAAACCCGTGAAGCTGCTTCCCGAGCCTCGACCCCTTGCGCTTCCCCAAGCGCGAGCAGGCGGACGCCAAACTAACCAATGCAAAGGAACTAGGATCCAAGCCATCTTCCACCAACATGAACCTAAACGCGTCGACAGCGAGCTCCCACTCCTGGAACCTGCAGAGTGCAGAGATGAAGGAACTCCAGGAAACCTGGTTCCTCTCGGTCATTCCATCGAACACCTTCCACGCATCTCCCAGATCGCCGCACCGGCCGTACATGGTGACGAGGGTGTTGGCCACGGTGACGGAAGCGGATCCGCACCCGGATTTGATGATCTGGGCATGGACCTGGTTGCCGAGGCGGAGGTCGTGGGTGGACCAGGCGGCCTTGAGGACGGCGGGGAAGGAGAAGTCGTCCGGGGGGACGCCGGCAAGGAGCATGCTGATGTACGTGGAGATGGCGTCGTGGAAGAGCTGGGACCGGGCTTGGGACCCGATGGTGTCGGACCATGACAAGTTGCCGTTGGGCTTCTTGGTCTTGGAGGTGGAGGTAGTGAGCGGCCGGAGGTCGTCAATGCGGCGGCGTTTAGGGTGGAGGTTGTTCTGGGCGGGAGCGGGGAGTGGGTGGTGGGCGAGGGTGGAGCCGCTCATTATCTCCGTCTTATCTGTGATTTTTTAGTTTAAATAAAAATAGGAGTATACTGTTTTTTTAGAAACCAAACTAGTATACTGCCTAGTTTCAAAAAAAACTAAAATAATAGTATACTGCTGCCTTGGTCAAGCCAGATATTACCATAGTATCCAAATTGATAACGGACTTTTTCAATATATGTCCATTAATTTATTGAAATAACATATGAGAAATCTATTAATAATACATTAAATAAAACGAGAAAATGTATGTGTGTGCGTGCATGAAACAATATCAACCATCAGATATAATCTTTTTGTCTTCTCATCAAATGAGAAGGAAATAAGCTAGAATAGACATACGAAATGAAAGAAAGTAGTACTAGACAACTACACAAACTCACGTTTAATTAAAAATTCATTCACACGATTTCATCGTGGACTTTCCTAGTCAATTGCCACGTTCTCGCCACGCAACTAGGAAATCGATGATGTTTCGGAAATTTTTGTTTTTTTTTTGTAACTGTATCCTTTCTTTCTTTGTGATAAAAATGGAAAGAAAAAAATAGAATTAATTCATTCACATTCCACCAACAAAAAAGAAATCCATTCACACCGCAAGGAATAAGCAATAAGGAAGAGGAGGGAGGGAGGGAGCAAGAAACCTCAGAAGAAGAAGAAGAAGAGAGAGATTAATGGAGAGTGGGAAAGTGTCATCCATCTTGGTGTACCCAATAAAGTCGTGCCGTGGAATTTCCCTCTCCCACGCCCCTCTCACCCCTACCGGTAAGTAACTAACCCCCCACCGGCCACCTCCTTCGTTTCGTTGACTAATTGTGTATTATATATATATATAATTAATTGAGCAAAGATGCGACCTTTTTCAACGTGCAGGGTTCAGATGGGATAGGAATTGGTTAGTGGTCAACGCCAGAGGCCGAGCCTATACTCAGAGAGTTGAACCCAAGCTTGCTCTGGTCGAGGTTGAGCTCCCCACCGACGCCTTTTCAGATGCTGCGTGGCAACCCACCCAGGCTTCCTTCATGGGTAAGAGCTCCCCCCCATGTGGGTGTGGGTGTACTTGGAAGATCCAAGTTTGTTTTCTTTGTTTAGTAGCTGTTAGTTTTTTACTTGTTCCTTCATTGTCTCACTTTACAGTGATTAAGGCGCCAGGAATGGGTGTGCTTAACATACCTTTGACTACACCATCTCAGCTACTCCAGGGCGTCTCCGTTTGGGAGTGGTCCGGATCCGCACTGGACGAGGGGGGAGAAGCTGCCGACTGGTTCTCGAATTATCTCGGGAAACCCAGTCGCCTTGTGCGCTTCAATGCAGGTTTGTTGACACTGAAATTATACGTACGAACCGAACCAGTCCCGGATAATCAAGGACTGAAGCTTCAACGCAGGAATCAGTAGTAACTAATCTCTTCAGATTGCCCTTCGTTTTTTTTTCCTGAATGCTGCAGCTTCTGATACGAGGAATGTGGATCCTGCTTACGCTCCAGGCCACAAAGTTTTTTTTGCCGACCTATACCCTTTTATGTTGGCATCTCAGGTTATTGTTAAACATGAAACAAAAGTCGTCATTTGTTTCCCTTCATACGAAATTCTCGTATGACCGATTGTTGTACCTTTTGCAGGGATCTTTGGATGCTCTCAATAGTCTTCTCAAGGAACCACTTCCAATCAACCGTTTCAGACCCAAGTATCTATTTAAATTCCTTTATCGTCTTTTTTGCTAGTTAATGTTCTTAAAGAATAAGTTGAAATAGCCTTCTGCTCGGACTGTAATTCTCTGTAACTCGTCCATTTTTTGCAATGGTGCAGCATCCTTGTTGATGGTTGTGAACCATTCTCCGAAGATTTATGGACAGAGATCAGGATAAACAACTTCACATTCGAAGGCGTCAAACTGTGTTCCCGCTGCAAGGTAAAAGTGCTCGTGACTGCATTGTTTCCTCAGCTTATATACGATGCAAGACATATGAAACGAAGCAGGATCACATGAAAAAATGAGACACTGATCTTCGCGGTCCATCAAATGACTAGCGTGGTTTACCTATATCTATGGCGCGTGTCGGGGTCTGCTGTTGGTTCTAACATTTGCAATGTAGTAAGGCCATAAGTGATGCTCTGAAGATGAAAGATCCCCTAATCCATTTTGCTTTAGGCTCTTCACTTTCTTGCATTTTCCCAATAAATTAAAGGAAGAGAAGTTTGGATCGCAGATTCCTACCATTAATCAAGAGACTGGAACAGCAGGACCAGAGCCAACTGAAACTTTGATGAGATTCCGATCTGATAAAGTATTGCGCCCAACTAAGAAACAGCAAGGAAAGGTAGTATACATTGTTCTATATCCTTTTGCTGATGTAATTGGACAACAATTAATGTGCATCATCACTGCAGGTATACTTTGGACAGAACATGGTTTGGAAGGACAGGTTCACGGATGAGACAGCAGGGAGGTTGCTTAAGGTGGGGGATTCTGTTTATGTCGTTAAGAAGGTTGTTTCTGCAGCCGAGGCGGCAGCCTGAACCGCAACGCCACCCACGCGACCAGTAGAAGTCAAGTGGCCACTTGTTATGGTAGCGATGTGGCAATAATAAATTGAACAGTTTCCATGTAAGATATCGAATAAGTAAATGCTAAAAGTGGCTCTGTATAGTAACTCGGTTTGACGCTCTGGTCAGGAAACGCCTGATATGCAGTGTAGTTTGCTCTGGTCCTTGATATTAATATAACACACATTCCATCTCTTTCCTGCTTAGTTTTGTTAATACGTTAGGAAGATTAGTTGTTAGTTTCGTTAATATGTAACCTTCAAAATAACCGAACTCTAGACCTCCTTCAAACCATGGTTTTAAAAAACGACCCGGAGGCCGACCAGGGATTTCTCCCGTCCTCTGGGTCGCCCAGTCCGACCGGGCGAACCACCGGTCGGACCAAAATTTTTTTATTTTTAAATATTTTAAATAATATATATATATATGTAGGTTAAAATATACTTATTTTCCATACAAAAAAAAGTAGACTTAATTTTTTATCTCTCCACTCTATAAATCTACTTTTATTTATTTATTTATTACTTTATAAATTTGTCAAATCAATTTTTTTCCTCGAAAACCACCAAAAAAAGTCAATTTTGCCTATTTTTGTACTAACCGGGTTCGACCGGTCAAGATGGACCTCAAAATCGGCCAGTCCGACCGGATTTGGTCCGGTTATTACAGACCCCGGTCAAAAGCCTAAAAACGACCCGGTCTAGGGCCCGTTTTGCAGTCCAACCAGTCGAACCACTGGTCGGACCGCATTTTTTAAAACCATGCTTCAAACATCTGGAACTAATACAGCCATAAGATAGCAGCCAAGTGATACGAGAGGGTGATGTTGATGATCAATTTTATCCCATGATTGTGGTGATCGCAAATGCACGTTCATTTCTGATGTTACAACAACGGGCAAGTGTTTATGCGGGGAAAACCGACGGAAACAAACTGAAAAAACGTGTTAGGCGATCGCGTCAGCTTCTCCGGCAGTGAGCAGTTCCTGCACTGCAGCCAAATCGGGCAGCACCGTCGCGCCAGACCTCCTCCATTCCTCAGCGGATGTTGTCTTGAACCTATCCAACAGCAATGCGTGCATGCCAATGCTCTTGGCAGGCAAGTAATCCTTGCGCAAGCTGTCTCCGATGTGTAGAGCTTGGTCAGGTGAAATATTGCCGGCCCTCTCCAGAGCTATCTCATATATCTTGGGATCAGGCTTCTCCACACCTTCAATACCAGAGAACACGCCGAAGTCCCATTCCGACCCCTGGTTTACCACATTCATGCACCTCAAATCAAGCTACTACCTTTTCTAGTGCTAGGCAAAAATGGAAAAGCGCGCTGCTCAAAGATTGAATCTTTCAAGTATAGGTGAACTCCAGGAAGGTGTTTTACCTGCTCCAAACCAAGGGCTGGAAGGATCACATCCTTGTATCTGTATTCTGCATTACTGACAACACCAACAACAATACCACTTTCCCGTGCCCATCTCAGGAAAGATTTCGAGTCTGGAAAGATGGTATAAGGAGCAGACGAACCAAAAGTTGCATAAATCCGCCTAAAGATTTTCTCAAACGTCTCTTCGTCGTAATCATATCCAGCCTGCCAGAAAAAAAGAAACCCTCCCTTCAAACAATCTTCTTCCAAAAGTGAAGCAAAACATACTAAACACGGTGCATTAGCAAGGAACTCTTGTGATTACATACATTTTACCAAGTCTTAAAACTTTTTCTTAAGGGATAATGTGGAATGATATACCTTGACGAAGGAATCTCTGACACACGTTTTCCACCAAACTATGTTGGGCAGTTTAGCTGCATGCCCAAAGCACGGATAGTTCTTCGCCATATCAGAATATGCAAGTTTAAAGCCCTCGTGCATACGTTTGTAGTTGGGGCACGGAAGTCCAACTGATTTGGCAGCCATGCAGTAGTAGTCTCCGAGATCACCTTTATAAGCTATGAGCGTCCCCGTGACATCGATGGTAATGCAACGCAGTTTCGACAACAGAGACATCACAAAAGTTTGAGCAGTCGCTTTCAATAGAGGAAGATCTTATAATTCCAAGTTTCTGATGACATAAGCTGTAATCTCCTTCGGTTGCTCACTAGTTCCAGCAACAATCTGCAAAATCGAGAAGTCACATAGTTGCAACAGATCAAGTCAACCAAAGATTGCAGCGTAATCGAATCTCCTCTGCACAATAGCCCAGCAACAGGACCCTAAAGAGATAAAACCAATCCCTCAAACTAAACCACGACATCAATCGATTCAACTACATGCTTCGAGTTTCTACTTTTGCCAAAGTCTCCTTTAGAACCAAATGCATACAGGTTTCGTTAACTCGAAAAAGCACAAGGTGATCACTAAACGCAACGTTTTCAAGAACCCTGAGCCACACGAGTGCTACAATGTTGATGAGCTTCAGACCAATGCATGGCTTTCAAAAGAAAATAACAAAATGAGAGCTTTTTCCAGTATATTCATCTGCAATTTTTTTCATTCTCAATTAAACGAGTGAAATCGCCAATAACTAAGCAACTCAAACATCGGATCATTAACATAATAATGACATCTGCCTCCTAAATGACACAACCATTTAGAGAGCGTCCTCCTCTCTAATGCCAAATCATTGGTTTAACAGCCCTGGCACTCGAAAAACAAAGAAGCGCACATTTGGAGAAATTAGAACAAAAGGGTCTTCCATAAAATACAAGCCCATGGGCCACAGACTTCACAGAAGCAGAAAAGATAATTAAAAAAAAAGTCTTTTAGACCTCTCTATTCGAGATGACAATGAAGGCACCACCTCCCCAGAAAAGAACCCACAATACGAAGAAAGTAGAGGAAGGGAGGCGTACCCAGAAGAGTAGGCGGGGCGAGGGAATCAAAGATTGCCCCTTTTTTCTCTTTCTTGCGTTCCTTCGTTAGAAATAAATAGTAAAGGTTGAGTCTTTCTTTATAAGCTATATCGTCTCCCAAGCTTTGGAGTGTTTGCCGTGCTAGGTAGTTGGTTTGTTTATCCCAATGTTGTCCAAAGGAAGCTTGCCCGGATTGGCTTTCGTCCTAATTTTCTTTTCTGTACAACCCAAAAAGTAAATTAAGTAACTATAATGATGCTATAGTCAGAGCAAGAGAGAGATGGGTAAGATTAAGATAAGGAAGACATCAAGGCAAATTCGTTATCAAAGTCATTATATAGCACAGACATTCACATAAAAGATTATAATATTCGACCAGCCAAATTTTAATATAAGCTATGTTTTCAGATGAGCACTCGATTTCTCCTATCAGAAAACTAAAACAAAAGCACTTCAACTTTTAGACAAAATATAATATTGAAAGGTACCAAGATATTATATTGAAGAGCAGATTTTAGGAGTGAGTAAATAAGAAAAGAATGTAAGATGGGGGGTGATTAAGTGTAGGTAGGTTTAGTACAAGGGATTTGAGTTGGAACACTACTTTTTTTTCAAGGATAGTTGAAAACTACTACTTGAGGGAGAAGGAACTCTATTTGGAAAGCAGTTAGATCATCAAAACCAGGGACGCTTTGCCTTGCCTTGCCTGTGGTATTTGCAAGCGGGTTTGTCCACCGATTTTTATATATGTCAAATCAACGAACTTTTGGGTGTACGGTACTATTATATTCAATTTTTTATTTATTTATTCAGAGTCGGTCTAGTTTTCTAGTCTATTTTTCCTCCAAAATAAAATGGAGTCCAGTGTTTTCGGTAACGATACAGAAGTGTAAATTTACACGTCTTTTAAGATAGTGTAACAAAGTCCCAAGACTCCCAGCAGCAATAAGTTGCAAGTGTAAATTTTTGATCTATTACAAGCACACATTAATATGGTGGGCTGTGTTGGTAAAAGCAATTTTGGGGAATCTGAAAATGTCTGAAATACTTTAAAAACTATTGTAACATAGATTATAATTCTATTAAAAAACGTGTCATCCTCTTCTAAGTGATCGTTTAGCATTGTCTATAACATGTGTGGGCATAAAAGTATAAAGGTAGCCAGCTATCTGCTGCACTTTAAAGCGTCTCGTCGCAATTATAGCACAGCCCTTGTTTTCGACGGTCGACTAGTTCTGTCGGGGACAACCGGCGGAAAGCATGTCCTGTTGATCTCGTCAAATTAGCATGGTGGACGTCAAATTGGTTCTGATATCAAATTGTTATGACCAGAATTACTGCAGAGATTGTAACTCTGCGCGGTAGGATATTGAGACTTTGAACTTCGACGTTCTCGCGCCGTGTTGTATCCTCGGAAAGGACACGAAAAAGTAGGACAAGAAAAATTGAAAGGAAAATACCTCTTATGGTATTGATTGATGAATAAGCCTAGGAAGCTTATTACGAGTCCTGCGATGGTAAGACTTTACCCACACAACAGTATCCAACTTGGAAGAATTAATTCTAAAAAAAACCTTGGAAGAATCGAACCCATAAGAGAATATGCATCTCTCCCAGTGGAGGGCAAGGAATCAATTCCCTGTAAGCATATCCCAAGGCACAAAATCTCAGCCATTTTATCAGAAAATGAGCCATTACATGATCGATTCTTCAGAATATGCATCACTCTTGAGAACAATGCAAATCACTTCAAAAGGTGCCAAGACAACCTCAAATATCAAATCAACTGAAACCAAAACAAATGATAGGCAAATTAGCCCCAACCGGGCAAGGGACAGTAATAATCAGCATAATCCGGCTTTAGAAGGGACAGGTGGCCACATACATGATCCTTGTTTGTCTTAAGGAGAGCATGCTTTCCAGCAAGAATATCATTCATCAAGAGGTTTACGATCAAGGAAAAAGTTTGAACACTACAATCCCCGCTCAATCGAGAAGTGCCGGTAAAACTACAAGATAGAGAACATTCAGGTCTCTGGTAGAGGTTGGGTCACACCATGCTTGACGAGCAAGTTGCCCAAGGCCTCTGGAGAGCAGACTTGGTACTTGACTTTACCAGAGGGCAAGAGGAAGACCTCAGCCAATTCAAGCTTCTCAGACGTGAGACTTGTGCTGTCCATCGTCTTGCTGAGTACCTTGAGAGCTAGCTGAACAGCTTCTTCTCTTGTGATATCATCTTTGTAGTCCTGTTTCAGCATTGACTGTGCTGCCTGGTTGTTTGCACCAATAGCTGCAGCCTTCCATCCCCCATAGTTTCCGCTCGGATCGCTCATGTAGAGCTGGAAACCATAGTTCTTGTCCCAGCCAGCAAAGAGAAATGAGACCCCAAAGGGACGGAGACCACCAAACTGTGTATACCCTTGCTTGGTATCACACAATGACTGCACAAGCTGCTCAACAGGCATGGGCTCCTGATAGGCAAAAGTATAGCGCTGAGCTTGAACCCTGGCAGTGTTGATAAGAATGTTGGCATCAGACATGATACCAGCCACGGCACATGCCACATGGTCATCAATCTTGTACATCTTCTCAGTTGAAGTAGAAGTCTGCAGGAGCTTGGAAGTGACCTTCTTTTCTCCAACCAGCACAACCCCATCTTTCGAAAGGATCCCAATAGCAGACCCTGCGTTCCCAATGGCCTCCATAGCATACTCTACCTGGTATAGGCGACCTTCCGGGGAGAAGATCGTAGTACGGCTATCATATCTTCGCGACATTTCTCACACTGAAAACAAAGAAAAAAAGTCGGGTCAAATTCAAAACAAGTTGATCATTGTAACACAGAAGGAGCACATGCATTCAAAAAGACCTACAAATATAATGGTGTTTAACAACAGTCAAACGCACACCGCAAGTCCATGGGCATCATACTACGAGAAAATGCACAGAACATAAGTTTAGCCAGCAAAATTGAAGAGTGAAATTGGCAATCAAACCCAAAAGAGGAAATCGCTAGACTGCAAGCTGCCATCAGAACGACACAACAGAGAAAGAATGATCCACTTTGAAAATCCGAAAAGCACAAAACTTTACTAAGCCCCACGAAACAGCAGTGGAACCCATTCCCAGACTCTAGCTGAAATTATACCATTTACGACACGCCAATCCCAAAGAAATCAAGCTCGAGTCAGCAATATCTTGCTTTTTCTATGTTAATATTCAAAAATCCAAATCGATGAAAACCCAAATCGAGTTCAATCAAATCCCATCCCTAGACCAGCCAAGATCGAAAACCTAATCGTACAAATAGCAGCAACGCTAACCACATAACTTATTCCATAAGTTAAGGTTTAAAGAAGGAGGAGTTACCTCTGCGTAATTTCCCTGCCGTTAAGGAAGAAGACCAAGACCGATTTCTAGACACAAGAAGGAAGTCAGTAGTACCGGGGAGAAGGGAAAACTAATTTAAAAGGCCTTCAGATTTTTATTTTCTTTTCTTTTCCCTTTTCTTCTTAATCAAGTCAGTCTCTCTCTCTCTCTCTCTCTTCGTTTTGTTACTTTTTGGGCCCGTTTGAAACGCTTCGTGGATTGGAGGAAACTATTAAAGCCCATTGGACTTCTTTCAGGGAATAGTCAATCTGTTGTATTTTTTTCCCAAGTATCAAAATTGATTATAAAAGATAGTAAAATTAGAGTGTTATCTATTATTATGTTATATTATCAAAGAGAAAAGTTCAATCTACTAATTACATGTTTTATGGAAAATTGTTAGCTTTAGCGGACTCATTGAAAAATCACAAAACGTAAGGGATTGCGAGCGAGCACCGAATTTAGAAAGTAAAAAACTACGCGGGACTAAAACGGAACTTTTTCTCTAAAATAATCTCTTCTTCCTCCCTCGAAACCACCATCCCAGATCGATTCCCCCCGGGAGAAGAAAGATGATGAGTTGGTCAAGGCTGGTGGCCACTAGGCACGCCCTTTTGGGTCCCCTAAAAAAATCCCATCTTTGCCCTCCTCCTCCTCCTCCTCCTCTTCCTCCACCCGCTTCGTCGTCGTCTCGCTACTGGTCGCGCCACTTCGCCACCTACCCCCCACCGGAGACCGCCGCTGCCCTAAGCAGCACCAGGAACAAGTCGAGGAGGACGTTGATGTACCTGACCGGCGTCGTCGTCTTCATGGTCGGAAGTAGCTACGCCGCCGTCCCCCTCTACCGCCGCTTCTGCCAGGCCACCGGCTACGGCGGCACCATCCAGCGCCGCGAGGTCACACTTTTGCTTTAAAAGTTGTGATTTTTTCGGTTTCTGCGAGTGCCCGTAACGTGTTTGATGATTGCTTAACAGAGCGTTGAAGAGAAGATTGCCCGCCACTCCAAGGACGGAACTGTCACATCCAGGTATCCACCCTTAAGCACCTGCATTGTTTCAAGATGGATTCTTTTTTATTTATTTTTTCCTTAATTTGTGTCTGTGTCTCTCTTGGATTCCATAGGGAGATTGTGGTGCAATTCAATGCTGATGTAGCAGATGGAATGCCGTGGAAGTTTATTCCTACACAAAGAGAGGTCCTTTTCCAGGCTTTAGCGCTCGCTTCGTTTTAGGTTCGTTGGACTCTTGAACTTCTGTTTTTCATTCTACGAGTGTTTGTCTCCTCAGGTAAGGGTGAAACCAGGCGAAAGCGCACTCGCATTTTACACTGCAGAAAATCGGAGTAAAACTCCGATCACTGGTGTATCCACGTACAATGTCACCCCCATGAAGGTACACTGTCCTGTGTTTTGGAATACTCCATGTGCCTCTTTTGTGTTCATGGCATGAGACTTCATATCTTCACTGATTTTGGATTCTTCTTTTATGTCAT
Source organism: Hypericum androsaemum (assembly GCA_963995505.1). Taxonomy (NCBI): domain Eukaryota; kingdom Viridiplantae; phylum Streptophyta; class Magnoliopsida; order Malpighiales; family Hypericaceae; genus Hypericum; species Hypericum androsaemum. The sequence continues at coordinate 166,060 of OZ023196.1, forward strand.
TCTTCAGCATAAAGGGTTTTTTTTTGTTCGTCTGTCTTTGATGTTCTGAATCTTTCGGCTTGATATAAGTATGGTGTTGTGACTGGTCTGAACTAGGAATCTGGGTCATGGATGAAAGTAGCATAATTGCTTGATCTTGAAAGTTAGCAAGTTGCTCCCTTCTGTGTCCTAAAAAAGCTTACAATATATCTGATGTTGAAAGTCAACCGACTAGTAGATCGTATTAAAGTTGTTTTGGTGCAGGATCTTTGAAACTTGTTGTTTTGCGTTGCCTGCAGGCGGCAGTTTATTTCAACAAAATACAATGCTTCTGCTTTGAGGAGCAGCGCTTGCTTCCTGGGGAGCAGATCGACATGCCTGTAAGTGATGCACTCTCTTCCTTGGAACTTGAGAAATGTTTCCTTTGTCAAGTATTGTCAAAGTGAATGACTACATCGTCCTATATATGCTGTTTTCAGGTGTTCTTCTACATCGATCCTGAATTTGAAACTGATCCGAGAATGGATGGGATCAATAACATTATTCTGTCCTACACCTTCTTCAAGGTCTCGGATGAATAAATTACTAGCTAACTGCTTGAATTTACTGACCAATTGGTTCAGTTTGTGAAAAAAGGTATCCCAATGGCTTTGCGACACAACAATGAAAACCATGGTGATGCAGATGGATTAAATGTGGATACAGACCGGGTCCAGGACTAACGACTTGGCGGTGGACCATTCCTTCTGTCTCTTCTAACGGGGTTAGAGAATAAGCGTAGTGCTCGCCGGGGATGTTCATATCTGGTGATGAAATCCAGATGTGTGGATAATAGTAGATGATTGTCTGAGGTCAGCAAAAATACTGGTAGTTGAACGATTGAGGATTGCCACTTGATTTAGTTATTCTTCATCGTGTATGCATGTGGAAGCCAAATATATTTGTTTGGAATAGCCTTCATGAGTTAGTCCCTTGTCCTCTGGTCCAATCTGCGTCTGAGCGGGCTTGGGAAAAGTTTATTGACTAATAACAATGGTGGATTTTTTAACTTACATTGTTAGTGCAGTTGAATGTGTTTGTAAACATTTTCGGGCTTTATTCTAATTTCGGTTACATTTTGGGATTTCTCAATGAGCTTGGGAAAAGTTCATCAACATCAAAGTTTTCTCCTAAAGTATTCTTGGCTGGCGGCATTCTCCATTTTCTTATAAATTGACATGATGTCCAAACATCACTCAATATTAAGATTAGAGTTGGGTAATACTATGAACCAATGCCGGTCCACACATACACGAACCATAAGCATTTGCTCACATGTGCAGTGAGCATTGGTGTAGGCAGACATCAAACTTAAGAAACAAAGAGAGACAAAAATCACTTAAGAGGGTTCCAAAACAGGCGAAACAAAAGTGACACTGTCACCAGGACGAGCTGGAGGGGTGACCATCAAAGTGATCGACCCCTCCAGCCAGGTCCCGAAGCCGGTGACGCTCCGGCTTCGGTCTGGATCGGTAAGACCCCTAATTTTGCTGTTGGAGCTCGCAAAGGTGGCTAGTACCCCCGAGCTTCTGACTTCCGCCTCGGGCTAATGGAGGTGGCTCCTGGAGGTGACTTTATTTTGTGACTTTTTGTGTTCTCACCACTTCAAAGGACAATAATTCTTAGAATACTTTAAATTTGACGACAAAGAATATATGGTTAAAAAGATAATTAAGTTGGATTTTCAATACCATCAACCATGCATGAAAGAAATTTTCTAGATAAAGTTATGAATGATAGAACATTTGAATGATGACGATCGAACATGTTTAGATAAAGTTTGGAACAAATTACTAGCAATATAGTTTTTTTTCTTCCAATGCCACCAATATTGCCAGGTTCAATGAATTTCAACTGCATAATTTATCCATGTTTGTTACGGATAAAACATTAGAAAAATGATAAAAAATTTCCACCAAGTATTATTATCATTACGTTGCTCAAACTCGAGAATTTGTGGTAGTTGTTGATTAAGCCAAGATGAGGGAGTCAAATTTCAAAGGACATCAACTAAATGAAGTATGAGATTGGAGCTGAACAATTCACAATTGTAAGTCCGTCACCTGAGAGACATCTCTTTAGAATTACTTGAGCAAAAGAAAAAGAATTAATGAGATGCAGTAGGTTGGGTCAGATAGTTTGCTTGAAGGGAAACACAAATTCCAAAAGTGATGAGTAATCTTTATACCAAAAGAAGGGATTTCTTGAAGGAGGCCATGGTTTTCCAAATCTGAGGTACCACCACCCCTTCCATTTTGGTCCTGAGAGAGAGACAATGATAGATAATACTTGAAAGAACTAGACACTGCCCCCTCTCTCTATTTCTGACTCTATTTTCTGGAACAGATTATTTTGTTGCTTCTCTTAAACAAAATAAGACAAGAAGCCAAATGTTTCTCATAAAGGGAATATTGTCACTCGAAGAATACAGAAAGCCTATTTTCCACTGTTGCTTTTTTATCATTGTATTTCACGCCCACACTGTGCTTCCTCTGATCCCCGATTGGACTTATGATATGATTATACTGTTTCCATTTTTACTTTATTCACCATGTTTTTACTTTTTACAAAATAAATAATACGTGCCTCGGCTACTTCTCTTTTTTTTCCCATGCTAATTTTGGCTGCCAATCTTTTGTTTTGGATTTATGTGGGTTTGTTTCTGTCACGTATCTAATTAACGATTTTATAAATTTTTTAAAAGTCAATGATTTAAATCACATCGTATGAATTTTCCCTAATTTTTACATGTCATGTCATCAAAAAAGTGAGCAGAAAAAATATAGTTCAAATGGAACTATTGAATGGTATTGCATACTACCTCTCAAAAACGGTATTGCATATTAGATAACGGACAACAAGAGTAGTCTACATGTCACTAAAGTAAACGTTCCATATATTATATAATACTCAATTAATATTGTCGGTCAAAGGCTTCCGCTGGTGGACTCGTCGTTGTCTGTTGCTTTCGATATGAAGGCTTGGCTTAATCAGATTCTTGCCGACGTGGATGAAGGGCAGCACCCCGTTATTGGTTCATCCGTAATGCCCTTTCTGGAAGTGGTGGTTAAGAAGGTTAGACAACGACGTTCGTTCCAGTCAATCCCAACGCGCTCGAGTTGCCGAGTCAGGAAGCTCACGAGTAAAGCCGCATCCTTGTTGCATTCGCCGATGCAGAATCTGAAAAAATTATCCCCGGAGAAGCCTTTGCCGGCCCTGGGCCTTTGCTCGATGCTTGTAGCTTTCGAGGAGCCCGATGCGGCTCTTCAGGAGGAGATCTCGGCAGAGTCATGGTGGCTTGCAATTATTTCTGGTTTCTCTTGAGAGAAAGATGCCTCTTTTATACTCCAAGTGATTAAAGATGTGACATTTTGGTCCTTCGATCCTTCGTGATTTTGGCTGATGGTTGTGGTCCTTTTGTTGGTATTGCATCTAGAATTTGTGCTAGATAGTGCTTATCTTTATTTTTGCTTAGATAGGTGTCTACCTAGTACCTTTCGTGCTGAGTATTGTACGCGGTGTACAACCCTATGTAATTACTTTGTAATTACCTTTGGTGAGTTTAATATAATTTTACTTATTAAAAAAAATTGTCGGTCAAAGCACTAATTATTTTCCCCCGGCAACAACACAACACAACGATTCAGTTCCTGTTGAGCGACTAAACTGCATTAGTCGGTACTTTAGATCAGACTGCGTAGACTTTGTTGTGTCACAATTGATGTATTTTACCTTAGACTTTCAAAACTTTGCATCAGCAATGATAGAAGAAGTGAACCGAATCCTTAGGATTATCACACTTGCTACCTGTTTAGTGATTGTAGGAGCATTCTCGCTACAGAGTTATCTAAGAACTAATCACAGCAATTGGATAAAGCTGCGGGTAAAACAGGAGTCCCAGAATTGGGAGCAAATTTTGGGCGCCCCTACCCCAAATGGGAAAAGTGAGTCGAAAAATTTGAGCCAGAGGGATGCCGAAAGCATCAACAAACACGACAAAAAAGAGATCAAAAAAAAAATAATGCAAATTTCCTATGGTTTGACAAATTGATTACTTTTTCTCTTTTCGACTATACACGCGTAAGACAACCATTTATATATATATAGGAACTCACGATGTTCCACTAGAGAAAATGTCAGAATATTCTTTTTCTAACTGTATAAGTGATAGAAACGAAAGAATTTTTTTTTTGGGTTCGCCTCATGTCTCAACTTTTTTGCAAATGATACGAAAGACGATATCTCTATTGACATCAGAAAAAAGAAGATCCATTAAGCTTTGAAAAAAAAAGAATAAAGAAAAAACAAAAATATATCACTAAAGAGTTTAGTTATAGAGTCAAAACTGTTGATAAGCAATCTACAGTTCATGAACCTCGTAATTAAAAACACCTGAACCTAAATGATAATTTCAGTGTTGACCTAAACCTCAACTTAAAATTGATTTAGGGACGTTGACCATACACTGTTCAATCTAGTCAGTCAGACCCTTTTCAATTTGCAAGTCTCTTCTTCAGATCAACTTGTTTCGCCAACGCACTTGGCGTCTCTTGACCTTTCAGGTGACAAATTTCAGGATGTCAAACCTTCCAAGTTCCTTTGTCACGCTACTTTGTGATTAGTAAGTATCCGGATAATAAACAATTTCGAAACGAAAATCATGTTTGGTTACGGCTAGTTTATAGTCACTCGGTGAGAAAAGAGATGTCCTTTTTTTCTTTCACAGATGTTAAATTCCTTGTAGCGTTGATGTGAGAGATAAAAAAGAGTGCCATGTGGTAGTGATTATCACAGCCACAGGTGCAATTATGTGTCATCCTGCTGCTGTGTGTAAAAATGTCCTTCCTTCTTTCCTCGGCTCATTGACAAGAAAACACTGAATTGATATATAGAACCATCAGAATTACTGCCAAGAGGATACAAACAAACAACAAATTCGTTCAAAACTTAGTTGCAACATAACATAGCAAATTCACCCCAACAAGCCCAAAAACCAAATGGCCTAGGTTTATTCTAACTCAATCTGAAATTCCGAATCCAGCCTTTAGAATGTGCTTATGCTAGGACGGTTGTTAGTAATGATTTGGTGAGTCAGCCCATTTTGAACTACCTCGTTGCTAACTGGCATGATTCAAAACTAATTGTTAATGGAGTTGAAGTTATCAAATTTTTAAACATTTATATTGGCTTCTGAAAAAAAAACTTTTCAATAAATTATTTTGATTCACCCATGTCGAATAGAAAAAGGACGCCATGCTAATGTATCTTGTATGATCCACATCTCAGAATCAAGCGTTGATAAGTACATTGAACTATTCATGTGGCTAAGAGCCCTCAGACGCTTCAATTCAAGAATAAATTCTCATATGTCATATGATTTTGGAAGAAATAGAAAATTCATATTCACCAAAATAGTATGAAATTTTGATTCATTTAAAAAATTATGAGTTTAATCCTTATAATGTAAAATACACTATTAAGAGAACACTTCCTACATAAGGACTGGCAATTTTTTACTCACTACCAGAGAATCAGAAAAAAATAGTACTCAATCTTTTGTGGTTTTATAACTTCAAATCTTAATTAGTTAGCGCAATCGATATTTGCACAAAATAAATTTTGAAGAAAAAAAATAGTACTATCTTTCCTGTTTTAAACACCTGGCCCAATCCTACCGCTTGACCACAACTGAACCAGCCTCAAACCCTAGACGCGCATTCTCTCTCTCCTACTACACTAGAAATTAATTACACACGTCTTTCCTCCTCGTTATAATCCCACTCAGCTGCTAGCAAGCTATCTATCCACCCTCCTTCGACTTCTAAAACCCAACCTTCAAAAAACTTTCTAAAACCCACCTCAAGTTTCCATTTTAGTCCAACCAAAATGGAAGCCTTCAATACCTCCATTCCCTTATCATTTTCTTACACCTTGGCAACAACAAGCACGGGCAGCACTAGCATAAACCCTAACGAGCCTCCTCCAACACAAGTCGCAAACCTCAACCGTTGGATGGACTCCAGGATATGGAGCAAGCTCCCCCAGCGGCTCCTCGATCGGGTCATCGCCTTCCTCCCTCCCCCGGCCTTCTTCCGTGCCCGCTGCGTTTGCAAGAGATGGTACGCCCTCTTGTTCTCCCATTCATTCCTCCAGCTCTACTTCCACCTCTCCCCTCGCCTCCACTGGTTCCTCTTCTTCAAGCACAAGCCCATCAAGTCCCACATCGCTAGAAGCACCACCACCTCCTCCGCCACCTGTCAGGGCTACCTCTTTGATCCTTACGAGATAGCCTGGTATCGCCTAACCTTTCCCTTGATCCCTTCTGGGTTCTCTCCCGCTGCTTCCTCCGGTGGATTGGTCTGCTTTTCTTCTGACGAGGCGGGAACCAAAGCGCTCATCCTCTATAACCCGCTCTTGAACACGTTATCCCAGCTCCCACCAACTCTAAGGCCCCGCCTCTTCCCTTCCATAGGGCTCAACGTGACACCTTCCTCCATCGACGTGTCGGTTGCCGGGGACGACCTCATATCGCAGTACGCGGTGAAGAACTTGTCGAATGAGAGCTTCCACATCGACGCGGGCGGGTTCTACTCCCTGTGGGGTACCACCTCGCCATTGCCGAGGCTTTGCAGCTTGGAGTCCGGGGAGATGGTGCAAGTTGGGCAGAGATTCTACTGCATGAACTACGGGCCTTTTAGTGTGCTGTCCTACGAGGTGGCGACCAACATGTGGACTAAGATCCAGGCCCCCATGAGGAGGTTCCTGAGGTCCCCGAGCCTGGTCGAGAGCAGGGAGAAGCTTGTCCTCATAGCCGCCGTCGAGAAGAGCAGGCTCAACGTCCCCAGGTATGTCCCTCCCCAAGTTCGTTTATCTGACGTGGATATTAGTAGTAAAATTTCTTTTGCAACTTTGACGAGAGTTTGCTATGTATCTTCTTCCTAGGAGCTTGAGGCTATGGGGTTTGCAGTCGTGTGGGACCACCTGGGTGGAGATAGAGAGGATGCCGCAGCAGCTGTACGTGCAATTCTGCGAGGTGGAAGGCGGACGCGGGTTCGACTGCGTGGGCCACGGTGAGTTCATAATCATCGTGGCCCGAGGCCCGTCGTCCGCGGCGGAGGATCACCACCTCAACCACCACCAGAGCAAGGCATTGCTGTTTGACATGGGGAGGAAGATATGGCAGTGGGTCCCGCCCTGCCCTTACGCTCATCATCAGGGCGGCGAGGAGCTGCATGGCTTTGCTTACGAGCCGCGGCTCACCACCCCGGTCACGGGGTTGCTTGATCAGTTGGCCCTTCCCTTTCAACCTTTTAACGGCTAGAATTTAATTGATCATATGCTAGGGCTTTAGGTAGGTCCGTGTTTGTTGCTTCTGTAATAACTGGTAGTGTGTTCATCATCCGGAGTTAACATCAACAAGTGTTATTGTAATTTTATGGTAGTTTGAAGATGAATTTCATCAAATCTGGCATAAAAACTAAAATTAGTGCCATTAAATGTGCAAAGTAAGTTAAATATATACCGTAACTATAAGCTATTTTTATCATAATGTACAAACCCTTAAGGCTTGAACCATATTTTGAGCATACCAAGGACAGATTTCTGGTCACCTTTTTATCTGTCTTCTCCTCCAATCACCCAAGAAAGGCTATCTACCTGCACAGTAACATTGGAGCCAGTGGGACCCACAAATCAAAAGGCAGGGCCCCTATGCCGTTGGTGGCGACCAAGGCGGCTTCGAATTTTATACATGTGCATCACGACAAGTCCAAAGTTCCAATACAATGCTTGAACAGAGGGCGTCTTGTATTTTATTGGCGACCTCAATCAATTCCAATAAGTCATTATGACCAATTCGTAAAATAGTAAACATTGGGTACCAGAAAGAAAGGTGCTTCCTACTAACATCCCACTGCATGAATCAGATACAAGAAGCTAATGAAATCCCACCAATGCATATTTCCTAATAACTTGACTCAAACTAAACAATTATTACATTAGAAACGAATCAATTACGACAGCCGCTCTTCTTGTAACTCTGTTTTCTGCCTCTCTCCAAAGGTTGTGCTAACAATGGTAACAATCATATCTAGTTCTCTAGCATCTACTCGGGTCTAGATCGCCATTCGACCAGCAAGCCTGCTTTCCAATATCCTTCTGTCAATCGCAGCGTCGATCGAGCTCATCTGTGGACACCCATCAAAAGTAGAAACCATCAAGACATGCATTAACACACACACACACACACACACACAAAATTCACCAAACCAAACACAATCCTTTAAAAGCTTATCCTGTGGAAAGATATGAAACATTGCATAAGAAGCTGACCTGGACCGAAAGCCTGAATTCATTGTTCGACCATTATAATAAATTCAAATGTGCAAAAAACTGTTGGGTCATCTTGTTCCAACCCAACCAGAAAACTTCATAGCAACAACAATTGTATTACAGTTCCAAACAGTGCATACATATACGCCAAGGGGGGTAGAATCTTCATGGCACCAAAGCTCATAAAAGAATTAGTCACTACCTACCACCATAAAAAGCATAGAACCTACTTCAATGGTCGGGAGAACGGCACAGTAAGTGGCATTAGCAAGCAAACCGGGAAACTGCCGAGAAACTAGGAACGGCGTCCTGAGCGAGCATTGGAGGTTTGCGAGGTCCCACCATATGGAGGTAAAATGTTCATATTTTTTTGCTAATGATGGGTTCTCTATGCGAACAATAAAACGTGGAGTTTATACAGGAAATACCTCTATAAAAGTGTAAGAATGCGTAAACAACTGTATCTGAGGGAAACAAAAGGCAGCATGAAGGATACCCATTTGGTTAGACGTGCTTAGCCAAGCCCAGACAATAAGAGGTAGGCATAACTTACCTGGCTATTCTCATCATGCACCTGATACTTTGGTAAGGACATTCTTCTTTCCTCCTACAAGAACGCCCAAGAATTGGATGTCAGCCATGCAATGCTTGTTTCCGGAATATCAAAAGCAAGTAACGACCAAGATGAATTACTCACCATTGACATTGCCTCGTCGTCCCAGACTAAAACTGAAGGCTGGGGTGCAGAAGCTTTGTTTGCAATCACAGGAGGAGGTCCGATAGACGGACCACCTGTTTCTGGACCTGACGCATATGAATGCGAATTAACTGATCCCACATCATATGAATGCGAATTAACTATCGATCCACCTACTAAAGCAAGTAACAAGACAGTAGGTGTTTCAGAAAATGACAAAGACAACAAGAAGAGTCAACTGAGCCCACATCAGTTACAAGACCGATATAGCAGGGCAAAATAATTCAACCACATCAAGCATAAAGGAGTATCGCGGTAACAAGAAAGATGGCTAGGTTGATCTGACCTGGAACGTTAGGGTTCGGGTATGCAGTTGTGACCGATGAATTGGGTGCAGAGTACATGTCCAATGAGCCTATCCCAGCAGAAGAAACTGATGGAAGACTGCCAGAAGGTAAGGGTGCAGAGTAAGGAGAACTCTGAGGCACATTATTGTTCACAACCGGGAACAAAGGTTGGGACACAGGAACAGGTGGCATGGACGAAGGCAGTACGGGAGTTAGCACCTGTGAGGCCTGGAGTCCAGGTGGTGTAGCTGTTGGAACAGGAGGAGGTCTCACATTCTGCACAGGAAACAAGGGTTGTGGTGCGTATCCCATGCGACCAGGAGGAGGAACAGGACCGGTTGGATACTGTGGAAGCCAATGTTGGGGACGAGGCGGAACTGGCCAACCAGGTGGAGGAACTGGAGCGGCAGAACGATAACTGTGGCAAAAAAAGAGAGAAAATTTTATAAGGAAGAGGAAGCTATGAATCAGATCAAAGCATGTAGCAATGCAAAATGATGCAAGACCAAATTCATCGTGACTATGACATTCCAGGCCAGAACGGCAGCACAAACAGAAAGAGGGAATCGGGGAAACGTACATCGTCTGCATTGCAGCGAAAGGCCGCGGAGGATATCCGGGAGGCATGGCCCCGGGAAAAAGCGAAACAGATGGGAGTTCCGCTTTTTGCGCTTTAGGCTGGTTATCGTCTTCTGTAAAAGCACAAAATTCTTCAGCAGGGCACAACATAGCATTGTTCGGGACTCGTTCATAACTAATAAATAAGAAGAGAAGAGAAGAGAAGAGGGGGTGTATGTATGTACCGTCGTCGCCATAGTGAGCAGCGAGGACGTCAGGGGGGATGCCCTGCATCCCGTATATCTCGATGTCGGTGGCCTCTCTCCCGGGCTTGGCGTTGGGGACCCTGTGCAAATAATTAAAACATTGAGCAAGCGCAAGGGGAAAAAAGCCGAAAAGGAGAGGGAAAGGGGACGGAGGACGGACTTGGTGACGGACTCCTTGTGGACCTGGAGGACGTGGATGGACATGCCGGAGGCGGTGGAGAGCTTCTTGTGGCAGACGTGGCACTTGAAGTGCTTGGCCTTCTGGTGCTGAACAAGTATCTTCTCGTCATCGAACTCCCTCTCGCAGTAGTAGCACCACACCTTCTCCCCTCCTCTCTTCTTCTTCTTCCCCATTTATTTATTATCGCGATCGATCCCCCTTCCCTCTTCCTCTTAATTACGAACCTAATTACACGAATTTGACCTCCTCTCCTATGAATCTTCTGTTGTTGTTGTTGTTGTTGTTACGAACGGGACGAGCTATTTAGGGTTCGGTGGGAGTCGTCGGGAATCAATCAATTTCCCCTATTCTATTCTCTTCTCTTCTCTCCTCTTCTCTTCTCTCCTCTATGTGGCCTTGTTTTATAATTAATTATATGGCGATGCGAAACCTTATTCCCACTCCTCCCAAACTTGCTATTCCCACACCCGCTATAAGTAGTCAGCTTTTTATATAAATTAAGAGTGGTGGTGTATCATGAAAGTTTATTGATTTTTATATATTTATGAATGAAATAAATGTCATTTTTCACTATATTACTCAAAAAGAATAATTAGTATTTTATAGTTGAAATTGAGCCGTTTAGCTTTCTGCACTTTTTAAATGGGGATTGATGACATAGTTGAACTCATACCTTACATCATACTTTAATTTGAAGAGTTAGATTCATATCCAATTTTGGAGTATAAAAAAAATTTCATTACTAAAACTATACTCAACATCTTCATAGTCTACAGGGTCCGACTCTTGAATTAAAAACAAGGCATATAATTTTTAAATATAAAATTTTATATTTATTAATTCAAATAAATTATGTGAAAATAAATCATGAAATATCTAGTATGATAAAATGGTAAAGGCTATCGTACCTTAGACTTCATCTCTAAAAATAACACACGCTCATATCATATCCTAAATTCAGTCAAAATCAACATACCACACAAAGGAAAATGGCATGTCCAACCAATGGGTATAAGTATTTCAAATTTTTTAGATGTTGGAAAAATACCCCTCCTTGTCATTTTGGTATGGACCCTATTTAATTATAAAATATTCTTTGAAAACTATTACTTTATTAAATTTTTAATCTACTAAATTTTAACCTGGTCCAAAATAAGAGAAAAAAATATTATTGTAGAAAAGTTTTAGTTAATCTAGTATTAATTAATAGAAATTTTGTAGTTCCTGACCTTTACGTTCGCCCGAGTGCGGATAGTATTTCCGCCTTTAGTCATCAGCCCGGCGGCGTGGGCCAGCCCACCTGAAAACGACACCGTCTCTCTCTCTCTCGGAGGTTGTGGATTCAGCTCGCAGTAGACGGGAAAGGCCGAAGCTTATAGCTAATGTCATGTCCAAAAGCATTTTCTCAAGGTTAGAAACAGGAAAATCCCATATTCGCTTGCTTATGTCTGTTTGTCTCAAAATTGAGTTCCAACTTTCTCCTCTTTTTTCTTTTTTATTCTGAATAAAAGAATAAAATTTGGGTAAGGTTCTGTCTTTTACAAATTAAAGTTGGCGTCTTTCTATTTGCATCTGGGTTTTATTGCTCTCCCCTCCTTCGATTGGAGAAATACAAACTTATACGATGGCTTGTGGACTTCCTTGGTTCAGTGTATACCAAAAGGGGAGATGAGCTGTTTGATGAATTGCTTGTAAGAAGCTGAACGTGGCTTCTCAACTTGATTGATTGCTTTGGCTGATTGACTTTCATCGTCCAGAAATGGATGGTGATGATGATGGCGGGCCCCATTCGTCCCGAAAGTCGCGTTCGGAGGGCTTCCAAGACAACCACACCGGGGACTCCTTCCTCGGAAGATATGGTGATGAACGCCAATGTCGTCGAGAGGGATCTGTTGAAGGTCATGTTTGATTCCATCGCCATCTCTCAGTACCTTTGCATTGTCACCCTTGTCGGTTTGGTTTGGTTTGGAATTGCACATTGGCATCGACCCACCACGGGAATTCCCTGTTGTTGCTTGATGCCAGCCTCCTTGGGTTGGGTTTTCTAGCTCTGCTTCTCACTGGAGAAATCCTTTCTCTCGGTCTCCTTTTCCGTTTATCTCGTTAATATCTTTTACTTTGCCACCGGATTGTATGTGCTCGCTCCCATTTATCATACATTGACAAGATCCATCAGCTCGGACTCTATTTGGGCAGTAACTGCTTCGTTGATCCTACTGCATCTCTTCCTGCATGACTACTCCGGATCAACCATTAGAGCTCTGGGAGCCTCGAAGAACCCCAACTTGACCGGCTGCGTCTCTCTGAACGCTTCTGTCATTGCTTCAGTTTTCATTGCATCTCGCCTCCCATCGAGGCTAGAAGTTTTCGCCATCATGTTGTTCTCACTGCAAGTCTTCCTCTTTGCTCCTCTGGTCACCTTCTGTATGAGGAAGTACTCCTCCCGGCTGCACCTTCTGTTTTCCTTGGGACTGATGGCTCTCACCTTGGGATTTCTCTGCACTCTTCACCGGCTGTTTTTTGTGCTGTTGTTGGGATTGTTGGTGTTCGTTAGCGTTGTCTGTCCTTATTGGCTCACAAGGATTCAGGAGTACAAGTTTGAGATCAATGGTCCTTGGGATGAGGCTAAGCTCTGCTTTGATGTAACAGATTGAGGAAACTCTGGACGATGGTGGGCATGCCGAAGTTAAACTTGTATATAAACGGAAGAGCCGGGGGATGATTCGGCCATTCAATGCCTGTTATATGAAGTAGGCCCATCTGGTTGATTGATCTTTTCCTCGAACCAGTACTATGTACTTGTATTCCAGTGAAGCATTGACCACAGCTCACCTGCCTTCTTACTAGTCCGAGAGACAGAGGAGTCGACTCGACTCGGGGATGTACATATAGGTGCCGCCACGGGCGGAGCGACGTTATGCATTGTGGGGCAATTGCACCACATACATTTTTTTTATAATTAGGTATATTTTTTAATGTATGTCTCTACTAAAATTAGAAATTGATTCCACTAAAAAATTAACCAACCTAAAAATTGAAACCAAATCTTAAAAAAATTTAGGCATTCTTTAATTTTTTAATATATATTATAAGATCTTAATTAGTCTAAATATACTACCATAAATAATAAAATAATCAACTAAAAAAATTAAAAATATAGTACCTAGCCCAGCCCAGTGGCCCACACATAAACAAAGAAGCTGTATTTTGTCTTTGTTGCTATTTATTTAAGTCTGAAAATGACCAGCACGGAAATGGAGACTCCTTTGTTGTGGAAGGTTTTAGTTCCTGGAATAAACCAGAAAAGTTTACTACTCATGAAGAAAAGCGTAACAGCAGTCATTCTCAATCCGTGAAAAAAATGTCATGCTTTAATGAATCAGAAACAACATTTGAGCACCTATTTTAGTAGGTATTCTGAGTTGAAAAAAAGTTATGTGTTTCTGTGGACTGTGGACTGTGTTCGTTTTTTGTTGCTTCCAAGGGCTTCCTTTTCTTGGTCATGATGAGTCTGAAAAATCGATGAATAGAGGTAACTATCTTAAACTTCTGAATTTTCTGGCTTACCATAACGAAAATATTAAAAAAGTTATCGGTACGATATTTCGGTTCCTGAAATTAGTTTTGATATTGCAGGTTGTGACTGCAAGTGTTGAGAGAGTCTTTTCTGCCATGAATATTTTGAAGAATCGTCTTCGCAACAAGATGAGAGATCAATTGCTAGCTGATTGTTTAATTACATATATCGAGAAAGACGTATTTGATTGTATTGACAATGTAGTTATTATGGAGCGATTTCAACGCATGAGTAACCGTAGAGGACAATTATAAATGTTGTAATTACATACTGTTGGAGCGGAAAATTAATTCTCGGATTTGTTTGACCATGTCTCAGTAAAATGGCCGTATCTTCCTACTCGTGTATCTGATTGATGCGATTCTAAAAGATACAAAAAGATAAAACATAGATCTAGAAGTTTTTAGTTTGTGACTTCTCCAAATTCAGTGCAGAAGGAGGCCAGACTTGGGTCGGAAGTTTCGGGAGTAGGTTTTTTTCTTATTAGGCCGCGGATCTGCTGAACCTATTTTGTTAAAAATATCGTAGCTTTCTCCTCAAGTACTGGATTGATTCGATTCCAAACGTCACAGAAGGAGAAGACAGAGATCTATAACTTTGTTGTTTATGACTTTTCCAAATTCAGTATGAAAAAGGGTCCAATATGGGTTGGAAGTTTCGGGCAGTTTAAGTTTTCCTTATTAGGCCGAGGCTATGTTAAGTTTTCCTAGTTGAAAACGGCCTAGGGTTTTTCTATGGGGCTGGGGCGAGCTTATTCTATATAAGGAGAGCTAGGTACAGGCATGAAGGACACACACAAACAACACATCAAACATTTAGCTTCATAGCTTTTTTTCTTGTGTAGTTTCGTAGCTTTTATCTTTCATATTTTTCTCTTATCCCTATCAATAAAATATTTTCTCCCCACTCTCTTTTTTCTCCTCTCTCATCCCTTATTTCATCTTTTCTTTCTTTCGTTTGAATCGCTCTTGGGACGACCACTCCGGACCCGTTCTAAAGATCATTTCCGACGTTCTACCATAATTTATCGCAACATTATTTTTGACACGCTCGGTGGGACTAAGGAGGGTGTCTGAAAAGAGTGATTATTGCATCCAAACACACGAGTTTCCACATACGGTTTCGAGCCCTTCCTCAAAAGGGACGAAACCGGTCAAATGTTGTGCTGAAAGAAGACATACATCAAGGTCAGCCAGATTTGGAGGGTGTTCCAGCCCTTTTTGGAGCCGAATCTATAGAAGCTTTCTTCACCAAAATTGAAGATCATTATTTCCTCTTTCTGTGGATACTAAGAACGCCAAAATTGAAGTTCGTAACAGGAAGATACGACTAAAATACTAAAGATCAATTGATCTGTATGATTGAGAAGTCCAGTCGACTTTAGAAGGTATTTTGGTATTTTTTCCGGCCGAATTAGGAGACATCCATTTCAGGAAAAATTGAAGATCTATCTGTCATCTTTCCAGGGACACAAAGATCGCTTAAATTGGGATTCGTACGAGGGTATTACGGTCAAAATACTAAAGATTGGTCAGCCTGTCAGTTCAAAAAGTCCAGTCAGTTTTGAAGGACAGTTCGGTCTTTTTCACAGCCGAATTAGGCAATAGCTATTTCATTCAAAATTGAATATTTATCTCTCAGCTTTCTAGGGACATCAAGATCGCCTCAATCGGAGTTTGGAAGAAGAAACTACGATAAAAATACAGAAGGTTGGTCATTCTAAAAATTGATTACGAAATTGTAAATTAATGATGGCCTATGCTCCAGAATGGTTGTTACATGCTTTAGATGAGGAACTTAACGTTCAAGAAACCATGAAGGAGGTTGTCTCAATAGTTTCAGGATGGCTTCGTTGTAACTATGGCTATGATGCATTCCTTGATAAGTTTGTTGAGGAAGTTGAGTTTCCTATTTTGAGAGTTCACCGCAGGAGGGAGAGGGAACTTCAAAGACTATGGGCTAACTATACTGTTAGCTCAACAATGACTGCGCGACATGATGTAATTGGATATCTTAGGTACTTGATGTCGTTTCCTCTTAGTCAAGAAATTATACAAGATTGTGAAAGAGATCTTTAGAATGCCGGATATACGGTAGCACCTGTGGTATATTATATATCAAATCACCAAGTTGAAGTAACATCAGGTGTCATACATGAAGTTGGAAATCAAGTAGATTACGAGCACCATGATTTTGAGATGGATACCATAGCCGCCGTACATGAATCGGCTGGATCTACACAATCTCTTTTTTCTGAGGTTGAAGAGGTTGTACAAACAATAAGTGAACAGTTGGCCGACACCACGACCATCGAACTTGCAACGCCCCAATTCGAGGAAGAGGAGACAGACGTACAATCAAGTGACGTATGTGAAGATGAAGATCAAATAGTTTTTGAATCCCATGATTCTGAGACTAGAGTTGAGACCGTCGTACATGAACTGGCCGAATCTACACAATATTCTTTTCCTGTTGTCAAAGAGGAAGTACAAATGATAAGTCAACAGTTGGCCGACACCGCGGCCATCGAGCTTGCAATACCCACATTCGAGGAAAAGGAAGAGTTATTCCCGATACAAGTCACATCGGTAACCAAGACAACTCTAAGTGCTGTATTAAATATGAAAGGCATCCTGGGGCCTCCGCCGACTGAGAGAATCTTTGGGCCTTCACCAGCAAAGGGAATTTTAGGGCCTCCGCCGAATCACCTATTGCGGAGATCCTGGTCACACTTCGGTCCACGAGTAGTGAGCCACCTTCGCTTGCCCAATTTTATCCCAACTCAACGGAAAGACACAGGGGGCCAAGTCTACAGTCAGAATTCAATCTCACCCGGGGGGCATGAAGAGTGCTGCAATATTGTAGTCGAAGCTCCTACATCGGCCAAAATTTTTTCGGCTAAAAGGTAAGACGTGCTCATGCCAAAGAAGGTGAAGAATGATAAGGTCAAGTGTACGGTGAAGCAACAAGCAAGAAAAAGGGCTGGCTCAATCTTTTTCAACTCCTCCTCAACCAAGCAAGAGTACGGTGAAGCAACAACCTAATGGGCCGGCTCAACCTCGGCCATCAAAGGTTTCAAATTATAAAGAATGTCCTCAAGTCACATGGTCAAAATCGGCTAGCAACAGAAAAAGGGCGCCTGAGTACGCATGGGTTAAGAGAGACGTGATCACTCGACCAAGCAAGGAGTTCTCCAGAGAAAGAAACCCTTCAAGGTTTGGGTGCCTAAGGAAGAACTTTCGCAGTCCGAGAAACAACCATGTGAGACACGACCCACAAGGAGTGATCGGTCTACAAGGTCTCCAAGTTATCACACGAAGCCTGTGCGAAAGGAGATGCCAAAAAAGCCAAACTCACACTCGGGGGGCAAATGTCCGGAGTCTCATCGACCGACTCTCACGAAGACTCAACGAAGAAGGTTGGAGCAAAAAATTTAAAAGCAAAGAAAAAAGCTTAGAGACTTTCAACAACAATTGTATGGTCATTTTGACGAAGGACATAGAGCTCCCACTCAACCATGTAGGCCTAAATCCAGTTTTTCTGAGAAAGCCGTGAGCACACGGATATCTCGAGATGAGTGATCACGCCTACAATAGCTAGGTCTCGACCGGTTTGATGGTACATTCTCTACATATTTATGATCTTACCTTAGCCGATTATTTTTTGAGTAGAGTTAATTTTTCGCGTGTTCAAGGACGGATACACGTCAATGCTTTTTCTAGCGTCAAAACATTGACGTGTGGGGGACATTGTTGGAGCGAAAAATTAATTCTCGGATTTATTTGACCATGTCTCAGTAAAATGGCTGTATCTTCCTACTCGTGTATCCGATTGATACAATTCTAAAAGATACAAAAAGATAAAACATAGATCTAGAACTTTCTAGTTTGTAACGTCTCCAAAATCAGTGCAGAAGGAGGTCAGACTTGGGTCAGAAGTTTCGGGAGTAAGTTTTTTTCTTATTATGCTGCGGATCTGCTGAACCTATTTTGTTAAAAATATCGTAACTTTCTCCTCAAGTATTGGATTGATTCGATTCCAAATATCACAGAAGGAGAAGATAGAGATCTATAACTTTATTGTTTATGACTTTTCTAAATTCAGTATGGAAAAGGGTCCAATATGGGTTGGAAGTTTCGGGCAGTTTAAGTTTTCCTTATTAGGCCGATGCTATGTTAAGTTTTCCTAGTTGAAAACGGCCTAGGGTTTTTCTATGGGGCTGGGGCGAGCTTATTCTATATAAGGAGAGCTAGGTACAGGCATGAAGGACACACACAAATAACACATCAAACATTTAGCTTCATAGCTTTTATCTTATGTAGTTTCGTAGCTTTTATCTTTCATATTTTTCTCTTATCCCTATCAATAAAATCTTTCCTCCCCACTCTTTTTCTTCTCCTCTCTCATCCCTTATTTCATCTTTTCTTTCTTTCGTTTGAATCGTTCTTGGGACGACCACTCCGGACCCGTTCTAAAGATCGTTTTCGACGTTCTACCACAATTTATCGCAACACATACGTTGAACTTTTTGAAAAAAATTATAATGCTCCCACTCCTCAAATTTTCTGGCTCCGCCCCTGGGTGCCGCAGTGCATTGTGGTTGGAGTCGTTGGTGTTGCTCGGACACCGACTCGACCGCAAGGTCCATCCGCCTAGTACTGTGTTACTGATAATGTGGTTGATCAGAATCTCCCATTTTCAAGCCATATGAATGGAAATAGATGCATAAAGAAAAGAGGCAACTACTAATCAATCAAGTCTTTTTTAAGCAACTATTTAATCAAGATAGTCTTTTGTAAAAATGTAGTTAGAAGTAAATGAATTTCTACAAGCTCCTAATAAGCTTGTAAATTTGTCGCCAAATGTCAATGTTAGTTGAACTGGAATTATCACAAAATTCTTTCTAGTGGTAACGAAACACATAGTACACAAATATATCGGTACAGTTCAATTAAACCGAAAAAAAAGTAAAACCCACGTCAGATTTATAGTTATCTATCTAAAAAGAAAAGAATAAGCAGAGAGAGTTGATTTGCTCAAGGTTAACAAAGTGGAGCGAATATATTTCCATGTATCGAGCAATTAACGTAAATTATATCAAAATCAATCTTTAGCGGGTAGTTGGTCTATTGATAGGTTCCAACGGTGAAACAAGTTTATCAGTAGATATTATTATTGTAGTTAATGCGTAACGAAATGGATTAGTACAGATATACATGAATATCTAAAATCAATAGTTTATCCTGCATATTCGATGAAGTTACTCACCTTTCCTTATCAATAATTTTGATGCGGAAACAAGTAGAAAAATTTTATGGTAGTCCCTCCATACCAAGTCATCAAGTGACTTGGTATGTATCTACCAATCTACAAGTGACAAGTGGATTGGTGGAGGAATTCCACTTTTCTAGTGATATATGACTAGGAAATTTAATTATGAAAATAAAATTAAGTCAATATTGAGTTATAGTTAAGAAAGAATCATTACCTAAATAATATATGCTATTTCAAGGAAATATAATTAACTCATTAATGAATAGAATATATTAAGTCTTATAAAATATTAAAATACAAAATTGTTACTTTTCTTTTAAAACACAAAAGTAACGAGAAGTCTAAACCTTTTTTCCGAAAAAATATCATCGTCTTCATTGATAACTATAATTTTACTTGTTTTTACCTTTCAAAAAATTTATTTTTACTTGTTTTTGAAGTTTCCTCATTGCTTTTGTATTTTAAAAGAATAAATATTAACGTTGCTTTGGTGTTTTAAAATAAAAGTAACAATTTTACTTGTTGCTTTTAACGACGTCGTAACTATTAAAAAAACCTAATATTTGATTTTATAGGGAAAAATATCAGCATTCAGAAATTTTATTGTCTATTAAAAATAATCTAAAATGGAACTTTGTAAAACTTTTCAAAGTTTATTAAAATATATATATATATATATATATATATTTAAATAGTAACAAATCTCCTCTAGTTAGTTTGCATGATCGTGACTTGGTGTAAATATTTTGGGTATATAAAATAAAATTAATCTATTTACCAAAAAAAATTAATTGCACTATAACACCCTTAGAATAAAAGGCCACAATCTAAGAATTGGTCCCCTAAGACCATCCGCATTCGTGCCCTGCCTCAACCTAGGTCACGGAATAAACAATTAATTTCTCTCTCATCCACATCACCACAACCCAATTATCCCTTATTCTACCCACATCCGCAACCTGCTCCAACCTAGGTCACAGAATAAATAATTAATTTCTCTCTCATCCACATATTATCTACTTCATTTTTATTTATATAAAAATTATATTAAATATACGTATATATTTATTTCGTAATTAAGATAACAAGAAATTATTTTTGGCCAAAGTAAAAAAAAATTATTTTTCTCGAAGTGGGAATACAAAATTAGAGAAAAATAATTAAAAGTACATAGAGATGTCTTAAATGATATATTACAAATACGGAAGATGCAAATTACATAATACATAATTAATTAGGATTGGCAAATTTTTGCCAAATATGCTCAATCAAGTCGCTTTTGAGAGCGCTATGAGCTTCTCTATTGAGAAGGTTTTCCCTGGCAGTCATATAGGATGATAGGCTTCCGATGCGTTCAGTAGAGAACTGAAAAAGTTCTTCTTGTTCTTCATTTAGGAATTCTGTTGGATCATAATAATGGAGATATGTATCTCGTTCATCCTCTACTATCATATTGTGCAATATGATACAAGCCATCATAATTTTCCCAATGAAATCCTTGTCCCAAAGAAGACATGGACGTCGAATGAATGCAAAACGAGCTTGTAGAACTCCAAATGCTCGCTCCACATCCTTTCTAGCAGCCTCTTGATGTTGAGCGAACAACTTGTGCTTTAGGGTCGACGGAGATGTAATTGACTTGACAAATGCAGCCCATGCAGGATATATCCCATCAGTGAGATAATAAGCCATATCATTTTGGCGACCATTGACGATGTAACTCACTTTCGGTGCTCGACCTTCCAAGACATCAGTAAAAACAGGAGATCGGTCCAGTACATTAATATCATTGCACGTACCTGGTGTTCCAAAGAAAGCATGCCATATCCATAAGTCATAGGATGCAACTGCCTCCAAAATGATTGTTGCCTTCCCACTCCTTCCTGCATATTGTCCAGCCCATGCAGTTGGACAATTTTTCCATTCCCAATGCATGCAGTCAATACTGCCTATCATACCCAGAAATCCACGTTGTTCCCCGATATAGAGTAGTCTTGCCAAGTCTTGTTGGTTGGGCTTTCTCAGATACTCGGGACCGAAGCAAGAGATGACACCGTTAACGAACTTCACGAGAGCTTTCCTTGTTGTAGATTCACCCATTCTCATATATTCGTCAACGACATCAGCTGATGTCCCATAAGCTAACACTCTCATGGCTGCTGTACATTTCTGTAATGCTGAAAGACTTTGTCTACCTGCAGCATCTCGTCTTTGTTGAAAATATTCATCTGAAGCACTCACCGCCTCCACAATACGAAGAAATAGTGGTCTGCGCATGCGGAACCTACGTCGGAAGGTTTCAGGTGGATACGTTGGCCTCTCTACAAAATAGTCATTCATCAAGCGCTCCTCACCAACCTGGCGTTCCCTATTGACAAATCGCCTTGGTGGTTGAGTCGTTTGCTGATTGGCAACGAGCATATCCTCGAGTATGTGATCAATTTGTTGATTCTGGTCACAGACTCGTGCCTCCCATTCATCAAATTCAATGGTGAATGAATCACTTGAACTTGAACCAGAACTTGATCTAGAATTGAGAGACATTTGAAAGGATATTTGTGTATGTTTAAGTTTGATATTAATCCAAATATATAGCTACGGGACAAGTAGCATGTGGGGGGGGGGGGGACTGACATTGGATACCAAAGTTGAAGCGACATAAAATAGCTACGGGACAAGTAGCATGTGGGAGGGACTAACATTGTATACCAAAGTTGAAGCGACATAAAATAGCTACGGGACAAGTAGCATGTGGGGGGGACTGACATTGGATACCAAAGTTGAAGCGACATAAAATTTAAAACGGGACAAGTAGCATGTGGGAGGGACTGACATTGGATACCAAAGTTGAAGCGACATAAAATTTAAAACGGGACAAGTAGCATGTGGGAGGGACTGACATTGGATACCAAAGTTGAAGCGACATAAAATTTAAAATAAGCACACATTACATAAAATAAATACAAATTACATAAAATATAAAATCAGCACACATTACATAAAATAAGCACACATTACATAAAATAAGTATCACCGGGAGATTGTGACCCCTTACTAACTCTTCTTCACCATACTTAGTTCTGTTTTTGGTCATAATCACACTACTCTTTAGTAATAATTCTGTATTTTAAAAATTAAAATATAACAAGACTTGAATATATTCTACTCATTAATGAGTTAATTCTATTTCCTTAAAATAGGATATATTGTTTAGGTAATGATTCTCTTTTAACTATAATTTAATATTTACTTGATTGTATTTTCATAATTAAATTTCCTAGTCATATATTACTAGGAAATTGGTAGTCCCTCCACCAATCCACTTGTCACACTTATAGATTGGTGGGTACATACCAAATCACTTAATAACTTAGTATGGAGGGACTATCATAAAGTTTCTCAAATAAGTAAGAAGAGGAATGAAAAGTTGATTCCGAAATATTAATTGCCATATTTTAGTAAGTAGAAGTACAAAATGATTTAATTGAATTACTTGACCTTTATTCTTTTTCATAAAGTTGGCAGTTTCCCATTTTAAACAGACGGTTAATAAAAAGGAAGAATCAGTAACTGGAAAAAACAAGTGTCGCATCTTTACTTGGTGTAGTCGGTGAAACAGTTATAAAAGGATTAAGTCGCCTAATCCCATGATACCTTCTATCTATCTATATTTTTTCTTCCTTGATAATAATCTACAAACAAAATCCAAACTTGGCCAAATCTAAATGAAGCCGTTAAAATCGTTGCTTAACAGGTAACAGAAGAAGTCTTGTGCTACACTGTCACCTTTCAGTTCCATCTCTATCATTCTCTCTATATATACCATTGATATGTCACTCGCCACTTCGATCAACTAGAGTAATTCGAGATGGGGACCCGAATGATGGTGAGGTTGGTGTTGTTTGTGTTAGCCATTTCGGCTGTTTCGAGTGTTGGCGAAGGGAGGGTGGTGAAGAGTGTTGAGGTGGAGAGTTCGAATTCGAGCTCGTCGGCTTTGGGGGACCCCGGAATGAGAAGGGATGGACTGAGAGTTGGGTTTGAAGCTTGGGACCAATGCAACGAGGTCGCCAAGGAAGCTCCTGGCTTTGGTAGCCCCAGAGCAGCTGATTGCTTTGATCTCTCAGGTAATAGTTAATAGCATCATTGTGATTCTGTTGTCTGTTTTTATTTATTTCTTAATCTTACGGGCCTATTAATATAACCGGTTAATCTAGAATAACTTCCGTTAGTTGATATAAGCACTCAATTTCTTTCTTGTGGTGGTAACAATGGTTAGGCACCACACTTATCCACAAAGTGACAGAAGAACAGAACAAGCTTGGGGTTGGCCAGATGTTTCCAGGATTGGACCCTGCTGCTCTAAACAACGTAGATCTTTATGCACCTGAGAAGGAGAAGTATTTGGGCAGTTTATGTCAGGTTGAGGATCAGCCAAACCCCTGGCAGTTTTGGATGGTCATGTTGAAAAATGGGAACTTGGACACACTCTCCGGATTGTGTCCGGAGAACGGCAAGAAGGCGCCGCCTTTCGTTCAACCAGGACGGTTCCCGTGTTTCGGACCAGGCTGCATGAACCAGCCTTCGTTGTACCATGACCAGACTCGGCTCTTGGATGGTGGACTAATGATGGGAGGCTTCAGGGGGAGTTATGATCTCGATGCTGATCTTGGTGGTAGCCTTGATAATATATCTTACTATGAGGTTGTTTGGGAGAAGAGGCTTGGAAGTGGAGGTTGGATTTTCAGCCACAAGCTCAAGACCTCAAAGAAGTACCCTTGGCTGATGCTCTACCTCAGGGCTGATGCAACCAAAGGTTTCTCTGGAGGGTACCATTATGATACAAGGGGCATGCTCAAAGTTGTAAGTAACTTTTATCGAACTTTCCGTTATAATTTGGGTGCAAAATTGAAAGTTTGATCTTCACTGCAGCTTCCGGAGTCGCCGAACTTCAAGGTCAGGCTGACATTGGATATCAAACAAGGTGGGGGACCGAAAAGCCAGTTCTATCTGATAGACATGGGGAGCTGTTGGAAGAACAACGGTGCGCCTTGCGACGGGAATGTCACGACCGATGTGACCAGATACAGCGAAATGATCGTCAATCCTGCTGCAGAAACTTGGTGCAGGCCTGATAATCTGAAGAACTGCCCGCCTTATCATATGTTTCGAAACAACACGATAGTGTACAGAGACGATGCAGCCAACTTCCCCTATCTGGCTTACCATGTCTATTGCGGTCCAGGGAACACCGAATACCTGGAGCCGCCTTCCTCTGCGTGCGATCCTTACAGCAATCCTCAGCCTCAGGAGATCGTGCAGCTGAGGCCTCATCCTGCGTGGGGCGAATATGGCTACCCGACTAAGATAGGCGATGGCTGGGTCGGAGACGCGAGGACTTGGGAGCTTGATGTTGGTGAACTGGCCAGTAGGCTTTTCTTCCATCAGGTTAGTAAAACTGAGCGAAGCAGCTACACTTTCTTTTTTGCAATGTCATGTTCTTTAGTTTGTTTCGATCTTATTTCGAACGGGTTACCCCTCTGCAGGATCCGGATACCCCTCCTGCTAAACGGATCTGGACGTCTCTTGATGCTGGTACGGAGATTTACATAAACGAAGAAGCAACCGCGGAATGGACGCTCAGCGACTTCGATGTTATTCTCACATGATCCATTAGAATAGTCCATTAGGAACAGGGTAATAAGCAAACATTTCCTTGATGCTGCAAGTTTAGAGGAATGTTATTTTCTCAACTTCCTTTGCGGAGTTGCAATTTATTAATATTCATTTTTGCTGTAAGATGACCTAGTACTATTCCGAACTTGTCCGAATTGAATAATATTGAAGAATCAGCGGAGCGGTAAAATGCGACTCGAATCCGTAGCTAGTAAATTTTTGTTCTAAGCACGAAATTGTATGAGTAAAGACCATGATCACCTATTCCACGGTTGCTACCACAGAACATGCCTTTTGTGGGGCTTGCCTGAAATAATCGCAATCTGAACATGGTCTTTTATGGCCTTTTCTCTGTTGTCGTTCGTCGTGGCACCTCGGAAAAGATGCATAAGGCATGTTCTGTGGTACTAGTCACTTGGAATTGAGTTCTTGTGAGCAATTATAAAATTATAAATTTCTTCAATTGGGCTGTTGTGGCTCCTTTATAACTTTGGAGCGATTTTAAAATGCTTCTATTAAACAACTGTGGCTCCTTTTAACTTTGGAGTGATAATAAAACCCTACTTATTGAAAGGGGAAAACATGCATAAGAAAATGCTGCACTAATCTCTTTAGTACTGGAAAAGAAATAGAGAAACGAAATTCTAACTCGGATAAAAAATACCCGTAGTCACTAATTTAATAGCGATTAATATGACGGTAAACCAACTTTTTTATGCTACTAGGTGGATTTCATTTTAGCGACTAGCGGAAACTTTTACCCGAATCTGACTCATTTCTAGCTAACTAATCATCCGACAAAGAAAAACTAATCAATTAACATTATGGGCTTGTGTTAGGCCCATTTGGCCAACATGGACATAAAGCCCGTGCCCAAAAGGAGGGAGAAGGCCATGAGCTTAACATTGGCTTGCAACTTGGGGCCCATGAAGTCATGGGCCAAAAGATCAACGAGCGCCATATATATATCAGTATCCCTGCAGCAGCGGCGTTGAATACGCCCTCCACTATAAGTGCATTTGGACTGTTATCGTCGTAGATGTGTGATATTCCTATTCCAATCACTATATCAACCGGCGTAGTCAAGGAGAAAAATGCCACCATCACGCAAATTGTTCTGGCCTTCAATTTCGCCTACACATAACATAATGTTAGTATATTTCTATGCCGGTGACAAATATAAAACAAAAATGGCAATTGGATCTTGCAGCTAGCCAAAAGTTTTTAAAAAAAATGTGATTGTTATACAATTTTTGAATAAACCTTTGCTACAAGTACCTGAGAGATGCAGCCGCCAAGACCCAAGCCCTCGAACAATTGATGGAATGACAACGCTGCGACCAAAGGCCTGATCACCTGGGCACTCTGAGAAGTGCCCAATGAAACCCCTATGATCACCGAGTGCACCACAATTCCAGCCTCCAACACCTGCTCATAATCAAGTAGAACATTGGAACAATATAATAATCATAATTTAGTATAATTTTTTTTCTGATTTTCGATTAGTCTATTATCAGTCCATATGCAATCCACGTGTATCAGAAAAAAATGTAATACCTGACAAGACAAGGGTTTGAAAGATTATCGAAAGCATCGGGAAGGATATGGACAAACCCCGTTGCAAGGATGACCCCGGCTGCGAATGACTTGACGAGGAAGAAGAGATTGGTTTCAGGATGGAGAGGTGCGAGGCTCTTCCCTAATAGAGGGAGGCATATACCAATTGCGCTAGACAAGAGAATGGATGCTATGGCTATTAGCTTGTACCCAAGTGCTTGCTTGTCGGTGGTGTTGGATTCTTTCTCTTGCTCTACGTCACACGTGCAATCTGAAAAGGCTGATAGATGGAAACATGATAGGATTACTAGGAAAAGGACAATGACGAGGTTTAATCTCGGTGTGATCATCCTATTCTATGGCTAATAATGAACACTTGAATGGGATTGAAGGGTTTAGCTTTAGAAAATTTGGGAATGAGTGGAAGATTAGGAAATAGGTGTGGGTATATATGCACAAGGCAGGTTACTATTGGGATTGGAAGTGTGAGTAAAGTGACGACATTAGCATAATTCCCCACAATTAGTATGGTGTCATTATAATACTAGTCTACAATTAATACTGCTTTTTTTTAGAATATGGAATTTCTTAGTGACGAAATGAATATGTTGTCATAAGCACATTATCTTTTAGTGAGCCAAAATCTCAGTGGATCTCGTACTCCTCTCTCCCGAATTATTTCCACACAGAATGTCGTTATTTGATTTCATTATAGTGAAATGGCAAGATAAGTTAGGATTTTTTTAAATTTTAAATTCATAACAAGATTGTTCGGCTAAGTACTAGGTTGTTATCTTTCCTTTTTTAGATGGGCAACGTTGTCATTTTTCTAGTTAACTAGTGTTGTTATCTTTTAGACATACATATCTGGGTTCAAATTCAGTGGGGACAGGGGTAATCCCCACTGAAAGGGACAGGGGCAATATTGGAAATACACTAATTAAAATAATTAAAAAAAATATCAGCGGATATATTGGTTTCCATTTTCTCGGATATTGGTTTCCATCTTCTGTGCTATTGGTTTCATTCTGTTATGATATTGGTTTCATTCTACTATGATATTGGTTTTCATTTTCTACGTTATTGGTTTCATTCTACTATGACATTGGTTTCATTCTACTATGATATTGGTTTCATTCTATTCTACTATGATATTGGTTTCATTCTACTATGATATTGGTTTCATCCCACCATGATATTGGTTTTCATCTTCTCCAATATTGGTATCTCATTATAAGTGAAAATGTATACCATTCGAATGTATTGGTTTCATTCTTCTCGAATATTGGTTTCATCCTTTTCAAATATTGGTATCATCGTTCTAGGATATTGGTATCATTCTACTTTAATATTGGTAATGATTTCTAAGAGTATTGACAAAAATACTCTTAGAAAAAAAACAAAAAAATTGATGACATCATCCTTTCATCTCCAATAATCAATACCAAAAAATAACATTCCGAACAAAAAAACCTTAAAAAAAACAACAAAAAGAAAAACGATCAACAACCTAAGGAAAGCTAAGGATTAATCGAATGACCAAGGCATCTCCATCAGATTAATTGAATTCAAAAGCTAACGAGAGGGGTGAACCCTGTAATCGCCGAACCGTCTTCGTCCTCGCCAAACCGCCAGATGTCCTCGCCAAATCGTCTGTCTCTCTATCCAAAATTGCCAAACCGCCGTCGCCGCCGCCAAGCACCGTCCACAAGAATCGTCGTCCTCTCCAAGTCATCATTGTCCTCGCCCAACCGTCGTCGTTCTCGCCAAGTACCGTCGTCACGGTGACCTTGCCGAAGTCGCAGACTGAGGTCGAGAGGGAGGCGGCAGCAGGTGGGGGGGGGGGGGGTTAATCGGGATCGGGGAGAGAGGGGGAGGGGGGGGTGGGGGTAATCGGGATGGGGGGGGGGGGTGTTAATCGGGATCGGGGAGAGAGGGGGAGAGGGGGGTGGGGGTAATCGGGATGGGGGGGGGGGGGGGGGGGGGTGGGTGGGTGGGGGTAATCGGGATCGGAGGGGGGGAGGGGTTAATCGGGATCGGGGGGGTTTTGGGAACGGCGGGGTTGTAGTGGGGGGAGGGGGGATTTATATAGTAAAACCCTAATAAGTATGTTTGGATAAAAACTCGAAAATACCCTCAACAGATTCTGACCATCAGATCTGAAAAAAAAGAATTTGATTAAATCTAAAGGTCCATATTTAGTCCATAGCATGGGGATGATTTTTATGTAGTCCCCCCTGAATCCAATCCCTACATATCTAACTTAATTAGTACCAATAATTATATCAACTCGCGAAGAGTATGGGTTGAAAAAAAAGGAAAACCGTACCAAATATCGGTTTCGAATCGATCCCAAAAAATATTTGGTTTGGTTGATCCAAGTGTTCTTTGGAGCAATGTAAAATTGGAAATTAGTTTGTTGGGAGACGTACCAATGATAACCAAAACATTTTTGTATAAGTTCCGTTTATTTAGTAGAAAGCTGAAGAAGATTAGTCAAGGCTCTAAGACTGCCAGGATTGCCAGGGTGGGTGGGGGTAATCGGGATCGGAGGGGGGGAGGGGTTAATCGGGATCGGGGGGGTTTTGGGAACGGCGGGGTTGTAGTGGGGGGAGGGGGGATTTATATAGTAAAACCCTAATAAGTATGTTTGGATAAAAACTCGAAAATACTCTCAACAGATTCTGACCATCAGATCTGAAAAAAAAGAATTTGATTAAATCTAAAGGTCCATATTTAGTCCATAGCATGGGGATGATTTTTATGTAGTCCCCCCTGAATCCAATCCCTACATATCTAACTTAATTAGTACCAATAATTATATCAACTCGCGAAGAGTATGGGTTGAAAAAAAAGGAAAACCGTACCAAATATCGGTTTCGAATCGATCCCAAAAAATATTTGGTTTGGTTGATCCAAGTGTTCTTTGGAGCAATGTAAAATTGGAAATTAGTTTGTTGGGAGACGTACCAATGATAACCAAAACATTTTTGTATAAGTTCCGTTTATTTAGTAGAAAGCTGAAGAAGATTAGTCAAGGCTCTAAGACTGCCAGGATTGACATTGCACCGGCTCCAATTAAAAGGCTAAATTGAGCACCAATTTGGAGCTTGAAGTTGCCTAATAAGGTAGGAGAGTTCATGAATTCAGCGGCAAGGAGATCAACGAGTGCCATGTAAATCAAGATCCCGGCGGATGCAGAATTCAACAGGCCTTGCACAATAAGCGAAGCTGAGCTGCTGGAATTGTAACTGCTAGATACGCATGTGCCTATGGCTATTCCGGTTGGAGTTGTGAGTGCAAAGAAGAGAACCATTACGGCTATTTTCGGAGCTTTGAACTTGGCCTGCACCAAAACAAATCATCTAATCATCCAACGACACAATGCGTAAAACGGAAGTCTAGAGTTCAGTTCTCGACAAGTATAATATTAGTATAAGAACTTATTTGAAAAAGACACATTTTTGGCTTAATTACTGCACATCACAACTCACACGGACAAATTTATTAATGTAAGAATTTATTTTGGCTTAGTTACTTTGAAATCAGAGAGTTGTTGAGTGTAAGTTAGATGTGAACATAATTTTAGGTGCATGTTGGTTATAAATTTTTATACTTACAGTTTTTCCCAATAATATATAGACATTTTCGTAATGGATTATCTAGTGGGTCATCACAAAAGTACAGCCTAGTAGTTAAGTGCACATTTAAGTGAAATAAATGTCATATATATTGTGTGTTACGGCTGAGGAAGGAGGAAAGATTTAGAGATTCTGTAGTTACATCAAGTAATGTATACGTAATTATGAAGAGTTTTTAATTTTTTTTGTAAATTAAAGAAAAATTTTCTAGCTGATATGAAAACTTTGGGTATCTTCTCAATTTTCAGTAAATACACATTAAAATTTTTGTAATCCAATATTGTAACGAGACGAAATTAAATTTACTGAAAAAAGTAGGACCTGAGAAATGCATCCGCCAAGTCCCAACCCCTCAAAAAACTGGTGGAAGCTCAACGCAACAATCAATGGCTTGATTGTTTTGGGACTCCGGGAGGCTCCCAAAGATAATCCAATGATTACCGAATGAACGACGATCCCTAATTCCAGTACCTGTGGATATAATTAGCCAATTGTCATCATATTTTTTGTTAATAAATGGCATCATACGTAATTGATAATCAATTACCCTAGCGACATAATACAGCAATCAATGGCTTGATGTTTTTTACAACATGTTTTGTTTTTTGGATTATGAAAAAGAGTTACTACATAAATATATGCAAAATACTTTTATTGCCCATAAAATAAAGAAATTTTTATTGACTAATCCATTTAAATCTGAGACATGTTAGAAAAAAGAAGTAAAATTCTCTTGAACAAATTTTAGTTACGCCAATGAGCATTTAAATTACCTACCAAAACAATTAAGAAAGGAACTAATCAAGATATTTATTTACTTGGGAGACAATGCGATTTCGAACAAGTTGCGATGCTGAATCTGTTCCCATCTGATTCAGACCAGAACCACCACCATGACCATGTCCATGTCCATGTCCCCCACCCACATTACCATGATGCTGATCATCAATGGCGGCTTTCTCCTCATCATCCCCACTAAGCACAGGCCGAGCCTTCCTCAGCTCCAACCTGCTATGGTACCCGGTGGCCAAGGACTCCATCATCAGCGTCCCCATGGCCGCCACCATAGCCACGAGCCCTGCGAACGGGAACTTCCCGAAAGGGTTCTCTCCAAGGCAAGGGTTGGTGAGGCTCTCGAACGCGTCGGGGAGGATGTGGATGAACCCAGTTGCCAGTATCACCCCAGCCGCGAATGCCTTCAGGACTGCGAAGGCCCCGCCATCCGGGTGCAAGTAGGATACTCTTCGAACGGAGAAGGGGAGGCAGACTCCGACCCCGCCGGAGACGAGGATCGAGGCTATCGATATGAGCTTGTAGTTGAGGAGTGTTTCGTGAGAGTTGTTGTGTTGTTGGTCGGTGTCCTGACATGACGATGAGGAGGCTAAGGTAGGGGATGAGGTGGCTAATAGGGTGATTAGGACAGTGGAAAAGATTTGCAAGTGGTGGCGGCTGGCCCTGGCCATAGTGTTCTAGGCAAGCAGGATAGTGAAATGCAGGGAGGAATATATATATGCCCTTTTCATATCTTATTACATTTAAGTTTATACCGCCCGGTATTCGGACACCCGCCAAACTTTCCATATGTTACTATATTGTGACCTGTAAAATTACTTGGATATTTATGTAAGGGAGTGCAACGCCAACCATTTCATGTTTGTCTCACTGCCTAGTTGGATAGGAGTAGGATGGTAGCTGGAGAATCATAAATCAACAGGTAGCCGACGACAATTCCAAACAAATCTACTCTTGGTTATGTCTAACTCGAAAACAAGAAAAAAACCAAGCCGAACCCCTGTTACTTTTGGGTCCACCAATAACTGGCTCCAACTTTTCTACATGCATAGGTACAGATGCTGACAAAAATCTTCATTTGCTATCTTATCGAGAATAAAACAAACTTATATTTTCCTATCAAATACGATTCCCATATTAACATATCCAATGTTTAAGCCCATCCATCTTACACATATGAACACTTCTTCTGAACCACGAGTAGATATGGGAAGGCCTAGCCCAAACAATAATTTGTACGTGTCTGGTGTCCCTAGGCTATAACACGAAATAGGACGAACGCACGAACTAATGAGGCTTAGCATACCTGTCAGGGCGAGAAATTTGGCCAAAATGGGCCACAATCGGGTGCCCAGTGTAATGGGCCAGAAGATTTTTAATATTGTCGGGATAGATTTGTAATGCAATCGTTTCTCGGGTCACTTGCACTAGGAATCTCCATAGGCGCACGAGTACCGGCGTGGAATTACTTAGACCATGTACAGCAATGCCGAGCGCCGAGCGCCGAACGCTCGGCTATTATTTTACTATTAAAAAAAAATTTATTAGAAGCCAATCCCGCTCGGCCGAGCGGATTGGCCAGCCAATCCCGCTCCCGAGTGGATTGGTTGGCCATTTTTTTTCAATAATCTAACTATCTAGTTATTTCTACTTGACATAATATTATTCGTAAAAATAGATTTATTCGGATACGATTTTTGTGGTTAGCTTATCTTTAGTAATAAATTTAAAAAATAATTTAAAAATTATTAAATTTTGTATCTCTATAAATAGAGTCAAATGTTAACATATTTTCATATACCATCTAAAATTCTCTCTTCTTTCACTACATAATCTCTTCTTATAAATTGTCTCTATTATATTATTTCTATTATGGATCCAAATGATCCTAATTTTTCAAAATATCACTCATTCGGATCTTATAATCCTTCATCTTATCTAAATTCTGGAGAGTATCCGAACTCTCCACCATTTTATACCTCTCAATTTTTGCCAAATCTTTTCCAAAATGCCATTGTTCCAACACCAACCCCTAAAATATTCCACAACACTTATCCTTCGATGGAGCTAGCCAGGTTAAAACTAAAAAGCCTGCACTTATCCAATTTTACTTTTGTAATTTTATGACTTAATCACAATATTTAATCGTGTTATTGAAAACATAATTATTTTTGTAATATATAATTTTAATCTAAACAAATCAGAGTAGATAATATGTGGATGAGAGATAAATTAATTGTTTATTCTGTGAACTGAGTTGCTGATGTGGGTAGAAAATATGTAAGTAGATTGGATTGGATAGGAATTGGGTATGAAAGAGAGAGAAATTAATAATTTATTCCGTGACCTGGATTGGATGGGTTGCTGATGTAGGTAGTCTTAGAACAGAATAATCTTTCTACGGTCATATCGCTAGGACAGAAAAAAATATTATTTTAGAGACCTTATTATATAAGAAAAGTTTATGTTTTTCAAACCAAAATTATTAAAATTAATTTTTTAATCAATAAATACGTAAATACCAAAACAATACTATTTCTATATTTAAGTTACCTAAAATCTCGGCTTATAGTGATATTCAAGTACTACACTCAATTGAGATTTTTTATTACAATAAGACGGTAATCACAAGGACCGATAGAACATAATTCAGAAGATAAATGATGACATAGATATATCAAAAGAGCAAGTCTAGCACAAACTAACATTTTAAAATATTGTTCAAATACTTAAAGTATGTAAAAATATAAGTATTTATTTAAAAATATAACTTTATGCGAAAGTTGAGACCAAAATTTAGAGCTAACATTTTATGAAAATGTATTAGTTATAACTATAGAGGGTTATTAAATTTTAACACTCGACCTGACTCGTGACCAATACTTTTTATCAATTTAAAAAAATTATCACTTTATGTGATGTCATTTTATAGAAGCTTTACTGTAGTGTTCTAGGGTACTCTTTTTCCCTTCATTATTTTTTCAATTAGATTTCAATTAGTTCGAGGTGGTTCAACCATATATATATATATATATGTATATCATTAATACACAATTTTACCTATAAAAAACAAGAATGAAACACGTATGCATTTGTTTCGTGACTGCAAATTTTCGAGGGAGGTGTGGGTTGCGATTCTACCGCATAGACGGACGGCCTTTCTGGAGGAGATGGACTATCGTAGCTGGATACGGTCTAACATTTCTGCAAGTGGTAAGAATAATGAGGATCCTACATGTGCGACTGTCTTTGTTACCACGTGCAGATGGCTTTGGAAGTGGTGAAATGTCGTGATCTTCCAGGATGAACACTGATGGTGCCTCAACAGGCAACCCAAGACAATCAGGAGCACGAGGGATTATTCGTGATGCAACATGACATTGGCTTTGGGGCTTTGCCAATGATATTGAATGTTGCATTTTCCTAGTAGTTGAACTTTGGGTTTTTGTTTTGGGACTCGAGCTGGCTTAGGAGCGTGGATTTCAATAAGTACTTATTGAAGTCGACTCTTCTCTAGCTCTCCTCTATGTCGGACGAGATGTAGCACGAGAGCATCCACTGGCCAACCTCATCAGTCGGGCCAACACACTTATCAACCGTGAGTGGACGACACATATACATCACACATTTAGAGAAGAAAATCGGGAGGCAGATTGTCTCTCTAAGCATGCTTGACTTTAGGTTATGATTATGTTTTGTTCGATATTTCTTTTCCTTTCTACTTGAATATATATCCGGATGATTTGAAGGGGGTTATTTTTCTTCGTTGTACACGTAGTTAATAAATGATAGTGGACACTCTACCCCTCGTATTCTAACAACAAAAAAGGAAACATAAATATTTTTTTGAGGAAGGAAACATAAATTTGAGAGCGTCATAATAAAAATACTGGCGCATTGATGAACCTACCTGCAATTTTACCGAGTAATAAAGGCCATATGTGTCCTAAGCTTCTCTCTGTGTCAGAAAGCTGGAAGTAAACTGCCAACTACCCAAACCAGAGTCGCCTGCCTCTTATTGACCTCTCTCTCCTCAACACCATTTCTCCCTTGGACCAAAGCTAGAGCTTGAGCTAAACCGAGCACAGGGTCTCCCAGGAAGCTGGAAGGACGAAACAAATAAGTTGGACCCAGCCTCCCCAACCCATTCGAGCATTTGGGTTAGTTAGTCGACACTTATCCAAATTTACTCCATACTTCTTTGGGTGAATCTTTTGGGTACCAAGCAGACCTAGGGTTTCGTTTTTTATGGCCTTTTTGATATGAAGTTTGGATCTTTTGGTTAATTACTGCTTGTTAGGAGTAGCCCATATAGTGTTTTAGTTTTAAATGTTTTTGTGTATACTTTACATTGCAGGAATTTGGGGTTGATATGGAATTGGCATTTGGGCGGTTGTCAATTTTGTTTGTTTTGCTTACTTTACTAGGCTCCGAAGCTTCTCAACCTGTAAGATTTCTGGGTTGTTCCTCAATCGCGTTCTTCTGATTCCGTGGTTGCTGATTTTTCTTGTTTATGTGGTTAAGGCATCCAATGGGACCTCACAGGCCGCGTGGATAGCGCCCGCCAATAGAAGCACAAGAGGTCCGTGAAAAGCTCTTTTCTTTTTATGTTATAACTACTCTTTTTGCTGCAAAAGGAACAATTCATGAACCTCCTGTATCGATCCTGGCTCTGTTAAAAGGTTTCCTCTTAGTTGTAAGCTTGTCCAAAGCAGAACAGGCAACCGATTTATCATAAAATTGTAGCCTCAAAGTTCATTTTTAGAATGCTCCAATCTCTGGAGTTGGAGCCTTGCGATCTTTCTATTCTGGCTTAGTCACTAGACTTCTGAAATACAGAAAACGGTTGCTGCAAATGAACTGATTCTTTGTAAGGTTGTGCTAGACAAATTGCAGTCATTACTGATGCAAAGATAATATACTTCTGATATGACCTCCGAGTGAAGCCTTATTCAAAGCAACACGAGTGTTGTTGGTTCATAGTTATGTTTTTCCCTTTAAAAGAAACGTCAGTTAACTTTCAGAGTTGCAAGTGTTTTCCATAAATTTTAGTGTTTTTCTGACTGATAGCATGGTGCCAACCTGGATGGGAGATCTATCCAAATAGGAGCAAATGCTTCAAATATGTAGACAACTCACTACCTTGGAATGAGTCAGAGGCTCGATGCAACGACTATGGTGGACACTTGGCTGCACTGACATCTTCGAAAGATCTAAACTTTGCTCAAGGACTGTGCCGCCAGACAGCAAACGGTTGTTGGGTTGGAGGAAGAGGTGTCAACTCCAGCACTGGTTTTATATGGAAATGGTCTGATAATGCATCATCTTGGAATAACTCGATATACTCTGGAGTATTTCGTAATCCAAATTGCTCCAGCTTGTCATGCCAAAGTTATACCATGGTTGACTCGTGTACATTGGTGAATAGCAACACCACAGTTGTGGACGAGAAATGTAACAGCTCTCATGCTTTTATTTGCATGCTTGATACAGGTATGTCATCATCGAATTCAGTACAACTACATATATGGAAATCTCTTTCATGATTCCTATGTGCTTTATCTGCTATTCTCCCGTCGTCTTGAAGATTTTCACTTCAAAATTTGATAGCTGCTAGAACTCCTCTTTTATCGTGGAATACAAAGAAGCACTTTTTAATGACTCTCTCGACTTCCACTGCTCTTTGATTCCAGAAAGCAAGTGCTACCACATGCGGTGCCACAGGGATTATCTCATAATCCTTGCAGTTGTCAGTGGGTTGATCCTTTGCACTACTTTAGTTGTTGTGATCTGGCTTCTGGCGTATAAGCGGAGCAAGAAGAAGAGGAAGTCCCGTAAATTGGGAAACCCAGCCGCTTCTGCATTGGTTCCTTCGCGTAAAGTCTTCAGCAAAGATGAACTGAGATCTATCACGAAGAATTTTAGTGAAGGAAGTCGGCTTCCTGGAGATGCCAAAACCGGTGGTACTTATAGTGGCCTTCTACCTGATGGATCTAGGGTGGCTGTCAAGAAGCTGAAAAGATCGAGTTTCCAGAGGAAGGAAGAGTTCTATTCAGAGATCGGGAGGATAGCAAAGCTTAACCACCCCAATTTGGTGGCTATTAAAGGATGGTGTTATTATCATGGTGATCGTTACATTGTTTACGAGTTTGTAATTAATGGTCCGCTCGATAGATGGCTGCACCACATACCAAGAGGAGCTAGGAGTCTGGATTGGGCTATGAGGATGAAAATTGCTACCACTGTTGCCCAAGGAATTGCGTAAGTCGACATCTTTTCATTGGAATAAGATCTCTCTGTGCACAATTTAGAATGTTTCATGAGCCTGTATCTTCTGTACATTACATCCGACTTCTAAGTTAATCAGTGATCACTTAATTTGTGCACTTTTCCTTTGGCAGGTTCTTGCATGACAAGGTCAAGCCACAGGTTGTGCATCGGGATATCCGTGCCAGTAACGTACTGCTAGACGAAGAATATGGTGCACATTTGATGGGAGTGGGGCTCTCCAAGTTTGTACCATGGGAAGTGATGCAAGAGAGAACGGTGATGGCAGGCGGCACATACGGATACCTTGCCCCAGAATACGTCTATAGGAATGAGCTGACAACGAAGAGTGATGTCTACAGTTTTGGGGTACTGCTGCTTGAACTAGTGAGCGGTCGCAGGCCTGCTCAGGCAGTTGATTCAGTGGGGTGGCAGAGTATATTTGAGTGGGCCACACCACTGGTGCAAGCACATCGCTATCTAGAGCTCTTGGATCCTCATATATCTGCATCATCATCATATATGCCAGAAGCCGGGGATGTTCAAAAGGTGGTTGATCTGGTATATGCTTGTACGCAGCACGTCCCGTCCATGCGGCCAAGAATGTCTCATGTTGTTCATCAACTGCAGCAGTTGGCTCAGCCACCGATATGAAATCGAGCGACAAACTGCAGTCGATGCATCTTGGCAAATTCGATGGTTAGAATCAGGTAATCAACTGACATAGGATATTAGGCCGGGACGGGAACTGTATTTCGCTGTCAACGATCACCTAGAAGTTGTACTCTTTAACAATTAATTTGTATCGATGACTCTGTACTGAGCTATATATATGCGTAAAATGGATGGTACGAACATTATGGCATCGGCCTAATAATTGCAGGATCAATCAAGTGGAAGGTAACTCACTGTACATTTAGACAACATTGGAAGTTATTTTTACAATTTTTTTTTGTGTTTCTGGGAACCAGAAGTTCTGTTTACAATAGGGTCTCAAGAAATGCCAAGATTGCCAAGCCAGCTGCCCAGACATCATCATCGAGTACATGCTCTGCAGGGGAGTGGCTAACCCCTCCGCGGCAGCGAACAAATAGCATACCGACCTATCAAAAGTTGCAGAGATCAACGATATCAATGGCGGTAATGCAATAGTATTCGGCGAGTGCAAGGAAAGGACAGCCAACGTATTGAACTGACCTTGGTTAGATGAGACATTGCCATTGCATCATGTCCAGCTCCGCTCATAAGCACGGGGACTTCATCTTGAATGCCGCCCATCATCCTTTTGAGTGCGGTATCTGCTGCCGACTTCAGTTGTGAACTTAGCTCGGAATCACACTCTACCGCGTTCGCATCATGCTGAAATAAAGCCGACACAAAGTTTTGTTATTGCCAATTTGTGGTGGAAAGAACAGAGTTGCTCACTGGGTAAACAGTCTTCACCTTGCGTTCAATGTCACAAGAAACTGAACGCTGATCACATATTTTGTGCATCTGGTTGACTAGTTCATAGAGAACAGCTTCTCGACCATTGTCATCTATTGCACGTAAATCGACGGTGAAAGTCACCTGCAACAACGAAGATTTTGAGTTCAAGTGACCTAGGAGAGGTGGGGAAAATTGTCCTCAGAAATAGTAGTAACTTGCTTGCCTGGCCTGGAATGACATTACTTGCACTTGGCCAAGTGGATATTTCTCCGACCGTACAAACAAGAGAGCTGGAGAGGGATTCCAGCATGATATTGCTGCAACTCTGATCGTAAGATAGATATCTTCTGGGATCTTTACAGAGGCTTTCCAACAAAACAATCAATTCAGCAGCTGCAGCCATCGGGTCCTGACGCAAAGACATTGGAACTGTTCCCGCATGCCCCTGTGTACCTCTCACCGTGACCTGCAAATTTCAGTTCATAAGCACAGTCAATCGTTATAGCGATATGCATTAGCACCGCTATTTACTGCTGATAACAATGTACCTTCAGCCGTGTTTGTCCAGCAATTCCTTTAACAACGCCAAGGGGGAAACCGAACCATTCTAATACAGGTCCTTGCTCTATGTGAACCTGGTGGGAATTCAACAACAATGCATACTAAGGAGAAGTAGAAAAAGGAACTGAAAATTGACGAAGTGGCAATACCAGGACCATATACCTCAATATAAGCTGACACTGAACTCGGGTCGTACTTGAGGCTGGCTAGTCGTTCCTCTGAGATGTCAATTGACCTCTCCTTGAGAGCACGTTTCACCGTCACATTACTGGTAAAGAATCATATATAAATATAGCCATAACAAGAGATATTGAGATCATGTGTATGGCTGTGTGGGTTAAGCAAAGGAAACCTCTTGTCAGCAACGCTCAAAGCTGAAGCTGGTAGAGAGCCGGACAAAGCTGCGCTACCGAGAAAAGTTGTTTGAAACCTTACTCCCTCCTCGTCACTGAATGCAATCACCTGCCAAGTTGAGTTAGAAGCAATTGATCCTAGAGCATCATCATCAAGGTACAGAGAAAATAAGTTGCAAGCTACCTCTACAGGGCGATTTAGTCTTCCAAGTGTTCCGTTGCTCTTCAAGACCTTGAGGGCCGAAATGGCAGAAATGATGCCTAGTGCACCATCAAACTTCCCGGCATCCACAACGGTATCCTGTTACAGAAAAGAATACACTTTATGATCAAACAAACTGATACCAGGAGACCTCACCTGGTAGAGAAAGAAGCGATAATTACCAAATGAGAGCCGATCAGTAGAGCTTCAGCACTGGAATTAGACCCCTCAACTCTACCATGTACATTTCCCATATCATCCATCCACCTGCAATTAATCTAAGCAAGCGTCAGCCAAGGAACTCGTTTTTTTCTCTCTGTCCTGGAAGAATAAAGGGAATGTGATGCAGCCAGAGGCTTGTAGAACGAAAGCGATTGTTTCGTTGATTTTAAGAATACGGAAGGCGACAGAGAATTAGGATATAAATTAATCTCCTAATAAAAATCCAAGACATCCTAACAATAATTCAAAACCTATAGATAATTATCAAATCCAATGAATAAAATAAGAGAGAGAGAGAGAGAGAGTCTAACGTGGCTAAACCAGCATCCTCCATCCAAGCACGAATAAGATTAGCTGCCTCCACAGCTGCCGGGCTCATGAACGTCCTTTCGAGATATCCCTCGGCATCGCTCACCTGCTCAATCAATCCATTTACGGATTCTGAATTGGATACGAAGATTCTAACGAAATAAAACACGAACATACAGCAAAGAAGCTACCTTTGAAAGTTGGTCGAGCATAGAAAGAGCGTCGTCCCTTAAGATGCCTTGGAACAAATCATCCCTTCTACTCTGATCATCATCATCGGAGAACATGTAAGTGGCGGAGGATACCAGTGCAGAAGACAGCAACAGCGCCGCCACAAACCACCTCATCATCACGGCTACGTCCCGACAAGTTACTTCTATGATCTTTCTATTGCTCTGTCTTCTCTTCCCGGCCCGGTAAGAGAGTCGCAAAACACAAGTTTGCAACTATCTCACGAGGGGAAGGAAGGGGGCAACACAATCACCGATAAATAAATGACAGGTAGGATCCTCTTTCAATCTCTTTAATTAATTTCCTGATTTGACGTAGGAGGGCATTACCGGTAGTGAGAGGTGTGTGGCTGCTGATTCCCCACACGTGACCTTGACGTACATCATCGAAGTTTCGAGTTCGATTTATTAAGAGATTATAGACAGTATCTGAATCTAAATATTAGAGATTAAAAAAATTTGATTTTCAGTCGTATGAATTGAAATCTAACAAAGTATTATATATTAAGGTTTCAATTCGTGGCTTGAAACTTAATTAGTCGGATCGCGGGTGATTTCCACTAAAAGAGAAATGAATGAAAGACTACGAGGTGTAACGCATCTGGGCAAATGGTTGCTTAATTTAGTGAGGAAGATTCGTCCAAAGTAGGAGGGATGGAGGTAGGGGCTCGTGAATCTTACGAATATTGCTTGTCCGAGTCATCCACGTGGGTCCCATGGTGAGTGACTGATGGCCTTTGCTATTTTGTTTCTTTCGCATCCTGTTTTTATAATCACGCATTCCCCGGTATGGAAGTGACTAGTTTATTATTAACAAACCCCTTCAACAAATCGATGCATTAGTGCAAGGTGTTATATGAACAACCGTAATTAATCTATATTCAAGCCCATACTAAATTACCAATTATTTTCACAAAGTTGGAGATTTAAATTCTACTTAAAAGAATCAAATCTTCTTACTACTTTTTTAATAAAAAAATTAATAATAATAATATTTACAACTTATTTAGTATGGAATCCTCTTACTATTTGAGAACAAACTGGTGTTCATATTGTTGTTACTATTGTTTTACCCATCGAGAAAAGGGATTATAATTATAATTTGTAACTGACCAAAAAAATATAATTTGTATGGGGCATGCGAGAATTAAAAGAGTTATCTTAAAAAAACAATTAAAAGAGTTTAGGGAGTCCGAGTTGAGAAATGGGCTGATAAAAACTTTAAAAGGCCTAGCAACCAGTGTTAAAATCCGCATTTAAGAAAAGCTCAAGACATGGAATGGCCCAACAAAAAAAGGGCAAGCCCAAAAATCTTTTAACCGGTGGGTCTTCGGATAATCTTCCTATGATTTACACCAAAAGAAAAGCATACAATTAAAAACCATCAGAATTATTACATGAGGTTATTTTTACCTAAAAGTTTCTAAGCATACAAGTTAATCCTTTTGCTTATCTATTTATAAAAAAATTAAGGCATAAAAAAGCTCTTAA
This sequence comes from Hypericum androsaemum, assembly GCA_963995505.1. Lineage (NCBI taxonomy): Eukaryota > Viridiplantae > Streptophyta > Magnoliopsida > Malpighiales > Hypericaceae > Hypericum > Hypericum androsaemum. Next base: position 208,035 of record OZ023196.1, read on the forward strand.
TTTATTATAAAATTGCTGGGTTGGAGTGAAGTCACGCGGATAGTACACCCTTTTATCATTTGCGTGCATGCATTTTTCATGACCTTATTTTGTGGATGCGATACAAGGTCTGTTGAAATGGGTGATTATATATATCACCCAAAAAAAGGGGCGATTATAAACAAGGTTGAAACGTGCAGCTTTCTAGTTTATGCGCTATTAGCACAAGTTTTTTTTTTCAAAAAAATACCAACGAGCAATTTTATGATACAGTAGTCTGATTATATCAAGTGGAAAGAATTGGAATTACAATAATAAAACTAAGAAAAAATGTATATGTTGGTGTTAGTATTAATTGAATGGAGAAAATATGGAAAGGCATAACAAATTTAAATCGAGCATGCATGAGTGAGTTAGCACCAGTCCAAAGCCCAAAGCCCAAGCATAGATGCCGCAGCGTTAAAAAAATGAAACAAATTTAAATGTCAGAAGTGGGATTTGAACCCACGCCCTCTTTCGAAGACCAGAACTTGAGTCTGGCGCCTTAGACCACTCGGCCATCCTGACTTGTTGTTTAGTTTTAAATAATGTACAAATATACATAAATATTTATCTCCTCGTCCTGCTGCCTCCGGGGTTTCGTTTGATTCTTGGTCGGGAAGCGACATAATTGATTATTTGAGTATGGTTATAATTAAACCATAATGACAAATGATATTGCACAAACCTTGCAATCCACCCCAAACCCCTTTAACATATCCTTTCTCTTTCTTCACAACATCAATCTCCACATTTTTATTCTTGTGGTACATGATTTTTATTTTCCTTGAATATGCATATATACGGTTTTCAATTGTCATGGACGTATTAGTGTGTGTATATATATAGTCGAAGAAACCACATTATTTTTGAAGGTGAATCAAAAGATAAATTCGAAGCTTATATTCGAACAAAGTATTACTTAAAGTTAAAACGGTGGATTCCTTGATTTAGCTAAATGACGAAACATAAAAGCATCAGTGTTTATGGTCATTGCATGGTTTGTGCGGGTTATTTTTTGCATAGGTGTGCATGTAAATCGCGAACATGTTTGTTATTAATTTTTTCGAAGATATTGTAGTACTTATTCCTATATATAAATAAATAAATTTACTTATCAAAAAAAATATTATTATTAATCATCTGAAAAATAAAAAAGAAACCGGTTCCTCACCCGTTTTTGACATCGCACTAATACCATTAATCAATTAGCCATGGCGTTTATGAAGTTTCATGTGCGAACTAATTAATTACTTTTTACTAATTTATAATGACTGTTCGTCTACGTTATGCGTTAAACAGTTGTTGATACGTTTCGTAGCAAACTTTTGCGTACGTATGTGCCTGTTAAACTTATGACAATCTAATGCTTCTCTTATTTTTCAAATTGGTTTTACATGAAATGTACATTTTTCGCTACTTTTCTGATTACATACAAATTAGACCTTTTAATTTTGAAGAAAATATTTTACGACCAAAGTCTTCTTAAAAGAATTATTCGATTAAAATATTATTTCCTCTTAACAAAAATTTTCAGATATACAAACCAGCAACGTAAACTATTTTTGAATAATTTTCTGAAATAGCACCTAAAACTATTAATAATCTCGATAAACCGTCGAGATCATATAATGCTTAAAATAATAAGATTTTAGTAAACCTTTATAGTAATTAGGACCTTCAATAAAATTATGTTATCTATCTTTTTACTTTAGTTAATTCAGTAAATCTACGTATATGAAAATGAGAAAAGAAGAGAAAGAAAAAAGGGAAAAGGTTGCCGGCCAGACAAATTTTTTCAAGATCAGGTAATCTTCATACGGAAGCAATATGTGAAGCAAGCATAAATCCAACGAAACCCTGATCCTCAAAAATACCTTTTACACAAATATCAAACTTGTAAAGCTAGGCTCCTTAAAGTAACAAGTTGGTGACTTACTCCCCCAGGCTAGCTTTTATCTCACTTTTTTTAAGAGAGGAAATCTTAATATGCACTATATATATATATATTTTTTTTTTTTGGGGTAAAGATTGTATATTTATAAAAAGCCAAAAGGCATAAGCAACAGAAAGTACGAAGCTCTCCGAACTTGAAGAGAAAACAAGAAAAGTCTCAAGTTACAGATTCTTGTAAGCCTCTAAGAAAGAAAGGAGAGATTGATTGTGGATGATAGAAGCATCAGTCCAAAGGATCCATTCTTGAGCATGAAAGAGAATGGAATGCAAGAGAAGCTCAGAGTCACACATAGCTTCGTTGAAAATGATCCCGTTCCGAAGAAGCCAGAGCCCCCACGAGGTAGAGGCAAAGATCAAAAGCCAAACCTTCTCCCGCATTCTATCCCTAAGCAAGAATAACCACTGCTCTAGAGCGTCCACGATTGTCGGATCTACACACCATGAGAAGCCCAAGCTCTTGGCGAAAAAATTCCAAATACGTCACGCTACTTTACAATGGAGAAAAAGGTGGGTGGCAGTTTCATCTTCATCACCGCAGAGGGGGCATAAGCAATCCCATCTCTCAATGCAATTCCTCCGGATCAAGATGTCCCTAGTTGGTAGTCTTTTTTGCAAAGAGAGCCAAAGAAAGCATTGCACCTTTATAGGGAGCTAGTTTTGCCAAACCCGAAGAAGAGCATCTGAGCTTGGGTGTCGGGAGCCTGCAGACGTGAGAATGTGCATCATCTGCTTTGAAGTGTACGCCTTCTCCGAGCTTGCAGACCAAAGAAGCAAATCTACATCAGAAATCTTTGGATGAGTCCTAGCCAAATGGGCGAGAAGATCAGACTCAAGCTCAGCCTTCCATGCGAAAAGAATTCGCCTCCAACGTGGCTTCCATTTCCACACACCAAATTCCCAAGAACCACAGTCCCTAATTTTGGCCAGCTTGTCCTCTGCAGTATAAAATAAACGGGGGAAAATGGAGGCAAGAGGGTCTGCACTTAACCAAGCATCCGTCCAGAAGAAAAACTTGTCCTAGGAGCCCAGTTGCAGACTAGTGTTCTAAAGGAAGGCGAGATGGCTACTCGAGTTGTTGAAGACGGTATGCCTAATGTCCGACCAGGCCCCTCCACCAGAGGAAGCAGGAGGAATGTCAATAGAAGAAGAGGCCTGAAAGTTATGAATCTTTGCAATAATAAAGGCCCAATTGGAACTTGGGTTTGAGAGAAAATTCCACACCCACTTTAGCATAAGAGCTTGGTTCTTTAGCAGTAAATTTTTGATACCCAACCCACCCTGAGTGTGTGGTTCTCTGCACTAGTTCCCACCTAATTGGAGAGGACTTTGTAACTTTAAGCTCCTTGACCAGAGGAATTTCCTGAACTTCTTCTCAATCGCATTTAGGACGCCTTTTGGAATGCAGTAGATGGAAAGGAAATAAACTGGAAGGCAAGACAAGACTGAGTTGATCAGGGTTAATCTCCCGCCAAGGGAGAGCAGGATTCTTTCCATTTGGAGAGGCGGCAGTCAATAACATCCAAGACAGGCTTTCAGAACTTGATCCGCCGTATGTTACACCTGATTGGCAACCCAAGATACTTCATTGGAAGGGCTTCAAGCTTACAACCCTAGTAACTCGAGGGTGAAGCCATCCAGGCCTCGTCAATATTCATTGAGAACATCGAGGTTTTTGCTGGGTTGATACGAAGACCAGAGATAATGCCAAAGACAGCGACAATATGATTCAATCTACGGATACTTCGCTCATCCTTATCGCAAAAAAGCACCGTGTCGTCAGCATATTGAAGCAAGACTTGCTAAGAACCATTTGGAAGCTTGATACCCCTCACCAGACTCAGCTCAACCGCCTTGTTGATAACCACCCTTAGACCCTCCGAAGCCAAGATGAACAGGAAAGGCAGAAGGGGATCCCCTTAACACAATCCCCTCTCGCAATTGAATAACTTCGTGGGAGAACCATTCACTAGGACAGAAGCCATTGCACTGCGAACACACCCCCTCATCCAGTTGCGCCATTTTGGACCAAAGCCTATAGCGAGTTGCACCTCATCCAAATAATCCCAATTTACACAGTCGAAAGCCTTCGAGAAGTCCAGTTTTATGATCACACCCTCCTTTTTCCGCCTACGAAGAAAGGCTATCACTTCATTAACAATCATTATGCTCTCTACGATTTGTCTGCCTTTGATGAAACCAGATTGCTCAATCCCGACAACTTCATATATGACCAACCTCAAGCGATTTGCCAACAACTTGGAAATCACTTTGTACAAGCTCCCTATTAGGCTAATAGGTCTGAGATTATCCACTGAGGGAGATCCTGACTTTTTTGGCACCAAAGTAATAAAAGAAGATGACACATAAAGGTGGATCGAGCCAGTCAAGAAGAAGTGTTGGACAAAACAGAGGAGATCGACTTTAATTATATCCCAAGCATTCCTGAAGAAATTTAGATTAAAACCATCAGGACTTGGAGAGTTATCCCCATCACAGCTCCAAATTGAATCTCTGATCTCCTCCAAAGTTGGATCAGCTTCCAGGAAAGAGACCGAGTTGGAACATAATTTGACAAATAGTCCCGGGTCAATTCGAGGTCGTTTCTTCAAAGGATCACAAAACTGATTACTGAAATGCTGAAAGATGGAGGATTTGATCTCGCGAGGTCGGTAGGAAAGAGAGCCATTTACATTCAAGCACCCAATATGATTAGAGTTTCGACGCCAATTTGTTGTGGCATGGAAACATTTTGTATTGCAGTCTCCGCTTGTCCCCCAGTTCAAACGCAATTTTTGCTTCCACAAGCTCTCTAAATGATTCTTTCGAGACCTCAAATCTGCTGGCAAGGAAAACTTGAGTTGTTGGTCTGAGACTGTGAGAGGCGAGAGCTCTTCCTTCTGGTCCAGAGAGTGCAGAACCAGCTCAATTTCAGCAATCTTTTTCCCTACAAAGCCAAAGTGCTCTTTATTCCAACTAATGAGCTTTGACTTAAGAAAAACAAGCTTGTTGACAATGCGATTTGGGCCAAAAGTACAAAGGTCCAGCTCCTTCCACCAATTTGCCACTAAATCAGAGAAACCTAAGTGATCCCACCAACAATTAAGAGTTCGAAAAGGCTTAGGGCCTCAATCTTCAACCGCAGACTGAAGAAGGATCAGGTTATGATCAGAAACTCCTTTTGAGAGAGCCAGTTAGAGAAGAGAAGGGTGAGATTGAAGCCAACTTGGAGAGAACAAGAGGCGGTCCAGCCTACTCGCTGAGTTGTTTTTCCTTCAGGTGAACTTAAAGCATTGGAGCGGAAGGTCAATTAAACCACAATTGTTGATAAAGTTGTTGAAACTTCTCATACCCAGAGTGATCCCGCCTACCCAATTTTTCTTCTCAGACCCATTTCTGACCACATTGAAGTCTCCAATAATTATAAAACTAGAGGCCGGAGACAAAACTTTGAAGCTAAGGATTTATGCCAAATAAGCTCCTGCTCTGGATGTGTGTGAGGGCCGTAGAGATTAATAATACAATCCGACTCCCCGGAATCAACAAAAGAACTAGAGACAGCCAACCAGCGACCGACCTTGAAGACATTAGTCATTCGGAAGAAAGAGGTGCTCCAGATACACATGATACCACCCTTACTACCTACCGCCGGAACAAAACTCTAGTCAAAATCTTCCACACACCACATTTGCTTAACCCACAGATCTTTTAACGCCTCCATTTTAGATTTTTTAATCAAAAGAAAACCCAGACTAGAAGCACTTACCCTCCTGCAAACCTCCCTCCTCCTAGAAAGGGAGTTTCCACCCCTAATATTCCAGGTTGTAATATTCATAAAGGAGGTGGTAGCTCCCGGTCCACCTCATCTACTACCTTCGCGAGGGAAGCAGTAGGACTATTCTGACCTTCCAACTCAAGAATAACTCCCAAGAGAGATATAGTTTCCCATGTTTCCTTGGCCCTCTCTGAAGGAGGAGGAGATGCGACATCGAGGAAAGCGACACCTGAAGGAGCAGAGCTGTCCGCCATGCAAAGATTATCACCCCTGTCTAAAGCACCAGACAAAGATGAAATAGGTTTTTTTGAGCCCATCCTAGGTTTTTTCTTTTGCAAGAGGAGAGCGGCAGCCTTCTCGGTTGGCTTCCTCTACCTCAAGGTGCTGCGATGAGAAGTTAACTCCGGGCTGATAACTTGAGAGATGACTTTAACTGGGCTTAAGAGTGTGGCTTCCTCGGGGTGGTCCAGGATCGGAATCACAGACAAGGAGTTTACACCAGGCCTCGGTCAAATAAAAACACAATAGGGTAAAAATCCTCGCCCAGAATTTTTACTGGGCCACAAACTACCTCCTTAGGCCCAATAGGAGGAGAGCAAGGGGCCAGAGAGGGCAAAACAGTGTCCACAAACCAAGGAGAGGACAAAATCTTACACACGAGTACAGAGCTTGAAGTACCAACCCCCTCGAAAACAACCTGTAACCCAGGCTCCAGAGAAGTGACAGGAGAGGGGGAGATAGGACTAGCACACTGAGCACCCATGAGAGGGGAGATAAACAGCAGCGATAGAGGGAGAGACAGAGTACCCTCCCCCGCCCTAGGGGAAGTCAGAAAAATAGGGGCCACCTTTTCACACCCTAGTGACTTCGACCCTTCAACACCTTTGGACTTTGCAACCCAAGACACACCAGGAGACGACAGAGAAAGATTAGAGCAAGAGGGACCAAGGCAGCCTGGGGACGGGCACAAACTAAACTAGAGACATCATCAAGCCCATAAGAAACTTGGCCAACCCTCCTCCTAAGGTCATCAAGATAGCCAAAAACTCCACCAGATTCTTCCAATTCCCCCGCTTCCATGGCACAGACCTCCGTGAGGGAGACAAAGTATGATTTGCCCTTAATCGAGACATTAAAAGTCTTATTGATCCAGCTCAAATCTGAAGAGGAGATAAGAACGTTCGCCACATCCAATCTCCTCCTGTGAGACGTATTTGAGTGAACCTTGATTGGGGGTCCAATGTGCGAGACGATCTATTCCACGAACTCGTCGGTCCAGACTTGAATAGGAACTCCCCTGACCTGTAACCAATGGCACCTCGAGGTGGCTCTATAACCCTGAGACCACGGAAATATCGAAAGAAAAAAAGGCTTAAGCTTAGGAAGCCAGATTAGCATTTCCTCCTCGAATTGAAAAGAAACTAGGATTTCATCTCAGCTAATCATTCTTACCTGGGAAGAAGGCACACCATAGTTGAAGAGATTGAGATGAATACACTTAAGTTGGCGAGCATCTTGTAACTTAGCAACTAGGCTGCGCCTTAGCCACCCGTCATTGGTCTCCTCTGGTGGTTCATAAATGAAAGAACCGTCTACGTCATCCTTTGTCCTTGCTACCCCAGAAGGGGTAGAACCCCCGAACAACTATAGCAAAGGACTGGCCCTTTCTCACCCAAGCAACATCTTTATAGACTTCTTTCCCTTTCAGCTTCAGAACCACCGTAGGAGGTTTACTTTTGGAGGACTCTTTAGTGAACCTGGCCAGAGAGACAAACAGTTTCTTGTTTCCAGCATGCAAACCGTTAGCTTTGGAAATAACAAAGCTGCAATCTTCAGAGGGTGGGATCCTGATAAAACCAAATCTCGTGTTTCTCCGAGAGATTTTTGCCGCCACATACGCATCTTCAACCTTGCAGATCTTGTTGAAACACCCCATAACGAGCCATTGTTCCACTGAGCCAGAAGGTTGCCGACGTACAGAGTAGTGGTCGAAACACCTCAGCCACGAGACCCCGAGGACCCACCGCCGCCGCCGGCCCTTCCCATCGGCGGAAGGAGGGACCAAGCGGTGGAGCCCTAGTTTTAGTAGAAGTAGAGAGAGAGAGAGAGATAGAAAGGTTTCGGATTTTAACTATCTATATATTTTAACTACCTTGTATCCCAACACCCAATGAATTGACTATCCTAGGTGTGAGAGATTGTTTGAACTCAAGATCTCTTAATGTGAGTTAGTTTAACCAAGTGTTGGTTAATGAGTATCTATATATGCAAAAATAAGTATTGATTTTCTTGAATAGAAAAACATTCGTCACGAAAAGATGGAGAGAGAGAGGTAGAAAACACAAATATAACGTACGTACGCTACATATTTTTGGTCTTTTAATTAGAAGGGACACAATTCGTGCCTTGCTATGATATCTCACTTCCAAATTTTCCTATCATTTACCTTCATCACCATATAAGTTTTATATAAACATATAGCCCAAACCAGTCAACCACTTCTTCTCTAAACATATAGAGTTTGAAAAATATTACAGGACAAGGTGGGGGAGGGACATGGGACCAAGACATGAACATGTCTTGGTGTTAGTAGGACTCCTGGCATGGTTAGCCAGTGGAGCTCATGGGGTATCATCACAACCATTTTCTGGTCGTAATCATCATGATCAAATGAGAATGATGAAGGCCTTCAAGTCCTCCCTAACCCGCCGCGAATTGGCGTCCGGTGACGCCTCCTCTCCTTCTCCGAGTCCTGGCATTTTCGCCTCACCTCCGGCACCTGCTCCCGAGGTATAACTCTTAAATCGGGTTCGAGTCTGGCAGGACTGCGACTACATTTATTTATAATGATGACGATGTATATGATGGATACAGGATGCAAGTAGTACAATATTGTACCGTCCTAATGAGTATAAAGTAACATCATACGGAGCGGATCCGAGCGGGAGAAACGATAGCACGGCGGCCATATTGAAGGCTCTCTCGGATGCTGCGAGTGGTCCGAGCGATGGTTTCTTGATGAAAGGAATCGCCAATCTTGGAGGAGCCTGGATTAATCTTGAAGGTGGGAATTACTTGATCAGCCATCCTATTCGCTTTCCTGTCGCTGGAGTTGGGAATCTCGTGGTAAGTATCACATCTATGTTCTATTTGAAAGAGGTTAGTGTTCTTCGTTTATGAAAAAAAAGTTGTCAAATTTGAGTGATAAAATTGGACCGGAAGAATTTGTCGTCTTTTTTTAAGATAAATTTTTACTTCATGTCATGGTTTGAACCTGGACTTCTTTGAATTTATCCACGTCCATTAGGCTAAATGTCATTTGAAAAACTAAATATATTACAAAATTGTATCGTCTGGGAATTAATTAGTATCATATCTAAATGTCCAATTAAGTGAAAAGTTTTTCAGATCTGTCTGTATTCATAGTCCTATGTAGAAAATTTGGCAACCGTACCTTTTTTCTGGAAACCGTACTTTTGGAATGGAATTCGTTATGATCACAATTTATTAGAGAAAATTGGGTATAACTTGGAATTCTTCACCGGTTAGGCGGCTGCGGATGACTTTTGTCTTGGACGGCTTCATCAAGGGAGACCACATTGCTAAATTTTATTGATCACCTAAGAATATCCTAGTTATCACTTGATTAATTGTTTACTTTCGTATAATTTGTTAATTATGTCCATCGCTAAATATCATGTTAAAAGTTCTTTGGGCTAATATTGTTTTCTATTTAACATCAGATCAGTGGAGGAACACTACGAGCCTCGGATGATTTTCCAACAAATGGATATCTGATTGATTTATCGGCTCCACCATCACAATCAAATCCTTCATCAGCCCCATCTTCCTATTCCTACGAATTCGTTACACTTAGAGACCTGATGCTGGATTGCAACTTTAGAGGGGGAGGCATCTCCGCCATCAAAGCGCTCCGGACTAGTATCGACAATTGCTACATTGCGCATTTCGAAAGCAACGGAATATTCGTTCAGAGCGGCCATGAGACCTACATCCGGAACTCCTTCCTCGGCCAACACATAACCGCCGGGGGCGATCCGGGGGAACGGAACTTCTCAGGGACGGCAATCACGCTTGCTGGCAACGACAACATGGTCACTGATACGGTGATCTTCTCGGCCAAGGTGGGAATCATGATATCGGGACAGGCAAACACGCTTTCAGGAGTACATTGTTACAACAAGGCAACAGGGTTCGGGGGGACGGGAATTTACCTTAAGCTACCCGGATTGACACAGACAAGGATCGTCAATTGTTACATGGACTACACCGGAATCGTAGTCGAAGACCCCGTCCAATTAACCATCACCAACAGCTTCTTCCTCGGCGACGCATTTGTTCTACTCAAGTCAATCAATGGAATTGCCAATGGGATCAACATTGTGGATAACATGTTCTCCGGGTCCAATAAAGGGATCGACATTGTTCAATTGGATGGTCCATTCAAACAAATTGACCAAGTTGTGGTGGACAGGAACAACGTCAATGGGATGAATCTAAGGGCAACGGTTGCTAGGGGCAAGGTACAAGGAAATGGGACATCCTGGGAGGTAGATTTTAGTCCAATTTTATTATTTCCAAACCTAATTAATCATGTCCAATACTCCCTTAGTACGAGTGGCATATTGTTCCCGAGTCACGCGCTGAGAAATATTTCGGACAATCGGGTCACGGTTGAGACAAATGTTGCTGTAACGGGGAGCATTTTCGTGGCCGTAGATCAAGGCGTAACAAGTTAAGTCGATTCCAATTTCTATTCAATTTTTTTGTCCTAAATTGATTGAGTGGTGGAATTTGCTTATTGTGAATAGCAGAAGGGGAATTTGTTACTTGATTCAATTAATTAAGATATAGTGTTAATTTAGTATAATGGAAATGTACGGGTCCATTTGGACGTAGAAGGTCATCGTTCCTAATATATCAAAGAAAAGGTTATCGTTCCTAGTCCAAAGTTGTGTCCGGCGTGATTGAAGGTTATCTTGCCAAAACCCAAGAATATGATCATTTTTTTAACTTACCGGTAGCCGAACAATTACTTAGTAGACTAACCTTTATTTTTTTTAGAAGAATGACACAAAGTTTATATTAAATAAACGGATTACAATACTGAAATAAACGATACAAAGACAAATTACACCAAAATATAAAACAAAAATTAATCTGAAAGTAACAGAGTGACATGACAAAATATAAAATAAAAATTAATCTGAAAGTAACAGGGTGACATGAGTGGGATAACCTTATTTGAGGCACACATGTCTACAAATACTGTACAGGGATGACTACAAAGGATGTCAAAATTTTCACTACAAAGTAATAAAGCTGTATTTTTTTGAACTTAAGCAAAATAATAAATCTGTTTTTTCAAGTCTCGAATTCTAGATGTCTAATTAAACGAAAAACTACTCATGTAAAATATTTTTGTGGTCAATTCATGTAAAACGTTTTTTTCATGTAAAACGTTTGGTAGTAGAGAATATTGAGTTTTTTGAACGGCACGAACGGGAGAAATTATGTCCTATCCACGAGAAGCGAGTACATAAAAGGAAACATCGTGTAGGACTAACCGGAACCTCTTATTTTCAGCTCCGACCATGCTTGTTTTCAAATCGGTTGACTGAATTTGTTAGCCCGTCACATCAAACCGCTCATACAGATGTAGCAGTTGTAAGAATACCGGACCCTTGCACCAGAAATAGCTGACTACTTTTGGACGAGGTCCAGACGCTAATCAAATTAGGTTCCATATCAGGTGACATCAGAAGAGAGAATGATGTATTATAGGTTGTTGTTCTGTTTTAGTCATCGGAGTTAGGAATTGTCAGAGTAAATAAAGCTATCGATGGTCAGCTTTAAATAGAGCAGTTGGAATGATGAAATATTGTGGTTAGATGATGGCCTAACTTTTTATTGATCCCTATGCTGATTATGTCTTAGATATGGATGACAATGGATAGATTGAGCAAAATCAATCGAGTCCAGATCCGAACTTTTTGTTGATCCATATCTCATATATAAATTCGTTGAGTCTAAACTTTTAGATCTAAGTGGTTATGGAGCTTGATGGACTGAACACTGGCCTACTAGTATCGATGATCCAACAACAAAAAATTTTGGATCTTAATTGGTGTTCGAGTTCTATTAGTATTGTAGTAGAGTTGCGTTTTTTTTTCCGGATCAATACTCTTTGATATTATTGTAATCGTATGTGTGGTAGAATAATGAAAAAACCCTATCATTACGACGTTATCAGTTTGACAAACTGAGTTAAATTACAATATCTTTTTTTTGTTATTTGTCTTAATGCGTATTAATTCCCAACACTAAGTCCAATCCACACATTCATCAGATACAAAAGTCAAAACATCTTGATTTAGGAACTGGAGGCTCATTGCTGATGGGCTTGCTAGGCCATCTGGTGGGCCAAGAGTGACCTTGTACAACGTGCGGGACAGTATGGGCTTTTCCCGGTCGAGTTGAAATTGAAGACGTGGTAGTGACTTCATTATTTTGTCCCGGAATTAGTTAGTACTCGGAAATAAAAAGCTAGAACACGACAAGGATTTTAAATTTTGTCCTTCCACAAGAAGATGTTAGAAACAGATTTACGGAGAATAATTTTATAAATTACAATGATGAAAAATGTATCGGAATGATGAATCCAGTGAATTACGAAGAGAATAATGAACAACTTTTTCATAGGTAAAAAAAAGAGAATAATGAACATTATTTGTAAGGAATTAAGTTACACTTGTCCATCGCTTAAAATTAATCGAACATGATAATTTTAACAGATCTAAAATCTATGGGGTTGGAACTAATCCACGGTAATAAAATAAGAGAGTAAGCGGGAATATTGTAGCCTATTTGTCCATTGAATATTCTAATTTAAAAATAATGAGTGAGCTGTAAATATTTAAGAAAGAAAGTGTTGGGAGATATAATCTTGAACAAATGTATAATAAATCTTTATATACAATCTATACTCTACTCCCTTCAAACAAAATCTATTTATCTAAAATAGTTGTCATTCGACAACAATAAATCACATAATTAAATTATTTTCTAAGTATGTTAGAATCTCCTTCATCTCATATAAAATACAGACAAAATAATGCTATTTGCACAAGTACCAAAGTAATTGTCATATTTAATACGGAAGTTGCCTCATAATTTTTTTTCGTGAACTAATGTGTGTAGCAATTAAAGCAAGGCAGGCAGGAGTGTAATTAATATTGCTAGCTTTTAATAAGGACCGTGTGATTGGGGAATCAACGGTTGAAAAACGAGGGATCGCTGGAAAGCGACAACTGGAAACCATTTTTCTAAAAAAAAGTTGAGCCATCTCATCGCATACAAATGTACGTTCTTCTTTACAGAAAGGGTACACAAAAGCTTTTAAATATGGTCAGTTACGGACGCTCATGCGTTCCATTATTCACCGACTGTCTTTAACCTTTTGGGGTAAGTTAAATCATTTATTGATTTCAATAGAAACTACGATATTAATTTAGAAGGGGGCGATGCGCGTAATTTTACGATGATCCCCAAAATTTATCACGATAGAATGCGTATGCTATAGAGCGTACCATATGTAGAATAAATTCTATAATCCTACAGAATGGCCACATAAAACTTAGTGAACCATCCAATAGCAATTGCTGGAAAATTTAAAAGGTTCAATTAATCCAAATAACTGCCACAAAACAATAAACCGTACAAACTTCTGATGCACCATCAAATCCTCTCAAATGCGGAGAAGTTTTATGGTGATTCTTACATATCAAGTCACATAATAACTTGGTATGTACCCACCAATCAATGGTTGACAAATAGATTAGTACATTTTATAATTTTAAATGAGTAGGATAATTAATTATGGAAAGAAAAACAAGATATCAGTAGGATAATTAATTATGAAAAGAAAGTCAAGATATTATGGTAATATAGTTGTTACAAAATATTTCATAAATAAAGTTTTTTGGATCAGAAAATAAATAAACAAACGATTAATAAAAAAGCCTAACTTTGTATTTTATTTTACCTCTCCTAAATAGGGCCATAAATATAATTAAAAAAATAATATTAAAATTAGTTAAGTGATTATTAACTTTGCACTTAACAATCCGTGCTCAACAAACCGAGAGAAATAATTATTAATAGAAGAATTAATTATAATATAATATTATAAATCACCAAAAAATAAATCATTGATAATAACGCTCAAATTATATCTATCACAACATAAATTAAAATATGCATTTCACTTATCAAAGTATAAAATAATAATATTAGTCAACAATTATTTAATTCCCTGATTATATGTATAACGTCATTATATATATTATATTGTGCAAATATTCTAATGATAAAATTATAGCGCATAACATTTGATACATACCTTATACTCAGTCTAGATTTTTTTTTCCAAAAGCTTAATCGTCAAATTTGATAATTTCACTCATCTAAGCCCCATTAAAAACGAAATAAGCAAAAACATTAGAAAAGAAAAGACAAAATTGGACTTATACTTAGCTTACTCTTAGACAATTTTACAGATTTATTGTTCCTCCTCCTCCGACCGTTCTTCGACAATTTCTATTTTTTTCTTAATTTTGCATATTTTTTAATAATTATCTCTATGGCCCGAGAGGAAAAATAAAATATAATGTTAGACTTTCTATTAATTGCTTGTTTATTTCCTCATCTGAGAAACTTTATTTAGGAAATATTTTTATGATAACCATATCACTATAATGTCTTGATTTTCTTTCCATAATTAATTATCTTACTCATTTAAAATTATAAAATATACTAATCCACTTGTCAACCATTGATTGGTGGGTACATACCAAATCATTATGTGACTTGGTATATAAAAATCATCATAAAATTTCTCCCAAATGTGACGTACAAAATATTAAGGTAGCTACTCAATTACTGCCCACCTAATTAAAGCTGCAGATTCCACTTCCCATCCACGTCTTAAATTTAAATTCCTTTCCATAAACTTGCTCGAAAAATTAATTAAATATTGAAATTATATTAAGAAGCCGCTTGATTACTTTACCTTTTTGGGACTAACCAACGGCTCGTATACAAATGCAACATCTCACCAGGACCAAGGTTCAGTAGGAATCAGGACACCTTCGATAGAGCTAAACCCAATGCTCTAAAGAGAAGATGATTAGCTTATAATACAATTAAATCTTTCAAATTGCCTTCTCTCTCTCTAATCTCATTTTAAGGAAGAAAAAAAACATGCAGGACTCTAAAAGAAGAAAAGCCTTCTTACCAGGGTTATTATTACCTGCATGTTTGCTTTGGTTAGTCCTGTCGGGGAGAGAAACGGCCGGCGGTTTCCTGAGGGAGCAGAATCTAATGGAATTCTACGACAAGATTCATCAACGGAAGCTTGAAGATGCACCACCTCCTTTATCAGCTTCACTCCGGAAGCAGGTTAGTAGTGTTTTCAGGTCTGTTTTGTTTTCACCGATCGGTCCAACTGGATGTAATGACCAGTCTAATCAGTTGAACTACGGAACGACATTGACCATCAGCATCCGAGTTTGCGTGAAAAAAAAACCTGGTATTGCAGTCCAACCGATCGGACCATGGTTTTAAAAACATTGATAAAACCCATTTATAACTTGAGATGAATTATCGTTGGCAAGCATTCATGTTATTCGCTATAATAAATGGTTAAATCTATTATGCACTTTGTTTGGAGTCTAATTCTTTTTAATTTTATTGGATAAATAGTGATGGTGTTTTTTTTTGTTTCTAATTTGTGGCGTGAAGGATGGGAGGGTGTTCTATCCAATCGGGTACGGAGCTGACCCATTAGGGAATCGAGACAGCAGCGGCGCGATAATGGAAGCATTGAAGGACGCGTTTCAACTCCAAGCCCAGAAGGAGGAGTTGGTCCCCGGAGTTAATGACTTGGGCGGTGCTGTGATCGATTTCCAAGGTGGTCACTTCCTCATCACCAACCCCATCAGATTCCCACCTGGTGGCGTCAATCTACTGGTCAGTACTATTACTCTCGCTTGACTTTGAATAGGATTTGAGTGCTCGACTCTGAATGTCAAAATTTTTAGAAAAAATATTATTTATTATGTATTAATTATGGATGTCATTTCTACCCTCCATGTTTTCTATGTTCTTCTCCATGATTCCCTTTATGTTCTCCATGCTCTCCTTCATGATCTCCATAAAGCAAGTTTAGTGGGTTACTGGGTTCCTCCATTATCTCCATCTACCTTCTCCATTTAATCTATAAATAGAATTCATTGTATTACTATTATAACACATTATTGATCTATTAATGAGAAGTTCATATTCTCATCTCTTACTCTTTTTCTCTCTACTTGTGACTATTGATTATTTCTGATAAAGTTCATAACACTATTGTCATTGGCATTAGTGCACATAATATTAAATGCATCTAATTTTGGCTTCCCAAAGCAACCTAATTTACCACCCGCATGCATCTACATGGGGGTTGGATTCAGTGGGGACAAGACTTATCCCCACTGAAATGGATCAAGTAATTATACCTATAGACATGGTTTTTTATGATTGTCAGATCTCTAGACACGATTTTTAATAAAATCTGATGGTTCAAACGAAATTCCCTCCGTAGGGACGACTTTTATGTTGTCTCCGCTCAATCCAAAAATAATTTACATGAGGACACCCATATAGGGTCACGAGCCTTGTTCATCGACGACGAGACTAAATGAGCTGCAAAATTAATTTATACATTCTTTTTGTGACATTGCTTTGACTAGGTGAAGTCAGGGACATTACGCGCATCGGATGAATTCCCAGGCGACAGGCATCTAATGGAACTGTGGTCACCACAGTCCAAGGTAATTTTTTCTCAAAACTATTTGATATATAGATTAATCAAAATTTGAATCGAATATGATTATTATAAGATAACACATCTATATTTTTAGGTATTTGCAAACTCTAACGATGGTGCAATAATTGGAATGAAAAACGAAGGCGACTCTATATACTACGAGGACATCACATTTCGTGACATTTTATTCGATTCGGGGCTTAGAGGGGGTGGCATTTTCGTGATTGACTCGGCTCGAATTCGGATCACCGATTGCTTCTTCCTTCATTTCACAACCCAAGGAATCCTGGTCCAAAGGGGCCACGAGACATTTGTCTCTAATTCCTTCCTAGGACAA
The DNA here is from genome assembly GCA_963995505.1 of Hypericum androsaemum. Lineage (NCBI taxonomy): Eukaryota > Viridiplantae > Streptophyta > Magnoliopsida > Malpighiales > Hypericaceae > Hypericum > Hypericum androsaemum. Next base: position 225,009 of record OZ023196.1, read on the forward strand.
AAATCCACGGTCGGCGGGGACCCCGAGGAGAAACATTTCACTGGCACCGGGATTCACCTTGCAGGTACTCTTTTTCTTTTTTTTTTGGTAAGTGCAGGTAATCTTTTTCTTTCCAACATTGTATTCTAAGTAAGTTTTGGTTCTATTTTTTTTAATTAGTAAATTTTATTTATTCAAAGAAAAATATCGTCATAATAGTAAGTAATTAAACTTGCTATTAGTTACATCATATAGTGCTTGTGAGCACGGACCACTTAAATAAACAAAAGATAGTAATATATCTAAAAAGATATCGCTAATTAGATAAGAACTATCTCAAGGTTAATCCATGAATGTCTTCCATGATAATCTTGCGTTTTGTCCCAAGCCGCATAGCCAAATCATATGAAGCAAATTTTCCGAGTGGACAAAATCTCCCGTTGAAAATGTTTATCTCCATCATCATTTCATTTACTTTGAGATTAGTTTTTTTGGGCCTGGTTCTAGTGTTGAATGCCATTTTTCATTGAATTCAGGAGTGGTTGAGATGGTCGAATTAAATTCTGCTTCGCAATTCGGGAACCAAGACTTGTGTTTGCAATCCCTTTTAACTACAAATGTTGATGCCAGGTAACGACAATGCAATTACGGACGTTGCAATATTCTCTGCGGCGATCGGAGTATTGCTAAGTGGCCAAGCCAACATCGTCTCCGGCGTACATTGCTACAACAAAGCCACCTATTGGGGCGGCATTGGAATTTTGGTAAAATCATCAGCCTCGCTCACCAGAATATCCAATTGCTACCTGGATTTCAACTCAATTGTCATGGAAGACCCAATCCAAGTCCACGTCACCGAAGGATTGTTCCTGGGAGACGGAAACGTGGTCCTCAAGTCCATCAATGGCAGAATTTCTGGCCTAAACATAGTCAACAACATGTTTAATGGGGACCCAAAGAACATGGTACCTATAGTGAGGCTAGATGGGTCATTCTCGAGCGTTGACCAGGTCGTGATCGACCAGAATAACGTCAATGGAATGAGGCTCAAGTCAACGGTTGGAAAATTGTCGGTGGAGGGAAATGGGACCAAATTGTGGGTGGCCGATTTTAATTCGGTGTTGGTGTTTCCTAACAAAATTAACCATTTTCTGTACTCGATGCTAATTCGAGGAGTTAGTCAAGGTAAGTTTGCGGTCCACGCGGTGACTAACGTGTCGGATAATACGGTGGTCGTGGAGAGTGACAGCGAGGTAAATGGAGTAGTTACTGTAGTTGTTGATCAGTATAATTTGGTTGGAGAAGGTGTGTGATTACTGATTTTTTAAATTAATCTCGAATAAAGCTAAGCCTTGTTCAATTCTTTGGCCTTAGGAATGTTGGCCCTCGATCATATTTTTTCATGATTATTGGTATTGGGCCGAAATTTGTACAAGTATTAAATTGGATATTTTTCCGTGAATTAGAATGATGCGTGAGTTTTGCATGACTCTTCCATTGCTCGATGGAGGTGTTGCGGTGAGGCAGAGTTCTAATGAACCCATAACCAATCAAATTGGAAACAAAACAATTGAATTCCAACTCATTTAAATTTCTACTTTTGACATAATTTAGGATTGTAGTCGAGAGGAGATTAAACAAAAATTACTTACATAAAATAGAAAATAAATATATTATTTTGAATTAAAAATTCCTAGTTAATAAATTCTAATACTACTTTGTATTTTTAATAAATTTAGTAAATGGTGAGTCGTGGTGTGAATAATCAATCCAGCAGCGGACGACCGGTCGTGCGGCATCAGAAGTCCACTTTTCCTTTTCAGTTCCCTTGAGTTTATTGGAAAAAGTCAAATCAAGGTCAAAAAATAAAAGGGAAATACAAGAAAAGCAAGCATATTATTATTATTTATTTACTACCAAAATATGAAAATAATAATAATAATAATAAATTTGTAGAAAAGAAAATCGGATTCCCCGTTAAAGACCAACTTGCTCTGCTCGTACTTTTTCCGGAGGCAGCACGGGAAGAAGCGGTCATGGCGGCGGAGGAGGAGAGGGAGCCGGCGAAGGACCGCCCGGTGAGAGTCTACGCCGACGGCATCTACGATCTCTTCCACTTCGGCCACGCCCGCTCCCTCGAGCAAGCCAAGAAATCGTACTTAAACCAGATCTCTCCTTCGAACGGACTGTACTTGTAAACGACGCCGTCTTGATTTGATTTGCTCTTCTCCTTCTTGTTCGCTGTTTGTTTGTTTTTTTAGGTTTCCGAACACGTACCTGTTGGTAGGGTGCTGCAACGATGAGACCACGCACAAGTACAAGGGCAAAACCGTCATGAACGACCTGGAGCGTTACGAGTCCCTCCGCCACTGCAAGTAATTGATTAGATCATTAATTTAATTAACTCGAATCGCCGAGTGTTGTTGTTTAGCTGGATGCAAGCTCATTGTGCGTGAATTGGCTGGTGCAGGTGGGTTGACGAAGTAATCCCCGATGCGCCTTGGGTCATCACCACGGAGTTTCTTGACAAGCATCGGATTGACTATGTTGCACACGACGCTCTTCCGTAAGTTCAACTAGTTCGCTCTGTCTCTTATCTGTACTTGTACAAGATCCAAATAAAGGATTAGCTAAACCACTGGCCTGCTCACTTCACACATTTCAATTAGGCAGCAAATTAGTATGTTGATTCTTATCTTCTGCAATTTTTTGTTGCACTTGATTCTGATTGATTCTATTATGTGTTAAATTTTTTGTTTTTTGTTTTTCCCATAGCTATGCTGATACAAGTGGTGCGGGAAACGATGTCTATGAATTTGTAAGTTCTGTGATAGATGATCTTCCCATTTATCAGATATTTCAACACTTAAGGCTTGTCAAGCTCTCCATTAACATTGTGCCTGCGTGCGTGTGTGTGTGTTGAAAATGCCTTTCCATTATTGGCAAAGGGGAAGATACTTTCTTTAATCTCGCTTTCTGGTGGCCCATCAGTTACATTCTTGCGCTCTATTTGTTTAGTGGCTGACTTGACATCTCCCTGACTAGCTGTCTGTGGCCGTCTGTCCTGCCAATGCAGACAATCCTATCTATAATGTTAACCAGTCACACTCCATGTGTATATTCTTGTTAGTTTTCTACTGCCGCCTTGAGGTGTTAGAAGTAGTTGAAATCTTACTGGCTTCTCAAGTAGTCTGGTCAATTATGCGATTAATTGAATCTACACATGATATAAAAATTTCTTTCCACTTCTCTTCTGAAACTGTTTTGGTAAGAGTCCTCATGGTTTGTAAACCTCTTCCCCGCTGCCTGAATCCGTTTCCTTTTGTTGCAAATTCTCTCGCTTTTTGCTTTTCCTTGTCTCTGTCTCAATCCTTTCTGATATTGTCTTTACATTATTGGTCACCACTACCTTCTTTATGTTCTGGAAATACCCTGTGCCACAAGATTTCTTTATCCATGATACAATGGTATTGAATGATTTCATTCCAACATCCAAGTCATTACTACTATTTGTTCTCTCATCCTTTTACCAATAGCAGGTTGATTGGTAGTTTAATTTGTCTTGCACAGGTCAAGGCTATTGGAAAGTTTAAGGAAACAAAACGGACCGAAGGGATTTCTACTTCAGATATCATAATGAGGATCGTCAAGGATTATAATGAGTATGTCATGCGTAATTTGGCACGAGGATACACAAGAAAGGACCTAGGTGTCAGCTATGTTAAGGTATTGCAAATTTTTAGATTTCATCTGCCAATATCAAATGAGGTGTCTGATGCCTTATACTGTCTTTGTATCAGGAAAAGCGATTGAGAGTGAACATGGGACTTAAAAAGCTGCAGGAGCAAGTAAAGAAGCAGCAAGAGCTAGTGGGGGAAAAGGTATGGAAACTGCCACCTTGTTCCAAGTAATTGAGAAACCAGCAGATTTTTAGTCTAGTATGGAGTCTTCGGCTGAGTGTTGTTGCTGCACTTGATCGCATATATGTTACATGGGTTTTATTGTAATGCTGTATCGTGTCTTCCTCAATATTAATATATTTTATCGAGCTAGTTGAATAAACAGATTGACTAAGTTGCCGTGGCTTCAGATACAAATAGTAGCTAAAAGTGCCCGGGTTCAACGGAATATGTGGGTGGAGAATGCCGATCGGTGGGTTGCAGGATTTCTGGAAATGTTTGAAGAACGTTGCCATAAAGTGGTCAGGCCTCTCTAATGTCTATATATATATATATTTATCGATCAAGCACGTGCCGACTTGTGGTATATTGTCATTGGCCTCTTGCTGACGAATGATATGTTTTTCGGTGTGGCTATTCAATCAGGGGACAGTCATCAAAGAGAGAATTCAGGAGAAACTTAAAAATCAGCAGCTAATAGGTTTCAACAACGATGGTGGTGATGAGGACGACGAGGAATACTACTATGATTATGACTCGGAAGAAGAATATAGCGACGATGGCAAATGATAGCCGATATTTATTTTGTTAGTTCTTATGGAAGTTGTTTGTGGCCCTTGAAAATATTATGGCTGGCAATGTAACTATTTGTTTGATGGATTAGTGTACCAAAAGAATGGAATACAGACTATTTCCCTTGTAACCTTGATTTTGATAAGTACTATGACAATCGAAAACTTGAAAATTAATGTTTTGAAATTAGTTGCACAAAAATGGAGTCCCTGTCAAATATTTATTAGAAACATAGTAAAAATTTTACCAGAAATTGGGCCTCTTTTAATATTTTACTCTCAAAAGAGCATTAAATCTTTTAACGAATACAAAATATAGTACCCCGTGGTTTGACGGATTTCAAGTTTAGGGTATGTGGTTTAAAATTTCATATTTGGTCCCTGTAGTTGTTTTTTTCGGACATGTCTCGGTCCCGGGTAGCTGTCCGGCCACTTGGCCTTCACGCGGGCTCCACATAATCCAAAAAGATGTCGTTTACGTCCTAACCGAGACTCGAGATTGCGGTAGGCGTCGGAGGAAAGGTTGAGGTCGACGAGGCCGTTAACGTCGAAGAGGGCGGAATTGTAGTCCTTGAGGGTCACCAGAATCTGGACCCTCACCATCAGCGCCCCGGCGTGGTCCTGGTCCAGCTCCAGCACCGCCGTGCACTCCTCCGCCACCAAAAGGTACATCGGTTATTGGGGAATGGAGGCAAGAGATTCGACATCCCAATCGACACCGGTCGCTAATCGAGAGGCGTCATCTATGGCCGCCGGCAGGGTTGAGGACGAGGCGGGGCTCTGGATGACCGCCGCCCTCGCCAAGGACGCTGCACTCTACTTCCAGTCCTGCCGCTTCGTTGGGTGCCTCAACGTCATGCCGCTTTGAGCGGCTTCCCGCTGTTTGAGCGACTAGGGGTTTGGTTCTGGATTCCATCTTGATAATATAACGAGGTTGCTTTGGAGATTGGTTTATATATGTTGGAGTTGTGTAGAGAATGGAAGTGGATAGGCAGGTCTTTAGGCTATTAAAATTAGGGCATTTTTTGTGTATTGGAGGTTGAAGTTGGAAGGAAGGAGATGAAGGTGGGATGAAGGGTTTTTTTAAAAAAAATTGGGATTAATTTGGCAATTTACCACAAGCCACATCAGCAATAACTAATACAGCGGGTTGTCCACGTAGGACGTAAAAGATATCTTTTTGGGTGATGTGGAGCCCGCGTGGAAGGCCAAATGGTCGGGTAGCTACCCGGGCTGCCCGGGACCGAGACATGACCGGAAAAAACAACCACAGGGACCAAATATGAAACTTTAAACCACATACCCTAAATTTGAAATACGTCAAACAGGGTACTAAAAAGTATTTTTACCAAAATCTTATAGTCTTACTACAAAAAATGAGGACCCATTTGATTTTTTACTCTCATTTGAGTATTAATTTCAAGAATGTCTTGATCAACTTTCTATAATTAACCTATTTATTAGTGGCACAATATGATGCCTCGCTAGTCCATTATCAAATTTTATTAGGGCCATCGAGATTATCTACAAAAAATGGGTTGATGATTTGCTCTAAAAAAATGAAATCCAAATTAAATCATGACTTTACGGAAATGGTAATCATATATCTACATATGCTAAGTTTTTAGGTTACTATGAAAAGTAGTATCAAAGAATTATGAAAAGTCAATCCCGCTATTTATATCATAATTTGACTTTCCAAAATTCTTAAAACTTTCCATAATAAACATAAAACTTATGATCTGTATATGTTGATGTATATATATGGTTACCATTCGCATAAAATATATACCCTGAGTTAGATATCTTTGATAATCACTAGAGACTATAAATAAATTATCGCAAGAATAGGTGATTTTTTTGTGAAAATGAAATTTCAAAATTGGTCAGTGAGTGGGATTGTTGTGCTCTTGATAATTGTAATGAGCATATCCTTGAGTGCCGTCGAATCTGTGTTTGCACGGCAATGTTTCATAGTTTGCAATGAGCGGTGTGGTATTGCACGTATAATACCCTTCTTGTGTGAGGCTAGGTGTCATCGGATTTGCGACAATCTCCCTGACCCTCCTCCTAGTTCTCGTACTCGTCATTCTCAGAAAAAAAATTCTCGTACTCATTTCTGTGAAATTGGTTGTTTCTCCAAGTGTGATGCCAAACTAATCCAAGGTAACACTCATCTACCTCTCTCTCTCCCCTCAAAGATTTTCGGGTAAAAACGATTTGCCCGAGTGATACAAGACGTATATGAATTAACAGAAGTGCAGATTTTAATTTATGATAGGTGTTAAGTTGGTGTAACAATTTGTTTGTAGTGGGCCAAAGGGCTTGTAGCCCAACGGCACAAGACGTTGTAAATATATAAGAAATCCAAGGTTCAAACCTTGCAATCCCATTGTGTAAAAATTTTCCATTCAAAAACAATTTTGTTTGTAGTGGAGTAAATAAATATACAATAATTCGAATATACTAAACACGATTTGATTATTGAATGGGCAATCCAGATTAATTTGATAAATAATCTTTTATTGGATTCAAAATCTAATTTTACATTATCGTTTAAAATTAATATAAGTTTCTTGCAACTCTTCCTATTAGTACACTGTGGACTTAGAGATGATGTTTATATCTGTTAGATCTAGGGGAAATGACAATTACTTCAGGTTTAATTTATAGTTCTTATTTAACATTTAGCTTCTAATCCCATGTGTTAATTTCTGGTTTCTTTTTTTAATACACAGATGTAGTGGAGATGAACGGATGCTTGGATCAATGCTCAAATACTAATTGCAAGTCTTGAGAAATTGTAAAGTCATCTCATAGAATAAAGATGACGTACGAGTTTATGCGGCAAAATTCTCAATGAATGAAATAATTTGCTCATATGGTTCAATCATTACCGTCTTTTTTTCCTGAAATTCGATACCATATTGCTGAAAACAAAAAATATTCAATATCATAAGATAGCGCTACCATTAAAAATACAAAAAAAAAGTGGTGAACATTTGGGTTCGTTAAAATTATGTGAAAACTTTGCGGATCTTTTGCAATTCGACTTAGTACGTATCGGAATTAGTAAATTCAAAGACCGGATAGTTCTAATACAAAGATTATATGAGTTGAGTTAGTAGAACTTTCAAACGATGGTAAAATTTTTCAGTGTATTTTTTAAGATTTGAATTAAGATCTTTTAGTTAAGATAAAGGTTTCGAGCCAGCCCTAGTCAATTTAACATACATATACCGCTACTTTACCAAAATTTACTTAAAATTTGTAAAAAATATTCTGAATAATATAAAATTCTTAAAACACTAAATATAGTTCTGTATGTGGCTCATAAAATTTACTTAGAGAATAACCAACTATAGTATCAGTTAAAAAAATAAGCTCTACGATATTGAGTTTGTTTGAGAAGACAGGACCATTCAATTTTATTCATCGAAGATTTTTAAAATTTTTCTAACTTAAAATATAATAAAAGAGCATAAAGTTGCTCCCAAAAATCTTATACTTTTACTACCAAAAAAGGGGCCCTTTTGATTTTTCATTCTCAATCGAGCATTAAATCCAATATTAATATTATAAATGTCTTGATTAAACTTCTATAATTAGCCTAATTATTAGTGGCAAGATGGTTTCCCTATATCCCATTTTCAAATTATTATTTAGAAACATAGTAAAATTTATACTGGAAATGGGGCCTCATTTAATAATATACTCTGAAAAGAGCATTAAATCTAAATTAAATATAGCAATGTCTTAATTGACTTTCCATGGTTCTTCAAAACTACTTTCCATAACAAACCGAAACTTAAAGGCAACAAGTTGGTGTCCCATTAGTATATATTTCAAAACTTCATTTCATTCTAGTATACCAAATTATTATATATTATTTTGGTTTAGAGCACTAGTATTCGGACATCACTATGTTGACTAATTCAGATTCGAACCGGTTAAAATATTTGAAAAGTGACAAAGCTCTCTTTACAAGTATGAAGTTGTTCTATCTTAACTAAGAGGTCTCAAGTTTGAGCTATAGAATGTAACACTATTAACTACTTTTTGGGAGACCTTTGAAAGTTTTATCCGATTCAAATCTGAATTAGTCGGTTTAGTAGGTGTCCAGATATAAAGTTGCTCATAAAAGATATATAAAATAAATGTTCATTACCAAAAACAGATCTCAAATAAATGTTGTGACCTTTTTTGTGTGATGCCGAAAACAGTATATGTATATATATACACACATTGACACATTTGCATAAAAATATACCCTAATTTTGTGAGCAATTGGAAAAATGAGAAATTCATCGGTAGGAGTGGGAGGGATTAGGTTCTTGATAGTTGTTGTATTATCCTCCATGTTATTCACACAGTTGGCCATGGGTGTTACGCAGCAAGACCTTTGTATGTTATTCTGCATGGAGGACTGTGGGGCTGAACATATTATACCCGTCTTATGTACGGCCAGATGTTTCAAGATTTGCAAGAAGAAACCTCCTCAACTTAGCCTCTGTGACATTGGTTGCTTTTCCAAGTGTGATGCCAAAGTAATCCAAGGTAACACACTTCTCTCTCTCCCCTCTCAAGTATTTCATTTTAAGGTCCTACGAGTCTTGTGGTTCGAGTAATTGTGAACACAAAAATATTAAATAATTTTATCTTTTTTAAAGGTTCTACTTTGCTCGAACTTGAACTAATTTGATAAGAAGATATCCACATATCAGGCCGTAGAAAACAAAAATACAAAATTAGAATACATTAAGCCTATAAATAAAAATATAATTTAAAATATGGGATGAAAGTAAGATCCTTGCATCTTTTCTTATCGGTACAGTGAGGAGTTAGAGGTCATATTTTATACAGTAAGATCCAGGGAGCACTGGCGCAATTATTTTTCAAGTTTGATATATAGTTTCTTATTTAACATTTTTTTGATTTTTTTGTCGTGAGCAAGTGCTCTTTTGTAGTTTCTTATTTAACAGTTAACTTCTAATACCATGTGTTAATTTCTATTTTTTTAATACACAGATGCAGAGGAGATGAACGGATGCTTGGACCACTGCTCAAATTCTAATTGCAAGTCTTGAGAAATTGTAAAGTCGTCTCATAGATTTAATTATGAAGATGACATACTAGTTTATGCGGCAAAATTCTCAATGAATGATGAATGAAATAATTTGCCGATTTGGATCATTCATTACCGATTTTTTTTGGGTTAAAAGTCACATAACTTTTTGTAATTGCTTTCTACTCTTTATGATTTACTTTCAACAGTCCTATTTTACCATTACTTTTAGAGAAAAGTTTACTTTAGTACCCTGTGGTATCGGTAGATTCGTACTTGACTACCTAAAATACATGAACAAGTCCAACTTATTTCAGTTTTCATCAGTTAGAGGTCCTGCGCAGGCCATGCAGCTTCGTGTCCTACGTGGATTGCCATGTGGGTAGTCCGTGGGATAAATTTTTAATGATTAAATTATCATTATAGTATCACATTTGTTTATTAATTTTTCAAAAAAGTTATATACCTTTCGTTAATCTCTTCTTCTTCAACAAATAATCACTTTGGAAACTGCCGTCGCTATCTTCATGTGCACATCAAACTTGTAATGGGAGCGTCAATTAAAATCGCATGGTCACATAACTAATCCAAATTTGCATCACCACAAACAACCGAAGCCAAATATATTTGTACGCTCGCTTGACTTGATCAAGTAAAGTTACACACATTGATGATCAGAGACGTTGCCAATCATTAGTAGGCAGAGATTAACAGATCAAGCACAATTAACCGCATTTGCGATGAAAATAAGAAGAATTCTCACTGATGACATCCCCTCCAGAACATGATCAAGCCAGCCAAGAGGCGATAATGGAGTCTCGCGAACAACCCTATAAAAAAAAAGAAAAGTCTATTTTAGTAGCCTGTAGTATCGCTAAAAATTACTTTAGTACTCTGTGGTAAAAAACCCATCAATCGAGTCAAACCTCACACAATTTACACTACTTTGGTCCACGGGCAGCTGCCCGGAACAGTCCGTTCCAAACGACACCGTTTTGTATGTGACGTGTCGAGCCACGTCGGATTTTCTAGTTTACTTGTAAACACGACGTGACAAGATGGCAAATATCAAAATAATTACTAATTTATTTATAATATTTTTAAAAAATCCATCATCTTCCTTCGTCTCCTTCTCTTTCCTCCTCTCTCTCTCTCTCTCCCCCTCCCTCTCCCCCATTTCCCCCAAGCCAACAACTTAAATTACAAAGGCCAGCCAACAACAATTCCGGCGAGCTGACGACGTCGACGGCAATGACGTATTGTCGTGGGAGACGAGGCCGAAGATGGAGGGGACTACCTACCGACCGCGAGTCTGTTATCGGCGGGAGTGACGCCGTCGCTGGTGAGTTCACCTCCTCGATGGCAGGAGGACTCTCTCCTCGCAGCGTTGGAATTTAGGGCAAAAGCCACCCGATCGTCGTTGCTGCTCTTGCTCTGCTCGCCGGCGTATCCGTTGGAGATGAGTTTCCGGGAAAGACGGCATCGTCCTGACGAGTCTGCAGCAGCTAGTCAGGGGAAGGGGCGTGCGTTTCTTGGGCAGCCGTTTAGGAGAGGGAGAGTGGGAGAGGCAGGAGAACCGGGTTCCATTTGATCTTTTTTTTGGCTCGATTGCTCGAGTTTTAATTTTATGTATTATATATAGAATTGTGAAATAATAACCAAAGTTCAGGGTGGCATAGCGGTATTACTCAGACCTCGAAGGTCAGAGGTTCGAAACTTGGTTCTGGTATAAAATTATGGTTTTTTGTGAATAATTATAAGTAAATTTGTGATTATTTTGATATTTACCGTCTTGCCACCTCAAGTGTACATGTATCAGCGAAAATCTGACGTGGCTAGCCATGTCACACACAAAACGGTGTCGTTTGGAACGGACTATTCCAGGCAGCTGCCCGTGGACCAAAGTGATGTAAATTGGGTGAAATTTGACTCGATTGATGAGTTTTTTACCACAGCGTACTAAACTGATTTTTAGCGATACTACAGAGTACTAAAATAGATTTTTTCCAAAAAAAAAGCCACCGGTGCCAATAGAAGAGCAAAAATCAGAAGCTGATGCTGTCTAAACTAAATGAAAATGACGGTGATGAAGGCTAACATCATCGCTGCAGTTGATATGAAGAGTATCCGATGAGCAAATTGGTCGGGAGAGACCATAAGAAATCCTTCAATGAGTATGTGGATGTCTGGATGGACATGAATGTCAACAAAGATGGGAGCGCGCTGATAAGGGAAATGACATCTGACACTATGAAAATATTGAACGATGCGTCATTCAACAATTTAGCTTCCATAAAGATGCTGGTCGCATTGCTGGGTTGGAGGTTCTTCGTATTATCAATGAGTCGACTTTTGCTTCGTTGGCATATGGTTATTGAGCAAATGGTTCCGACTTTGTTTGGTTTATAATGGGAAGGCGACAACTTGAGTGTGAGGATAAGGATGAAGGATTTTTGAAAAATTATATAATAAAATAGGGACCATTTTGATACTTTTCTAAAAGTCTACTTGGCAAGATACTAGGCACCTTTGTATGACGTGGCAGTTCACATAGGACTAAAAGCTGTTGGAGTTTGAGCATGACTGTAGGCTGATAAAAATTAAAAAATTGGACATGTTTGGTGGTTTTAAAACCACATGGACTTATCGCGAAAAGCAAAATATTACAAAGTACTTAACTGTACCTTTTCCTTTAAAATTAACTGTACAAAGTATCTTTTCCTAATAGTACAATGATGATCCAGGGGAAATGGCAATTACGTTAAGTTTGATATATAGTTTATTGTTTAACATTTAGCTTTTAATACCGTGTGTAATTTCTGAATTTTTTTTAACACAGAGATGCAAAGGAGAGGAACGGATGCTTGGACCACTGCTCAGATACTAATTGCTAGTCCTGAGAAATTGTAAAGTCATCTCATACAATGAAGATGACATACTAGTAATGGATGAAATAATTTGCTGATTTGGATCATTCACTAACCGACTTTTTTTTGTTGAAATTCAATACCAGATTGATAAAAGCAAAAAATGTTCACTATCGCAACCGTAAAAATACAGATAAAGTGGAGATGTGTTGTTCAAATTAATAAAAAATCTCAACGTCGAATTGCAAAAATATGATTTCGTTAAAATTATATGAAGAACTTTGGAGATTTTTTGGAGTTAACTTAATATGAATCCGAATTAGTAAATTTAAAAAATATTCAGGGAATGATAATTCTAACAAAAGGATACAAACTTATTTACCGAAAAAAAAACAAGAAGGATACAACAGATGTAGTGCAAATGAGAAACTTTACTATGGTCCGAGCATACAACTCATATATTGAGTTAGTATACTAAAATCAATAAAAGTTTGACAAATGAATTAGTGAAGCACCATATTGTGTCAGCGATATTTGAATTAATTATGAAAATATAATCAAGACATTTATGATATTAAATTTGGATTTAATGCTCCTTTGAAAGTATAACATCAAAAGTGAGACATTTTTGTTCCGGAGAAACTCTATTTTGGCTCAACTTATCAACTCAATTTGAGTTGGTATACTAGAACTAATAAATGTTTGAAAAATGGACTAGTGGGGCATCATATTACTTGATATCGGGTTAATTGGACTAATTAATTTAGGATAAGTCATATATTTTTGAAAAGCATGGCATTGTGCCATAATTATATATTAGTTATGGAAATTTAATTTGAGACACAATGATATTAAATATGAATTTCATACTGCTCTGGAGCATACAAAGTTACTACCACACTTGACAAATATTGTGGGTAAAGTTGTGGTAAAACGTCGAAACAAATTTAGGAACGGGTTTGGAGTGGTCGTCCCAAGAGTGATCGAATGAAAAGAGAGAAGAGATGAATATGAAAAAGTGAGAAGAGAGGTAAGAGATCAGAATAGGTAGGAAAGAAAAGAATCGGTGGAGGAGCAAAAACTTTATTTAAAATATAGAGGAGAGGGAGAAGGGGAAAACATAAAAGATAAAAACTAAGCTAATCTAAAAAGCTAAGTTGAATGTTTGATGTGTGGTTTTGTGGGTGTCCTTCTCCTATGCTTAAACTCTCATTATATAGAAAAAACTAACCGAGCCCCATACAAGAAAATCCTAGGCCATGTTAAATATAGGAAAACCTAACATAGCCCCAGTCTATAAGCAAAAACCTACTTTTGAAACTTCCAATCTAATTCTGACCCCTTTTCGTACTAAATTTGAAAAAGTCACAAACTACAAAATTGTAGATATATATCTTATCTTTCTGTTGTATTTAGAATTGCATCAATTGGATACTCCAGTAGGAAGATACAGCTATTTAATCGAGATAGGGTTGGACAAATCAGTGAATTAATTTTTTGCTTCAACGATGCCCCCCACACGTCAATATTTTGATGCTAAGAAAAGCGTTAACACGTATCCGTCTTTTAACATGCAAAAAATTAACTCTACTCAACATATAATTCACTAAGTCAAGACGTAATACATAGAAATGTACTATCAAACCGGTCGATACCTAGCCGTTGTAGGCATGCATATGATCACCCATCTCGAGATATCCGTGTGCTTACGGCATTTTTGGGAAGACTTGATTTAGGCGTACATGGCTTAGTAGGAGCTGCATGTCCTTCGTTAAAATGATCCTAATATTATTGTTGAAGGTCTCTAAGGTTTTTTTCTTTTCTTTTGAATTTTTTGCTCTAACTTTCTTCACAGAGTCTTCGTGAGAGTCGATCGATGAGATTCTGGATATTTGTCCCCCGAGTGTAGGTTCAATTTTCTTGGCGCCACCTTGCGCATAGGCTTCGTATGATAACTTGTAGGCCAATTATTCCTTATGGTTTGTGTGTCACATGGTTCCTTCTTGGACTGCGTAAGTTCTTCCTTGGACACCCAAACCTTGAAGGGCTTCTTTTCCTGGAAAACTCCTTGCTCGGTCGCCAATCGAGTGAGCATATCCCTCGTAACCCATAAGTAATTAGACAATCTCTTGCCATTGTTGGCTAATTTTGGCCATGCTCCTCCATCTTTTTCTATGCGTGTGCACCCACCGTAGCGGCGTGTGACTTGAGGACATTTCTTGTAATTTGAAATCTTTAATGACCGAAGTTGAACTAGCACATTAGGTTGTTGCTTCCTCGTACTCTTTCTTGGTTGAGGAGGAGTTGAAGACTTGGCTTTATCATCTTTCACCTTATTTATCATGTGCACGTCTTACCCCCCGACCGGGATGATTTTGGCTGATGTAGGAGCTTCGACTGCAATATTGCAGTGCTCTTCATGCCTCCCAGGTAAGATTGAATTCTCACTGATATTCTGAGAATAGACTTCCCCCAGTGTCTCATTGTTGAGTTAGGACAGAATTGGGCAAGAGAGTGAACCTCATTGCGCATGGCATAAGTTGTGACTTGTTCATCCGCAACAATTGACTCGACAGAGGCCCTAAAATTCTCTTTCCTAGTAAAGGTCCAAAGATTCTCTTAGCTGGCAGAGGCCCTAGGATACCTTTCGTATTTTATATGGCATTTGGGGTGGTCTCAGTTGTCGATGTAACTTGTGTCGAAAATGGCTCTTCCTTTTCCTCGAATGCTGGCCAATGGTCTGACGGTGCCGACGGCGAGGAAGATCTAACCGTGGTCCTCGATGCCGGTGGTCTAGACCGCCCCGATCACTCATCGCATGACGGATCTCAAGCTCGAATGGCAGCCAAAAATGGCTTCTGAGGAGACTACGATGGACGACGGCGGTGCGGGAGATTCAGGCGACTTGAGCGGTGCGGCGGGAGTGGACGGCAGTCCATATTTCCAAGTCAGACTCCGACGCCATGGTCGACGACGACACAGACGAGTTCTCCCTCTCTCTCTCTCTCTAGCGGCCTCGCCCGGCGTGACGGAGAGAGGGGTCGTACATCAGTTGATAAGTAGGACCTCGATCCAACTCTTAACTGACTTCTGTTCGTTCCCTATTGCGAATTGGATTTCTTTGTCAGTCAAAATTGGCTTTTCCTAGGCAGGCAGGCAGGCGGGTGTTGGAAAATAAATCACCTGACCTGATAATCTCTCCTCTTTGTCTTGTATGGTAGGAATGGAGCTTTTCGGCAAGTTGATGAAATGGACTGGATTGCCCGTTGCTTGCTAGCCTTGCAAAATCATCAAGATGGAATCGGCTTGCTTTACAGCCCCCAGCCGTATTCTCTCTTGCACTGCACTGGTAATTAATTAATTAATTAATTACCCTTACATACAGTTGATATGGTGATTGATCCTTTTCAGTTCCAAGTCTCAAATATTTTTGTTTCTGTTATGCAGGAGGTGAATGTTATTTAGTATTATTGGATAGCTTTATTGGAGAGGGAAATATATTTTTGTTTTCAAGTTGAAGTGATGTAATTCTGGATGCAGGGGGTAAATATTATTTAGTATTTATGGTATTGAATTATGTTCTGCAGTTTAGTGTTGAATATAGATTCCGACGGTCGGGGCATAGCTTGGACGCCGACTAACACAGTGAAAGATATGGGAAGAAGATAAGGAGATAGAGATGAGTTTTTGTTTTATTTTTTGTGTAAGGGCATTTATGATTAAATGGTTCGTGATGTTATATTAAATGGTATGATCGATTATATTAAATAGTATGTCTGGTTAAATTAAATGGTATGTTTCGCAATATCAAATGGTATGCCCGATTATATTGAACGGTATATTCAGTTATATTAAATGGTACGATCGGTTATATTAAATGGTATGTTCGATTATATCAAACGGTATACCAAATTATATCAAACAGTATGCTCGTTATGTTAAATAGTACGAACACTTATATTAAATTGTACGACTGATTAAAATAAATGATATATATATTGGAGAGAGAAACTTTGACGTGTCCTTTTGTTATATATATATATATATATATATATATATATATATATATATATATATATATAAAATATAGGAAAGAGAAACCACAATAAGACATGCTTATCTCACTTTAATATTTCCCTCCTTTTTACCTATTCTACCCCACCAGAACAATCCTGAAAATTATGGCCAAGACTAAATCTGGTCCCATTAAATTTAATATAACAATGTCTTGATTGACTTTCCATAATTCTTCAAAAAGACTTTCCATAATAAACCCAAATTTAATGGCAAATAGTTGGTGTCCCACTGGTATATTTTTTAAAATTTTATTTCATTCTAGTATACCAAATTATGATGTTTTGTTTTACGGACACCGCTGGGTCGACTAATCTAACTATAAGTTGGGTGAGATATTTGAAAAGTGACAGATGTCCCAAAAAATATGAAATGTCCTAGCTTAACTAAGACGTCTTAGTTGTTTTGGAATGCAACACTCTTAAATATTTGTTGAGAGACTTTTGAAATTCTTATCTGAATCGAACCTAGATTAGTCGGCCTAGTGAGTGTCAATTTATAAGGCTTTTTCATAAAAGATATATAAAATAGATGTTCTTTCCAAAAAGAAGATCCCAATTAAATGTTGTGACATTTTTGTGCGAAGTTGAAACAGTATATATATATATATATACTATTTACATAAATCTATACTCTGATTTAATAGAATAATAGATTTTAAAAAAGAAAAAAAATGAAGTTCAGAAATTCATGGGTGGGTGGGATTGTCCTATTGAATTTTGTTGTATTGTCCTCCATGTTATCCACACCTGCCTTTGGTGATTCGCAGTTTACCTATTGTATGGTATTTTGCATGCTGGCCTGTGTGGACGAAACCCCCATATGTTTGCTCGGATGTTTGAGGAAGTGCCATATAAAACCTCCTCTTGGGCTCTGTGAAATTGGTTGCTTTTCTAAGTGTGATGCCAAAGTAATCCAAGGTAACACTCCTTTCTTCCTTTTTGGAGATGTTGTTCTGTTAAATAATTGTTGTGAGATATTCGTCACCTTTCAAACATTCTATCAGACTTGATTTGGAGAAATTTGCTTAGTCTTTAATTCATATACCAGGCGACGGTAGAAGCCAAATAATAATATACAAAAATTAGAATATACTAAACCTATAAATAATAATCTAATTTAAAATAACCTTTCAAAAAAATCTAATTTAAAATATGGAAGTAAAGTAAGACCCTTGCATCTTTTCCTATTAGTACATTGAAGAATTAGAGGTGATATTTTATATGTGTGAGATGCAGGGGCTAGGGAGAACTGGTCCCATTATTTTTCAACCTTGATATCTAATTTCTTATTTTTTGGGTGAAGATATCTAATTTCTTATTTGACATTTAGCTTCTAGTACCATATGATAATTTCTAATTCTTTTTTTAATATACAGATGCAGAAGAGATGAACGGATGCTTGGACCATTGCGCAAATTCTAAGTGCAAGTCTTGAGAAATTGTAAAGTCATCTCATAGATAGGAGATGACATTGTAGTTTATGCGGCAAAATTCTCAATGAATATAAATGAAATAATTTGCCGACTTTGGATCATTCATTGCCCTTTTGGTTGAAATTTAATAATTTGAGAAATTTTATGGAAGTCCTTCGTAACAAGTCACATTATGATTTGGTATATACCCACCAATCAATAAGTGCCAAGTGGATTGTAAATTAACTAATTATTTGATAATTAATTATGGAAACAAATCAATACATTATTGTAAAATTGGTAAAAACAAATTGTTTCCTAAATAAATTATTTTAGTTTTAGAAAACAGAATCAAGCCAGTAATCGAAAGTGATAACCAGAATTGTCTAACTCATACAATCATATAAAAATCTACTGTGTATTCAAGGTTGTTTTCATCGATACATATTTTTATAAAAAAAATCATGTTGTATTTTAATTCTAACTAAAATCAATGATAGCTGGAGAAATAACTATAGAAAGTATTCATCGATACCATGCGATTTGTATGGTGCACTCGATAGTAACATGTCATGAACTGCTTGCCTATAAAATTGAATCTTACTAAAAGATATATATCGCCGCATGAACTAAAATTTGTTTGATAAAAAAAGTCGATAAAGCAACTGAAAAATCGTAAATATCATTCACATGAATATTATGTCACTTAAATCATATTCGAATGAGTATGTTGATTATTGTTTAAAAAATAATTTTATAATCTTTAAGATTAAGATATCATGAATTAATAAACAATAACAAATAAGTATATTTTAAAGTTAAATAATAATACTTAAATAATATAATATTTATATTGTGTTCCGAAATAACCTATAAAAGTATAAAGTTAGTGTGCAACGCAATATCAATAATAATGCATTGCATAGTTTATTATAATTATTTATCTAGCTAGTTTAATCTTATTTTTAGGAGAACTAAAATATAATGAGACTATAGCATATTTATTCTATTAATGACTTAATTCCATTTCCTAAAACTATTATAGGAAAGAGTTTTTTTTACCTATATCACAATAACGTATTGATTTTGTTCCATAATTAATTATCCTAGTCATTTAGTTAATTAAATAGTCTACAATCTATTTGTCACTTGTTTAAATAGTCTACAAGTCATCATATGACTTGGTATGAAGGGACCACCATAAAAGTTTTCCAATAATTTCCATTTCTTCACCAAACTTTTGTAATTGCTTTCTATTCTTTATTATGTACTTTCAACCGTCTTATTTTACCAATACTTTTAAAAACAATCTCGAGAACGACATATTCTACTTTCCAGATCGTGGCCCTACAAAATAGTTTCATATAAGCCATGGAAAAGAACAACCGAAAAGAAATGGCTCCCAGATTAATCAGAAGTCATGCAAAAAGAAGGGCATAAAGGCTAAAGCATCTTAGGCATCTGACCGTCCTATCCTAATCAAATTATCGATGGTAGGAAGTTTTAATTAAAAAAAAAGAAAATGAACTTCCAACAGAACTTTTTAAGTTGCCTTTTATATCATGTTTTGATAATCCAAGCAAACATGCGCACGAAAAGACGTGCAAACGAACTTCCACATTTTAAGCAACACATGAGCAAATTGAATTCCACAAGTAAAATAAAATATCATAGTGCAACCAATTATTAGTCGTGAATATTCTTCAAGGATTGCCAGAACATGATCATGCCAGCCAAGAGGCGATAATGGAGTCTCGCGAACAACCCTATCGGAAAAGCCGCCACCAGTGTCAATGGGAGAGCAACACTCAGAAGCTGATGCTCTCTAAAGTAAACGAAAAGGACGGTGACAAAGGCTACCATCATCGCTGCAATTGATATGAAGAGTGTCGAGTATCCGATGAGCAGCTTCATCGGGAGAGACCATTTATAATCCTTCAGCGAGTACGTGGTTGTCTGGATCGACATGAATGTCAACGGAGACGAGAGCGCGCTGATAAGGGAAATGGCATCCGACACTATGAAAATCTTGAAGGATGCCTTGTTTAAGAACATGGGCTGCGACAATTGTGCAGGAATCTACCTTTGAATTTTGTTGTATTGTCCTCCATGTTATCCACACCCGCCTTGGGTGATTGGAAGTTTACCTATTGTATGGTATGTTCGCTCGGATGTTTGAGGACGTGCCATTATAAACCTCCTCTTAGACTCTGTGAAATTGGTTGTTTTTTTAAGTGTGATGCCAAATTAATACAAGGTAACACTCCTTTCTTCCTTTCAGGAGATGTTTCGATTCTGTTAAATAATTGATGTGAGATATTCTTTCAAATATTCTATCCGGCTTGAATTTATAGAAGTCTGTTCAATGGATATCTTTATATCAGACGACGGTAAAAGCCAAAAAATAAATATACTAAAATTAGAATATACTAAACCTATAAATAAAAATCTAATTTAAAATAACCTTAAAAAAAATCTAATTTAAAATATGGAATGAAAGTAAGATCCTTGCATCTTTTCCTATTAGTACAGTGAAGAATTAGAGGTGATATTTTATATCTGTGAGATGCAGGGGCTAGGGAGCAGTGGTCCGATTATTTTTCATGTTTGATATCTAATTTCTTATTTTATTGATGAAGATATCTAATTTCTTATTTAACATTTAGCTTCTAGTACCATGTGATAATTTCTAATTCTTTTTTAATATACAGATGCAGAAGAGATGAACGGATGCTTGGACCATTGCGCAAATTCTAATGGCAAGTCTTGAGAAATTGTGAAGTCATCTCATAGATAGGAGATGACATTGCAGTTTATGCGGCAAAATTCTCAATGAATTTAAATGAAATAATTTGCCTACTTTGGATCATTCAATGCCGTTTTTTTGGTGGAAATTCAATAATTTTCCATTTCTTCACCAAACTTTTTGTAATTACTTTCTATTCTTTATTATGTACTTTCAACCGTCTTATTTTACCAATACTTTAAAAAAAATCTCGAGAACGACCTATTCTACTTTCCAGATCGTGGTCCTACAAAATAATTTTATATAAACCATGGAAAAGAATAATTGAAAATAAATGACTCTCAGATTAATTAGAAGTCCCGCAAAAAGAAAGAAATAAAGCATCTTAGGCATCTGACCGCCCTATCCTAATCAAATTATCTATGGTAGAAAGTTTCAATTAAAAAAATACTTCAAGAGAATGAACTTCCAACAGAACATTTTATGCTGTCTTTTAAAAGTGGAATTCTTAAATGAATTCCATAATCCAAGCAAATGTCCGCACGAAAAGACGTACAAATGAACTTCCACATTTTAAGCAACACAAGAGCAAATTGAATTCCACAAATAAAATAAAATATCATAGTGCTACCAATTATTATTATGATCGTGGTAGTTTCCGTTAATTTCTCCAAGTGCTTAGGCACATGATGTTAATTGTTATTTCCTTTCCTCCAAAAGTGACACGTGCACATGTTGCATAGAAGTGGATGTAGTGGAAGTAGTGGCCAGTTGGATAGGTGGGTTACGTGGGAATATCCTACTCAATCATTGTATATATAGCCCAAGATTAGCACACTCACACGCACACGCACGTGCGCGTGCTCGTGCTCATGCTCGGACTACGCACCACCTTCGCAGGCAGTCTCGGTCAACTCTTCAGGTGAAATATTTAATGTTACACTAGTTTGGAGCTTCTCCTTATAAACAGGGAAAAATCCGTTGCAATTTTCGATGTGGTAATGGTTCTCCCATCCTCAGCTTGGATTTTTCAGCTTGAGTTTTTCAGCTTGGGCCTTCCAGCTTGGGCCAAATGTATTAAATATGTATTTATTCTAACAATCCCCCACATGAATGATGATTAATACATGCTGACATTTTAAAGAAAGATTCCGACGAGATATCATTGCATCGAGATAGGTAGCTTACGGCTTTGAACCTTCTCTAGTAAGATGTTATCGGATTTACTTATTGCTCAGTGAACACGGCGATGCCTTGAACTGGTCATCTTTTTTATGTAAACCAAGACAATAATATTTACACAATGATATCTCTAATATCCTTGGTTCTCACGTTGTGTCCGTTTCGGCCATGGACCTTATCTTGGATTCATAAGTATTTTTTTATTTGAACCGGCCTCACTTCACACTTATATAAGCGATCTCCTATCATGAATCATTAAAAGCATAGACGCTTAGCCTTACCACACCTCTGCAGGTTAGTACTTGGGCAGCTTCTGAGAATGGGATGGGTTTCAAGTAATCATCTGAACCATCCATAATTTAGTTGTCTCATTGAACCAAGTTTGTGGGATCTCCACTCATCATGGTTGAGTTACCGCTATGAACGTTCTTTAATGTGTGGGTTTTAACCCCATTCCTCTTATTGCGTTATACATTTGATCTCTATTAATTTCTTTCATTAAAGGATCAGCTATGTTGTCCTTGGACTTCACATAATCAATGGTAATTATACCACCAGAGATCAATTGCCTAACGGTGTTATGTCTCCTACGGATGTGTCGAGACTTACCGTTGTACATTGTACTTTGTGCTCTCCTGATTGCAGACATGCTAACACAATATATCAATACAGTGCGCATATGCTTGTTCCAACATGGAATATCCTCTAGAAAGTTTCTGAGCCATTCAGCTTCTTCTCCAGCTTTATCTAGTACTATAAAATCTGACTCTATGGTGGATCGAGCTATGTACATTTGTTTAGAGGATTTCCAGGACACAGCTCTGCCACCTATGGTGAACACATAACTACTAGTAGATTTAGAGTCTTTAGTGTCCGATATCCAATTCACATCACTGTATCCTTCTAATACAGCTGGATACCTAGTATAAAGTATGCCATGGTTGATGATATATTTTAGATACTTTAGAATCCTCTCCAGTGCTAGCCAGTGGTCTAGTCCTGGATTTCTCATGAATCTACTAAGCTTGCTAACTGAGTATCCAATATCAAGGCGTGTATAATTTGTCAAGTACATCAAGCTCCCAATGATTCTTGCATACTTTAGTTGAGATACTGGGTCCCCTCTATTTTTAGCTAAGTGTAGACTCAGGTCTATCGGAGTCTTAGCCGGAGGTTTGTCAAAAGTATTGAATTTTTTGAGTACATTCTCAATGTAGTGAGATTGTGACAAGACAATTCCTTCAGTCGTCCTAGAGATTTTAATCCCTAGTATGACGTCAGCTAGACCCATATCTTTCATGTCAAAGTTATTTTTTAACATGTTATTAGTTTTTACGATAAGATCATTACTGCTTCCCGTGATTAGCATGTCGTCTACATACAGACATACAATTACGTAAGCATCAGGTGTGCCTTTAATGTATACACATTTATCACACTCATTGATCTTAAAGCCATTTGAATTATTGTTCTGTCAAATTTCTCATGCCACTGTTTCAGCGTCTGTTTCAGCCCGTACAGGGACTTGACCAGCTTGCATACCTTATGTTCTTGTTCGGGGGCAACAAACCCTTCACGTTATTCCATATATATCTCCTCTTCCAGTTCTCCATTTAGGATAATTATTTTTACATCCATCTGATGTATCTTGAGGTTATAGAGTGCTGCGACAGCTATGACCACTCTAATAGATGTGATTCTTGTGACCGGAAAATACGTGTCAAAGAAATCATATCCTTCCTTCTGTTTGAACCCTTTAGCTACCAACCGAGCTTTGTACTTATCGATTGATCCATCAGCTTTGTATTTCCTTTTAACGATCCACTTGCACCCTAAAGGTTTGCAACCTGGTGGGAGATCCACAATTTTCTACTTGTGATTTTGCATGATGGATTCTATCTCACTATTGATAGCTTCTTTCCAGAGAGGAGTATCTGGACTAGATAATGCCTCTTGGATTATCCCAGGTTTATTTTCTAACACGTACGTCAGAAAATCTGGACCAAATGACTTGGCCGTTCTGGCCCTTTTGTTCCGTCTAAGTTCCTCAACAACTTGATGAGAACCTTGAGTAGCTTCATGAGCTCTTTTATTAGAGCTTGGGTCTTTCCTCTCCTTGTTTGGAAAGATATTCTCAAAGAATGTTACATTCCTTGATTCCATGACCATTCTCTCGTTGATTTCAGGATTTTTAGACTTGTGCACTAGAAATCGGTAGGCGCTACTGTTGTAAGCATATCCGATGAAAATGCAATCAACGGTCTTGGGTCCTATTCTCACCCTTTTAGGTTGAGGTATTTCTACCTTAGCTAGGTACCCCCATACTTTAAGGTAACCGAAGGAAGGCTTTCTCCTTTTCTATAATTCATATAGGATTTTATCCCTTTTCTTGTGTGGCAATTTATTTAGAATGTGATTAGCTGAGAGCACAGCATTCCCCCACAGGTTCTGGGGTAAGCCCGAGCTAATCAACATAGCGTTCATCATCTCCTTAAGAGTTCGATTCTTGCGTTCAGCTACGCCATTTGATTGAGGTGAGTATGAAGCTGTTGTCTGATGAATAATGCCATTTTGTTGGCAGAATTCCTCAAACAGAGCTAATCAACATAGCGTTTATCATCTCCTTAAGAGTTCGATTCTTGCGTTCAGCTACGCCATTTGATTGAGGTGAGTATGAAGCTGTTGTCTGATGAATAATGCCATTTTGTTGGCAGAATTCCTCAAACAGAGCTATATATTCTTTCCCTCTATTACTTCGAATCATCTTAATTTTTGTGCTAATTTGATTTTCAACCTTATTCCTATAATCTTGAAAGCTTCTAGAGCTTCGTCTTTTCCTTTCAAGAGATGTATGTAGCAGTACCTTGTGCAATCATCAATAAATATGATGAACTATTTTTTTCACCTCTAGTTTGCACGTATTTCATATCGTAAATGTCGGTATGAACTAACTCTAAAGGTTTAGTACTTCTTTCCACTGAATGAAAATGTGCTTTGGTCATTTTTGCCTCTACACATACTTCACATTTATTGTTCGGGTCAAACTTTATTTTAGACAATAAATTTAAACTTACTAACTTTCTTAGTGAGCTCAAATTTACGTGTCCTAATCTATCATGCCATAAGTTAGAACACTCAGCCAAGTAAGAATAATTAACAACTTTATTAGGGCCATTAAAGGCGCGTTTGACAGTTATTACATTCGTCTTGAAGAGCCCCCTCTCGAGGTAACCCTTTCCTACAAAGGGACCAGCCTTGGTCAATACAAATCTATCAGCCTCAAATACAAGTTTTATTTTGACTTTGCTCAACAGGGAGCCGGATACTAGATTCTTACGAATGTCTGGGATATACAGCACAACGTTGAGGGTCAGCTCTTTTTCGGAGGTTAGTTTCAGCACAACCTGGCCTAGTCCGACTACGGAAGAAGTTGCAGAGTTACCCATAAATAACTTTTGTCTGTTGATCGGGATATAGGTCGAGAACATCTCCTTGTCTGAGTAGATGTGTCGGGTTGTCCCTGTGTCAATGAACCACTCTCTTGGGTTATCTACCAGATTGGCTTCAAAAACTATGGCAGAAAAGTCTAGCTCAGACAGGTCTTCGGTCAGATTTGCCTTCTCACGATCGTCCCTTTTTGGCAGGCGACAATCTTTTGCCATGTGACCGGGCTTATCGCAGTTGTAGCAATTGCCTTTGATCTTCTTAGCTTTCTTTTGCTTTGGCTCTTTCTTCTCTTGCTTATTTCCAGGCTTCTCCTGCTTGTTTCCGAGCTTCTTCCTCTTCTTGCCAGTGCCACCCTCGGCGAGATGCAACTTAGCCTCGGAATTGGTTATGCTGTTCTTGACTTCGAACTTTCGGTTGTCTTCCTCGATCCTTAGTCTCACGATCAGGTCTTCTAGCCCTATGTCCTTCCTCTTATGCTTGAGGTAGTTCTTGAAGTCCTTCCACAGGGGGGGTAACTTCTCAATTAGAGTAGCCAAATAGAAAGACTCGCTGAGTTGCATGCCTTTGGCGTGAATCTTATGTAGAATCAGCTGCAGATCTTGAACTTGATCGATGACCTTCTTGAAATCCACCATCTGGAAGTCGAGGAACCTTCCGACGATAAATTTTTTCATCCCGGCATCTTCTGTCTTGTACTTCTTCTCCAGAGAATCTCATAATTCTTTCGCAGTCTTGGTACCTGCATAGACATTGTAAAGAGTGTCGTCTAATCTAATCAGAATATAGTTACAACACAGGAAGTCGCTGTGGCTCCATGCATCCAAAGTATTGATCTTCTGTTTATCTTCCTCATTCTCTGCTACCTTCGGTGCTTCTTCCTTCAAGAACCAGACCAGGTTGAGCATTGTCAAATAGAACAACATCTTTTGTTGCCATCTCTTGAACTCGGTTCCGTTGAACTTGGTCGGCCTTTCGGCGTGGACAGTTCCCCGGACCGTCGGCACTGGTGCTGGTGCAGAGCTTCATGATCCCATCTTCAAGTACACGAATCTCGTCTTACGATTGTTGTTTGTCGGAGATAGTGTACTTGATTAGGATCTTGTAAGTCGAGGCAAGAGTTAGGCTTTTTCTCCGTAAGACGAGATTGCCCCGTATTCAGTGCTTACGGGCTGTGGCAATCGTCCCCAAGATACAACGACTAGGCTGCTTCTGAGTTCGTAGCATAACGACCCTCGAAGCTTCAAGCAAACTTTGGATATTCAGAACTTTCTGAGAGAGGGAGAGAGAGCCTACGATTGCTAACGAATGCTTATGCAAGTTGTAGTGGAGTGAGATGCAAATGAGGGGGAGATGCCTATTTATAAGCGCTGGATGGGAGGGAGGCAGGCACTCCGAAGGGGCGCGTCTGTTCGGCCAGCAGGTAGGCTAGCTGCGCTCGTGGCTCTTCAGTGGCATTCTGGATCCTTCCAGGTGCGCCCAGACCAGGTTGTGACCGTTCGGAGGGACACAAAGCGCCCATTGCGACCTACGTCCAATGCACTGTGCGTACTCGCACACGCACGTGCGCTTGCTCGTGCTCGGATGGTGCTAGGCACCATCCTCGCAGGTAGCCTCGGTCAGCTCTTCAGGCAGAATATTTAATTTTACAGCAGCTTGGAGTTTCTCCTTATGAACAGGAAAAAATCCCTTGCAATTTTCGATGTGGTAATGGTTCTCCTATCCTCAGCTTGGGCTTTTCTGCCTGGACTTTTCAATTTGTGCCTTCTAGCTGGGGCCAAATACATTAAATATGCATTTATTCTAACATTGGATGAATGTTGAATCTAAACAGAACTAGACAGGAGATTAAAGGTACTTCATTAGGATTGGACAAGATGGTCGGGATCAAAGAAAGATAATCCTCACCATACATATCAGCCCTAATTAAAGCAATAACCAGGTGGGCGCAGTCGTCATTTTCAATTAGATCCTTGCAGACTCCGTACAGGTAGGTCACTATGTCCTTGCGGCCTAACAAAGTTGCATTAACGATTGGCAGCCTGAACTGTTCAATTTTTAACATTGCAAAGCCCTTGTTCGTACAATGGCTTCAACAATTGCCCTTTTCTCAGCTACCATGGCGAAGAGAACTGCAGTGTTGCCACGTGAATCTTGTTGGCGCATCCCATCCTCGCTCATTACACCGATCAACTCTCTCACAAATTGGGTTTGGCCTACCAGTGCTGCAATGTGAAGAGCAGTCTGCCTTTGGACATTGATCGGAGCATCAAAGGATAGCTTATTAGTTTCGTATATCATTTTTGCAGTTTTGTAGTCTCCTTTATTTGCTGCTTTAGAAATCGCAAACCTCACTCTGGCATTTGACTTCCACCAGTCGTGCCCTTCTGCTATAACGGAATCATTTATCAGCTAATTTAGTCACGCAGCGGTATAAGAATGATTTTAGAAACACAAATCGAAATTTCAATGACAGTTAGAGAAACTAGAACAAAAAGTTCATCGAAATCTAAATTTATCCTCCCATACAATCCTAGAATATGCGGTATTAAATGCCACGATAATATTTTCCAAAACTGCAAATTGGTCCTTAAAATAATAACACAGTCAATAAAGACCTAAGAAGAAAGAATTCAATCAAGCATCACCGGCGACATTTTTGACTCCCCATGCAATTTCCTTCAGAATAGGCATATTAAAACATATTTTATATGTGTATATACATATATATATATATATTTTTTAAGATATACTATATATTTGTTTTTGGTGGAAAAGATATATACTCTATTTAGCTATGTGTATATGCATTGTTTTTGCTACCATATACATAATTATGTTATCTCGTTCGTTCTGAACGTTCTGAACACTAGTTCTACCCTGGCAAGAACGATGATCAAGCACCCTAGTCTACACAGATAAATATTTTTCGAAAAAAAAGTTTCTCCAAGCGGTCGAAAAGGGGTTACGTTTACCTTGAGATTCAGATTGAGATTCATGTTGCTGATTGGTTTGTCTTACATCAACAAGATCTTTTGCACTTTGAGCGACGACTGAATCTCCATCGAAGTCGAGGACGATTTCACCTTGCACCTCTGTGTTGTTCCCTGCATCCGATCTTCCATCCCCTGGTTGAGACATAACTACAAGACGCCTTCAAATATTCTGCGTTGAGATATTGGAGATGCTAGTTGATGCAAGTCATCATCGATCTGGCTACGTGAAGAAAGTATATTCCAATTAAAGAATATGAGTGGACCGAGTAACTAACCAACAACTTCCGTAAAATTGACAGAAGAAAGTACTAACCTCTACTTGGAGAGTGCGAAATGGATTGCTAAGTACGAGTCTGAATTGAAATTACCAACTAAATACGCACGGGGTCGTGATGGGCGTTGCATTCAGGTCTTTCTTTATTCTTTTCACAGTCGACGACTACATTCAGGTCTGTCCTAAGCCTGCTGGTAATAAATAAATAGCGGTGGGTGATCAGTACCACTCATATTTCTTTTGATGTATTTATAGATTAAGAGTCATGTTTCACTAATTAAATTGTGGATTATCAATTCTACTGACCCAAGATTTGTCTTTTTTTTTTCAACAGAGTGACAACCAAATTGGTGTTGTTCTAACATATACATACTAATTTATATGTTGGAATGTGAAAGCTGAACTCACAACCAGCTCATCCAAATTAAGAAAATATATTGAGCTACACGACTAGTTTCAGATCGTCGTCCTACAAACTAGTTTCATATAAGCCATGGAAAAGAACAACCGAAAATAAATGACTCTCAGATTAATCAGAAGTCCTACAAAAAGAAGGGCATAAAGCATTTTAGGTATCTGGCCGCCCATGAGAAAATTATTTATTAATTCTTATTAAAGAGGCTCTATATGATTGGACTCTATTATGGATAACTATCAAGAGTAATATGATTATTAGTTTAATATTGACCGTCTATTAGGAGCTTGATGGACGTGCCCGATTATTTCTAGGTCTATAAGTTGGTCCTTTCTCTTATGACGAAGATTTCGATTACGTGGAAATCAAAGTTTCTCTTCATCAACCAACGCTTTCACTTGTATTTTATATAATTAATTTTACATGTAGTATCAGAGCATGTGTTCTTGTTTGAATTGGTTAATGGTTCGTGCCTGCAAATTATGAAATAGGGTTATAAAAGTTCAAACTCACTGTACCGTAAATTTGGTGCATGCAATGATAAATTATAGGGCATAATAGTTGAAACGCACTATACCAAAAATTATAGGGATATAAAGGTTCAATCCTACTGTACCATACTTACGGTGCATATAAATAAATATAAATAAAAACCCTAGGGGCAAGAATTTATGTGATTCGCATATGGGTGTTTAATCTCTAGGGTTTGAAATTTGACGATTACAAAACCGTAGAACTGAATTGAAAAATGTCCTTTGGAGCCTAAGGACTGAACCGCATAACATGCAAAACTTAAGTGACCAAAATGTAATGCGTCAGTTTGGTCTTATGTATAACCCACGATAATCTCTCTGACGCCGCTCATCTTCTCTGTTTAGAGAAATAAATATAAAAGAGGAACAAAACCTACAAAGTCTCGCCTCCATGATTCGCTAATCCCAAAAATCATCGATAACCGTCGCTTGTAACCTCAAAATAAACTCTCCTCGGTAAGGCGTTGTCCGATCGTGAGAGAGAAAGAGGACTACCGCAAACGGAAAGCGGTACACAACGACGGAACCAAAATATTTTGGGCGAACTGGCAGTAAAACTCTAGCGACCGGGACCGTTTGGATCGTGTGAATTGGCGGCAAAGATTGGAGCGGGAGGGCATAAACGATTTACAGATTAATTAATGTTCTTGATCTTGTCTAATATTTGGTTTGTTGTCGAGCCATCGACCACGGTGTCCGTAGGTTATTTGTTCTTGGTATTGGTGGATCAAGTCAGAACTTGGAACCCAATTAATTTCAGGTATCCGAGGTGGTTTCGGTGGGAGCGGATTTGGTCCTAGAAGGCTAAATTCAACCAGGACCGTATTGGACGATCCAATAGTTTATTTAGTTATGATTCAATGGTCTACCCAGTTATTATTTAATGGTCTACCTATGATTCAATTGAGACCGTCCCAGTTATCCAGTTACGATTCAATGGTGGTGGGCTTTCTTTATTTTGCTCTCCCGTATTTCTGCATTTTTGTAAAAAATTTCAGCGTGTTCTTCAATAAAAATCTTCCAGCACCATGTTTGATTTGACTTCCAGGACTAAATCCACTCCCAGTTTCGGTAGAAGTTTTACGATGGACATACCTGGGGCTAGGATAAGACCCAATTAAAAAGGGTAATTATAGTTTTAAAGGATTTGGCTGAAAAGTTTTGTATTATGAACCTATAATTCGGCCCGTGAAAGATGGAATAACTTTGGCTTATTAGTTTGCTCCCGAAAATTGCCTAGAGAAAATTATTAATTGGATTTAAGTATTTAGCGGAATATTAGTGTTACAATGGGTTCTAAAGAATTAACCCTAATAAATGGGCTAAATAAATAAGATGTCTCTAAATCGTGGGATTAAAAGTAGACATCTTATGGGACTTAGAAATCGTAAATAAAAGATGTTGATTTCTAATTAATAAAAGGTAGCCTAATTAAAATTTTAATTGTTAATTAGAAATCAACACTTATGGCAAAATTATTGATTAATTGTCATAATTTTGATTATAGAAGATGCTATTATTGTAATAGTTGTTTTGCATTATGCAAAATTATGATTATTGATGGTTAAATTTGATTTATTGAAATGTTATATAAATTTTACTTGACATTAATGTATGTATGCATACTTTATGTTATAATTTGTTAAGTCACCAAAATGACCAAATCATTATGTTGCAACATTTATATAGAGTAAAACCTCGCGGAGGGGATCAATTTCCATAGGAGATCCTGCGGAACATTATGTACGTGAAACTAAGAAACACAAAAAAGATCACCCGGGCCTCAGTCACATACGGAGCAGTTTGTGATTGCTGCACCTTTCCCTTGCGTCTTTTGTGACATTTCTTGTAGTGAGTTAATTACTCGGTCCTTGTTCTACCTTCCTAAGGAAATAAATTATTGCTCTTGAAGTCAAAATGCTTCCCCTATCTTCTATATATCTAGCTTCTTCTTAAATCATCTTCATTTTATTTAAATAAATAATTTAGATTCTTTTATTTAAGTTTAATTGGATTTAACTAAATTACTACGTTTTATTCACAATCTTACTTAATTCATTGTACTATCTACTTAATTTTATTTGCTTTCTACTAGTACCATTCCAATCTAGTAGTGAAATCCTATTTCATAGCACCTATTCATTACAATACATAGGTAAATTTTGCACTAAGTTTTACGACCTGAATCTCGACTGCAAAAAAGCTCCTAATACAATCTGATCAAGAAGCCGAGTGAGAGGCCTACGGCCAGAGGCCGAGTGGCGAGAGGCCGAGTGGTGAGAGGCCGAGTGAGAGGCCTACGACGAGAGGCTGAGCAAGAGGCCGAGTGGCGAAAGGCCGAGCGAGAAGCCGAGTGGTGAGAGGCCGAGCGAGAGGCCAAGCGAGAGGCCGAGTGGCGAAAGGCCGAGCGAGAAACCTAAGGCGAGAAGACGAGCGATGAGCCTAAGGCGAGAAGCCGAGCGAGAAGCCGAAGGTGAGAAGCCAACTTGGATCCGAGCGGGAAGCTCATTTGACCTTCGTAGGCGGAAAGACAATTCTGGGAATAGGTCCACTTTGGTTGAGGAGGCCGTTAGCTTGAGCCCATTTTGGGATTCACTTTGGGCCTGACGAGATGTCCGTCTTGGGTGATGACGGACTTGAGTCAAGATTTTGCGTGAGAGATTCGAGAAGGTCAAGACGATCTATATTTTCCTAACTTGAGCCGAGATTCTCAATATTTGGCAAGACTTGGTAAGTTCCTCTTTAGGCCGCGATTGCTTGGTCGTCACATTTTGAAAGCTTCCTATTCGAGGACGGGATCTGCTCATTTAAGGAAGACGGCTTGTACTGAGCCGAGAGGATCCCATCATATTAGGAACAAATAATTTGAAGCAGATCTCTCGGGATTGAGACATGGAGCCGAAGGTCTTGGAGGCGGTTTAGGATTTCCTATTATGAAGGCGCGGAGGTCAGGTCAAGGCACTCTATATAAGGAGGGCTCGGGCGAGAGAACGGACATCACCAACACAACACAACAATTACTTTACTATATTTTCGTTTTATCTTTCCTTAGCCTAGCGTAGCCCGTAGCATAGCTCTAGCTTTAGCCTTAGTGTAGACCGACCTTGGGACGACCACTCCAAATCCTTCTCGGGTTACTTGTTCTCTTTTCCCCGCAACATATTTTTGGCCCGCTCGGTGGGACTAAGGAGGGCATCTGAGAAGGCGGTCTTACTTCGCTTAACCAAGACGACCAACAACTCTGTTGCACTAGTTCCCTCTAAGGAGCCAGCCAATACCTTCTGCATCTCAGTTGACGCAAGGAGGAACTCAACTACTTTTGCTTCCTCCAAAAAGTCGGCTAAGACAAGCATCATCCCGATGGAGTCATATGCCTCATATATTGCTCGAAAGAGCTACGAAGAGTTCTATAGACCCGTCGTTCCGATGGAGACATATACCACCTTCATCCCTCAGAAGTGCTATGAGGAGTCCAAAAGATGCTGTGAAGAGTCCGTTGTTAGGCGTGCGGGAGAAGCGCTACCCATTCGACCAAACTTGATGCAACCATAGACCGGTCACATGCCTTTCGCCATGGCTCTGCCATCGTCGGGTGTGTTCGGTTATGGTCAACTACCCGAAACACCTATGTATCACTCGTTCCAAACAACTCTTTATATGTGGATGGGCACACGAGGAGTGAACCACTCGGGACACTACGAGACTGCAAGGATAGGGGCTAGCAATCTCCAAGTGAAATCGAGCTGGTACCAACTGGCCCTGACCCAAGATTGGTCATACCCATCTAAGGTCTCGGCCGACCAAATCTCTTTCAAAAGGAAAGATGTCTGCACGAATCCTTTGTTCAACTCAAGGATTTCCAATCCTACCCCAACCCCCCAAGTCATGCATCAAGCGCAGATGGACCTGGACGATGAGGACAACTGCCATCCCGTCAATCGACAAGAAGAGCTCGATGAGGATGACGTCAACCGTCAAAAAGAGCTTGATGAGGATGACGAGGTCGATGAGGACGACGTCAACTGACAAGAAAAGCTCGATGAGGATGACGAGCTTGATGAGGTCGACGCCAACCGACAAGGATATCTCAATGAGGACGATGTCAATCGACAAGGAGAGCTCGATGAGGATGATATCAATCGACAAGAACAGCTCGATGAGGATGATGAGCTCGATGATGATGACGTTAACCGATAAGAAGAGCTTGATGAGGATGATGAGCTCGATGATGTCAACCGATAAGGAGATCTCGATGAGGATGATGTCAATCGAAAAGGAGAGCTCGATGAGGACGATGTCAATGGATAAGAAGAGCTCGATGAGGACGACGACAATGGACAAGAAGGGATCGATGATGATGATATTAATCGGGAAGAAGAGCTCGATGAGGACGACGTCAATTGTCAGTTGACATTGAGATCTACCCGACGACAAGGGATAGAAGGGCAACCTTTATCTACCCAATCCGAGAATTTTATCCCGCATCAATTATTGGAGGACCAGTCATCGATGGATCCTCACCGTATTGCTCATATTACCATAGTTGGCTTCGACCGAAGTCAAAAGAGAAGCCCTAAGCAAAAGAAGACCAATCCTAAGACCCGAAGGACAAGACTCAGGGGGCAGGGACGACTGGACACTAAGAAAGCAAAAGTCGATCCTAAGACCCGAGTGGCAAGACTCAGGGGACACGGAAGGCCGCCTGATAATGATATCCCAAACGCTCACAAGGCTTTTTGCTCAAGGGGAGCGGATCATCCCAAGCGAGGGAAGGTCGACCTTAAGACCCGAGGGGCAACACTCGGGGGCAAGGAAGATCGCCCGACAACGGCATTCCAAAGGCTTGGAAGTGCTTTTGTTTGAAGGGAGCCAATAGTCCTAAGCAAGGCAAGGCTGACCTTAAGACCCGAGAGGCAAGACTCGTGGGGCGAGGACGGTAACTTATTTGTAGAATCCTAAGGACTCAAAACTTCTATCGTCCGAAGGAAGCCGATGAGACGTGGAGGCTCTATCATTCTCGTATCAATGTGGACCTTCAAGATGGGTCCAACCCATATTGGTATGCCTTTAACCGACTTGGAGATAGAAGGGTCATCCATGATCCACCAATGCGACACGTCCTGACCAAGACCCAAAGACGTCGCCTTGAAAGGAAGATCCAGAAAAGAAGTCAAGCCATCAAGGACTTCGAAAGGCAAATCGTGGAGCAAAGGGTCGAGCTGGAGAAACAAAAGGTGTTTCTAGCTCGTCCGTGGGTGAAGTATCATTCGGCCTCGACTCAAAGCCGGGCTAAGGATGTGAAAGCCTCTAACTGGGAGAAGGGAGATGACCTCAAACACGTTAAAGAGGTCCGACTAAAGGCACTCACTATACTACGCGGGAAGTTGACCCGCAAGTGGGTACCCAAGGTTATGAGCGAGATTCATCCCAAGGAGGACATCTAGCGAGAGTCTATTCTCGACCAAAAAGAGAAGGAGGTTTCGGTCAACTTTGACACGAGGTGCATTAAGTTTGGGGACTTCCCAAGCAAGCTGGCAATCAATAGGTCATCGGCTGGCCTCGGACAGGAGCCCAACCAATCGAGCCACTTTAAAGATGACATGATAAAAAAGGACCCTACTGAGCCTCAGATAGGAGAGATGTCCTCTGTCATTCCCATGGTGGAAGCCTTCAATGGTAACATCACCATTGTGAGGCCAACCCGAAGAATGGATGATCGTAAGAAATCTCTCTGCATCACGGCTCACATCCTTGGGGAGCTGATCGAGAGAGTACCCATGGACGGCATGGGTGTGGTGAACACCTTTCTTTAGTTGCTCCTCTGCGAACGCAATAAGGAGAAAGAGGATGTCAGCCCGACCGGCATGGTCATAACCAATTTTGTCAGGAAAGGGTGAGACTCGGTCCGCTCCAATTAAGTAATCCCATCTTCCATCCGCCAATGTCTAATTCAATGAAAATTAGATGGGAAGGTGTTGTTCATGATGACCAATGCACGCCCATTCGTGTCGGCCACCCTCTATACGGAAGTGGTCCTATACGAGGGGTCCCTAGTGCCAACAAGTGTATTTTGGAGAGGCATAGATGGCTGGTCTTCCCGATGTACAAGCTTAATCAAATGGAAGGTGCATTCGGTCCGAAGATCGATCAATGCCATACCCAGAGGCAAGTACTCCGTCTTGTCCATGAAGAGTAAGGTAATGGACGACAAGGTGACTGTAGGTTTACGCCTTGTCACCATATGAGTCGGCCAAATATGTCCTCAGAACGATGGCATTGGTGGATCATGGATGAGACGTGGAGGTTCTATCATTCTCGTATCAATGTGGACCTTCAAGATGGGTCCAACCCATGTTGGTATGCCTTTAACCGACTTGGAGATAGAAGGGTCATCCATGATCTACCAATGCGACACGTCCTGACCAAGACCCAGAGACGTCGCCTTGAAAGGAAGATCCAGAAAAGAAGGCAAGCCATCAAGGACCTCGAAAGGCAAATCGTGGAGCAAAGGGTCGAGCTGGAGAAACAAAAGGTGTTTCTAGCTCGTCCGTGGGTGAAGTATCATTCGGCCTCGACTCAAAGCCGGGCTAAGGATGTGAAAGCCTCTAACTGGGAGAAGGGAGATGACCTCAAGCACGTTAAAGAGGTCCGACTAAAGGCACCCACTATACTACGCTGGAAGTTGACCCGCAAGTGGGTACCTAAGGTTATGAGCGAGATTCATCCCAAGGAGGACATCCAGCGAGAGTCTATTCTCGACCAAAAAGAGATGGAGGTTTCGGTCGACTTTGACACGAGGTGCATTAAGTTTGGGGACTTCCCAAGCAAGCTGGCAATCAATAGGTCATCGGCTAGCCTCGGACAGGAGCCCAACCAATCGAGCCACTTTAAAGATGACATGATAAAAAAGGACCCTACTGAGCCTCAGATAGGAGAGATGTCCTCTGTCATTCCCATGGTGGAAGCCTTCAATGGCAACGTCACCATTGTGAGGCCAACCCGAAGAATGGATGATCGTAAGAAATCTCTCTGCATCACGGCTCACATCCTTGGGGAGCTGATCGAGAGAGTACCCATGGACGGCATGGGTGTGGTGAACACCTTTCTTCAGTTGCTCCTCTGCGAACGCAATAAGGAGAAAGAGGATGCCAGCCTGACCGGCATGGTCATAACCAATTTTGTCAGAAAAGGGCGAGACTCGGTCCGCTCCAATTAAGTAATCCCATCTTCCATCCGCCAATGTCTAATTCAATGAAAATTAGATGGGAAGGTGTTGATCATGATGACCGATGCACGCCCATTCGTGTCGGCTACCCTCTATACGGAAGTGGTTCTATACGAGGGGTCCCTAGTGCCAACAAGTGTATTTTGGAGAGGCTTGGATGGCTGGTCTTCCCGATGTACAAGCTTAATCAAATGGAAGGTGCATTCGGTATGAAGATCGATCAATGCCATACCCGGAGGGCAAGTACTCCGTCTTGCCCATGAAGAGTAAGGTAATGGGCGACAAGGTGACTATAGGTTTACGCCTTGTCACCATTTGAGTCGGCCAAATATGTCCTCAGGACGATGGCCTAGACTTCTTTGAGCTGCACATTTTCATTATGTTATAAGCTAGTGGAAGAAAGCCAAGCCAAAGATGAAGAACCACGTCAAAGCTTCTCGCCTGACCATACCGAAGCGTTAACGTCCGAAGGGCATTGTTGGAGCACGAAATTAATGTCTCGAATTGATGACGATCTATCTCCGAATATGCGCAAATTAGCTCGAGCTCGTCGATACGTGGAGCTCGGGCGAGGGGCGACTCTCGCTCACGTAGGTGAGTTCCAGCGAGAGGCTCCTCTCGCCCATGTAGGCGAGTCTGAGCGAGAGACTCTTCTCACTCATGTTGGTGAGCCCAGGCGAGAGGCTCCTCTCGTCCGTGTGGGCGAGTCTGAGTGAGAGACTCTTCTCGCTCACGTTGGTGAGCCCGGGCTAGAAGCTCCTCTAACCCATGTGGTCGAGTCCGATCGAGAAACTCTTCTCACTCACATAGGGGAGAGGCCGAGCGAGAAGCCTACAGCAAAAGGCTGAGCGAGAGGTCGAGTGGCTGAGGCCGAGTGCGAGAGGCCTACAGCGAGAGGCCTACGGTGAGAGGCCGAGTGAGAGGCCTACAGCCAGAGGCTGAGTGGCGAGAGGCCGAGTGGCGAGAGGCCGAGTGAGAGGCCTATGACGAGAGGCTGAGTGCGAGGCCGAGTGGCGAAAGACCGAGCGAGAGACCGAGTGGCGAGAGGCCGAGTGAGAGGCCTACGGTGAGAGGCCAAGCGAGCGGCCGAGTGGCGAAAGGCTGAGCGAGAAACCTAAGGCGAGAAGATGAGCGAGGAGCCTAAGGCGAGAAGTCGAGCGAGAAGCCGAAGGTGAGAAGCCAATTTGGACCCGAGCAGGAAGCTCATTTGACCTTCGTAGGCGGGAAGGCAATTCCGGGAATAGGTCCACTTTAGTTGAGGAGGCCTTTAGCTTGAGTCCATTTTGGGATTCACTTTGGGCCTGACGAGATGTCCATCTTGGGCGATGACGGACTTGAGTCAAGATTTTGCGTGGGAGATTCGAGAAGGTCAAGACGATCTATATTTTCCTAACTTGAGCCGAGATTCTCAATATTTGGCAAAACTTGGTATATTCCTCTTTAGGCCGCGATTGCTTGGTCGTCACATTTTGAAAGCTTCCTATTCGAGGACGGGATCTGCTCATTTAAGGAAGATGGCTTGTACTGAGCCGAGAGGATCCCGTCATATTAGGAATAAATAACTTGAAGCGAATCTCTCGGGATTGTGACTTGGAGCCGAAAGTCTTGGAGGCGGTTTAGGATTTCCTATTATGAAGGCGCGGAGGTTAGGTCAAGGCACTCTATAAAAGGAGGGCTCGGGCGAGAGAACGGACATCAGCAACACAACACAACAATTACTTTACTATCTTGTTCTAATACAAAGATTATATGAGTTGAGTTAGTAGAATTTTCGAACGATGGTAAAATTTTTTGTGTATTTTTTAAGATTCGAATTAAAATTTTTTAGTTAAGATAAAAGGTTTCGAGCCTGCCCTTAGTCAATTTAACATAAATATACCGCTACTTTACCAAATATTACTTAAAATTTGTAAAAAATATTCTGAATAATATAAAATTCTTAAAACACTAAATATAGTTCTGTATGTGGCTCATAAAATTTACTTAGAGAATAACCAACTATTGTACCAGTTGAAAAAATAATCTCTACGATATTGAGTTTGTTTGAGAAGACAGGACCATTCAATCTTATTCATCGAAGATTTTTAAAATTTTCTAACTTAAAATATAATAAAAGAGCATAAAGTTGCTCCCAAAAATCTTATACTTTTACTACCAAAAAAGGGGCCCTTTTGATTTTTCATTCTCAATCGAGCATTAAATCCAATATTAATATTATAAATGTCTTGATTAAACTTCTACAATTAGCCTAATTATTAGTGGCAAGATGGTTTCCCTATAGCCCATTTTCAAATTATTATTTAGAAACATAGTAAAATTTATACTGGAAATGGGGCCTCATTTAATAATATACTCTGAAAAGAGCATAAAATCTAAATTTAATATAGCAATGTCTTAATTGACTTTCCATGGTTCTTCAAAACTACTTTCCATAACAAACCGAAACTTAAAGGCAACAAGTTGGTGTCCCATTAGTATATATTTCAAAACTTCATTTCATTCTAGTATACTAAATTATTATATATTATTTTGGTTTAGAGAACCTGGTATTCAGACATCACTATGTTGACTAATTTAGATTCGAACCGGTTACAATATTTGAAAAGTGACAAAGCTCTCTTATGAAGTTGTTCTATCTTAACTAAGAGGTCTCAAATTCGAGCTATAGAATGCAACACTATTAAATACTTTTCGGGAGACCTTTGAAAGTTTATCCGACTCAAATCTGAATTAGTCAGTTTAGTACGTGTCCAGATATAAAGTTGCTCATAAAAGATATATAAAATAAATGTTCATTACCAAAAACAGATCTCAAATAAATGTTGTGACCTTTTTTGTGTGATGCCGAAAACAGTATATGTATATATATACACACATTGACACATTTGCATAAAACTATACTCTAATTTTGTGAGCAATAGGAAAAAAAATAAAAATGAAGATGAGAAATTCATCGGTAGGAGTGGGAGGGATTAGGTTCTTGATAGTTGTTGTATTATCCTCCATGTTATTCACACAGTTGGCCATGGGTGTTACGCAGCAAGACCTTTGTATGTTATTCTGCATGGAGGACTGTGGGGCTGAACATATTATACCCGTCTTATGTACGGCCAGATGTTTCAAGATTTGCAAGAAGAAACCTCCTCAACTTAGCCTCTGTGACATTGGTTGTTTTTCCAAGTGTGATGCCAAAGTAATCCAAGGTAACACACTTCTCTCTCTCCCCTCTCAAGTATTTCATTTTAAGGTCCTACGAGTCTTGTGGTTCGAGTAATTGTGAACACAAAAATATTAAATAATTTTATCTTTTTTTAAAGGTTCTACCTTGCTCGAACTTGAACTAATTTGATAAGAAGATATCCACATATCAGGCCGTAGAAAACAAAAATACAAAATTAGAATACATTAAGCCTATAAATAAAAATATAATTTAAAATATGGGATGAAAGTAAGATCCTTGCATCTTTTCTTATCGGTACAGTGAGGAGTTAGAGGTCATATTTTATACAGTAAGATCCAGGGAGCACTGGCGCAATTATTTTTCAAGTTTGATATATAGTTTCTTATTTAACATTTTTTTTGATTTTTTTGTCGTGAGCAAGTGCTCTTTTGTAGTTTCTTATTTAACAGTTAACTTCTAATACCATGTGTTAATTCCTATTTTTTTAATACACAGATGCAGAGGAGATGAACGGATGCTTGGACCACTGCTCAAATTCTAATTGCAAGTCTTGAGAAATTGTAAAGTCGTCTCATAGATTTAATAATGAAGATGACATACCAGTTTATGCGGCAAAATTCTCAATGAATGATGAATGAAATAATTTGCTGATTTGGATCATTCATTACCGACTTTTTTTTGGGTTAAAAGTCACATAACTTTTTCTAATTACTTTCTACTCTTTATCATTTACTTTCAACAGTCCTATTTTACTATTATTTTAAGGGAAAAATTTACTTTAGTACTCTGTGGCATCAGTAGATTCACACTTGATTATCTGAAATGCATGAACAAGTCTAACTTATTTCAGTTTTCATCAGCTAGATGTCCTGCGCAGCCCAGACAGCTTCGTGTCCTACATTGGTTGCCACTCGGCAGTCCATGGGATAAATTTTTAATGACTAGTGATAAATTATCATTATAGTACCACATTTGTTTATAAATTTTTCAAAAAAGTTATATACCTTTCGTTAATCTCTTCTTCTTCAACAAATAATCACTTTGGAAACTGCCGTCGCTATCTTCATGTGCACATCAAACTTGTAATGGGAGCGTCAATTAAAATCGCAAGGTCACATAACTAATCCAAATTTGCATCACCACAAACAACCGAAGCCAAATATATTTGTACGCTTGACTTGGTCAAGTAAAGTTACACACATTGATGATCAGAGACGTTGCCAATCATTAGTAGGAAGAGATTAGCAGATCAAGAATCTTCAAAATTGCAGATTGCAGATCAGTAGCAATGATCTGCTGGTTTATTGTTGATCATTCACTCCTTCAATAAATTCATTTGGAAATGCCACTTTTAAAATTTTGTAGATTTGATTATGACTTGGAGCAAATCCCACCAAAGCCACCGGTGCCAATAGAAGAGCAAAAATCAGAAGCTGATGCTGTCTAAACTAAATGAAAATGACGGTGATGAAGGCTAACATCATCGCTGCAGTTGATATGAAGAGTATCCGATGAGCAAATTGGTCGGGAGAGACCATAAGAAATCCTTCAATGAGTATGTGGATGTCTGGATGGACATGAATGTCAACAAAGATGGGTGCGCGCTGATAAGGGAAATGACATCTGACACTATGAAAATATTGAACGATGCGTCATTCAACAATTTAGCTTCCATAAAGATGCTGGTCGCATTGCTGGGTTGGAGGTTCTTCGTATTATCAATGAGTCGACTTTTGCTTCGTTGGCATATGGTTATTGAGCAAATGGTTCCGACTTTGTTTGGTTTATAATGGGAAGGCGACAACTTGAGTGTGAGGATAAGGATGAAGGATTTTTGAAAAATTATATAATAAAATAGGGACTATTTTGATACTTTTCTAAAAGTCTACTTGGCAAGATACTAGGCACCTTTGTATGACGTGGCAGTTCACATAGGACTAAAAGCTGTTGGAGTTTGAGCATGACTGTAGGCTGATAAAAATTAAAAAATTGGACATGTTTGGTGGTTTTAAAACCACATGGACTTATCGCGAAAAGCAAAATATTACAAAGTACTTAACTGTACCTTTTCCTTT
Source organism: Hypericum androsaemum (assembly GCA_963995505.1). Taxonomy (NCBI): domain Eukaryota; kingdom Viridiplantae; phylum Streptophyta; class Magnoliopsida; order Malpighiales; family Hypericaceae; genus Hypericum; species Hypericum androsaemum. The sequence goes on from OZ023196.1 coordinate 266,950, forward strand.
AAAATTAACTGTACAAAGTATCTTTTCCTAATAGTACAATGATGATCCAGGGGAAATGGCAATTACGTTAAGTTTGATATATAGTTTATTGTTTAACATTTAGCTTTTAATACCGTGTGTAATTTCTGAATTTTTTTTAACACAGAGATGCAAAGGAGAGGAACGGATGCTTGGACCACTGCTCAGATACTAATTGCTAGTCTTGAGAAATTGTAAAGTCATCTCATACAATGAAGATGACATACTAGTAGTTTATTCGGCAAACTTCTCAATGAATAATGGATGAAATAATTTCCTGATTTGGATCATTCACTAACCGACTTTTTTTTGTTGAAATTCAATACCAGATTGATAAAAGCAAAAAATGTTCACTATCGTAAGATAGTGCAACCGTTAAAATACAGATAAAGTGGAGATGTGTTGTTCAAATTAATGAAAAATCTCAACGTCGAATTGCAAAAATATGATTTCGTTAAAATTATATGAAGAACTTTGGAGATTTTTTTGAGTTAACTTAATATGAATCCGAATTAGTAAATTTAAAAGATATTCGGGGACATGATAATTCTAACAAAAGTATACAAACTTATTTACCGAAAAAAAAACAAGAAGGATACAACAGATGTAGTGCAAATGAGAAACTTTACTATGGTCCGAGCATACAACTCATATATTGAGTTAGTATACTAAAATCAATAAAAGTTTGACAAATGAATTAGTGAAGCACCATATTGTGTCAGCGATTTTTGAATTAATTATGAAAATATAATCAAGACATTTATGATATTAAATTTGGATTTAATGCTCCTTTGAAAGTATAACATCAAAAGTGAGACATTTTTGTTCCGGAGAAACTCTATTTTGGCTCAACTTATCGAGGACGGATTGAGTGGGGACTAATAAAAAGTTGTCCATAGGTGGTGGGGATTAGATTTAGAGCCCTTAGATTCGATTTTAAAAAAAAATTTACATCCAATGGTCAATAACCAATCAGGGACATTTTTGACTTTTTAAACAAAAAACTAGGTTAAACCAACCATCTCTCTTCCTCTCCCACCCTCTCTTTCACTAATTAAAAAATCTCTCCCTCTCTCTCTCCTCTCTCTTTCTCCTCTCTCTCTCTCTCTCTCCCCCCCAACCAAAGAAACCACCCACCTCCGGAGAAATCCAGGAAATGGACCCCATGGTGTTGGTGACGTATCTGCTGGCCGAGTCCCGTCCGCTGCTGCCCGACGTCACCCCGCAGTCGAGGAGAGAGAGAGCTCGGCGGAAGATGAAGGAGCCGTCAAGGAGAGAGAGAGAGCTCGGGGAGAGAGCCCACGAACCCGCGCCGTGCCTAGAGGAGATGTGCTCGCCGTCGCTCGTCCATCGCCTAGAGTACCGCCGTCGCTTGCTGTCTGTGAAGAAGAAGAAGAAACGACGGAAGGAGAATACAGTAGTGATATTGGTTTTCTACGGTAGTGATAATAGTTTTCTACAGTAGTGATATTGGTTTTCTACAGTAGTGATATTGGTTTTCGCGACCTCTTTTGTTTGGTTTGAGTCTGTAATGATATTAGTTTTAGTTTGTATGATATTGGTTTCAATCACTGATGATATTGGTTTGAGTATGTATTAATATTAGTTTTCAGATGTAATGATATTGGTTTGAGTACGTACTGATATTGGTTTTTGTCTATACTGATATTGGTTTTACTCTGTACTGATATTGGTTTCAATCGCTAATAATATTGGCTTGAGTATGTATTGATATTGGTTTGAGTACATCTTGTTATTGATTTGATTACCTATTGATATTAGTTTTAGTACGTATTGATATTGGTTTTCAGATATAATGATATTGGTTTGAGTACGTACTAATATTGGTTTGAGTACGTACTGATATTAGTTTGAGCACGTACTGATATTGGTTTGAGCACGTACTGATATTGGTTTGAGCACGTACTGATATTGGTTTGAGCACGTACTGATATTGGTTTGAGTACGTACTGATATTGGTTTGAGTACGTACTGATATTGGTTTTCTATTGTATTTTCGTTCTTTGGTTTTTTTAGTTTATTTTAAAAATAATAATCTGGTAGATGGTAGAATTTTTGAATTTGACAATAATTTAATGAGAGGGAGAAAGAATCCCTTCTTCTTTTAACGTGAGATTGGTTTATTTATTTATTTTACCTTTTTAGTCTTTCCATAAAAAGTGTGCCAGCTAATTTTCCATCTCCCCTTTTATTTTTATTAGCTTTCTAATTTTACCCTTAATTATTTTGTTAATACCTAGATTGCCACAATCTTCCTTTTAGTCCCCAAATTTGGGAATTAGCCTTGTCCCCATAGAATCTGCCCCCAACTTATCAACTCAATTTGAGTTGGTATACTAGAACTAATAAATGTTTGAAAAATGGACTAGTGGGGCATCATATTACTTGATATCGGGTTAATTGGACCGATCAATTTAGGATAAGTCATATATTTTTGAAAAGCATAGCATTGTGCCATAATTATAGATTAGTTATGGAAATTTAATTTGAGACACAATGATATTAAATATGAATTTCATACTGCTCTGGAGCATACAAAGTTACTACCACACTTGACAAATGTTGTGGGTAAAGTTGTGGTAAAACATCGAAACAAACTTAGGAATGGGTTCGGAGTGGTCGTCCCAAGAGTGATCGAATGAAAAGAGAGAAGAGATGGAAAAGTGAGAAGAGAGATAAGAGATCAGAATACGTAGGAAAGAAAAGAATCAGTGGAGGAGAAAAAACTTTATTTAAAATATATAGTAGAGGGAGAAGGGGAAAACATAAAAGATAAAAACTAAGCTAATCTAAAAATCTAAGCTGAATGTTTGATGTGTGGTTTTGTGGGTGTCCTTCTCCTATGCTTAAACTCTCATTATATAGAAAAAAACTAACCCAGCCCCATACAAGAAAATCCTAGGCCATGTTAAATATAGGAAAACCTAACATTGCACTAATCTATAAGCAAAAACCTACTTTTGAAACTTCCAACCTAATTCTGACCCCTTTTCGCACCGAATTTGGAAAAGTCACAAACTACAAAATTGTAGATATATATCTTATCTTTCTGTGTATTTAGAATTGCATCAATTGGATACTCCAGTAGGAAGATACAACTATTTAATCGAGATAGGGTTAGACAAATCTGTGAATTAATTTTTCGCTTCAACGATGCCCCCCACACGTCAATGTTTTGATGCTAAGAAAAATGTTAACACGTATCCGTCTTTTAACATGCAGAAAATTAACTCTACTCCACATATAATTGGCTAAGTCAAGACGTAATATATAGAAATATACTATCAAACTGGTCGATACCTAGCCGTTGTAGGCATGCATATGATCACCCATCTCGAGATATCCGTGTGCTTACGACATTTTTGGGAAGACTTAATTTAGGCGTACATGGCTTAGTAGGAGCTCCATGTCCTTCGTTAAAATGACCCTAATATTATTGTTGAAGGTCTCTAAGGTTTTTTCCTTTTCTTTTGAATTTTTTGCTCCAACTTTCTTCAAAGAGTCTTCGTGAGAGTCGATCGATGAGATTCTGGATATTTGTCCCCCGAGTGTAGGTTCAATTTTCTTGGCGCCACCTTGCGCATAGGCTTTGTATGATAACTTGTAGGCCAATTATTCCTTATGGTTTGTGTGTCACATGGTTCCTTCTTGGACCGCGTAAGTTCTTCCTTGGACACCCAAACCTTGAAGGGCTTCTTTTCCTGGAAAACTCCTTGCTCGGTCGCCAATCGAGTGAGCATATCCCTCGTAACCCATAAGTAATTAGACAATCTCTTGCCATTGTTGGCTAATTTTGGCCATGCTCCTCCATCTTTTTCTATGCGTGTGCACCCACCATAGCGGCGTGTGACTTGAGGACATTTCTTGTAATTTGAAATCTTTAATGGCCGAAGTTGAACTAGCACATTAGGTTGTTGCTTCCCCGTACTCTTTCTTGGTTGAGGAGGAGTTGAAGACTTGGCTTTATCATCTTTCACCTTATTTTTCATGTGCACGTCTTACCCCCCTACTGGGATGATTTTGGCTGATGTAGGAGCTTCGACTGCAATATTGCAGTGCTCTTCATGCCTCCCAGGTAAGATTGAATTCTCACTGATATTCCGAGAATAGACTTCCCCCAGTGTCTCATTGTTGAGTTAGGACAGAATTGGGCAAGAGAGTGAACCTTATTGCGCATGGCATAAGTTATGACTTGTTCATCCGCAACAATTGACTCGACAGAGGCCCTAAAATTCTCTTTCCGAGTAAAGGTCCAAAGATTCTCTTAGCTGGCAGAGGCCCTAGGATGCCTTTCGTATTTTATATGGCATTTGGGGTGGTCTCAGTTGTCGATGTGACTTGTGTCGAAAATGGCTCTTCCTTTTCCTCGAATGCTGGCCTTACAAACTAAATGGCCGTGGTGTCGGCCAACTGTGACTTGTCATTTCTTGCCCCATAGTGCTTTTTTGTTGGGTTGGAACATAGTTGGATGAGCAATAATTGATGATCAAATTGATGTCTTCGCCTCGTTTTAACAACTTATAAGGCAGATTGCCTACTCATGTCGTCAGACCGAACGGGCCATAAACAAAGGATTGTTTCCCTCGATACCTTGATCATAAGAATCCCGAGGCACCATTGAAGGCTTCTTTGGGAAGAGCACCACATAAGATGTGTTTTCGGCCTTCTTATCAAAGGAAGCCACGACATATGGATTTGTTGACATGACTTTAATATTTGGTCAAAACTTTCTCGTCCGAACTCCGATTGAAGCAATCTTTATGTCTCCAGAAAGCTGAGAGACAGATCTTCAATTTCCCAAGAAATAGTATATCCTAATTCGGCTGGCAAAAAGACCAAAATGCCCACCAAAGTTGATTGGATTTGTAATCAACTTACAGATCTACCAGTCTGTAGTATTTCAGAAAATCTAAGCCGACTCTCCAATGTAAGGAAATCTATCCCCGAACAAGTAGATCATTTCTAACTCAATATGGACATACCAAATCTCGGACCAAATCTTGTAATATCCGGCTTGATATAGGAAAACTTCATCCCGACATAATTTAGAAAAAGCCTAAGTCGTATTATCAAACCGAGAATATCACCTAAACGGATTCGCTCGCACTTAACTCGATACATGTCTGCGTCCGCTTTTCTTTAAAGTGAGTTGATCCAACACATGCGTCCGACCCGCTTGTAATAAAAACAAGCCAAGCTCGCCTTGCCGAATTTCATCCAAGCTAACCGCATGTAACCCGATTCGATGGAGCAAACGATTTGGGCCTGCGCGAAAGGACCGACCTATAAAGGAAACAAACGGAGTAGACCAGCCCACGAGGAAAGCATGAAGGCCTCCGGTTTGGCCTATTAGAAAAAAAGAGGGGCCGTCAGTCCGGCCTCAAAAGGAAGCACGCGATCCTGTCTTATGAGGAGACAAGAGGGACCGTCGGTCTGGCCTCAAAAGGAGGCACGCGATCCGACCTTATGAGGAGAAAAGAGGGACCGTCGGTCCGGTCCTATGCGGAAAAAAGAGAGACCATCGGTCCAGCCTACATGGGAAAAAAGGACACGAACCGGACCAAACACGTTCCATTCCAACCGCTCTCGAAATGACTTGGACCTTCGATTTGTCGACTTTTTGGCTCAAAGACTTCTCGACTTCTGGGCTTCTTGACATCTCGGTGTTCAATATCAGTGTCATCTGGATCCCGCATCGGACATTGGACGCAGGTTAGTGGGAAGAGGACAGAGGACATGCAGTGGTTATGAATTGATATTGGACGCTGGTTACTGGGAAAGAGAGACATGAGGAAGGAGGGTTGTAATTGACTTTTCCATATGTTATTTGTTGGGTTTTAAATAACTCACGGTTTTGTGGGTGTTCTTAAAATACAGTGTCTCAAAGAGAATGAATTTGATCTTGGATGTACAAAACCCACCGGGACCAATTTGGATAAAATAAGAGCCGTTAGATTGTTCTAAATAAAAACAAACTAGATCCAAAAGTAAAGATATACATAAGTTATTTTCGTCAATTTTCTTCTCTTCCTCCCTCTCCCTCTCTCCTCTCCCTCTTCCCTCTCAACCTAAACCGTCATCACCTCTCTGACGGTGCCGACGGAGCCAATGGTCTGACGGTGCCGACGGCGAGGAAGATCTGACCGTGGTCCTCGATGCCGGTGGTCTAGACCGCCCCGATCACTCATCGCATGACGGATCTCAAGCTCGAATGGCAGCCAAAAATGGCTTCTGAGGAGACTACGATGGACGACGGCGGTGCGGGAGATTCAGGCGACTTGAGCGGTGCGGCGGGAGTGGACGGCAGTCCATATTTCCAAGTCAGACTCCGACGCCATGGTCGACGACGACACAGACGAGTTCTCCCTCTCTCTCTCTCTCTAGCGGCCTCGCCCGGCGTGACGGAGAGAGGGGTCGTACATCAGTTGATAAGTAGGACCTCGATCCAACTCTTAACTGACTTCTGTTCGTTCCCTATTGCGAATTGGATTTCTTTGTCAGTCAAAATTGGCTTTTCCTAGGCAGGCAGGCAGGCGGGTGTTGGAAAATAAATCACCTGACCTGACAATCTCTCCTCTGTCTTGTATGGTAGGAATGGAGCTTTTCGGCAAGTTGATGAAGCGGACTGGATTGCCCGTTGCTTGCTAGCCTTGCAAAATCATCAAGATGGAATCGGCTTGCTTTACAGCCCCCAGCCGTATTCTCTCTTGCACTGCACTGCACTGCACTGGTAATTAATTAATTAATTACCCTTACATACAGTTGATATGGTGATTGATCCTTTTCAGTTCCAAGTCTCAAATATTTTTGTTTCTGTTATGCACGAGGTGAATATTATTTAGTATTATTGGATAGCTTTATTGGAGAGGGAAATATATTTTTGTTTTCAAGTTGAAGTGATGTAATTCTGGATGCAGGGGTAAATATTATTTAGTATTTATGGTATTGAATTATGTTCTGCAGTTTAGTGTTGAATTTAGATTCCGACGGTCGGGACATAGCTTGGACGCCGACGGACACAGTGAAAGATATGGGAAGAAGATAAGGAGATAGAGATGAGTTTTTGTTTTATTTTTTGTGTAAGGGAATTTATGATTAAATGGTTCGTGATGTTATGATTAAATGGTTCGTGATGTTATCATTAAATTGTACGATCGGTTATATTAAATGGCATGATCGATTATATTGAACGGTATATTTAGTTATATTAAATAGTACGATCGATTATATTAAATAATATATCCGGTTATATTAAATGGTATGTCCGATTATATCAAACGGTATGCTCGTTATGTTAAATAGTACGAACAGTTATATTAAATTGTACGACTAATTAAAGTAAATGATATATATATATATAAAATATAGGAGAGAGAAACCACAATGAGACATGCGTATCCCACTTTAATATTTTTCCCCCTTTTTACCTATTTTACCCCACCAGAACAGTCCTGAAAATTGTGGCCAGGACCAAATCTGGTCCCATTAAATTTAATATAACAATTTCTTGATTGACTTTCCATAATTCTTCAAAAGGACTTTCCATAATAAACCCAAATTTAATGGCAAATAGTTGGTGTCCCACTGGTATATTTTTTAAAATTTTATTTCATTCTAGTATACCAAATTATGATGTTTTGTTTTACGGACACCGCGGAGTCGACTAATCTAACTATAAGTTGGGTGAGATATTTGAAAAGTGACAAAGATGACTCAAAAAATATGAAATGTCCTAGCTTAACTAAGACGTCTTGAGTTGTTTTGGAACGCAACACTCTTAAATACTTGTTGAGAGACTTTTGAAATTCTTATCTGAATCGAATCTAGATTAGTCGGCCTAGTGAGTATCAATTTATAAGGCTTTCTCATAAAAGATATATAAAATAGATGTTCTTTCCAAAAAGAAGATCCCAATTAAATGTTGTGACATTTTTGTGCGAAGTTGAAACAGTATATATATATATATATACCATTTACATAAATCTATACTCTGATTTAATAGAATAATAGATTTTAAAAAAGAAAAAAATGAAGTTCAGAAATTCATGGGTGGGAGGGATTGTCCTATTGAATTTTGTTGTATTGTCCTCCATGTTATCCACACCTGCCTTGGGTGATTCGCAGTTTACCTATTGTATGGTATTTTGCATGCTGGCCTGTGTGGACGAAACCCCCATATGTTTGCTCGGATGTTTGAGGAAGTGCCATAAAAAACCTCCTCTTAGGCTCTGTGAAATTGGTTGCTTTTCTAAGTGTTGAATTTAGATTCCGACGGTCGGGGCATAGCGGGTTCAAATTCAGTGGGGACATGGGTAATCCCCACTGAAAGGGATAGGAGCAATATTGAAAATACAATAATTAAAAAAATATCAGCAAAATAATACAATTTATGGAAATACAAGTATGAGAATATTAGTTTCTATTTTCTCGGATATTGGTTTCCATCTTCTATGCTATTGGTTTTATTCTACTATGATATTGGTTTCATTCTACTATGATATTGGTTTCCATCTTCTATGTTATTGGTTTCATTCTACTATGACATTGGTTTCATTCTACTATGATATTGGTTTCATTCCACCGTGATATTGATTTTCATCTTCTCCAATATTGGTATCCCATTATAAGTGAAAATGTATATCATTTGAATGTATTGGTTTCATTCCTCTCGAATATTGGTATCATCGTTCTAGGATATTGGTATCATTCTACTTTAATATCGGTATCATTCATCTATGAATTTTTGCTAGAATTTTAAGCACTAAGTTCAAAAAAAACCAAACACCAATATAAAGTTCCAATCTTTAAATACAAAATCATCAGAACCACATGAAATTGACCAATCCAGCAATAATCAAAGTTGAAACAGCATATGGGTCATTTCTTTCGGACCAAATAATCAACGAAAAAGCTGGTGAAAAAAACCCAAAAAAAAGGACTAAATAAAAGAGGGAATGAGACTTCAAGAAAAAACCCAAATAATCAACGATTCAAGGAATGAGCTTGGCTTCCAAAAAAAAGAGGGGGGGGGGGGGGGGGGGAGATGATGTTTTTTTCGTGGGATTATATAGAAAAATGGTGGAACCCTAATAAGTATGTTTGGATAAAAACTCGAAAATACCTTTAACAGATTCTGACCATCAGATCTGTAAAAAAAGAATTTGATCAAATCTAAAGGCCCATATTTAGTCCATACCATGGGGATGATGGAGGGGGGGGGGGGGGGGGGGGGGGGGAGATGATGTTTTTTTCGTGGGATTATATAGAAAAATGGTGGAACCCTAATAAGTATGTTTGGATAAAAACTCGAAAATACCTTCAACAGATTCTGACCATCAGATCTGTAAAAAAAGAATTTGATCAAATCTAAAGGCCCATATTTAGTCCATACCATGGGGATGATTTTTATGTAGTCCCCCTGAATCCAAATCCATAGCGTGGACGCCGACTGACACTCTGTGAAAGATATGGGAAGAAGATTAGAACATTTAATGTTACACCAGCTTGGAGCTTCACCTTATAAACAGGGAAAAATCCCTTGCGATTTTCGATGTGGTAATCCCTTCCTCAGCTTGGGCTTTCCAGCTTGGGCTTTTCAGCTTGGGCCTTTCAGCTTGGTCCAAATGTATTAAATACGCATTCAAACCAAGCAATCTCCCACATGAATGATGATTAATGCATGCAGACTCTAATCGAAAGTTCTGACGTGTTATTATTGCATCGAGACAGGTAGCTTGTGGCTTTGAACCTTCTCTAGTAATATGTTATCGAATTTACTTGTTGCTCGGTAAACGTGATGTCTTGAACCGTCAGCTTTTGGCATAAACCAAGACAATAATATTTACACAATAATAACCCTAGTATATTTAGGTTCTCACGTGGTGTCCGTTTCGGCCATGGACCGTATCTTGGATTCATAAGTATTTTTCCATTTGAAGCGGCCTCACTTCACACTTACATAGGTGATCTCTTATCAAGAGTATCCTGCCATACTCCACCTTTATCAAGGTATAGGAATTATTAGAAGCGTAATGCTTAACCTTACTACAGCTCTGCAGGTTAACACCTGGGCAGCTTCTGAGATTGAGATAGGTTCCAGGTGATTAACTGAACCCTCCATAACTTAGTTGTCTCATTGAACCAAGTTTGTGGGATCTCCACTCATAATGGTTGAGTTACCGCTATAGACATTCTTTAGTGTGTAGATTTTAATCCCATTCCCCTTACTGCATTGTACATTTGATCTCTATTGATTCCTTTCGTAATTAATGGTGATCACCCCACTAGAGATCAATTGTCTAGCGGTATTGTGTCTCCGACGGATACGTCGAGACTTTCCATTGTACATTGTACTGTGTGCTCTTCCGATTGCAGACATGCTATCACAATGTATCAATACGTGAGGCACCGGTTTGCTCCAGCACAGAATATCCTCTAGGAAGTTTCTGAGCCATTCAGCTTCTTCCCCAGCTTTGTCTAGTGCTATAAACTCCGACTCCATGGTGGATCGAGCTATGCATGTTTTTTTAGAGGACTTCCAAAACACAGCTCCTCCTCCTATGGTGAATACGTATCCACTCGTAGATTTGGAGTCCTTAGTATCTGATATCCAGTTTGCGTCACTGTATCCTTCTAATACAGCTGGATATTTAGCATAATGTATGCCATAGTTTATGGTATGTTTTAAATACCGTAAAACCCTTTCCAGAGCTAGCCAGTGATCCTTTCCTGGATTACTTGTGAATCTACTAAGTTTACTAACTGAGTACGTAATATCGGGACGTGTGCAGTTTGTTAAATACATCAAGCTCCCGATAATTTGTGCATAACTCAGTTGAGATACTGGGTCCCCTTGATTCTTGGCTAAGTGTAGATTCAAATCTACTGGAGTCTTAACCGGAGGTTTGTCAAAGGCTTCAAATTTCTTGAGCACGCTTTCCACGTAGTGGGATTGCATCAAGATAATTTCATCAGCTTTCCTAGAGATTTTTATTCCTAGTATGACGTCTGCCAGACCCGTATCTTTCATGTCAAAGTAGTCCTTTAACATGTTCTTAGTTTTCACAATAATCTCTTTATTGCTTCCCATAGTTAGTAAGTCATCTACGTAGAGACATACAATTACGTAAGCTTCAGGTGTGCCCTTAATGTAAACACATTTATCGCACTCATTAATCTTAAATCTATTCGACAGCATTGTCCTGTCAAATTTCTCGTGCCACTGTTTCGGCGCTTGTTTTAGCCCGTACAGTGACTTGACTAGCCGACACACTTTATGCTCTTGACCGGGAGCCACAAACCCTTCAGGTTGCTCCATGTATATCTCTTCTTCCAGTTCTCTATTTAGTAAAGCTATTTTTACGTCCATTTGGTGGATCTCGATGTTATAGAGTGCTGCAACAGCTATGAGCTCTCTAATTGATGTGATTCTTGTGACCGGTGAATACGTGTCAAAGAAATCATGTCCCTCCTTCTGTTTGAACCCCTTAGCTACCAATCGAGCTTTGTATTTCCTTTTTAGGATCCACCTGCATCCCAAAGGTTTGTAGCCCGGTGGAAGATCCACGATTTCCTACGTGTGGTTTTGCATAATGGATTCTATCTCACTATTGATAGCTTCCTTCCAGAGAGGAGCATCTGGACTGGACAATGCCTCTTGGATTGTCCTGGGTTCATCTTCTAACGCATAGGCTAGATAATCCGGACCAAAGGATTTGGTTACCTTTATCCGTTTACTACGTCTAGGTTCATTATCTTCCTGATTTGACCTTTGTGTAGTCTCGTGAGCCCTTTTCTTTGGAATTCCTTCCTTTCTTTCCTTATTAGGAAAGCTATTCTCAAAGAACATTGCGTTCCTTGATTCTATGACCATTCTCTCATTTATTTCAGGGATTTTCAGATTTATGCACCAAAAATTGATAAGCACTACTATTTTGCGCATATCCGATAAAGATGCAATCAATGATTTTGGGTCCTATTCTCACCTGCTTAGGCTTAGGTACTTCGACCTTTGCTAGGCACCCCCACACTTTAAGGTAACAGTATGACTACTATTTTGAGCGTGGTCAGATAGAACGTCATCTTCAGTTGCCACCTCTTGAACTCGGTACCGTTGAACTTCGCTAGCCTTTCGGCGTGGACAGTTCCTGGTACCGTTGTCAGTGCTACGGTGATTGACGATGCCATCTTCAAGTACACGAATCTCGTCTTATGATTGTTGTTTTCGGAGGGTTCGGTGTACTTGATTAGGATCTACGGCAGTCGAGGCAAGTGTTGGACACTTTCTCCGTAAGACGAGATTGCCCTATATATTTCAGTGCGGTACGGGCTACGGCAATCGTCCCCAAGATACAACAACTGTTCGGACGTTTCCAAGAACGTTGCACACGTATGTCGAAACTTTTGGGTGAACCTTTATATACCCAGAACTTTCGGACGGACTATTTGTAAGTGAAGAACGGGGGGAGAGAAGAAGACAACAATGCTTATAGAATGCACTTGCTGCTGGGATGGTGTGCAAAGAGTGGCAGGCAGGCACTCCGAAGGGGCACAAGGTACTTCCGAAGAGATGCGACTCAGGTAGGCAGCCAGATTACTCGTGGCCCTTCGGAGATGTCCCTTCGCTAGGCAGACAGGCTGGCTGCGCTCGTGGCCCTTCAGTGGCATTCTGAATACTTCCAGGTGCGTCCAGACTTTGCTGGCACTCCTGCCAAGTGTACCTCAAAGCGCACATTACGACCTGCGTCCAATGCGCCATGCGCACACGCACACGCTCGTGCGCGAGCGCGTGCTCGTGCTCGTGCTCGGATGGTGCTTCGCACCATCCTCGCAGGCAGCCTCGGTCAGCTCTTCAGGTGGAACATTTAATGTTACACCAGCTTTGAGCTTCACCTTATAAACAGGAAAAAATCTCTTGCGATTTCCGAAGTGGTAATCTCTTCCTCAGCTTGGGCTTTCCAGCTTGGGCTTTTCAGCTTGGGCCTTTCAGCTTGGTCCAAATGCATTAAATATGCATTCAAACCCAACAAAATATTAAATAATTTTATTTTTTTAAAAGGTTCTACCCAGCTCGAACTTCAACTAATCTGATAAGAGGATGTCCACAGGTCGTAGAAAACAAAAATACAAAATTAGAATATATTAAGCCTATAAATAAAAATATAATTTAAAATATGGGATGAAAGTTAGAGGTCATATTTTATACAGTAAGATCCAGGGAGCACTGGCGCAATTACTTTTCCAAGTTTGATATGTAGTTTCTTATTTAACATTTTTTTGATTTTTTTTTCGTGAGCAAGTGCTCTTTTGTAGTTTCTTATTTAACAGTTACCATGTGTTAATTCCTATTTTTTTAATACACAGATGCAGAGGAGATGAACGGATGCTTGGACCACTGCTCAAATTCTAATTGCATGTCTTGAGAAATTGTAAAGTCGTCTCATAGATTTAATTATGAATGACATACTAGTTTATGCGGAAAAATTCTCAATGAATGATGAATGAAATAATTTGCCGATTTGGATCATTCATTACCGACTTTTTTTTGGGGTTAAAAGTCACATACTTTTTCTACTTGCTTTCTACTCTTTATCATTTACCTTCAACAGTCCTATTTTACCATTATTTTTAGGGAAAAGTTTACTTTAGTACCCTGTGGCATCGGTAGATTCGCACTTGACTATCTGAAATGCATGAACAAGTCCAACTTATTTCAGTTTTCATCAGCTAGAGGTCTTGCGCAGCCCAGACAGCTTCGTGTCCTACGTGGATTGCCACTCGGCAGTCCATGAGATGAATTTTTAATGACTAGTGATAAATTACTATTATAGTGCCACATTTGTTTATAAATTTTTCAAAAAAGTTATATACCTTTCGTTAATCTCTTCTTCTTCAACAAATAATCACTTTGGAAACTGCCGTCGCTATCTTCATGTGCACATCAAACTTGTAATAAGAGCGTCAATTAAAAGCGCAAGGTCACATAACTAATCCAAATTTGCATCACCACAAACAACCGAAGCCAAATATATTTGTACGCTTGACTTGATCAAGTAAAGTTACACACATTGATGATCAGAGACGTTGCCAATCATTAGTAGGCAGAGATTAGCAGATCAAGAATCTTCAAAATTGCAGATTGCAGATCAGTAGCAATGATCTGCTGGTTTATTGTTGATCCTTCACTCCTTCAATAAAATTTTTTTGAAAGGTAAAATTGTTATTGCATCACCAAAAAAACACCAGAGAATTATACCAAACTGTATCGAAATACAATTTTTTAGGTACTAGATAAACTTCTATCAGGACTAAAGGGTAATAGACGCTATCTAGTACACACCAAATAAAAATTTACAGTTTAAGCCCCAGAAGAATTCCCCCAAAACTCCTAGGTGCATGATGAAATCACGGCCAAACATCAAGGAGGGTCAAAGCGCTTGGCTCGGTCTCTGCACGTCGCTTTAAAATCACCCATCGAAGAGACAAACCATTCAAGAAAAGGGCCAGTCCAGACCTGAAGAGGGATACCACGGATTTGAAGCCAAATGTTTAGAGTGGAAGCCCGAAAGCTGGTCGACCACGGCTCGATAACCTTGAAGAATGGCTTTAGCTTGTCGCACCATACCATCACGAGCTCAGCCGATTCGAAAGAGATTAGGACCTCATCTCCTCCGAGCTCACAAACTTTAAATCGCTGGACACCAAACTTCGAGAGGTCATGGGAAATGCACCTTGATTGTCTTGGGTCAAACAGGGTCGCCACCAAGCAACGCTCGAGCCACCCATCCAGAGACTCCTCTGGCGGCACGTACACGACTTCCGTAGGGACTGCATCTAGACCACCGGACGTCCCGGTATCCATAGGGCACTTAATGCCAACAGCAGCGGCAAAGGAAACTTCATTACTCACCGACTAGGCCAGCCAAGGAGGAGCTTTATCAAGAGACGGCCGAGTAGGCTCCTTCTGCTTAACCCCGCCCCGAGCGAACTTCGCCTTAGTCAGGAAAAGCCGCTGCTTCCGATCCACCCAGGAGCCGTTAATCTTGAGGATTAACGAATCTGCAACTTCAGGGCTCGGAATCCTAACGAATCCAAACCTTGAGTTTCTCTTCGATCTCTCGCTAGCGACGTAAGTATCCACCACGGAACAATGTTGGGAGAACAAATCGCGAAAGGAGCCTGAGCTCCAACCAGAGGGAAGTTGGAAATGCCACTTTTAAAATTTTGTAGATTTGATTATGACTTGGAGCAAATCCCACCAAAGTAGATAGAATCTACAAACATATCCCAAGCATAATTAACCGCATTTGCGATGAAAATAAGAAGAATTCTCACTGTTGACATCCCCTCCAGAAGAGTCTCGCGATGATGGAGTCTCGCGAACAACCCTATAAAAAAAAGCCACCGGTGCCAATAGAAGAGCAAAAGTCAGAAGCTGATGCTGTCTAAACTAAATGAAAATGACGGTGATGAAGGCTAACATCATCGCTGCAGTTGATATGAAGATTATCGGGTATCCGATGAGCAAGTTGGTCGGGAGAGACCATAAGAAATCCTTCAACGAGTATGTGGATGTCTGGATGGACATGAATGTCAACAAAGATGGGAGCGCGCTGATAAGGGAAATGACATCTAAAATATTGAACGATGCGTCATTCAACAATTTAGCTTCCATAAAGATGCTGGTCGCATGGCTGGGTTGGAGGTTCTTCGTATTATCAATGAGTCGACTTTTGCTTCGTTGGCATATGGTTATTAAGCAAATGGTTCTGACTTTATTTGGTTTATAATGGGAAGGCGACAACTTGAGTGTGAGGATAGGGATGAAGGATTTTTGAAAAATTATATATAAAATAGGGACCATTTTGATACTTTTTTAAAAGTCTACTTGGCAAGATACTAAGCACCTTTGTATGACGTGGCAGTTCAGATAGGACTAAAAGCTGTTGGAGTTTGAGCATGACTATAGCCTGATAAAACTTAAAAAATTGGACATGTTTGGTAGTTTTAAAACCACATGGACTTATCGCAAAAAACATAATATTACAAAGTACTTAAATGTACTCTTTCCTTTAAAATTAACTGTACAAAGTATCTTTTCCTAATAGTACAATGAGGATCCAGGGGAAATGGCAATTACGTTAAGTTTGATATATACAAACTTAACAAACCAAGTGCTTGAGCAGGCATCAACACCGGATCATTGCAACGACTCTTCACTTCTGGACCGGTTTTCTCAATAATCTTGGGTCTCACTAGCCCGCTGCCATCCACATCATTGTGATCCTTTCCGGAAAAAGAATCTGGTGGCCTTCCCCGATATTGTCTATATTCACCATTCTCATTAGAAGACCAGAACTTAATCGAGTCATCTACTTTTTCATGAACTACTTCAAATCTGTCCAACCTCACTTGACTTTCCAATCTGAAATCACAAAAATTCTCCTCAAAGCCATCTTGGTTGTCTCCTTCACAGTCACAGAGAATCTCAACCAGATTACGAAAATTAGGCTTCATCAACAAGACTCCATCAACTGCAACCTTTTTGTCATTATTCTCATATTTTTTCTCAGTTGATTCACAACCCACTAATTCATCAATATTCTCGTCATCGCCCTCAAATCGCTCACATAAAGCATCTGTAAAATTATCCCAATAAGCCTCTTCGCTGCTATTAAACGCAAACCACTCTTTCGCCCTACCGACCAACAAATCTGCCACTAGGCTAAATTGATAAACCTCCACAGATGGGTAAACATCAAAATACTCCTCGCAACCGTCAATCCAATCCTCTGGGTTGATGCCCGAAAATGAAGAGAGACTAGGAAAATCCACTCGAGTCAAGAAGTGATTTACCTTATTTTGATGAATTTCTGAGGCCCATTCGACCAAGAACTGATCCAAGAACTAGTTCCTGCTAGACTTCGTCATCTTCTTTGGCTTGTATCGAAAAAGCATTGGGTTTTTGACCTGAGACCCCTGGTACCCATGGCGGTTCATGTCCATAGACATGGGTTCCTTGCGAAGCATTCCGAGAAGATGGTGTCGGCCATCGCCCCCCTCGCGAATGTAGGGTTTCTGCGAACCTTTTTGCCCAAAAATGGAAAATGGTCCTTCCACGTTCTTCCAACATGAAATAGCTAGTAAATCCGAGGATTCACGAGCTCTGATACCATGTAACAAACCTAATGGTTGAATTAGGGTTCAAGATTAGAGAAAATTGGGGGAAAAGGAAGAGAATAATAGAAAGAGGGAGAAACAGAGATAGATAAACGAATGTTTCAATGGAATGATATCAAAATGTCCAGAATGGTCACATAGTTCCTATCTATTTGTTATTTATATTGCTATCAATTACAAATTGATCTCCTAACTTTGGAACTATTATAATTGAGTACAAGTACATTACAGAGGACATGCAGTGGTTAGGAATGGATATTGGACGCCGATTAGTAGGAAGGAGAGACATGAGGAAGGAGGGTTATAATTGACTTTTCCATAAGTTATTTGTTGGGTTTTAAATAACTCACAGTTTCTTAGGGTGTTCTTAAAATAGAGTATCTTAAATGTCTATTTATAATATCACATAACCTAACAGTCTTTATCCCAAATTTCTACTAGACATTGGGACCCATTTAATGCTTTACTCTCAAAAGGGTATTAAATTTAATATAACAATATCTTGATTGACTTTCCATAATTCTTCAAAAGGACTTTCCATAATAAACCCAAACTTAATGGCAACTAGTTGGTGTCCACTGGATCTGGATTGAGTACGGACGTTATAAAATTTCTGTGCAGTTTGGAATGCCATATAAGCCGTTAGATGGCTCTAAAAATAAGCAACCTAGATCCAATGGTTAAAATTGACGCGGGGGTATTTTCGTCCTTTACCTCTCTACCTTGCCTTTCTCTCCTTCCTCGCTCTTTACGCCAGTTCTCTCTCCCCTCTTCACTTATTAAATCTTTTCCAGTGAAGGAGTGGCAAGCTCGACGATGACAGATCCCGGCGACTGGATCCGGCGATGACAGATCACGGCGATTGGATCCTGCCAACGACGACGAGGTGAGGTGGGGCGACTAGATCCCGCTGACTTTATCCCCTTCCCTTCTCTTTCTTCTTCCCCTCTCGTGCCCGACAACGACAACACCTTCCTTGAGAAAATCCGCTAGTCTGACCTGGCGATGGAGTGACGACGAGCCTGTGTCGTTGTGCCCCACCGTCCCGCTCATGACCAGTCCGGCGAGGTGGGGAGGATGACCTGAAATTGCTCCTCTCCCTCCTCCTCTCCACCCACGCAAAAAGACATCTACCCTCTCCTCCCCTTCCTCCGCCTCCTCCACTGCCACGCCCCACCGCAAGCGACACAACCGGCATAAGCGGAAGCAGTTGCCCCCTCCTCCACTAGAGTAGGAGAAGGAAAAGGAGTGTGTGAGGCTAAATTT
The DNA here is from genome assembly GCA_963995505.1 of Hypericum androsaemum. Classification (NCBI taxonomy): domain Eukaryota; kingdom Viridiplantae; phylum Streptophyta; class Magnoliopsida; order Malpighiales; family Hypericaceae; genus Hypericum; species Hypericum androsaemum. Next base: position 285,433 of record OZ023196.1, read on the forward strand.
GTTCTGCATATTTTTTAAATAATTGTTGAGATATAAATAAGTTTCTTCTCTAATTTTAAGGTTGTTTCGATTGTTTTATTTTTCTTCAATTGGCTCATATTAATTTATGGGATGGATTTAGGGGATGGATTCATGGTTCCTTCTTTACGGTTTCTTTTCTCAGCTACTGGGTGTTATTTTGCTTCTGCTCCAGTGAATTTCAAGGTTTTAATTGCAGAGGGGCCTAGTTGTATTACTGTGATCTATGTTTATTTTTTTGGTGGATTCTAGTTTAAAATTTTTTTTGGGTGGAAGGATTCTAGTTTAGTTTAGTGGTGAATTTGGTAGATTTGGTTTTGTTGCAGCTTGATGTGTAGAAGTAGAACCATATTTTAGAACAAAGTCACCTTTAAGAGTTGGTCTTTGCATGCCCGCGCTATGAGAATGGCAGGTCGGGGGTTACGAGAATGGCAGGCCCAATTTACGAGAATGGCATGCCTGGGTTGCGAGAATGGCATGCCCGTGTTACGAGAATGGCATGCCCGGGTTACGAGAATGGCATGTCCAGTTACGAGAATGGCAGGCCCAATTTATGAAAATGGCATATCTGGGTTACGAGAATGGCATGCCCGGGTTGCGAGAATGGCATGCCCGGGTTGCGAGAATGGCATGCCCGGGTTGCGAGAATGGCAGGCCGGGTTACGAGAATGGCATGCCCGGGTTACGAGAATGGCATGCTCGGGTACGAAAAATTCCACACCCGATTACGAGAATGGCATGCCCGGGTTACGAGAATGGCATGCCCGGTTGCAAGAAATGTCACGCCCGATTACGAGAATTCCAGACCTGAGTTACGAGAATGGCATACCCCAGGTTACGAGAATGGCATGCTCGAGTTATGAAAAATGCCAGGCCGGCGGTGTGAGAATGGCATGCCCGGGCTACGAGAATGGCATGCTCGGGTTATGAAAAATGCCAGGCTGGCGGTGTGAGAATGGCATGTTTGGTTAATATTTTATAATAATATAAAATTAAATAATTAATTAAATAATATACTCGGTTATTCTTAAATGACATGCCTGGTTACGAGAAATAATATGTCATTTAGACATAAAAGACAAAAAATCTATAATATATTAATTAAATAACTAAAAGGAAAAAAAATAATGAATTAACAAAAAAATCACCTTTATTTCTCCCCACCTCACGTGCATGCCACCTTTATTTCTCTTTTACGCGCGTCACGTTTTTACTCCTCTGCCCTTGTTATTTTAATCTATTTACAAAACTGCCATTCATTGTCTCTTTGATCCAAATGGTCCGGAAATTTGTCATTCCGGGCTCAATCTGAGCCCGGTGTCCACTGGTATATTTTTTAAAATTTTATTTCATTCTAGTATACCAAATTATGATGTTTTATTTTACGGACACCGCTGAGTCGACTAATTTAACTATAAGTTGGGTGAAGTATTAGAAAGGTGACAAAGATATCCCAACAAATATGAAATATCCTAACTTAACTAAAACTTTTTGAGTTGTTTTGGAATGCAACACTCTTAAATACTTGTTGAGAGACTTTTGAAATTCTTATCTGAATCAAACATAGATTAATCGGCCTAGTGAATGTCAATATACAAGGCTTTCTCCTAAAAGATATATACAATAGATGTTCTTTCCAAAAAGAAGACCCAATTAAATGTTGACATTTTTGTGCGAAGTTGAAACAGTATATATATTGCATAAATCTATACTTTGATTTAATAGAATAATAGATTTAAAAAAAGAAAAAATAAAGTTCAGAAATTCATGGGTGGGAGGGATTGTCCTCTTGAATTTTATTGTATTTTCCTCCATGTTATCCACACCTGCCTTGGGTGATTCACAGTTTACCTATTGTATGGTATTTTGCATGCTGGCCTGTGGGGATGAACCCCCCTTATGTTCGCTCGGATGTTTGAGGAAGTGCCATAAAAAACCTCCTCTTAGGCTCTGTGAAATTGGTTGCTTTTCTAAGTGTGACGCCAAAGTAATCCAAAGTAACACTCCTTTCTAGAAATGTTTGGATTCTGTTAAATAATTATTGTGAGATATTCGTCACCTTTCAAACATTCTATCCGGTTTGAATTTAGAGAAGTCTATTCAGTCGATATCCGTATACCAGGTGACAGGTGACAGTAGAAACCAAAAAATAATATACAAAAATTAGAGTATACTAAACCTATAAATAATAATCTAATTTAAAATAACCTTTCAAAAAAATCTAATTTAAAATATGAAGAATTAGAGGTGATATTTTATATCTGTGAGATGCAGGGGCTAGGGAGCACTGGTCCGATTATTTTTCAAGTTTGATATCTAATTTCTTATTTTTTTGGGTGAAGATATCTAATTTCTTAACATTTAGCTTCTAGTACCATGTGATAATTTCTAATTCTTTTTTGAATATACAGATGCAGAAGAGATGAACGGATGCTTCGACCATTGCGCAAATTCTAAGTGCAAGTCTTGAGAAATTGTGAAGTCATTTCATAGATAGGAGATGACATTGTAGTTTATGCGGCAAAATTCTCAATGAACATAAATGAAATAATTTGCCGACTTTGGATCATGCATTGCCCTTTTTTGTTTGAAAATTCAATAATTTGGGAAACAAATTAATTAATTATGGAAACAAATCAATACATTATTGTGAAATTGATAAAAACAAATTATTTCCTAAATAAATTATTTTAGTTTTAGAAAACAGAATCAAGCCAGTAATCGAAAGTGATAACCAGAATTGTCTTAACTCATACAATCATACAAAAACCTACTGTGTATTCAAGGTTGTTTTCATCGATACATATTTAAAAAAAAAACCATGTTGTATTTTAATTCTAACTAAAATCAATGATAGCTGGAGAAATAACTATAGAAAGTGTTCATCGTTACCATGCGATTTGTATGGTGCACTCGATAGTAACATGTCATGAACTGCTTGCCTATAAAATTGAATCTTACTAAAAGATATATATTACCGCATGAACTAAAAATTGTTTGATAAAAAAAGTCGATAAAATAACTGAAAAATTGTAAATATCATTCACATGAATATTATGTCACTTAAATCATATTCGAATGAGTATGTTGATTGTTGTTTAAAAAATAATTTTATAATCTTTAAGATTAAGATATCATGAATTAATAAACGATAAAAAAATAAGTATATTTTAAAGTTAAATAATAATAATTAAATAATATAATATTTATATTGTGTTCCGAAATAACCTATAAAAGTATAAAGTTAGTGTGCAACGCAATATCAATAATAATGCATTGCATACTTTATTATAATTATTTATCTAGCTAGTTTAATCTTATTTTTTTAGGAGAACTAAAATATAACGAAACTATAACATATTTATTCTATTAATCACTTAATTCCATTTCCTAAAACTATTCTAGGAAAGAGTTTTTTTACCTATATCACAATAAGGCATTGATTTTATTCCCATAATTAATTATCTTAGTTATTTAGTTAATTAAATAATCTACAATCCACTTGTCACTTGTTTATTGGTAGATACATACCATGTCATTGTGTGACTTGGTACGAAGGAGTCACCATAAAAATTTTCCAAAAATTTTCCATTTCTTCACCAAACTTTGTGTAATTGCTTTCTATTCTTTATTATGTACTTTCAACCGTCTTATTTTACCAATTCTTTTAAAAACGATCTCGAGAATAACCTATTCTACTTTCCAGATCGTGGTCCTACAAAATAGTTTTATATAAGCCGAATAATAACTGAAAATAAATGACTCCCAGATTAATAAGAAGTCCTGCAAAAAGAAGGGCATAAAGCATCTTAGGCATCTGACCGCCCTATCCTCTAATCAAATTATCTGTGGTAGGAAGTTGCAATAAAAAAGCACTTCAAGAGAACGAACTTCCAACAGAACATTTTAAGCTGCCTTTTAAAAGTGGAATTCTTAAATGAATTCCATAATCCAAGCAAACGTCCGCATGAAAAGATATATAAATGAACTTCCACATTTTAAGCAACACCTGAGCAAATCGAATCCACAAATAAAATGAAATAGCATAGTCCATGTACCAGGAGGTAACTGCACCGAAGTCCATGTACCATTACGCTCCAACGCATCAATTCCTTTGCGCATAGCATCTTGCCATGGCGAGTCCTTCATAGCCTTAGCAAAGTACCGAGGTTCATGAGCAAGAGTAATGGCAGCTACAAATTTCTGATGATGCTGCGCAAAACGACCACAAGTAACAAAGTTAGCTATGGGATAGACCGTACCTGAGGATAGTGGACGAAGTAGGGCAGGAGCGGGGGTTCTTGAAAGTAGCATGCAGTGTGGATGGTAACTTTATTCAACACAAAATCATACAATTTTCTTGGAACCATGCGATTGGGAGGTGGACGAATACTCAGAGATGCAACATCCTGCACTGAGGCAGTAGCCTCAGGCATATCAGAATCTAGTACGGCCCCGTCCGGTACTTCAGAAATATCAACCGTAGGAGGCGTTGGGTTTGTAATGATCACGATGTCACTCCCCCTGACGTCACAATCGGCATCATCAATCGATCCTAATGAAGGCACATCGACTGGAGTGGCACTGCCCGCATTTGAAACAGGATGCGAGAGCTCAAGTAGATCACCATACAGAAAAGAGTCCTCCACAAACACGGCATCCCACAAAATAAACAGCGTGGGGAAGCCGGGCGCTTTCGGAATCAAGGCAATGAAGGATGATGAGCTATTAGCATGTAACCGACCAGATTGGAAGAAATCTGATACAAAGGTGATAACATCGTGGCCGATAGTATCCCACATTGATTTAAAGAAGTTAAAGTTGAACCCGTCAAGCCCCGATGCTTTGTCGCCTCCACAACTCTAGAAATTTCTTCTGCATTTGGAGTGGACTCTAGAAATTTGCAAGAGCTTTGCCTGAGTCTCTTGAAAAGGGAGGCACTTAGACTGGACATTGATCCCGCTTGCTGAGCAAACTGTCCTTGAAAATGATCGTGGATTACTCTTTTGATTTCAGCCCGGGAGTGAACTAATTGACCATTATTTTTTATGCATCCAATATAGTTGCGAGCACGCCGTTGCGAAGCAAAGCGTGAAAAAACTTTGTATTTCTATCACCGCCCTTCCCCTATTGGAGCCTCGACTTTTGTTTCTAGATAGAGTCAAGATGTTTTTGAGATTTGAGCAGCTCTGTTTGACACTTTGCTTTTACTACACGATCATCATTGCTTAGAGCCTCATCCTCTTCCAATTTATCCAGACAATCAACTTCCTCCTCCATCAATCTCAATCTAGTATCCACCTTCCCAAAGTAGTCTCTATTCCATGCCTGGATCTTCTTTTTTGCCATTTTTAATTTATAAATCATCCTGTGTGGACCGAATGTATGTTCATCCAAATCCCGCCACCAACCCGGGACACAACTCCTTGAATTTATTGTCTTCAAGCCAGCAATTAAAGAAGTGAAATGGCTTTGGACCCCATTTAGTTGTATCAGAGAGGAGAACAAGCGGATGATGATCTGAGCTCCCCTTTGGAAGAGCAGCCTGCAGAGAATCCGGGTAACCCTCCAGCCATTCCGCCGAGACCAGGAACTTATCAATCCGGCTAGCTCACTCGTTCATCCTCCATGTAAACTTTTGACCATGTAGTGACATATTAATAATATTTGACTGATCAATAAACTTGTTGAAACCCCTAATGCTAGCCGTAATCCCAGAAGCTGCATTTTTCCTCTCGGTAGGCCGACACATGGCATTAAAATCCCCCCGCAACAATCCACAACTGGATATCATAGGAGGCCTTAAAGTTTAAAATCTCCTGCCACACCACTTCCTGCTCGGGGGCCGTGTGAGTCCCATAAATTGACACAATACCATAACTTTTGTCAGTATCGATAAGAGTACCCGTTACATCAATCTACCGTGTAGTCTTCTAGACCGTCGTGCAACAGAAGAAGGACGCACTCCAAATGCATCAGTCCACCAGAGCTTCCAACTGCCTCTGAGAATTCCCACTCAATGTCTTCCCTATGCCACATATTTTTTAAAGGAAAAAATTTCACTAAAGTACCATGTAGTTTCACGCTTTGTTACTATAGTACCTTATGGTTTAACTTTTTTTTTTAGGTGACAGAAGTTTCAAAAAATGACACTTTTGGTTACAAATTTTTAACAGAGGTCATCGCCACTTAGGATATAAAAATATGACGAGGCATCTTTGTGTATGGTCTGGTTGAAAAAATCAATCCTGGTTAACAATTTGTCACCAAAAGTGTCATTTTTCGAAACCTCTATCACCTAAAAAGAAAAAGTCAAACTACAGAATACTATAGTAACAAAGTGTGAAACCGCAGGGTACTTTAGTGAACTTTTTCCTTTTTTAAATCTCTCATCTGAGGCACACCCATCTTTGTTTCTTGTATCATGAGAAATCCCACGTTGTTTTTCCTATAAAAAAAACTCCAAATTGCCCCTTTTTTAGTAAAGGAACAGGCCCCTCCTACATTCCAAGTCATGAAATTCATTTAGGCTTGAATAGCCGTCGTGTCCCCCTGATTATTAGCCGCGACAATTGTGTTTACTATTTCATCCAGCTCAGCCTCCCACGTAGCCCCGACATTTTGAGCCGTAGCCCAAGCTGAAGTCACTCTTTCCTCAGGGTCGAGCTCGCCCTCTTCAAGTGAAACCTGAACATTTAGCAATTGCTTGGTGGGCCTCTGATGATTCCTTCCCCAACTCATTGTTAGGCCCACCAAAAGCAAGTCGAGCAACCATTTAAGTCAACCGAAAGGCCTACCAACCCTGTAAGCCCATCTGGGGCAGCGATTTGGGCTTCATCCGCCATTTATAATGCCAGCCCAATTGGGGAGAAAGGCGCGACTGGCCCGCACAGAGGAAATTCAGATTGGGACCCACTGAATTTCTGAGAGATACAGGGGCTAGGCACTTCAAAAAAGATACAGGGGCTAGGGGGCACTGGTCTGATTATTTTTCAAGTTTGATATCTAATTTCTTATTTTTTGGTGAAGATATCTAATTTCTTATTTAACATTTAGCTTCTAGTACCATGTGATAATTTCTAATTCTTTTTTAATATACAGATGCAGAAGAGATGAACGAATGCTTGGACCATTGCGCAAATTTTAATTGCAAGTCTTGAGAAATTGTGAAGTCGTCTCACAGATAGGAGATGACATTGCAGTTTATGTGGCAAAACTCTCAATGAATATAAATTAAATAATTTGCCGACTTTGCATCATTCATTGCCCTTTTTTTTGTTGAAATTCAATAATTTTCCATTTCTTCACCTAACTTTTTGTAATTGCTTTCTATTCTTTATTATATACTTTCAACCGTCTTATTTGACCAATAGTTTTAAAAATAATCTCGAGAACGACCTATTCTACTTTCCAGATCGTATAAGCCATGGAAAAGAACAATTGAAAATAAATGACTCCTAGATTAATTAGAAGTCATGCAAAAAGATGGGCATAAAGCATCTTAGGCATCTGACCGCCCTATCCTAATCAAATTATCGATTAGTGAAATTCAGACAGAATATTTTAATTAAAAAAAAAGACACTTCAAGAGAATGAACTTCCGACAGAATATTTTAAGTTGCCTTTTAAAAGTGGAATTCTTAAATGATTTAAAAATGAGCTTCCACATTTTAAGCAACAAACAAAATAAAATATCATAACACATGAACAAATTGAATTCCACAAATAAAATAAAATATCACAGTGCAACCAATTATTAGTGGTGAATATTTTTCAAGGCTTGCCAGAACATGATCATGCCAGCCAAGAGGCGATAATGGAGTCTCGCGAACAACCCTATCGGAAAAGCCGCTACCAGTGTCAATGGGAGAGCAACACTCAGAAGCTGATGCTCCCTAAAGTAAACGAAAAGGACGGTGACAAATGCTACCATCATCGCTGCAATTGATATGAAGAGTGTCGAGTATCCGGTGAGCAGCTTCATCGGGAGAGACCATTTGAAATCCTTCAGCGAGTACGTGGATGTCTGGATCGACATGAATGTCAACAGAGACGAGAGCGCACTGATAAGGGAAATGGCATCCGACACTATGAAAATCTTGAAGGATGCCTCATTTAAGAACATGGGGAATCCTGTGGTCTGGTCGTTTCCTCCTGGTGCTGTGAATGCTGCTGCAAAAACAACAGTAGCTACGAGGGCTGCGACGATTGTGCAGGAATCTGCAGTTTTCTTCATCCATTCTTCGCCTTCCTTGATCATACTCCGGTGGTGCTTCATGAATACATCGTCCGGGGTTTCCCCCCCATTATTCTTGGCTTCAGCTACGGCGGGTCCGACAGCCTTCTTCACACGCTGGGAATTTTTATCAAAAAAAATTCAATCAAAAAGTCATATTAGGACAATATTGAAGACTTTTAATGAGTGACAGACAAGATATGAAAGACTACAATAGTTCATTCAAGTGCAAACATACTTGAATACGATTCAATCTAACTGAAAACCTAAAATTTCCGAAAAAAATGCAACTCAGTACAATCTGAAGTTCAAGTTAAATTGTCGTTGGATGCATAATCAATCAATCGTAAGTCCACGAGTTTATCTTTTTGGCCATCCCAACAGCAGAGTAAAATTTACCTCGAACCATAGTAACTCTCGTTGCAATTGAAGGGCTGCTCCAGGTACAGCATCGAGGTAGTCTGAATGTGACCGCTCTCCAGCTAAATGCAACGTATTGTTTCCCTCAAGATCTGTGAACCGTGCAATCAGGTACTTGGGAAAACCCATTTCGCTTAACAAGTCGAAGACCTCTGCACGACGAAACAATACTGCAACATGGAATATGGTTTTCCCTTTCTCATTGGTCTTCATTACTACATCGGGAAGCTTTTCAATAAGCATCCGGAGGAACTCGACATTCCCGTGCTCTGCTGCAACAAATATTGGCCACCAGTCCAACCACTTCAAGTAGGATATTTCTTTGTCATCTGAGGCCACTTGATCGCAGATGTACTCGGCCAGTTTATAAGCACTTTGATGTATTTCTTTGTCATCTGAGGCCTCTAAATTGTAGATGCACTCGGCCAGTTCATAAGCACTTCGACGTATTTCTTTGTCATCTGAGGGCACTTTATTGCAGATGTACTCGACCAGTTCATAAGCACTTTGATGTAGATTATTTTTCTGGGCTCTGCTAGAGGTAGTAATATTCCTAACTGTTGGACACAAATGCAGTAAATTGAGGAGTTGCTTAGATTAATTACGATTGCAACTGGAACCACTTCAGTTTGATGGAAAAAAGGTGGCAGATCTCAGAACAATAGAACTAACATGGATTAATGAAGCATCTGCTCGAAGCTCTAGACAATGGAATTTGAGAGGAAGTATTGGCTGAGAAGTGAGGCTTTCGCGCCAATGCGTGTAAAACATCCACTTTATATCCCTCTCTGCAAGTGGCAAACCACTCCCCCGTTGCCAATTCCAAAGCCGTATCTGTAAATGCAGATTAAGACAGGAGATTAGAGGTACTTCATTAGGATTGGACAAGATGGTCGGGATCAAGAAGCCAAAGAAAGATGACCTCACCATACATATCAGCATCAATTAAAGAAACAAGCAGGTCGGCGCGGTCGGCATTTTCAAGTTTATCCTTGCAGACTCCGTACAGGTAGGTCACTATATCCTTGCGGCCTAAAAAAGTGGCATCATGGATTGGCAGCCTGGAGTGTTCTTTCTTTAACATCGCCAAGCCCTCGTTCTTTTGTACAATGGCTTCAACAAGTGACCTTTTCCCAGATACCACGGCGAAGAAAACTGCAGTGTTGCCATCTGAATCTTGTTGGCGTAGCCCATCGGGGCTCATTACATCGATCAACTCTCTCGCAAATTGGGTTTGGCCTGCCAGTGCTGCAATGTGGAGAGCAGTCTGCCTTTGGACATTGATCGTAGCATCAAAGGATATGTTAAGAGCTTCGTATATCACTTTTGCAGTTTTCCAGTGTCCTTTATTTGCCGCTTTATAAATCGCAAACTTCACTCTGGCATTTGACTTCAACCAGTCGTGCCCTTCTGATATAACGGAATCATCATTTATCAGCTAATTTAGACAAGCAGCGGTATAATAATTAAAAACTCAAGATTTTGAAAACGGTACATGTTTCTTGGTTTTTCATGACATATGTTAGAATCATATCATCATATAATTAAGATATTATCTAGTTAGCTATGTGTATATGCATTTCTGTTACCATATCCAAGATTATCTTATCTCGTTGGTTCTGAATGTTCTGAACACTAGTGCTACCCTGGCAAGAACGATGATCAAGCACCCTACTCTATACACATAAATTTTTCAGAAAGAGATTTCTTGAAGCGGTCGCAAAGGGGTTACGTTTACCTTGAGGTTGAGGTTGAGGTTGAGGTTCAAATTCAGATTGCGATTCATGTTGCTGATTAGTCTGGGGCTGGGTTTGTCCTCCTGCATCAACAAGATCTTTCGCACTTCGAGTGACGACTGGATCTCCATTAATGTCGATGCTGACGATTTCGTCTTGCAGCTTTGTGTTGCTCCCTGCATCTGATCTTCCATCCCCTAATTGGGACATAGCGACACGATGCCTTCAAATGTTCTGTGTAGAAAACCTGCATGTTAGTTGATGCAAGTCATCATCAATCTGAGTACGCTAAGCAAGTATAATCATCTTAACAATCAAAAAAAAAAATCAACTTAACAATTAAAGAAGCCTAATCGTAGTATATTATTAAGTGGTCCCAGTAATTAGCCAACAACTTCCATCCACATTGACAGACGCCAAAAACTAACCTCTACTTGGAGAGGAGAGGAGAGAGCGAAATGGATTTCTGAGTGTGTGAGTCCGAACTGAAAATACCAGCTAAATAGGCACTGTCGTTATGTGCATTGCTCATTCTTTAATCTTGTGATCCCTGTGGAGCTCTCTCTTCCTCCCCTTTTCCTTCCTCCTATCTTTAATTGCCTTACCAATCCTTCACCTACCTTTGCTTCTTTGCCATAACCATCATCACCTACCACTCTTCCCCTTTCTACCCAGCCTTTGACCTTCCCATCCACCCCACCTCTTACCCAACATTAAAATTCCACTTGCTGACAATTCAACAAACCTTACATGACAGAACTTAAATTGAATCTGATACTGTAAAAAATCAAAATATTGCATATAAACCCAAAACTTTAAACAATTGGAAGTAGAAAACTACAACTTTTATATAAATAGAAACCGTTAATTCACGAAGGTATAGGGTTCAAACACTCGCAATTGTAATTATGGTGTAACAATTTTACTTTAAAAAATATAAATAGAAGCCGTTATTCTCCCCAGTTAGGACGCATGATTGATACTCCTTTTTTTTTGTGAATTGGGTGCACAGAATATAAGGGCGACCAAAGACTAAATTAACGATATTATTGAACGTTTTTAACTACTCGATTTTACTACAATCTTTTAGAACAAAGTTAATCCAAATGTAGCATGTATTCACATTTATCATCTATCTTTTGATAAGTAGATGAATTTATCATAAAATCTCCTGGTCTCCCATAGTACTTGTCGGCCATTCCAAATACATGAGAAATATAATAAGAATTGCATATCTAAGTGATTCCATGTAGAGTATTATATTGTTGGGAAACACGAGGGTCCCAAACACCACAGGAACAACACCGGAGCTAGAGATCGATGACAAAGCACAAAGGAAACTCACGCACACAAGAATAAGACACAAAATTTGGTCACTCGGTTCGATCTTAACCGATCTACGTCCGGGGGCGTACCAAGTCAGGATATTTCACTATATCAAGCTCGATCTACACTTTAGAGCTTCACTCGCTCAACAATAGTATTTCTCTCTCCTCTTCTCTCTCTCTCTCTCTCTCTCTCTCTACACAAGGAAGAAGATACTCGAATAGTGACTGAGAGGTGGGTATTTATAGTGCCCACAGCCTAGGAGACTGAGAGGTGTGAACAGTCCCGAAGTCTCCATACCCAACAATCTCCCACCTGGAGACTAACCTCAACACTTGTCACCATTCACTTGATGACCTCCTTCTCCTCTTCACTTCTTGGTACGCCGGGTCTCTTCTCTAGTTTACTAGACCCGCTGAAGCCATGTTGAGCTTCAGCTTCTCTAAGGTAACCACCTTGGTCAACATATCAGCAGGATTCACTTTCCCGTCAATCTTTTCAAGTTGCAAGATCTTCCTCTCCAATAGACTTCGTATGTAGTGATACTTCAACTCAATGTACTTTGTCCTTGTGTGGAATGCGGGATTCTTAGCCAAGTGTATCGCACTTTGGCTGTCACTGTGGAGCACACTTTCACTTTGCTCCTTGCCCAATTCTCCCAAGAAGTTTTGCAACCATACCATCTCTTTGCTTGCTTCTGTCACAGCCACATACTGACTTTCTACGGTTGACAAAGCCACAACCTTTTGCAACCTGGAAGCCCAAGATATCGCTGTCCCTCCCAGTGTGAACACATAACCACTTGTGCTCCTCTTGCCATCATGATCATTGGACCCCAAGTCTGCATCACAATAGCCTGTCAGCTTCACATCTTTGCCCTCAAAGCACAGGGCCTTCTTAGTAGTACCTCTCAAGTAACCAAGGATCCACTTCACTGCGATCCAATGCTGCTCACCTGGATTGCTCATGAATCAGCTCACTACTCCCACCGCATGTGCTATGTTTGGCCTTGTGCAAATTATAGCATATATCAAGCTTCCCACTGCCGATGCATAAGGAGTCTTCTCCATTTGAGCCTTCTCCGCCTTACTCTTAGGCGAATCCTTCTTGGACAACTTAAAGTGCCCACCTAAAGGAGTCAACTTGGGGTTGGTCTTTTGCATGTTGAACCTCTTCAACACCTTCTCAATGTACTCAGCCTGTGAGAGAAATAGCTTCCTATCAGCCTTATTCCTCTCGATCCTCATCCCAAGGATTTGCTTCGCCTCCCCCAAGTCCTTCATGGCAAACCTCTCAGACAATTGCTTCTTCACCTTGCTCACCTCCCGAGCACTGGCGCCTGCTATCAACATGTCATCAACATAAAGCAGAAGGATGATATAGCTATTGTCAAATCTCTTGAAATAGCAGCAATGATCTGCCTCACAGCGCACGAACTCAATCTCATGCATGAACCCATCAAACTTCTTGTACCACTACCTTGGAGCTTGCTTCAAGCCATACAAGCTCTTCCTCAACCTGCACACAAGCTCACTTTTACCATCTGACAAGTATCCCTCTGGTTGTACCATGTAGATCTCTTCCTCTAGATCACCATAGAGAAATGCTGTTTTCACATCCATCTGCTCCAACATCAGATTCTCTGAAGCTACCATACTCAACACCATACGAATAGTGGTCAGCTTCACAACAGGAGTGAAAACATCAGTAAAATATATACCACATTTCTGCTGAAATCCCTTCACAATCAGTCTTGCCTTGTAACTCTCGGTGCCATCCGCTTCTTGCTTAACTCTATATACCCACTTATTTTGCAGTGCCTTCTTGCCTTTAGGGAGTTGGACTAGTTTCCAAGTCATGTTACTCCTCAATGACTTCATCTCGTCATCCATTGCAAGCTTCCACTTGTCCACTCTTCTGAACCTCTGCAAAATCTTCTGGTTCTCCTCCATCAGTTAACAGGAGATAGAAATTAGCTGGCGAATACCTATCTGGAGACCCACGTTGTCTTGTGGACCTCCTTACCGGAACCAATGGTGGTGGAGAACTTGGTTCCGCTTCCTCCTCGGCCACCTGGCCATCTTGTGCCCTTTTGCTCCCACCTGAGTTCGAGATGTCTAACTCAATCACCTCACTGCTAGAACCCGCCTCGACAGATACGCTCCCCCTGTCCTTGTACAAAACCTTCTCATTGAATATGACATCTCGGCTTCTAATAACCTTGCAGTTCTTCTCATCCCAAAACCTGAAACCAAAATTATCTCCACCATATCCAATGAATGTGCACCTTTTGGACTTAGCATCCAGTTTGCTCCTATCACCTGCATCAATATGAACATATGACACACAACCAAATACTCGAAGGTAAGAAAGATCAACCTCCTTCCCACTCCAAGCCTCCTTCGGTATCCCATTATCCAAAGGAGTTGATGGTCCTCTATTGATCAAGAAAGCCGCGGTGTTCACTGCATCTGCCCAAAACATCTTTGGTAGGCCACACTTCAGTCTCATGGCCCTAGCTCTCTCATTGATTGTTCTGTTCATCCTCTTTGCGATACCATTTTGTTGGGGGGTTCCAGCTACTGTCTTCTCCATGCGAATCCCATTTGCTGCACAGTAATCCTTGAACTCTTAGAGCTCATACTCTTCACCATTGTCAGATCTCAAACACTTCACATTGAGGCCTGTCTCATTTTCCACAAGGGCTCTCCACTTCTTGAAGGCATCGAAGACTTCAGACTTATGTTTCAAGAAGTACACCCACAGCTTCCTCGTAGAATCATCAATAAAGGTCATGTAATACAACGAACCACCCAAGGATGCCACTGGTGCTGGTCCCCACAAATCACTGTGGACCAACTCAAGCTTCTGCTCCTTTGGAGATCTGCCAGCTCTCGAAAAACTCACTCTCTTCTGCTTCCCAAAAACACAATCCTCACAGAGTTCCACTTCCACTGTCTTGAGGCCTGGGAGCTTCCCCTTCGAGCATAGCAACCTCATTCCCTTCTCACTCATGTGGCCAAGGCGACTATGCCACAAATCTGCATCATCCGTTGCACCTGCAACATTAATGCTCTTATTGGTGTTCTTTGTCATATACAAAGTACCCTCCTTCAAACTTCGAGCCACCACCCTAGCTCCTTTGGTAATTTTCCATGTCTTGCAACCAAAGGTCACTGTGTAACCTTCATCATCTAGTTGCCCCATGGATAGCAAATTCCTCTTCAACCCAGGAATATGCCTCACCCCTTTCAATAACAACAAAGATCCATTAGGAGTATTTATCCGAACATCTCCCATGCCCACAATTTTCAAAGGGTCATCATTCGCTAGATAGACTTTGCCATAATCACCTAGGACATACTTCTCCATCATCCCTGCATCACTACAAGAATGAAATGATGCTCCCGAATCCAATACCCACACCTCCAATGGACTGTTCACACTCAAGATCAACGCATCCCCGTGATCTTCTGTTGTCGCATTTGCAGATTTTTCCTTCTTTGGTGCTGTGCATTGATCTCTGAAATGACCATATTGTTCACAATTCCAACATTGCACCGAGCTCTTGTCCTTCTTCAGATCACCCTTCGATTTAGATCTTGACCTACCCCGGTCCTTCTTCCCCTTCAACTTGTTCTCTGACCTTCCCCTGTTACCCATGCTCAAAGCTGAACTCGAGGCTACTCCAGATTCCTTTCTACGAATCTCCTCACTCATAATCAAATCCCTCACCTCATCTAGCTTGAGCGTTACTTTCCCCGCCGAGGCACTCACTGCCGTGACCGTGCCATTCCAACTATCGGGTAAAGAACTTAGTAAAATTAGAGATTGTACCTCATCATCGAAGTCGATCTTAACTGAGCTCAATTGGGCTATCGTTGCATTGAACTCGTGAAGATGCTTGGTCACCATCGTACCCTCCGCCATCCGAAGGTTGAACAACTTCCTCATCAAGTGAACCTTGTTGGCCGCCGATGGCTTCTCGTACATCTCGGACAACGTCTCCAACATCTCCTTCGTGGTCTTTGACTTTACTGTGTGCAAGGCCACATTCCTAGACAAAGAAAAGCACACCACGCTCATTGCTTTCCGATCTAGGAGCTTCCACTCCTCTTCCTTCATATCCTCAGGCTTCTTCCCATCAAGCGGCAAGTGCAAATCTTTGCCATACAAGTAGTCCTCTACTTGCATCTTCCAGAAGCCATAGTCGACGCCATCGAACTTCTCCACGGGCGATCTCACATCACCCATCGTGTTTGCTCCCACCACGCCCTAAACCCGGGCTCTGATACCAATTGTTGGGAAACACGAGGGCCCCAAACACCACAGGAACAACACCGGAGCTAGAGATCGATGACAAAGCACAAAGGAAACTCACGCACACAAGAATAAGACATAAAATTTGGTCACCCGGTTCGATCTTAACCGATCTACGTCTGGGGGCGTACCAAGCAAGGAGATTTCACTATATCAAGCTCGATCTACACTTTAGAGCTTCACTCGCTCAACAATGGTGTTTCTCTCTCCTCTTCTCTCTCTCTCTCTCTCTCTCTCTACACAAGGAAGAAGATACTCGAATAATGACTGAGAGGTGGGTATTTATAGTGCCCATAGCCTAGGACTATTTGGTGTCGGCAGGGGCAAAATCGTCCACCATAAATCATATTTCTGGCCCCGGATGAACAGTAACTCCGTATAGTCAACATGTGAACAGTAACTCCGTATAGTCAACATGTGAACAGCCCGAAGTCTCCATACTCAACATATATCTTGAGAAAGAACCGTAATGGAGTTTGACCATTAATTTTGGAAAATTATCTGATTTCGAAGAATCCAAATTGCCACAAGATTGTCGAACATTTAGCATCCATATTCTGATGTAAATCTTCCCTTGTCAAAAATTCTCTCCCTGGCTTTAGTTGCCTGCAATAGAATAGATGCATGACATATATTTTTTTTAATTCGAGCATTATTTCCATTTCATATCATCTGACTATGGAGTAACAAAGAAATCAATAATTAGGATAGATATTGTTGGATGGAAAGGTGGATTTTCGTACCTCAACACATATATACCTGTTTTTTCAAACTAGTGCAACTTTTTATAATGGACAGCGACACATTTTGCACGAGAAACCCAACTTGTATCCCAATCCAAAGGCCTCTCCCTCTTAATTTGAACCGAAATCCCAAATACAGCAGCTACCGGGACCCCGCAAGCATGATGGGCCACAAGATTCACGTAGGCTCTGTTAGGTTATGGAGCCTGATGGGTACTTGGAAAAGGCGTTGGATGATCGAGTGAAAACCACAAGAGAGTACGAACAACCGCCAAGTGAATGGAGAGCGAAAGGCAAGTTCCGTGAAGGACCTTACGGTCGCTAGGTGTATAGCAAATGCTAGGGTGGGGGAAAACAGAACTTGGAGATTTCGTGGACCTAGTGACCGCTAGGAGGGTATTGATGCTAGCTACCTAGCGACCGCTAGGGTCCAGTTTTAGTTTTAAATCTATTTTCCTTTTTTGCCCTTGTTCGACCCCCAATCCTAATAGGGTTTGTGCCTCTATATATGCCCATGTAAGCCTCATTAAATGTGTGGCATTCAAGTGTAAAGGTGTGAGTGAAATAGCAAAGAGAAAAATAGTGAACAAAACTGGCTTGGCACGCTCCCAGACGTAGACATTCTTGTCGAACTGGATAACCAAATTTTTTTGTCTTTTTCTTATTGATTTCGTTCTTTTCGTATTGTTGGCCCCCTTATTTTCTTAACAACTGGTATAAGAGCTTTGAGGTTAGAGCGTGGTGGGAGCAATCATGATGGGTGAAGGGAAGTCACTTGTTGAGAAGTTCGATGGTGTCGATTATAAGGTTAAGAGGATGCAAATATAGGACTATTTGTATGGCAAATATTTGCACCTACCGCTTGGTGGGAAAAAGCCCAACGATATGAAGGAGGACGACTGGATGTTGCTAGATAGGAAGGTGATGAGCTTGGTGCACTTGTCGTTGTCTAGGAATATTGTCTTGCACACGGTGAAGTCAAAGACCACCAAAGGAGATATTGGAGACTTTGTCCGAGATGTACGAGAAGCCATCGGCCGCGAACAAGGTGCACTTGATGAGGAGGTTGTTTACCTCATGATGGCGGAGAGTACCATGTTGGCTAAGCACCTCAACGAGTTCAACACAACGATTGCTCACTTGAGCTTGGTTGGGATTAACTTCGAGGATGAGGTACAAGCCCTAATTTTGCTGAGTTCTTTGCTTGATAGTTAGAATGGAACTGTTACTACAGTCAGTGCTTCGGCGGGGAAGGTAAAGCTTAAGTTGGACGAGATGAGAAATTTGATTATGAGTGAAGAGATTCGTAGGAGAGGATCTGAATTAGAATCAGGTGTAGGATTGAGTGCAAAGAATAGGGGGATGTCTGATTCTAAGTCGAAGTCTAAGAAGGACTGGAGCAAGTCGAAGTCTAAATCGAAGGGTGGATCAAAGAAGGATAAAAGCTCAGTTCAGTGCTAAAATTATGATCAGTATGGTCACTTTAGGGATCAGTGCACAGCACTAAAGAGAGAGGACAAGTCAGCTAACGCAATAACCAATGACCACGAGGATGCATTGGTCCTGAGTGTGAGTAGTCCATTAGAGGCATGGGAGTTGGATTCTGGAGCATCATTTCTTTCTTCTAGTGATGCAAGAGCGGTATACCCTAGGTGATTATGGCAAGGTTTATCTAGCAAATGATGAGCCATTGCTAATTATGGACAAGGGGGATGTTCAAATCAACACTCCGAATGGATATTTGTTGCTATTGAAGGGGGTGAGGTATATTCCCAAATTGAAGGGGAATTTGCTTTCTATGAGGCAACTAGATGATGAGGGTAAGCGGTGACCTTTGGTTGCAGGACATGGAAAATCACTAAGGGAGCTAGGGTGTTGGCTCGAGGTTTGAAGGAAGGTACGTTGTATGTGACAAGGAACACCCATAATAGAATTGACCTTGTAGATGCAACAAGTGATGCGAATTTGTGGCATAGTTGACTTGAAACAAATATGAAGTTGTTCTAGCTTAACTAAGATGTCTTGAGTTATTTTGGAATGCAACACTCCTAAATACTTGTTGAGAGACTTTTAAAATTTTTATCCGAATCAAACTTAGATTAGTCGGCCTAGCAAGTATCAATATACCATACTTTCTCATAAAATATATATAAAATATATGTTCTTTCCAAAAAGAAGATCCCAATTAAATGTTGTGACATTTTTGTGCGAAGTTGAAACATTTTATATATATATATATATATATATATATATATATATATATATATATATATATATATACCATTTGCATAAAACTATACTTTGATTTAATAAAATAATAGATTTAAGGACAAATTACCCTAACATCCCTGTACTTTAGTCACCTTCCCCCTAGAGTCCCTGGATTTTGGAAAATAATTTTCCCGTCCCTAAGTTTTGATGATTATAGACTCTCGGGTCTCTGGAGCCAGAATATTTCTTTTTCTCCGGTGAACCCCACCTGAAATGACCAAAATACCCTCCCTTGTTAAATTTTACTCCACCCCCTTTAAAAAGTTACAGCCCCCTCTTCACCTTCAATTCTAAAAAAAATAACCCCGACTTTTCACCTTCTTCCCCTTCCTTTGCGCTTTTTTTTCCTCCACCATCTTCGACCAGTCCTCTTCGATACAAGGAACCCTTCGCCCCTTCCTTTTCTTCTCTGCAACATTCCCATTGGGAATTCTATTCCCACTAAGATGAAGATTGTATGGATCATGAACTTCTGGATCAATCGGAGGTGGTAAACCATCATCTTCCTCCTCCACAATTCTCTCACTCGGATAGAGTGATCCAGATGATTCTACCTCATCAATTCATATAAGATTATTACTAACCACTCCCAATTTTGGAAAAAATATTTTTCAAAAATATAACATCTCGTGATACTAAATTCTGTCACTTTTCTATGATCTTGTCCGTCCATAAACATGTATCTCTTTGATACGTCTGAGTATCTTATAGAGACAATCTTAGAAAGATGAAAACTGAGATGGATGTAAGAAAATATACTCATATTATCTTAAGTAGCTTAGATCGGGCTTCCGATCTGACAACAGCTCATAAGGGGTAGAAGCAACAGATTTAGAGGGCGCATGATTACATGAAACTTTAATTTGGAAAAACACTCGCTATTATGATCAGTTTGTAAGGCTTTAATCTTTCAATCTAATTGATTCTCTTCATTATCAGTGCCTATCTTCAAGCAACTCAATGGTTCAGATGTTTGAGAAATCAAAAAGATTTGACAATATCAAATATAGTCATCCTTAAAGCTCACGAAATAATAAGCCACATGCATTGCCATCACACTCATTTGACTACATACGTCTAAATGGACTAATGATAATGAATAGATATTTATATAAATAACTAGTACCAATAAAGAATTGTCCAAAAATAACTAAACTGAGTTGTACTAAAATATCCAATAGAAATGATGAGTTGTTAAAATTGGAACAACTGTCAAAATTCAATGAATTTTGAGGATTAATAACACTTCATGTAGAAATAGGGTTCATCTTCCACGAAAGATTAATATACATGTGCCAATCACTTGGACTTCTACTCGTACATTATTTTTAACATAAATGGGCCTTGTTCCATTAGATACTTGTCAACATTTGTGATTCATTATCATTTGTCTCGTGGTTTGTCATTCCTGAATTTATCACCAACAATAGATTTCAGTTAGAATAATAGAACTAGACATATTTAATTCATTCATTTTTGAGTTATACAGATGTCTTATCCTCTCGGTATTGCAATTTTATTGCAAAATATCCTTCTTTTGACAATTAAAATATTTCATCTTAGAAATGTTAAACCTTTCATTTTTTTTACCCTACAAACTCTTTTTTTGGGTTAAGTCTGTTCATTTTTTCTCTTTTATTTTCCACGTATTTTTTTCTTCCTTTAATTGCGGCCCATCCTCCTTAGCTCCAATGAAGCTTGATCTAGTCGTATACATCTCATGATAGACTAAGATCGCTAAGAGTAAATTCTCTTTAAACTTAAAATAGCAATACACATTCTTCATTATCAACTTGTGTTAAGGTCATCATCTTATACTCCCAACTTGTAGGCATGAAACAATTAGGATTCTTATGCTCACTTATTACTTATTGTTTTGGGAAATTATGATTGTTGTGTGCAAAAAAATATTTTACCAACACAATAATTTACTATATAGTCATAAATCTAAATGATATAAAGTTCTTAATTAATCTCGAATTCGAAGTAGGACACAGACATATTTTCCCTCACTTTTCGAAAATTAATTTCACACTTCAAACATAGGCCTAAAAAAAAGTAAATTGGCTAGTCCGCGTTGACTTGCTGAATGAATGCGCACAAAAGGACTCGGGCCCGTTAGGAGAAAAGTAACGAGGCCCCCTCTTTTTATATAAATAAATTGGACCTCCTAGCCCAATTCGGATAGTGTCTAAAGGAAAGATCAACTGTTTCGAATATAGTTGTGAGAAAAAGAAAAACAGACGTGGCCTCACGATTCCTCCTTCGTCCAGAAAAATTCGGAACCGTGTTTGTGGCCTTGTAGTTATATCCTGGGAGAACCCGCTTTATCAAGAAAATAACACCAAATCGTCACGACTTCTAAGGACCCTCTGGCCAGCCACAACTGCTACCAGGATGGTCAACCACATCTGCAAGGCTTTCTCCGACCTGGACCACGAGCCATTACGATTTCTGGGCAAAAAAGCGCATGGAAGTCCCGCCAATGACGGCCTCCCTTTCCTTCGGACAATTTTGTCGAGGAGAATATCCATCGGACGCAGACTCTTAGTGGGAGTGGTGGTCGTCGATATACATCGCCCTGACGGTGTGTTTCCATGGTGCAATAGAGAGAGAGATTCGGGAAGGAACGAAATTAGAGTTCTTCCCCAATTGGGAATTTTTACAGACTAATTATTCCTTGCGTGTTCACAAAAAAAAATTCACCAAGAGACTAACCGAAACAAAAATTTACGAAACCCATTTCTTTTTTCAAGGACCAGAACACAACTTCAATTGGGTCTGATACCAATGACGGGTTCCAATGAAATTTTAATTTGAATCATAATCATAATTGCAAGAATCTCCAAAGGATACATCAAATGGATCACAACCAAAGTACCAGTTAACGCCTATCAGTACACACCATAGTGATAGACGCTAACTGAGTACATCCACCACAAGATGATCGACCAAGAACACCTTAAAGTCAAATAATTACAAACGATCAAGAGAATCAAAGAGGGTCAAAGGACCAATCGCGTCCTCAACCACTAGCCAGCTCCTTAATTTGACGGAGGAAAGCAGAGATGTCAATCTCCCAAGATAAACCTGCTAAAATTACAAGACGCCATGCCTCAGCTGACAGCAATTCTCGAAGGCCATCATCGTGAGTCTCCAAACCCTCCATAACGGAAGTAAGGCTAAGCTCCAACACCGGTTTCTTCAGGGATTTAATCTTCAAATTCAGATTCGCAGCTTCCAAGAGGGTAGCAGCCTTACTCGAAGGCTTCCTAACACGATTGCTGGAGCGGACCGGAGTCGACATGGACAATCGACTCACTCGAACCTTCTTTGCCACCCTAACCATAGAGACAGGATCCAGCCAAGGGGCAGGCGAGACAGCTGCGGGGAGATGCTTCTCAGTTACACAATCTAAGACATCAACACAAGCAAGAATCTTCTCTAACCAATTAGGATCATCAACGGCTGGAAAGGGCTGCGAAACAAGCTTCCAATCCTTAACAACTAGATGTTGCAAATCTGCAACCAAATTGCACCCACTCTCAGAGGGCCCATCTGCCTCCAAAGAGACCACATCTGAGGATGAAACAACCCCAGGCCGTATCGAAAGATCAACACCTGAAGACAAAGAGGTCACTCCAACAAAAACTTCCATGGCCATCTCATTGTCAAAAGACCCAACTGAAGCAGCGGGCAGCTACAATTCAGACATTGCATTAACAAAAGGAGACCCAACTGGAGTTTGCAATAGGACCGAATCATCACCAACTGGCAGCCCATCCCGTGCAAAACCTCTTGCATCAAAACAGTCAACATCAGGACTTGCAGAAAAGTCAGCCCCTACCAAAGCAGCAGCAGTAGCGGGCACTCCAACCTCATCACCGCCGCAAATAGAAGCATCAGGCTCCCCAACCGCACAACTAGAGGACCAAGCAGAATCAAGGTAGGTCTCGACTACAATAGAATCAATCTTCTCAATTCTAACAAGATAAATTTCATTCCCAATCCTCAGGTTGACTCTCTTACTCACTCTATCCAAGTTATGCGAAGAAATGTGCACAAAAGCAACATCAAGTTGAGACTGGTTGGACGTGACCTTGTGCAAAGCTTTGAAATCACCGAGAGGAGAAGTTAGCCACTCCAGAAATGCACTATTCCAAACCTACAAAGGGACCCCCCCCCCCCCCCCCCCCACCCAGATTTGAAGCCATAGACTTCGGTTGGTTGCACGAAAGCTTGGGCTCCATGGAGCAATGCTTTTGAAATACGGCAAGAGTTTGGGACTCCAGATCACCAAGTCATCTGCCGAAGAGAAAGATAAGAGCACAACATCTCCACCCAACGTTCTGATTTGGAACCGCCAGATACCGTAGTCGATAAGGTTCTGCTTGATGGAACTTAATTGACCAGCATCAATCAGAGTGGCCACGACACTCCGACCAAGCCAGTCAATCTGGAGTTCATCGGGCAAAAAATATTGTAGGTCTTCTTCACCAACAGCACCCGAGCAGAGAGGCTGGGATCGAGCCCACCGGTCAGGTAGGGAAGTCACCGGACAAGCAGGGACGGCAACAGAGGGCGTGGCCTTAGGGAAGGGCTGGGAAGGAGGAGGAGAGCGAGAAGCCGAACCTCTTGCAAACTTAGCCTCAGAGACAAAGAGTCGCTAACTATCTACGCGAGCTCCGTTGGCTTTAAGGATGATAGAAGTTGCAGCTTCTTGAGGGGGAATCCGGATGAATCCAAATCTGGAGTTCCGCTTCGAACGCTTGCGAGCAATGAACACGTCCACAACAGAGCAAAAATCCTTGAAGAAATCCCTGAGCTTACCAAAGTTCCACGTGGAAGGAAGATTATCAACAAAGAGTGAGGTCGAGACCGCCATCGAAAAGCGATGTAGGGTCCACCGCCACCGCCAACCTCCCCGTCGGCGGGAGGTGGAAAGGGGCGATGACAGAAAGCGGGAAGGGGATTGGCGATGAAGTAATCGAAAGAGAAGAGGCTCGGACAAGAGGAAAAAAATGGAAATTTGGCTTCGGGAGGAAGAAGATGGGTTTCCTAGGGAATCGTGCCTGGGAGAATTCGAAATTCGAAATCGTGCATCGGAGAACACTTATAATTGCCAGAATTTAAATAGCCGTAATTGTAAAATATACTCACCTCTTGAAATGAAGATTTCACTCAAGAGTATTTTCAGGATCGTTGTAATCAAAATTTTGTCATTAGTAACTTTACTCACGATTTCATCGAAGTACGGTTAATTTTTATTGCTTAAATGTCACCAGAGGAGAGAGTTTCACCCAAGAACTCTATGTTCTTTTTTTTATAAGGAGAATTCTATATTCTTGGAGTGTTTTTTGTTTCTTCTTTACGGGAGCAAGAAGCATCCCTGCTGTCCCATCATCCACCGTGAGAAGGAGGCCTTATGGGAAGAGAGAAAGATCGAGCCAAAAGAAAAAACCAAACGCACCGTTTCATTTTTTTTTCTCGGTAACTTCTTTCTCTTGTACCTTTTGTACATGAGAAACTACCACTTTTTTATCCATTAGTTGTACCGCTTGCACGACTTCTTCTTAATAACCTCTAATTATTTAAGAGTAGATAAATCATGGGTGTATTGCGATTTTACAATAAAAATCTAACACTATGATTTGACTAGACTCGCGCAATACGGGGTAAAGCACAAGGTTTCACATTGCTCCCAATTCAAAAGTCAACGGCTCTTCCGTTGCTTTTTTTTAGAATTAACGATGCTTCATTATATTAGTAGACATTACGTGAAAAAATCATTTCATAAAAGGATAAGCAATTCGTCTGGAAGATGAATTTTCCAATTAGGTGTACATTGTCTAATCCTAGATTTTGTAGTGACCCAATTGCCAACCTCATTCTCAAATCTTGGAATAAAACATAAGCGTTATTTTACCAGTTTTCGTAGAAAAATTTTAGCTAATATTGTCTCGTCCACCACTCAATCGAAATTTCCTCGCCATTGATGAAATCAACAGCGGACTTATAGTCAGATTGAATTTGTACTTCAAACCAACTCAATTCCCTTTAGTATTTTATAGTTTAAGTCTTTTTTTAATTTGATATTATGTAATTTAACATATATCAAACACTTCAATGATACAAGCAGTTTTTCTTCTGTTGGATGCCTGCCCAAACTAAAGTGTCATTTATAAATTAAAAAAACGTTGCACGTCAATCTCGTGTGAAGTTTCTTGGCGTAAAGTTTTTATCAAAGAATAATACCCCCAAAAAAAAACCTCTTCAGAGAAGCAATGTGTAACGTTACTTGTACCTAACCGTAATAGTTGCAAGGTTATAGTGATCAATTGGTAATTGATCACAATATAAATAGCAAGTAGATAGAAACTATGGGATCATTCTGATATTTTGGAAACGTACTGTTTCTCCTTCTTATCCTCTCTCTCTATATTCTTCCCCAATTTCTATCAAATTAGAGTTCTTGATCCCTTTTCTTAATCAAGATCATTACACAATGTTAGGGATCGAAATGGATTCTGGAATATAAAAGTGAACTACCCACATGATATTTTGTAATCAAACTCTTTGGAAACGTACTGTTTCTCCTTCTTATCCTCTCTCTCTATATTCTTCCTCAATTTTTATCAAATTAGAGTTCTTGATCCCTTTTCTTAATCAAGATCATTACACAATGTTAGGGAGCGAAATGGATTCTGGAATATAAAAGTGAACTACCCACATGGTTTTAGTATCATTAGTATACCAACCACGAGGGGAGATTGGGCAGAGGCAGAAAATTTTAATAAAAAATTGTGAACTGGTAGTTATGGGCCATTGTTGACTACGTTGGCGAAACGGGGGAAAGCAGAAAGTATTTATTGATAATTCTCAAAAAAAGAAAGTATTTATTGGTGATCTTATCTATTGAAAACGTTTATACTATAATATTTTAATAATTGTTTTAATAAATAAAGAAACCATGTAAAACTCACCATAAACTAAAAAAATAATTTATTCATATAAAATTTTGAATCACACGTAAGCGGCTCGAAATTTAGCGACTCTACAGAATGGTAGCTGAAGGCCCTAGCACATATTAATTCATTTTTTTCTTTTCGAAGAGAATATAATTCATTCTTTTTATTTGGGACAGCTAAGCGAGGGGATATGTTAACAAAACTTGAAAAACTTAACCATTCCTTGAACTTATTTTCCTTTTTTTATCAATATAACATAGGATTGAGTCGACTGACCCTCTCTTGAAGCCGCTAAATATGTATCTCCCCTCTAGAGATTTTAGCGTATTATCTTTTTCCAATTCCTTAAACTTTTTTCAAATTTTTTATTCACAAACATATATTTTTATCTTTGATGATGCATAATTCAATTCAACGATCTGAAACCAGATATAATTTCTCGTACAGATAGGAACTTCATTCAGGTCTTTATTTATTCTTTTCACAGTCGACAACTACATTCAGGTCTGTGGTGGCAATAAATAAATATAGCGTTAGGTGATCGGTACCACTCAGATTTTTTTTGGATGTATTTGTATATTAAGAGTCACGTATTCACTGGTTAAATTGTGGACTTTCAATTCTACTGACCCAAGATTTGTCTTTTCTTCAACGGAGTGACAACCGAATTGGTAATTTTCTAAGCTGTACATACTATTTTATAAGTTGGAATGTGAAAGCTGAACTCACAACCAGCTCATCCAAACTAAGAAATTATATTGAGCTACACAACTTAATGCTATAAAGACTTAGGAATCGCTACATTATATTATATAGGTTAAGGTGAAAACAGTTTTATCTGACTAACAACTAAATGACACCAACTTATTCTAATTATTTGAGCTAACTTGCGTGTCATGCCACGTCATTAATTTGACTATTATTTTTTGCAAAATCATTTATTTTACATGTGTGTCATAAAACATCACTATTTTTTTTGTCTCCATGACATTTTAACTTCACTAATCTTAAAAAAAAAATTTTATTAATTTGAGAAAAAATAAAAAAATCTGTATCATTCCGATCCAAGTGTAGATCGGAAGAAGATTGAAGGTGTCCAGATAGGAGTCTAACAGTATACCAAACAGATAAAATTAATGATGTAACATGATACAAATATAAAATTGATGATGTGTCGTGACATGTGAGCTAATTCAAGTAATCTGATAATGAAGACGTCGAGTAAAATTTTGTCACGTACACCGAAATTAGAATGACAAAATAATGGTGCGTCACGAAGCCATTTAACCTTTAACCTGTTATATATATACAGTATTAGGCCACTAGGCTGCTGAGAATGTCTTTTTTTGAAGGATGATGCTGTGAATGTCCGGTGAGTCGGAACCATACTAGGCTTTCTATTGGGCCTCTTGGCTCATCACTTTGGGTCGTACCATTTTCTGCATTTGAGTGGGCCCCTCAGGCCCAGACGTTTTGAATTAGATGAGCAGCAATATTGTTGATGTTCCAAAAAGGAATTAGATGGTATATTATTGAACCTTTTTAACCACTTAATTCTACTACAATTTTTAGAACAAATTAAATCCAGACGTAGCATGTATTCACATTTATCATCCATCTTTTTGATAAGCAAATGAATTTATTAAAAAATCTCCTGGTCTCTCATATTACTTGTAGGCCATTCCAAATACATGAGAAATATAATTAGAATTGCCTATCTAAGTGATTCCATGTAGAGTATTATGTCTTGACAAAGAACCTTAATGGAGATTAACAACCAAAGCCATTAAGGACCAACTTGGTATAACTTTCTATACTGTTTTGGGTCCATGTTGTAAATATTTTTGTCTAATGAAAGTTTACTTACCAAAAAAAAAAACCCAGAGGACGGTATGAAATTGGAAAATCACCCAATTTGGTCCTGTTTTAGTTCCATGTTGTAACAACCACTGGCATTCATGAAAGTCTGCGGTTTAGCAAACAAAACAGGAACATTGCCTATGAGACCTGGATAATCCAAAGCAAGTAGATCAGAGACCCGTAAAATTGATGTCTGAAGCAGAAAACACAATCACCAACTTCTGCTTACAGGCACATGTTCCGCAAAAAAAAACATGCGCGCAAAAAAGGTTCCCTTGTTTCAGTCATCGATGAGCTAGAACTACCAAAACCAGCGGCAAGTCTTGTCAACCTCTCTCCAATCCATGCTGAAGAAGAAAACTACAGTGTTGCCATCTGAATCTTGTTGGCGTAGACCATCGGGGCTCATTTTCCGGATCAACTCTATTGCAAATCGGGTTTGGCCCAGTGCTGCAATGTGAAGAGTCTGCCTTTGGGCATTGATCGGAGCATCAAAGGATAGCTTCTTAGTTTCGTATATCCTTTTTGCAGTCTTCCAGTCTCCTTTATTTGCCGCTTTATCAATTGCAAACCTCACTCTGGCATGTAACCCGTCGTGCCCTTCTGATATTACGGAATCATTTATCAGCTAATTTAGTCACGCAGCGGTATAAGAATTATTTTGGAAACACAATTTTCAATCATCGAAATTTCAATGACAATTAGAGAAACTAGAACAAAAGTTCATCGAAATCTAAATTTATCCTCCCATACAATCCTAGAATATGCGGTATTAAATGCCACGATAATATTTTCCAAAACTGCTAATTGGTCCTTAAAATAATAAAACAGTCAATTAAGACCTAAGAAGAATGAATTCAATCAAGCATCACCGGCGACATTTTTGACTCCCCGTACAATTTCCTTCAGAGTAGGCATATTAAAACTTTTTTTTCCCCAAGGTATCGACATGTCATCTCATTCATCGCGTCATTTAGTAGCCAAACTATACGAATAGATGAGGAAGGAAAACTAAATATGTTGTTCTATATTATATTTATAGAAAAAATTGAAATGCAAAAATCATTTAACAATTATAATAATTAAAAATTCAAGATTTTGAAAACGGTACATGTTTCTTGGTTTTCATGACATATGTTAGAATCATATCATCATATAATTAAGATATTCTCTATACACATATTTTTCAGAAAGAGATTTCTTGAAGCGGTCTCAAAGGGGTTACGTTTACCTTGAGGTTGAGGTTCAAATTCGGATTGAGATTGAGATTCATGTTGCTGATTAGTCAGGGGCTGGGTTTGTCTTGCATCAAAAAAATCTTTCGCATTTTGAGTGACGACTGAATCTCCATTAATGTCGATGACGATTTCACCTTGCAGCTCTGTGTTGCTCCCTGCATCCGATCTCCCATCCTCTGATTGAGACATAGCGACACGATGCCTTCAAATGTTCTGTCTAGAAAACGTGCATGTTAGTTGATGCAAGTCATCATCGATCTGAGTACGTTAAGCAAGTATAATCATCTTAACAATTAAAGAAGCCTAATCATAGTATATTATTAAGTGGTCCCAGTAATTAACCAACAACTTCCATCCACACTGACGGACGCCAAAAACTAACCTCTACTTGGAGAGGAGAGGAGAGGAGCGGAGAGAGCGAAATGGATTTCTGAGTGTGAGTCCGAACTGAAAATACCAACTAAATAGGCACTGTCGTGATGTGCATTGCCCATTCTTTAATCTTGTGATCCCTGTGGAGCTCTCTCTTCCTCCCCTTTTCCTTCCTTCCTTCCTCCTATCTTTAATTGCCTTACCAATCCTTAACCTACCTTTGCTTCTTTTCCATAACCATCCTCACCTACCACTCTTCCCGTTTCTACCCAGCCTTTAACCTTCCCATCGACCCCACCTCTTACCCAATATTAAATTTCAACTTGTAGCAATTCCCACTTTTTCCTGTTTTACTTTGGACATTGATCATCATGGGGTCTGATCTTGACCAGACCCACTTGCTTGCCGAACTTCTCAAGGAGACAAGCCTCCTTAAACATGGCCCAGATATTTGTTTCGATCCGGTTGATGCTGATGAGTTCGGTGATGTTGATAATGAACTCATCCTTGTGGGAAAGCTTCTCTCCCCTCGCCCCTTCCGGATTCTCTCGGTCAAAGCTTGTATTATTAGGTCTTGGGCTCTCGCTCCTCAGGACCTGGAGGTCGGTGAACTGATGCCGAATGTGTTTTCATTCTCTTTCAAATGCCATAAAGATAAAAATAGGGCGTTGAATAATATACCCAGGACCTCCATTGACTTCTCAACAACTCTTTTTCAATTCCATGTTCATGGGCTCCCGGGAAGCTTGATTAATCGGGTGACGACGGCGGAGATCGATCGACAATTTTGTGGTCTCCTCTCCTCTGACGAAAATGACCTGGCCCACACTGGTGTAGGTTCGGCCTTACATCTGAAGGTCTGGGTGGCCGTTGATCTTCCACTTCCCATGGGCTTCAGTATTTCCCGTGGCTCTTTCGGCCCGTGGCAGATTTTCCTTCCGTTATGATAGGTTGCCGAATTTCTGCTTTTATTGTGGAATGATTGGCCATACTAAGTCGATGGCCAGATGATCGACTTACTGGGAAGGCTTGTTGAAGCGGAGCTTCCTTTTGGTCGATGGTTGAGGGTGGACCAAGGTTTTCCCGGGGGTCTTTCTTCGCCGGTCCCTCCCCGGGTCGATCTTTGAAGACTCTTCCTTTGCTGGTGACCTTCGAGGGTCCTGTTTGTAGTTCGGGGCTTTCTGACAGGCCCTTCCTCCTCCTCCACCACTGTCGTCGCTGCATTCATCGTCTTTTCTGCCGGATTGCCCTTCTTCCTTGACGACTAAGGATTTGGATGTTTCTCTTTCTTCGGGAAGGGATTCCACAAATAAAACGAAATAGCATGGTGCAACCAAACATTAGTCGTGAATATTCTTCAGGGCTTGCCAGAACATGATCATGCCAGCCAAGAGGCGATAATGGAGTCTCGCGAACAACCCTATCGGAAAAGCCGCCACCAGTGTCAATGGGAGAGCAACACTCAGAAGCTGATGCTCCCTAAAGTAAACGAAAAGGACGGTGACAAAGGCTACCATCATCGCTGCAATTGATATGAAGAGTGTCGAGTATCCGGTGGGCAGCTTCATCGGG
Source organism: Hypericum androsaemum (assembly GCA_963995505.1). NCBI lineage: Eukaryota > Viridiplantae > Streptophyta > Magnoliopsida > Malpighiales > Hypericaceae > Hypericum > Hypericum androsaemum. The sequence continues at coordinate 316,513 of OZ023196.1, forward strand.
AGAGACCATTGGAAATCCTTCAGCGAGTACGTGGATGTCTGGATCGACATGAATGTCAACAGAGACGAGAGCGCACTGATAAGGGAAATGGCATCCGACACTATGAAAATCTTGAAGGATGCCTCATTTAAGAACATGGGGAATCCTGTGTTCTGGTTGTTTCCTCCTGGTGTTGTGAATGCTGCTGCAAAAACAACAGTGGCTACGAGGGCTGCGACGATTGTGCAGGAATCTGCGGTTTTCTTCATCCATTCTTCGCCTTCCTTGATCAGACTCCCGTGGCGCTTCATGAATACAGCGTCGGGGGTATCCCCATCGTTATTCTTGACTTCGGCTAAGATGGGTCCGACCAACTTCTTCACACGCTGGGAATTTTTATCAAAAAAATTCAATCAAAAAGTCATATTAGGACAATATTGAAGACTTTTAATGAGTGACAGACAAGATATGAAAGACTACAATAGTTCATTCAAGTGCAGACATATTTGAATACGATTCAATCTAACTGAAAACCTAAAATTTCCGAAAAAAATGCAATTCAGTACAATCTCAAGTTCAAGTTAAACTGTCGGTGCATGTATAATCAATCGTAAGTCCACGAGTTTATCTTTTTGGCCATCCCAACAGAAGAGTAAAATTTACCTCGAACCATAGCAACTCTCGTTGAAATTGAAAGGCTGCTCCAGCTAAATGCAACGTATTGTTTCCGCCAAAATCTGTGTACCGTGCAATCAGGTACTTGGGAAAACCTATTTCGCTTAACAAGTCGAAGACCTCTGCACGACGAAACAAAACTGCAACATGGAATATGGTTTGCCCATCCCCATTGGTCTTCATTACTACATTGGGAAGATTTTCAATAAGCATCCGGAGGAACTCGACATTCCCGTGCTCTGCTGCAACAAATATTGGCCTCCAATACTTCCCCTTCATGTTGGATATTTCTTTGTCATCTGAGGCCACTCGATCGCAGATGTACTCAGCCAGTTTATAAGCACTTTGATGTATTTCTTTGTCATCTGAGGCCACTTGAAAGATGTACTCGGCCAGTTCAGAAGCACCTTGATGTAGATTATTTTTCTGGGCTCTGTTAGAGGTAGTAATATTCCTAACTGTTGGAAAAAAATGCAGTAAATTGAAGAGTTGCTTTAGATTATCAGAGTCCTATTAATTACGATTGCAACTGGAACCAATTTAGTTTGATGTAAAAAGGTGGCAGATCTCAGAACAATAGAACTAACATGGATTAATGAAGCATCTGCTCGAAGCTCTAGACAATGGAACTTGAGAGGAAGTATTGGCTAAGAAGTGAGGCTTTTGTGCCAATGCGTTTAAAACATCCACTTTATATCCCTCTCTGCAAGTGGCAAACCACTCCCCCTTTTCCAAGTCCAAAGCCGTATCTGTAAATGCAGATTAAGACAGGAGATTAGAGGTACTTCATTAGGATTGGACAAGATGGTCAGGATCAAGAAGCCAAAGAAAGATGATCTCATCATACATATCAGCATCAATTAAATAAACAAGCAGGTCGGAGCAGTCGGCATTTTCAAGTCGATCCTTGCAGACTCCGTACAGGTAGGTCACTATGTCCTTGCGGCCTAAAAAAGTGGCATCATGGATTGGCAGCCTGAAGTGTTCATTCTTTAACATCGCCAAGCCCTCGTTCTCTCGTACAATGGCTTCAACAAGTGCCCTTTTCCCAGATACCACGGCGAAGAAAACTGCAGTGTTGCCATCTGAATTTTGTTGGCGTAGCCCATCGTCGCTCATTTTCCGGATCAACTCTCTCGCAAATCGGGTTTGGCCTGCCAGTGCTGCAATGTGAAGAGCAGTCTGCCTTTGGACATTGATCGTAGCATCAAAGGATATGTTAAGAGCTTCGTATATTATTTTTGCAGTGTAGCAGTCTCCTTTATTTGCCGCTTTATAAATCGCAAACTTCACTCTGGCATTTGACTCCAACCAGTCGTGCCCTTCTCATATAACGGAATCATCATTTATCAGCTAATTTAGTCACGCCGCGGTATAAGAATTATTTTGGAAAAACAATTTTCAACCATCGAAATTTCATTGACAATTAGAGAAACTAGAACAAAAGTTCATCGAAATCTAAACTTATCCTCCCATACAATCCTAGAATATGTGGTATTAAATGCCACGATAATAATTTCCAAAACTGCAAATTGGTCCTTAAAATATATTTTTTTAATAAAGCAGTCAATTAAGACCTAAGAAGAATGAGTTCAATCAAGCATCACCGGCGACATTTTTTACTCCCCAAGCAATTTCCTTCTGAATAGGCATATTAAAACATATTTTTATTCACCGCATCATTTAGTAGCCAAACTATACGAATAGATGAGGAAGGCAAACTAAATATGTTGTTCTATATTATATTTATAGAAAAAATTGAGATGCAAAAATTATTTAACATATAATTATAATAATTAAAAACTCAAGATTTTGAAAACAGTACATGTTTCTTGGTTTTCATGACATGTTAGAATCATATCATCATATAATTAAGATATATTCTCTAGTTAGCTATGTGTATATGCATTTCTGTTACCATATCCAAGATTATGTTTACCTTGAAGCGGTCGCAAAGGGGTTACGTTTACCTTGAGGTTGAGGTTGAGGTTGAGGTTCAAGTTCAATGATGACGATTTCGTCTTGCAGCTTTGTGTTGCTCCCTGCATATGATCTTCCATCCCCTAATTGGGACATAGCGACACGACGCCTTCAAATGTTCTGTGTAGAAAACGTGCATGTTAGTTGATGCAAGTCATCATCGATCTGAGTACGCTAAGCAAGTATAATCATCTTAACAATTAAAGAAGCCTAATCATAGTATATTATTAAGTGGTCCCAGTAATTAACCAACAATCCACATTGATAGACGCCAAAAACTAACCTCTACTTGGAGAGGAGAGAGCGAAATGGATTTCTGAGTGTGAGTCCGAACTTAAAATACCAACTAAATAGGCACTGTCGTTAAGTGCATTGCTCATACTTTTAATCTTGTGATCCCTGTGGAGCTCTCTCTTTTTACAACTGTCACCTACCTATACACGTAAAGTGAGAAAAGCAATTCCACAAAAAAAAAAAAAGAAAGGATATTGTGAGCTGTCAAAAACTCTTTAACTTATTTTGTCTCTGCTATTGTGTGTGTGATCTGAGTGGGACCCATATGTTCCCTATTAATAATTGCTCAGATGTTCCCCACTTGGATTCCTTTTGTTGATTCTCTTATTTGGTTTTACTGTGCATCAGCTCGAGGCCCATTGGATCCTTCACCTACCATTGCTTCTTTGCCATAACCATCCTCACCTACCACTCTCCCCCTTCCTACCCAGCCTTTGACCTTCCCATCCATCCCACCTCTTACCCAACATTAAATTTCCACTTGCTGACAATTCAACAAACTTAACATGACAGAACTTAAATTGAATCTGATACTGTAAAATATCAAAATATTGCATATAAACCCAAAACTTTAAAAAATTGGAAGTAGAAAACTACAACTTTTATATAAATAGAAACCGTTAATTCACGAAGGTATAGGATTCAAACACTCGCAATTGTAATTATGGTGTAACAATTTTACTTTTAAAAATATATATAGAAGCCGTTATTCTCCCCAGTTAGGACGCATGATTGATACTCCTTTTTTTTTTGTGAATTGGGTGCACAGAATTTAAGGGCGACCAAAGACTAAATTAACGATATTATTGAACGTTTTTAACTACTCGATTTTACTACAATCTTTTAGAACAAAGTTAATCCAAATGTAGCATGTATTCACATTTATCATCTATCTTTTGATAAGTAGATGAATTTATCATAAAATCTCCTGGTCTCCCATAGTACTTGTCGGCCATTCCAAATATATGAGAAATATAATAAGAATTGTATATCTAAGTGATTCCATGTAGAGTATTATATCTTGACAAAGAACCGTAATGGAGTTTGACCATTAAACCTAGAGGACTATGAATTAAAAACTTTGGAAAATTATCTGATTTCAAAGAATCCAAAGCCACAAGATTGTCGAACATTTAGCATCCATATTCTGCTGTAAATCTTCCCTTGTCAAAAATTCTCTCCCAAGCTTTAGTTGCCTGCAATAGAATAGATGCATGACATATATATTTTTTAATTCGAGCATTATTTCCATTTCATATCATCTGACTATGGAGTAACAAAGAAATCAATAATTAGGATAGATATTGTTGGATAGAAAGGTGGATTTTTGTACCTCAACACATATATACCTGCTTTTTCAAACTAGTGCAACTTTTTATAATGGACAGCGACACATTTTGCACGAGGAACCCAACTTGTATCCCAATCCAAAGGCCTCTCCCTCTTAATTTGAACCGAAATCCCAAATACAGCAGCTACCGGGACCCCACAAGCATGATGGGCCACAAGATTCACGTAGGCTCTGTTGGGTTATGGAACCTGATGGGTACTTGGAAAAGGCGTTGAATGATCAAGTGAAGACCACAAGAGAGTACGAGCAACCACCAAGTGAATGGAGAGCGAAAGACAAGTTCCGTGAAGGACCTTATGGTCGCTAGGTGTATAGCGAACGCTAGGGTGGGGGAAAACAGAACTTGGAGATTTCGTGGACCTAGCGACCGCTAGGAGGGTATTGACGCTAGCTAGCTAGCGACCGCTAGGGTCCAGTTTTAGCTTTAAATCTATTTTCCTTTTTTGCCCTTGTTCGACCCCCAATCGTAATAGGGTTTGTGCCTCTATATATGCCCATGTAAGCCTAATTAAATGTGTGGCATTCAAGTGTAAAGGTGTGAGTGAAACAGCAAAGAGAAAAATAGTGAACAAAACTGGCTTGGCACGCCCCCAGACATAGACATTCTTGTCGAACTGGATAACCAAATTTTTTTATCTTTTTCTTATTGATTTCGTTCTTTTCGTATTGTTGGCCCCCTTATTTTCTTAACAACTGGTATCAGAGCTTTGAGGTTAGAGCGTGGTGGGAGCAATCATGATGGGTGAAGGGAAGTCACTTGTTGAGAAGTTCGATGGTATCGATTATGAGGTTAGGAGGATGCAAATATAGGACTATTTGTATGGAAAAGATTTGCACCTACCGCTTGGTGGGAAAAAGCCCGACGATATAAAGGAGGATGACTGGATGTTACTAGATAGGAAGGCGATGAGCTTGGTACACTTATCGTTGTCTAGGAACGTTGTCTTGCACACGGTGAAGTCAAGGACCACCAAAGAGATATTGGAGACTTTGTCCGAGATGTACGAGAAGCCATCGGCCGTGAACAAGGTGCACTTGATGAAGAGGTTGTTTACCTCATGATGGCGGAGAGTACCATGGTGGCTAAGCACCTCAACGAGTTCAACACAACGATTGCTCACTAAAGCTTCGAGGATGAGGTACAATCCCTAATTTTGCTGAGTTCTTTATTTGATAGTTGGAATGGAACTGTTACTACAGTCAGTGCTTCGACGGGGAAGGTAAAGCTTAAGTTGGACGAGGTAAGAAAATTGATTATGAGTGAAGAGATTCGTAGGAGAGGATCTGAATTAGCCTCAGGTGTAGAATTGAGTGCAAAGAATAGTCGAAGTCTAAGAAGGATTGGAGCAGGTCGAAGTCTAAATCGAAGGGCGGATCAAAGAAGGATAAGAGCTCAGTTCAGTGCTAAAATTATGATCAGTATGGTCACTTTAGGGATCAGTGCACAGCACCAAAGAGGGAGGACAAGTCAGCTAACGCAATAACCGATGACCACAATGATGCATTGGTCCTGTGTGTGAGCAGTCCATTAGAGGCATGGGAGTTGGATTCTTGAGCATCATTTTATTCTTCTAGTGATGCAAGAATGATATACTGCAGGTGATTATGGCAAGGTTTATCTAGCAGATGATGAGCCATTGTTAATTGTGGGCAAGGGGGATGTTCAAATCAACACTCCGAATGGATATTTGTTGCTATTGAAGGGGGTGAGGTATATTCCCGGATTGAAGGGGAATTTGCTTTCTATGGGGCAGCTAGATGAAGAGGGTAAGCGGTGACCTTTGGTTGCAGGACATGGAAAATCACTAAGGGAGCTAGGGTGCTGGCTCGAGGTTTGAAGGAAGGTACATTGTATGTGACGAGGAATACCCATAATAGCATTGACCTTGTAGATGCAACAAGTGATGCGGATTTGTGGCATAGTTGACTTGAAACAAATATGAAGTTATTCTAGCTTAACTAAGACGTCTTAAGTTGTTTTGGAATGCAACACTCCTAAATACTTGTTGAGAGACTTTTAAAATTCTTATTTGAATCAAACTTAGATTAGTCGGCCTAGTGAGTATCAATATGAAGATTGTATGGATCATGAACTTTCGGATCAATCGGAGGTGGTAAACCATCATCTTCCTCCTCCATAATTCTCTCACTCGGATAGAGTGATCCAGATGATTCTACCTCATCAATTCATACAAGGTTATTACTAACCACTCCCAATTTTGGAAAAAATATTTTCCAAAAATATAACATCTCGTGATACTAAATTCTGTCACTTTTCTATGATCTTGTTCGTCCATGAACATGTATCTCTTTGATACGTCTGAGTATCTTATAGAGACAATCTTAGAAAGATGAAAACTGAGATGGATGTAAGAAATATACTCATATTATCTTAAGTAGCTTAGATCGGGCTTCCGATCTGACAATAGCTCATGAGGGGTAGAAGCAACAGATTTAGAGGGCGCATGATTATATAAAACTTTAATTTAGAAAGATACTCGCTATTATGATCAATTTGTAAGGCTTTAATCTTTCAATCTAATTGATTCTCTTCATTATCAGTGCCTATCTTCAAGCAACTCAATGGTTCAGATGTTTGAGAAATCAAAAAGATTTGACAATATCAAATATAGTCATCCTTAAAGCTCATGAAATAATAAGCCACATGCATTGCCATCACACTCATTTGACTAAATACGTCTGAATGGACTAATGATAATGAATATATATTTATATAAATAACTAGTACCAATAAAAAATTGTCCAAAAATAACTAAACCGAGTTGTGCTCAAATATCCAATAGAAATGATGAGTTCATCTAGAAGTAGGGTTCAATGAATTTTGAGGATTAATAACACTTCATGTAGAAGTAGGGTTCATCTTCCACGAAAGATTAATATACATGTGCCAATCACTTGGACTTCTACTCGTACATTATTTTTAACATAAATGGGCCTTGTTTCATTAGATACTTGTCAACATTTGTGATTCATTATCATTTGTCTCGTGGTCTATCATTCCTGAATTTATTACCAACAATAGATTTCAGTTAGAATAATAGAACTAGACATATTTAATTCATTCATTTTTGAGTTATACAGATGTCTTATCCTCTCGGTATTGCAATTTTATTGCAAAATCTCCTTCTTTTGACAGTTAAAATATTTCATCTTAAAAATGTTAAACCTTTCATTTCCTCTTACCCTACAAACTCTTTTTTGGGTTAAGTCTGTTCATTTTTTCTCTTTTATTTTCCACGTGTTTTTCTCTTCCTTTATTTGCGGCCCATCCTCCTTAGCTCCAATGAAGCTTGATCTAGTCGCATACATCTCATGATAGACTAAGATTGCCAAGAGTAAATTCTCTTTAAACTTAAAATAGCAATACACATTCTTCATTATCAACTTGTGTTAAGGTCATCATCTTATACTCCCAACTTGTAGGCATGAAACAATTAGGATTTTCATGCTCACTTATTACTTATTGTTTTGGGAAATTATGATTGTTGTGTGCAAAAAAATATTTTACCAACACAATAATTTACTATATAGTCATAAATCTAAACGATATAAAGTTCTTAATTAATCTCGAATTCAAAGTAGGTCATGGACATATTTTCCCTCACTTTTCGAGAATTAATTTCATACTTCAAACATAGGCCTAAAAAAAGTAAATTGGCTAGTCCGCGTTGACTTGCTGAATGAATGCGCACAAAAGGACTCGGGCCCGTTAGGGGAAAAGTAACGAGGCCCCCTCTTTTTATACAAATAAATTGGACCTCCTAGCCCAATTCGGATAGCGTCGAAAGGAAAGATCAACTGTTTCGAATACAGTTGAGAGAAAAAGAAAAATAGACGTGGCCCCACGATTCCTCCTCCGTCCAAAAAAATTCTGAACCGCGTTTGTGGCCTTGTAGTTATATCCTGGGGGAACCCGCTTTATCTAGGAAATAACACCAAATCGTCACGACTTCTAAGGACCCTCCGGCCAGCCACAACTGCTACCGGGACGGTCAACCACATCCGCAAGGCTTTCTCCGACCTGGACCACGAGCCATTACGACTTCTAGGCAAAAAAGAGCGTGGAAGTCCCGCCAGTGACGGCCTCCCTTTCCTTCGGACGATTTTGTCGAGGAGAATATCCATCGGACGCGGACTCTTAGTGGGAGTGGTGGTCGTCGATATACATCGCCCCGACGGTGGGTTTCCATGGTGCAATAGAGAGAGAGAGATGCGGGAACGGAATTTGAGTTCTTCCCCAATTGGGAATTTTTACAGACTAATTATTCCTTGCGTGTTCACAAAAAAAAAATTCACCAAGAGACTAACTGAAAGAAAAATTTACGAAACCCATTTCTTTTTTCAAGGGCCAGATCACAACTTCAATTGGGTCTGATACCAATGAAGGGTTCCAATGCAATTTTAATTTCAATCATAATCATAATTGCAAGAATTTAAATAGCCATAGTCGTAAAATATACTTACCTTTTGAAATGCAGATTTAACTCAAGAGTATTTTCAGGATCGATGTAATCAAATTTTTGTCATTAGTAACTTTACTCACGATTTTATCGAAGTACGGTTAATTTTTATTGCTTAAATGTCACCAGAGGAGAGAGTTTCACCCAAGAACTCTATGTTCTTTTTTTGATAAGGAGAACTCTATGTTCTTCTTTTTTATAAGGAGAATTCTATATTCTTGGAGTGTTTTTTGTTTCTTCTTTACGGGAGCAAGAAGCATCCCTGCTGTCCCATCATCCACCGTGAGAAGAAGGCTTACGGGCTCTTAGACCACCCACATCAGCAAACCATCCAAACCAGTTCACGGAATAAACAATTAATTTCTCTCTCATCTACACCCAATCTAACCCAATCCAATCCAATTACATATTTTTCTACCCACAGCAGCAAACCAGTTCACAGAATAAACAATTAATTTCTCTCTCATCCACATATTATCTACTATCATTTTTTGTAATACTAAATTAGATAAAAATATTCGAGGTACAAATGGAAGTCAGAAATAATAAATTACGAATACGAAAATTTAAATTACAAATACATAAAAAGGTTGAGAGTTTGGATAATCTCCAGAATTTAGATAGCCTGAAAGATTATAAGATTCAAATGATTGAAAATTTGGGAAATTAGGATCATTTGGATCTATAGTAGAAATAATATAACAGAGGAAATTTAAAAAGAAAATATTATGTAGTGAAAGAAGAGAGAATTTTAGATGGTGTATGAAAATATGTAACATTGAACTCTATTTATAGAGATTTGAAAAATAATAATTTTTTAATATATTTTTTTAGTTTTGCTAAAGATAAGGTCTGTTTAGATAACCACGAAAATATTATCCCAAAATATCTATTTTTAACGAATAATATTATGCCAAGTGGAACTAAATAGATAAATAAGAAAAAAAAAAAAGGGCCCACTTTCGTTTGCGAGCGGCGATCGGCCAACCAATCCGATCGGCCGCTCGCTCGTCCCTTTGATTTGCTTTTTTTTTTTTAAATAATAAAAAATTACCCGAACGGATCGGCCACACCACTGATGTGGGTGGTCTTAGACTACTCACAACAACAATCCACTCAATCCAGTTCATAGAATAAATAATTAATTTCTCTCTCATCTATACCCAATCTAATCCAATCCAATCCAATCCAATCCAATTACATATTTTTCTACCCACAGCAGTGACATATTTCACAGAATAAATAATTAATTTCTCTCCCATTCACATATTATCTACTATAATTTTTTATTTATATATAAACTATAATAAAATACGATAATGATTATTCCGTAAGTACAACAAGGAAAAAAAATTACAATAAAGTAATTAAATTATGATTACAAAATAATTACAAAATTAGATAAAAATTAAGATTGTTCCACTTCATTCATATATTATCTACTATCATTTTTTATTTATATATAAATTACGAGTATAAGTTTTGGTTTGGGACCAAACTTCTTATTCAAGAGTCTCATTGAGTTGATTCAAGTTTTTTTGCAAAGGTGGGACATATATCTATAACTTTTTAGTTTATGACTTCTCCAAATTTGAAATATAAGAATGTCAAAAATATTTTTGAAGTCAATAATCGAGCGAGTTACGAGTACAAGTTTTGATTTGGGAGCCACAACTTCTTATTCCGGAGTTCAATTGAGTTGATTCAAGTTGCTTTGTGAAGGTGGGACATATATCTATAACTTTTTAGTTTATGACTTCTCCAAATTCGAAGTATAAGAATGTCAAAATTATATTTGAAGTCAATAGTCGAGCGAGTTACGAGTACGAGTTTCGATTTGGGAGCCACAACTTCTTATTCCGGAGTCCAATTGAGTTGATTTAAGTTGTTTTGTGAAGGTGGGACATATATCTACAATTTTTTCGTTTATGACTTCTCCAAATTCGAAGTATAAGAATGTCAAAAATATGTTTGAAATTAATATTCAAACGATTTAGTTATGTCAAAAATCGGAATACAAATTGTGAATCAAAATATGTCAATATTGGGCTCTATTTTTTATAGATATTTAAAAAAAGAATTTTAATTTTGTTAAAGATAACTTCAATTTTTATAACTACACAAATATTATCCAAAAAAATTTATTTTTAACGAATAATATTATGCCAAGTGGAACTAATTAGATAAATAGGTATAAAAAAAAGGCCAAGTGGCCAATTTGCAGCTCGCGAGCGGCGATCGGGTAAGCACCTCGATCGGCCACTCGCCCCCATTTTTAATTTCATTTTTTTATATTAAAAAATCACCCGAAATTTTGATCTCTAGTGCGGGTGGTCTTATGGGGGAAGAGAGAGAGCCAAAAGAAAAAACTACCACTTTTTCATTTTTTTTTCACTCGGTAACTTCTTTCTCTTGTACCTTTTGTACATGAGAAACTACCACTTTTTTATCCATTAGTTGTACCGCTTGCACGACTTCTTCTTAATAACCTCTAATTATTTAAGAGTAGATAAATCATGGGTGTATTGCGATTTTACAATAAAAATCTAACACTATGATTTGACTAGACTCGCGCAATACGGGGTAAAGCACAAGGTTTCACATTGCTCCCAATTCAAAAGTCGACGGTTCTTCCGTGGCTTATTTTTTTATATTTCATTATATAAAAGGAAAATCATCACATAAAAGGATAATCAATTCTTCTGAAGGATGAAACTTCCAATTAGGTGTACATTGTCTAATCCTAGATTTTGTAGCGATCTAACTACCAACTTCGTTCCCGAATCTTGGAATAAAACATAAACAACATTTTTCCAATTTTCGTAGGAAAATTTTAACTAATATTGTCTCATTTTCAGTCTGCCACTCAATCGAAATTCCCTTGCCATTGATGAAATCCACAGCAGACTTACAGTCATCTTGGATTTGGACTTCAAAATCTCTAAAACTTCTTCCAACCAACTCAATTCACTTTAGTATTATATGGTTTAAATTTTTTTTAGTTTGATATTATGTAATTTAACATATATCAAACATTTTAATGATAGAAGCAGTTTTTCTTCTGTTGGATGCCCAACTAAATTGTCATTTATAAATTAAAAAAACGTTGCACGTCAATCTCGTGCGAAGTTTCTTGGCGTAAAGTTTTTATCAAAGAATAATACCCCAAAAAAAACCTCTTCAGAGAAGCAATGTTTAGACCTGGCCATGAATTGAATCTGATTCGTGATTCGATTCGATTCGATTCGTAAAAAATTCGATTCGATTCGACAATAATTCGATTCGTCAAAAAGTTCGATTTGAATTCGTCATGATAAGAATTGAATACGGTTCAAGTTTTTTGTAATTCGTCAAACTGGCGAATTCAACTCGAATTCGTTTTGAGAATTCGATTCGTATCAAATTCGTATCGAATTCGATTCGTATCAAATTTGTATCGAATTCGATTCGAATTCATAAAAAATTCAAAAAAAGAGGGGGGGGGGGTGGGGAATTTGAATTTCGCTTGCGTCAGCGTCAGGACAAATTACCTTTTTTTGTTACCGTTTTTTTTGTTACCGTTTTAATCCCCAGGTTACCATTTTTTTTACTGTTGGTACTTTTAAAATTTTTTTTATAAATTCAAAATTTCTTCACAACTCTATAAATACCACCTCTTATTCTTCAAATTTTACACATTCCAATCTCAATTCTCTACTTCTCTTATTGAAAATTTGAGCTATATAAATTCTCCCTCAAGTTTACTAATTAGATATATTAGTCATATTTCTCATATAATTACTCATATTACTATATAATTATGTCATCAAGTAGAGCAAATAAGGGTAAGAAAAAACGTGTGGAACATCACGATTCTATTGAATCGGATTTTCCACCGATTTCTACTCATCCTATTCCGGAAGAAATGATGAACGTCCATGATGAAGCTCAACGGAAAAGTGTTGATTCAATATTCAACAATCCACAAAAGGTAAAAAGATCACCTTCATTACTTTTTACTAAGCATTTTACAAAAATTTCTACCGGAGAAAAATGGATCTTCAAAATTACATGTAATTATTGTGGTAAACAATATGAATTCAAAACTGGGAATGGATATGGTACTTATACTATTCATTTGAATACTAAACATCCACATGAAGTTGGTTTTGAAAAATCACAAACTCAATTATCTACTACACCTAATATTTTATTTCATTACACCGATCAAAATAATAGAGAGGAATTAGCTAAATTAGTTGCTACCGAATATTTATCTTTTAGTTTTGGTGAAAAACTTAATTTTATAACTTATTGTCAAAATGCTTTAAATCCTAGTGCAAAAAAAGTTCCACGAAGTACATTAACACGATATGTAAAAGATTTATACAAGAAAAATAAAGAAAAATTACAAACTTTTTTCTTTCATTTTGATGGTCGAGTTTCTATATGTTGTAATATATGGAGTGATCATTGGCAAACACATTCATATTTTGGTGTTACATGTCATTGGATTGATAATGAATGGAATATACAAAAAAGAATAATTGCATATAGAGTTTTTGATGATAGGCATAGTGGGAATAATTGTTATAAAATATTGCATACTATTTTACAAGAATATAATCTATTTCAAAAAATATTTTCAATTTTTCTAGATAATGCAAGTTCTAATAATGTTATGGTTAAAGATTTAGAAATTTGTTGTACACGATTCGGAAGAAATTTTTTTCATATTAGATGTGCATGTCATATATTTAATCTTTGTACCCAAGATGGAATTAAAGCTTTAGACTCTACATTAGGACCAATTAAACAAGCACTTAATTTATTATGGGCTCGCCCAACATTGCTAAAAAATTAGAAAAATTTTTGCAAATCAAACAACATGAAACCAAAACGTTATCCACAAGATGTTCAACATCGTTGGAATTCGACTTATGAATTGTTAATAGAAGCTCTTCCATACAAAGAACTTCTATGTAATTTTTTTGCATCTAATGATCAAACTAATAATATTATGTTACAACCTTACCATTGGGACCTTGTAGAAAAACTAAATGAGCTTTTAGAATATTTTAATTATGCTACACATCTTTTATCGGGTGTTTATTATCCTACATCTCATTTACTATTTTTGGAATGTTGTAATATATCGGAGGCAATATGTAGCGCTTATCAAGATTTTGCATTGTCAGCATGCATTTCGGAAATGGCTAACAAATGGTTAAAGTATTTCAAGGAGATTCCCCAACTTAATTTAATTGCAACCATTTTTATGCCGAACATTAAAATTGATGGTTTACAAAATTTATTATATGCGTATTACAGAAATTTGGAAATTATTTTGCAAGTTCCTAATCTAGAAGATCATGTTGTAAAAATTACAAACAATGTAACAAAAGATATTTTGGATTTAATGAGTGATTATAGTATTAGGAATAATGCTTCTACATCTAATGAACCAACTCCCTCTCCCTCACAAGGTGAAAAATTAAGTTTTACGGAAAGATTGTTAATGAAAAAACAAAAAAGACCCCGAGGAATAAGTTTAACCAATTCGGAATTTGATTTATATCTTAACACACAATTTGATATTCCATTTGTCAAATCTTCTAGTTTTCCTTTATTAGAATGGTGGAACAACCATGTAGAACAATTTCCGGTTATGTCAATTATTACCAAAGAATTGCTTGCTTGTCCAATTTCGACGGTTGCCGTGGAACAAGCATTTAGTGCAGGATGTAATATTTTGGATGAACACCGGTACTCAATGACACCGCAATCTTTGGAGGCACAAGCATTAGTCGCCGATTGGACCAAGGCGGAAAGACGACAACAAGAATTGGTCCGGGAAAATCCCGACCAACTATACGACCTCGATGATGCCACAACCGGTGAAAGGACAAACACATCCGACTAAGTGAGTTAGCTCCATAAAGGTAAGAGAACTACGTGGGCTTTGATTCCTTCGGAGCTAAGGATACGTAGGCAACTTAATTTGGTACATTAAGTGCAAGTCCAATCTTTAGTTTATTTCTTTTTCCCAAAAAATGTTAAACACTAATTCCTAATTTTTTTTAATATTTGAAGCAAAAATCAAAGTTTTTAAAATTTTCAAAAAATATCAAAATTTTTTAAATTTTTTCAAAAATATTCAAAATATTTAAAAAAAATTAGAGGTTTTATAAAATTTTAATTAAGTATTAAAATTATAGAATTAATTCGAATTATAATTCGATTATAATTCGATTCTAATTCAAAAATTCATAATTCGTATTCGATTCGTCTTTTGAAGAATGGAATATGGTTTAATGTTTTAATAAATTCAAATTCGATTCAAATTCGTCTAAATTCGAACCGTGGTCAGGTCTAGCAATGTTAGGGAGCGAAATGGATTATGGAATATAAAAGTGAACTACCCACGTGGTTTTAGTTTCATTAGTTTACCAACCACGAGGAGAGATTGGACAGAGGCAGAAAAATTTTATAAAAAATTGTGAACCGGCAGTTATGGGCCATTGTTGACTACGTTCACGAAACGGGGGAAAGCAGAAAGTATTTATTGGTGATCTTATCTATTGAAAATGTTTATACTATAATCTTTTAATAATTTTTTTCATAAATAAAGAAACCGTGTAAAACTCACCAAAAACTTAAAAAATAATTTATTCATATAAAATTTTCAATCACACAAACGGCTCGAAATTTAGCGACTCTACAGAATGGTAGCTGAAGGCCCTAGCACAAATTAATTCTTTTTTTTTCTTTTCGAAGAGAATATAATTCATTCTTTTTATTTGGGACAGCTTCGCGAGGGGATGTGTTAACAAAACTTGAAAAACTTAAACCATTCCTTGAACTTTTTTTCCTTTTTTTTAAAATCAATATAACATAGGATTGAGTCGACTGACCCTCTCTTGAAGCCGCTAAATATGCATCTCTCCTCTAGAGATTTTAGCGTATTATCTTTTTCCAATTCCTTAAGCTTTTTTTCAAATTTTTTTTATTCACAAACATATATATTTTTATCTTTGATGATGCATACTTTCTCGTACAGATAGGTAATTTTCTTCAACAGAGTGACAACCAAATTGGTAATTTTCTAAGCTGTACATACTATTTTATAAGTTGGAATGTGAAAGCTGAACTCACAACCAGCTCATCCAAACTAAGAAACTATATTGAGCTACACGACTAAATGCCATAAAGACTTGGTAATCGCTACATTATATTATATAGGTTAAGGTGAAAACAGTTTTATCTTACTAACAATTAAATGATACCTGCTTATTCTAATTATTTGAGCTATCCTGTTTATAATATCACATCATTAATTTTACTATTATTTTTTGCAAAATCATTTATTGTTTTTTGTCTCCATGACATTTCAACTTCACTAATCTTCAAAAAAAAAAACTTTACTTATTCGAGAAAAAAATAAAAAAAATCTGTATCATTCCATCCAAGTGTAGACCGGAAGAAGAGATGTCCAAATAGGAAAAAAAATTTAATAAGTAAATTTGATGATACAAATAGGAAACTAACAGTATGCCAAACAGATAAAATTAATAATATAACATGACACAAATATAAAATTGATGATGTGCCATGACATGCGAGCTAACTCAAGTAATCGGATAATGAGCACTACTTGATTGTGAGTCGAGTAAAATTTTGTCACGTACACCGAATTTAGAATGACAAAATAAAGGTGCATCTACGGGCATTTGGCCTAGTGGCATAGGTGTTGCTTAAATTCAAGGAGGTCAAATGTTCAATCTTTAACATTGTAAATAAATGTAATATTTACTTTTGTCTAAACCTATCAGGATAGGACATATATATATATATATATATATATATATATATATAGGTTATATACTCTAAGAGGGGTATATACTGTAAGAGGGGAGGAAGGAAGGGGAGCGGATATTACTGAAAGTAGGTTGCTGAGATACAATATTGTAATTGTAAGATGGAGACACAAACGAGAGGATGCCGAGAATGTCTTTTTTTGAAGGATGCTGCTGTGAATGTCCGGAGAGTCGGAACTATACCAGGCTTTCTATTGGGCCTCTTGGCTCATCACTTTGGGTCGTACATTTTCTTCATTTGAGTGGGCCCCTCAGCCCTTGACGTTTTGAATTAGATGAGCAGCAATATTGTTGATGTTCCAAAAAGGAGTGTATATATATATATATATATATATATATATATATATATATATATATATATATCTGTGTGTGTATACATATAAGTTACTGTTCCGATTTACCCACAAGATGCCTTGAAATGCAACATACCTAGAACTTAAATTAAATCTGATACTGGAAAATATGAAAATATTGCACATAAACCCAACACTTTAAACAATTGGAAGTAGAAAACTACAACTTTTATATAAATAGAAGCCGTCAATCTCCCCAATTAGGACGCATGATTTATACTCCAATATATATTTTTTATGAATTAACAATATTATTGTACGTTTTTAACAATATTATTCTAATATATTTTATGTTTTGATCAATTGTGCGAAGTCGAAACAGTATAGAACAGTAAATATTTACCATTTGCATGATTCTGATTTTATAGAACAATAGATTAAAAAAAAGAAAAAAAATGAAGTTGAGAAATTCATGGGTGGGAGGGATTGTCCTCTTGATATTGTTGCATTGTCCATGTTATCCACACCCATCTTGGGTCTTTCTAGTTTTAGGTATTGTATGCTATCTTGCATGCTCGCCTGTGCGGACGAACCCGTCATATGTTCGCCATAAAAAAAACTCCTCTTAGGCTCTGTGAAATTGGTTCCTTTTCCTAGTGTGATGCCAAAATAATCCAAGGTAAACACTCATCTCTCTCTTTCTTAAATACTATGAGAGTCTTCTCACCTATCAAATATTCTATTCAGTTAGAATTTCGATTAATCTACCTAATGAATATTTCGTATACTAGACGGTGGTAGGAACCAAAAAAATAAATGTACTAAAATTAGAATATACTAAACCTATTAATAAAAAATCTAATCTAAAATATTGAATGAAGGCAAGATTCTTGCATTTTTCCTATTAGTATAGTGAGAAATTAGAGTGATGTTTTATATTTGTGAGATTCAGGGAGCAATTATTTTGAGTTTGATATGTAGTTTTTTATTGAACATTTGGCTCTTAATATCATGTGTTAATTTTCTAATTCTTTTTAATTCAGATGTAGATGAGATGTAAGGATGCTTGGACAAGTGCACAAATTTTAATTGCAACTCTGAGAAATTGTAATCTCATAGAATGAGGATGAGATACTAGTTTACGCGGCAAATCCTCAATGAAAAATGAATGAAAGGCCATATAGCCACATATGTTGCAAATTTTAAGCATTTCATTTTACCACGATGTTTTTTTTCATAATTACGACTTTTATTACTAAACCACAAATTGGATATTCAAAAGAGGCATCTCTCAGCCAATAGGCCAGAAAAACGCACATACCAAGAGGCGACTCAGACGACCACCATTCTAAGCTGTACGTAGATGCAGAAACAGGTTAACAATTTGGCAATTCAATCTCTATCAAAATTGTTAGATAAAAAAAAATTGACAAGTAGCATACCAGATCATGACAGCTGAAGGCAATCCGAAGCGGAAGAATTGCCCGACACCTTTGAACAGCTCGGCAGAAAACGCGAACCGGGTATTGGCACAGGTGGGAGAGAACTTCATGTACAATCCGAGCAAGCACGTTCAACCAGTTCGATGCACCAATGGCACATGCTGCTCCTAGTGATCCGAACCCGAAACCGAACACCAGAGTCCAGCAGACCAGAATGTGGAAACCGAGGGTGAAAAGGAAGCTCATGATTAGAGGCAAGATCAAGCTCTGCATTTGGTAGTAACAGACCAGTGCTTGGAGAGTTGCATAGGCGAAAACCGCCGGGACGAGACAGGTCGCAAACTTGCCGGCTTCCTGCGAGATGAAAGGGTCCTGGCCTAGAAGGACGAGCAATCTGTAACAACCTGCTAGGGTTTCAAGAATTAGAATTAAGGAGAAAGGGGGAAAGAAGAGATTAGAGAAGAAGGTAGAGAGGAACAGAAGGAAGAAACGTTCTGTTTCTTAGATTTAATGTGAAAATATCAGAATGGTCCCAGTTATTCCTCGTCTTACTATTTATACCTTCATTAATTACTGAATGATCACTCTAGCTATTTAACTATTGCAATCTAGTACAATGTGTGTTACAACTCCGCCCTTCGAAAGAGCCTTGTCCTCAAGGTTCAAGGAACATCGAAATCAGTGCATTGAACATGCCCGTGCACTATAGCTTTCCGTTGAGCTTCAACTGAATCCGAAATGCATCTAGAAGTCAAGTCATGTGCGCTGGTCTGCTTACCCTTTTGACCAGGCCAATATGCATTCTCTTCATCCATATGGTCATCACTTGCAACCACCCTTTCATCTTCATAAGAGGAAGCTAATGTTGCCATTTGATGAGGGAAATTTCCACTAGTTGGTCAAAGAGACGCGACAAGTGATTCTTCATGGTGGTTCTTAAGTGTGTGAATAATCCTGGTGACTGCAATTGATAATACACGATCTCCACCAAATTTATTGCTTTTGTCCAAGAATAAGGCCATAACAGAGAGTGCTACATCGTTGGATATGGCCAGAACAAGGAGTGCTACATCCTTGCCAATGAGGAACTTGACACTATTCACAATACCCTCTTGCATCTTATTGAAATTCCTAGCCTCACAAGGATCCCGAAACAACCATCACACCTTGAGTGACTTTGACTTGAACTTCTTGCTGTTGTAAACAAACCATCTCAGCGCCATCCTTTCCGAAGACCATCTTCACTAAATGATCATAACAACTCCCTGGTTTCAACAAAACCTTGTCCGCAAGGTTCAGATCAACACATGACCATTTTGCATCTTTTAAAACTCGAGTCCAAATCAACATTAACAGTGCTGCAGCTCTACACTTCACTAATCTGGCAATGATGTTCATTCCACGATCTCCAACAACTACAGTCTCAACTTTATATCTCTCAGATTTTGCTTGTTCAGATGCCAATCTAAAATTTAACTGATCACCCGTAAAGTTCTTGACAATAAGAAGACATCGCATAGGTCCAGTCACAGAAACCTCTTCATATGAGTTGTCAAGAACACTTGTCCCATGCCATTTCATTCTTGGCAGCAAACTTAATCCTGCAAATAGGAACAACTTGATTTTTGGCTGCTGCAGGATTGTCACAGTTGATGAATCAACAGGGAATTGCAAACTTGCAGCAACTGTCGATCTTGCACTCATTTTCAATAGCTGTTGCCAACCACAATCTTGCAATAGCTGCTGCCAACCATGAGAAAACGAAGAATCTAACTTCCATAGCAATGCAGCAGATGGTAAATCTTCAAGAACTTGCACACCTGCAATTGCACTTTTCCCTCTTACACAAGGAACTTCTTCTGCCTTAGAAGTCCTCATCTGCAATTCATCTTCTTTGTACAGAGCAATTGCCATTAGTCTGTCAAGAATGTCTATATTGAGACCATCAAACCCTTTAATTCCAGAATCTCTCCTGGCCTTTAACTTCTCCATACGATCTGCTGCATGCCTCTTAATTCTCGTTGGCACCATACTCTTAATTTTCTCATACTTCCTCACATATTTCTTAACTACACCCATAATCTTCAATTCCTTAAACTCAATGCTTCCCTCAACCCAAAAATCATATCGTTTGTCTTCAAGTTGCAGCTTCAATACGTCCATGAATTCATATGACCTCATGTAACTAATATTCATATCCGAAGATACAAACCCCAAGTCAACCTGTTCTTCAAGAACCACTGCAACAAAACCCACGTCTTCCACCTTTTGAATGCAATTTTTCAAGAATTGCTTCTCATCTTGCATATCCAACGATTTGAGTCCAGGTAAGAACAGATATGATGCAAACAAGCCCATTCCTAAATTGGCAATTCTCTTAACCAATTTCTCCGGATCATATACAAGAATTATGATCCCAACCAAGTCATCATCTTCAGCAGATTTGGTAGGAGCAGCTTCAATGTCATAATCATTGTCTTCGAATGCAGTACACAACTCATTCATCAACTCCCTCCAATTCGCACATTCATGGTTCACACTTAACAAAGAAAACTAAGCTTTAACCTTGTTTTCTAACACATCCACACGAAAGAACTTCAAGAATTTGTGATCCTCAAATGTAAAAGCTTCATAACTTCCAGAAACAACTTTGTCAACCTTACTGCATCTTTGATATGATTCTTGCGAATTCTTGGCAACCTTGTGCATTTCCACCTCCAAGTCTGCCTTACCTCCTAATTTGGCAGGCCCTTCACATTCTTCAGCAGCCAATTCACATAAATTCTCCTCCAACCCTAATTGGTTCCCACCTTCACATTCACAAAAATCGTCAGCAACTCCACTCTCCACAACATATACCTCCTTTAAACTAATATCCTCCACCATTGGCTCAACAACTTGTTCTTCGTTCTCAAAACGTGTACACAACGCATCGACGAACTCATCCCAATTAGCATCGTCGATGCTAAATGTCCACCACAAGAACCACTCTCTCGCCTTACCCGTCAGTAAGTCAACTACTAAACTATACTTGTAGACCTCCAAAGATGGGTTTATCTCAAAGAATTTCTCACAAAGCTCAATCCAATCATACGGGTTAACACCCGAAAAAGAGGGAAGACTAGGAAAATCCAGTCTAGACAAGACGAGGTTTGCCTTATTCTCATGGATTTTCGATGCCCACTCGTCCAAGTACTGACTCCGGCAAGGCTCTATTCCGTAGTTTCGACCCAAGAACGCTAGGTGCTTCTCCAGCGTGCAAGAATCGCGCTCTGATCGCGACATCTCATCCACCAACTGGTTCCGGCAAGACGCCGCACTAACTTTCTGACCCACGAACTCTGGGTGTCTCGCGGGCGTGAAAAACCCGCGCTCCAGCATCGTTTGGCTCTTCCAAGAACGGGTTTTCGCAAAGGCCACGAGACTGAAATTGGCAAGCCACGTTCACCACACCACGTACGAAGCAATCCGAGGAACGAAAAGCTCTGATACCACTTGTAACAACCCGCTAGGGTTTCAAGAATTAGAATTAAGGAGAGAGGGGGAAAGAAGAGATTAGAGAAGAAGGTAGAGAGGAACAGAAGGAAGCATCGTTCTGTTTCTTAGATTTAATGTGAAAATATGACAATGGTCCCAGTTATTCCTCTTGCCTTACTATTTATACCTTCATCAATTACTGAATGATCGCTCTAGCTATTTAACTATTGCAATCTAGCACAACGCGTGTTACACAATCTTCCCACGTTGGTCCAGAAGAAAGACACCGGAATGCGGATTAGGATGCGGCAGAAGATTCCTGTCTGTATACGGATTGCGAATTGCCGGTGCTCCTTGGCTCCGTATGCTTGCCCACATAGTCTCTCAAGTGCACTTGACATTCCACACTGTAAAAGATTATTGTTAAAGACTAAACTGATGAAGTACGGAGTTACCATAATTTTTGTATCCAATTTAAATAGTATGTGGAATCCTTTGACCAACTACTAAGTGCATCGTCAACTAAAATGGGTTGTTCTGACAGCATCAAAACTTGTGGAGGAGAATTTTATCATTTTTTGTGGACATAACTAGCTCTAAACTTCGAAATTTCGATTGTTGGTCTGGTGGGTATACAACTAATTGATTCGATAAAAAAAAAACAATGTACTACCATCAACGTAGAAAGAGAAGATGTTAATGTGAGCAAGGTAAAATAAAAAAGGGTAAATTATGTTTAGGTCTTTGATGTATGGTCAGATAAATGATGTAGTCCGAGATTTTTAGAAACCCATGTAGCCATCTTCGTAGTTTGCTTTCTGACGTCATCAATCCTTTTTTCATTATTTATCCTGAAATGACTGTTATATTTTTGTCGTCAGTTAATCCAAGCCTCTGGTCATCTTCTCCAATGAACACCAATATCTGATCATCTTCTCCAGCGAATCCAAACTCCGGCGAACAACAAAAACAATCCAAACTAACTTCAGCATTTGTTGAAAGATGATTAATTAAACTGATTTAGATTGAGCATATCTAAAAGGTTGAAATAAGATCAAGAAAAACATACCCTCAACACTAAAAAGCAAAAAATTCAGAAATCGAAACCTTGAAAGAACATCACATGTCAACACCGAAAATACCAATCTTCAATCTTCTTAACTTCGTCACTAGACCGGAGAAAATGATCGGAGACTTAGATTGACCAGAACAAGAGTATAAAAGTCATTTCAAAGATAAAATAATTGAAACGTGAGCCCAATTGTGCCTTTGGGCCTATGGGCCAAGTTTGGTCCTTTTATGAATATATATGTAATGAGTTGAAGAAATAAGAATATACTAGATATTTTTGTCTTACCACCTCCCACTTACAGGAAGCATCAACTTCTTCTTCCCCTCTTCTTCTCAGTTTTTGTTTATTAAAATCACACTTCCATCTCTAGGGAGAATCAAGGTAAAACCATAACAAACTGGTATCAGAGATCGTTTGTTGTGACACATCATCGGTTCGAGGAGAGAGGCTCTGTTTCCGTCTTGGTGAACAGTAACCTCGGTGAACAGTAGTCCATTTTTGAAGAGGGAGAGGATGTCCGTATTCCTCGCTGTCCACCTTCGCTCCTTGACGTTTGTGGGTCTTGGTGTGTCGACCGAGCACCGCTGTGGGTCAAGTTACCGCTACTCTAAGGTACCTCTTGAAACCTTGATTTTTAGGGGTTGTTAGGTTTGAATCGGTTGAGATGGAGATATCGACGAAGTATGATATTGAGAAGTTTGACGGGAAGACGAGTTTTGCACTTTGGCAAGTACGTATGGCTGCTATTTTGTCTAGCCTTGGAATTAAGAGTGCCATATATGGTAGAGACAAATTGAGTGATGCTGTTTCGGACAAGAAGTGGCAAGATATGGATGACAAGGCTCTTTCTACTATTTAATTATGTTTGAGTAATGCAATATTACAGGAGGTCCTATCGGAGAAAACTGCAAAAAATTTGTAGAAAAAGTTAAAGGGCATTTATATGAAAAAGTCTCTAACTAATTATTTGCGGCTGAAATTACGCCTCTACACTCTTTGCATGGATGAAGGTACATCACTTTCTGATCATGTTGCGGAGTTTACTTCAATCTTGAACGATTTGGATAAATTTGGGTATAAAGGTAGAGGATGAGGACCAAGCCCTGTTGTTGTTATGTTCATTACCTGCATCATATAAGTCTTTTAGAGATATGATGGTTTATAGTAGAGAGAAGATTACCCTTGATGATGTTAAAAGTAATTTGCAAGCCAAGTTGCACTTGGATAGTGAGATGACCAATGTTGAGAAGGAGCGTCAAGGTGTTGGTTTGGTTGTGGATCGGGGGAGAACCCCGAAAGATACAAGAACCCGTTCCAAGTCTAAGAATAAGAATCTCACATGCCATTATTGCAAGAAGAAGGGACACATTAAGACCGATTGTTTCAAGTTAAAGAATAAGCAAAAGGCTAATGTGTTGTTTCAAAGGAGGCTAATATAGCTGGTGGTGATATAATTGACACTCTTTGTGCAATAGATGGTGGTGTTACTGATGAGAATTCTTGGATTATGGATACGGGTGCCTCTCAACACATGACTCCAAATATAGATTAGTTTGAGACATATCAGTCGTCAAATGGCAAGATACTCATGGGCAACAATAATCTGTGCATGGTTATAGGTGTTGGCACAATCAAGATTAAGTTTTATGATGGCAAGATCCGAAGATTGACAGGTGTGAAGCATATACCTGACTTAACAAAGAACTTGATCTCATTAAGATCACTTGAAGAAAAGGGATGTAAGTTCCAAAGTGAAGGTGGAGTCCTACGAATTTCAAAAGGAGCTCTCACTATTATGAAGGCAAAGAGAGTTGGAACTCTCTATTTCTTGCAAGGTTCCACGGTCAAGGATTCAGCCACTATTGCCTGTCTTACCTCGGATGCCGATGTTACAAAGTTGTGGCATATGAGGTTAGGACATATGAGTGAGCGGGGAATGGACATCTTGAGTAAATGAGGCTTATTGTGTGGCCAATGCACAAATAACATGAGCTTTTGTGAACATTGTGTATATGGCAAACAAAAAAGGTTAAACTTCTGAACGGCCATTCATTCGAGCAAGGGAACAATGGATTACATTCATTCGAATCTTTGGGGACCCTCTCGTGTACCATCAAAAGGTAATGGTTCTCGTTACTTGCTTACTTTCATTGATGACTTTTCAAGGAAAGTTTGGGTTTATGTCTTGAAGGAGAAAAACCAAGTGTTCAAAACCTTCAAAGAATGGAAAACCCTTTTGGAAAAGCAAATAGGAAAGAAAGTGAAGAGTTTGAGAACTGATAATGGTTTAGAATACTGCAACCGAGAATTTGATGAGTTTTGCAAAACCGAAGGGATTGTTCGGCATAAGACTGTTGTGTATACTCTACAACAAAATGGGGTTGCAGAAAGGACAAATAGGACACTACTTGAAAAGGCTCGTTGTATACTTTTTAATGCTGGTTTGGGTAAGGAATTTTGGACAGAAGCTGTGAGCACTTCATGCTATTTGATTAATAGATCTCCTACCACTTCTATTGAGTGCAAGACACCCGAGGAGGTATGGTCGGGTAAGCCAGCTGATTATTCAATCTTAAGGGTGTTCGGTTGTCCTGCTTATGCTCACACAAATGAAGGAAAGTTGGAGCCAAGAGCAAAGAAATGTATTTTTGTTGGGTATCCCATGAATGAATGTGACCGGAACAAAGGTATAAAAGTCATTTCAAAGATAAAATAATTGAAACGTGAGCCCAATTGTGCCTTTGGGCCTATGGGCGAAGTTTGATCCTTTTATGAATATATATGTAATGAGTTGAAGAAATAAGAATATACTAGATATTTTTGTCTTACCACCTCCCACTTACAGGAAGCATCGACTTCTTCTTCCCCTCTTCTTCTCAGTTTTTGTTTATTAAAATCACACTTCCATCTCTAGGAAGAATCAAGGTAAAACCATAACAACGGCGTCAATGAAGGACCCCAAAATATAATTTAATCAAACTACGAGGACAGTTACATGCATTTTTGAAAAGAAAGGATTGCATCGTTTATTTGACTATACCTTGGAACATAAAAATAATTTACCCAATAAAAAAGTCATAAGTCAAAACCTCGAATTAGTGGACCCTTCCTTCCAAAAAAGGAAAAGAAGCAGTGAGCCCTATATACGGGCCTTTGTACCAAGAGGGCCGAGACCTCAAGTACACATTAGTTGAGACTTATCATAAAAAGTACACGTTAGTTGAATTCATTATTTTTTGGTCAGGTTCATATTAATCCCTATCCTCGTGTGTGGATAAGATGATTGAATCTGAATTCTCCTGCTTTACAAAAATCGTACAGTCTGAGACCGGATTTGGTCCTGAGGACCACTCCAGCACGGTGCTGGAGGATTTTTATTGAAGGATATGCAGGGACTTTTTTGTAAAAATGCAGAAATACAGGGGCTAAATAAAAAAAATCTATAACTATTGAATCATAACTGGGTAAACTATTGAATCATAACTGGATAAACCATTGAATCGTAACTGGGTACACTATTGAATCGTAACTAGGTAAACCATTGAATCATAACTAGATAACTGGGATAGTCCCGATTTATCTGGGACGGGATAAAACAGACCATTGAATCATAACTAAGTAGACAATTGAATCATAACTAAATCAACCATTGAGTCGTCCAGGACGGTCCTAGTTGGATTTAGCATTCCAGAACCAAATCCGCTCCCGTCAACCATGTATACATCACTTTACAATTATTAATCCCTTTTGTCGTGTTATAATGGAGTGATTTTACATTGATTATTCTATACTAAATGATACTATTCATCTTCCAATAAAATTCAGGAGAGATAATGTGAATCATGTAAAATTCACATAAATTTTTACGAAGCAATATCATAACTATTAGTTATAGTAAGTTATATTTGTAGATAAACCGTAAAATAATGTGAAGAGACCGTTACAAATTGGCTACGCAAGTTAACTCAAAAACATTTTTTGGAATCGGAAGCTACAGGAGAGGATTTGGAGGGGACGAGAGTAGTCCCCATCTTTGGAGATTAAAGGAGATATGATGGCAATTTAAGTATTAATAAAGTAATAAGGGGTAATATTGTCAAACCAATAAAAGCTAAAAATTTATTAAAAAAGATGGGAAGAGAGAGAAAATGGCATAAGTGGAGGTGTCAATGGGGACCACTTTGAGAGAATTTTTAATACATGAAGGAAATTTTTAATATGTCCGAATTTTAACATTTTTTAATTTTTGATATTTGAAATCGAATACTTTGAATAGTATATTTATATTCTTAAATTTTGAATTAAATTTTTTTGAATTTTAACAATTTTAGACAAGTGCCTCAACTCGGATTTTGATTTTTACTAAAATCCGAGTTACATATTTATAATCCTCGTTAAATATTAAATTCGGTATTTTTTTCTCACTAAAATTCGAGTTATATTTGTAAACCAATATCACTACACATGCAAACCAATACCACCATATTCGAAATTCAATATCACCACATTCGAAAACCAATATCACTACAGCAAAAAACTAATATCACTAAGCTAAAAATCAATATCTATATACAGCTGAAAACCAATATCAACACAGCTAAAATCCAATATCAGCACATTCGAAAACCAATATCACTACAGTAAAAAACTAATATCACTAAGCTAAAAACTAATATCTATACAGTTGAAAACCAATATTACTAGATCTGAAAATCAATATCACTACATTCGAAAATCATTGTCACTACATTCGTAAACCAATATTACTACATTCGAAGATCATTGTCACTACATTCGTAAACCAATATCACTACATTCGAAAACCAATATCACTACAGTAAAAAACCAATATCACTAAGCTAAAAATCATATCTATACAACTAAAAATCAATATCAACACAGCTAAAAATAAATATCACTACACCTTAAAACTAATATCTTTTATATCGCAAAACTAATTTCGCTACACCTTTAAACCAATATCCATACAACTTTAAACCAATATCCATACACCTTAAAACCAATATCAACACAGACATAAACTAAAGCCCCTGGACAAGCGTGAAGGAGCCAAATCCCGACGGCAGACGTGGAGATTTGGACGAGAGCGGGAGGGCGTAACGAACTACTCAACTCGAAAACAAAGGCGGTGAAGGCAAATCTGAGTTGGAGGAGCCTTGGAGCAAATCTAAGATTCTTCACGAAGCTTGTGTGAGTCAAGGAGGAATCGAGTTAGAGGAGGCATAGAGAAATTGGTTGCTTTTCTAAGTGTGATGCCAAAGTAATCCAAGGTAACACTCCTTTCTTCCTTTCTGGAGATGTAACGATTATGTTAAATAATTGTTGTGAGATATTTTTCACCTATCAAACATTCTATCAAACTTGAATTTAGAAAAGTCTGCTCAGTAGATATCTGTATATCAGGCGATGGTAAAAGCCAAAAAATAAATATACTAAAATTAGAATATACTAAACCTATAAATAAAAATCTAATTTAAAATAACCTTTCAAAAAAATCTAATTTAAAATATGGAATGAAAGTAAGATCCTTTCATCTTTTCCTATTAGAACAGTAAAGAATTAGAGGTGATATTTTATACCTGTGAGATGCAGGGACTAGGGAGCAGTGGTCTGATTATTTTTCAAGTTTGATATCTAATTTCTTATTTAGCATTTGGCTTCTAGTACCATGTGATAATTTCTAATTCTTTTTTAATATACGGATGCTTGGACCATTGCGCAAATTCTAATTGCAAGTCTCGAGAAATTGTGAAGTCATCTCATAGATAGGAGATGACATTGTAGTTTATGCGGCAAAATTCTCAATGAATATAAAATGAAATAATTTGCCGACTTTGGATCATTCATTGCCGTTTTTCTTTGAAATTCAATAACACCTAACTTTTTGTAATTACTTTCTATTCTTTATTATGTATTTTCAACCGTCTTATTTTGTCAATACTTTTATAAACAATCTCGGAACAACCTATTCTACTTTCCGGTGGTCCTACAAAATAGTTTTATATAAGCCATGGAAAAGAATAATTGAAAATAAATGACTCCCAGATTAATCAGAAGTCCTGCAAAAAGAAGGGCATAAAACATCTTAGGCATCTGACCGCCCTATCCTAATCAAATTATCTGTGGTAAGAAGTTTTAATTTAAAAAAATCAAGAAAATGAACATCCAACAGAACATTTTAAAGATGCCTTTTAAAAGTGGAATTCTTAAATGAATTCCATAATCCAAGCAAACGTCCGTACGAAAAGACGTACAAACGAACTTCCACATTTTAAGCAACACAACACATGAGCAAATTGAATTCCACAAATAAAATAAAATATCATAGTGCAACCAATTATTAGTCGTGAATATTCTTCAAGGCTTGCCAGAACATGATCATGCCAGCCAAGAGGCGATAATGGAGTCTCGCGAACAACCCTAACGGAAAAGCCGCCACCAGTGCCAATGGGAGAGCAACACTTAGAAGCTGATGCTCCCTAAAGTAAACGAAAAGGACGGTGAGAAAGGCTACCATCATCGCTGCAATTGATAAGAAGAGTGTCAAGTATTCGATGAGCAGCTTGGTCGGGAGAGACCAGACGAAGTCCTTCAGCGAGTACGTGGATGTCTGGATGGACATGAATGTTAACAAAGACGAGAGCACGCTGATGAGGGAAATGGCATCCAACACTATGAAAATATTGAAGGATGCCTTGTCTAAGAACATGGGGAATCCTGTGGTCTGGTCGTTTCCTCCTGGTGCTGTGAATGCTGCTGCAAAAACCACAGTGGCTACGAGGGCTGCGACGATTGTGCAGGAATCTGCAGTTTTCTTCATCCATTCTTCTCCTTCCTTGATCAAACTCTTGTGGTTATTCATGAATACTGTTGGAAAAGCTTGAATGAAAATTCAATGCAAAGCCAAAAGTGGAAAAGCCTAAAGTGGGAGGCCCAAAGGGAAATGAAAAGTGCAATCCCACATTAGAAAGTGGCACTAACTTTTCCTAGTTTATAAGGAGAAACTCTTTGTTAGCTAGGAAATAAGTTGACCACCAGGAAGGATAGCCAACTCGGACCGCGGCACCATCCAAGCACGAGCTCGCGCTCGCGCATGTGCGTGTGCGCATGGCGCATTGGACGCAGGTCGCAATGGGCGCTTTGTGGCGCACTTGGCACTTCGCACGTGCGCATCGTCGCGAGCTGCGTAGCTACCGAAGTGACGAGGGGCTGCGAGCGCCTTCCAGGATGGCCACCGAAGAGGCACGAAGGGCTGGAACATCCTGGAAATTTTCAGACGGCCGCAGGGCTGCGAGCAATCCATGAAGGGACGCAAAGAGGCTGGAGCAATCTGCCTAGCGAAGGGACATCTCCGAAGAGCAACGAGCGATCTGGCTGCCTGCCTGAGTCGCATCTCTTCGGAAGTGCCTCGTGCCCCTTCGGAGTGCCTGCCTGCCACTCTTCCAGCGCCTATAAATAGGTCTCTCCCTCTCATTTGCAAATCACCCCGAACACTCATTGCATAAGCATTCGTTAGCAATAGTCGTTCTTCTCTCTCCCTCTCTCAGAAAGTTTCGAATTTCCAAGGTTCGCCTGAAGCTTCGAGGGTCGTTGTGCTACGAACTCGGAAGTAGCCTAGTCGTTGTATCTTGGGGACGATTGCCGCAGCCCGTAAGAACTGGATACGGGGAAATCTCATTTTACGGAGAAAGAGTCCAACTCTTGCCTCGACTAATAAAGATCCTAATCAAGTACACCACCTTTGAAATACAACATTCGTAAGACGAGATTTGTGTACTTGAAGATGGCATCAACAAGCTCAGTACTAGTGCCAGCGGTCCCGGGAACTGTCCAGGCCGAAAGGTCGGCCAAGTTCAACGGTACAGAGTTCAAGAGATGGCAACAAAAGATGCTGTTCTACCTGACAACGCTCAACCTGGTCCGATTCTTGAAGGAAGAGGCTCCAAAGGTGGCGGAAAATGAGGCTGATCAACAGAAGATCAACGCCCTCGATGCATGGAGTCATAGCGATTTCCTATGTCGTAACTATGTTCTGAATGGACTAGACGAAACCCTTTACAATGTCTATGCAGGTTTCAAGACCGCAAAAGAATTGTGGGACTCCTTGGAGAAGAAGTACAAAACGGAGGATGCCGGCTTGAAGAAATTCATCGTCGGACGATTCCTCGACTTCAAGATGATCGACTCCAAGAAGGTGGTAGACCAAGTGCAAGAGTTACAACTAATCCTAAATGAGATCCATGCTGAAGGAATGCAACTCAGCGAATCCTTCCAAGTGGCTGCTCTAATTGAGAAGCTACCTCAAGCATAAGAGGAAGGATATGGGGCTGGAAGACATTCGTAAGAATTTAGTATCCGGCTCATTATTGAGCAAAGCTGGGATGAAACTAGTATTCGAGGCTGATAGATTTGTATTGATCAAGGCTGGTGCTTTTGTAGGAAAGGGTTACCTCGAGAGGGGGCTCTTCAAGATGAATGTAATAACTGTAAAACACGTCTTTAATGGCCCTAATAAAGTTATCAATTCTACTTATTTGGCTGAGTGTTCTAACTTATGGCATGATAGATTAGGACACGTAAATTTGAGTTCACTAAGAAAGTTAGTAAGTTTAAATTTATTGCCTAAAATAGAGTTTGACCCAAACAATAAACGTGAAGTATGTGTACAGGCAAAAATGACCAAAGTACCTTTTCATTCAGTGGAAAGAAGTACTACACCTTTAGAGTTAATTCATACTGATATATGCGATATGAAACAAGTGCAAACTAGAGGTGTGAAAAAGTATCTCATCACGTTTATTGACGATTGTACGAGGTACTGTTATGTACACCTCTTGAAAGGAAAAGACGAAGCTCTAGAAGCTTTCAAGAGTTATAAGAATAAAGTTGAAAATTAACTTAGTACTAAAATCTAAATGATTCGAAGTGATAGAGGGGGAGAATATGTAGCTCAGTTTGAAGATTTCTGCCAACAAAATGGCATTATTCATCAGACAACAGCTCCATACTCACCTCAATCAAATGGCGTAGCTGAACGCAAGAATCGAACTCTTACGGAGATGATGAACGCTATGTTGATTAGCTCGGGCTTACCACAGAATTTGTGGGGGAAGCTGTGCTATCAGCTAATCACATTCTAAACAAATTACCGCACAAGAAAAGGGACAAAACCCTATATGAACTATGGAAAGGGAGAAAGCCTTCCTACGGTTACCTTAAAGTGTGGGGGTGCCTAGCCAAGGTATAAATACCTCAGCCTAAAAGGGTGAGAATAGGACCCAAGACCGTTGACTGCATCTTTATCAGATATGCTCACAACAGTAGCGCATACCGATTTCTAGTGCACAAGTCTGAAAACCCTGAAATCAACGAGGGAATGGTCATGGAATCAAGGAATGCAACATTCTTTGAGAATATCTTTCCTAAAAAGGAAATGAAAGAAGTAAGCTCAAACAAAAGAAATTATGAAGCTACTCAAGACTCTGATCAAGGTGCTGAGGAACCTAGACGGAGTAAAAGGACCAAAATAGCCAAGTCGTTTGGTCCAGATTTTCTAAACTACATGTTAGAAAATGAACCTAGGACAGTCCAAGAGGCATTATCTAATCTGGATGCTCCTCTCTGGAAAGAAGCTATCAACAGTGAGATAGAATCCATCATGCAAAACCACACGTGGAAAATCGTGGATCTTCCACTAAGTTGCAAACTTTTAGGTTGCAAGTGGATCCTTAAAAGGAAATACAAAGCTGATGGATCAATCGACAAGTAAAAGCTCGGATGGTAGCTAAAGGGTTCAAACAGAAGGAAGGATATGATTTCTTCGACACGTATTCGCCGGTCACAAGAATCACATCTATTAGAGTGATCATAGCTATTGTAGCACTCTATAACCTCGAGATACATCAGATGGATGTAAAAACAGCTTTCCTAAATGGAGAACTAGAAGAGAAAATATATATGGAACAACCAGAAGGGTTTGTTGCCCCCGGACAAGTTCATAAAGTGTGCAAGCTGGTCAAATCACTATACGGGCTGAAATAGGCGCCAAAAGAGTGGCATGAGAAATTTGACAGGACAATGATGTCAAATGGCTTTAAGATCAATGAGTGTGATAAATGTGTATACATTAAAGGCACGCCTGATGCTTACGTGATTGTATGTCTGTATGTAGACGACATGCTAATCACGGGAAGCAGTAATGATCTTATTATAAAAACTAAGAACATGTTAAAGAACAACTTTGACATGAAAGATATGGGTCTAGCTGACGTCATACTGGGGATTAAAATCTCTAGGACGACTGAAGGAATTGTCTTGTCACAATCTCACAACGTTGAGAATGTACTCAAGAAATTCGATGCTTTTGACAAACCTACGGCTAAGACTCCGGTAGACCTGAGTCTACACTTGGCTAAGAACAGAGGTGATTCAATATCTCAACTGAAATATGCAAAGATCATCGGGAGTCTAATGTACTTGACAAATTGTACACGCCCTGATGTTGCATACTCAGTTAGCAAGCTTAGTAGATTCGCGAGCAATCCAGGACTAGACCACTGGCTAGCTTTGGAAAGGGTTCTAAAGTATTTAAAACATACCATGAACCATGGCATACTTTATACTAGGTACCAAGCTGTATTAGAAGGATACAGTGATGCGAATTGGATATTAGACACTAAAGACTCCAAATCTACTAGTGGTTATGTGTTTACCATAGGTGGAGGAGCTGTGTCCTGGAAATCCTCTAAACAAATGTGCATAGCTCGATCCATCATGGAGTCTGAGTTTATAGCACTAGATAAAGCTGGGGAAGAAGCTGAATGGCTCAGAAACTTCCTAGAGGATATTCTGTGTTGGAACAAGCCTGTGTCCCCTATATTGCATTGTGATAGCATGTCTGCAATCGGGAGAGCACAAAGTACTATGTATAACGGTAAGTCTCGACATATCGGTAGGAGACATAACACCGTTAGACAATTGATCTCAAGTAGAATAATAACAATTGCAATCCTTCTCCTTTGATCCCACTCGATGAAATTCAGCTAGTTATTAATGGAAATCTGCTAGCATAGATGCTGTAATATAGCTGGCTAATTCCATCTCAGGTAATTGGACTCCCACAAGTAAAGGGACGCACTATGGGGGAAGGGGATACATAACGTAAACACTAGTGGAGCAAGGGGATAGTGACCAGTGACGAGTGCCCATCAGGGCCTTTCAGCGATAGGGCAAGGCAAGACAAGGTATGGCTGTCGCCGCGTAGATTGACCCATTCATCTTTTATATGTAGACTTTCTCGGGCTTGCCTAAGTAAGATACTGCTGTAAAGAGCCTGCGATCGTTGGGAATATGTGAAGTCCAACGATAACATAGCTGATCCTTTGACGAAAGGAATCAACAGAGATCAAATGTATAACGCAGTAAGGGGAATGGGGTTAAAACCTACACATTAAAGAACGTTCATAGCGGTAACTCAACCATGATGAGTGGAGATCCCACAAACTTGGTTCAATGAGACAACTAAGTTATGGATGGTTCAAAAAATTACTCGGAACCCATCCCATTCTCAGAAGCTGCCCAAGTGCGAACCTGCAGAGGTGTGGTAAGGTTAAGCGTCTACGCTTTTAATGATTCCTATACCTTTAAAAGGTGGAGTATGGCAGGATACTCTTAATAGGAGATCACCTATATAAGTGTGAAGTGAGGCCGCTTCAAATAGAAAAATACTTATGAATCCAAGATAAGGTTTATGGCCGAAACGGACACAACGTGAGAACCAAAGGATATTAGAGATATTATTGTGTAAATGTTATTGTCTTGGTTTACATAAAAAAGCTGACCAGTTCAAGACATCGCATTCACTGAGCAGCAAGTAAATCCGATAACATCTTACTAGAGAAGGTTCAAAGTCGTAAGCTACCTATCTCGATGCAATGATATTTCGTTGGAACTTTTCTTAAAAGTGTCAGCATGTATTATTCATCATTCATGTGGGGGATTGTTGAAAAAGCTTGAATAAAAATTCAATGCAAAGCCCAAAGTGGAAAGGCCCAAAGTGGGAGGCCCAAAGGGAAATAGAAAGTGCAATCCCACATTGAAAAGTGGCACCAACTTTTCCTAGTTTATAAGGAAAAACTCCTTGTTAGCTAGGAAATAAGTTGACCACCTGGAAGAATAGCCAACTCGGACCACGGCGAGGATGGTGTGCAGCACCATCCGAGCACGCGCACGCGCTCACGCACGTGCGTGTGCGTGTGCGCATGGCGCATTGGACGCATGTCGTAATGGGCGCTTTGTGGCGCACTTGCCTTCCAGGATGGCCACCGAAGAGGCACGAAGGGCTGGAACATCCTGGAAATTTCCAGATGACCGAAGGGCTGCGAGCAATCCATGAAGGGACGCAAAGAGGCTGGAGCAATCTGCCTAGCGAAGGGAAATCTCTGAAGAGCCACGAGAGATCTGGCTGCCTGCCTGAGTCGCATCTCTTCAGAAGTGCCTCGTACCCCTTCGGAGTGCCTACCTGCCATTCTTCTAGCGCCTATAAATAGGCCTCTCCCCCTCATTTGCAAATCACTCCGAACACTCATTGCATAAGCATTCGTTAGCAATAGTCGTTCTTCTCTCTCCCTCTCTCAGAAAGTTCCGAATTTCCAAGGTTCGCCTGAAGCTTCGAGGGTCATTGTGCTACGAACTTGGAAGCAGCCTAGTCGTTGTATCTTGGGGACGATTGCCGCAGCCCATAAGCACTGAATACGGAGCAATCTCGTCTTACGGAGAAAGAGTCCAACTCTTGCCTCGACTAATAAAAATCCTAATTAAGTACACCACCTCCGAAATACAACAAATACATCGTCGGGGGTATCCCCATATTTATTCTTGGCTTCGGCTAGGATAGGTCCGACCAACTTCTTCACACGCTGGGAATTTTTATCCACAAATTCAATCAAAAAGTCATATTAGGACAACATTGATGACTTTTAATGAGTGACAGACAAGATATGAAATACTATAATAATTCATTCAAGTGCAAACATACCTGAATACAATTCAATCTAACTGAAAAGCTAAAATTTCTATTCATGATTCCATGTACTGCCACTAACAAAAAAAATATAGCACGTAAATGGCATTTTAGTGTAATGATACTAGACATAAAAATAAATTGTCGGAGGTTCATGTTTCAAAGACATAAAAATAAACGTAAGTCCGCCTTAAGACACGATTTTATCTTTTTGACTATCCCAACAGAAGAGTAAAATTTACCTCGAACCATAGTAACTCTCGTTGCAATTGAAGGGCTGCTCCAGGTACAACATCAAGGTAGTCTGAATGTGACCGCTCTCCAGCTAAATGCAACGTATTGTTTCCCTCAAAATCTGTGTACCGTGCAATCAGGTACTTGGAAGAACCTATTTCGCTTAACAAGTCGAAGACCTCTGCACGAAGAAACAAAACTGCATCGGGAAGCTTTTCAATAAGCATCCGGAGGAACTCGACGTTCCCGTGCTCTGCTTCGACAAATATTGGCATCCAAAACTTCCTATTCATACTGGATATTTCTTTGTCATCTGAGAGCACTCGATCCAGATGTACTCGGCCAGTTCATAAGCACGTTGATGTAGATTATTTTTCTGGGCTTTGCTAGAGGTAATTAAATTCCAAACTGTTGGACACGAACTAAGGAGTTGCTTTAGATTA
This sequence comes from Hypericum androsaemum, assembly GCA_963995505.1. Lineage (NCBI taxonomy): Eukaryota > Viridiplantae > Streptophyta > Magnoliopsida > Malpighiales > Hypericaceae > Hypericum > Hypericum androsaemum. The sequence continues at coordinate 353,132 of OZ023196.1, forward strand.
TCAGAGTCCTCCTCCTATTAACTACGATTGCAACTGGAACCAATTTAGTTTGATGGAAGATCTCGGAACAATAGAACTAACATGGATTAATGAAGCATCTGCTCGAAGCTCTAGACAATGGAACTTGAGAGGAAGTAATGGCTAAGAAGTGAGGCTTTCGTCCAAATGCGTGTAAAATATCCACTTTATATCCCCCTCTGCAAGTGGCAAACCACTTCCCCGTTACCAAGTCCAAAGCCGTATCTGTAAATGCAGATTTAAGACCATTAGTCTAAATCGGGTGAATGTTGAATCTAAACAGAACTAGACAGGAGATTAGAGGTCGGGATCAAAGATGGTCGGGATGTGGCAAAGATTAGAGGTCATGATCAAAGATGTGGCAAACCACTTCATTAGGATTGGACAAGATGGTCGGGATCAAAGAAAGATAATCCTCACCATACATATCAGCATCAATTAAAGAAACAAGCAGGTGGGCGCAGTCGTCATTTTCAAGTAGATCCTTGCAGACTCCGTACAGGTAGGTCACTATGTCCTTGCGGCCTAAAAAAGTGGCATCATGGATTGGCAGCATGAAGCTGTTATTCTTTAACATCGTCAAGCCCTTGTTCTTTCCTACAATGGCTTGAACAAGTGCCCTTTTCCCAGATACCACGGCGAAGAAAATTGGGTTGGCGTAGCCCATCGTCGCTCATTACCCCGATCAACTCTCCCGCAAATTGGGTTTGGCCTGCCAGTGCCGCAATGTGAAGAGCAGTCTGCCTTTGGGCATTGATCGGAGCATCAAAGGATAGCTTTTTAGTTTCGTATATCCTTTTTGCAGTCTTCCAGTCTCCTTTATTTGCCGCTTTATGAATCGCAAACCTCACTCTGGCATGTAACTCCAACCAGTCGTCCCGTTCTGAAATAACGGAATCATCATTTATCAGCTAATTTAGTCACGCAGCGGTATAAGAATTTACGAGCTGTAAAATATTCGATTGGAAACACAATTTTCATTTACTGAAAATTAGAGAAACTGGAACCTGAAAAAGATTATCGAAATCTAAATTTATCCTCCCATACAATCCTAGAATACGCAGTATTCAAGGCCGCGATGAAAAATCTTAGGAACAATATTTTCCGAAACTGTAAATTTGTCCGTACATTAATAAAACAGTCAATTGAGACCTAAGAAGAATGAATTCGATGGAGCATCATCGCCTTGGGGGCGTACTAGGTAGTCTCCACCCATGAGAACTAATGTAAATTAATATCACTATACATGCAAATTAATATCACTTCAAATGCGAATCAATATTACTTCACATGCAAATCAGCCTCGTGCAAACCAATCACTACACATGCAAACTAATGTAACTGGATAGATTATTGACCATCAGATTTAAAGATAATCAAATCTGACAGTCCAAAATTTAGACCCCAGCTGGGGACAAATTTTATTTAGTCTTTACTCAATCCGGTCGCGTTAACATATTTGACTCCCCATGCAATTTTCTTCGGAATAGGCATATTAAAGCATATTTTTATCAAACTATCGACGTGTGTCATTTCATTCACCTCATCATTTTAGTAACCAAACTATACGAATAGAAAAACTAAATATGTTGTTCTATATTATATATAGAAAATATTGAAATGCAAAAATCATTTAACATATAATTGCAATAATTAAAAACTCAAGATTTAAAAAAAAGTATAATATGAATATGAAATGAGAATTGTTGCCACGAGAGCTTCCACTGCGACGAGGCTCTCGTCTGCATCATGATCCGCCTCACCGAGAAGTTCTCTGGGGCTGAGATCGTCCGCTCCCGTGACCCCCAGGTCCCGGGGCCTGCAACCCTTTAAATTATTTTCTACTTTCTCGGAACCCTTCTTCTCATATCTGTTTTGGGTCTGTGTGTGCAGGTACTGGAGGGGCTTGATGCAGTTATGGATGTTGGTGGGGATGTACGACCCGAGCAAGGACCGCTGCGATCGCCACCAGTAGGGTTTCGAGGACCTATTCAGCTTATCAGTAGAGAGAACTTCTGGATCACTGATCGATAGCCGCATTGCATCTATTCAGAAGAGTGCTGCTCCAGAGGTTCTTATATGGAATTTGGTTGTTGATTCTTATCTTATTGGATGTAGATGCTACTTGCCCTCATGGATGAGGAGGCGTATACTGGTTTCATGTTAGGAGATACAGGGGCGGACTCTGAATCTGATGATACCAAAAAAACTTCATGCGTTCTGGTGTTGAAGTGAGGTTCATATTCATGTCAAACGATTGTTGTTATCAACACAGTATGATTATTCATGAGTTAGTATAATTAATTAGCAAAATTGTGCTGTTGTTGTATTATAAAATGTAAATGGCAGGAGGGTTGTTGAAACTTGTTAACTGGCTTTCCTAATGTATCAAGTCTCTTTTTTTGCGTGCTGTATGTATACATCCAGACCCAGTTGTTTACAATCGTTAAGGAGGGTTGAATATATCAAGTTTTTTTCTGCAGAATTGATTGGATCATAGTTTCCACTAGTGTTGATTATGTTGGGTATGTAAGGGCATTGTTGTCATTTATGATATTGAATAGATTATTCATCATGTTGGGTTAAAGTAAAATAGTGAACCAATTTCTATGTTTTAGTTCTAGTTCTAAACATGAAAATAGGAATTCGATTCTATTTTTTTTTATGGGAATGGGAATGATATCATTTCCTGTAAATTTTTGTTCCAAACAGATTATTAGAGAGGAAAAGAGAAAGCGAAATAGATTTCAGAGTGCGAGTCCGACTTAAAAATACCAACTAAATAGGCACTATCGTTATGTGCATTGCTCATTCTTTAATCTTATGATTTGATTTGACTCGCGCAATATGGGTTAAGGCACAAGGTTTCACATTGCTCCCAATTCAAAAGTCAACGGCTCTTCCGTGGCTTTTTTTTTCCCTGAGAATTAACGATATTTTGTTATATTAATCGATATTACGTCAGAAAATTATTACATAAAAGGATAATTAATTCTTCCGAAGGATGAAACTTCCAATTAGGTGTACATTTTCTAATTCTAGATTTTGTAACGATCCAATTACCAATCTCATTCCCGAATCATGGAATAAAACATAAGCGATATTTTTCTAATTTTGTAGGGCAATTTTAGCTAATATTACCTCATTTTCAGTCCGTCACTCAGTCGAAGTTCCCTCGCCATTGATGAAATCAACATCGGATCTGCAGTCAGATTGGATTTGGACTTCAAAATCTCTAATGGACTTCTTCCAACCAACTCAATTCACTTTAGAATTATATGGTTTAAATTTTATTTAATTAATTATTATGTATTTTAACATATATCAAACACTTTAATGATACAAGCAGTTTTCTTCTATTGGATGCCCGCCCAACTAAGGTGTCATTTATAAATTTAAAAAATGTGGTACGTCAATCCGGTGTGAAGTTTCTTGGTGTAAAGTTTTTATCAAAGAATAATACGAAAAAAAAACCTCTTCAGAGAGGCAATGTTAGGGAGCGAAATGGATTCTGCAATATAAAAGTGAAATACCCACATGGTTTTAGTATCATTAGTTTACCAACCACGAGGAGAGATTGGGCAGAGGCAGACAAATTTAATAAAAAATTGTGAACCGGTAGTTATGGGTCATTGTTGACTACGTTCGCGAAACGAGGGAAAGGTGATCTTATCTATTTTTTTATAAGTAAAATTCATTCATCTCAAAAGAATCTAACAAGATTGTTACATTATTGGTATCAAGGTACCTCACCTTACTTACCAAATATTACATATCAACATGTACAATAAAAATTTGTAATATCTGAATACATAATTAAAAGGTATCCCAAAATAGAACTATATCTAAAACCAAAAGTGTCTGGCAATACACCAAGCAAAAAACAACCCTATATAAACTACCTTGAAAAGACCAGGCTTATGGAGGATCAAAAGACCAAACTTGATCCTTTACCTTGTGCTGCATCTTTTATCATTTGCTGATCTTATCTATTCAAAACATTTATACTTATAATTTTTTAATAAATAAAGAAACCATGTAAAACTCACCATAAACTAAAAAAATGATTTATTCATATAAAATTTTCAATCACACGTAAGTGGCTCGAAATTAATGACTCCACAGAATGGTAGCTGAAGGCCCTAGCACATATTAATTCATTTTTTTTCTTTTCGAAAAGAATATAATTCATTCTTTTTATTTGGGACAGCTAAGCGAGGGGATGATGATTGAATGTGGATTCTCCTTGTAAACAAAACTTGAAAAACTTAACCATTCCTTGAACCTTTTTTTCCTTCTTTTTTCATCAATATAACATAGGATTGAGTCGATTGACCCTCTCTTGAAGCCGCTAAATATATATCTCCCCTTTAGAGATTTTTAGCGTATTATATTTTTCCAATTCCTTATACTTTTTTAAAAATTTTGTATTACATATATTATTATCTTTGATGATGCATACTTCAATCCAACGATCTGAAACCAAATATAATTTCTGGTACAGATAGGAACTGCATTCAGTCTTTAATCTTTTCACAGTCGACGACTACATTCAGGTCTGTGCTAGAAATAAATAAATATAGCGTTAGGTGATCAGTACCACTCACCTCTTTTTTTGTTGTTGATGTATTTGTATATTAAGAGTCACGTCTTTACTGGTTAAACTGTGGACTTTCAATTCTACTAACCCAAGATTTGTCTTTTCTTCAATAGAGTGACAACCAAATAGGTGTTTTTCTAAGCTATACATACTATTTTATAAGTTCGAATGTGAAAGCTGAACCCACGACGAGCTCATCCAAATTAAGAAATGATATTGCACGACTAAATGCCATAAGGACTTGGGAATCGCTACATTATATTATATAGGTTAAGGTGAAAAAAGATTTATCCAACTAACAATGAAATGTTATCCGCTAATTTCAGTCATTTGAACTATTTTGTGTGTTATGCCACGTCATTAATTTTATATATTTTTATTTGTAATCATTAATTTTATGTGTATCATTAATTTTACACGTGTGTAGACATGAAGAAGATTGTAGGTGTCCAGATAGTGTATATAAATAATAAGCGGAAGCGTACGAGATTGGTTGATGAAGAAAAATCTTGGTGTCCACGTAGTCAAAATCGCCATAGCTTGGTTTTTCTCTCTTTCCTTTTGTTTAGTGATAACTACCAAAAGATAGCATTAGTATCTTTTTATATGCAAGACCAAGATATATACCTAGAAACAATCGGGCACGTCCATCAAACTTCTAGCGAACAGTTGAGATTAAACTAATAATCATAATCATAATAGGAGTCTTATATCTGTATCATAGTCCAGTCATGTGAGAGCCACTTTAATAAGAATTAATAAATAATTTTTACATTCTTCCATTAGGCCCGAATATAGGTTAATAGTATAACATAAGGTGCACAACATAAGTGATCTTAACTCCAAGTCCACAATCATAATGTCATCATATGGTAAGATACTAAATGCGAGCTATAGCGGTTATACATTATTTATGAGACATACACTCTTTCATAACCATGATACTAGCAACTCGACATACTATATCAATAAGGGTATATAGAGTCAATCATGGTCCACAATAATGTCTAATAGAGACTTTCTTATTTTTCCATAAAACCATAATGTATACATCATTAATAAAACAAGAAAACTCTGGCATGGTGTAAATATATCATAGAGACTTTCTTGTATACCTAGAAACCATAATGTACACAATAATGTCTCACAGAGACTTTTTTGTTTTGCCAAAAGGCTTGTAGCCCAACGGCACAAATATTTAGGAGATCCATGGTTCAAAAAGAAAACGATAATGTATTTCAGATACATATCTGTGAGCTTAGAGTGTCAATCACCAAAATATTTAAAATTATAACAAAAATATTCAACATCATACTATTTGGTTGTAATTCTAACGTTAATAGATCTACAATCATGAGATCCTCATCGTGTGAATACTAGACACTCATGTTTATGAACTTTCTCTTTAATGACTAAAATACTTTAACTTCATGTGCTTAACACCTTTACAATATTTGACATCCTTAAATAAACATACTACTAAGGCTATAAGTTTTCAACAACTTGATAATGACATTGACAACCCAAAGACTTGAAATAAGTTCCTTAGTCATAAGGCATTAATCATGACTTCAAAATTTACCACAAGCTTAGTTTACATATTGAGCAACATAAATAATAGATCGCTTATCAATCTTTCACAATATTGCTCCTTTAAATTTAAAATAAGATAACTATGAATCCAAATATTTGACCACCTTTAATATTATGTATCATATACATCAGCATGTAATATTTAGGAATCAAGTTAAAGAGATTAAATTTCTTTTTGGTGACAATTACGCTAACAGGTTTAGCCTAACGACACAAGGAGTATACTACTTAAAGGAGATCCATTGTTCAAACCTTCCCAATTGTTATAAATAAATTTACCTTTCAAAAAAATTATAGCAAACTTGTGAACTATTATGGAAGATTATATTCCAATCATATTGGAAGCTTCAACTTAATCTTTCATCTCAAAACTTAATGAGATAAAATCTTTAGTCTCGCATAATATTCTTAAATTATTCATAGCAAGTAAAATATCATCAACATAAGACTTAACAAAAAAAATTTACTCCTAATGGCCTTTTGGTATATACATTAATCAACAATATTCTCTTCAACACTAAAAGACATAATAGTATCATCAACATATGCCACCACTACAAATGGATGTTTCGACACGCTCGGCGATCGAGAAACCTAGGCGTTGACACATCGTGTTAATCAATGGCTCCAGAATAATGAGAATGTTTGATTTATCCTACTACAGTGAAGTTCTAATGGCTTGCAAGAATCTAGAATTATTGGCACTGCAATAATTCTAAAATAATATACATGGACTAGACATAAATAAAATATAGGAGTAAGGGAGGGGAGGGAGGGGAGGGCGAATAAAAATCTACGACCATCATTTCGAGCTAGACTCCTCAGCTGTATCCATGTGCATCGCTGGATCCATCTCGTGACAATCCATCTCATTAGCATTGGGGTTGGCATTTGGTTTGGACTGTTTCTTGGTATCCTGTGTCTCTTGCATTTGGGCTTATGGTGGGGTAGGCTGAGTCTTCCATTGGTCTTTTCTCGGGCTGAGTGAGGTGGGTTCATAGAGGGGGCTTCCAATGCTCCGAGGATTGACCTTCTCCAAGTCCAGTTACAAGAGAGGTCTCAACGGGCTTTAGGCCCAGACACTAAGCAGACCGAGTCCTCCTCTTATTCTTTGAGGGTCCTACGTGATTTGAGGATGCGTCCTCTAAATGGGCCTCAGCATTCATCGAGGCCCGACTCGGTTTGAAGGGTGCCAAGAAATATTTGGATTTATCTTTCTTGGGTTGTGCATGGGAAGTCAAAGACTTAAAGTCTACAAATGGGATAGATTCGGATAGAAAGGACACAAGGTTATTAGCAGAAGTAAAAATGGGAGGAGAAATGGAGATAAGGGGATGAGGCAGGGTTAGAGAGATAGGAGAGGAAATATTGGAATGGGTTTTGAACGATGTGGTATGGCTAGGCTATCGTGAGCTACTTTCTTTGTTTCCCTTCTGCGAGTGCTCCTTTTTGTGATAATTATGGGAGCTCATGCCCTAATTTCCTGGTTTAGGACCCCAAAATGAAAAGGAGTCGCTTCACGGGTAGCAAGAGGTCTTAGGGTTAGGATGACTACTTGAGGTAATGGGATGTGTGAGAATTGTGAAACAATTTTCCATTGGGGGACTTGCCGACTCCTGGTACGGTGGCCACTGTTGGTAGTGAACCACTACCATGTAGGGGTTCGGGATAGCATCAGTTGCCTCAGTGGTTGCTCGACTTACTGGTTCCAGATTTTTCGATATAGTAGGTTCATTTGGAGAAGGTATCCCAATTGCTGCCGGTGTGGTCTAGGAGCCGTTTGGTCTATCGTTGGACAAGGAGTTACTGGACATGCCTCCTTTTTGTGGCCATATCGATCGCATTAGAGGGAGATAACATGTAGGCCCTCATATTCAATATGGAGTCATTAAGGTTTAGTTCTATGCACACACGTACATCCCGACTAGGCTGGGTAGAGATTGTGTTATTTTAGATGTGAATCAACTCCTTAATGGCTTTGACTCTGTTCATGAGGACCAGAGCAGTGTAGTGGAAGAATAGGTAAGCTAGAGACTCAGACCCAAATAATCGTCAAGGTGCAGACGGTAGTGGCATGGTCAAACTCTGATGACCATTTCCTCAATGTGAAATAGTGACCAAGTATGGTCTAGGGTCCCTTAGTTAGCACTCAGTTCCAGTCTTGACAAAGTATGGTCTAGGGTCCCTTAGTTAGCACTCGATTATGACCATATTATATTGAGGCTGCCAGAGTTGTCTGACCCTCCTGTCAATGTTATGGAACTTCAAGAATCAGCTAATGGGCTTCACCACCACATTGTTGTTCCAATGAGGCGTGAGTTCAGTGATCGCTAATAGATAGATGTCGGCTCATGGTTGTTTAGATAGTATGGTTGCCTTTTGTTCTCATTAATTGGTTAAATGTCACTCTTGGACTTTCCACTAATGTCATCAATCATTTTTTATCATGGAAATGACATGTATGCTATTAAAAAATAATGAATTAAACGTTAGTTTTATACTATAAGATGTCTCCACATCACCAACCCAACTAATACAGTTGCTCCATATCCATAAGAGGTCGGGTTCTTGATCAGGAAGTTGGTGCTAGAAATTTAGCAACTTTGAGATTAAAATGTACAAAGAACACTGACACTAGAGATTACATGGTGTAGCATAACGTCTACGTCCACTGAGAGAAATGAAAAATTTTATTGATGGATCCGAGTCACAAATACATACAAAACTCTTGGGTGACATGTTCTTATGTAACAGACGAATCTTTGAAGTATAAAAAACCTATCTAGGTAGTCTTAGGAGTCCAAAAATAGAGTTTGAGCAAAACAGTAAATGGCTGTCAGTTCCACCTAGCGGTCGCTAGGGGCCTAGCGGCTGCTAGGTCCTCAGAAACCCAAATTTTTATAACACCCCCGCAGCTCATCAGACTTTTCCACATTGTTGATTTCTCAACACAATCCCAACAATCTCCACCTTGGCGAGAAATCATCCCGCGCGAGGAGCCATGAAGTTTCACCTAAACTTCAACAAACTCTACTTTGATGAAACACCGCCCCATGAAGAACTATGAGAACTTGAGAAATTAAACTGACTCTACCTCGAACCATAGATAACCACTATCAATAAGACCATCTAAACTTTCTCACCATCTTTTGTTCAATCACTTGGAGCCAGCCGCCAAGCTCGAGACTTCGAGCTTGCTTGGCCTATTTTCTCCAACCTCCATCGAACCCCAACTAGAAAGTCCACCTGCTGAAGCAACCTTGAGACTAATAGATGTGCCCTCTATTTTTCGGTCAACCCAATACTTCGCAACCTCGAACTTCTTTTTTGCTGGACCTTCTTGCCTCAAGCCAATGCTACGTTCCAAAGCATACAAAGAGCAACATTTTGTTCCACTAAGTAGAACCCTCGATATTCTACGAACTCTATAGTTCGGCCTTGAGTGAGATACTTGATTCGCCTGTGGTGTCACCAATGGCTTCGCATGCCCAATGCCAAACCTATCCAACACCTTTGACGTGCACATCCCTTTAGACAACCACAACGGGGCCCAGCTAACAAAGCTTCTCCCAGACAACCATGACTCTTTGCCACCATGCCTCTATGAAACAACCATAGCTTGATATCCATGTCTTTGTGAATTCCAACTATACTCAAACCATCCATGTTAAGCCTTTACTCCTTCATACGAACCAACCTCATATGACCTGAGCTTTTTTCCTCTCCATCGGAACCCAAAGATGTAACTCTACCTACAACCGTGCCCCCCACTAACCTGTAGGTATTTCTTGCATCTTTTTCACCCTTCATCACCACCAAGGCATCCTTCTCCACCTTAATTAGCCAGCTTACAATCTTATAGCCATACCCGCTACAATCCAAGGCTCCTAATGAAATCAAATTACTCTCCAACTTTGGAACATGCGTAACCCCACACAACTTCAGCACGACACCATCACACATCTTGATCCAGATATCACCTATACAAGTGACTCTACAAGTAAAACTATCACCTATAGTCACCATACCTGAAGCAACGAACTTATAGGTGTCGAACCACCCTCTCTTGGACATCATGTCAAAGGAACAAGCGCTTTCCAAAATCCAAGAATCAGAGTATTTTAGACCAGACAAAATAGAAAGACAGTCACCATCTAACCAGCCGAATAAGAGGCCACATTCGTGGAACCAAATCTTTTTCTCTCGTGATCCCGAGGTCTTCTCAAACAATCCTTCTTCACGTGCCCTTTTTCTCCACACTCGAAGCAATTTCCCTTGAACCTCCTTGACCTGACTTAGATTTCTTTCCATCTTTTCCTTCACTACGACCACTATGGCTACCTCTCATAACCATCCCTTCCATTTGTTCATCGCCAATTTTCCTCCTTTCATAAAATTCTAGCAGAGCACTTGTGATCTCCTCTAATACAAGGGACTCCTTCTCCTAAGTTAAGGTCGTTAACCAAATTCTTGTAGGAGATCGGTAAGAAATTCAGGAGAAATAATACCTTATCTTCCTCCTCGAACTTCATATCGACCCTTCTCAAATTACTCAATAATTGATTGAAAACATTAATGTGTTGGCTCAAAATCCGAGCCCCCCATCATCTTAAGCCCTTACAACTTTTCCTTAAGATAGAGCTTGCTCGACAAAGACTTAGATAAATATCTTGCCTCCAATTTCTTCCATACCTCAGCTGGTGACTCATCATCATGACATGATACATCACATCGTCTGCCAAACACAAGCGAATTATCGCCACCGCCTTGGCCTCCATCTCTTTCTACTCTTGCTCCTCCATCTTCTCGTGCTTCTTCTTCGAGAGCGCAATGATCATTTCTTGTTACATAAGAAGATCCTTGACATGCCTTTGCCATAACTCAAAATTCAAAGAACCATCAAACTTCACAAGAGTGAACTTCGTGCCATCCGACATCCTCCAAACTTAGATGTGATACCACTTGTTAGAAATTCAGCAACTTTGAGAACAAAATGCATAAAGAACATGGACACAAGAGATTACGTGGTTCAACCTAATGTCTACATCCACGGAGAGAAAGGAAAACTTTTATTGATAGATCCGAGTCACAAAGCCATAAAAAAATCTTGGGTAACATTTCCTTATATAATAGACGAACACTTGGAGTACAAAAATCCTATCTAGGTTGTCCTATGAGTCCAAAACAAGAGCCCGAGCAAAACAGAAAATGGTTGTCCCTAGCGGCCGCTTGGTCCTCAGAAACCCAACTTTCTGTAACACCCCATAGCGGTCGCTAGGGGACTAGCAGTCACTAGCTCGTCATACTTTTTCACATTGTTGATTTCTCGACACAATCCCAACAGTTGGGCTACGTGGCTAGAGACTACAAGAGCGATCTCATTGCCTACTCTTTCTTGATCTCCTCCTTCCATAACGCATTGTCTTGTCCTAGAGCTCAAAATCCTTAAGCTTTCAGCAGTGGTGATGGCTGATTTAAGAACTCGCCAAAACTGAAATGTCGATGGAGTTGTAGGCAAAATGTTCTTCATTACAGTGAAAAAGTGCGGCGCGGGGGACGGGTTAAGTTTTGGGTTTTTGATGGACATTTCATAGTTTTCAGGTTTGAGATGTCCTTGAGAAGCAAGGAGCAAGAAGAAGGGTAGCACGAGAGTCAGAAAATTATTGGGTATGGAGCCTGAGAATATTTTGGGAGTTGATCGGATTGAGTTTGGAGCCCGTGGATACTCGGGGATTCAATCGGGTCAAGAGTCGAGTGAGATGTTGAGGACATCCAAGGAGTTGATTGGTTCGAGTGAAGAGCCTAAGGATGATCGAGGGTGAGATCAAGTCGAGTCGGTTGGTCGAGTGAAGATGCAAGACGAAGCCAGGCGAGTTTTGGAGAAAGTTGATTGAAGAACTTGCGATCGCAAATTAACTGGCGATCACAAGTCGAGTGATTGCGATTTTGCCTAAAATAAACCTCCATCTCAGTAGTTAGCAAAAAGTAAAGCTAAAGGTTCTTTTTATTGCTTGGGAATAACACTAACAACAGGCAAACATGTTGGTTGTTTGAATTACAACAACATTAATTGATGACAAGTTAGCTCTCAAGCCTTCTTAGTTTTAGTGATATCAATTTTGTTTAGTGCTAGCCAGAACATTATCATTCCATCCAAGAGTGGGTAATGGAGCCAGATGAAGAACCATACCGGAGCAGACGCAACCACTGCCACTGGGAGAGCAAAACTTAGAAGCTGAGGCTGCTGCCTGAAATAAACAAAAAAGACGGCGACAAAGGCTACCATCATCGCAGCGATTGATACGAAGAGTGATGAGTATCCAATGAGCAGCTTGGTCGGGAGAGACGTCGCGAAATCCTTCAGTGAGTAGGTGGATGTCTGAATGGACATGAAAGTCAACACAGACAAGACTGAGAAGATAAGGGAAACGGCATCCGACCCTAAGAAAATCTTGAACGAGGCCTTGTTTAGGTACATGGGTAATCCTGTGTTTTGATCGTTTCCTCCTGGCACTGTGAATGTTGCTGCAAAAGCCACAGTGGCTACGAGGGCTGCAACGATTGTGCAGGAATCTGCAGTTTTCTTCATCCATTCTTCGCCGTCCTTGATCATACACTTGTGGTTCTTCATGAATACATCGTCCGGACTCTGCTTTGAATTGTTCCTGGCTTCCGCTGGGCCTGGTCCGACCAATTTCTTTACACGCTGGATAACAACGAAGTTCAAGTTAAGTTGTCCTCCTATGCATAATCAACCGTAAGTCCTCCTTAGGACACGATTTTATCGTTTTTCTTTAAAAAAAAATACAAATACCCGAAAGTATAATTTTACCCGGAACCATAGTAACTCTCGTTGCAATTGGAGGGCTGCTCCAGGTACAGCATCGAGGTGGTCTGGAGGTGCCAACTCTCCAGCCAAATGCAACAAATTGTTTCCCTTGTTGTCTCTGTACTGTGATATCAGGTACTTGAAAGACCCTATTTCTGTTAGCAACTCGAAGAACTCTGCACGACGATTCAGAACTGCAACATGGAATATGGTTTGCCGATCCTCATTTCTCTTGAACACTACATCGGGAACCTTTTCAATAAGCATCCGGAGGAACTCGACATTCCCGTGCTCTGCAGCAACAAATATTGGCCTCCAATACTTCCCCATTAGGTCGGATATATTTGTGTCGTCTAAGGCCAATTGGTCGCAGATTAACTTGGCAAGATCACGGGCACTTTGATGTAGATTATTTTTCCGGGCTTTTCTGGAGTTAATTAAATTCCAAACTGTTGGGCATAGATGCATTAAATTAAGGAGTTGCTCTAGACTATCAGTGTCCTATTAACTGCAATTGCAACTGGAACCAATTTAGTTTGACCATTGAACTTACATGGATTAATGAAGCATCTGTTCAGAGCTCTGTATGATGGAACTTGGGAGGAAGCATTGGCTAAGAAGTGAGGCTTTCCTGCCAATGCGTGTAAAGCTGTTCTTTGATCTCTATCTTTGCTAGTGGCCAACCACTCCCGACCTCCCGTTACCATGTCCAAAGCTGTATCTGTAAATGAAGATTAAAACCACTAGTCTAATTCTGGTGAATGTTGAATCTAAACAGGACTGACTATACAGAGATTAAAGGTAAATCTCACAGCTTCACTGTCGCATCTGGGTCCAAGGGTTCGTAAAATTCTGATATAACGGAATCATTTATTACCTAATTAAGAAAGGAAAACTAAATGCGTTATTATATGTTATATAATATAATAAAAATTGAAACGAAAAAAATATTTACAATGGTGTGTGTGTGGAGGCATATATGTAGAAAACGGCCCTAGATATTACTTGGTTTAAAACTATGTTTCATCACATGTTAGAAACACAGCATCCTATAATTAAGATTTCTCTTGTGTATATGCACTGTTTCTGCTACCATATACCAAAATAATGTTATCTCGTTCTGAATGTTCTCAACACTACCCATAAAAAAACACTAGTGAACGAAACTTGTAAGAAAAAAAAATCCTGATTAGTCTACTACGGCTGGTGGTCGCAACCAAGCAGACGTCGGTTAATTAACCTTCAGATTCATCTTGCTGATTAGCCTGCTGCGGCTGGTGATCTTGGTAAAGATTATTTATCTGGATGAGAAGCTGGCAGCCATGTCTTGAATCCACAACATCTTTCACACTTTGACTGACAACGGAATCTCCATCAATGTCGATGACGATTTCACCTCGCAGCTTTGTGTTGCTCCCTGCATCTGATCCTGCTTGGGACATAGCTACACGATGCCTTTCAAATATTCTGCGTCAAGTGTGCACGTTAGTTGAAGCAAGTATATTTCAATTAAGAAGCATTATGATTGAATATAAGTAAGTGTGGACCGAGTAACATTGACACAGCAAAGCGAACCTCTACCTGGAGAGGGCGAAATGGATATCCGAGCATGAGTCGGAATTGAAATTAACGACCACTAGGTTTTAATATCACTAGTTTACCAACCAAAACTAGAGATGATTGCGCAAGGAACGTGCGAAGCGGTAGTGATTTGAGACGATTGGATTCGGGTCTCTCTCTTTTTTTTTAAATATTGATTTACTCTTTTCGTCGTTGACTAGATTAGCGCAAAACTATGAACTGCATTCACAGTCTTTCTATATTCTTTTCACAGCTAGCAGTTCTCACTGTCTTGGTTGGATTTGTCCTGCCTTTCTTCGGGTACGCCTGAAGTGTAACAAAGATCTTATCTGTGCATTGTTGATGCTGCCATTTTGATCACCATCAGTTTGGTACGATTTTTACTCTTTTGAAAAGTTATCAGCTCTCGTTGATATTATCATAGCCGTTGATTCTATCTCTTCCATGTTGCCCATGAGGATAAATTACACTGTAACCACTCATTGTTATTTTATGTCTAATGGAACTATCATTTGTGTTCATGTTTATGTATTTATTTTTATCCAATATATGATTATTACTTAATTAATGGAAGGTTTTAAGCATGATTTTAAAAAATGTGGTCCGACCAGTTGGACCACAAAATGGGCACAAGACCGGGTCATTTTTAGGTTTTTGACCGGGGTCTGTACTAACCGGACTAAATTCGGTTGGACCGACCAATTTTGAGGTCCACCTTGACCGGTCGAACCCAGTTAGTACAAAAATGGGCGTAATTGACTTTTTTTGGTAGTTTTCGAGGAAAAAAATTAATTTGACAAGTTTATAAAGTAATAAATAAATAAATATGTAGATTTATAGAGTGGAGAGATAAAAAATTAAGTCTACTTTTTTTTGTATAGAAAATAAGTATATTTTAACCTACATATGTATATTATTTAAAATATTTTAAAATAAAAATATTTTTGGTCCGATCGGTCCGACCGACCGACCCGAAAAATGGTAGGAATTTCTGGTCGTAGCTCCGGGCCGGGTTTTAAAACTATGGTTTTAAGCCACATTTCCCCCCAAAAAAAAGTGAACACTAAGTGTCATGTGTTCTGCCCCAAGCCTGGTTGATCATCAATTCTACTAACCGAAGTTGTCTTTTCTTCAAAAGAGAGACTAGTACTTTTTGCACATTAGGTATAAAAGGATAGTGATTGATTATAACTATTTATTGAAGTTCATATACAAAATTTTATCTATAAAATTTTATGAACACTTTTTTATAAAGCAAATTTTTATAATTAAGTTGTTGATTGTCAATTCTACCAACTCAAGCTTTGTCTTTTCTTCGAAAGGGTAACTGGTACTTTCTGCACATTTTATCTAATTTTTTAAGACTTATAGATTGGCAACAAGAAATAGTGTAACATAATTGGTTGTTGTTAAAGAAGTTAATGAAGATATAGAAAAGACAACTGTTGATAAGATTTTTGTTGTGAAAGAATTTCCCAGATGTGTTGTCAACTTGTTTGCCAAATTTTTTATGATTGAGTTTTGGTTGCGAAGTGTGGTATTTCTAGGATATCTTTTGGCCAAGCCTACGGTAGCTTACAAGATAACTATTAATTGGCTCATATATTGACATTGGTTCTACCTTTGAGGTCAAAAGGATATTATGCTTCAAGAGTGGATTTGAGATATGTTCAAATGCAACACAAATATTGAGATAATTTGTTTTCGATTTCCAAACTTTGATGGAGAAAAAATTGGAGTAAAGAGAATTTATGGTGGTGTTTTTGCTCACTGACTATTTTAGAAGATATGATGTGAGCTTGTTACATCTACATTTAGGGAATTTAAGATCATTATGGTCATGATGGTATTTTTAAGGTTAAGTGATGGACATTGGAGAAAAGTTAGAACTATTTAATTGGTCAGGACACATGAGACTTAAAATAGGCATTTGGAATAAGTAGTCACACCTATTACATAGCAATGTGAGTGAACATTCAATTGGAGTAAAATTGGGGACAAATTTTTATAAGGAGCAGAGAACGTAATATCCTAGTCTATTAATTGAATTGTCTGACTTAAGTAAAGTATATATAGTCGTACTGATATTGGAAAAGATTTGGAATAACATTGCAATGTCAACATAGTGCCGAGGATAGTTGGAAGCAAAGGATTTGTTACCTCGGACATCACCGAATATCGTGCAGTATAATGATCATAACATTTTCATTAAAGATCCAAATGAGATGATTCAAAATGGTATGAAAAGATAAGACATATATCTAGAATTGGTATATTTAGAGATTTGCAAAATAAGTAATAGAAGAGAGTAAAAAATGAGAAACAAGTAATTTTATTCTGATTGGCAGATGGAAGAGGCAACCTACCAGGTTCAGATTCAGTGGGGACAAGGCTTGTCCCCACTGAAGGAGATCACAAGGGATGAAAATGGAAATCTAGGTATTGACAAAAGAATCAGGAGCAATATTGGAAAAGTACTATTAACCAAACCAAAATTAGAGATAATACAATTATAAAAATATTTAAAAAAGAAAAAGAATAAACAAAGCAATTTATGGAAACTCTACTTTTGGTCACATAAAATTTATGGAAAATAATATAATTTGTGGAAATACAATTATAGAAATATTGGTATCCTTGTACTCGGATATTGATTTTCTTCTTCTCAGGTATTGGTTTCCTTCTACTCTGATATTGGTTTCCTTCTTCTCGGATATTGGTGTCCTTCTTCTATGATATTGATATCATTTTTCTCTGATATTGGTATCCTTCTACTCTGATATTAGTTTCCTTCTTCTCGGATATTGGTGCCCTTCTTCTCTGATATTGATATCATTTTTCTCTGATATTGGTATCCTTCTACTCTGATATTGGTTTCGTTCTTCTCGGATATTGGTTTTATTCTTCTCGGATATTATGAACAAACACACAATGCATACCAATATTATTGCATGTCCATACCAATTTTCATACATTTACATACCAATGTAAAGCATAAGAGAAATCAACCAAACAAATATACTAATATATTTATACCATTGTACCAATATAAGAATACCAATATCACTATACGAGTACACCAATATCAGGTAATGTATATACCAATACAAAAATATACCATTATCATTAAGAAAATATACCAAGTAAAAAGCTATGCAATTGGGAGGGTTGCCATGACTTTTGGGAGGGCTCTCCATTGTCTTCGCCATCCTCTTCTTGTTCCCCGTTCTGTGTCCAACTCCAAAAGCACTGTCGGGGGTGAACTTGAGCACGTGCTCGCCGAGACCGGATGGGTCGACGATGGTGTTGAAGTGGAAGCGGCCGACGGGGCTGGACATCCTTGTGACACATCGTTGGTACTTCCCGAGCAGATGATGAGGACCAGAGCCGATGATCACCACGACGTCGTTCCCTTGGTGGGTGGGGATTCGGATGAAGAAGAAGTGGCGGCGGTGGGGGAAGGAGTGGCAACGGTGGGGGAAGGAGTGGCAGCTGGGGTGGTGGACATGGAGGGGCTAGGCTGGGCCGGTGGATGGCATACCAATATTTTTGGGAGAGGGTTTATATCTTATTAGGGAGGAGGAGGAGAGAGATTAGGTTTAGGTTAATTAAGTATTGTGTAAATATCTCATTATGTCCTCGATATGATAATGACCGTTAGATCTGTAAAAAAATATTAAAAAGAAAATCTAACGATCCAAATGCAATCCCCCTTGGAGACTACTTTTGTGTAGTCTCCACTGAATCCAAATTCTAACAAATCACATGATTTTTAACATTTTTTTGGTTGAAATTCAGTAATTTTCCATTTCTTCACAGAACTTTTTGTAAGTGTTTTGGTTTATATCACTTGATATTCGATTTATTGGGTTTAAGTTCGAGCTGAATTAGACTTTTAAAAGATGTCAAAAAAATTTCCAACAAATATTTAGCACAAGACCTAGTTAAGCTATAACAACTTTTATAACTTTTTGTAATCGATTTCTAGTCTTTATCATTTACTTTCAACTGTCTTAGTTTACCAATACTTTTAAAAAGATTCCCGAAAATGACCTATTCTGTTTTCGAGATTGCGGTCCGTTATATACGACTATAAATTAGTTCTGTATAAGCCATGAAAAGAACAATTGAAAATAAGTAATTCCCATATTAATCAGAAGTCCTGCAAAAAGGGCATAAAGTATTTTAGACATCTATCCTCCCTATTCTAATCAAATTATCTTTGGTAGGAAGTTGCTAATTCTTCTTATTCCATTGCAAAAGGGTTAATTGTGCTTGGAATATTTTTTTTTAGTTTAAAAAAATATTATATATATATATATATATATATATATATATATATACTTGATAAATTATAATTTAGTATTTTGGTATATTTGATATTTTGGTAAAAATTAGTATTTACCAAAATTTACCAAATTTTGCAAAATCTTCTTACCTAATGCAATCTCAATTATCGAATTACTAATCCCAAACTTACGGTTACCAAAACTTTATAGAATTTACCAATTGCCAATTATAATTTGCATGCTCCTAAGTGTATGAGTTCATACGTCTCTAAACTTGCTGGTATTTCCTCTCTCTCCTTCCTCTCGAGAGAAACCTCTTCCTCCGCTGAATACCACCTATCTTTGCTGATTGTTTTAGTGCTTTGAATGCTTCCGACAATCGTGGTGCATAGTCTTACTACCCTTTATTTCTACCACGGATTTGGATTCAGTGAGGACTACATAAAAGTCATTCCCATACTAAATTTAGGTCATTAGATTTGATCAAATTCTTTTTTTTTATAAATCTGATGGTCAGAATTTACCGGGGGTATTTTCGAATTTTTAGCTAAGTACATCCCATTAGGGTTCCACAAAATTATGTCCACTTTCCTCCTTTCTTTTAGCGTTAATCCAAAAAAAATTAGCATCTCTTCCGCCTCTCTTCCCCTTTTCATCTCTTCCCCACGCCAAACGGCTGCTTCTTCCTTTTTACGGCAAACTAAACTAACCTAGGGCCTAGGGTTTCCTAAGAACGAAAAAAAGGCAGGCCACATGAATCCCATCATGGGTACTAATGCTGCTCGACGTCTTCAAAGTATTGAAAGGATATGTTACAAAAAGTTGACAGGTTATTGCATTTCTATATTTTTTTTGCCTTTCAATATTTTGAAGGAGATATCATCGTCAATTATGGATTATTTGTTTTTTAATAAAGCTTTCAAATTATATAATCAAGAATCGAAATGTGCTCCACTGATTGGGCAAATGACTACCAATCAGAAGATGGAAAATGAGACATTGAAATAAATGACAGATTAAATTATATGACAGTCAATTTCGGTTTCCTTATTTTTCCCTTTGATGTATTACTAAACATTTATTTATTTATTGGGTAGGAACATGCATTCGCTAGTCTTCATTCTTTATTTATTTTTCTTAATTGACTGTCATATAATTTATTCCATAAAAATTAAAAACTTGTGGCAGTTCACTTCTACTGACCGAATCACGTGCCATTTATTGCATAAAAGGGGGGAACATATAATACGTACCATTGACCCTGTCTTTAAGCCGTTTTATATGGGTCATTCCGGAAGGACGTGAACCGGCAGTGTTTAGTTAATACGCCAATGGCTTTTAAGATTCGTTTGGTTTGGATAGCAACGGTATAAACATTACCCATTTATTACTAAATGTATTCGTGCAATAAAAAAATTCAGGTCTTGTTTATACTTTTCATGGTTGACTAGACTACACTCGATTCGAACAAGTATATATCATTCGAATTCACACTACAAAGTTTATCGCGTGTGACGTCTATAATTGAAAGGTCATCGGAAGTTTTATTTTTCTATACTTTTCTATAATATATATGGTTGGTAGACGGCTACGCCAAATATCACTCGGCAAGTTTGCAGTTGTTTAATCTTAAGATTTATAGTTTAAATCCTAACAGGTATAATATTCGAGTAAACATTTACCTTTAAAAAAGTCTTTGCTTTTTATAAGTAGCTATATTCATGTAATACAAATATTCAGGTTTTCATAAAATGAAGGGGCAAGTCTCGATACAAGCACATCATCGTGATGAGTACTAGTTGGCTCAGGATCCCCTCTTTTGATGTTGTAGCCGCTAGCCTCATTAAAATACGCTTGAGGTAAAATCTTGTGGAAAAACCCCTCAAGAGAGAAAAAATATATCGGCAAGATAGAAATCTGCCTTGACATTGATACCGCTATACAAGATCTTGCACCGTCCGTATCACTAGTCCTATGAGTACATCATACTCGAGGGAGGCTAAATTCTTACAAATTATCTAAGTAACCATCAATAAAAGAACCTAAAGGAATATTAAATACAACATAATCAAAGAGGATCTCCAAAGCATGCTTCGAGAGCACGTCTGCCACTCGATTTCCATCATGCCATGTGTGATTAATTTTGATTTTCCAAGCCCTCGTAAGCAACTCTTAAGCTATAAAGATCAAGACTGCCAAGGGTTGTTCACGAACAGTATGACGAACTACGCAGAGGATGATGAAATGCGAGTCGACCTCCAAGAACATATGGCCCTCTAATAGTGGTGTTGAACGTAGTGTGACGGTCCCACAGTCCTCGTTGCCCCATAGAAGGCCTCTTAATGATTTAGTAGAACACAGTTGAGGTGGCAGAGACAATTTTTTTGTGTGGTAGGCGGCTGGCCAGTTTTAGGGTTTCTTTAATGCATTCTGTGTGGTTGTTTAGGACTTACGATGAGGTGATGAGGAAGTTGTAAATGGTTTTAATTTTTGGTTTGAATCCCTATATTTCGGATATTCAGAATTTACAATTTTGTTATCTAAATCCGAGTTCGAATCAGAATTAAAGTTTATTCGAATCCAAATCTAATTTTTTTTTCAGATATCGGAGACCGGATAATATGTTCACCACTAACTAAGAATAAAAGAGTCGGAACTATACCAGACTTTCTATTGGGCCTTTTGACTCATCACTTTGAGTCATACCATTTTCTGCATTTGAGTGGGCCCCTCAGGCCCAGACATTTTGAATTAGATGAGCAACAATATTGTTGAAGTTCTAAAAAGGAATTAGATGGTATATATGTATATATATACATACATGTAAGTTACTGTTCAGATTTACCCACAAGATGCTTTAAAATGTAGTAAAACTTATGTAAAGTGATCTCCTCTAAATTGATAAAAGTTTTGGTCCCGAGTTGGGACCAGTGTAAAAATTTAAGAGATAATTACTGAGAGGACCCCAAGGTATAGTCAAATAGACTCTGAGGACCTTGTAGTTTCTCTACTAATTGCTAAGCCCATGTAGTTTGGCTATTATTATACATTCCGGTCCCTGTAGCCGGAATCGACGATTTTTTCGGGGAACTCCCCACATGAAATGTCTAAAATGCTTCTTAAACAAAAAGACAAAAAACTATTGAAAGAGGAACGAGCTTCTCGGGGAAAAAACCATCTCTCCGGCCATTTACCGCCTGGAAAGCCTCTCCTCCCTCACTCTCATCGACTGGAAGGCCACTGCAGAGTGCAATTCTTGGCTGCATTAACAGAGGACTTTTTGCAGCTCTTGGCTGCTACTACAGAGGATGAATGTGTTGGATTGAATCACGGTGTCCCAGCGTCTAAAGACAGATTTCAGCCCCCTCCTCCATAATTTGGTCTTTGGCTTTATAAGATTCTAATGTGCAAAATTTTGGATCTTGATGACATTGTGGGGTTTATTTTGGAAAATGTTCTTAGATAATATTTATCATTATTTAGCTTCAATGTGTTTATTTTAGATCTTAAGTGTTGTACATATGGTACATATGGTATATTATTTTTTGTGGTTTCATCGAGGAGTACTACAGTTTTACTTAATGTGTGAACCAATTGTGATGGGTCATTGTTGACTACGTTCGGCAAACGGGGGAAAGCAGAAAGTATTTAATGGTGATTTCATCTATTGAAAATGTTTATACTATAATTTTTAATAAAAATTTAAAAAATAAATAAACCATGTAAAACTCATCGCAAATTAAAATAATTAAAAAATCATATAAAATTTTCAATCCCATATAAGCGGTTGAAATTTGGACTTCACTAAATTTATACACACTTTGTGCTGTTAATAAAATTTATACAGAAAGCCCTAGCACTATTAATCAATTTTTTCTTTTCGATAAGAATATAATTCATTCTTTTCAATTGGGACATCTAAGCGAGGGGATGATGATTGAATATTGTTAGAAAGTGCCTACTTCTATTGCAACCTCTGGATTTGAGCTTAAAGGTTCTGCAGCACTTGCTGCAATTTTATGCAGCAGAAGTTGTTGCAATATTCAACTGCTGCATAATCTGATGTCCACTTGGCTCGGTCTATGTGGCTTGTTACATGTGGATTCCACATCAGAAATTCTTGTATATAATTCATGTAATTAGCTGTAACTTGAGGATCTCTTAATTCCTTCATCTGTAGCTGTTGCAGCATTTAATAATGCTAACCGTTAGTAGTATTATTATTAGTGATAGTTACCAGAATTCTTAATTACTTAGGTTTGATTGGTAGCTGATTTCTCTTGTATATAATCTCTGTCATGTCCAGGAATAAAGTAAGTTGAAGTATTCTTTTCATTCTGAATTTATAACAAATATGATTCCCTTGTAAACAAAAATTGAAAAACTTAACCATTCCTTAAACCTTTTTTCCCCTCATTTTTCCGTTATCAACAAAACAAAGGATTGGGTTCTCAAAAAAAAAAACGTAGAGTCGAGTTGATTGACCCACTTTTGAAGCCGCTAAATATGGATCTCTCCTCTAGGGATTGGTTAATAGTAATACCCGGTTTTTTAGCGTATTATCTTTTCCCAATTCCTTAAACTTTTTTTCCTATTTTTTATAAACAAATATATATTTTTATGTTGGGGAAATTACTGTGAGGCTCCTGATGTTTGGTATATTTTGTGCTCGCCCCTATATATTCCTGTAATCAATTAAAAACTTTTCGATGTTTGGTTTTATTATACTCTAAGTCCCTTCGCTGATGTTAGTGATCAAAATTTTTAATTTTATATTTCAAATGACTATTATACCCTTGCTCCGGTCAATTAAAACCTCCGATCATCTTCTTCGGTCACTTTTCTGGTGATCAAATTTTTTCACCAACCAAAAATCAAAAAAAAAAATTGACCAAAAATCAAGTAGATTCCCAATGTCGAGAAGACCGAAAATTCAGCTCAAAATCAAGAAATCTGAATCGACGAATAGATCTTTGACTGGCCGCAACAGATCAAAGATAAAAAAACCAAAACCAAAATCAAACTGAAGAACTCCAGTCGACTCCACCTCGTAAGGCTCAGTTTGGTTCTAACCAATCAACAAGAGACGAAAAAAGAGATTAATTACTCACGGCTTTTCGGCCTTGGATTTTAGAGGTTTGACTTCGCCGGTGCCGGATTGTAGAAGGAGAGGTTTGGCTTCGGCGTGTTTGGGAGTGGGTTTTGGTTTATGAGATTTTAGAAGGCGAGCTCCGGTGACCCTGTTTCCAACGGCGGCGGAGAAACGAAAAGGAGATTTACCCGCGCCACCGGCCGCGTCGGAGTCATCGTCGGCGGCTGAGACCGAGAAGCCGCTCTCCACCATCACAATCATCGCTCAGGCGACTCCACGAAGAAGAAGAAGAAGCAGACAACAATGACGAGGAAGGTGGCGGTGCGGACCCCGAGGTTGAGGCCGAGGCCGAGCAGGAGAAGACGCTGGAGCTGGAGGTGCGTAGGATAAAGCGTGGTCGCCGAGGTATGACAGGCGTGGATTGAGAAAGAAGATGAGGTAGTTGAGCTGGCCGTGCAACCGGAATTTCACAGGCGCTCATCGACGGTAGCCGCTGCCGGTTAGGAATTTTGCCGGCTGTCTCGACGGTCTCGTCGGCTTTTTCATTTATTAATTTATTAGTTTTTAAATTAATTTTTGTAAGAGTATATTATTCATTTTAAAAAAAAGTTTGACGACGTCAGCAAGAGACAAGTATAATAAACTCAAACTTCGAAGAATTTTTAATCGATTATTAAAATATAGAAGGACGAGTACTGAATATACCAAATACAATGAACCTGAGCCTAATTTTATGTTTGATGATGCATACTTCAATCCAATGATCTGAAATCAATTATAAGTTCTCGTACAGATAGGAACTGCATTTCGATCTTTCTTTATTATTTTCAGAGTCGACGACTTCATTCAGGTCTGTGCTGGTAATAAATAAATAAAGTGTTAGGTGATCCGTAACACTTGCCTCTTTTTTGATGTATTTGTATATTAAGAGTCACGTTTTCGCTGGTTAAATTGTGGACTTTCAATTCTATTGACCCAAGATTTGTCTTTTTCAATTCTACTGACCCAAGATTTGTCTTTTCTTCAATAGAGTGACAACCAAATTGGTGTTTTTCGAAGCTATACATACTATTTTATAAGTTTGGAATGTGAAAGCCAAACTCACAACCAGCTCATCCAAATTAAGAAATTATATTGAGCTACACGACTAAATGCCATAAAGACTTGGGAATCGCTACATAATATTATATAGGTTAAGGTGAAAATAGTTTTATCTGATAACAACTAAATGACACTCGCTTATTCTAATTATTTCAACTTTCTCGTGTATCATGCCACGTCATTAATTTGACTTTTTTTTTGCAGAATTATTTATTTTACATGTGTGTCATAAAACATCACTAATTTTTTTTGTAACATGACACAAATACCAAACAAATAAAATTAATAATGTAACATGACACAAATACAAAATTAATGACATGCCATAACATACGAGCTAACTCAAGTAATCGGATAATGAACACCTGAGTCGAGTAAAATTTTATCACGTACCACGAGTTTAGAATGATAAAATAATGGTGCGCCACGAAGCCATTTAACCTTTAACCTATTATATATATATATATATATATATATATATCTATATAGACGCATACAGCGTTAGGCCACTAGGCTGCTGCTTCTTTTTTTTTTTAGAAAGGGCCAATAGGCTGCTGAAATGTCTTTTTTGAAGGATTCTGCTGTGAATGTCCGGAGAGTCGGAACTATACTAGGCTTTCTATTGGGCCTCTTGGCTCATCACTTTGGGTCGTACCATTTTCTGCATTTGAGTGGGCCCCTCAGGCCCAGACGTTTTGAATTAGATGATTAGCAATATTGTTGAAGTTCCAAAAAGGAATTAGATGGTATATATATATGTACATACATGTAAGTTACTGTTCCGATTTACCCACAAGATGCCTTGAAATGCAACATACCTAGAACTTAAATTAAATCTGATACTGGAAAAAAATGAAAATATTGCACATAAACTCAAAACTTTAAACAATTGGAAGTAGAAAAGTACAACTTTTATATAAATAGAAGCCATTGATCTCCCCAATTAGGACGCATGATTAACCACTTAATTTTACTACAATCTTTTAGAACAAATTTAATCCAGATGTAGCATGTATTCACTTTTTTTTTGGAAAGGTATATGTTATATTACTCCGAGAAAAAAGATTACACCATAAGTACTAGAAGTACATGTCACCGTTAAGACAAAGTCAAGAGAGTTCACTTAAAGAAACACCTAAGAGAGGTCGCCTAGTGTAAATATGAAACAAAACTTTCTAGATTGATTTCGTCCATTTATATCCTTCCGTCACCTCACAAGTTGCCTCCCTGATGATAGTTTCTACTTCGGCATTCCCTTCAACCCCGAGACGAATTGTCAAATTGTATGAGGAGAATCTTTCCAAAGGACATGTCTCTTGATTAAATGATTCATTCACGCTCTCGCCTTTGTTGTTGGTTTTTTGGGTCGAGGAGTTCGATATCCGCTGCGAATTATCCCGACTCATTATCCTTCATCCCGATATCAATCTCCTTGATGGTTTTTTTGGGCCTAACACTGCTTCTTGGGGTCCCATTATTAAGCCGTGCTTCTGAATTTGTTTCCCGCCTGGTCCCATGTTGCTTGGGAGCAAGCCCATCCTCTTCTAAATCCGTGCTAGGCTCATGGCTCGGCTGGCTGTTTTTCCCATGGCTTTGGGCCCGTCTTGAGAATTTATTATAAAATCTCCTGGTCTCCTATATTACTTGTAGGCCATCCCAAATACATGAGAAATATAATAAGAATTGCCTTAAGTGATTCCACGTAGAGTATTTTGTCTTGACAAAAAACCTTAAACCCAGAGGACGGTATGAAATTGGAAAATCATCCAATTTGGAAGAATCCAAATCCCCAACAAGATCGTCGAACATTTAGCATCCATATTCTTCTTTAATCTTCACGGAACTACTTGTCTCCTGATTCGCATTGCTCTCTATTGGTGGGCATAACTGAATTGGTAACTTTTGTGTTCCTAATTGTTAGTGTTATATTGACAGATAGTTTTTATATTGTCGTGATTAGCCTGGACTAGGAAGAAGACAGGCTCCGTGAGACCCGTATGAACTGCAGATATTTCGGATTGTATACAAACCGTGATATTTTTACTTTCAAGTCATTGAGTCGCTGTGTAACCCTATCTATCGAACTCGCTGTTGTTAAGCTCCGTCTATACCTGCAGCTTCAGCTTCAGGCCCCTCTAACATGAAAGCTCAAGTGGTATTCAGAAGATAACATTGTGACCCTTTTGAAGGAGATTCATGCGATAATGGTGTCAACTTTGTAACCCTATTTATCGAACTTGCTGCTGTTAAACTTGTCTGATGTGTTGTTGTCTTTGTGAAGGCACATCCAAAAATTGCAACGGCGCATTAGACAAGATTAACAGCACATTAAGTAAGATCAACGGCACATCAAATTTCAATGAAAAAAAATAAGGGCACATCAATTTTTAAAGGCAAAAATACTAGGTCACATCAGTTTTCAAAAAATAAGAATATCAATTTTAAAAATCACATTAGTTTTCAAAATAGAAAACATAAAGCCACATTAGTTTGTTCACTAAGTTCAACCACGACAATTGAAATGCTAACTAAACCTGGCAAAAATAACATTGAAATTTAAAATTAGATGATTTTGTTCGACTGAAATATAATTGAAATGCTAACAAACGTCCAGGACCTAGCACTGAATGCCTCCTACGCAACTGCGCTAAAGCAACAATGTCCCCCAAGCAGCAACCTGAGCCCTGTCGTCCCGATGGAAAAAACAAAGAAAGAAAGGATTTGGACAAAAGGGATGGCGTTGGAAGATTTTAAATCAACACTAAAGCTACTGACCAAATCCAAGAAGCTTATCCAGAAAGAAGGGATAGTGTCCACGCGAGGAGTTTTTAATTCAAAATTGGAAGGAAGGAGATAGTTGCAGAAGGGGAGAGAAGGAGCGAGGGACAAAATTGGAATATCACATAAATAAAAAGAGAGTTGTACACGTGAAATCATAACTGTTCAAATTTTAAATCAACGGTCCAGATCTGAACAGGATGTTATTGACCACTCTATATTATCAGCACTCAATCCTTTGCTTCTGCAACTGCAACTGGAGCATACAAAGTTACCATCACATTTGACCCAAAAATGATACTACAAAAAATCTTACTGGATATGGGGGCCTTTTGATTTTTTACTCTCAATGGAGCATAATTAACCTAATTATTGGTGCCAAGATTGTGTCCCACTAGCCCATTGTCAAATTATTATTTAGAAACATAGTAAAATTTCTACTAGAAATTGGGACCCATTTAATTTTTTTTTTTTGTCAATTGACCCATTTAATGCTTTACTCTCGAAACAGTAATAAATTTAATATAACAATGTCTTGACTTTCCATAATTCTTCAAAACGACTTTCTATAATAAACCCAAATTTAATGGCAACAAGTTGGTGTCCCACCGGTATATTTTTTAAAATTTTATCTCATTCTAGTACACCAAACTATGATGTCTTGTTTTGGTTTATTTACAAATACCATTAGGTCTACTAATATAGCTATAAGTTGGGTGAGACATTAAAAAATGGCAAAGATATCCCAACAAATATGAAGTCGTTCTAGTTTAATTAAGACATATTGTGTTATTTTGGAACGCAACACTCTTAAATATTTGTTGGGAAATCTTTGAAATGTATATCCAACTTGAAACTAAATTAGTCGGCACAGTGAATTCCAATATACCAAGCTTTCTCGAAAAAGATATATAAAATTAATGTTCTTTCCAAAAAGAAGATTCGAATTAAATGTTGTGACATTTTTGTGCGAAGTTGAAACAGTATGTATATATACTATTTGCATAAATATATACTCTCATTTAATAGGAGGGATTGTCCTCCATGTTATCCACACCCGCCTTGGGTGATTCGCAATTTACCTATTGTATGGTTTTTTGCATGCTGGCCTGTGTGGACGAACCCCCCTTATGTTTGCTCGGATGTTTGATGAAGTGCCATAAAAAACCTCCTCTTAAGCTCTGCGAAATTGGTTGCTTTTCTAAGTGTGATGCTAAAGTAATCCAAGGCAACACTACTCTCTTCCTTTCTCGAGATGTTTCGATTTTGTTAAATAATTGTTATTAGATATTTGTCACGTTTCAAATATTCTATCCGGCTTGAATTTGGACGAGTCTACTTAGTAGATATCTGTATACCTGGCGACGGTAAAATCCAAAAAATAAATATACATAAATTAGAATATACTAAATCTATAAATAAAAATCTAATTTAAAATAACCTTTCCAAAAAAACCTATTTTAAATTATGGAATGAAAGTAAGATCCTTGCATCTTTTCCTATTAGTACGGTGAAGAATTAGAGGTGATATTTTACATCTGTGAGATGCAGGGGCTAGGGAGTACTGGTCCGATTATTTTTCAAGTTTGATATCTAATTTCTTGTATTTTTTGGTGAAGATATCTAATTTCTTATTTAACATTTAGCTTCTAGTACCATGTGATAATTTCTACTTCTTTAATATACAGATGCAGAAGAGATGAACGGATGCTTGGACCATTGCGCAAATTCTAATTGCATGTCTTGAGAAATTGTGAAGTCATCTCATAATAGGAGATGACATTATAGTTTATGCGGCAAAATTCTCAATAAACATAAATGAAATAATTTTCCGACTTTGGATCATTCATTGCCCTTTTTTGGTTGAAATTCAATAATTTTCCATTTCTTCACCTAACTTTTTGTAATAGCTTTCTATTCTTTTTTTTGGGTAGAATTCTATTCTTTATTAGGTACTTTCAACTGTCTTATTTTACCAATACTTTTAAAAACAATCTCGAGAACAACTTATTCTACTTTCCAAATCTTTGTCCTACAAAATAGTTTTATATAAGCCATGGAAAAGAATAATTGAAAATAAATGACTCCTAGATTAATCAGAAGTCCTGCAAAAAGAAAGGCATAAAGCATCTTAGGCATCTGACGCCCTATCCTAATTAAATTATCTATGGTAGGAAGTTGCAATAAAAAAACACTTCAAGGGAATGAACTTCCAACATAACATTTTAAGCTGCCTTTCAAAAGTGGAATTCTTAAATGAATTCCATAATCCAAGCAAACGTCCGCGCGAAAAGATTTATAAATGAACTTCCACATTTTAAGCAAATTGAATCCACAAATAAAATGAAATAGCATAGTCTTCAGGGCTATTAGTCGTGAATATTCTTCAGGGCTAGCCAAAACATGATCATGCCAGCCAAGAGGCGATAATGGAGTCTCGCGAACAACCCTATCGGAAAAGCCGCCACCAGTGTCAATGGGAGAGCAACACTCAGAAGCTGATGCTCCCTAAAGTAAACGAAAAGGACGGTGACAAAGGCTACCATCATCGCTGCAATTGATATGAAGAGTGTCGAGTATCCGATGAGCAGCTTCATCGGGAGAGACCATTGGAAATCCTTCAGCGTGTACGTGGATGTCTGGATCGACATGAATGTCAACAGAGACGAGAGCGCACTGATAAGGGAAATGGCATCCGACACTATGAAAATCTTGAAGGATGGCTTATTTAAGAACATGGGGAATCCTGTGGTCTGGTCGTTTCCTCCTGGTGCTGTGAATGCTGCTGCAAAAACCACAGTGGCTACGAGGGCTGCGACGATTGTGCAGGAATCTGCAGTTTTCTTCATCCATTCTTCGCCTTCCTTGATCAAACTCTGGTGGTGCTTCATGAATACATTGTCCGGGGTATCCTTATCATTATTAGTGGCTTCGGCTAGGATGGGTCCGACCAACTTCTTCACACGCTGGGAATTTTTATCCATAAATTCAATCAAAAAGTCATATCAGGACAATAATGAAGACTTTTAATGGGTGAAAGACAAGATATGAAGGATTACAATAGTTCATTCAAGTACAAACATACTTGAATATGATTCAATCTAACTGAAAAGCTAAAATTTCAGGAAAAATGCAACTCGATACAATTTTAAGCTCAAATTGTCGATGCATTCATAATCAATCATAATCTTATGTGCATCGCTTATGATTTGACTAGACTCGCGCAATAAGGGGTAAAGCACAAGGTTTCACATTGCTCCCAATTCAAAAGTCAACGGCTCTTCCGTGGCTTTTTAAATTTTAGAATTAACGATACTTCACTATATTAATCGATATTACATTGGGAAATCATTACATAAAAGGATAAGCAATTCCTCCGGAGGATGAAACTTCCAATTAGGTGTACATTATCTAATCCTAGACTTTGTAGTGATCCAATTGCCAACCGCATTCCGGGATTGGAATAAAATATAAGAGACATTTTTCCAGTTTCCCTAGGGCAATTTTAGCTAATATTGCCTCATCTTCAGTCCGCCACTCAGTCGAAGTTCCCTCGCCAGTGATGAAATCAACAATAGACTTGCAGTCTGATTGGATTTGGACTTCAAAATCTCTAAAACTTCTTCCAACCAACTCAATTCACTTTAGTATTATATGGTTTAAATATTTTTTAATTTATTAACATATATCAAAAACTTTAACCATACAAGCAGTTTTTCTTCTGTTGGATGCCCGGCCAACTAAGGTGTCATTTATAAATTAAAAAAACGTGGCACATCAATCCTGCGTGAAGCTTCTTAGTGTAAAGTTTTTTTATCACAGAATAATTGAAAAAAATTCTTCTGAGCAAGGTTTTCAAATACGACATGGAGGTCGACCGAGAGTTTGGGCCAAATCTCGGGTCGACCGGTCCGACCCGAATATTTTTAAACACCAATTTTAAAAAATATATATGTATAATTGTATATGTAATCACATATATACCTCAAAAAATTATCAAATACATGATAAAACTATGGAAATTGATAAAGTTTTCTCGATTTTAATTTTTTTGGTCTCTTTCCTTTTTTATTTGTGCAAAATTTCTGACCAAACCAATTGACCAACTCATATTTTTTAGTTTTTTTCAGAAAAAAATCATGATTTTTGGTCCAACCTTACCAACCGTAAAATACGGACCCATAATTTTGGACGAACCACCCAGTCTGACCAAATTTTGGGCGATTCGTAAGGTTGACATTTTTTGGGCCAATTCCGGTACACTTCTTGTACCGAATTATAGTCTGATCGGTCAAACTACCAGTCGGACCGTGTATTTTAAAAACCCTACTTCTGAGAGGCAATGCTAGGGAGCGAAATGGATTCTAGAATATAAAAGTGAAATACCCACGTGGCTTTTAGTATCATTAGTTTACCAACCACGAGGAGAGATTGGGCAGAGGCAGAAAATTTTAATAAAAAATTGTGAATCGGTAGTTAGACTACGTTTATTGAATCCGCTCACCTAACAAATAATTAATTTTTTTAATCAAATTACTATTCAATCTAACCCAATCTTTTACCATTTTTATTGGTGATCTAATCCAAATAAATAATTAATTTCTCTCTCATCCACATATTATCTATAATTTAATTTATGTTTACATATAAATTGTAATAAATATATAAAATTATGCATCCATAATTATACAAGAAAAAATTAAAATAAAATAACAAAATTAAGATTAAGATTAAAAAATTAGAATACAAAATAATAAAAAAATCGAACTACAAATAGATTCGTGAAATGATAAATTACTAATTCAGAAAATAAAAATTACGTAATAATTACTAGTACTGAATTTTTGCCATATATGCTCAATCAAATCATTTTTAAAAGTGTTATGTGCTTCTCTATTCCGGAGTTGTTCTCTATTAGTCATATAATTCGATAGGTCTCTAATGCATTTAGTAGAGAATTAAAAAATATTAATTTTCATATTTTTTATTTTTATTTTTATCAAAAGATAATATTAATTATGATAACCAAACAAATAATATCCACTAGTATCTATTTCACGAATTATATTGTGCCACTTGTCGTTAGGACTGGATTAAGAAAAAAAAAGATCGCGATCGCCCAAAATTCCCCACTTTTCTTTTTTTTTTTAAATTTTTGCTTTGTCCTTTTCTAGTGAGCGTTCGGCCGCGCTCACCGGTGTAGGTAGTCTTATAGGTCATTGTTGACTACGTTCGCAAAACGGGGGAAAGCAGAAAGTATTTATTGGTGATCTTATCTATTTTTTATAAGTAAAATTCATTCATCGCAAAAGAATCCACCAAAGTTGTTATACCATCGATACCAAGGTACCTCAACTTAGGTATCAGATATCACATATCAACATGCACAGCGAAGATAGGTGATATCTGAGTACATAATTAGGTATTCCCAAAATAGAATTATATCTAAAACCAGAAGTGCCCGACAATACACCAAGAAAAAGGCAACCCTATACGAACTATCTTACAAAGACCAAACTTATTGAGGGCCAAAAGACCAAACTGGGTTCTTATCTCGTGCCGCATCCTTTATTTCTTGGTAATCTTACGTTTAGACTCTAATCTTTTAATAAATAAAGAAACTATGTAAAACTCATCATAAACTAAAAAAAATGATTTATTCATATAAAATTTTCAATCACACGTTAGCGGCTCGAAATTTAACGACTCTACAGAATGCTAGCTGAAGGCCCTAGAATATAATTCATTCTTTTTATTTGGGACAGCTAAACGAAGGGATGATGATTGAATGTGGATTCTCCTTCTAAACAAAACCTGAAAAATTTAACCATTCCTTGAACTTTTTTTCCTTCTTTTTTTTTAATCAACATAACATAGGATTGAGTCGATTGACACTCTCTTGAAGCCGCTAAATACATATCCCCCTTTAGAGATTTTTAGCGTATTATCTTTTTCCAATTCCTTCAACTTTTTTTTTCAAATTTTTTATTAACAATCATATATTTTTATCTTTGATAATACATACTTCAATCCAACGATCTATAATTTCTTTTTACAGTCAGGAACTGCATTCAGTTCTTTCTTTATTCTTTTCACGGTCGACGACTACATTCAGGTCTGTGGTGGCAATAAATAAATATAGCGTTAGGTGATCGGTACAACTCAGATTTTTTTTGATGTATTTGTATATTAAAAGACACGTATTCACTGGTTAAATTGTGGACTTTCAATTCTACTGACCCAATATTTGTCTTTTCTTCAACAGAGTGACAACCAAATTGGTAATTTTCTAAGCTGTACATACTATTTTATAAGTTGGAATGTGAAAGCTGAACTCACAACCAACCAGCTCATCAAATAAAAAATTATATTGACCTACACGACTAAATGCCGTAAAGACTTGGGAATCGCTACATTATATTATATAGGTTACGGTAAACTATCTTAGTAACAACACCCGCTTATTCTGATTATTTGAGCTATCTTGTGTGTGATGTCACGTCATTAATTTGACATATTATTTTTTGTAGAATCATTTATGTTAGATGTGTTTCATAAAACATCACTAATTTTTTTTAATCCGTAACATGTCAACTTCACTAATCTTAAAAAAAACTTTACTAATTTGAGAAAAAATGAAAAAATTTATATCATTCCGATCCAAGTGTACACCAGAAGAAGATTGAAGGTGTTCTGATAGGAAATCACCGGTATACCAAACAGATAAAATTAATGATGTAATATGATATAAATATAAAATTGATGATGTGCCATAAACTATCTCAAGTAATCGGATAATGAGCACCACTTGACTGTGAGTCGAGTAAAATTTTGTGAATAGAGAATGACAAAATAATGGTGCGTCGCGGTATTTAGCCACTAGCCACTAAAAAATAAAGGGAGTTACTATGAAACAGAAACTAAATTGGTTGATTTCTAATAAGGATAACCGCAAAGGCCGGGAGAGATAGTGCATCAAGCTGTTCGCAAGGGCCAACTTGATCCTCTTCCCCAGGGATCCCAGATGAGGGAACCCACGTAATTGTATGTCTCTACGTAGATGACTTACTAATTATGGGAAGCAATAAAGAGGTTATTGTGAAAACTAAGAACATGTTAAAGAATTATTTTGACATGAAAGATATGGGTCTGGCAGACGTCATACTAGGAATAAAAATTTCTAGGAAAGCTGATGAAATTATCTTGACGTAATCCCACTACGTGGAAAGCGTGCTCAAGAAATTTGAAGCTTTTGACAAACCTCCGGTTAAGACTCCGGTAGATTTGAATCTACACTTAGCCAAGGATTGAGGGGACCCAGTATCTCAACTAAAGTATGCGCAAATTATCGGGAGCTTGATGTATTTAACAAACTGCACTCGCCCCGATATTGCGTACTCAGTTAGTAAACTTAGTAGATTCACAAGTAATCCAGGAAAGGATCACTGGCTAGCTCTAGAAAGGGTTTTATGGTATTTAAAACATACCATAAACCATGGCATACATTATGCTAAATATCCAGCTGTATTAGAAGGATACAATGACGCAAACTGGATATCAGATACTAAGGACTCCAAATCTACAAGTGGATATGTATTTACCATAGGAGGAGGAGCTGTGTCTTGGAAGTTCTCTAAACAAACGTGCATAGCTTGATCCACCATGGAGTCAGAGTTTATAGCGCTAGACAAACCTGGGGAAGAAGCTGAATGGCTCAGAAACTTCTTAGAGGATATTCCGTGCTAAAGTAAACTGGTGCCTCCCGTATTGATACATTGTGATAGCATGTCTGCAATTGGGAGAGCACAAAGTACATTGTACAACGGAAAGTCTCGACATATCCGTCGGAGACACAATACCGTTAGACAGTTGATCTCTAGTGGGGTGATCACCATTAATTACGTAAAGTCCAAGGACAACTTAGCTGATCCTTTTACGAAAGGAATCAATAGAGATCAAATGTAAAACGCAGTAAGGGAAATGGGATTAAATGAGACAACTAAGTTATGGAAGGTTCAGTAAATCACCTGGAACCTATCTCATTCTTAGAAGCTGCCCAGGTATTAACCTGCAGAGGTGTGGTAAGGTTAAGCATTCTGCTTTTAATGATTCCTATACCTTGATAAAGGTGGAGTATGGCAGGATACCCCTGATAGGAGATCACCTATGTAAGTGTGAAGTGAGGCCGCTTCAAATGGGAAAAACACTTATGAATCCAAGATACGGTCCATGGCCGAAAAGGACACAACGTGAAAACTCAAATATACTAGGGTTATTATTGTGTAAATGTTATTGTCTTGGTTTACGCCAAAAGCTGACGGTTTAAGACATCACGTTCACCGAGCAGCGAGTAAATCCGATAACATATTACTAGAGAAGGTTCAAAGCCACAAGCTACCTATCTCGATGTAATAATAACACGTCAGAACTTTCGATTAGAGTCTGCATGCATTAATCATCATTCATGTGGGAGATTGTCGGGTTGAATGCATTTTTAATGCATTTGGCCCAAATTGGAAAGGCCCAAGTGGAAGGCCCAAAGTCAAGTTAAGGAATGTGTTTACCACATTGAATAGAGCAAGGAGGATTTCCTAGTTTATAAGGAATTCCTCTCCTTACCTCTCAAATAAGTTGACCACCTGGAGGAAAACCTAACTCGGATCGCGACGAGGATGGTGCGTAGCACCATCCGAGCACGAGTACGCGCACGCGCGCGTATGCTCATACGCGTGTGCGTGTGCGCATGGCGCATTGGACGCAGGTCGCAATGGGCGCTTTGTGGTACACTTGGCACTTCGCACGTACGCATCGTCGCGAGGAGCGGGAGGAGCCTTAAGAATTTTGCCCGGGTCCGGAGAGAGCTGCGCAGCTACCGAAGTGACAAGGAGCTGCGAGCACCTTCTAGCAGGCCACCGAAGAGGTACGATGGGCTGGAACGAGGAGCTGCGAGCACCTTCTAGCAGGCCACCGAAGAGGTACGATGGGCTGGAATGTCCAGGAGACTTCCAGAAGACCGAAGGGGTGCGAGATCCTTCGCAAAAGGGCGCCAGCGCAGTCTGGGGGGCGCCTGGTAGGATCTAGAAGCCCTGAAGGGCCACGAATGCAGGAAGCCTACCTGCTGGCCGAACGGACGCGTCCCTTCGGGGTGGCTGCTTCCCTGCCTCCTCCAGCCTATAAATAGGCGTGTCCCCTTGCCATTTTCCTCATCCCAGCAGCAATTGCATCTCCGAGCATTGTTGTCTTCTTCTTTTCCCCGTTCTTCACTCAGAAAAAACAAGGTCCGAAAGTTCTGGGTATATAAGGGTTCGCCCAAAAGTTTCGAGATACGTGTGCAACGTTCTTGGAAACGCCCTAACAGTCATTGTATCTTGGGGACGATTGCCGTAGCCCGTACCGCACTGAAATATACGGAGCAATCTCGTCTTACGGAGAAAGTGTCTAACACTTGCCTCGACTGCCGAAGATCCTAATCAAGTACACCACCTCCGACAAACAACAATTTATACTACAGAAGGGAAACTAATAAGCTATAAGTCAGGAACTAACTACGTGGTTGTTACACCACTATCTAAGTCACGTGGGTCAAAAGACCCAAAGGAAATTTGGTTGAGAGAAAGACGATCCCGTGCCATGGAAGTAGGACGAGTGGGGAGAGTGGGTAAGGTAGCCGTTGGTGAGCTACTGGCATCCGAGATGGATGGAATTGTTGGAGCTGTATCTGATAATATTTGTATAGGAGGCCGCGGCAGAAACCAAAAAATAAACATACAAAAATCAGAATTTACTAAACCTATATATAAAAATCTAATTTAAAATAACCTTTCAAAAAAATATAATTAAAATATGGAATAATTGTAAGATCCTTGCATCTTATCCTATTAGTATAAATGTAAGGAGCCCACTTGGAGGATGGAGGCCACCTCTCCCCCAACAGCAGCTCCTTGCTGCTCCGCCGTCCATTGTTATGGGTTCCGGTCCGACGACACCGCCTGATAAATGAAGCTCCAGGAACGGGCCGCCGACGCCGCTTCGGGGAAGAGAACAGCCGGCACCACCGTCCACCCCTCTTCTCGACCTCCGTCCCTGCCCCCCAATACCAGGAAATCGATGATAGAGAAGATAGAGCTCGACATCGTCTTGATCCATCGTTTTTCTCCTCCCCACCAAAAACCCTAAAACCAAATTCAAAAAATCTCCTTCCATTTCTTATATGCCCAATTTACTGGAGATGTAAATGGAAACTGATTACAATAATTAAAGAGAGTGATGTCGTCAAATGGTGGTGGAATTTGGCGATTCCATTTCTGATTTTAGGACGTCAGTGATGGTTTTGGTTTGCAACGGTGAAAGGACGGCGATTTGCTTGTGTTGAAGGAGTCAGCATCAGTTGGAATCGCCGGGAACAGGATGGGTTCGAGATGAAAAAAAATTTGGTCACCGGAAAAACGATCGGAGAAGATGATTAGGTATTTTAGTTGATCGGAGCAAGGGCATAACAGTCATTTCAAATATAAAATAAGAGAAAAATGAACGATGACATCAGCGAGGGACCTAATAGTGTAATAAAATCAAACCTTGGGAAGTTTTTAATCGATTACTGGAATACAGGAGGGCGAGTCTTAAATATACCAAATACCAGGAACATGAGAGTAATTTGCCCTATTTTTTTATCTGTGAGATGCAGGGGCTAGGGAGCACTGGTCCGATTATTTTTCAAGTTTGATATCTAATTTCTTATTAAACGTTTAGCTTCTAGTACCATGTGATAATTTCTAATTCTTTTTTAATATACAGATGCAGAAGAGATGAACGGATGCTTGGACCATTGTGCAAATTCTAATTGCAAGTCTTGAGAAATTATGAAGTCATCTCATAGATAAGAGATGACATTGTAGTTTATGCGGCAAAATTCTCAATGAATATAAATGAAATAATCTGCCGACTTTGAATCATTCATTGCCATTTTTTGGTTGAAATTCAATAATTTTCCATTTCTTCACCTAACTTTTTTGTAATTGCTTTCTATTTTTTATTATGCACTTTCAACCGTCTTATTTTACCAACACTTATAAAAATAATTTCGAGAACGACCTATTCTATACTTTCCAGATCGTGGTCCTACAAACTAGTTTCATATAAGCCAATGGAAAAGAACAATTGAAAATAAACTACTCCCAAATTAATCAGAAATCCTGCAAAAAGAAGGGTATAGAGCATCTTAGGCATATGACCGCCCTATCCTAATCAAATTATCTACGGTAGAAAGTTGCAATAAAAAAACACTTCAAGAGAATGAACTTCCAACAGAACATTGTAAGCTGCCTTTTAAAAGTGGAATTTTTTAAATGAACTCCATAATCCAAGCAAACGTTGTTGGAGATTATGATCGTAATCTCTTAGTTTTTTGTGTTTAATATTTGAACTCGCCTCTATCCTAGCTTATCATCTTATCGTTTTAGCTTGTATTTCGTATTTTGGTTTTAGCTCTTAGCTTATCCATAAAGTTACCTACAGTCCCTGGAGTTCTCTGTAAAGGGCTATAAGAATGAACCTCCACGATCAACAAAGATTATGCCTTATATTAATGTAGATTTATTCATGGTATCAGAGTAGAAATTCTGATCTGTAAATTCAACACAAAATAAGCCATCTACTCGCAGCACATTTTATCCCTACCAAAAATGTCTAGAAACGAAAACATAGCGGACATGACGTCCCCATATTTCCTTCACCCCTCGGACAATTCGGGGCAGGTTAACGTGAGTGAATTGCTCACAGATAGAAACTATGGTGAATGGGTTGGCAAAATGTATATCTCGTTCTAAATGTTCTCAAGACAACCCATAAAAAAAATACTGGCCAGAACGATGATCGAGACCCAAGTCTCTTGAGGTGTTCGGAGTAATATATAGCTAAACATTTTTATTATATAAAAAAAAAATTCTCGAGGTGGTCGCAACCTGATTAGCCTGCTGCGGCTGGTGATCTTGGTAAAGATTATTTATCTGGATGAGAAGCTGGCAGCTATGTCTTGAATCCACAAGATCTTTCACACTTTGACTGACAACGGAATCTCCATCAATGTCGATGACAATTTCACCTTGCAGCTTTGTGCTGCTCCCTGCATCTCCTCCTGCTTGAGACATAGCTACACGATGCCTTTCAAATTTTCTGCGTCCACTTGGTTTGGTTTGTGCACGTTAGTTGAAGCAAATTTATAGTTGAAAACTTTATAATATAAGAAATTATTTTGGCAATTTTTATTAAAATGGCAGGCGCGCATCAAATGTCAAATTTGTAATATGAGAGATTGCATAGGGATAATTTTGTACTTTTGTATTTAAAGTATGATGTCACCGGCGTATGTCGTATGGCACACCAATGTTTGTCACATGTTGTACCATTGGTTAACGTGTTGTATACCATTGTTGTTTTGCATGTTTTATAGTAATCATGAACCACTCACTGTATGTGCACATTACACCATTGTGTATCGCCGAAGAAGTATTAGTGTATGTTGCATCGTGCTCCTATATATTATGTATGTCGCATAGTGTAATGATCGTGGTATTATGATGAACTATTGTATGTGCATATTTCCATTGTATCTCTACTAGACTTTTTCTTCAAGTACAATTTTTTACCAAAATTGCCCCTTTTATTACAAATTGTAAAAATCGTCCACTAGTCACTCAAAACTCAAGAAATCGTCCACTAGTCACTAAAAACTCAAGAGTTTTATAAAACAATACTAAACCAAATATAAATGCATGAAAAAGACTCAAAATCTATGCATTTAATATGTATTTTAGACTCACATCAATATATCTTATCCTGCACCATTATATGTCACATGGTGTATCAATGTCAGATGTGTACACGAAAAATTATAATTTCTCATACAGATAGAAACGGCATTCACAGTCTTTCTATTTTCTTTTCACAGCCTATCATGGCAATAAAGAAATATAGTGGTAGGTGATCAGTAAGTGTCATGTGTGCTGTCCCAAGCTTGGTCTTCACTAATTAAATCGTTGATTATCAATTCTACTAACCCAAGCGTGATCTTTTCTTTAAAAGAGTGACTATTTTTTTGGGTAAATAAATATGCTTGATTAAGATTAAAATAAAAAGAAAAACAGAACTATTACAAACTAAGACTAGTACTTTTTTTACCCCGAAAAAACAAAGACAAGTACTTTTTGCACTAGGTAAATATGCTTTAAAAGAGTGACTAGTAGTTTTTGCAAATTAGGTATAAAAGGATAGTAATTAACTATTAATTGGAGTTAATATATAACATTTTATCTATAAAAAAGTGACTATACTACGGGTTGGATTGGGTGCGCAGCAACACCAATCTGATTACTAAAAAGGGGTCTTGCCTGACCACGCGACCCCCCATTTTTTAAAAGGATAGTAATTAACTATTAATTTGGCACTTCATACTTCTACGCAATTTCATTTTGGGTACCTTTTAATTTTTTTCCAATAATGTCTTCATTTCATCTTGCTAACGAAATTTTTTACGTGAATTCACTTTCGTACATTTTAATTTTTTTTCCAGGTACGGCCAAATTTCATTTAGATACTGCATATTTTTACATGATTTCTTTTTCGTACATTTTAATTTTCAATGAAGCTGTAATTCAATGGCACATCAAGTTTTTTCAACGACACATCAAGTTTTTCAACGGCACATGCAATTTTTCAATGGCAAAAATCACAACGGCACATCAATTTTTAACGGAACATCAAGTTTTTTAACGGCTCATCAAGTTTTCCAACGGCACATCAATTTTCAACAGCAAATCAAAATTTTCAATGGCACATCAAATTTTTCAACGGCACATCAAAATTTCCAACGATAAATCAAAATATTCAATGGAACATCAAAAATTTTAATGGCACATGACAAGAGCACACAATCCTAACTACACATCAATTTTCAAAAGTAAATCTGTAGTTCGTGTAGATCGTTAAATTCTCTTTCCAAAAGTATATTATTATAGAAAAAACTCCAAATGAGTTGGAAGTTATGGTCCGTCAAAGTTTTAATAGTTAGAGTCCCAAAAACTAAAAAAAATTATCGGCTAAAATAAGAAAATCAAAATGTACAAACATGCAATCGCGTAAAAGTATTAGGTACCAAAAAGAAATTAACTCTTTTTTCAACAACAAAAAAGAAGGCCAAGTGGCGAACACACGTGCGCCCGCAGCAAGTGCTGCAGGCGCGCTGTTGTCCGCACCCAATCCGAGGCCACTATACTAAAGTGTTGTTTTTTAGGAATATTTTTTATTAAAAGATAAATTTTTACACCATGATTACACTTGTCACCGATATGAGTTGTACATTAGAACACTGTTCTTAAGAACTAATTAGTATTTACGGATGAAATTAGACTGAATAAAAAAAATTCCTCAGAACCATAATCTTGGTCTCCTTCCTTAAACCGACCTAGATGATTAGGTTCTCATAGTCGTGAAAATAAACCTAATCTAAGATATGGAATGAATGAGATAGATCTAATACTAAAGCCACTGGGGTATTATATCCCCTACATAAACCTAAAAACCTAATAAAAGTCGTCCTAAAGAGTCATAATGTATTAGGAATTCCAAACCAACAAAATCTCCTAAAATTTGTCAATTCGACCACCCTTTACTGTTTCGGTCATATCTTTTTCGTCTAGGCTTTGATTGATGTGATCTTGATGTCCACAAAAAAAAGAAAGATATATCTTCAATTTTGTATCTAATATAAATCTCCAAATGCCGCTATGAAAATGACCTAAATATCTTCCAAAGTCAGTTATCTCTGCGAGACTTCTTCCTCAAGTGCAATATCTCGCCAAAGTTGCCCCTTTTGCTACAACTGTGTAAAATTTTTCCAGTAGTCACTCAAAACTTTAGAGTTTAATAAAACAATACTAAAACAAAGATAAATGCAAAAAATGACACAAAGTCCAATGCATTTAATGTGTATTTTACTCATCAATATATCTCATCGTGCATCATTCTATGTCACATGGTGTACCAATGTCGGATGTGTACACCATCCGACATTATTTTTCTCGGATGTGTACACGATAAATTAATTTTTTCAATTCCTAAGCTCTTTTCTCTTTTTTTATTAATCTTTGATGACGCATACTTCAATCTCTATGGTCAAAAACCGATTAAAATTTCTGGTACAGATAGGAACTACATTCACGGTCATCCTCTATTCTTTTCACAGCCTATCGTGGCAATAAATAAATATAGTGGTAGGTAATCAGTAAGTGTTGCTGTCCCAAGCTTGATCTTCACTAATTAAGTCGTTGATTATCAATTCTACTAACCCAAGCGTTGTCTTTTCTTTAAAAGAGTGACTATTTTTTTGGTAAGTAAATATGCTTGATTAAGATTAAAATAAAAAGAAAAACAGAACTATTACAAACTAAGAC
The DNA here is from genome assembly GCA_963995505.1 of Hypericum androsaemum. Taxonomy (NCBI): domain Eukaryota; kingdom Viridiplantae; phylum Streptophyta; class Magnoliopsida; order Malpighiales; family Hypericaceae; genus Hypericum; species Hypericum androsaemum. The sequence goes on from OZ023196.1 coordinate 396,459, forward strand.
TAGTACTTTTTTTTACCCCGAAAACAAAGCCTAGTACTTTTTGCAGATTTGGTAAATATGCTTTAAAAGAGTGACTAGTACTTTTTGCAAATTAGGCATATAAGTATAGTGATTTACTATTAATTGGAGTTAATATATAAAATTTTATCTATAAAAAGGTGACTATACTACAAGTTGGATAAGGTGCGCGGCAGCACCAATCTGACAACTAAAAAAGGGGCCTTGCCGGCCTGCGCGGCCCCCCATTTTTTATTTTTTCTTAGGAATGGCTAAATTTTACTTTAGTACTTCATTTTTTATGTAAATTCATTTTAGGTATATTTTATTTTTTCCAATAATGTCTTAATTTCATCTTGGTACCAAAAAATTTTACGCGATTTTATTTTTCTTACATTTTAATTTTTTTCAAGGTACGACAAAATTTCATATTGATACTGAATATTTTTACATAATTTCTTTTTCGTACATTTTAATTATCGTTGAAGCGTTATTTCAACGACACATCAAGTTTTTTCAACGACACATCAAGTTTTTCAACGACACATCAAGTTTTCTAATGGCACCTCAATTTTCAATGGCAAATCAAATTCAAATCCCAGACCCCAAAACTCAAATCCCAAAACCACCAAACCACAAAATCCCCAAACCCCTGTATCCGCAGACCTAGACCACCCCCGGACACCCGAACTCCCGGATCCTGGACCCCAGATCTTAGACCCCGACCTTCGGACCTGGGACCCTGACCCACTGACCCCGGACCCCGACCCTGGACCTTGACCCCCAAACCCCAAACCCCTAACCCCGACCTCGAGCCCCAACCCTGGACCCTGACCCGTAAACTCCAAATCCCGACCCCCAGAACCCAGACCCTAGACTTCAGAACCTAGACTTCAGACCCTGACCCCCTAACCATCGGACCTCTGACTTTGATCCCCGAACCCCGATCCCTGGACCCCGATCCCCAGACCTTAGACTTCGACCCCGAACCCCAACTGCGAACACCTAACTCAGACACCGAACCTCGGCTCCTAGACCCCAGACCTCAGACCCCTGGAACCCCGACCCACAGACCCGGACATCTGACTCTGGACCTAGACCATAAACACCTGGAACCCCAGGCCCTCAAAAATCTAGACCACCTGACCCTGGACCTTAACCCCCCCCCCCCGCCACACCCCTCACCAAACTCTAGACCCCCAGACATTTGGACACGCGGACCCCCAGATCTCTGGCCCTAGATCCCGAACTCTGACCCATGACCACAAACCCCCTGACCCCGAACCTACGAATCCCCAACACTAAAATGTCAAACTTTAAAACTCCAAACATGAAAACCACAAATCCGAGGTTTTGAAACAGAATGGCACTCACATCACGCGTAAGTTTTTGCTAATACATATTAGGAAAGTATTGTTTGAAGAAGAGAAAATTTTCAAGGTTCAAGTAAGCTTGGGAAGGTGCTTTAATGGCAAGGAAAGAAGATGGCTAAAGGTTGAGGATGATGGTGAAATGGAGATGGGGCAAAGATAAGAAAGGAAGTTGAAGGGGATGTCTAAGGGCATTGGAAAAAGAATGGAAAGGGATGGGTCACTTGGGAAAATGAATCAATTTTGAAAGGGAAAGAGAAAGAAATGTGAGAGTCACTTTGAAAGGGAAGAATCTTCTCCCAAGGAAACCTTTGTTTCCAAAAAATTCAGTAGGTGGACGGGAATTTGGAAACCCCTCCTTAAATTCGTATTCCTACTTTGATGCATAAGAAGCGTTGTAAATGAATTGATGCTTCGAACAATGCCATTTTTGGCCATGGATATATTTAGAAGGGTTGTAATTAGAAGGGAGAGGAGAGGAGAAGAGAGAAAGAAGATGGAGGAGTGTGAGACTATTTTCATTATTTTCCAGAAGAAAACTCACATTGTCAACTGGATCAAAAATGCCTGATGTGGTATGCCAACTAAGCAGCGAAACAACACTGTTTTTAAGTTTATGGTCATTTTTGGATCGCAATTCTTCCCGAGCCTTTGATGAGAAAAAGTTGTAAACCACAGTAGTCATTTATGGACCTTAGGATCACATCGCAAAAAATATAAAAATATAAGTACTAAAAATGAAATTTAATTCCAATATGGTGATATCTCAGCTATAAAAGAATCACGTAGCCTCTCACACACAACGGAAAGCCTAACCTATAATGGACGGCTCTTCCGCTTCTAAGAAAAGAAAGAAAACCTCTAATAATAATACTGATCAGCGGTCGCCCCCAAGCAATGGCAACCGGGTACATACTACTTAAAACTACTTGTGTGTTCTCTCCTTTATATATATTGAAATAATACACATCCAGCTTGTGGATCTGCTTGGTTGGTTGTACCCTGATGGCTGTTGCCTTGCTGTGCTGCGGCACTAGCTTTTGTAACATAGTTTGGGTGTATATATATATAGTTTCGCTTGTCTATTTAGTCTGTCGTCTTTGTTGCGTTTAATGTGTGTGTGTATATATATATTGAAATTTTTGGGTATTCTAAATTAACATAGTTTTGCCAAAAACAACATAACAAGTTGTGTGCAAATTGAACTGTTGTATACGCAAGGTGCGTGGTGGCCTGGAGCTGGAGCTCTCAAAGATCGAGGACAAAATAGAGAATTTCCTAGAGAATCACAGGAGGTCTCTCGAAGACCTTAAGAAGCAGCTGCTGAAAAGCATCAAGGAGGAGATCAAATTCCATAAGAGATCCCTTGAAACCAAAGCTGAAAGTAGTCGGCTTGCCTCCGTTCGTTCTGCACCGCCCTCGTCTTGTCCTTCGGAAGATGATGAACGTGAAACTAAGAGACAGAAATACAATCTCCGGGGCGTGTTGAGATACCCAGAGAACAATTTTTGATTGCTACACCTTTCCCTTGAATCTTTTGGGACATTTCTTGTAGTGACTTAATTACTCGGTCCTTGTTCTACCTACATACGGAAATAAATTATTGCTCCTGAAGTCAAAATGCTTCCCCTATCTTCTATATATCTAGCTTCTTTTTTAAATCATCTTCATTTTATTTAAATAAATAATTTAGATTCTTTTATTTAAGTTTAATTTGATTTAACTAAATTACTACGTTTTAATCACAATCTTACCTAATTCATTGTACTATCTACTTAATTTTATGTGCTTTGTACTTAATTTTATTAGTAATACCATTCCAATACATAGGTACATTTTGCATTAAGTTTTACGACCTGAATCTCGACTGCAAAAGAACTCCTAATACAATCTGATCAAGAATTTTTTTCGCAATATATTTGCAAACGCTAAAGCTAAATTAAATGCATCTCCTAGTAATACTATGACCTCTATCGCCAATGATGGATCAAGTTCACCATATTATATGACCTCTGTCAACAATTCTGGAGTTGTTATCACACCTGTGATACTCAAATGTGTGAGAGGGGAGGGGAAGAAGAGAAGAGAGGAGAGAGGGGGAAGGAAGAATTTTTTTTCTTACTTGCTCTTTTTCGTACTTGACTAGATTAGTGCAAAACTAGGCAAACCACAAGGTATCGTGTGACATTTACCTTTAAAAAAAAGGTGTCGCGTGATCTTTCAAATCAGAAATTTTATGTTGGTATATTGGTCTCAAATCAAGGTCTGGATGGATTTAGTGCTCCTCCTCTATGTTGATCAACATAGTACGAACAAAGTAAAATAGTTTGCGTGTTTGATGAAAACTTTATAATATCAGAAATTATACGTAAGTAATTTTGGAAATTTTTATTAAAATGGCAAGCGCGCGTCAATGGTAAATTTGCAATATGAGAGATTGCATAGGGATAATTTTGTACTTTTGTATTTAAAGTATGATGTAACGACATACGTCGCATGGTGTACCAATGCATGTCATATGTTCTACCATTGGCTAACGCATTGTGTATCATTGTTGTTTCGCATGTTTTATAGTAATCATGAACCACTGTAAGTGCAAATTGCACCATTGTATATCATCGAAGTATTAGTGTATGTCGCATGATGTAACAATTTACAATGCATCGCGCATTAGTATATATCACATCGTTTCCCAGTATATTGAGTATGTCGCATAGTGTAATAATCGTGGTATTATGATGAACCACGATTATTTACCTGAAGAAAATTCAAATTGTCAACCGGATCAAAAATGTCTAACGTGGCGTGCCAACTAAGCAGCCAAATGATGCCATTTTTAAATTTATAGTCTTTTTTTGGTTCAAGACCCTTCCTGAGCTTCTGAAAAGAATCACGTAGCCTCTCAAACACAACTGCAACCTAACCTATAATGGACGGCTCTTCAACCTAACCTAATAATGCTAATCAGCAGTCGCCCCCATATAAGTGGTTTGAAATTTAGACTTCATTAAATTTATATACGTTTTGTTTTGTGCTGCTGATATAATTTGTACATAATAGGTAGCAGAAGGCCCTAGCACTATTAATCATTTTTGTTCTTTTCGAAAAGAATATAATTCATTCTTTTTATTTGGGACATCTAAGCGAGGGGATGATGATTGAATATGGATTCTCCTTGTAAACAAAACTTGAAAAACTTAACCATTCCTTAAACTTTTTTCCTCTTTCTTTGTTATCAACAAATCATAGGATTGAGTCGATTGACCTTCTCTTGAAGCCGCTAAAATGGATCTCTCCTCTAGGGATTGGTTAATACCCGGTCTTTTAGCGTATTATCTTTTCCCAATTCCTTAACCTTTTTTTTCTATTTTTTATTAATAAATATATATTTTAATCTTTGATGATGCATACTTCAATCCAACGATCTGAAACCAATTATAATTTCTCGTACAGATAGGAACTGCATGCAGGTCTTTCTTTATTCTGTTCACAGTCGACGACTACATTCAGGTCTGTGCTGTCAATAAATAAATATAGCGTTAGGTGATCAGTATTCAGTACCACTCACCTCTTTTTTGATGTATTTATATATTAAGAGTCACGTTTTCACTGGTTAAATTGTGAACTTTCAATTCTACTGACCCAAGATTTGTCTTTTCTTCAACAGAGCGACAACCAAATTGGTGTTTTTCTAAGCTATACATACTATTTTATAAGTTTGGAATGTGAAAGCTAAACTCACAACCAGCTCATCCAAATTAAGAAATTATATTGAGCTACACCACTAAATGCCATAAGGACTTGGGAATCGTTACATTATATTATATAGGTTAAGGTGACAAAAGTTGTTTCCGACAAACAACTAAACAATGTTTTTAAACCCGCGGTCCGACCGGCGGTTGGACTGGTCGGACCGCCACCCGAGAGGAATTCCGGCTCATTTTTCACCAAAACTCTGTTGAGTGGTTCGACCGGCCAAAATCCGGTCCGACCACCCGGTCGGTCCTTTTCGGCTGACCCGAACCACCCGGACACTTGACCAAATCGAAAAATTCAAAATAATTTGTAATCAAATTGTAAAATAACAAGTGATTAAAAAGATAAAAAAAAAACCAACATTTTATTTTATTTGAACTTTAATTGTTATTTTATTATTTTTATTCTAAAATAAATATATTTTACTTTATATAAAAAATAAAAAATAAAAATAAAAAGTCTCTGTCCGACCGGGTGGACCGGAAATTTTCAAAAATCCGGGTCACCCTCCGGGTCGGTTTTAAAAATATTGCAACTAAATGACACTTGATAATTTCAACCACTTATTTTACGCGCCATGTCATTAATTTTTTTTTGAATCATTTATTTTACATGTGTCATAATACGTCACTATTTTTTTCATCCGTGACATGTCACTTTTGAGAAAAAAATGAAAAAAAAATGGTAGCATTCTGGTCCAAGTGTATGTAGATCAAAAGAAGATTGAAGGTGTTCAGATGGGAAACTAACAATATGCCGTGCAGATAAAATTATTGACGGACGTAACACAAATATAAAATTGATGATGTGGGTGAGCTAACTTTTTTTTTGTGTGGGTGAGCTAACTTAAGTAACCGGATAACAAGCATCACGAGTCACGTAAAATTTTGTCACCTAGTCTAAGAATTTAGAATGCCAAAATAATGGTGCGTCACGAAGCCATTTAACGTTTAACCTATTATATACTAGTAAATGTGCACTCGCGATGCGAGTACTGTTCTGTTTCAAAATCGGCAAAACGTATCGTTCAATGATTTTCTTTTTTAAGCTTTACAAAAAAAAAAAGAACGGGGTCTGGGGTTCTGGGAATCGGGGTCTGACAATCGAGTGGTCCAGGGGTCCAGCGGTCCTGGGGTCTGGTGTCCGCTGGTCCGGCAGTTCGGGATCCGATGGTCCTAGAGTCCAGGGGTCCGGTGGTCCATGGTCGAGGGTTTGGAGGTTCGACTGTCAGTTAGTCTAGGGTCGGGCGTCCGGAGGTCTGGTGGTTCGGGATTTAGGAGTCCGGAGTCAAGAGTCCGATGGTTCGGTGGTTCGGGGGTTCGACGGTCCGTTGGTCTGGGGGTCCAAGGCGAGGGTCCGGTGGTTTAGTGGGTCCGACAGTTCGGGGGTTCGGTGGTCGGGGATCGTGGTCCGGGGGTCTTGCAATCTGGGGGTCCGTGGTTTGGTGGTATTGGGTCGGGGTTTGGGGTTTGGCGGTCCGGGGTCCGCAGTCAGGGGTTTGGCGGTATGGTGGGCCGGGAGTCTAGTGTCTGGGGTCTCGGTGCTCTTGGTGGTCCGAGGTCCAGGGTTCGTGGTCCTGAGGTCCGTGGTTCGTGGTTCGGGAGTCTCGATGGTCAGGGGCTCGTGATCCAGTAGTTTAGGAGTTTAGGGGTCTAGGATTTCGGGGTAGGTGGTCCGATGTCTGTGGTCCGGGGGTCTCGAAGATCTCGGAGCCCGCGATCAAAGGTCTGTGATCCGGGGCTCCAGTGGTAAGATGAAAAGAAAACAACAATAAATCACCTAAAAAAGGGATTTCTTTTATTATAGTAAGATAAAAATTAGAACCCACGTGCTATTTTGTATTTTCCCTGATCAAATATAATGCCCTTTCTTAATACAGGGCATCAGAAAGTCTTATGAAGAATGAAAGTAAAGTAATAAATATCACGGATTGGGTTCCACGGTGGACAACCCATACCTCACTCTTTCCCCTCACTTTGGCTCGGACTCGCTCGGGCGATTTGGGGCTTCCTTCCTCCTCTGGGATCTCTCTCCCCGCAATACAATTTTCGTTGGAGCTTATTATTTTGACATTTTTAAGTGTGACACCAAACTACCTAAAAATAATATTTTATTTATTATAGTAAGATATATGGTATTAGGCCACTCGGATGCTGAGAATAGTGATGAGCATTCAGATAATTTAAATTTGAATTATTCGAATTTTTCATTATCCGAACTATATGAATTGACTATTTCATTATCGAAATCCAAATCCAAATTGTGAATATCCGAAATTCGATATCAAAAAATTTTTGGATACGGATTCGGATAATTTAAAATTTAATATCCGATTTTTTTGGATACGGATTCGGATAATTCGAATTATCCGAGTTATGTACCAAACACTCACTGCAAAAAATAAACCTCCTTTTTTCAAACGTTCCATAGTACCAAACACCCACTACAAAGAAAAATAATCAATTTTTTCACGTATTAAATGGGTTCGTGTTATCTAGAGGAATGATGCCGGGGAGGAGGGTTGCCCTGAAGTATGAGAGACTGCCAGATCATTGTTTCTATTGCGGTGGTGTGGGCCACGTTAGCAAGAATTGCAGGCAAGAAGGTCTTCCAATTGATTTGGTGAGGGTGTTCCCGATCCACGAGCTACCGTATGGCAATTGTTTGAAGACAGACCACACTCCCCAACGACATGGCTTTCAGAGCTCCTATGAGACTATGGTAGAGCCTACCAGATGGGAAGATGACGTGGGAACTAGTATGGGGAAAATTCATAAACAGCTAGTAGGCGGGAAAATTCACTCAAGGAAGCCGGAGACAGATCCAAAACATCTTACAATTGGAGTATCAACAGAACAGGCAAAGAAGGTGGCCCCTGTGAACCAGGTGGCTGTGATGGTGGTGGCCGGAGATTCTGAGATGGGCGATTGATTCTGGTGGCCGGAGATTCTGAGATGGGCGATTGATTCTGGTGGCCGGAGATTCTGAGATGGGCGATTGATTCTGGTGGATGTCAAGATCATGGAGATTGATTCTGTCACAGTGCTTCTCCCCAGAAGTGTTCGTTACTCTCCTCCTAGGAAAGAGAAACCAGTTGTTGGAAAGGAAAAAGAAGATACTGAGGAGAGTGGCAGTGGTCAAATCAGACCAGACTGTCACTGGACAGGGCAGGAGTAAGAAAAGAAAATTTCAAAAAATGCCAGCTGTCTCTATCAATAATAATAAAAAAAATAAAAAAAAAGGGGGAAGAAGCCGTTGGAGCCTCAAGAAGAAAGAACCTGAGATCGTCGATAAACAAACGAAACGAACATCACTGAAGAGGATGTTAGTGATCAACCTACTAAGAAAGCTAAAGCAGCAGCCCCTGAAGTTACGATAACCCAATTTAACTTGGGGGTGGGTGATACCATACCAATTATCTCGCTAGTGGATAAGGGGAAGAAGCCGATTGAGAAAGCTCGAGCAGAATAGGGATATTCCCAAAGGGCAATCCTATTCTCAAATCAATTCTGTAGCAGCTAAAGGAAAAACAAAAAACAGAGCTCAAAAGCTGCAGAGATGGAACTCTGAGGTGCTCAAAAGGCAAAAATGTACGAAGCAACTACAAGGCTGATTCAGATTCTCAGGAGTAGCTTGAAAAAAGAATGGGCTCTCAAAAAAATGTTGGTCAAGCTTCATCACCAGGAAGAAATCTACTGGCATCAAAGGTCAAGGATAAATTAGATCAACCACAGTGATTCAAACACAAGATTCTTCAACACTTTGGCAACACAGCGAAGGCAGCATAATGAGATCATCAGGCTAAGAGGACAAAATAGTGAATGGATGGACGATTTGGATCAAATTAAGGCCATCATTCAATCTTTTTTCAGTGATCTCTACGATTGCAAAGGTACCGAAAACCAGCACTCTTATCATTTTCTCTGTACCTATCTCTGTCTCTGCTGAGATGGCAGGGTCTTTGAGCAAGGAACTCACTGCAGCTGAGATTAAAGAGGCAGCTTTCCAAATGAGTGGATCAAAGGCACCTGGACCTGATGGTCTCCCAGGTTCATTCTATCATAAGTTGTGGCATATAGTAGGAAATGAGCTGATTAATATGATTCAATCATGGTTTAAAGATGGCTCTATCCCTACTGAATTAAATCGAACAAACATTGTTCTTATTCCTAAAACTGAGCAGCCTAAATTTGTGTAACAATTTAGAACTATTAACCTTTGCAACTTTGCGTATATTCTAAAGCGTTGGCTAATAGATTAAAACCTTGGATGTCTCATGTCATTTCTGAATCATAAAATGCTTTTATTCACAATAGATGTATCCAGGATAACATTGCAAATGAAGTTTTTCACCACTTGAGTTGGTAAGAAAAAAGAAAAGGTGCTATGGCTTTTATGATTGATCTGAAAAAAGCTTTTGACATAGTAACTGGCAATTCCTTAGGGGTGTGATGGAGAAAATGGGTTTCCCAAATTATTGGATCAAGTGTACTATGAGCTGGATTGATTCTATTTCATATTCTATCATGTTCAATGGAAATCCTATGAGTAGCTTCTCTCCTAGAGGGATTAGACAGGGTGATCCCCTATCTCCCTTCTTTTTCTTGATGATCGCTGATGCTTTGAGTCACTTTATCTCATGGAATCAATCTGCTGGTTACTTAAAGGGTCTGAAGATTAAGAGCAACAGCCCTGCCATCACAAACGTCATGTTAGGACAATCCCAACAGAAGAGTAAAATTTACCTCGAACCATAGTAACTCTTGTCGCAATTGAAACGCTGCTCCAGGTACAGCATCGCGGTAGTCTGAACGTGACCACTCTCCAGATAAATGCAACATATTGTTTCCCCTGTTATCTGTTTGCTGTGATATCAGGTATTTGGAATAACCTATTTCGCTTAACAAGTCGAAGACCTCTGCATGACGAAACAAAACTGCAACATGGAATATGGTTTGCCTTTCCTCGTTGGTCTTGTACACTATATCGGGAAGCCTTGCAATAAGTATCCGGAGGAACTCGACATTCCCGTTCTCTGCTGCAACAAATATTAGCCTCCAATGCTCCCCATCCATGTTGGATATTTCTTTGTCATCTGAGGCCACTTGATCGCAGATGTACTCGGCCAGTTCATAAGCACTTTGATGTAGATTATTTTTCTGGGCTTTGCTAGAGGTAATTAAATTCCAAACTGCTGGACACAAATTAAGGAGTTGCTTTAGATTATCAGAGTCCTCCTCCTATTAACTACGATTGCAGCAACTGGAACCAATTTAGTTTGATGGAAGATCTCAGAACAATAGAACTAACATGGATTATTGAAGCATCTGCTCGAAGCTCTAGATGATGGTACTTGAGATGAAGTTTTGGCTAAGAAGTGAGGCTTTCGTTTCAATGCGTCTAAAGCTTCCACTTTATATCCCTCTCTGCAAGTGGCAAACCACTTCCCTGTTACCAAATCCAAAGCCGTATCTGTAAAAACTCGCGTAATGGTCGTCGTACTTTCCTCCTCCTCTTTCTGAACCGAAACCACATTCCTTCCTTCCTCCTCCCTTTTTGAACAGCCACCTTCCCAAAACCCATTATTAAACCCTCTCCCTAAAATATTCTCACTTTTCCGCTTTTGTTCGTCCAATTACTAATAAAGTAAGTCTCTCCGATTTCTAATGGAAGCGACGTTGTCGTCTTCTGCGATCTGCGAGACCGGTTTCTCCAAGTAACCAACTTGAACGATCAATCGTGAGATATCGCTGTCCGCTTCGGCGTCGTTTTGTCCGTCCCGGTCAGATCCCGTTCAGAAGAGGAGTCCAATCGGGCCGGCACTCTGCGCCGACGGGGGCGGTTACACACAGTGAGGGTTCGAATGGTGCGTGCTGGCGGGCAGGGGCAGCGGTGCTGCTCAACCTTGGCGGCCCCGATACGCTTAATGACGTTTAGCCCAACCATATCATTTTAAACCATGTATTAACTTTAAGAGTAGTTTAGACATTTTCGGGTGTCGGACCAAACCAAAAAGGGAAGTTTACATTATTATAGTAAGATAAGATATATATATACAAAATACATAGAGGTAGGGTTAGGATTACAACCTAGCAATATTCAGTTACCTAATCAGACTAAAACACAACTAAACAATCCTATTCTGATTAGATACATTATCCCAATAAGATGCGATAATGGAGTCTCGCGAACGAGCCTATCGGAAAAGCCGCCAACAGTGCCAATGGGAGAGCAACACTTAGAAGCTGATACCTAAAGTAAACGAAAAGGACGGTGACAAAGGCTACCATCATCGCTGCAATTGATATGAAGAGTATTGAGTATCCGATGAGCAGCTTCATCGGGAGAGACCATTTGAAATCCTTCAGTGAGTACGTGGATGTCTGGATCGACATGAATGTCAACAGAGATGAGAGCGCGCTGATAAGGGAAATGGCATCCGACACTATGAAAATCTTGAAGGATGCCTTGTTTAAGAACATGGGGAATCCTGTGGTCTGGTCGTTTCCTCCTGGTGCTGTGAATGCTGCTGCAAAAACAACAGTGGCTACGAGGGCTGCGACGATTGTGCCGGAATCTGCAGTTTTCTTCATCCATTCTTCCCCATCCTTGATCAAACTGTTGTGGTGCTTCATGAATACATCGTCCGGGGTATACCCATATTCATTCTTGGCTTTGGCTAGGACGGGTCCGACCAACTTCTTCACACGCTGGGAATTTTTATAAAAAAATTCAATCAAAAAGTCATATTAGGACAATCCCAACAGAAGAGTAAAATTTACCTCGAACCATAGTGACTCTCGATGCAATTGAAAGGCTGCTCCAGGTACAGTATCGAGGTAGTCTGAATGTGACCTCTCTCCAGTTAAATGCCTTGTAAAATGAAAGTCACTCTTAACTAGTACACCGTCCATCCTCCTTTGTTTTAGAAACTCAATTACCTCGGAGCAAGAGATAATGCAATCAGTAATTTGACGTCCCGGAATGAATGCTGACTGCTCATTGCCGATAACCTGACCAATGATTTTCTGCATGCGATTAGCCAATATCTTTGTCACGATCTTGTATAAACTTCCCACCAGCGAGATTGGTCGAAAATCAGTGAATTTTGTTGCTCCATTCAACTTTGGGATGAGCGTAATGAAGGATGACTTCACTTGTGGAAGCATGACTGCGGACCTGAAAAAATGCTTAACAAAACTAATCACATCGTTAGAAACTATGCTCCAAAATCTCTTAAAAAATGCCATTGTGAATCCGTCCGGGCCAGGGGTTTTGTCCCCGTCGCAACCCCATACAGCATCACGAATTTCCTCACGTCGGGATCCAATTCCAGAGAATCCCGCGTCTCTGAATCCAGGGTATCGAACAGTCTTGGATCAATTGTTGGCCTTTTCCAGTTGTCATCCGAGAAGAGATTTTGGAAGTGCTTGGCCGCCTCTTCTTTAATACACTTTGGGTCCGATGTGAGACCATGATCAATCCGAATACACCCAATATGGTTCAACTGAGCCCTCATCTTTGTAGTTAAGTGGAAATACTTAGTATTCCTATCTCCAAATTCGCCCCACTTCAACCTTGAACTTTTGTCATTTAGTTATTAGTTGGATAAAACTTTTGTCACCTTAGCCTATATAATGTAATAGCGATTCCCAAGTCTTTGTGGCATTTAGGTTCTTACAAGGCATTTGATTGTGTTTCGTGAAACTATCTAGCGGACGTTTTGAAAGGCATGGGTTTTGGAGATAGATGGCGCAAGTGGATCTTTGGTTGTTTACAGGGTGCATCCTCATCTGTTCTTATAAATGGCTCTCCGAGCCGTCTGTTCAGGCTTGAAAAGGGGTTGAGGTAGGGTGACCCATTGTCACGATATCTATTCCTAGTTGCAGCAGAAGGATTAAGGCGACTGGTACGTAACGCAGCTGCTAACGACGTCATCAAAGGAGTTGGAATTCCGGGAATGGATCATGATTTGAGCATTATCCAGTATGCTGACGACACGTTACTTTTTTCAAGGGCGTCATCTAGCAGCCTTGTCAACTTGAAGCATATTCTTATGGCTCTCTCATTGGTGTCGGGGTTATCAATAAATTTCGACAAGAGCTCTATAATAGGCATCAACGTGGAGGATTCTATATTGGAGGAGGTTGCAACGAACTGGGGTTGCAAGAGACAAAGCCTACCTTTCAAATATTTAGGAGTGCCAATTGGTGCCTCAATGAAGCGGAGATGTCATTGGGAACCAATTATTGAGTTGATGGTTTCAAAACTTGCAAGTTGGAAGAGTAGCATGATGTCCTTGGGAGGGAGGATAACTACTATTAAATCTGTTATTACAAGCCTTCCTCTATATTACTTCTCTGTTTACAAGGCGCTAGTATGTGTTATTGAAGCATTGGAGAGTAGAATCAAGTGCTTTCTCTGGTCTAGAGACCCGGCAAAGAAGAGTTGGTCTTTAGTGCCTTGGTTCTATATATGTACTCCGGTAGAAAAAGGTGGAATGGGATTGCCAAGGCTAGACATAAAGAATGCTTGTTTGCTTTTGAAGTGGTGTTGGAGGTTTTTGTCAAATCCAAACGCCTTTTGGGCACGTCTCATCGCTGGTATTCATCGTGTCTCTCCATCTGGTGAGTTTCCTATGACTAGGCTGCCTTATGATACACGGTCCAAAGGGCCATGGGCAACCATCTGGAAATTGGCAAATAGCGACTCTGCCCTGGCAGCTTCTTTTCGATATAATTTACTCGCAAAGGTGGGTGGCGGCAATCAGGTCTTATTTTGGCATGACCCTTGGATATCAGCGACCCCATTGAAGAGCATCTTTCCGAGGCTATTCATATTGTCCAACCAAAAGGACGGGGTGATAAAAAATGTGGGATGTGGCCGTCCGACTCGTGGAATTGGACCCTCACCTGGCGTAGAGGATTACAAGTCTGGGAGGAGGAGTTATGTGCAGACCTATATAGATTGCTAGGAACCTCCTCGGGACCCTCGTCTGGAGTGGATTCATGGTCTTGGAGGCCTGATCCTATTGCAGGTTTTACGGTGGCAAATTTGTACTGCATTCAATTTGATGGCTTTTCTATTACTAACTCGGGCATTCTGCAGTATAAGTTTGCTAAGTTGGTCCCAACAAAAGTATGCTACTTTCTTTGGATGGCGTTGCAAGGGCGAGTCAAGACACGGGATAACCTTGTGTGCATTGGGCTGATCGATTCGAGTGCCGCTTTATGCCCACTTTGCGGCCTAGTTCATGAGTCCTCTTGTCATCTATTTTTTCACTACAACTTCATAAGCAGTGTCAGATCCCATCTGCTCAAAGCGGCTGGTATGTCTTGGTGCGTTGGTAACTCAACTCTGAGAATGATTGATGATTGGATGTCGCTCATGCAAGGTGAAGTTAAGAGGAAGCTATGGTTCATCTTACTTTATGCTTTATGCTGGTGTACTTGGAATCACAGGAACAAAGTGATATTTGATTGGATACCAGCATGTCCAGAGAAGTTGTTACATAATGTTGTTCGAACTTTCTCGGAGTGGGCTCTTTGTGCAGGGGTGTCCAACAATATCTATTATCAGGATGTGTTATTATATATCTATGCGACAGGGAGGCCACCATAGGAACCTATGTAATATGATACTCTGGATTGCTAGCATTGACAGTGTGATATTGCTATTGCAATTTTAACGTCATGATAGATTTTTCTATCGGGGTACTATTTTCCTACCACACATTTTTTCCTACGGGTTTTGGTGTGGTAGAGTTTTAATGAGGCCGGCGGTCGCAACCCAACTTGTACCATGGCGGGGGAATTTCACACTAAGTAGGATGTATATTCCATGGCGCTTATTAATATATATACTTTTACAAAAAATAATAATAACTAAATGACACCTGATAATTTCAACCACTTGAGCTATTTTATGTGTCATTAATTTTACATATTTTTTTGAAATTATTTATTTTACATGTACATCATGATACATCACTATTTTTTTTCTCTCCGTGACATGTCACTTTTGAGAAAAAAATAAAAAAAATTGGTAGCATTCCGGTCCAATTGTAGACCGGAAGAAGATTGAAGGTATTCAGATGGGAAACTAACAGTATACCGTGTAGATAAAATTACTAATGCGACGTGATACAAATTTAAAAGAGAAAAGTACACTTTACCTACCTGTAGTTTGTTCGATTTCACGTTCAGGCCGTGTGGTTTCAATTTGGTAATTTAGTCCCTGTGATTTGCTATCTTTTAGAGCATACGGTTCACTCCGGATGACCGGGCTAAAAGTGCCACGTGGCATGGAAAAATTACAAATTAGTCCTAATTATTATTTATATTATTTCAAAAACTCCCACCTTCGTTCAAAAATCTATTTCGATCAAAATCTAATTCGATCAAGCTCGGACACCCACGACGGTCTTTGGAAGAGGAGGAGAATATCAACGGGTTCTCTCTAACGAGATCACCATCCATATTCGGAGGCGACGACGGCGTCGGAACTGATACCCATGGCGACCTTGTCGGAGAGAACCCATCAACGTTCTGCCTCGTCGGAGAGAACCCGTCAACATTCTCTTCCTCCTCCAAAGACCATCGGGGGTGTTCGAGCTTGATCGGATTGGGTTTTGATTGAATTGGGTGTTTGGACGAAGGTGGGGATTTTTGAAATAATATAAATAATAATTAGGACTGATTTGTAATTTTTTCACACCACGTGGCTTGATTTGTAATTTTTCTACGCCACATGGCAAGCCACGTGGCACTTTTAGCCCGGTCATTCGGAGTGGACCGTATGTTCTAAAAGATTGCAAAGCATAGGGACTAAATTACCAAATTGAAACCACACGGCCTGAACGCGAAATCGGGCAAACCACAGGTAGGTAAATTATAATTTTTTCAATATAAAATTGAGGATGTGGGTGAGCTAACTTAAGTAGCCGAATAACGAGCATCACGAGTCGGGTAAAATTTTGTCACCTAGTCTAAGAATTTAGAATGTCAAAATAATGGTGCGTCATGAAGCCATTTAACCTTTAACCTATTATATATATACAGTGTTAGGCCACTCAGCTGCTGAGAATGAGAATAAGAGTATTTGATAATCCGAATTCGAATTATCCAAATTTTTTATTATCTGAATTAACTATTTTATTATTCAAAATCAAATAATGAATATTCCAAATTCAATATCTAAATTTTTTTCGGATACGGATTCGGATAATCCAAATTACATACCAAACACTCACTGCAAAAAATAATCCTCCTTTTTTCAAACGTCCATAGTACCAAACACCCACTGCAAAGAAAAATAATCATTTTTTCACGTATTAAAAACATCCCACTTTCAGCAGGAGCCAACCTTTCTGATTTTCCCAGCCATAACAAATGAAAACAACATAAAAGAAAAACCAAACATCAAGAACTCAATTTATCGAATTAAAAAAGAATGCCACTAAATGATTTAGTAGAACACAATACAGATGGCACAGACAATAATTTTTTGTGGTAGGCGGCTGGCTAGTTTTAGGGTTTCTTTAATGGATTCTGTGTGGTTGTTAGGACTTACGATGAGGTGAGGAGGAATTTGTAAATGGTTTTATTCTTTGTTTATTACCGTGAAAAGCCCAGCCAATGTATATGTTTAATCCCTATATTTTGAATATTCGGATAATTAAAATTTACGATTTTTTTATCTGAATCCGAATCTGAATCTGATTTCAAATCCGAATTAAAAATTTTGGATAATCCGAATCCGAAATTAAAGTTTATTTGAATCCGAAGTTAAAAAAAATTTCGAATATCAAATATCGAATAATACGCTCGCCCTAGCTGAGAATAGGTGAGCAGAACTATACTAGGCTTTCTATTAGGCCTATTGGCTCCGCAGTGGGGTGGCTGTAAGATGACACGGGCTGAATCTGGTGTTAATGTCTTATTGGGCCCATTTTGGATAGTTGGGTTGTGTAAATATCATTAGTTTAATAAAGAAATTTACCTACCCAAAAAAAGGCTTTCTCTTGAGCCTCTTGGCTCATCACTTTGGGTCGTACCATTTGTGTATTTGTGTGGTCCCCCAGGCCCAGAAGTTGTGTGTGTATACATATATATAATATAATATAAGGCAAATTATTCTCACGTCCCTGACCTTTGGTCACCCTTCTCTTAGGGTCTCTGACTTTTGAAAAATAATTGTCATGTCCCTAAGTTTTGATGATAATAGACTCCAGGGTTCCTGGCTGACGTCATCGACTCTTTTTTTCAATTTTTGTCATGAAAATATCCAAAATACCCTTAAACAAAAAATTAAAAAAATCATCTTCTTCAACCTTTGACCAAGAACACCAAAAATAAAAAACTAACCCAAAAATAAGATCAAACTAAGTAAAATCAAGAACACAACCAAGAACATCAAGAAAAAAAAATTAATTAACTAATGACCAAATTAAATTTAGGATGAACCCTTATTTTTAAAAAAAATAAGAATCTGCTTCTCCTAGAAATCGAAGTAGGCATCCCCGAAACCTCCTGCATCGACGACGCACCATTATCCAAAACCGCACCAAACATGGGGAAATGAGAGCAGAAGAAGAGAACCCAATCATGGTCATCTTGAGGGAGGACTTGAGGAGAACGGTGTCGTCGGAGAGCTTGTTGGCGGCCTTAGGAAAGAGGAGCTTCTGGGTTTGGGGTAGAGGAGCTTCTGGCATTTGTCATTGTCGCGATGGTGTTGAATTCTGGAATTTGGAATGAATTGGAATGAGTTTATTTGGTGTTGAATTGATTGACGAAGGGAAGAATTTTTTTTTGGCTATTAGTTTGATTGGATTGGTGTTCTTGGTTGTGTTCTTGATTTTTGTTAGTTTGATTTTGTTTTTGGGTTGGTTTTTTATTTTTGGTGTTCTTGTTCAAAGTTTGAAGAAGATGTTTTCTTTCTATTTAAGGGTATTTTGGTCATTTTCATGACCAAAAATGAAAAAAATAGCCTATGACGTCAGCCAAGGACCTGAGAGTCTATTATCATCAAAATTTAAGGACGGGATAATCATTTTCTAAAAGTCAGGGACCCTAGGGAGAAGGTGACCAAAGGTCAGGGACGTGAGTAATTTGCCCTATAATATCTGTTACTGTTCCGATTTACACCCAAGACGCCTTGAAATGCAATATACCTAGAACTTAAATGATATCTGATGCTGGAAAAAATCAAAATATTGCACATAAACCCAAAACTTCAAACAATTAAAAGTTGAAGACTACAACTTTCATATAAATCGAAGCCGTTAATCTCCCCAATTAGGACGCATGATTAATACTCCAATATATTTATTGTGAATTAACGATATAATTGAACGTTTTTCCACTTAATTTTACTACAATCTTTTAGAACAAATTTAATCCAGATGTAGCTTGTATTCATCATCCATCTTTTTTATAAGTAGATGAATCTATTATAAAATCTCCTGGTCTTCCATATTACTTGTAGGCCAGTCCAAATACATGAGAAATGTAATAAGAATTGCCTATCTAAGTGATTCCACGTAGAGTATTTTGTCTTGACAAAAAAACCTTAATGGAGTTTGAACAACCAAAGCCATTAAACCCAGAGGACGGTATGAAATTCGAAAATCATCCAATTTGGAAGAATCCAAATCCCCAACAAGATTGTCGAACATTTAGCATCCATATTCTGCTGTAATCTTCACGGAACTACTTGTCTCCTGATTCGCATTGCTCTATAGGTGGGCATAACTGAATTGGTAACTTTTGTGTTCCTAATTGTTAGTGTTATATTGACAGATAGTTTTTATATTGTCGTGATCAGCCTGGCCTAGGAAGACAGGCTCTATGATACCCGTATGAACTGCAGCTTGCTATTTCGGATTGTATACGAACCGTGATATTTTTACTTTCAGGTCAGTGAGTCACTGTGTAACCCTATCTATCAAATTTGCTGCTGTTAAATTTGTCTGATGTGTCGTTGTCTTTGTAAGGGCACATTCGGCAAATTGTAACAGTACATCAGGTAAGATTAAGAGCACATTGTTAAGTAGGATCAACGACACATCAAATTTCGATGGCAAAAATTTAAGAGCACATCAATTTTTATAGGCAAAAATACAAACTCATGTCACTTGTCAAAGACAAAAATACAATGGCACATCAGTTTTAAAATTCACATTAATTTTTAAAATAAAAAACAAAGGCACAAAAGTTTGTTCACCAAATTCAATCACGACAATTGAAATGCTATAACTAAACCTGGCAAAAATAACATTGGAATTGGAAATTTAATGATTTTATTTGGCTGAAATATATTTGAAATGCTAACAAACGACCAGGACAATAGGGATTTAATGATTTTGTTACGCCTCCTACGCAACTACGCTAAAGCAACGATTTCCCCCAAGCAGCAACCCAAGCCCTGTCGTCCCGATGGAAGAAACAAAGAAAGAAGGGATTTGGACAATAGGGATGGCGTTGGAAGATTTTAAATCAACACTAAAGCTACCGACCAAGTACAAGAAGCAACAACCATCCAGAAAGAAGGGATAGAGTCCGCGCGAGGAATTTTTAATTCACCTGGAGCAAAAGGGGAGAGAAAGAACGAGAGGTAAAATTGGAATATCACGTGAATAAAAGGGGAGTCATACGCGTGAAATCATGACCGTTCAAAATTTTAAATCAATGATTCATATCTCAGCGAGAAGGTGTTGTCCACCCCATGTTGTTAGCACTCAATCCGTTGCTTGCTCGAAGAGCATACAAAATTATTATCGCATTTGACCCAAAAAAAGATACTACCAAAAATCTTACCGGAAATGGGGCCTTTTGATTTTTTACTCTCAATCAAGCATTGAACCCAAATATGATATCATAAATTTCTTGATTAACTTTCTATAGTTAACCTAATTATTGGTGCCAAGATTGTGTCCCACTAGCCCATTGTCAAATTATTATTTAGAAACATAGTAAAATTTCTACTAGAAATTGGGACCCATTTAATGATTTTTTTGGTCAATTGACCCATTTAATGCTTTAATCTTAAAACAGTATTAAATTTAATATAACAATGCCTTGACTGACTTTTCATAATTCTTCAAAAAGACTTCCATAATAAACCGAAACTTAATGGCAACAAGTTGGTGCCCCACTGGTATATTTTTTAAATTTTCATTTCATTTATTATGATTTTTGTTTTGGTTTAGGCACGTACACCACAATTCCGAATTAATATACTTTGAAATTGGGTAAGACATTTAAAAGGTGGCAAAAATGTCCCAACAAATATAAAGTTGTTTTAGCTTAACTAAGAGGTCTTGATTCGTTTTGGAACGTAACACTCTCAAATACTTTTTGGGAGATCTTTGAAATTCATATCCGATTCGAATTTAGATTAGTCGGCCTAGTAAGTATCCAGATGCTAAGCTTTCTCATAAATGATATTTAAAATAAATGTTCTTTCCAAAAAGAAAAAGATCCCAATTAAATGTTTTGACCAATTGTGCGAAGTCGAAACAGTATATAAATATATATTTGCCATTTGCATAAATCTATATTCTGATTTTATAGAACAATAGGTTTTAAAAAAAATGAAGTTGAGAAATTCATGGGTGGGAGGGATTGTCCTCTTGATAGTTGTTGTATTGTCTTCCATGTTATCCACACCCGTCTTGGGTCTTTCGCGTTTTAGGTATTGTATGCTAGCTTGCATGATGGCCTGTGGGGATGAACCAATCTTCTGTTCGCCCGGATGTTTGAGAAAGTGCCAAAAAAAATCTCCTCTCGGGCTTTGTGAAATTGGTTGCTTTTCCGAGTGTGATGCCAAAGTAATCCAAGGTAACACTAATCTCTCTCTTTCTCGAGATGTTTTAGTTCTGTTAAATAAATTTTATGAGAATCTTGACACATTTTAAATATTCTATTCAGTTCGAATTTAGATTAATCTACCTAATGAATATTTTTGCCATAAAATATTTAATGAAAGTAAGATTCTTGCATTTTTCCTATTAGTATAGTGAGAAATTAGAGGTGATGTTTTATATTTGTGATATCCAGGGAGCAATTATTTCGAGTTTGATATATAGTTTCTTATTGAACATTTGGCTTTTAATACCATGTGTTAATTTTCTAATTCTTTTTAATACAGATGTAGATGAGATGTACGGATGCTTGGACAACTGCACAAATTCTAATTGCAACTCTGAGAAATTGTAAAGTCATCTCATAGAATGAGGATGAGATACTAGTTTACGCCGGAAATTCTCAATGAATAATGAATAAAAGGCCATAGAGCCACATATGTTGCAAATTTTAACCATTCCAGTTTACCACGACGTTTTTTCATAACTACGACTTTTATTACTAAAGAAAAAGAAAAGAAAGTTGTGAAATTACATCCCACTCAAATCTCACCATTAATTAAACTGATGAAGTACGGAGTTACCATAATTTTTGTATCCAATTCAAATAGTATGCGGAATCGTTTGACCAACTACCAAGTGCAACGTCAACTAAAATGGGTTGTCCTGACCGCATCAAAACTTGTGGGGGAGAATTTTATCATTTTTTGTGGAAATACCTAGCTCTAAACTTCGAAATTCGATTGTTGGCCTGGTGGGTATACAACTAATTGATTCGATAAAAAAAACAATGTACTAAAATCAACGTAGAAAGAAAAGATGTTAATGTGAGCAAGGTAAAATAAAAAAGGGTAAATTATGTTTGGGTCTTTGATGTATGGTCAAATAGACTATGCATGTAGCCATCTCCGTAGTTTGCTTTCTGATGCCGTCAATCCTTTTTTTCATTATTTTATCTTGAAATGACACCAGACTAGACCGGAGAAAATGATCAGGGACTTGGATTGCCTGGAACAAGGGTATGAAAGTCATTTCAAAGATAAAATAATAAAAAAATAATTGATGACGTGAAAGAAAAAATCTACAATATAATTTAATCAAACTACGAGAATGGCTACATACATTTTTTTGAAAAAAAAATTGCATCGTTTATTTAACTGTACCCACGGACATAAAACCTCGAATTAGTGGGCCCTTCCTTCCAAAAATAGAAAAGAAGCAGTGGGCCCTATTTACGGGCCTTTGTACTAAAAGTGCTCGGACCCAAGTTAGACCTGGTCATTGTTAGAATCTGATTCGTGATTTGATTCGATTCGATTCAATTCATTCACAATTTGGTTCGTCTAAAATTTGATCCAAATTCGTAATGAGACAAATTGAATATGGTTTAAGATTTTTACAATTCGAACCGGCAAATTGAATTCAAATTTGAGTATTGAGTTCAATTCGTGTAAATTCGATTCAAATTTATCCATATTATGTATTTTTTTAAAAATTACCAAAAAATACTTGACCGCCGCATCGTGAAGAGGGCTAACAAAGCGGTCACTCATGTTTTAATCAAATGGGCCAATTTGCATGATGAAGATTTTTTTTTGAGGAACATGATTAACATGATGAAGATTTGACTTTGGGAAGATTATCATGTTTTAATCAAATGGGCCAATTTGCAGCCGAATGTCACGATTCTAAGTCGTGGGTAGTTTCCGTTAATTTCTCCAAGTGTTTAGGCACATGATTAACATTGTTATTTCCTTTCCTCCAAAAGTGACACGTGCACATGTTGCATAGAAGTGGATGTAGTGGAAGTAGTGGCCAGTTGGAATGCTGGGTTACGTGGGAATATCCTACTCAATCATTGTATATATAGCTGCCAACTATCATGTAATGATCATCAATGAATTATTATCCCATTATTCTCTGTTCTTCCTCCCGAATATTCTCTCCCTCTCTATTTTTTTGGTAAGTAAATTAATTAATTATATATATATATATATATATATATATATATATAATTTACACCAAAGCACAAGGCCGAGACCAAGTGCAGACATCATCTCAGTGAATTTAAGAACAACACTAAGTCCTGCCCCCCAAGTCCGAAACCGAATTGGACCAGGGGAGCTCGAGAAAGTTGCATTGTTCCTGATGGAGATAATGTATGAGATAATATCTAGTCGGGTTTCTCTTCCTCGTCCACGGGGAGCACGATTTTCTCCTCCTACTCGGTTGGCGAAGGCGGGCTCCTTGGCGGCGGTGCTCGGGTTCTTTTGCAAAAATCCTCGACTGTTTATTATTTATTTTTTTTAATAGAACGAACTCCGATCAGGATTATAAACTACTTCAAAACGAACACAGCTTCGATTCTGAAGTTTTCCGGCAGGGGGATCGTTTGGAACTTTGTGAGTGGGGTAAAATTACATATTGATCCTAGATATTTTGTGAACTAACAGATTAGTCCCTTTTGGGTTGAATTGAAGATGCTTAATACTATGGTGTCTATAGTGCATATTCCTAAGATTTTGTGGAGATATATTTTGATGTTCACAAGTTTGCGGAGCTCGATAAAGTTAGATTTCTCCGGCAACGTTTGCGAGGTGATCTTATGCATCAGTGGTCCGACTTAAATCTTCGATAAAAATACTTTGTTAAGCAAAACATTTCTCGATGGCCTAAGGTAAAAGAAAAGCTGATTTATGAGTTATTTTCCCGACATGCTTACGAAGTTTGGAATGCTGTTGCTGACAAATATCGTCGCTTTTGGGAATAATATGGTCGTCAAATGACCGAGAAGTTGCATGAGATTTAAGCTAATTTGGATGATTTGAAGTAGGAGTTGGCTGAATTCTCGAGGAAGCAACGAACTGTACCATTAGAAGAAGTTGAACATGCTTTGGTCTGGGAAGAATTTGATGAATTCATTAATGACTTATTAGGTGAACCAATTTATGACTCCTATCCAGGTGAGGATGACAAGGTTGATGAAGGTGCATTTGCTAAAGATTATTTTGATGGAGAATATGTTGGTGAATCTAACACATCATTATATCCTTTGAGAGAGTTGTTTGTCGAGTCATGTGTTATTCAAGCTGCTGACATAAGGCAATATACAATTTTTATTAATACTTGAGTTATTAATGGTGAGATTGAACCCATTAGTCATAATTATTGGGTTGAGTATGTTGAGCACATAAATTTTATCAGAGTTGATAAGTTTGAGTATGTTGAGGGTTCTCTGTTGTTGAACTTATGGAACAATCTCAAAGATGCTGAAAGATCTGCTCGAAGAATTGAGTTCTTGGTCTTTCATTTGATGACTATTTTTGGTGCTCTAATTTTCAGGTATTTGTTCTGTTGGGATGAAAGATATCAAGTGTCACCACATCACTCGAAGGTGTTCAAGAGTATGAAGATCTCACACTGGTCGATCCCAACAAATAAAAGGACGAATTTCTCCAATCGAGGAAGAATAATGGAGATAATGTATGAGATAATATCTAGTTAATTATCTATAGTTTTAGATTATTATTATTATATGTTTGATTTATATTAGGATTTTAGTTAATCGATTTATTTTGGTTCTTTATAAATAGGACATACGCTTTATTGTTGTTTTAGTTGGTTGAATATTGATATTGAAAATTTAGAATTTTTCTTATTCTTGTCACTTTCCGGTATTCTTTGGAATCAAAGGATCTGGAATTTTATCATATATTTTTCGGTATTCTTGTATCCAAGTTCCCTTGCATCAGTTCTTCAACAACCAAAGTCCCTAAAGAGTTGGACCATACGGACAAACCATATTTTCATAGCCATGCCACCTTGTACGAGCCCCATCCAAATCTCCAAAGAAGAAGAGGTACTCGCCCCACAACACCAACCTAATCCTCTTTTCCTCACAAAATAGTTCTAAATCCCGCGCGAAAATGGGCATAAGAGTAGGACATGGTCGATGCTCTCATCCTCGTCACCGCACAACAGGCACAAAAAATCCCACCGCTCAAGCCTACCTCTTCGAATCAAGTTGTCTCTTGTCAGTAGCTTTCCGTGCATAGCAATCCACATGAAGCACTCTACCTTGTATGTAACTTCCCGGACCAAAGCTGAGGCACACACGAATTGCATTGTGGGCCATAAAGCACGTCGTAGTACTTACGGATTAAGTCATTGACTGAGAAGTGCACCTCCCCTTGAAACATCCAGGCTATAGTATCGTCCATGCTCCGATTTGGGCTGACCGAAAGGATCAGTTGAAAAAGCAAGTCGGCCTGTTCCGACTCCCATTCAAAGAGAGTCCTCCTCCTTTGTAGTGTCCAGCACCATTGATTATTGATCCATCGACCGCATTCATTAATTTTTTCCATTTGTTGAGCTGAGACCGAGAACAATCTTGGGAATCTCTCAATAAGGGGGCCGCCATCCCTCTCTCCTTCTTTTTCCTTCCCTTTTCTCTCCTTCCCCACACAATTCTCTTCTAATTATATCAAACCGTTACATGAAAGTGTCAAAAATTGATCAGTCGTCTCTTTTTCTATTTGCATAATACAAGAACAGAAGATGAAAATGCTTAAGATAGAAAATGAAAACTTGAGAGAAAAATTAAATTGAACAAAAAACACAATAGGAGAGTATGAATTTCTCGACTTCTTTTCTTGGTTTTTTGGCTTCTCGACTTTTGGCTTCTCGGCGTCAAGATTGGAATCTCGACTTTTTGGCTCATAGACTCTCGACTTCTGGGCTTCTTGACATCTAGGTTTCAATGGCAGTGTCATCTGGATCACGCATCGGGCATTGAACGCAGGTTAGTGGGAGGAGAACAGAGGACATGCAGTGATAAGGAATGGATGTTGCACGCCGGTTAGTGGGAAGGAGAGACATGAGGAAGGAGGGTTATAATTAACTTTTCCGTATGTTATTTGTTGGGTTTTTAAGAACTTACGATCTTTTGGGATATTTTTAAAATATAGGATCTTAAGTGTTTATTTCTAACAGAATATCTAACTATCTTTATCCGAAATTTCTACTAGAGATTGGGGCCCATTTAATGCTTTCCTCTGAAAAGGGTATTAAATTTAATATAACAATGTCTTGATTGACATTCCATAATTCTTCAAAACGACTTTCCATAATAGACCCAAACTTATTGGCAACTAGTTGGTGTCCCACTGGTATATTTTTTAAAATTTTATTTTAAATATGAAGTTGTTCTAACTTAGTTAAGATGCCTTAAGTTATTTTGGAATGCAACGCTCTTAAATATTTGTTGAAAGACTTTTGAAATTTTTATCCGAATCGAACTTAAATTAGTCGACATAGTGAGTGTCAATATACCAGGTTTCATTGTAAACTGTCCTGGCGACTATGGTCCTTTTTACAATAAAGCTTGGAGTGTCTTGGTGTATGGGTGGATCGATTCACTCAGCTATGGATCAAAGGGTGGGATTGGTAAGAAATGGTGTGTTGAAAAAGGTCTGATTTTCGATTTTTGCTGCGGTCTTTTGGGGCTTTGATTATTACGCAACAAAGTTATCTTCAATAAAGGCAATGTTGATTTCGAATTTCTCCTACATTCGATCCTCTTCCATGCCCAAGAATAATTGGGTTGGTCGAACATCTCTGCCCAGTTTGGTCACCAAGACTTCGAACTCGTCTTGTATTCCAACGGTTTGGGTAGATGCTTCCTTTGTATGCAGGGGGCTTCTTTTGAGGTCCATTTTGTCTGTGGGTTCTACTGTATTGTAGACATCTTATAGGATTCTTGTAAATACCTCTTTTTTTAATACAATTTATTTATTAAAAAAATTTATACCAGGCTTTCTCATAAAAGAAATATACAATAGATGTTCTTTCCAAAAAGAAGATCCCTATTAAATGTTGTGACATTTTTGTGCGAAGTTGAAACAGTATATATATATATACCATTTGCATAAATCTATACGCTGATTTATTAGAATAATAGATTAAAAAAATAAAGTTCAGAAATTCATGGGTGGGTGGGATTGTCCTCTTGAATTTTGTTGTATTGTCCTCCATGTTCTCCACACCCGCCTGGGTGAATCGCAGTTTACCTATTGTATGGTATTTTGCATGCTGGCCTGTGGGGATGAAATCCCCTTATGTTCGCTCGGATGTTTGAGGAAGTGTCATTATAAACCTCCTCTTCCTTTCTGGAGATGTTTCGATTGTGTTTAAAAAAATCCTGAAAAGTTCGATTCTGTTAAATAATTGTTGTAAGATATTTTTTATTTTTCAGATATTCTATCCGGTTTGAATTTAGAGAACTTTGCTCAGTGGATATCCGTATATCAGGCGACGGTAAAAGCCAAAAAATAAATATACAAAAATTAGAATGTACTAAACCTATACATAAAAATCTAATTTAAAATAACCTTTCAAAAAAATCTAATTTAAAATGTGGAATGAAAGTAAGATCCTTGCATCTTTTCCTATTAGTACAGTGAAGAATTAGAGGTGATACTTTATATCTGTGAGATTCAGGTTCTAGGGAGCACTGGTCCGATTATTTTTCAAGTTTGATATCTAATTTCTTATTTTTTTGGTGAAGATATCTAATTTCTTGTTTAACATTTAGCTTCTAGTACCAATGTGATAATTTCTAATTCTTTTTTAATATACAGATGCAGAAGAGATGAACGGATGCTTGGACCATTGCGCAAATTCTAATTGCAAGTCTTGAGAAATTGTGAAATCTCATAGATAGGAGATGACATTGTAGTTTATGCGGCAAAATTCTCAATGAATATAAATGAAATAATTTGCCGACTTTGGATCATTCATTGCCGTTTTTTGGTTGAAATTCAATAATTTTCCATCTCTTCACCTAACTTTTTGTAATTACTTTCTAATCTTTATTATATACTTTCAACTGTCTTATTTTACCAATACTTTTAAATACAATCTTGAGAATGACTTATTCTACTTTACTTTCCAGATCGTGTTCCTACAAAATAATTTCATATAAGCCATGAATGAGAACAATTGAAAATAAATGGCTCCCGGATTAATGAGTCCTGCAAAAAGAAGGGCATAAAGCATCTTACGCATCTGACGGCCCTATCCTCTAATCAAATTATCTATGGTAGGAAGTTTCAATAAAAAAAAAACTTCAAGAGAATGAACTTCCAAGAGAACATTTTAAGCTGCCTTTTAAAAGTGGAATTCTTAAACGAATTCCATAATCCAGGCAAATGTCCGCACTAAAAGACATACAAACGAACTTCCACATTTTATGCAACACATGAGCAAACTGAATTCCACAAGTAAAATAAAATATCACAGTGCAACCAATTATTAGTCGTGAATATTCTTCAAGGCTTGCCAGAACATGATCATGCCAGAACGTGAATTATCGGAAAAGCCGCCACCAGTGCCAATGGGAGAGCAACACTTAGAAGCTGATGCTCCCTAAAGTAAACGAAAAGGACGGTGACAAAGGCTACCATCATCGCTGCAATTGATAAGAAGAGTGTCAAGTATTCGATGAGCAGCTTGGTCGGGAGAGACCAGACGAAGTCCTCCAGCGAGTATGTTGATGTCTGGATGGACATGAATGTTAACAAACACGAGAGCACGCTGATGAGGGAAATGGCATCCGACACGATGAAAATCTTGAAGGATGCCTTGTCTAAGAACATGGGGAATCCTGTGGTCTGGTCGTTTCCTCCTGCAAAAACCACAGTGGCTACGAGGGCTGCGACGATTGTGCAGGAATCTGCAGTTTTCTTCATCCATTCTTCCCCTTCCTTTATCAAACTCTTGTGGTTCTTCATGAATACATCGTCCGGGGTATCCCATATTTATTCTTGGCTTCGGCTAGGATGGGTCCGACCAACTTCTTCACACGCTGGGAATTTTTATCCATAAATTCAATCAAAAAGTCATATTAGGACAACACTGAAGACTTTTAATGAGTGACAGACAAGATCTGAAATACTATAATAATTCATTCAAGTGCAAACATACTTGAATACAATCCAAACTAACTGAAAAGTTAAAATTTCTATTCATGATTCTATGTGCTGCCACTAACAAAAAATCTAGCACGTAAATGGCATTTAGCTTATGCTAGTATATATGTCCTAGAGACAATCCTAGTAAGGACATTGTACTTGATCACATTTAGTTATTTCGTATTATTGATTTATAATACTCGGCATTACACTTATTGAATATATTGTTTGATTGTTTGCATATATTTATGTTAGTGTTCCCATGAACTAATATTGTCATTAAGAGTGTGAGACCTCAGATGACCATGAACATGGTTCTTAAATAGCCACAATCAATGATCATCGAGAATGGGATATCGATGATGCGATTGAGATTGGTGTGCGATCTGCATCATATCCTTGGAGGATGTAGTAGTTCTCACAACTACGAAACACTAGGTATTTCATGATAGATGCACAGATACTTTAGAGAGTATTGGCATATCCGACCGATAAACCATTTGGTGTATTCTATTTACGTGTCTATGAGAATATCGGTTTGTGAAGTGGTGTAATAGTCCTCTGACTTAAGGTCAATACGCACGACATGTACAGAGTGATGGGCTTTGACCATGACCAACGCTTGCACTATTGACGGGGTAGATACGGCATGAGTCAGGTACATCACGAAGTATATGTGCGTGGTAGTTGAGCCAAGAATAGGATTCATTCCTCAAATAGACTTGGAGAGAATACTTGGCTTCTCATAACTAATTGGATCGTTAGTCATTGGCCAATGTACGTCACTTTTGAAATGGTGTCCAAAGTGACAATATGATCAATTAGTAGAATGAGATAATATGATTAAGTTATTTGAATAGACATTTAATCATGTTCAAGACTTAATCGAGTATTCGCGAATGAAATGACCGTATCACTGTGAGCTTCACATTACAGTTAGTTGCAGTATCCTCGCAACGTACCTCATATATTGAGTTTGTCTGGTCTATTGTCTAGGGTTCGACTAAGACCGTTAGTTTGACTAATCACTTGACATGTGAGGGCTTATGGGTCACACAACAAGTAGTCTTTGTTTACGAATTGAAGTTGGTTAGATTAAATATTGATTTGATCAAGAATATTTAATCTATAGAGAAATATTGTAATTCTATTAGATAGAATTGTAGTTGTTTAATTAAATTAGATTTAATTAATATATAGTAAAATTAATCAAATATTGGACAAATTGATTGGATCAAGAAAATGTTAATCGGACCTCAAGGACCAACGGCCAATTAACGTGGAATTGTTAATTGGGCCTCAAGGCCCACAATGGTGATTAACGTGGAAGCCAAGCCAAGGGCTTAAGCTTGTAGTCCACGAAAATTACTCCTAATTAGGTTAGGAGTTATTTAACAGTTTTTCTATATATACATAAGGTTCTAGGGTTGCTGTACGTAAGAATCAACCTAGACACAAAATATATTTCTCTAGTTTCTTCGATAAAGAATTCTCCTAACGAATTCTCGAAGATATCAACTGTCAAGGGGTTTGTAGACGAGGACTACGTGGATATCGTAGTTGAGGATCGACCTGCAACGCACTGTAAGTATCCTCTAATAATGTTGTTTATTTTATGTTATACTGCCATGATCAAGTTCATTGTTGGTAAAAAAATTTATCTTCCGCTGCTTCGAACCTAGAGTTCGTATTTATAAATTCCAACAGCATAATGATACAAGACATAAAAATAAATTGTCGGAGGTTCATGGTTCAATCCTTTTTAGGTACAAACCAAATAATCTTCTAAATGTGGATATGGTCCATACGGAAGGTTAGCGCCAATAACAAAGTTCAGGCAAAATTGTACTGGCATGCATAATCAAACGTAAGTCCGCCTCAAGACTCAATTTTATGTTTTTGACTATCCCAACAGAAGAGTAAAACTTACCTCGAACCATGGCTGCTCCAGGTACAGCATCGAGGTTGACCGCTCTCCAGCTAAATGCGACGTATTGTTTCCCTCAAGATCTGTGTACTGTGCAATCAGGTACTTGGAAGAACCTATTTCGCTTAACAAGTCGAAGACCTCTGCACGACGAAACAAAATTGCAACATGGAATATGGTTCGCCGTTCCCAATTGGTCTTCGATACTACATCGGGAAGCTTTTCAATAAGCATCCGGAGGAAGTCGACGTTCCCGTGCTCTGCTGAAACAAATGTTGGCATCCAAAACTTCCTATTCATGCTGGATATTTCTTTGTCATCTGAGAGCACTCGATCCCAGATGTACTCGGCCAGTTCATAAGCACTTTGATGTAGATTATTTTTCTGGGCTTTGCTAGAGGTAATTAATTTCCAAACTGTTGGACACAAATTAAGGAGTTGCTTTAGATTATCAGAGTCCTCCTATTAACTACGATTGCAGCAACTGGAACCAATTTAGTTTGATGGAAAATCTCAGAACAATAGAACTAACATGGATTATTGAAGTATCTGCTCGAAGCTCTAGATGAAGTATTGGCTAAGAAGTGAGGCTTTCGTGCCAATGCGTGTAAAACATCCACTTTATATCCCTCTAAGTAAGTAGCAAACCACTTCCCCGTTACCAAGTCCAAAGCCGTATCTGTAAATGCAGATTTAAGACCATTAGTCTAAATCGGGTGAATGTTGAATATAAACAGAACTAGACAGGAGATTAGAGGTACTTCATTAGGAAAGGACAAGATGGTCGGGATCAAAGAATGATAACCCTCACCGTACATATCAGCATCAATTAAAGCAACAAGCAGGCGGGGGCAGTCGTCATTTTCATGTAGATCCTTGCAGACTCCGTACAGGTAGGTCACTATGTCCTTGTGGATTAACACAGTGGCATCAAAGATTGGCAGCCTGCAGTGATTCTTTAACGTTGCCAAGCTCGTGTTCTGTCCTACAATGGCTTCAACAAGTGCCCTTTTCCCAGATACAATGGCGAAGAGAAGTGCAGTGCTGCCTTGTGAATCTTGTCGGTATAGCCCATCGCCGCCCAATTCCCGGATCCACTCTCGCGCAAATTGGGTTTGGCCTGCCAGTGCTGCAATGTG
Source organism: Hypericum androsaemum (assembly GCA_963995505.1). NCBI lineage: Eukaryota > Viridiplantae > Streptophyta > Magnoliopsida > Malpighiales > Hypericaceae > Hypericum > Hypericum androsaemum. Next base: position 428,480 of record OZ023196.1, read on the forward strand.
AAGAGCAGTCTGCCTTCGGACATTGATCGGAGCATCAAAGGATAGCTTATTAGTTTGGTATATCCTTTTTGCAGTGTTCCAGTCTCCGTTATTTGCCGCTTTATAAATCGCATACCTCACTCTGGCATTTGACTCCAACAAGTCGTGCCCTTCTGATATAACGGAATCATTTATCAGCTAATTTAGTCACGCAGCGATATAAGAATTATTTTGGAAACACAATTTTCAATCATTTGAAATTTCAATGACAGACAGAGAAACTAGAACAAAAGTTCATCGAAATCTAAATTTATCTTCCCATACAATCCTAGGATACTACTACGATACTATTTTCTAAAACTGCAAATTGGTCCTTAAAATAATAAAACAGTCAATTAAGACCCAAGAAGAATGAATTCAATCAAGCATCACCGGCGACATTTTTGACTCCCCATGCAATTTCCTTCAGAATAGGCATATTAAAACCCTTTTTTTTTCAAGGTATCGACATGTCATCTCATTCACCGTATCATTTAGTAGCCAAACTATACGAATAGATGAGGAAGGAAAACTAAATATGTTGTTCTATATTATATTTATAGAAAAATTTGAAATGCAAAAATCATTTAACAATTATAACAATTAAAAACTCAAGATTTTGAAAACGGTACATGTTTCTTGGTTTTCATGACATATGTTAGAATCATATCATCATATAATTAAGATATTATCTAGTTAGCTATGTGTATATGCATTTCTGTTACCATATCCAAGATTATGTTATCTCGTTGGTTCTGAATGTTCTGAACATTAGTGCTAGCCTGGCAAGAACGATGATCAAACACCCTACTCTGTACACATATTTTTCAGAAAGAGATTTCTTGAAGCGGTCGCAAAAGGGTTACGTTTGCCATTAAAATCTTTCGCACTTTGAATGATGACTGAATCTCCATCAAAGCCGATGACGACGATATTGTTTGGCAGCTCTGTGTTGCTCCCTGCATCCAATCCCCATCCTCTGATTGAGATTGAGGTTCAGGTTCAGATTCAGATTGAGATTGAGATTCATGTTGCTGATTAGTCTGGGGCTGGGTTTGTCTTCCATCAACAAGATCTTTCGCACTTTGAGTGACGACTGGATCTCCAGTAATGTCAATGCTGACGATTTCACCTTGCAGCTTTGTGTTGCTCCCTACATCTGATCTTCCACCCCCTAATTGGGACATAGCGACAAGATGCCTTCAAATCTTTTGAATGTCGGGCATAGAATCACGCCGCTGGATCGTCTCAATCACTACCATCGAATTCCTCTTTTTTTTTGGTTAGTAATTGTACTTTCACTGCTGTGGACCGGCTTTCATAAAGCACCTTTTGGCACGGGAAAAAATTCTGAAATAAGTTCGACAATGAAACTCTTCAAGCAATGATCTTATCTATGTCATTTCTCATAGAAAATCTCATTTCTAACTGGAATACAAAAATTGAGCTTTTACCTGGTCTAATCGACAACAGGGAGTAGAATCTGGGAAGGACCAGGAACAATGAATGGAGAGTCAAAAGATGGGTGCCGCCTTCCAATAAAAGAGGGCTGGCTCTATCAGGGCAAGTCAGCTGAAGACCGTGATTGATGAGTGGGTAGGTGGCTTAGGTCCACCTCTCGCCCAGTGGAAGTAATGAGGCGTTTCTCCCCCCTGAATGAAGAAGTAGTGGGCCCAATGCATGACTTGGCTTATTGATTCTGGTTGCTGCGATCACATGACCTCTAATTCAAAACTTTGCTCGTCGTGCCTCAAATGCTCCTACTATCTCTACAGCTAATGGGTCTACTATGACTCTTAGTTATACTAATCGACTCGAACTCTTTCCATTTCAGACGTTTCTCTTGTCAAAAACCTCATCTTTCTTTAAATTGACTTTTATGTTGGACAACTTTGTGATCTGGGCTTTGAGATTCACTTCTCCTGTGGTGTTATACAGGATCTCTGTTTTCCATTTACGTGACGGGGGTCCCGTGGTTCCTATTCCGCCGACTTTCCTTATTATTTTTTTAGTGCTTCGACCCGAAGCGAGAGCTTTGCGCATTTTCAGTGGATAAGATGGCTGTGCTCCAGCTCACTCAAGAATGGGACGGCAGTGGTCCGTCGGCAAGCTCGTTCTTATTTTGGACGCAGTACATTGGAATCCTGAAGCAATGAGGCGTATATGATAGCCGGTCTCGCATCCCAGTGCCAGTAGCTGGGAAAGGGTTTCCGGGAAAGTAAGTCACTATAATATGGTATGGGGGCAGGTAATTTGGGAGGAAGAAAGTAGAAACTACACCGGATTGGTAATCTGAGTGAAGCCATTGGCTTTCAAGTCCCGCATCTATCTATGCCCGAGCCCGAGTTTGAGAAATCTCCAATTAGGAAGCACGGGAAAGAACAGGGGTGCAAGTCAACGTGCATGTTAGTTGATGCAAGTCATCATCGATCTGAGTACGTTAAGCAAGTATAATCATCTTAACAATTAAAGAAGCCTAATCATCTTAACAATTAAAGAAGCCTAATCATCGTATATTATTAAGTGGTCCCAGTAATAGGCACTGTCGTGATGAGTCCGAACTGAAAAGACCAATTAAATAGGCACTGTCGTGATGTGCATTGCTCATTCTTTAATCTTGTGATCCCCATGGAGCCCTCTCTTCCTCCCCTTTACCTTCCTTCCTCCTATCTTTAATTGCATTACCAACCCTTCACCTACCTTTGCTTCTTTGCCATAACCATCCTCACCTACCACTCTTCCCCTTTCTACCCAGCCTTTAACCTTCCCATCGACCCCACCTCGTACCCAACATTAAATTTCCACTTGCAGCAGACAATTCCCACTTTTTCCTGTTTTACATTGGACATTGATCATCATGGGGTCTGATCTTGACCAGACCCACTTGCTTGCCGAACTTCTCAAGGAGACAAGCCTCCTTAAACATGGCCCAGATATTTGTTTCGATCCGGTTGATGCTGACGAGTTCGGTGATGTTGATAATGAACTCATCCTTGTGGGAAAGCTTCTCTCCCCTCGCCCCTTCCGGATTCTCTCGGTCAAAGCTAGTATTATTAGGTCTTGGGCTCTCTCTCCCCAGGACCTGGAGATCGGTGAACTGATGCGGAATGTGTTTTCATTCTCAACAACTCTGCTTCAAGTCCATGTTCATGGGCTCCCGAGGAACTTGATTAACCGGGCAACGGCGGAGAAGATCGGTCGACAATTCCGTGGTCTCCTCTCCTCTAACGAAAAAGACCTGGCCCGCCCTGGTGTAGGTTCGGCCTTACGTCTGAAGATTTGGGTGGCCGTTGATCTTCCACTTCCCACGGGCTTCAGTATTTCCCGTGGCTCTTTGGACCCGTGGCAAATTTCCTTCCGTAACAAGGATAAAAAACGGAAACAGTAATTTGTGGATATAGCAAGGGCATGAGAGCAATTTTGATTAAAATAAGGGTAAATTATTCAAAGGCCCCTAGTATTTGGTATATTTTACGCTCGCCCCCCTGTATTCCGATAATCGATTAAAAACTCCCCGAGGTTTGGTTTTATTATACTCTCAGGCCCCTCGCTGACATCAGCGATCAATTTTCTATTTTTTTAATCCTGAAATAACTATTCTATCCCTATAGTTGTCTCCTACCTTTCCTCCGGCGACCCTTCATCATCTCTGGCCACCCTCCGGTCAATTTTCCGGCGACCCTTCATCTTCTCGGCCATCTTTTCGACAAACAAAATCACAGTATCATCATCCTCATCGGAATCAAAGAAAATCACAGCATCGTCATCCTCATTGGAATCAATCTCGTTATTCTCCTTGCAATGGAAAAAAATCTGAAAATGAATACCAAGATCCAAAACCGACGTCGGCCTCCCCATCCTCTAAATGGGTGACTTCTTGCTCCTTCACGAGTTTGGCTCAACCCTTGTTGTTCCACCGCTGGCCTGACCAAGAGACTTCGTCTCCTTCTCCGTCCCGGTCGGATTAAAAAATCCCAGCGAGTCCCTCCTCCTCGTCTTCCTCCCCGCCCGCGCCCAACCCCTACGACGTCGTCTGCGCCTTGTGCGGTCCCGAGGAAGGTATGGTTGTACTTGTCTGCAACGTCTACAAGCACGGGTTTCATCTCGCGTGCGTCGATTGGGTGCCGACGGCGGAGTGGCTCTGCTCGGAGTGGCTCTTCCGCCCACGGTGGCCGACGCCGGTTGTGTTTTTGACGGTGGGGGAGAAGAGGAGGAGAGAGAATGATCGGATTAAAAAAATTAATTTATATTTATTTTATGAGGGTAGAAAAGTCATTTCCTTGAAAAAATTGATGATGTGCCATAACATGCGAGCTCACTCAAATAGTCGGATAATGAGCACCACTTGATTGTGAGTCGAGTAAAATTTTGTCACGTACACCTAATTTAGAATGACAAAATAATGGTGCGTCACGAAGCCATTTAACCTTTAACCTAGGCTGCTGAGAATGTCTTTTTTTGAAGGATGCTGCTGTGAATGTCCGGAGAGTCAAAACTATACCAGGCTTTCTATTGGGCCTCTTGGCTCATCACTTTGGGTCGTAGATTTTTTGCATTTGAGTGGGCCACTTAGGCCCAGACGTTTTGAATTAGATGAGCAGCAATATTGTTGATGTTCCAAAAAGGAATTAGATGGTATATATATGTATGTACATGTATATATATGTATGTACATAAGTTACTGTTCCGATTTACCCACAAGATGCCTTGAAATGCAACATACCTAGAACTTAAATTAAATCTGATACTGGAAAAAATGTAAATATTGCACATAAACCCAACACTTTAAACAATTGGAAGTAGAAAACTACAACTTTTATATAAATAGAAGCTGTCAATCTCCCCAATTAGGACGCATGATTTATACTCCAATATATATTTTTTGTGAATTAACGATATTATTGAACGTTTTTAACAACTTAATTTTACTACAATCTTTTGGAACAAATTTAATCCAGATGTAGCATGTATTCACATTTATCATCCATATTTTGATAAGTAGATGAATTTATTATAAAATCTCCTGGTCTCCCATATTACTTGTAGGCCATTCCAAATACATGAGAAATATAATAAGAATTGCCTATCGAAGTGATTCCATGTAGAGTATTATGTCTTGACAAAGAAGCTTAATGGAGTTTAACAACCAAAGCCATTAAACCCAGAGGACGGTATGAAATTGGAAAATCATCCAATTTGGAAGAATCCAAATCCCCAACAAGATCGTCGCACATTTAGCATCCATATTCTGCTGTAATCTTCACGGAACTACTTGTCTCCTGATTCGCATTGCTCTATTGGTGGGCATAACTGAATTGGTAACTTTTGTGTTCCTAATTGTGAGTGTTATATTGACAGATAGTTTTTATATTGTCGTGATTAGCATGGTCTATGAAGACAGGCTCTGTGATACCCGTTGATATTTTGGATTGTATACAAACCGTGATATTTTTACTTTCAGGTTATTGAGTCGCTGTGTAACCCTATCTATCGAACTTGCTGTTGTTAGGTCCTCGAAAAGAAACAACACAAAAGAGAGAAAATGAAGCTCGTCTATACCTACAGCTTCAGCTTCAGCTTCAGGCCCCTCTAACATGGAAGCTCACGTGGTATTCAGACGATAACTTTGTGACCCTTTTGAAGGCGATTCATGCGCGAATGTTTTTAAATTTGTAACCCTATCTATCGAACTGGCCTGATGTGTCGTTGTCTTTGTAAGGGCACATCCTACAAATTACAACAGCACATCAGACAAGATTAACAGCACATTAAGTAGGACCAATGGCACATCAAATTTTGATGGCAAAAAACGTAAGGGCATATCAATTTTTAAAGACAAAGATACAAGGTCACGTCAGTTCTCAGAAACAAAAATACGATGGCACATCAATTTTGAAATTCACATTTATTTTTAAATAAAAAATACAAAGGCACGTAAGTTTGTTCACCAAATTCAACCACGACAGTTGAAATGCTAACTAAACCTGGCAAAAATAACATTGAAATTGGAAATTTGATGATTTTGTTCGGCTGAAATATAATTGAAATGCTAACAAACGCCCAGGACCTAGCACTAGACGCCTCCTACGCAACTACGCTAAAGCAACAATGTCCCCCAAGCAGGAACCCTTGTCGTCCTGATGGAAAAAACAAAGAAAGAATGGATTTGGACAAAAGGGATGGAGTTGGAAGATTTTAAATCAACACTAAAACTACCGACCAAGTCCAAGAAGCAATAACCATCCAGAAAGAAGGGATAGTGTTTAGGGGTGTGCAATCGGTATTCGGTATTACCAAATTTTTTTTGGTATTCGAGAGTTCGGAATCGAGAGTTTGGTATTCGAGAGTTAATTCGGCAGGATTTTTGTGCAAATTTCGGTAATTTCGATATTCGGGATTGGTTTGGTATATACCGGTATTATTTTGGTAATACCAAAAATCCCAAAGTACTAAAGTGTAAGTTTATCAAATTATATATATGAGAAAAAATCACTCCCCCAGCCCCATTCCCACTTCCAGAGAACGCCCCCCTCCTCTCTCTCCTCCCCTCCCCTCCCCTCCCCTCCCCCTCCCCCCAAAAAAATCCACCAGCATCGACTTCAGCCTCTCTCCGACTGGCCACCACCACCGTCGTGGCCACCAACACCATCGACGCGGGTGCCCCCACCTCTCGCCCCTCTCCCAACTCTAAATAGATTAGGATTTCAAATTTGGAAAAATAATTTAGGGTATTAAATTTGGGAATTTTTTACCTCTTAGCCTTCCATTCCATGTGTATTACTTTCGTTGATGCTTGCTTCTTGTTGTGATGCCTTTTGTTTGAGAAGAAGAAGCGTACTTGCTTGTGATTATCTTGGCATTTTTTTTTAGGTTTTTTAAAATAAACTTGTTTAGAACTAATACAAGAAAAATTTGGTATTTATGGTATATCCTGAATAATACCGAATTTAATTCGGTATCATACCGAATACCGAAATAAATTTTGGGATCGGGATCGGTATTGATTTTTTTAGCATTTTGGTATTTGGTATTCGGGATCGGGATATCCCGAATGCTCACCCCTAATAGTGTCCACGCGATGAATTTTTAATTCAAAATTGGAGAGAAGGAGATAGTGTGCAGAAGGGGAGAGAAGGAGCGAGTGGCAAAGCATCCTAGTCGCGAATGAACTAATCAGCTACCTGAAGGACAATAAGCTTGAGGGATTCTTAATCAAGCTAGACTTCAAAAAGGCCTTTGATACAGTTGATTGGGGCTATTTAGATGACGATATGAGTTCGATGGGTTTTGGTCTCAAGTGGAGGAATTGGGCTAGATGCTGCCTTCACTCATCTTGTGCTTCTGTCCTAGTGAATGGGAGCCCGACCGATCTGTTTGATATCCAGAGAGGATTGAGGCAGGGTGACCCTTTGTCACCTTTCCTTTTTGTCATTTCCGCAGAGGGATTGAGGGTACTCATCAGGAAAGTAGCATCTTTAAATGAAATTTAGAGGTGTTTCGATGCCAGACAGATGCCAACACCATCTACTTCAATTCGCAGATGACACTATATTATTCGTAGCTAATTGTCCACAAAGTTTGAACAACTTACTCACTATCATTTTTGTCTTTGGACTTATTTCTGGCCTGGCCATAAATAAGTCTAAGACCGCTCTGTAAGCCATCAACGTGGCTGATGAGAGGATGATCTTAGCTCAGAACATATGGAATTGTAGGATGGACAAGCTCTCTATGAAGTATCTTGGCCTTTCCTATGGGTTGTAATATGGGTAGAATCTGTCACTGGAGACCTGTATTAGATTCAATTGATGCCAGGCTTGCCAATTAAAAGGGCAGCCTCCTTTCATTGGGCAGGAGAGTCACCATTATCAGGTCGGTCTTTTGTGCCTTACCTACCTATTTCATTTTGATCTATAAAATCCCTGCTGGAGTCATTAAAGAAATAGAGAAAAAGCTGCATCAATTTCTTTGGTCGGGTAATATAGAAGTTCGCAAGTCCTCTCTTGTCAAGTGGGAAAAAGTGATGTGGCCTAGGGCATGGGGAGGTTTGGGTCTGGAAAATCATATGCTTAAAAATAGATTCCTTCTCTTGAAGTGGATCTGGAGATTCATAGTGAATCGGGACTCTATTTGGCCTGCAACTTTATCTTGTTAATATGAATTCTCTGCCAAAAGCTCTATTGACTACCCTGAAGGATGTTTCAAAGGTAGTTCTTGGGGTGGAATCTGTGGTGTTGCAAAGGAGGCCACTTCTAATCTCTTCTCTGCATGTTTCAAATTAAGACTTGGGGACGGAGAGAGTTTTTTCTTCTGGACTGATAAGTGGTTAGGGGAACAACCATTAGGAGACATCTTTCCAAGTTTATTCTCTACTTCTCTCCAAAAAAATGCCAAAGTCAAGCAGTGTTGTACCAGAGACGAGCTGCGATATTGCTGGCAGCTTCTCTGATGGCGAAGCCTAAGGGCTTGGGAGGAGGAAGAAGAGATTCGCCTCCTACTTCTTTTGGATCAGGTTGTCTTGATGGATATTAAGGAACTTTTCGATCAGGTTGTCTTGATGGATACTAAGGACAGAATTTCGTGGGGGGATGGAGGAGATGATGAGTACACTACAAGAAATATGAAGCTCAAGCATCACAGTTCCAGCAATCTTCAACTGCAACTTGAGTTAAATCAGATTTGGTCCAACACGATCCCATTTAAAATCCAATGCTTCATGTGGTAGGCACTGCAAGACAGGTCGAGTACTAGAACTAATCTTATCAGAAGGCTGCAACTTGAACCTTGGGACTGTCTATGCTCGCTCTGTGGGGAGGAGGACGAAACAAGCTTCCACCTATTTTTCAATTGCAAACTTATGAGACACATTTGGAATTTCTTCGTGAAGCTGATAGGTGCTAGTTGGTGCGGGGGACCAAATGTTGGAAACTATCTTACTCACGGGATGGGGCTAACGCACATAAATCAGCTAAAGGACTTGTGGTTCTTTATTTTTGGTGCTTCAATGTGGGGCATTTGGAATCACCGGAACAAAGTAATTTTTGATAAGCAGTAATCAATGGTCTGCCTCTTAGAAATTTGATCATTTACCACACGCAGGAGAGGATTTGTTGGGCAGGGTTGCTTAAAGGGAACTGTAACCAGAACTTCATCCTTCTGTTGGAATCAACCATTGATGGCGATTAGTTTTTGGGCGGCCTATTGTTCGTTACTACTCTTGGGATGGAATATGGTAGAAGGTTTTGAGCTTCTTCGGTATTCCATTTTTGCTTGTAAATGGTAATAGGAATTTCTTGTATTGGTGTGCTCCGATAGCGAGCTTGTTCGCTATCTCGCTTTTTTGTATTCTGTACATTTTCTTATACTAATGAGAATGAAAGTCTACTTATAAAAAAAAGAGTGAGTGGCAAAATTGGAATACCACATAAATAAAAAGAGAGTTATACGCATGAAATCATAACTGTTCAAATTTTAAATCAACGATCCAAATCTGAGCAGGATGATATTGTTCACTCCATATTATCAGCACTCAATCCGTTGCTTCGTGCTTGCTCCTGGAGCATACAAAGTTACTATCACATTTGACCAAAAAAAGATTCTACCAAAAATCTTACTGAAAATGGGGGCCTTTTGATTTTTTACTCTCAATGGAGCATTGAACCCAAATATGATATCATAAAGTTCTTGATTAACCTTCTATAATTAACCTAATTATTGGTGCCAAGATTGTGCCCCACTAGCCCATTGTCAAATTATTATTTAGAAACATATTAAAATTTCTACTAGAAATTGGGACCCATTTATATTTTTTTTGGTCAATTGACCCATTTAATGCTTTACTCTCGAAATAGTATTAAATTTAAAATAACAATGTCTTGACCGGCTATCATAATTCTTCAAGACGACTTCCATAATAAACCCAAACTTAATGGCAACAAGTTGGTGCCCCACTTGTATATTTTTTAAAATTTTATTTCATTCTAGTATACCAAATTATGATTTTTTGATTTCGTTTAGTGACACAGTTCTAACTAATCTAACTTGAAGTTGGGTGAGACATTTAAAATGTGACAAAGATGTCTTAACAAATATGAAATTGTTCTATCTTAACTAAGAAGTCTTGATTCATTTTGGAACGCAATACTCTTAAATACTTGTTGGGAGACCTTGAAACTCTTATCCGACTCGAATCTAGATTAGTCGGCCTAGTAAATATCCAGATGCTAGGATTTCTCATAAAAGATATATAAAATAAATGCTCTTTCAAAAAAGAAAAAATCCCAATTAAATGTTTTGACCATTTGAGCGAAGCCGAAACAGTACATAAATATATATTTACTATTTGAATAAATCTATACTCTGATTTTATAGAACAATAAGTTTAAAAAAAGAAAAAAAAATGAAGTTGAGAAATGCATGGGTGGGAGGGATTGTCCTCTTGATAGTTGTTGTATTGTCCTCCATGTTATCCACACCCGTCTTGGGTCTTCCGCGTTTTACGTATCGTATGCCAACTTTTTTTCCGGTGGACAGGTTTTGTTTGCTATCTTGCATGATGGTCTGTGCGGATGAACCCCTCATATGTTCGCCCTCATGTTTGAGGAGGTGCCGTAAAAAACCTCCTCTTAGGCTCTGTGAAATTGGTTGCTTTTCCGAGTGTGATGCCAAAGTAATCCAAGGTAACATTCCTCTCTCTCTTTCTCGAGATGTTATGAGTATGTTAAATATTTTTATGAGAATTTTATCACATTTTAAATATTATGTTTTGGTCGAATTTGGATCAGCTTACCAATATTCGTATACAAGGTGGTCGTAGAAACCAAAAAGTAAATATACAAAAATCAGAATATAATAAACCTATAAATAAAAATCTAATTTAAAATAACCTTTCAAAAAAATTTAATTTAAAATATGAAATGAATGTAAGATCCTTGCATCTTTTCCTATTAGTACAGTGAAGAATTAAAGGTGATATTTTGAATCTGTGAGATGCAGGGGCTAGGGAGCACTGGTCCGATTATTTTTCAAGTTTGATATCTAATTTCTTGTTTTTTTTAGTGAAGATATCTAAATTCTTATTTAATATTTAGCTTATAGTACCGTGTGATAATTTCTAATTCTTTTTTAATATACAGATGTTTCGGTTTTGTTAAATATTTTTATGAGAGTTTTGTCACCTTTTAAATATTCTATGCAGCTCAAAATTTGGACCAGTTTACTTAGTGGATATTCGTATACGAGGCGGCGGTAGAAACCAAAAAATAAATATACAAAATTTAGAATATACTAAACCTATGAATAAAAAAATTAATTTAAAATATTGAATGAAAGTAAGATTCTTGCATCTTTTCCTATTAGTACAGTGAGAAATTAGAGGTGATGTTTTATATTTGTGAGATCCACGGAGCAATTATTTCAAGTTTGATATATAGTTTTTTACTGAACATTTGGCTTTTAATACCATGTGTTAATTTCTAATTCTTTTTTAACACACAGATGCAGATGAGATGAACGGATGCTTGGACCACTGCACAAATTTTAATTGCAACTCTAAGAAATTGTAAAGTCATCTCATAGAAAGAAGATGACATAATTCTTGAATAAAAGGTCATAGAGCCACCTAATCCTTGGAAAACCAGAGGTTATCATTTCAAGAGGCTCATACGTTGCAAATTTTAATCATTCCATATTACCACAACGTTTTTTTTTCATAATTATGACTTTTATTACTAAAAAGAGAGAAAAAAAAGTTGCATAAATACATCGCACCCAAATCTCACCACTAGCTAAAACGCACGCGGCCAGCTAAATGGTACTAAAACTAACCTCCGATTAATCCACAATCCGAATAGTCAAGAAGGGACTTCCCCCAACCAATAGGCCAAACAAGCGCACATACCAAGACGTGACTTTTATTACTAAAAAAAGAGAAAAAAAAGTTGCAGAAATACATTGCACCCAGATCTCACCAATAGCTAAAACGCACACGGCTAGCTAAATGATACTAAAACTAACCTCCAATTAATCCACAATCCGAATAGTCAAGAAGGGACGTCCCCCAACCAATAGGCCAAACAAGCGCACATACCAAGACGTGAATTTTATTACCACAACTTTTAGAACAACGTTAATCCAATATAATATTGTTCGACTCGAAATATAAGAGTTCAAAAAAAAAATCTGTTGTAGCTTGTGTTAACATTTAGCATCCATATTCTGCTGTAAATCTTCTCTTCTCAAAAATCCTCTCCCTTGCTTTAGTTGCCTGCAAGAGGATTTTCATTTCATGTCACCTGGCTATGGAGTAACAAAGAAATCAGCAATTAAGGAACACACATATATATACCTGTTTTTCCAAACTAGTGCAACTGGTTATAATGGACAGCAACACGTTTTGCAAGAGGGAACCAACTTGGATACCAATCCAAAGGCCTCTCCCTCCTAATTTGAACCAAAATCCCAATGCAGCAGCCACCGGTACTCCGCAACCGTAATAGGCCACGAGATTCACATAGGCTCCATAGTCCTGCCACCCACACCCTCTAGCTATGCCTGTTTCAGATTATGCAGCACCCCCGAATCGACTTATTCAAAATCGAGGCGAAAAGATCCTATTTTGAGGAATATTTTTGTTGGGACGTCCTAATTCTAATCAATGTAGTAAGGTAGAGAGTAAATTTTACCTGAAAGGGTACCCTGCAAGCTGTCAAGGATGACACTTATACACACAAGAGGAGCCATCGCTCTAACATAATCTACAACTTCCTCGTCGTAGCTGAACACATAACCAAAGACGCGCCTCGCTGCGAAGAGGATCGAGCTTGCTGTCACTGCTTGAATGATTGTAACAGAAACAACAGCCCGTATAGCCACCCGAGCCGCTTCCGGATTTCCAGCTCCCAATTCGTTTGACACTCTGATGCTACATTTGGAGTTGTAACTGGTTATTGGACGCAGCAAAGGACCATCATCGCGATTGGCCAAATCCAACCTGGCGATTTCGAGAAAGAACAAGGCAGGGGAAAAGGTGGTACACGAACCTTGCCACACCTCCTAGCCCTTCTGGTATCGTATAGAGTGTCGCCATAGCGGACAGACTAATCAAGGAAATTAGACAGGGTGGGATCAGTATAAAGAGATCAACCAATTGAGCAAGACAGGTTCAAGCTCGCACTAATATCTTACCAGACAGACAGGACAGAAGTCTCGAGCTTCGGGTTCGGTAAGAGTCCGGAGAGCATCAAAAGCAACTCAAACGACCACCATTCTAAGCTGTACGTAGATGCAGAAACTGGTTAAAAATTTGGCAATTCAATCTCTATCAAAATCGTTACATAAAAACAATGGACAAGTAGCGTACCAGATCATGACAGCTGAAGGCAATCCGAAGCGGAAGAACTGCCCGACCCCTTTGAAAAGCTCAGCGGAAAACGCGAACCGGGTATTGGCACAGCTAGGAGAGAACTTCATGTACAATCCGAGCAAGCACACGTTCAACCAGTACGATGCACCAATGGCACATGCTGCTCCAAGTGATCCGAACCCGAAGCCGAACACCAGAGTCCAGCAGACCAAAATGTGGAAACCGAGGGTGAAAAGCGAGCTCATGATCAGAGGCAAGATCAAGCTCTGCATTTGGTAGTAACGGACCAGTGCTTGGAGAGTTGCGTAGGCGAAAACCGCGGGGACGAGGCAGGTCGCGAACTTGCCGGCCTCCTGCGAGATGAGAGGGTCCTGGCCTAGAAGAATGAGCAATCTTCCCACGTTGAACCAGAGGAGAGACACAGGAATGCAGATTAGGACGAGGCAGAAGATTCCTGTCTGTATATGGATTGCGAATTGCCGATACTGCTTTGCTCCATATGCTTGCCCACATAGAGTCTCAAGTGCACTTGACATTCCAAACTGTTCAAGATTCTTGTTAAAAACTAACTGATCAAGCACGTTTCGCCAAGTAAAATGGGTTATTCTAAGTGCATCAAAACTTGCCAACATGCATTTGGCCTAGCGGTATAGACGTTTCTTAACTTCAAGGAAGTCAAGGGTTCAATCCTTGACATTGTAACTAGGTGTAATATTTACCTTTCAAAAAAAATAAGTGCATCAAAACTTGTAGAGGAGAATCTTAAGAACACGCTTTATCAAGCACTATTAGATAGGAAAATTTTGTGGAAACGCTGAACACAACCGTCGAATTCAACCCGAGCTTTATGAAACGGATGGAACATCCATTTGATCATTCGTAGTTGTCATCTCGTCGAACTTTATGCTCAAAACATTGTGGACATACCTAGCTCTAAACTTCGAAATTCTATTGCTGGTCTGGTGGGTATACAACTAATTGATTCGATAAAAAACAATGTACTACGATCAACGTAGAAAGAAAAGATGTTAATGTGAGAAGAAAAAAAAAAGATGTTAATATGAGCAAGGTAAAATATAAAAAAACGCCACAAGTCAAAACTTCGAATTAGTGGGCCTTCCTTCCAGAAAAAGAAAAGAAGCGTGGGGACCTATATACGGGCCTTTGTACTAAGTGGGCTGAGACCCCAATTACATATTAGTTGAATTCATTATTTTTCGGTCAGTTTCATATCAATCCCTATCCTCGTGGGTGGTACAAAAGTTGTACACTCAACCTTACAATTATTAATCCCTTTGTCGTGTCATATTGTAATTGCAATGATTTTATGGTAATTATTGTACGATAATAATATTTGAACTATTAATTTTTTAATAAAATTTAAGAGAGAGAAAGTAAACTATGTACCATTCATCTCCAAACTAAGGGAAATGGTTTGGACAAAATATGCTCGAAATACACCTATAGACTGAAAAAAAGAAAACGTAAACGTTAAAAAAAACATGTACGATTCATGTAAATTTTTACTAGAACTCATAATTATTAGATATTCTAAATAAAAATTCGTTCTATAATTGATCGAAAATAATGTCATAAACCGTTACAAATTGGATACGCAATTAAACTCAAAAACTTGGGACTTACCCATTGGCATTTTCTCTGACTTTGGCAACTTAATTTGTCCCTACCCGCAACCCTAATGACAAGCTACAAAGGACGACAATTTTGCCTGCCCGAGAATATTGGTCGTGTTTGTATTCTTTCTCTTGACAGTAAACCTTTATCTTAATTTTCTAATATATTATAATTATGTTAGTAAATTTTATTTACATAACTTAATTAATATGCTGTAGTAGAATTTTATTACCTAATCAAATATTCCAAAGAAAGTTAATATCGGAGTCTCTATACACGAAAAGCAAGAAACATTTTTACCCACGTTTCTTGGAGAAGGCAAGGATAGATTGTAGTTGGTCGCAACTATCTAGATAATATATTGATTAATTTAATTTCGAATTATTTATTAAAATAGAATAATTTTTCACTAATTCCTTGACATTTTCGTGATTATTACACCTCTTCGTTGCACTCGAAATTCGAGGATCGGAAGACGGATTGAATCAACATTCGAAAATCGTCCTCCACAAATGTGGTAGATTCTCCATTCTCTCTTATATGAAGAAACTTCTGTATTTGGAAGAAAACTGTAGCAATTTTAAAAGGAAAACCTTTTTTTTCTTCCTTGAGGCAACTTTTCTTATGGCAACAATTTTAATACTAACAAAGAAGGGAGACGGAAAAAACTTACGACGGGACTAAAGCCGGTGACGGCGCAGAAGGAGACGGTAATGGCGGTGCCGGAGAGGGAGAGCTGGCCGAGGTGGCCCACCATCATCAACGATATCACTTGCAGTACGTACTGCGAGAGGTTGACGGCGACCATTGGCCCCGCTAGGTACCCTACCTTCTTCACTTCTTCTCCGAACCCACTCCATCTCTTCGACGCATCTTCTTCCTCGGGGACGTCTTCTCCGAGTAAAGGCTTTTGGTTCGAGGTGTTTTCTTTGTCCTCCATTGGAGGAGGTATCTAGGGTTTTCTGGGTCTAACTCAAATCAGAAAACTCTGCTTGGAAGGGGAACAGAAAGAAACTTTATTACCAAAAGAAAGGAAAAAAGAATAAAAAAAGTCGAAGAAACAAAGACAAATGAAAACGAAGACAAAAAAAAGCCCACATAAAGTGAGAAGGCCTAAGGCCCAAAAGTCCACACGCAGCCAAACAGAAAATTGGATTGGAGAATTCCTTCTTTCGTGGTCACCTCAAAATTTTGAATTCCTTGTCTTCAACAATTGGAATAGAATTCTCTGCACTTGTCCCTCCCTGATGATCCTTCAGACCAAGACATTGTTCAGGGACTGTTTGGATTGGAAAATTCTGTCCCTGGCCTTGGTTGCCTGAATTTCCCAATTGGTGCAACTTGTTACTACAGCCAGCAAAATTACTTGCAGAGCTGCCCCAAGCTGTAGGCCAAGCCAGAGTCCCCTGGCCTTGAACTGAAACCAGAAGCCCAACATAGCAGCAGCTGGAACCCCACAAAGATACAGAGTTGCAAGATTCACATACGCTCCTATGTGTTGCCACCCGCATCCTCTTGCGACCCCTGAAATAGGATCCGACATTTTATTCACGGTATAAGTTCAAGAATTAGAGACGTAGCAGATCAACCTGGACCAGATGCCAAATACTTGTTAAATATCTACTTATTGAAATGCATTCACTGTTTTTCTTGAGAAGGTGAAGCGCAGTACCTGAGAGGACACATGGAAACCCATCGGTGATCACAGCCAGACAAACCATAGGGGCCATGCTGGAGACATAGTCCACAACATCCTTCTCGTTGCTAAAAGTGTAGCCGAATACTCTCCGGCCAACGAAGAGGGATCCGCTCACTACAAGCAGCTCTGTGACAGTTATGTACATGGTGGAGTAGACAGATATCTTTGCCGTATGCGGGTTCCCGGCTCCTAGCTCGTTGGAGACTCTAGTACTATAAACAAACAAGAATTGGCATGTCAAGTTGGTAAACGCGGAAGAGTCGGAGAAAGACATGACAAGTTTGGTGTAAAGGAATAGGAGCGAACCTCACTCCTGCACTAATACCATTTGGTATCATACCCAGTGTTGCTATACTTGTAAGACTGTCATATAACATTGACAAATTCAAAAAAAGTAAGTTGTTTCGTCAATTAAAAGATGCAGAGGATTTTCAGAAAGATCCTGAAAGATGAATTTTAGTGTCAGGTTACCATATTGACAGGACTGATGTCTCAAGCTGTGCGTTCGGCAACAGTCCGGATATTAGTATCACAAATTCATTCGACCACCATTGCAGGCTGCAAACAATGAGGCAACAACACAACAAATGGATTTCAGAATTATGTCCAAGCTAATCCATTATCAGTCCATTTTTGTTGAATAGGGAACAGGAAATATAATGCCACTTACCAGATCATGATTGTTGATGGGATGGCAAAGCGGAAGAACTCTCCAACTTCATGGAAAATCTCCATACAAATTTTTATGCGGGTTTTGTTGCAGGCTGTAGAGAATTTCATATACAATACAAGAAGGATCACATTAATCCAACTCGAAACACTGGCTGCCACTGCTCCTCCAAGGTTTCTCAGACCGGACCTGTATACCAAAAACCAACATAGAGGAACATGTACCAGGAGAGTGACCACAGCACTAATAATCATGGGACTAATCAGACTTTGGATTTGGTAGTAACGAAGGAGAGGCTGGAAGACCGCATGAGCGAAAAGGCAAGGAATAAGCCACTTGGTGTATCTCCCTGCTTCATATGCGATTAAAGGATCTTGCCCCATGAACAGAAGCACCTTTTCCATGTTTATCCAAACTAGAGATAGAAGGAAGGAAACCAAGATCAAAGAAAATATGGCTCCACAGGTTTGGTTCCCAACTTTTCGGTATTGCTGAGCTCCATAAGCTTGCCCACATAGAGTTTCCAATGCACTAGCCATTCCACTCTGTAACACGTCGATGCGGACGTCACGATAGAGGAAGCGAATAGAGGATATCAGATATACGTGGTTCCTACATAAATACCGTCTTCTTAAGCCCGTTCATTTATCTATGTCATTCAACTAGAACATGGACTAGTTTAAGATTTTTGATTTTCTCATCTAATGACTTCACTCTTTAGTTTACCCTTCACCTTTTTTAAGATCAAAGTAGAGCCACTTTATTGACCGAGTAGAATCTCCGTATCGAAGCCAAAAACATAAAGGAACTTACAAGGAAGCTGAAACCTGTGACTGAACAGAGAGAGACTGATATGGCAGCACTAGAGAGAGCAAGCTCTCCAAGATGACCAACCATCATCATAGAGGTAACATGAGTCATATGCAAGGCCAGATTTACTGCCACCATTGGACCAGCTATATATCCCAGCTTCTTGGCTTCCTCAATGAACAAATCCCAAGTCAGTCCTGAACTTGCCCTCTGATTATTTTCCTTCTGTTTAGGGAGCAAAAGGAGCTCCTCAGTGCTCTTCTCTTCCATGGCTTCTTAGTTATTAGCTCTTCACAAATTCTCTGAACTACGGAATTATGGGTAATATTCTACTATTAAGCTGGCATTAAATTAGGGAGGCCCACCTCGTACCCTTTTCTTTAATGGAAGAAACAAAAACAGTTACATTGTGACTTCTATAAGATAGGCTATGTATATAAATTGGAAAAAGTCTACTTTAGTACCCTGTGATATCGCCCAAAATCACTTTAGTACCCTGTGGTAAAAAATCGACCAATCGAGTCATACTTATTCTAATTAACATCAAAAAGGTCCTCGGGTAGCTGCCCGGAGCTGCCCGGACCCACTCGAACCCTGCCCGGACTACGTGGTCAGCCACGTCACCAAAACTTGATGACGTGGCGCCACGTGGACATCCATCTTCTTCCCTCTCCTCCTCTCCTCCTCCTCCTCCTCCTCCTCCTCCGCCTCCTCCACTTCGTCCTCCTCCTCCTAAAACAAACACAAACGCAAACACGAAATAGGCACTTATTATCAATCCTTACCTCCACCGGAGATCCCCCGTCCTCGTCGCTGCCACCAACATCTCTCTCCTCCTCCTCCTCCAATTCAACTGCTCGGAAAAAAAAAGAAACCAACTTAGTTCCCAGTCCAAATCCGTCATATTTTCTATCATGGACTTGGCGGGCCACGTGGGTTTTTTTCTGCTGGTGCTCTCATGATAGTGCTTCGGTGGAGGAACTTGTAAGCTTGTTTGTTTTTTTTTTATGTGGATAGTGAGCGTATTTGTTATTACTAAGAATTGAGCGGTAATCTTTGTATAATAGTATTATCGCCCTTTTTTCTAATGGATTTTGCAATCATAGATTTTTTAGTGAGGTCTTTAACAACAACTCCATAATAGGAGAGTTATCACTCATGAGAAATCATTATAATAATAAAGAAAATTTACATATAAAAAAACATAATTTCTCTTCCTCCTTCAGTATAGGATGACATGTCATCATTGGATCGAAACTTAATCGGCTAATGATATAACATAACCTTTACGGTTTTTTATCTCTCGAATTAACCGAGGTCCAGGATTTATCTATAAAAAAATTGTTCATAAGCACCCTTTAAGAAAAGAACGTGTACATAAACTAATCACTCATATAACTTTTTGTAATTTGAATGGTCATTTTTGGTGAATGCACATGATCGGCGTTAACTTTTCTCTTAGACACTTCTAAATCACGGGATCCCTTACGAATGATGCAATTCGCAATACGCCAACTACTCCAAAGGTCGCTGATTTGAAAGGTTGCAATCTTGGAGAATTAAAAATGGAATGTTTGACATTTTTTATCAATAAATTGTTGCGGGAGATCCGTTTTCGTATTAAGAAAAGAAGGTCCCCAACGTGGGCTTATTGATACTACTACTAGTAATATATATGCTCATTACGACTAATTGCGGGCATAAATTACTTCGATACCATATTTATATTTTTCCACAGACAACTCATTATTACTCCGCTTAGTACAAGAACGGCAAGGAATCTCCTTTGGAAGAGAGAGGTTAGAGATCACATTTTCGAAATCCCTCACCCTCATCTACCTTTAAGATAATGAATCGCTTAAAATTTACACATTTAATAAAAGGACCAATAATTTGTCGCAATAATCTAAACATATTCTTTGCTTATACGTATTTTGACATTACCAATGTGCATTGAAACATGATCAATCCATACACGCGGCAGATGAGATGGAACAATGGTGACATTGAATCTCAGCACTGAATTATAGCGGCGAAATTGGACATTAATATATAATTAGAACTGGAAAAATCTATTCGTCGTGCTAAAAGTTTGAGAAATTGTTGTTTATTGTGCATGCTGCAAATACAGAATTCTCTTCAACAATTGGATTAGTACATATCCCAGGAAACACATTGCAAAAGTTAATCACTCGCCCCTGATGATCCTTCAGACCAAGACACAGCTTTTGGACTGTTTGGATTGGAAAATTCTGTCCCTGGCCTTGGTTGCTTGAGTCTCCCAATTGGTGCAACCTGTTACTACAGCCAGCAATATTACTTGCAGAGTGGCACCGAGCTGTAGGCCAAGCCAGAGTCCCCTGTCCTTGAACTGCAACCAGAATCCCAACATAGCAGCAGCTGGAACCCCACAGAGGTACAAAGTCGCAAGATTCACATATGCTCCTGTGTGCTGCCACCCGCATCCCCTCGCCACCCCTGAAATGGATTCGACAGTTTCAACTACGAACCATTTCGAAAAACAGATCGATGGTGAAGAATTTAACCTGAAAGGACACTCTGAAACCCATCAGTCAACACAGCCAGACAAAGCAGAGGAGCCATGCTGGAGACATAGTCCACAACTTCCTTCTCATTGCTAAAAGTGTAGCCAAATACTCCCCGGCCTACGAAGAGGGCTCCGCTCACGACGATCAGCTCTGCGAAGGTTATGTACAAGGTGGAGTAGGCAGATATCCGCGCTGTATGTGGGTTGCCAGCTCCTAGCTCATTGGAGACTCTAGTACTAAATGAACAAGAAGTTGCACTGTGAAAAATTGGAGAATGACATGGGAAGTGGTTTAAATTTGGTGCAAACCTCACTCCTGCACTTATGCCATTTGGTATCATTGCCAATGTTGCTATACTTGTGAGACTGTTAACATTGACAAATTGGAAAATGAATTGTGTTAATAAAGAAAATTGATTCAGAAAGAACATTGAAAAGATAGGTGGTGATTTTGCAGTTTACCATATTGAAAGGACTGAAGTCTCGAGCTGTGCATTCGGCAACAGTCCGGATATTAGTACCACAAATTCATATGACCACCACTGCAGGCTGCAAACATTATTAAGTCATTCCGACAAACACAACGATGAGCACGAACTGATTCGAGTTTGAGATTTATGAATGCAACAGATATTATTAGGAGAATCACTATCATGTTTCAAGTACTTACCAAATCATGATTGCTGATGGGATGGCAAAGCGGAAGAACTCTCCAACTTCATGGAAAATCTCCACAGAAATTCTGAGGCGGGTTTTCACGCAGGCCGGAGAGTATTTCATATACAATACAAGAAGGATCACGTTAATCCAACTCGAAACACTGGCTGCCAATGCTCCTCCAAGGTTTCTCAGACCAGACCTGTATACTAAAAACCAACACAGAGGCACATGTACCAGTAGAGTAGCCAGAGCACTAATAATCATGGGAATTATCAGACTTTGGGTTTGGTAGTAACGAAGGAGAGGCTGGAAGACTGCGTTTGCGAAAAGGCACGGGATGAGCAACTTGGTGTATCTTCCCGCCTCGTACGCGATTAAAGGATCTTGCCCCATGAACAGAAGCACCTTTTCCATGTTGATCCAGATTACAGATAGAAGGAGGGAAACCAAGATCAAAGAAAACATTGCTGCGTAGGTTTGATTCGCGACTTTCCGGTATTGCTGAGCTCCATAAGCTTGCCCGCATAGAGTTTCCAATGCACTAGCCATCCCACTCTGTAACACGTCCATACGAAATCTCAACGTAGCGGAAGCGAAAACATAGATATAAATTACCATATAACATATGAAATGTGCTTACAAGAAGGCTGAAACCTGTCACCGAACAGAGAGAGATGGCGATGGCCGCGCTCGAGAGAGCGAGCTCTCCGAGGTGGCCAACCAGCATCATTGAGGTAACATGCGTCATGAACGAGGCCAGATTTACTGCCACCATTGGACCAGCAATATAGCCTAGCTTCTTGGCTTCCTCAATGAACAAATCCCAAGTCAATCCTGAACTTCCCCTCTGGTCATTTTCCTTCTGTTTAGGTTGCAGTAGAAGCTCCTCTGTGCTCTTCTCTTCCATGGTCTCTTACTGGTTTTTTGACAAATTTTCTGAAGTACTGAATTAGTCACGATATATGGTTCTGGCCAACTTGAACCTAACTAGATTTATCGGCAAATGGGTGTTTGAATACCGGGTGTTTGGATACCGGGTAGTTTCGGGAAAAATACTTGGTTGCCAACTCTAACTTTCTCTTCCTCCTTGAGATCAAGTTATTGGTGCAACATAACTTTGTCTTCTGGTACTGTTGTCCTGCAAAAATATTTTCCCGGCTTGCACATAAACTAATCCCTCGTATAATTAATCTTGCAAAATAATTATTATTCTAATAGTCTTTTGTAGTACCAGCACATGAGGTTTAACTTTTCTCTTGTACGTTTCTAAATAACGGGATGCGTGACAAATGATGCAATTTGCTATAGTCCCAAACAAATCCAAAGCTTGCTGACTAGAGAGATTCTGATGCATGGGGTTTGAAAATGGGAGTGTTAACGTTTTCTACGTGGAAATTGCTGAGCAAGATCCATTTCATTGTTAAAAAATAAGCTACTAAAAAACGACCCAGAGATTTATATGAAATTTTTTTCGTCCTTCAAATTTATCAGTTCGATCGGTTGGATCATCAATTAGACAAGACCTTTATTTTTAGTTTGTTTACTATTTTTTAAAAGTTATATTTTATTAATCACCATGGGATATGCAACTTACTTAGTGTCAAATTCTCCCTACCATAAATAACGGCGGGGTTACAATCGCCGGTGTCGTCAAAACCCTCTCACACTAAACCCAAGGAAAAAAAGGTGAGGAAGGAAAAGAGTATCCCGACAGAAAACTTTTCTTGACATTAAGTCGCAAGAAGAAAATCACACCATCATCTAGAAAAAAAAATCAAGATGAAAAAAGAGCAACAAAACAAAAAAATCAAAGGGCAGCACCAAGGAAATCACAAACAGAGCCACAAGGCATCAAATATTTGCCATGAGAGAAGCCAAAGCATCCTGTCTTTTTTTTTTTTTCTAGAGAACGAGGCAGTTAAACCACACCACAAGGACCGTTCGGCGAAGCATCTCTCGACATTGAGTGACAACCGACCAAAATTTGCCTCGCCACCATCGAAAATAGTTTGTTTACTATTTTAAATTAATATATAGATTAAATAATTTATATTTCAAAATTTATATTCTAACTAATTTATTTTATCTCCAGTCTAATTTTTTACTGATTTGGTTTATTCTATGTTGATTTGGGAAAATCGAGCTTGTGATATAAATTTTTATTTAATTTTGTGTTGATTTCAAAAAAAATTGATCAGATCGGATAGACCAAGTCAAAAATATTAGATCTAACTGCCCGGTCTAATTGAAATTTTGGATGGTTCGCAAGGTGGGCATACTAACTCCCAGATCCAATACACCCAAATAGCTTATTCGCGATCTGATTAATTTTTTTTTAAACCTTACATGCGGCTAGATTAACCGGTAAAAAATTGTTCTGAATTAATTCACACTAGGAATATAGTTGCGTTCAAACTTGCTAGGAAGATTTATGCTGCTAATTGAGATTCGGTAATCATTTACCCGGATAAAAAATAATTGGTCTACTAATCCATGGCCCATTTTTTGTTGGTCACTTTGTTAATCTGGGCCAAGAAGTGCAACTATTTCCTTTTTTCCAGATAATAAGCATATGAAATTGTTATTCGTAAAATTCGTACGTAAGGAGTTTGAATTATTACCTGGTACCTTTCAATATGGCAATAATAATTTTCTTGTGAATGAATATAGTTCAAGAAAAAAAAAAGGAAAAGGAACAGTTGGAACTACTTGTGTTCGGTCCATATGGACCACATCTACTACTTTTGTCTCTTGTCAATAAATTGAACGACAATCATTGACAGTTATTAAAGGATTTTTTTAGCGGTTCCAGTGTACCTGGGTCTTTAAACTCAGGTGTACCTCGCATTTTTTATTTTTTATTTAGTTCTTTAATTAGTTAAATTTTTTAAACTAACAAGAGTTGATTTGATTGATAATAAAGTCAATTTTTCTTATTGATATATCGACACTAAATCAACCAAATAGTAGTTTTGGATTTGTTGAAATATGTGGATGTTAAAAACTGATAGAAAGAGTTTGTTAACTCTTTTATGTAATTCGACTTGATTAAACATGAAATAGTGGATCCAATAAATAATTTGGATGCATGCAATTTCAAAAAGATAGAAAAAGATACCGAAGGGAATATGCACTGTTTTATGCCTACTCCAAGTTTGACCAACTAACTAAAACCTGCCCAAGAAAGCATGGAGAAGGGTGAAAGATCAAGCAGCACTGGTCGTGAGACCTCTCTAATACTTGCAAGCCAAGAAAGGGTTTATGAACTTGATGAAGAGACTTCCCAGGGAGCTTGGTGCCTTAAAGGGCAGTTGATGGACGAAGCAAAGAAGCAGTTACGGCTAGCTGGGCCTCTTGTAGCAGTAAGCTTGTTGCAGTACAGTTTGCAGATGATTGGTGTCATGTTCGTGGGTCATCTCGGAGAGCTTGCTCTTTCTAGCGCTTCAATTGCATCTTCTTTTGCATCAGTTACTGGCTTTAGTGTCCTGGTAAGTGGCTGGTTCATTGGTATATTGTTTTGTGTCAAATTCGCTTAGTATCCAAACACTTGTTGGGCCAACTAATCTAGATGGGGTCTCAATTTAACGGGTTAGTGTGAGCTTAACCATACGGTTATGCACTCTTCGAATAAGAATCCTTTTTTTTTCTGAAAGATCGTGGCTTTCGTGCTTTGCTCTGTCTCGAAGATCCTTTCGATGACCTATAATCGCATTGTCGGGCTCAAACTTTATGCTTGTAATTAAACAAGAACAATCCACGACTAGCTTATCTAAACGCACGGTAGTAATTTATTGATCTAAATCACTTGTAATATTGCAGATAGGACTAGGAAGTGCATTGGAGACACTCTGTGGTCAAGCCTATGGTGCAGGGCACCACCATATGCTTGGCATTTACACTCAAAGAGCGATGCTAACACTTTTAGGACTAAGTGTCCCTCTTGCCATAATTTGGTTCTACACGTCCACCATTCTTGTATCAGTTGGTCAGGAACAAGAGATATCGGCCGGGGCTGGCATGTTCAACCGCTGGATGATCCCGAGCCTCTTCGCGTTTGCCTTGCTTCAGTGCCTAAACAGATTCCTTCAGACACAAAACAACGTAGTTCCTATGATGGTCAGCTCCGGGATCACGGCTTCGTTGCACATTCTGGTGTGCTGGTGTTTAGTCTTTAAGTGGGGACTTGGGATCAAAGGAGCTGCTCTGGCTATTAGTATCTCCAATTGGGTCAATGTGATTCTACTGGCCGCTTATATCAGGTTCTCTACAGCTTGTGCCAAAACTTGGACAGGGTTTTCGAGGGAGGCATTTTGGGACATCCTCAGCTTCTTGAAGCTTGCTGCGTCTTCAGCAATTATGATCTGGTACGTCGATTTCGCCTCACTGGAACTCGATCAGAGATGTCTGATCCTCGTGCTTAAATGTGCTGCAGCTTGGAATATTGGTCATTTGAAATGGTCGTGCTGTTATCTGGCCTACTTCCAGACCCCAAACTTGAGACTTCTGTTCTGTCTATAAGGTAATTTTCTCTCTAAGGACCATTCAGGTTCTTGCAATACGATGCAACGCCTCTATGTCCAATTTATCCACAGCCAAAGTTCGATTAACCAAGTTCGTACTTTGGACAGCCTAAACACATGTTGGATGGTCTACACGATATCGGTTGGACTTGGTGGAGCTATAAGGTTACTCCACTACCATAAACCTTCGGATTAGTCCAATGAACTGAACTATGTATAACCATTCTTAAAACTTTGGATGATCCATCACTCATCAGCACAAGAGTTTCCAATGAACTGGGAGCCGGACGAGCTCAGGGCGCACGGCGGGCTCTAACTGTCATGATCATAATGGCCCTCTTGGAAGGTGCCATAGTCGGTATCACGACGATTTTGGTACGCCACGTATGGGGGAAGCTCTACAGCAACGAAGAAGAAGTTATCAGATATGTCGCCAGAATGATGCCACTGCTGGCCTTATCCGATTTCTTGGATGGATTCCAATGTGTTCTTTCAGGTATTGCCAACTTCCCTCTATATCCTAAGCTGGAACTGGCAAAAGATTATCTTTTTAAACGAGATTAAGCACCGGATCCCGGATATTCTTGGAGCTTAAAGGTTGGAGTTCAATTGGGTTGTGTACTTCCACAGGGGCAGCTAGAGGATGTGGATGGCAGAACCTGTGTGTATGCATCAACATAGGGGCTTACTATTTGGTGGGAATGCCTTGTGCAGTGCTTTTGGCCTTTTTCCTAAAAATTGGAGGAATGGTTGGTTTCCCCTTGCTCCTTACTAGGCTATGTGCATTAAGCTTAAACGTCTTCTTCTTCTTCTTCCTCCATTGATGTTGTTTTTTTGGAGCTGTTAAGGGTTTGTGGATGGGAATCATATGTGCACTGCTGGTACAAACTGTGGCACTTGTTACAGTTAATGCATGCACTGATTGGGAGCAAGAGGCAGTCAAAGCAATGAAAAGAGTCGGAGAATATGATGAATTATTACACAACCAAGAGCAAGAGAATGAGTCAAGGACATACCAAGCCAGAAAGGATTCTACCTGACTGGCTTCGGAAAGGTTTTTACCGCCTAGTATCCGGACAATCGTTGTCAACAGCAAAGAGACTTTCCTGAACAAGACTTGTGTAAGCAAAAGGAATGTATAGCTCTTGTAATCTGAGACGGTGCATTACAACTCTTCCGTATCATCTAAAACATGGCATTTCCATTGTTCTGTGATGGAGGGAAGACGGCAAAATTGGTTTTATTAACTGAGAACCTATTTCGTCCTCGGCGACCCCAGAAAGAATAGATGGTGAATAAATAATAATACAACAATAACAAGCTAGCCAAGTCTCAGAAATTCTTTAGTATTTTGTCCGTTGAGACACCTTCCGCCACAAGAATTGATGTTACTTCCTGCAAAAAGCGGTCAACATGGGGTGAATACAGATCGCAACAATGGTGGTTACAGTCATCTTCAGTACTTGGGACACAGAATCAAGTTTGTTCTTGAATCAACTAAAGAGGACGTCTAGCATAATAGCATTGATATATGAACAATAATTTTCACGAGGCTACCGAGCAATACATAGTTTATTGCCTAGCATTAGAACCAACACTCAATTGGCTCAACACATCGAGATACAACTCCTGCTTAGCCAACATCATAGTTGCAAATGAATGTACATATATACAGATTATACACCAGAACAAGCAAATTGAAGTCAATTCAAAAGCTTCAAACAAATTGAAGTCAAAATCAGAAGTATCAGTATCAAAAATGCCCCCCCTAAGCTGCAGAGCCCCAGCTAACTCTACATCAATAGTAATGAACACAGGTTCAGCTCCTCCCCTGACCTACTAGCTCCAAACCAGTAGTATTATTGCCCCTAATCAATGACTACTGAAGCGATAGTTTATCAGCACAAACACGAATATCTCCCCATCAGAAACTAAGAGAGCTGTTCGTGAAATGCTATAATAGAAGTTCTAGTAGATTGCCTTTACCATTTTGAGCCAAGTACAAGTTAACAAACCTCACTGATGGAAGTTCTAGTAGATTTCCTTCGTGCAAACAACAGAAAACTCAAAACTGAAGAAGAGATGAAATGAAGCCAATTAACAAACCTCAGTCATCTGCTTCTGCCCACAGAGCACGACTCCAGTACCGGCAGGGCTTGAGATCTGCTTGACCCTAGCAAAAGCGGCCTGCAAAAGCATCCAATCAAAAGAGTTGAATCAATCCTCAAAGATCAAATTAAAGCCATCTACAACAAGAGAATCAGCACACATTGAATTACCTGTACAAATCCACTTTCACCCATCCAGCTACCATCCGGTCGCGACAGCACAGGAAAAATCTTAACACCAGAAGCTTCCCAATCTCTAAACCTATCCTAGATATGGAAAAGCACAGGCTTCAAACTTAACCCCATTGCTGAGCACAAAAGGCAATCACCACGACCAAGCCAAACAAGCAATACCTGGTAAGCCATCCTCTTGAGGTTCCTTGCTCCATAATAGAGTCTGACATCCTCTCTTCTATCCGCACCAAAACCCGACTCTATCAGTGATCGGATCGGACTGCAACCACCAAAAACAACACAAACACAACCAGCAGAATCCAGTCAACTCCCACTAACCCTCAAAGGGACAATTCAAAGCAGCTTCAACCCAAACTAGTAACCTTTTAATTCAGAATCAACCAAGAAATTAGAAGCCAATGGGGCATCGGTCTCACAGTTAGCCCTAACATCTATATACAAACCACCTACCAATTAATCTCCCGAACAAAAGTTCAAGCGAAAAAGTTTCGATCTTTTTCTTAGAGAAAAATAAAAAAACCTAATTCCGGAGCCGGTAGCGAAGATGAGGACGGTAGGGTAGTCCTCGGGCGGGTCAATCCGGTCCAACTCGAAACCCTTGCCCATCGCGGCGGTCAGCTCCACCACGTCCCCTCTCCTCAGCCGGCACAGCGCTTCGGCCGTCGATCCGGCGACGCTCTTCACCAGGAACTCGAAAACACCCCGCTCCGCGGACAGGGCCGGCGGCGACGCGATCGCAAAGAACGACGGCCTCTCGGCTTCCGGCACCCGGAGCTGGAGGTACTGCCCAGCGCGAGAGTGGGTCGCAGCGAGGTCGGGGGAGTCGGCGAGGTCGACGACAACGTGGAAGAGAGACTCCGCTGCGGGCTCGACGGTGGAGAGCAGGGCCGGGGTCCAGACTGTGGCGTCCTGGCGGACGGCAGCGGCGGCGAGGGAGGAGAGGCGTCGGCGGAGATTGTGGGATGGGGAGGGGATTGAGGTTAGGGAGAGGCGGCGCAGGATAGACATGGGAAGGGGAGGAAGGCTAAAGTGAGCATGAGGAAGTAATAGCGGACATGTCAAAACTTAAAAGGGGTTAGTTATAAGTTATAAGTTATAAGTTATAAGAGAGAGAAAGAGAGGGGGTTTGACCGTGGCGGCGCTAAAGGTGGCGATGGATGGATTTGGATTCAGGGGGAACTAAATAAAAATCATTCCCATGGTATAGACTAAATATGGACCAAATATGGACCTTTAGATTTGATCAAATTCCTTTTTTACAGATCCGATGGTCAGAATCTGTTGAGGGTATTTTCGAGTTTTTATCCAAACATACTCATTAGGGTTCCACCCCCATTCCCGATCCTCCCCGATCCCGATCTACCCCCCCCACAACTTTTGAGGTGATTCCCAGTTAGAAGTTTTTTTTCCTGTCGAAAAGCTGAAGATACTTTTTTCTAAATGATGAGAATTTTCGGTTTCGTGGGGGTGGGCTTTTGTTGGCAGGGACTCCATGTGTACTTTTGAGGTGGTTTTTTACAATTACTATGACCCATACGCTGTTTCGACTTTGATTATTGCTGGATTGGTCGATTTCATGTGGTTCTGATAATTTTGTATTTAAAGATTGAGACTTTATGTTGGTATTTGGTTGTTGTTTGAACTTAGTGCTTAAAATTCTAGCAAAAATTCATAGATGAATGATACCAATATTAAAGTAGAATGACACCAATATCCTAGAACGATGATACCAATATTCAAGAAGAATGAAACCAATACATTCAAATGGTATATATTTTTACTTATAATGGGATACCAATATTGGAGAAGGAAAACCAATATCACGGTGGAATGAAACCAATATCATAGTAGGATGAAACCAATGTCATAGTAGAATGAAACCAATAACATAGAAGATGGAAACCAATATCATAGTAGAATGAAACCAATAGCATAGAAGATGGAAACCAATATCCGAGAAAATGGAAACCAATATTCTCATACTTGTATTTATTGCTGATATTTTTTTAATTTTTTTAATTATTGTATTTCCAATATTGCCCATGTCCCTTTCAGTGGGGATTACTCATGTCCCCACTGAATTTGAACCCTGCGATGGATACCATGCGCGGGGAAGTGAACTAAGAGAGAGGTCCACGTGTCTCGACGGGTGGGTTTCCAATAGACAACTTTTTTTTTTAAGGTAAAACTAAAAGATAGTACTTCATTAAATTTTAATCATGGGAGTCATATAAAATGAGTGCCTTAAGCACATTGGAGGGTTGTCAATGAGCTCCGTAGAATAAAAGTACCTAGCTTAGTAACATTAGTAAGTCAATCTGCGATTTGGTTGACTTCCCTAAATACATACAAAAATTTACACAAATGTAAACTCAAAAGTACGTACACTAACTTAATCGAAGCCTTTTTGTATATGCACACTGCCATCTTCTTATCCATGTGGATTATGCAATTTACTTGGTCCCAAATTCATGAGTGAGGTCCAACGGAAATAAGAGCCAGAGTTTAGACTCTCCCGACAGTGTTTTTTATATTCGTAAGCTTGATTCAAGACCTCGAATCCATGAGAAAGATGGTAATTGGTATAAATGACAAGAGGCAAAAAAGTCCCAGCATAAACACGAAATTGGGATGTTGTTCCATCAAAAGTCAACAAAGGGAAAATATACATGTTCTCCAGCCCCCTCCCTCCATCTTCCTTATTATTTCAACAACAATGGGAAAAAAGCGCTTGGAAAAGACCAGCCTGGTTTCTATTTCTCATTCACACACTGCTGCTGCGCTACACTCGCAAGATATAACTGAAATATCCAAAAAAAACCTGGACAGACAGGTTCTTATCTTCCTTATAAAAAATTGCAACATCCTGTTTTTCTTTGCTGCCATCCCACAGCACCTCCTAAATTATTTTCGAAATTATCAGGGGCATTAAAGAGCAAACAAGCTTAATTTGATAAGCTGTTTTCCCTCTCTAGGCATTTTCCTTGGCGATCTTCTCACCCTTGGCGATGACCTCCTCGATGCCTCCAACCATGTAGAATGATTGTTCTGGAAGATCGTCGTACTTGCCGTCCAACACTCCCTAACGAAACCCAAGGCCAAACAATGAACACCTTATGAGCAACTCAATACTGGAAAGATTAGTGCCAAGACCAGACAAAGCAAATTGGAAGTTGGATGGCAAGAGATAATACCTGGAAGCTGGCAACACCCTCCTTCAACTCAACATACTTTCCGGGGGCACCCGTGAAGACTTCAGCAACGTGGAAAGGCTGGCTCAAGAACCTTTGAATCTTACGGGCACGGGCGACAGTCAATTTATCATCTTCACTAAGCTCATCCATACCCAAGATGGCAATAATATCTTGAAGATTTTTATAGTTCTGAAGAACCTTCTGCACACCACGAGCAGTGTTGTAGTGCTCCTGACCCAAGATGTGTGGAGAGAGCATGCGAGATGTAGAGTCGAGGGGATCCACAGCAGGATAGATACCAAGCTCAGAGATCTACAGCACAAGAACAAGAGTAAACCAAATTGCATAGTACATTATATATGCAAAGCCATAGCTTAACACCACCAGACGGCACCAAAATGAACAAGTCAATAAGAAAACCTGTCGTGACAACACAGTTGTGGCATCCAAGTGAGCGAAAGTGGTAGCTGGAGCAGGATCTGTCAAGTCATCGGCAGGCACATAAATAGCTTGGACAGATGTAATGGAACCCTTCTTGGTCGTAGTAATACGCTCTTGAAGACCACCAAGATCGGTAGCCAAAGTTGGTTGGTAACCAACAGCAGATGGAATACGACCAAGCAAAGCAGACACCTCTGAGTTAGCCTAAAAGAAAGAACAGATTACATTCTCAAATTAGTGGCAAGGAAGCCTATGCCAAATGACTATTCCAGTAAAACTGCAAGTGTTGCATTATACCTGGGTGAAGCGGAAGATGTTGTCAATAAAGAGAAGCACATCCTGCCCTTCAGCATCACGGAAGTGCTCTGCAACAGTTAGACCAGTGAGACCAACACGAGCACGGGCACCCGGGGGCTCGTTCATTTGTCCGTACACAAGAGCGCATTTGCTATCAGCCTGATAAAGGACAGGATTTGAAGACGAGTTAATTTCTGATATTTTGGGATAGTCCTTTAAGCAAATGGCCAAGGCATGAACCTTAAAACTTTCCATACCTGCTGGTCACCTAGCTTGATGACACCACTTTCAATCATTTCCCTGTACAAGTCATTACCCTCACGAGTACGCTCGCCAACACCAGCAAACACCGAGAAACCACCTAACCACAGAACATGATTAATGTTCAGAACCAGCAAACCAAAAAAATAAATATTTACAACACAAATGAGAAGCAAATGAATCCAACCATGGGCTTTAGCTACATTGTTAATAAGTTCCATGATAAGGACAGTCTTGCCGACACCTGCACCACCAAACAGCCCAATCTTTCCTCCCTTTTGGTAAGGTGCGAGGAGATCAACAACCTGCACAGTAATATAGCTAATGGAAATGTAATTTCAACTTCAATTATCACAGCAATGATTTATCTATAGCAAAAAAGAACTGAGCAGAGAAGACAATACCTTGATACCAGTCACAAGGACCTGTTGATCAGTGGCCTGCTCAACAAATGCAGGAGCTTCCCTGTGAATGGGCAAGAAGTGCTCGGTCTCTGATAAATAGCAAAACAAACATGTAAAAGACATGCATCACGACAGTACACAAACAATGACTCAGTGCCCAAAAGGCATGGATTAGTAGCTCACTGATATCGCCCCTAGCATCAATGGGCTCTCCAATGACATTGATGATACGACCAAGAGTAGCACGGCCCACTGGGACCTGCATCATCCATTCATAAAGAACGAGTAAATTAACAGGAAAGTTACAATATAGTACAAAACAAACAACAGCTAGGAAAACTAACAAGTAAAGCCACACACAATGCTCTGTATCAACAGAAACACATGATCCTAAAGTATATCAATACCCAAAGTCATACACTCAATTACCCATCAACAAAGACACTAAACATATGCATATGTATATACAATTCACTATCACACAGATCCAGATAACAATTTGATCTTCCCCAAGGAAAGACACTCACTTTCCAACTTCTCAGCCCAAAACAAACTCATAGAAGCAGTTGCCAAAAGTCAACTCATTGTGCCCAACGATAAACCGAGGAAACCAGATCCAACCACAGGGAAATTACCATATCAGATCTACCACACTTTCCTAGACCCAAAAAGATCAAACCTTTAACAAACGAATCATCAAAAACACACAAAACAAACAAAACCCAGAACCAGAAATCAGCATTAAATAGTTAGTAAGTTACAGTGATAGGCGATCCGGTGTTGATGACGCGCTGGCCGCGGACCAGCCCATCGGTCCCATCCATGGCAATGGTCCGGACCATGTTCTCTCCCAAATGCTGGGCCACCTCGAGCACGAGCCGGATCGAGTGGTCCATCACCTCGAGGGCGGTCAGGATCGGGGGCAAGCCCTCCTCAAATCTGACGTCAACGACGGCGCCGATGACCTGGCAGACCTGTCCGATCGAGCCCTTGCCGGTGAACTCATCAGTGATCTTGCCCTTGCCATCGGTATTCTTCGAGGAGGGGGATGCGGACGGTGTGGTTGGGGGAGCGGCAGCAGCGGCGGTGGCGTACTCAGCGGCGCGGTGGAGGAGGTAGCCGCAGGGGGAGGCGGGGCGGCGGGGGGAGGGGGAGGGGAGGCGGGGAGAGAAAGGGGACTTGGTGGAGGAGAGTGATCGGCGGGAGGAGGAGCGGAGGAGGGAGGAGAGGACCTTCCGAGAAGCCATTTTTGGGGTGTGGCTTCCTAAGCGAGAGAGAGGGATTAGGGTTTGTGTTGAATGAGAAGTGAGGAGAGAGAGTGAGCTTATAATGTGTGTGGGTTGGGGGGTTTGTTGTTAGATTCGACGGATTTGGTCTTCGCCTTTCGTTTTTTACCATTTCACTACCCACCTTTTTTCGGTAAATATATTTGAAATCGAGTATTATCGAATTCTAAAAATAGTTTTGAGAATGTTGGAGTGAGGTTTTGTTTTGTGGAAATGTTGTCCTCAAATCAGGATTATAAATTATTATTTCTGTTTTAATGTTTTTTATATCCAAGAATGTACAGTACTGATATTTAGATTTAAATTGATGATAAACTTTTTATCATATCTTAGCACAGCATATCACATATCAGGTGATTTAATACACTTGATAAAATAATAAGCCTGTCAATGAAAGTTTCTATCAAAAAATACATACTAAGAAAAAATAATTACAGCATTTTTTAAGTTGCGGCAATGAAATTGGATTTATGTAACATTATCTAATGGTATTAATACTTTCCTTTTTTAAGATTTCTTATTGGACGAATAAGAATAAGAGTTTTATAGTTTTAATCGTTCTTTTACACGTTATTCTTAAATTTTTTTGAGGGAACACATTATTCTTAAATTGGGCTCCAAACGGTATTTAGATACCGGACGACAGGAAACTCGTTTTATGGTAGGGAAATTTTTTTACTACCGTTCCGTCATGAGATATTCCAAGATGCGACATCTTTTATCGACCGATATTTAAATCAATTCGTCGGAGAGTTATTTTAACTTAAATAAATATCGACTTCGAATCCTTAGAAATATAGTAGTGTTAATAAGATGTACCTGACTCAAACTTAGATTAATAAGTGAAATAAACCAAATATCAAGTAGTAAAAAAAGAACGGCAATCGGTATCTCACCGACATTGCAGTTTCATCTTGCTTCTTACTCACCCCCATTATTTTTCCCTCTTCGTAGTCATTTTCAACCTTAATCTCTACATAATTATTTTCCCTGGCTAAAGTCATTTTTTTGTTTTTTTTAAATTTCAATTTGGGTTGGCGTGCAATTCTGTTTAACTTAATCATGGTTATGCAGCTTGCTCGTTCTGGGTAATCTTGTTTTATTAATTTACTAGTTATAGTTCTACACTGTATTTTGGTTTGTTTTTATTTGAAGTTGTTTTGTAATGATAATCTCACGTTATTTTGTTATGATGAACGATGCTATCTTTAAAGGTATTAATTCTTCTCACTATGTGTAAATAGTCTCAAGAAATTAACCTTCCGAAATACAAAATTTATGACACTCAATATTCGTAAGTTACACTCTTGACGAATTTCTTGAAACAAAAACTCGCAAGTTGAAAACTCGAAAAGGAAGGAAGAAAATATGAGAAAGAAAGTCTCTGATTTTGTGTGTTATTTGTCCTTGAACTTATCTGAGTATTTATAGATACTCAAGAGTTGTGTTCGAAAGGTGGCACAATTCTCTGGAAGGAGTCGTTGCACCGAAGGGTGGCAACTCTTTCGTGGTGCCGGACAAACTCAAAGGAGCCGTTGGTCCCAATGGCAGCAACTCACGAAGAGGCGCCTTTCACTCAAAATTTTGAACTATTTTTGGAGGGACGAGTTCGGCTCTTTATCCGACCTCGATTCTTCCCTCTCTTTATTTTTAAATCTAAGGAAAAACTAAAACTTTGTTAAAGTGGTAGAAAGGATTCAAGCTCCAATGTCATTCCATTTGAAGGAGATTTTAAACTTTTATATTGATTGTTTGTTGTCAAATATTCTGAAATTTA
The DNA here is from genome assembly GCA_963995505.1 of Hypericum androsaemum. Classification (NCBI taxonomy): domain Eukaryota; kingdom Viridiplantae; phylum Streptophyta; class Magnoliopsida; order Malpighiales; family Hypericaceae; genus Hypericum; species Hypericum androsaemum. The sequence goes on from OZ023196.1 coordinate 464,366, forward strand.
TATTTGAGAACAATAGAGGCTTTTTTAGATATTTGAAGGCTTTTTAAGGATATTTTTTGTTTAAAAATTTTTATATCAATTTTTTGTTGTCGATTCAAGCTCGAATGTCTAATTGATATTTGTTTTAGAATAGCAACTTCAAACTTCTAGTAAAAAGGCTTTTTTTATATAAAGCTCAACTCTTTTTCTTTTCAACTTTTAGAATCCATTTATTAAAAACAACTCAAAAATATATATGTTGGTAAGAAGCGGACTAAAAATGCATTTCGCAATAGAAAATTAATGTTTAGCTCTTTTGCTCCAAATTAAATTTAAGAGCCATAAAAAACAAAATGGTTCACAAGTAGATGATGGTTTAACTTTATTTTCTATTGCTTTGATTTTCATTTTTACCACTTTAAGCACACTCACTAAGCTTTCCTCTCCTATTTAAAAATTATTAATAAAGACATTGTAAAACATCATCCAAAATAAATTGATAAAAGCTAAAATGTACATATGATTAAGAAAATTATGATGACATATTTTCAAACCATTTTCTTTGCTTTCCAAAGAAAACATTCCACAAAAATAAGAAAATAAAAAAGAAAACTTACCAAATAAATCTTAGTTATTCGAAGTTGATATATATGATTAAGTTTAATTAATATCCAATTTTTCTTTCTTTTCATTACCTTTTTTTCTTAGTTCTTAATCTCCGCTTCATTATTTTTTCTATGAAAATTCATAGCTAAAAGTTGTGTTTCTTGTTACATTGTTCTTAATTTCTTTAAGTTTTGATTTGGGTTTCACCTTTAAATGCATCTCAAAGAAGAGAAAAATAATGTTTTGTTCTTCTGCTACAAATCAAACTTTAGAGACCTTTCCTCCACAATGATGTAACAAGGCCTGCAATGCCCCTAAGACAATGAGGAAACTGGTTGGTGCTACCAGGTAAGCTAACCTCATCTCTTTACGCTCTATTATTCTCCTTTTTGTTTCCTTGGTCTTCTCGCCTAGATATTGCAGCCTGCAAAAGAGATATTCTCACCGCTGCCTGTTAGGACCTCTTTAAGTAGTGAAATCTCTACAGAGATTGCTGGGATGGCACTCTCGACAGTTGCTATCTCCGTGTCTTTATCGGCAGCCTTCTCAAATTCTTCAACCTTGCACAACAGCTTGTCAAGATAATAATCAGAAATACTTTCAATTGCATTGATATTGATATAAATTTTTTAATTGCATTGATATTGAAAGGAATTTTGCATTTAATCTTGTCTAACATCATCCTAATATTCAAGTTGTTCTTCATATAAGCCCTTGCATCATCAACTTCTGTTAATTCTTGGCCGTACAGGTACACGCGTTCTTCCCAGACAATAACAAATACAGTCGACAACTTAATATGTAACTTTCACTCTTCATGATGATGAAGGGGGACAATCGCAATATTGCTACCTCAAGTTCTTCGAGCCAGTTATTATCATCAACGATACTTGATGATATAAAAATAAACAATTTTAATATAAATATAAATATAAATAATTAGTAAGAAGCTGACCAAAAATGCATCTTAAACCAAAAAATAACGTTTAGCTCTTTTGCTACAAATCAAATTTTAGACACATAAAGAAACAAAATGGTTCTCAAGCACATGATGGTTTAACCTTATTTTCGATTGCTTTGACTTTAATTTTTAGCGCTTTAAGCACAGTCGGTAAGCTTTGCTCTCCTACTTAAAAATTACTATTAGAAACATCGTAAAACATCATCCAAAACAAATTGAAAAAAACCTAAACTATAAATATGATTAAGAAAATTTTGATGACACATTTTCAAACCTAAACTTCCACTCTTCGGGATGATGAAGAGGGATCCTAACAATCGCAGCAATGCTACCTCGGGTTCTTCGAGCTAGTTATTATCATTATTGATACTTGATGATATAAAAATATATAACTTGAATATAAACAAAAATATAAATGTTGGTAAGAAGTTGACCAAAAATGCATCTCAAACAAGAGAAAAATAATGTTCAGCTTTTTTGCTACAAATTATAAATTTGAGACAAAAATAAACAAAATGATTCAAAAGCACATGATTGTTTAACCTTGTTTTGTATTGCTTTGATTTTAATTTTTACTGCTTTAAGCATAGTCACTAAGCTTTGCTCTCCTATTTAAAAATTATTAATAGAGACATCGTAAAACATCCAAAATAACAAAATGGAAAAAAGTTAAAACTATACATATGATTAAGAAAATTATGATAACAAATTTTCAAATTATTTTCTTTTCTTCCCAAAGGCAGGGCTGTCAGGGCTGGAATTATCACAACCCTGTTAAAGATGCTTACAGACCCAAGAAACGACATGGTCGACGAGGCTCTCACTATCCTGTCAGTTTTGGCCAGCAACCAAGAAGCTAAGCTAGCAATTGTAAAGGCTCGGACAATTACGGTCCTAATAGATTTGCTGAGAATGGGTCAACCCCGCAACAAAGGGAATGTTGCCACCATTGTGTATTCCTTGAGCAAGAGAGACCCAGAGAACCTCGTGTGCATAAGCAGGTTCAGCGTTGTGGTACCCTTGACGAAACTTGTAAAAAGTGGATCCAAGAGGGCAAAAAATAAAGGCCACTTCGTTGTTGGAGCATATGCAGATGCTGCAACAAGGTTGGCAGAGGTACTTTTATCAAACCGGCTGCAGATCTTCGAATTCTTCAACATTCTTTTTAACTCCATTGATTCCATTTAATTTCTCCTAACATGGATTTTTTTCAACGATCCCCTCTTTTTCTTCTTGACTCGAAAAACTTTTTAGAATCTATTTATGATTAAAAAAAACAAACTCAATGATCTACATGTTCATATGAAGATGATCAGTAGTCCATCTCAAAGAAAGTGAAAATTTATGTTAGATATTTTAACACAAACTAAACCTCATGGATTTAAAGAAAAGAAAGGGTTGGTAAGTAGATTATGGTTTAACCCTGTGTTATAAGAAATAGACACTTTGCATCATGTGTTATGCATACCCTGTGTTATTTTCCAAAGACACGTATGAGTGACCATTGGCTTTCATTGATGTGTTAATAATGACATGACTTCGACTTACTGATATGGCACAAACATATAATGTGTCAAGTAGTATTATTATAAAATTAAAAAATACCCTCATGTCACAAATATAGGAGAATGAGGAGAAGAGTGACATTCCCGAAAAGTTGAGCTTAGCTTTGCTGCCACGAAAAAAGAGGGCGGCCTCGTCGTAGGCCTCAGCGGCAGTATTGACCGTCTCAAAGGTGTCGAGTCACACCCTGGCAACCTTGAAAGGGTCCCTTATCTGGGTTGCCCATTTGTCCATGGCCTCTTTCTCACCCCTCCGTATGCTAATTATCATATGTAAACTGTTGGGATCGGATTTCGCAAGGCGGCATTTATGTTGGTGTGTCCCGGATGCTTGGTGTTGAGGTATCTTGTGCACCTGTCAACATATAATAATATTATTTATTAAAGATATATCAACGTACGTACAATATCAGTTGTAGTACAAAGTCCAAGAGGGAATTTTTTTTTTATTTTCAATAATTTTACTTAATACGTCATCTGTTTGTGCCATGTTAGCAAGTCGAAATCATGTCATCATTGCCACATCAACGAAAGTCAAAGTTCGTATGAGAAGAGGATCCTAAGTGTCTTCGAAAAATAATACGGATTCTAAAATGGATATTCATAATACAAGGTGCAAAACATCTATTAAGTATTTTTGAAAAATAAAAGAGAGTAGTGAAGTGAGTACTTGCATAATACAAGATACAAAATATCTATTATAAAATACATGGCACTGTCTTTTTCCATAATTTGTTTCATATTTGAAAATTGTTAATAAACACATCGTAAAACATCACCGAAAACAAATTCAAAAAGCTAAACTACACAATCATGTTACTAAGGCAATATTAAATTGACGCGAGATGTTTTAATGCCAAAACAAAATAAATTCTTAATAACAACAAAGAAAAGTGTGATGAAACAACTAATTTTTAAATGATATCTGAGTTTCCTTCGTGTTATTATTTATCTTACTGAGGAAACAACACCCGAGTTAGAACCTGAAAAAGAGTATAAAAAATATCCCTTGCCGATGTTGGGGCAACCGCCACCACGTCGAGCATATAAGGACAATATTAAATGGAGGTGATATGTTTTATTGCAAAATAAAATGTAATAACATTTTAATAACAAAAAAAAATGATAACCTGTTTTCAAATTCTCCCCTTGCTTCCTAAAAAGATACGCCACGAAAATAATCATAAATTTTATTTAATTTTTTTATTAATTCATCTAAATATCTGATATTATTTAATTCGTTACCACAATCAACAATGAGGTTTAACCCAACAAAGATGAGTAATTTTATTGTTATCTTTTTTCATCAAATGAAAAAAACTGGAAATACTTTTTTAGGATCTATAATTGTTATTTGTAAAATTATAACTGTTCAATATACTTGTGAAAATTGTAAAAAAATAATCTTGGTAGAATACGTCAATACCAACTAACTTCTAAAAGAACTAACTACTAAAAGAAGAGAGAGTCCTTCTGTTTCCTTCTCCAAGAAGAAAATACCGATTTATAACTACATTATTTATACTGAAGAGGAAACAGTTAACTGACACCGATCCGAAAGAAAGAGAGAGAGAAAAAAAAAACTCCATCGCCGATGTCGGGCCAGTCCTCCGCCACCGCATCGGCGGCCAACGTTATGCTCGCCATTTACGAGAAGAAAACGACGCCGCTCGACCTCTACCGCCCGCTCCGCAACTACATCGCCTCCCACTACTCGGAGCGCGAGGCCTCTCTCCTCGAGGACGACCTCCAGACGGTTAAGTCGTACCGGTCGGACCTGGAACGTCAGCCCGACCCTACCCCGTCGGCCCGCCGCGACCTCCTCGTCGCCTACTACAAGTGCCTCTGCCTCATCGAGACGCGCTTCCCGATCTCCCCCGACCGCGACCACGTCAACGCGTTGACCTTCACCTGGCACGACGCCTTCAAGAACAAGGCCAAAGCGGCGCAGCAGAACATCCATCTCGAAAAGGCCGCCGTGCTGTTCAACCTCGGCGCAGTGTACAGCCAGATCGGACTGTCCTGCGACCGGTCTTCGTCGGCCGAGGGGCGGAGGGACGCCAGCCACGCGTTCATCGCGGCGGCGGGGGCGTTCGCGCACCTGAGGGACGTGGCGGCGGCGAAGGCTGCTGTGGGGAGCAGCACGACGGTGGATGTGTCGGTGGAGTGCGCGGGGATGCTGGAGCGGCTGATGCTGGCGCAGGCGCAGGAGTGCGTGTTTGAGAACACCATTGCCAAGGGGAGCACCGCCGGGGTCTGCTCCAAGATCTCCCGCCAGGTCGGTCGACTCTTTTGTGTGTGTGAGTTTTAGAGTTGGATTAATTGAGTGCAATTGAATTAAGATGACCTAAGGAATGGAGGAATCCCTGATGTGATGCAACTGAGCGGGTTTGAGGGGTTGTTATGATATGATGCGCCTTGTTGAGTTGGATAATCGAGTAAAATTGTTAGTAAGAATTGTGTAAACCCCTGGGGTTTCCGTTTTATAGGGCACTTGGGGCAGGGGAATGTCTGTGCAATCCTTCTTCTATATATAATTTGTCTCAGGGTTGGGATGCTGGGCTGTGTGCTTAGCAGTCAGAAGGCTTCCTAGTTCTGTTAAGGTCGTTGTGAGTGATTTACCTCCTTTTTTTTAGAAGTTGTAGACGAGTAAATGGGGAGTGCAATCCTTCCGCATTGGTTTTTCGGGCGGAGTTTGCATTGATCTTTAGCTTTTAGCTAATATGGTTCAGCTCTTTGGTGTATGTCTGAACGAATCTGTTGGTTTGACTTCATGTTTTATTTGCTGTGATTGGGTGGATTGCAGGTTGGTTTGTTCTATGAGGAAGCTTTTGCGGCTCTCAGTGTTGCACCTCTCAAGGATCATTTTGACAAGGGTTGGATTGCTCATGTCCAGTTAAAGGCTGCACTGTTTTATGCCGAAGCTTGCTACAGGTACAGTTTGGAGCTGCATGAGAAAGAAGAGATTGCTGAAGAAATTGCTAGGTTGAGGAGTGCAGCTAGTACCTTAGCCGAGGCAAAGAAGAGTTCAAAGGGGGTAGCAGCACAGCTCCTGGAAGCGATCACGAAGCTCGAATCAAGTATCAATAGGAACCTGGAGAGGGCCGTGAAGGAAAATGACAGAGTTTATCTGATGAGGATTCCTACCCTGAGTTCCCTACCACCACTTACTGCATTTGCAATGGTGAAGCCGATGGCAATGAGCGACGTCCTTGATGCAAGCAAGGAGAAGCTCTTTGCTAGTTTAGTTCCAGATACCAGTGCTAAATCGCTTTCGAGGTATACAGAGATGGTGGATGACGTTATCAGAACACAAGCTGAGATATTGCAACAAGGAAGTGAGTTAACTCGAGTGAGGCTCAAAGAAATGGATCTACCTGACTCACTTCTTGCATTAGAAGGAAACTTTACGCTCCCGGTTGATCTCAAGGAGGATGTGGAAGCTGTACAGATTAGTGGGGGCCCAGCTGGACTGGAAGCAGAGTTGCAACAGCTGCGGGACTTGAGGCGGGTCAACCAGGAATTGCTTGTGCAGACTGAGGAGCTTTTGCAGAAAGAAGCAGCAGAGGATGCTCAATTCAGAAGCCAATTTGGGACCAGGTGGACCAGGCCTCAGTCCAGCACCTTGACAAAGAATTTGCAGGACAGATTAAATAGATTTGCTGGCAATTTGAAGCAAGCTGCTGACAGTGATGCTAAAATTGAGCGTTCAGTGAGGGATCATGTTGCACTCATGTCAATTCTTGACCGACGGCCTGTATGTTCTTATTTTTGTAGCCCGAAATCATTGTTTTGCTTTCTGCAACTTGCACAGGCAGGCCAATTATTTTTATTCTGAGATTTTGTGGGTGCATTATTATCTTGCATGTTGTCCTTCCACATTCATCTTTTTAACCGAGTTTTGTGATTGAAACAATCAGTGAACTCAAGTGTTATGAAGCAGAATTCGAGCCTTAGGACCATCAGTTACTTTTAAAAATTTGTTTTCAGAGGTCATCTTCTCTTTTTCACATCTATTAGATCCTTGGTTTAGGCATTGGTGGTTTTGCTATATTTCGCTGTTTTTGATTAGTAGTTAACTACCATGGAAAAAAGATGCTTATGGAAGATGGACTAGTAATATTTTTATATGTGTGCTTTGCTTTCTTTTCAGATAGAGTCTGCTCTTCCAACTTTGTCTCGGCCAATCATGTCCTTGGATGCCAATGAAGATGCTATCGCGGGAGCTCTAAAACAGAGTTTGGTAATAAGTTGAATCTGAACCTCACTTCAAACTATTTGTTTTAGATTACTTGTTGACTGCAATTTTATTGTTAGGATAGCTCATTCTGAGTGTTTATTGTGCGATGATGAACTATTTTTCCTACTTCTGCTCCAACCATGCAGAGGCAGTTGGAGAATCTTGGAGCACATCGTGCTGGTCTTGAAGATATGTTAAAGGAGATGAAAAGAAAGGTTTGCTTTCAGTGTGGCACTTACTTCTTCGCAACTTCTTTGCACATGTTTCAGTGTGTGGCACTTGTTTTGGAAGATCATTGTCCATATTTGCTTTATTTAACATAATTCTTTTAATTTTTTATGATCGGTATCATTTTTCTTTTTTCAAGAGGTTAATTTTGTGCACCTGGGGTGTGTGGCTGCTGTGCATAGGCTTTTCTCCTTGAGCTCATAGCATGCAGTTAGCGACTTAGCTGACTGGTCTACTTTTTTTTTTCTGTGACTGCTTTCGATTGCTGTCTGATTCATCTCTTTATGTGCTATTTCTGGTATCAGGATGATATTCTTCCCAAATTAATGACATCTACTGGTTCCCACGAGGATCTCTTCAGAAAAGAGATATCTAAGTATGATCATATCTGCCAGGAAATTTCCAAAAACATTGAGGCACAAGAACAGTTATTGATGCAAATCCAGGTTTACCTTTACCCTGATTATCCGTGTACACGATTTTTTTTTTAAATGCTTCTCAGCTGATGTTAATGCTAAAAATTATCAGGTTGCAACTTGCGACTGCCAAGTTGCTTATCATAATATCCCTTTATTGTTATGGAGGCTGGTTCAATGGAATTAGAAACGAAGAAATTGAAAATCTACTGAGCAAGATGTTTTTCTATCAGTTTCTGATGAACCTAATTCTGTTCCTGATGTCATACGCCTTTTATTCTACAGGCCCAGAATGAAGAGTTTGCAGCTATCTTCAACCTTGAAGATTATAAAGGTAACCTTTCTCCTTTTGGCCGCTAGTTTTAATTTATATTTCCTCAACGTCCTGCTTGTGCAGTTAACAACTGAACATGCGTTAAGAGCTGTGCATGACCATTGCATGCTGCTTATACCAGCATCTGGCAGAATTAAAAGGAACGTTTCCCCGTCTCCCGTTTTAACATTTTCTCTTGGATTGTTCAGCTTCCCGTGAGAAGTGCTATAAGCAGATACAAGCAGCCATAGCAAAATACCGGGAAATAAAAGACAACATAAATGAGGGTCTGAAGTTCTATGTCACCCTGCAGGTACCCTAAGTTTCTCATTTCTTTTTATACACTAGTGCTTTGATGTCTGGTGGCTAGACCACTGCCCAATTATGCTTTTGGCTACTTATTTCGGCCGAGTTGTCTGTTGCAATCGCTGTGGTGCGGGGTCACATATTGTTCCTGGGGGATCTAGCAAAATGGTTGTGGTTGGTTGTTTAGATATTTCGGAACATAATGTTTGAATGATAATGATGTGCCACTAGGATTTTACAACTTAACGACAGGTATAAAGTAGAAGGATTAGAGGAATTGACATAATAGGTGCATGTGGTTGATGCACAACAGTATCGTTTACTAACTTTGCTCGCTGATAATGCAATCAGAATTGAAAATTTAGAAGCATAGTTTGTAGTCAACTTCCTGAGGCAGAACTATTTCCTGACTATAGCTACCAGGACAGTGTAATATTCCCAGTAATGGAACTGAAACGTGAGTTTGGAACACTATCATCTCAAAATGGGAACTTAGTGGGGTAGGGATTTAACGAGGGATGTGGACTGTGGAGTGTACTGAGTTGGAGCTGGATATTGTTTACTTCCTGAACGTAGAACATAATAGTTCGAGACATGGACCAGTGCTGGTCTATGCATACCAAGACTCTTCCTTTGTGTTGTGGAACTCATTCTCGTGTGTTCCAAGGCATTCCTGATCCGTGTTCTGGATCACCTGTTCCAGCTAGTATAACGAAAGGGTGTTTATGTTTTCAATTGAAATTGATGCATATATCATTTTCCTAAAACAGGATGCTATCACCAATGTAAAGCAGCAATGTAGTGATTTCGTAATGACAAGGAACATCCAATGTCGAGAAATGATGGAAGATGTGCAAAGACAAATGGCTGGACTTAATTTCCAGGATCGTTACATCAATCCAATGAGGGATCAAAATCAGAGATCCGGTACACAGCCGCCAGCATCAGATCCGCAGAATGCTCTCCGTCCTCAAGCACCATACTACCAGCGACCTGATCAACAACCGATGCCTGCTTATGTCCACCCTCCCGCTCCTTACAGTACTCAGCAGCAACCTCCATATCACACCCAACCCGCTCCCCAGCAAGCTCAACAGCAGCCACCACCGAGTCACGAATATGGTCAACCAGCCTATCCTGGGTGGCGGGGACCATACTACAATACCCACGGGCAGCAACCCGCATCATTTCCTCGGCCTCCATACACTGCTCCATCTCCGTACCCAACTCATCAAAGTCAAAGTGGCTACTACAGGCCACAATGAGCCTTTTCTTGGTTTTATAGTATCCAGGATTTGGAACGTTGTTGATTATGTCGCCTTTTCTCGTTATTGGGTCTGTTTATGTAATTATTCAATTGAACACTTCGAGGTTTTCCGTAGATAAATATGGTTCAGTGTAAACTATTACATTGTTCATTGACCTTCAGCAAGGAATAACTGTAGACGTGAATTTTGTTGAATGTAGTTGATTAAATTAGGGCATTCCTTGAGTGGTACAAACATTCAGCCACCTAAGTTCCAGTCTCAGTTCTGCGGTGGACTGATACAAGTTCTGTGAATGAAGGTCTTGATTACATGAAGGTGGAGGTTTACTTGTTAAGCACAAATGGAAGCACATGGATACATTTCAATGGACATTGACACGTTGGAGGAGGATGAACAGGTCACACATTGGAAGGGCACTTGGATTCAGGGCAAGGTACTTCTCTTCATAAAGGTTGAAAAGCTCATCATCCAATGTCTCATTCCCAAAGTGTTCTGCGATTAAGTGCTCGATGGCAGATCTCAGAGCCTGTCCTCCGGCATGCATGGTTTCCCCGGTCAGCGGAGGCATTGGCCTCGGTGATTGCTCGATTCGCTCGATCTTGAAATACCTGCAGCTTCCAACTATCTCTTCTAGCTCCTCTGGTGAAGGGCAATGCAGAGGCATCCTGAATTCATCTAATTTGGCTCCCTCAATGATCCCCCCGAGGTACCAGCAAGTATATAGATTCAGTTCTCAGGATCTGCTGCTCCTCTTGGGATAACTGGCATAAGGAGAGCTAGAAAGCCAACGGGGACCATTTCATCGGATCCGTGGTTCAAGAATGACTCCATATCATTGGCGAACTGATCTCGGTACTCCTCGACTACCGTGTTTCCCACGAACTTCTTCTTCAAGTTTATTTCAGGAGAATATTTTGGTGCTTTTGAAAGCCAATTGACAGCATAGGTACAATTCACAAAATGTAGGCTGGCCTTGGGGAAATTCCTCTTGTCAGAAGTTCCATGGCACGCCTGCTGCAAAGTAAACTCTCTCCTCGTGCATGGACCCGAAAAGAGTGTTAAAATCATTTGCGGCATGATCAAACTTGATATTCGATGCTCGTGGACCTTACTCCTTCGGACTTTCGCTTGGATTCCACACCCTCTATTATGCTGTCAACAGCTAGAAACGTGTTAGGTCCAATGGAGCACCCGAGGAAGAACCAAGTAGCTGCTTCAGGTCCAGCTTCTTCGCGATTTCCTCATTGATCAGGATCATCGAAAAACCAACTCCTCCTTTCTGTATAAGAGAATGTTAAGATATACACTTCTCACAATCAATAAGTTTAAGCTGTTAGGTAGAATTTTAACAAGTCAAAGATCAGAATTCGGATGGCGAACCTGGTAGGAAGAATTCTCAATCTACAAGAGTTGTTACGGACTGCGGCAATCATCCCCAAGATACAACGACTAGGCTGGTTTCGAGTTCGTAACGCGAGCGCGAGCGCGTGCCATCCTCGCAATAGTCCAAGTTGGCTTTCCAGGTGGTCAACCCATTTCCTAGCTAACAAGGAACATCTCCATATAAACTAGAAAAATCTTGTTGCACTTTCCAACGTGGGATTGCCATTTTTCATTCCATATTGGGCTTCTCACTTTGGACTTTCTACTTTGAGCTATTTGCTTTAATTAGTATTTTAAAAAAACCCAACAAATCCCTCTTTTAATGAATTGCAAAAGACAAGTGTATCGAAGTATCAGAGGCAGCAAATGTGTATCAGAAGTGCACCAGAAGCATGCATGGGGATGGGGGATCAGGAGGAAAATCTGTGAGTGTATGGTAAATGTATTAAGCGTTAACTTACATAGATTTTCAGTTTCCATTTAATGGCTAACAATAGAAAGGATTAACTCTCAAGACTTAAATGGTAAGTGGATTAAATGTTACCTTATACAGAATTTTAGTTTCCATATAAGGTATTGTTGACTACCATATAAAGGATAACTCTTAACTCTTGGACGGCAAGTGTATTAAGAGAAGATATGATGAAAATCTGGATGACTTTATTGCGGCCTCGCATCAGATGCAATATGTGCTTAATTACAACTCTATTTCTAGTATCTTGTGTTTACAATATCAAAATCGCAATTTCCGAGTGTGGTGAGATTGATTACAAGTGTGGAAAATTAACCTACACATTTCTTTATAGTTTAAGTTAGATATAAAATTTTTAACATGATATCATAATAGATTAATTCTATGCTTGTTGTTGTATCCACATGTCGTCAAAATTTTGGCCCAATAAAGTTTGTTTAAGGAGACGCTTGTAGTGGACTTGATTGTAAATGTGTAGGATCGATGAAAAGAATTGAGAGTACACCAGTCTGGTAGCCGGAATTGTTTGCATATACGGACCGTCTCCTCCAGCCATGGAATTAGACACAAAGGAACCATCTGACACTTCCTTCCTCTCTTCTATTTCAAGCTTCGTCGTTTCAATATTTTTTCAACCCTACAACAAAAGCGATTAAAAGAATTTACACATGAATAATAATTATAGAACTTATGTTCTCCCTTACTTTCCCTCTGAATTTATCTACGTAACTCAGAAACTTGCTACGATTACTGATTCACCATTTTGATCAAAACTTGAACGATGCATAATGAATAGATCCTCCTCCTTTTATAGTGAGAAAAAAAAAATTTAGACTTCTTACTCGAGCAATACATTCAAAACCTACGTTCTCTAGTAACACTAGAATAGCTCATATGGACCCAAAAATCCGAATACGTGGGCTCGAATTCAGATTCAAGTCCACTTAATTTAGATATTTTGACCATCAATAAGGCCTTTTTAAAAAAAAAAACTAATTAATTAGTAAGACCTTGATCTAAAAAGAAGAAAAAAAACACTTTTCAATTGGAGTATTGGCCCAAATGCTGTATCTAACTCCTCCTCTCAACTTCAACTTTCAAGCTATTTACAAAACCATAATTGTGAAAAAAATCAACCAAAGCCCCTTCCCCTGTCTTCTCCCTTCTTCCCCCACGCCTCATTTAGACACACAAGAATTGCAAGTACGGAAGAGCTTGCGTACTACGGCTTATGTTGTGCGGAGATTGACGAGCGAACTGCGTGGTGAGGAGACACAGCTTTTCCATTCACAAGGAGTTGCTCCGGGAAGTCCACGCGAATCGACCTGAAGCTGTAGTGCTGGTTTAAAAGAAACAAAAAAAAGATGAGATCAAGGATAACGGAAATGTTCTTCAGCTCCACACGAATCGACCTGAAGCTGTAAGTCATCCTAAGGGCAAGCAGAATTTTCAAACTTGTTTTGCCATCAGAAGCAAAAGTATGAGAAGAAATAGTACCTTTTCCTTCCAAGAAAGATCAACATGACGATAAAAGGGGTCCAGCAGCGATAATTGATCTCCTTCTTTTATCTGCAACAGGTTGTACTCCATTAGGAAGCAAACTTAACAAAAAATTAAGAGTTTAATCTTCTCGTCGCACTGTAAAGTGCTAGCAGGAGATTGCACATATAGTCTATAATAAAGCACTAAAACCTCACCGCATCACTATGTACACCGTACACTGTTACGATGAAGCTCGTTTGATTTGAATCACAGACCATATAATATCTGCAACGAAGAACAGAAGGTGATGGGATACTCAATTAAGCCAAAGGAGAAATATATTCAATATTCAGACCTCACAGAGTTGAAAGACTTACAGGGGCGTGGCGATTTCATGCTTAATGAAGAACAGCACTTTAGCCAGCGTTGCTACTGCTTTGTTTAGTCCCTCGGACAATACATCTACCGTGGCTTTCTTATGGGAAGGACTCACTTGCAAGCAAAAACATATCTTATTAGCCAACGCTTCCAAGAAAAAATAAAGAACTAGGGGAGTTTGCTCACAATTAACAGTGGCCAGTGATGATGCCAAAGGAGCAAGACGCTTGGACCTGCTATTTCCCTGCAAATGCCAATGCTTATAAGATCGCTCTAGAAATGAACTTTCTTTCTCATTTTTTTCATTCCAGTTCTGACAATTCAAAAATTAATTTACTACATTTGTCAGTGAAATCCAAACCATCTTGTTAGAAGCAGTACGAAATGAGAGGCTATATGATCCATCGCTGGAAAAAGAAGGCTTCACATTACCTTCAACAAGCTATCAATTTTGTCGAAAAGGTTAACCATTATCTGAACCTCTGCATCTGCATTTAGACTGGGATCCATCAAAGCTGCAGCTTCAAACCCACTAAGGGCCCTCTCATAGTTCTCTAGATACTTATTTACCTGAAAACCCAATACATATTTTTAGTGCAGAACCAACTTTCCGAATCTGTCGGAGAAATGTTACGGAGGGAAGTTCATATAGTTAGATATGGGCAATAAGTTGTTATTCAAAATTGTTGTTAAGTAAGACAAGCAATGCATGATTAGCCGTTGAAAGGGAGGTCAAAAAATCTGTCCGAGGAGATTCCAGAAAGTTTGCAACATAGCTTTAGCCCTTACTATTGTCCTGATAATAAACTATAGATCAAATTCCAACTTACGGTGCCACAATGGAAGGATAAATCTGGATTTGTTCTCATCCTTTCATCTTTTTCCTGTCATGCATCATCAACACCCATTATCAGTTAAAAGGAGAAATAAACTTATGGAAAAAGAAAAGTTCCGTTTTAGTGCCCTTGAACAATTTTCACTTGAGAAACATTTAGTGCAGAACTACATAGGTCCCCGAAGGACATAGGTTTACAAACATACAGCATTCTGATATGCCTTCAAAGATTGCAGAAGCTTGCCGTGATCCCATGCTCCAGACATAAAGAAACTTGTCAGACAGGCATTTCCAAGGTTATCTGAGAAGAAGATGAAGCTCTGTCAGAAAGGTTTACAAGATAAATTAACAGTTTAGGACCACTTCCTATGTAAGCTTATGCAAAATCTCGCAATCGTATAAAACGGCCGAGGGCACTGCCAACCACTCAAAAACATCAAAAAGTTTCAGAGAAGGCGGCTACCTACACAGTGGGAAAGTCATTCTCTAGACACGATAATAGCAATGAATGTTCAAATCATTACAAAGGCAGTAGAGTCACACTAATAGCTGAAAATTGTTGCGATAGAGTTTTAGAGGTTGCGCAGTCTACCGTAAAAATATTACATTTATGGCCAAAGACTAGGACAAGGCACAAACTGTATCACTAAGGGCTGTAATTTGAGGTCTTACACCAAGAATTCCCATCCTTGACATCCAAAGCTATGGCATCCTTTGCATGTTGAATGCTTTCTTCAACAACTTCTTCCGGGTTTTCAGCATCTGTGGAATGGGTAACATGAAGTTCAATCATAATGAGGCATGTATTCCTATCCAACATAAGCCTACAACAACTGCTTTACAGTGGAACCAGGAAAGGTTGCTTTCTTACGATAGGAACACCAATTTAAAGGAATCAAACAACAGTCTAGCAAAACATGATACTTCTTAACAAGCCAACAACTATCAGATTCCTACAAGGAGAGCTTAAGGGTTGTTCCAAAATGATACACTGTATAAAATGCCTCTCAATTTCTTAACATAAACCAGATATGTCATAATGATTTCAAAGGTTTAGATAGACACAGTTGCTTCCATTATTCACACTAGTGAATGGAACGAGAACTCGTAATACGCCCACAAGAAGCATGATGAAACGAAAACAGAAAAGTCATTTCCTTGCCTTGGGCCATTCTTCTTTCAAGCATTGACAGGCTGCGGAGAATCTTCTTGTCCGGGCACTATGCAGACAAAGAAAGCAAAACCATCCATCAATGTGAAACATGACCGCAGCACAATCTAACGGTAGCAATCTAGTATAAACAGAGATGAGCATTGGGGCTCCAAAAAGGAAGAAAAAAAACTAGCAGGAATTACCTTGCTTAGAGCGAGATTGAAGCAATTCTTAGCCGCAGGTAGGTCCCCTTTCTTCCAGAAACAGTGTCCTAAGCACAACCAGGCATCTACAAGAGATGGATTCAGCTTAACCTGAATCCGAAAAAAAATCCCACACTTACTCAGAACATCTCCACATTGCCAATACAACAGTAAACAAATACACTCCTCCCAGCCCCTCTCACATACAGCTTTCGAAAGGTGGTCTTCAGCTTCTTTCCTATAATCAGGCACAACATCCAGGATCTTCCCCCTCAGGTACTCGTAGGTCGCTCGTCGCAAAGGCGACTTCCTCTGCTCTGCAAAAAAAGACAGAAACTTTTCATCCCTCGACAAATACCCATTTTCCTCCTCCATCAAAAAACCTAAACTTTACCCTCCACATACACTAAAGTAAGAGACTTTACACAAGGAACCATGATTCCAAGCAAAAGGGTAGCTAGAGAGATCGAAAGGGATACCGAGGGGAATCGAATCGAGGAGATTGAGGCAGTGAGCGGTTTGGGATTGCAGCTTGGAGATTTTGTCAGGTGGGTTCGGTGGGAAGTAAGTGTCCCTCACAGTGTAGAGCTCATCGGCTGCCCTTTTGATCATTTCCCATATGTCTTCTTCTTCTTCTTCTCTCTCCATTGGCTCAGTTCCTCTTCTTTCTTCTTCTTCTTCTTCTTCTTCTTCCTCCTTCGATTCCATCCAATTGGCTGCTGCTCGTCTCTTTCCTTTTGACTTCGGGCTTTGTAAGAAGCGGAGCGAAATCTTAACCCACTGTAATGATAAATAACAAGCGACAAAAGGCAGACGCGGGTCCCACTAGCCCGGTCAGCCGTCCTGGACGACAGTCAGTAGGTCACTTGCCAGCTATCAGTCGTCTGATTGTAGATGACAATTTCCTTATGAGCAACCTCCTCTACTCTAACGAGTGTTTAGATTAACTCGTGACATGTTATTCTAATTTATTTAATAATTTTGAATTCTGTCAACGTGGTTACTTAAAATATCAGAAATTTTTTTTGTTGATTTTTGTGGTTTTATTGACTTAAAAGAAAATTAATGAATCTTAATTTGGCGAACTCCATTTATCTTATGGTCATTATTAAATTGATAACTTCTTTTTTCCGAGTCGGGATCGGTATTTAATAATCCATCTATCGTAATAACTAATATTTATTTTAAAAAATATTAGCGATAAATCTCGATCCAAACTTTCACATAAAGTGATATTTTTTAATAAATACTTAAATTTTTACATAGTTTACAAATTTGGAAGATATTTTAAGATACTAATTTATGCTAGACTTGCTTGTTTGATAAATTTTACATCTTCTGGATTATCTTTAAATAGTGTATGTGATCATCGTCTTGTTGTAAAAAAAATATCTCAATCGAGTAAAGAATTTGAATAACGCTATAAGTAGAGATTTTAGATTACTTGAATATAGAAAAAGTAATTTTTTGGTACTTACATTAAAACTTAATTTTAATATTCTTGGAAAAAATGTAAACCTCTCTTATCTAATAATTTTTCTAAAATGATATTTTTCTCGGTTTCAATAAAAAATTTGAAATTAGATTTGGTATAAGCCGCAAAAAAATACAACAAAGAATATTTTATCAAATCAAGAATTATGGTTCCATCCTTTTTTTAGATTTTTTTTGAGAAACTTCCATCCTGCAATCCGTAAAAAAGAAACCGTTATTAAATCTTGACAATCCCAATTCTCTCAGATAGAACCACATTCAACTCGTTTCATTTTTAGTACAAGCGTAAGACTCCCGGATTTTTTTCTCAAATATGTAAAAAAATAAATATTTTTTAAAATAGATAAAAACATATACATATTTCCAAAATATTAAAAAATAAAAATCATAGATATTGTCTCAAAATAGGTAAAAACATATACATTTTTTATTTTTAAACCTATTTTGGAAATATTTTTTTTTTTTGAGAAAATATCTAAATTTTTTACATATTTGAGAAAAAATCCCTAAAATTCCAAGCAATTTATAGTCTAGAATGATATAAACTATCAAAGATTTAACTACAAACATTCTATCGAGTTTCTTTAGTTATTCACTAGAATAATTTTGATCTGGAGGTCGATCCAGGCTTTGGCCCCCAAAATTGGCCGATAGATCAATTGTGAATGATCACGCGACTGCTCCAGCCATTTCAGAAAGTCCGGTCCGAGCACCGTCTTGTCAAGGCGGAAGCTATGGGTTCGAGCCCCGTCAGTCCCGATGGATCTAAATCAACAATTTAATACAATAATACAGCAATCCGTCCAGCCATTCTCACGTAATTCGATCGATAAAATGTCGAATTTGAAGCCTTAAATTGACTGATTTATAAGGCATTGGTTGGGAAGGGAATTTCCAAGAGCTAAGGCTCTTTTTTTTTGTTGAATCATACTTCGAGTAAATCGTGAACGCGCCCTGCCAAAATGTGATGTGAAGAAATAAATTTTTGTTCTACGTCTGTTAGCTATATATCCTCGTAGATCTAAGACAAATTGTGGACAAATATTGTCCATTTTTTATCAAAAATAAAACAGAAATGAAGAAAAATTTTTGCAATTGATTTCCAAAAGAATCCAATTTAGGTTTAATAGTACAACCTAATAGGGGACGGCCATATTTTATAATTCTTAGTGGCTCCTCCCCTCTCGCCTGTTCTTGGTCAAAAGATGAAATTCTTAATATTAGTTGGAGAAATTCTAGAAATGAAGAAAAAATTTCGCAATTGATTTTCAAAAGAATCTTTTTTTTTATTTGATTTCGATTCATTTTCATCTTTTTATAAGATAAAAATAAATCAAAATCTTTATCCCAATCTATATCTAGAATCTATTTTCAAAATCGATCAAAAATACAATTGACAAAAATTCAATTGACTCGATATTATCGATCAGGCCGAAAGACATAGTCGATGAACAACAGGAGAATATTCCCGTACTACTCCTTGTTAGTCCCGAGGGACGGAGGAGGCTAGGTTAGCCGACAGACGAGATGGTTGTCGATTTAAGGACGCAAGGTGTCCCTACTTTTTCAGGGTAATAAGGGGCAGAGAAAATGCCTCGAGCCAATGTTCGTACTTCAGCTCCTTCTGACGCCGATTGGCAAGCATGAAAAGCTTGCAGCTCGGGATCAACGGCATCGTTTTCCAATTCATCTTCCGACTCTTCCACCGGCAGGAAGGCGGCTTGATTCAATAAGTCATCCATGTGGCCAAGAATGGTGCTGTGGTTCTTTGCCCTTGGGAGAAAGAGAGTTAGTATACAGCAGGTTTAAAAGAGAGGAAAATAAGGCCATTCAACTTGTATATTCCAAGCCACAATGACGAAAATTACAACAGAAGAAACCGTGCCGTTACTTGGGTCAACTTTATGAAACACCTCATAAATTGAAAGCACACAAATATGTGCAGCTTCTGTTTAATTTTGTCCTTTGTCACATTAAAGTCCTAACCAAATTCGTTCACTTACGTGCACCATTCTTCCCTTTGGTCCCTATAAAATTAACCCAGATTTCCACTTTTCCATAACCATCAATTCGATAATGGAGAAGCTAGCAATGTTGTTGGTGTTGCTTGTTTTCTGCTCTTCGCCTGTATTAGGGTTCGCTTACAATGTCCCGGCCATATTCAC
This sequence comes from Hypericum androsaemum, assembly GCA_963995505.1. Classification (NCBI taxonomy): domain Eukaryota; kingdom Viridiplantae; phylum Streptophyta; class Magnoliopsida; order Malpighiales; family Hypericaceae; genus Hypericum; species Hypericum androsaemum. Next base: position 483,810 of record OZ023196.1, read on the forward strand.
CTTCGGGGACTCCATCTTCGACGCCGGCAACAACCATTTCAACAAGAATTGCACCGCTCAGGCCGATTTCCCTCCATACGGATCCAGCTTTTTCCACTATCCCACTGGCAGGTTCACCAACGGAAGGACCGTCGCTGACTTCATATGTAAGTTATAATCTTCTCTCTAACTAATATGCAATTAACTAGTAACATCGAACCGGTAAATAGATTGACGAGTAGTCGTTCTAACTTAATCTTCAAAATATAGCTGCATCAAGACTAGAAAGGAAGAGTTTTTTTTGAACGGTTAAATATTTATTAATAATAAATGTCAGAACGAGAACTCTCAATCTCGCAGTCGCTAATCTCTTCAAAATCTTAATGTAGTAAAATCTATTGGAAAAGAATAAGACCATAAAAAAAATGCCGACGAAGGAAGAGTATTTTTGTTTGTATAGAATAAGACGACCTAATGAGTGACAAGATATCGGGAAAATGTTCATGACAAATTTGCCACCCAACTACCGTCATAGTGAGTAGAACTTGCATGCACGTTCAAGCGAACTTAATACAAAGAGTTTGAAATGGAATTATGTCATGGGCAGCCCAACGTCTTGGGATTGAATTGCAAAAACCATACCTTGAGGTGGAAATAAAAGTAACCAATGGAAGCAGCAAGGCCTATCCTTCCAACGGGATCAACTTCGCAAGCGCCGGAAGCGGTGTCCTGAGTGCAACTAATCAAGATTGGGTACGAATTTTCACATTTTATCATTGCAATTGTTTTTTTTTTACAAGTTTTATATGATTTTTTCGGAAAAAAATGACTCGGAGAAAATACAGATAGTAACATCTAGTTTTACAAATGGGTCAATTTTTACCTCGAAAAGCTATCGATCTATTTTTGTACTGCAGACCGACCTAATTGTACATTTCGGGAAAAAAATTGATACCTTATAATATGATGTACGTTTTAATACGAGGATTTCTTGAGGATATTCTTGTTTGGATTGGTGACATTTTTTTTGGTGAAATGGATTGGTGACATTTGAAATGGAATGGAACAGGGAGTGACATCGATCCAGGCCCAGATCCAACAAATCCAAGCACTGGTCCAACAAAACAAGATCGAAAAAACCCTGATCCAGAAGTCCATAATATTTTTCGAGTCAGGGTCCAATGACATCTTCAACTACTTCCTGCCCTTCGGCACCCCATCGCTTGCCCCTGACGCCTACGTCCAAGCCATGCTAGCACAAGTCTCCAACTTCATCGACCACATCCACAAGCTCGGCGCCCGGCGGCTTGCAGTGTTTTCTCTCGGGCCCGTCGGGTGCGTTCCGGCCAGGGCTATGCTCCCTGGTGCACCGGTTGATAAATGTTATGATGAGATGAATTTGATGGCTGAGAAATACAACAAAGGACTTGAGAGATTGGTCAACGAGTTGCCAACCAAGTACCCTGGCATGATCGGTGCTTTTGGAGCCGTATATGACATTGTTCAACGATTTCGAGCAATTCCTTCTCGCTATGGTAATTCATTTGACTCGATATATTTTACTAATTACTAATCAGAACTTGATAACTTTTAGTTTATCACAATCCTGCTTGAACCCGAGACCTCTTGGTTACGCTAGAACAAACTCGTTGCAGGTTTCTCGGACGTAACAAATGCTTGTTGCGGGGATGGAACACTGGGAGGGATGGTGCAATGTGGGAGGGAAGGATACAAGATTTGTCCAAACCCTAATGCCTACCTTTTCTGGGATTACTTCCACCCCTCAGAAAATACTTACCATCTCATCTCCAAGGCCTTGTGGGGAGGGAAGAGCAAGGCTATTAGGCCTCTCAACCTCATGACTCTGGCTACCATGAATTAACAACCTTTGGTTGCTTTTGTTTGTTTGAGGAATAATTGTAATATGATTCTTTCTTGGAGGGTGTGTTAATTAGAATCATTAAGTTTATTGAGCAGCAAAATAAAAGGGTTTGCCTCATTTGATTATGTAACACTTATCTCCTATTGCTCAATGAATCTTAAGGAAAAAATTATCTATGGCAGAGCCACAATGACAACAGTGAAAGCAGTTGCTCCTATTTGATTATTTTTTTTAAATTTATACTATTTTTTCAATAAATATTTAAAATTTTACATGTATGCCCCACGAAAAAATGACATTGGCCCCACAACATTAATAACTCTCTGATCTAAATTAATTAAAATTATTATTCCAAGGCTATTAGTTTATAGAGATTTTATGATTAATTTAGAGAGTTGTTAATTTATCTATATTAATTTCGCGAAGTTCAGAGTTTCGGATCGATGAAAAAATATTTAAAACTATTAATTTAGTGAGATTATTTTCGTTGCAAACGATTTCTTTTAGTTCATGAAAAATTTGCCACCCAACCACCGAATTCCCTTAGTTCGTGGCAAATTTGCGACCCCATGGTGAGTGAACAATATAATTTCCCTTGCTTGTTCAACCACAATCAATCACATAGAGAACTTCTCGACCGATTTGCTCACAATCTCCGACAACTGGAATAAAATTTTGTCGCCGGAGATTGTGCCCAAGTCCTGGAGAAGCCCTCCAATTCCAAAGGGTTCGATCTCATGTTGCATGGAGCCTCAAATTTAAGAACTCTGTCAGGAAAAAGTTTGTTTACTTGAAGCATCAAGGTACGTAATATCTAATAATTAATAATGCAATATTGTCGAAGAGAGAAGACTCACCTTATGAAGATCCAAAGTTGCAGATGTTGCTGATTTGTTGCTACAGTTTTCTCTCGATCCTTTCCACATTGATGCTGCAGCAATCATCGTTGACTCCTAGTACCAATGATTGCTTTGGTACTTCCCAGTGTATGACCTGTACTCCTCCTCGATGATCTCCAGTTCTTGTCTGCTATCATTAATCATCAGCAGATCCTCCAACTTCTTGCCCACCACCTGTTTGATCATTTGTACAGCTAAGTTAACGGCTAGTATCTTAATAGCTAGAACATTAATGACCTCACATAGACCTTGTCTATAAACTTGTACAATCAGAGTTCAAAAAAACAAGAATTTTACTTTTTAACATGGTATCAGAGCCTAAACACACAAATCAATCACTCCTTTAGTTCTCTTCATCATGGTTCACGAAACCTCCATTACTGAACAGACTCCTGAGGTTGTATCCTCGAGTCAAAGTCTCAACCTACTCAAAAAAATATCTGAAATAGATGGGAACACCACCCTCAAAATCACTACTGTTTCTTTCAATGGAAAGAACTATATGTCTTGGTCTAAAGCTGTATTTATAGCCCTGTGTGGAAGAGGTAGAGTGGGATTTATCAATGGTGACATACCAGCCCCTGCAATCTCTGATCCTCATTTCCCTGAATGGAGCATGTACGATCATCAAGTCATGTCATGGTTACTTAATTCCATCGAACCTGACTTGCATGACCTCTTTACTTTCGCCACCAGTGCCAAGCAATTGTGGGATTCTATTAAAGCCATGTATTCTCAGCAAGAGAATATCTACAGGATATTTGAACTGAAGAAAGGGATATCAGATCTTCAAAAGGGTGAAAGAACCTTTGTGGAGTATCTGAGCAAGCTGAAAGCTATGTGGGACAAAATGTCCATTCTTAGACCTGCTACTAATGATCCAGTTGTTATCAACAAAAAGGAAGAAGAAGATAGAATCTTCAAAATCATGATGGGATTGGGTCCTGAATTCCAGATCCTTCGAGAACAAATCCTGACCGCTGCTGAACTCCCTGGTCTTGACACGGTTTGTGCTAGGATCCAGAAGGAAGAAATCCGAAAGAAGGTCGTAAACTCATACCAAAAGAATGAGATTCAGTCTGAAGCAAGTGCTTTTGCAACTGACAATCAAGAACCATCAGCTTTGGCGGCAAAAAGATTCATAAACTCAAGAGGAGGAGGAACATCCAGTAGAGGAGGAAGAGGTGGCAAAACCAACAAGCCTCACCTTACTTGTGACCATTGTGGAAAGTCCGGACACATCAAGGAAAAATGTTGGATCTTAAATCCTCATTTAAAACCACAAAGAGAGCAACACAACCAGGAGAAGGAAAATGTCAATGCCTTCAATGCTGGATCTCTACCTATGTCTGGAACTCCACAATTCTCCTTAGATGAACTGGCCAAGCAACTACTCCATCATCTAAAGACCACAAGTGATTCACCTGCTCGTGCATCCTACAATCTTAGACAAAATGGTGAGAGTATGAATGGTAAGAACTCTAACTATTGCTCTACTATTTCTTGCTACTCAACTAATACTTTGCATAACCTTGATGATGCATGGATAATAGACTCAGGGGCTAACGAACATATGTCTAAAAACAAGAATCTAATTCACCAACTCAGTCCTCTTCATAATCAATCAATATTGATTGCTGATGGAACTGAAGTTCCTATACAAGGAAAGGGCTTGACACAAATCCTTCCTAACCAGAAGAAACTTGAGGTGCTTTATGTGCCAAAATTTTCCAAGAACTTGCTGTCAATTAGCCGGCTTACACAACAACTTTATTGCATTGCAATTTTCTCTGCTAATTCTGTAAAATTTCAGGATTACAAAACCCAGAAGATGATTGGTGAAGGAAAACTTGTTAATGGGCTTTACCTAATTAACCACAGCCCATGTGCTCTTGCTTCCCACAAGGATTCTTCATCTACTCAGATTTGGCATGATAGATTAGGCCATCTTAATGAAGTTGTCCTTCATAAACTGCTCCCTGAGCTTGATAGCGAGCTTGCTACATGTGAAAGCTGTGTTTATGCCAAACAATGTAGAACTCCATTTAGTAATTCTGAATCAATTTATGATGACCCTTTTCAGCTTATACATTCTGATGTTTGGTCTGCTCCTTTGCCCTCTTATGATGGTTTTCTTTACTTTGTGTCATTCATTGATCATCATAGTAGAGCTTCATGGATATATCTCCTGAAACATAAAAGTGATGTCTTCAAAAAATTTCAGGAGTTCAATAACATGATCAATAATCAGTTCAATGCTAGGATAAAAATCTTTCGTACTGATAATGGAACTGAATACATGAAAGATTTTAAAGATTATCTGATAAAGTTAGGCATAATCCATCAAACTTCATGCACATATACGCCTCAACAAAATGGACTTGCAGAGAAAAAGAATCGGCACTAGTTAGATGTTACTAGAGCCATCATGTTCCGTATGAATGTGAAAAAAATTTATTGGAGTGATGCTATTTTAACAGCATGTCATTTGATCAACCGACTCTCTTGTAAGATCTTAAAGAATAGATCTCCTGTTGAGGTTTTGCTGGGAAGAAAACCTGATCTGTCTTACCTCAAAGTCTTCGGTTGCTGCTGCTACACTCATATCCCTCAAGAAAAAAGGGACAAACTTGACAAGAGAGCCATTAAGTGCATATTTCTTGGCTACTCCTCAACCCAAAAAGGGTACAAGTGTTATTTGCCAAGCTTAAAGAAAAAAATTGTGTCCAGAGATGTTAAGTTTCTGAAGCACATACCATATTTTGAGGGACAAACCAAGGATACCATTCAGGGGGAGTTTACTGACTTCACTACTGACTTTAATTATGCTCCTAGTTCAAGTATTTTGCAGGTTCTGAAAAACAGGAACTCTCCCCAGGAATCTCTTCAGGGACCAACTGCCGCTAACCTGGATGGTGATTCAGAATGCAATCCCCTTTCTCAGCAAGATGAACCTGCAACAATAACAAATCCAGGTATAACTTCTGAACCTTTAACCAATTGTGATACTGATGAAGTTGTTCTTCAAAACAATGATGTTAACAACTTACATCAACTTCAAAAAAATCTGAGAAGGTCTTCCAGACCTAAAATTCCCAACAGTAGACTAAAAGACTATAGAACTTTTCATAGTCTTTATCCAATTGAGAACTACATATCATATGATCACGTTAGCTCCAAGTATAGAGCTTACCTTAGCTGCATTAATGGTGCTAATGAACCTAAAGGCTATTCTGATGCTATAAAGTCAGAGGTTTGGAAAAAGGCAATGTCTGAGGAACTCCATGCCCTGCACAAAAATAAAACATGGTCAATTGTGGACTTACCACAAGACAAGGAACCTATTGACTGTAAATGGATCTATAAAATTAAACATAAGAGTGATGGTTCCATTGAGAGATTCAAAGCTCGCCTTGTTGCAAAAGGGTTCACTCAAATCCCAGGCATTGACTATAGTGAGACCTTCGCACCAGTAGCGAAAATGAAAACCATACGGATTCTTATCTCAATTGCTATTAACCAAGGTTGGAGTCTTGAACACATGGATGTCAAGAACGCTTTCTTGCATGGAGATTTAGAGGAAGAAGTTTACTTAAACTTACCCCCTGGACACCCACAAGAAGGATCAGGTAAAGTTTGCAGACTTCACAAGGCCATCTACGGACTTAAGCAGTCCCCACGTGCTTGGTATACTAAGCTCAGCCGTGAACTACTAAGTCTTGATTTTAAAAAGTGCTATTCTGATACATCTTTGTTTGTCTCTAACAATGATCAAGGTAAGATCATGGTTCTAGTTTACGTTGATGATATTCTGATTACGGGAAGCAATGACAAACTCATTTCACAACTTAAGTCCGACTTGCACAGCCGATTTGACATTAGGGACTTGGGTAAGCTCAAGTATTTTCTTGGTGTAGAGATTGCATATTCCTCTAAAGGTATGTTTCTAAATCAAAGAAAATACACTTTGGATCTGTTAAAAGAATGTAAAAGGCTTGGTTCCAAACCATTTAGAACACCTGTGGAGCCCAATATGAAACTCAACAACAGCAACGGAGAATTCTATACTAATGTTCTGAGATTTCAGAGAATGGTTGGTAAATTAATCTACCTAACTATAACTCGACCAGACATAACTTATGCTGTTAGTTTACTTAGTCAAGTTATGCACTCTCCTAGAGTTGTTCATGTTGAATTAATGGAGCGAATATTGCAATACTTAAAAGGTTGCCCTGGTAAGGGAATCTTGATGAAGAAAACTGACAACGTTTGTATTTCAGGCTATGCTGATGCCGGGTGGGGAGGAACTAGTGACAATCAAAAGTCCACCACCGGCTATTGCGTATTCATTGGAGGCAATCCCGTGGTCTGGAAATCAAAGAAACAGAACGTTGTCTCACTCTCAAGTGCTGAAGCGGGGTATCGAGCTATGGCGGATGCTACAAGCGAGTTAGTATGGGTCAAAAACCTCCTGACAGAAATGAAATTCAATGTCTCATCAGCTATGGAGCTTCATTGTGACAACATGGTAGCTATATACATTGCATCTAATCCGGTGTTTCACGAACATACGAAACACATCGAGATTGACTGCCATTATGTCCGCGATAAAGTTCAAGAAGGAATTATTCATACTCCATATGTTCCTAGTTCAGAACAAACAGCAGACATCTTTACTAAGGCTGTTGGAACTGTGGTGTTTGAATATCATTTAGCCAAGTTGGAAATCTGCGATATCTACTCCCCAACTTGAGGGGGAGTGTCGAAGAGAGAAGACTCACCTTATGAAGATCCGAAGTTGCAGATGTTGCTGACTTGTTGCTGCAGTTTTCTCTCGATCCTTTCCACATTGATGCTGCAGCAATCATCGTTGACTCCTAGTACCAATGATTGCTTTGGTACTTCCCAGTGTATGACCTGTACGCCTCCTCGATGATCTCCAGTTCTTGTCTGCTGTCATTAATCATCAGCAGACCCTCCAACTTCTTGCCCACCACATGTTTGATCATTTGTATAGCTAAGTTAACGGCTAGTATCTTAATAGCTAGAATATTAATGACCTCACATAGACCTTGTATATAAACTTGTACAATCAGAGTTCAAAAAAATAAGAACTTTACTTTTTAACAAATATGAATAGGTAATATCATCTCGAGATTTATGAGTATCTAACATTGTAATTTTTTTAAGGTAAATTACACCAAGAATACTCCTACGTTAAAGTTTGAACCCATAACCTCTGTCAAATCTTGCTACGCCTATGCCATTAGGCCAAATGCCTTTTGGTATCTAACAGTGTAATTAGGTACTATATGAATCAAAACAACTTTGTTTTGACTGATATCAGTATATGCTTCAACCCAAATTTGTACTATCAAGTCGATTTGTCCTAGCCAATAGGACAACATGTGAATTAATAATAATATGGAGTGCGTGCCTCATCTGAACTCTTTAGAGTAATCTGTAACAATTGATTCAGTTTAGCTTCCTGGTTAGTCAAAATATTTTCCAAATCTGACAAAAACATGGTTCCTCACAAGATCATGCACGTTTGAGTTCTTGGAAAATTATTATAAACTTTGAAATAGCTGGACATATCTTTTGTAAAGATAAATTTTACACTATTAATACACCACAATTATTACATATATCATGGGTCAAATCTTGAACTTCGGTCAAGATCTTGTGCATTTCCCTTTCGCAGCTGTCATGGACCTCATGGTAGATCAGCATTAACCAGGATGCTCTTCGGCGAGACATCAACTTCAATTCTGTTTCTTATATTTGAAGACATGTTACATTTTCACGTGCTTGCTTGTAGTATTCTAGGCAAACATATATGAGGTACATCTACCAGACGGTAGGGTATTTGCTGGAAGTACTTTGATCGGGACTGCTCGAATTAGTTTGGGTTTTTGCTAGAGCACAACTTCTACATACTACCAAATGCGTAGATCACCCGACAATAAATTGTTTTAATATTTCTAGTTCAAGAGTTGTGAATACATCTACAATAGGCAGAGTTCCACTGCCTTTTTGGGGTGATGTCCAATTTGAAATTCAATTATTCGGTTATGCGTATATGTATATACGACACACATACTTACCAAAAGAATATATATACGACATACATATGCTATGAAAAAAGTATTCTTATAAGAAATTATGATTATTTGGCCATGGATCCGACCGAGGGCCCTCTAGTGGTTGTAGGTTATGAGCGTCTTTGGAGTGTTTTGTCCGTATGTTTTGGTACAGTTTCTGGCATTGCCCGATTCAATTAATTTATCAGTGAGAGCCCACAAATTTTGGGAAATTAATATATGCATCTACTTTAGTACTCACCCATCGATCTTGACCCAGCAATAATAGGCAACAACTAATGTTCCAAGGAACACGATCCAAGTCTTTTCCCCAAACAAAACGTTCTCAGGGATTCAATTACTAATAAAATTTGAACATAGACTGATACTAGGTCCAATCTTATTTAATTTTTAATTGATCATTATTGTTATGTCTAGACCAAAATTATATTTTATAAATTTTTTTATTTATAAACAAACTCACAATTTTGTCATACGATTAAAAAGAGTTTGAATATTTTTTCACAAGAAAAAGAATGTGAATATTTTGTCTCACATAAAACGAGAAGTTTGTGTGTAATCCGTGGATCAAAACTTATTCTGAAATATACCATACCATCTTATTTCTAACAATTATATCTAAGGGTATGGATATATTTTAATATAGTTGGTGTTTTGTGACTAGATCTTTTCCCACTACAAAGGGTAAGGTAGGAAAATGGAGATTTGAACATGTAATTTCCTGCTTATATATGAATAGCGGTCCTAATCTGTAATCACAATGAGATTAGAAAAGATCCAACAAATGCTGGAGGTTGGTGCTTTAGCATTAGCCATTGGGATAAGGTACGCGGTATAATTAGATTGAATAGTTCTTAGTTAAAAAGATTTTAAGTTCGTTTTTTTGAAAATAAAATAATGTTTAAAAAATTTATAAGTTAATAATAGGGTCTTGTTTTTTAATAATAAAAAATTGCCAATTTCCCAAAATATAATTTTATTAATAGTAATATTTACAACATATTTAGCGTGGAATTTATTACCGCAAGCCTCGTCAAAATCTAACTGTGACAAAATTCCGTGAAAAAATAATAACGGTAGAAAAAAAATACATCAATAGAGAAAGACCCTATCTTAACGTTAATACGATAGGGTGATAATTAATTTTGACACTTATTTTGAAAGATTAATATTAAATATTTATTTTCACACTTTTTTAAAGTCTATCGAATCTATACTAATCTGCATAATAATATAAACTACGTGGCATGCTATAATCACGATGGGAATTTGTTCAAACCGTAGAAAAGCAACCGGCAGTGGGCGATCATTAATTTTCCCTGCACCTAGCCATATGATTTGGCCAAATTCTTGGGATCGTAGCGTCCACATGTCACGGCAGCTAATGCGTCGATTATTCCTCTGACGTCACTGGAAGTTGCATCTGCGAGGGGCAGATTTGGTGGGGACTGGGGCAGTCCCAAATTTGGGACTAACTCAAATCAATATCACTACACATGCAAACCAATATCACTTCACCTGCAAACCAATATCACTTCATATGTAAACCAGCGTCTTGCAAACCAATATCACTTCATATGCAAACCAATATCACTTCATATGCAAACCAATATCACCTGATAGGTTATTGACTATTAGATTTAAAGATAATCAAATCTGACGGCCCAAAATATAGTCCCCACCTGTGGGCAAATTTTTTTTAGTCCCCACTCAATCCGGTCTCGCATCGGCGATACCACAAGTTGTATCCAGCTTACCGTCGGTTTGAAAGTTGGTTAATCATAAAAAAGAGAAAAATCCATTTTAATTCTTTATGATATCGCAAAAAATTAAATATTTTGGTTTAAAATATATCAATTGAGTCAAAAAATTTCCAACTAAAATTATTTAGAGCCTAGGACAGCTACCCAAACCTAGCTAGCTGAAACGATGTCGTTTTTGTAACGGCATGAGACGCCACATCAAATTTTCAAAAAATTTCATTATGTATATCAGTAAAAAATAGTAGAAGATTGTTAGAAAAAGGAGCAAAAAGAGTGGACGAAAAAAGAGAGAAGAATGTGTTTTGAATGGAGTAGTTGACTTACCATTGTACCACGTTAGTTTGTGCAATGATGGAAAGTAGATTTAAAAGGAAGTATGTGATATGGACCTTGTAAAGAGCTAATCATAAGAATGGGTTCGCGCGTATAAGATGTACCGAGTAATATATTTTGATGATTTTTGCACCCTGATATAGAATGTCATTTGTGTCATACTTTCGGGTGAAGAGGAAGATGATGGGTAATTTTTTTATTTTTGGGGGAGAAGGAAGGTGTACAAAGAAGAAGATGATTAGGTTTGACGGTTTCTAATATGTGTGCGTTGGTGGTTTCTAAAATTGGGTTTTTGATTGTTAGAAACAAATGAGTGATTGTTTTGATATTTTATACGCATGTCATGTCATTCTTACGAGTATGTTAGAAAAGCCGATGTGGCGTGCCACATGGTTGTAAAATCGACGTCGTTTCGGCTATGTAGATTCGGACAGTTTTCCAAAAATTTAAATCCCGTGATACTACTATGATTTTATGCGATACCGCAATATACTAAAGTGAATTTTTTCTTTAAAAATAGGATTCTTTAAAGAATGTATCGAATAAAATTTCATCTCACCATGAGTAATTCTACTAAATATACTATAGTCCTAAGATTATTTCTCAACCGAAATTATCTCTGCGAGTATAAATACGTAAGATAATCATTACTCACTATCACTATCACTATCAGATAATAACTTATTCACGAATCGTTTTCGATTTTCAATTAAAAACCTTTTTCGCTCCATAACGAGCCTAAAATTATTACTCTGTGTAAAGGATCAAATAGATAGTTAACTAAGAAAATAGGACTTCTTCGTATTAATTATAAAAGAGACCATGGGTGAGCAAACAATTGTCATCGATTCCGAGAAATGATCTCCACGCAAATGATTAAAAATAAAAGAAAGTTTAGTAGTGGGGCCCAAAGACAATGCCAACTAAGTGCCTCCAAAAGAACGCCATCAATTAATTCACGCTCACACAATACCGTATTCTCGATACGGAAATTAAATTTTAAATTCCCTCCATCCCATAATCTAATAAATTTTAGAATCGCCTCAAAAAAAAATTTTATTAAAAAAGAATTTAACTTTTTAAGTAATTTAACTTTTGTTCTTGAATATTTTTTTATTAAAAAAGAATTTAACTTTTTAAGTAATTTAACTTTTGTTCTTGATAACCCATATGGGATGGAGGGAATTTAATTCCCATAATATAATAAATTTTAGAATCGCCTCAAAAAAAATTTATTAAAAAAGAATTTAACTTTTTAAGTAATTTAACTTTTGTTCTTGATAACCCATAAGTAACTTGGATATATTTTGCAGATTCATCGGTTGGGAAGATCCGTCCATTCTGATTCGGATATAACTAGGACCGGGTCTGGTCTGAAATGTTAATGAAGTGTTCAATTGGTAAGAAAAATAATGCTCTTAGTACCATTATTTATCAAAACAATATTACTGATAAGAATTGTTCCAAGTAATAAAGTATTTATATTTACTTGTAAAAATTTTGAATTTAAACATAATATAAAAGACATCATTGAAAAAACTACTTCTAAATAGAACCGACGATCCTCGTGGAACATAGATTTCACCCAAATTTTTTTTATCAATGCACTACTTTGATCTTAGTGTATCTTTGATTATTCACCAACATATTAGGAGAAAATAAAATACCAATAACATTAAGATAATAATTAAAGAGATCAACTCACATTAATTTCTTCAAAATTAACTAAATTTCTTGAATTGAAATATTATAAAATTAAATTGTGTTAAAAAAAATCTACATAACACTTCAAACTAGATTAATCAATTCGCGAAAAAGCAGTTTAGCAAGTGGAGCCGTCGCGGGAGCAAGCCACAAACGGGGTTTTCGTTGATTGTCTGCTGAAGGTCCCACGCGCAATAGCCAGCCGAAGGGGGCAAGAAATAAAGGGGACTAGCTGCCACTTCTCCTCCTTTTCCTCGCAAATTTGTGCCGAACGCGTCATCCTCTTTTTTCCCCAAAACGAAATAACTAAAAACAAACCATAATCAACCGACTTAACCTCCACACGTTTTTTCCTCGTAATTTTCTTCCACCAAGTTCCCACGCCATCTCTATTTCCTTCATTTATTGCATGCCAATATATATTTTTTTTATTACTTACTTACGAGAGTTGTCTAGCTTAACCAAAAAATTTTGGATTAGATCAATAGAGTTGATATTTGTTGAGAGATTTTTACCAATTTTTCAAAGTTTTTTTTACTCAGATTTAAATTAGTCGAGCTAGTGAATGTGTAGAGTTTTGAAAGTATAAACAAATAAAATATTTTTCATCCGTGATATTTGGCAACTGATGCTACTAGTAAGCACCGCTTTAATTAGATTGTATTTTTGCGTGGAAAGGTAGCAAGTAGAATACCAAAAAGAAGATTCCAAACAGGAATCATTATGCGGTCAAAACACTCATGCTACGAAGGCTTCAAATTAATCTGGATGAATAAGATTGCCGGTGGGATCAAGAAACCATAAAAACAACTATGTTTATTCATTTACACAATTTTTAATATATAAGAAGGAAGTGGAAAACAATTTTGAAAAGATGACACTGAATATTTTTAATGCAACAATCAACACAGGTTTAATATAGGTTCATATTTTACTAAATTATTCTAGTTTTATAAGCAATTTTAGAGAATTGTTAACATGATGTTGTGGACATTAGAGGTATATATTAATGTATTCAGTACTAATATATGGAAGTTATTGTCAATACGTCGATTGAACTGATGATGTTAAATTCTGCAACGCGTGGATTTGGGAGCAAATTTGGCTAAGTTACAACTCACCAAAGTAGATTCACCAAATCCAATTTCACTAAGAGTGACAATAGTCCCAACCAGGAAGGAGAGCCTCCTCTAATTGGAAATTCTCAAAGACACGTCATTTCGTTGACCACAACTTTCTCCCACTATATATACACACCACAATACGACCTCCACATTCTCTTCTCAACAATACAAAAACCCAATATAAAACTCCATTGAGAATCCTCTCTTTCTCTTCTACTCTAATTCTCAAAAACTCTCTTAATTTTATTGCTTATTGGATATACACACTATATTTGGCAAATTCCTCTGTTAATATGGGGAACTACGTTTCATCTTGCACGTTGCCAAGCCCATCAATGAGATCTTCAAGGGCAGCGCGAGTCATTTTCCCCGGAGGAGAAGTGAGGCAGTTCCGGGACCCCACCAAGGCAGCCGAGCTAATGTTAGAGTGCCCTAATTTCTTCGTAACGAGTTCCAAGTATCTTAACATCGGGAAGCGGTTTGCCCCTCTCGGAGCTGACGAGGAGCTCGAGAAGGGCACCGTCTACGTCATGATCCCCATGAAGAGGGTGTCGTCTATGGTCAGCGCCGCCGACATGGCCTCGCTTTTCATGCACGCCAACTCCGCCGCCAGGAGGATTTCTGGCGGCGGAGGAGGGGGCAACAATAAGGGGAGGATCTCTCCGGATCACTCTGCAGAGACTGCAAGGTCGGGTGAGAATAACAACGAGGATGGTTCGAGTGGAGGCGAGATGGTGGGATTGGAGGGGGTTGAAGTTGAAGGGTTTTGTGTCCCGGAGTACAATTACAAGATGTCTTTGTGTAGGTCACGGAAGCCTACGTTGGCAACCATTACAGAAGAGCCCGTTAGTTCAAGATAAATTAATTATGTCACCGAGTCTCTGTTCTTGTTATTGGAATTATTATAATTAAGAACATCGGGATGTTAGAGCATTTGTGGATATATAGTGGGGAATTCAGAATGGGATTTATAAGGTGATGATGATTAATTTGATTGAATATTGATCGATCAATGATCACCTTTTTTTCTTTTCCTTTTTTGGGGTTTAGTTGGGGAGATTTAGATGGATTAATTGTCAATGTATTTAACTTGATTAAGTTCTTAATCAATCAGGTTGGATATACATGTGATATTTGGAAATCTGATTCAGGATTTTCTCTCTTTCTTATTCCAATAAAAAAATTACTGTACATTTCATTTTTTTTTGCCGATACTCTGAATTAATCAGGTTGGATAAACATGGCGGTTTTCTGAGATTGAGATATTATTTAGAATTATTTGAATCTAGATTCGGATCCATATTTTCAATTTTTGAACTGTTGCACCGAAGCTAAGAGATAAGGTATAAGCGCGTTCATCTTTTTTTTCGGGTGGAATAGTTAGGAGAGGAGAGGAAAGGTAAGAGGAAGGAAGCTGCCTCTATGGTATGTTTTCACATGGTGGAAATTGGGTCAGGGCTGGAAATTTGAACCAATCTTAGCTGGAGGCCGTGTGTTATTGTTTCTTTATGGGTGCACATATTTGACTCTAGTTACTTCTATACTTGTTTCTTTTTAGTGTTTTGGTCCCCACTTTTCCATACTTCCATGCTTCAACTAGTACCAAAATACTTGTGAAAGTCGTCTCCTAAATAGAATTCTATAGCGTTCGATTTTGCTGCGGCCAAGCGTGTGAAGACAGTTAGGCCCGTGACGCTTACTTACGCATAGTTAGGCCCGTGACGCTTACTTATGCGCTTGTACATATCCAGAGACCAAGTCACGTAAAAATTGAGATGCGGATTCTATATTACGTACTAATCCGCCAGATGGCCTCTAATTAATTGGAGGAACCAAGAGTTATTTGACCGTCTAGTTAGTGATTAATTATTCCGAGTGTTAAAACATTTTGACTTTTTCCATGGAATATCTCGAGGTTCGGGTTTTTGTGAATAGATAAAATGCCGTCGGAAGACATATATCCGACTCCGAATTTGTTGATATGTATAGTTATCTTGGATAACATACATTGTTCTATCGTAATCAAATTTCGGATTTAAGTATTTGTGAATAGAGCATCTAGAAAATGCATGCTTTATAAAGAGTAAGACGAGGAAATCCATTTATTTTTCAGGGACCGGCAAGTCTGTGCCCGTGATCTGACGTAAGCATCACCAAACATGTTGACTACCGACGAGGAAGCACAACTAAGTCACTACATGCACATAATTAGGTGGACCAGCTACTTCTACTACATGAAACCATGAGCAAGGAACTCATATACAGGAACAGGAAGATGTTAACTGTCTACAGGTATTAACATCGCAGAACGCGCAGCGTAGGGGGCCTAGGCACATCAGCAGTCAGAGGCAATCACATGTCCATGTTGTCAAATATTTCATCATCTTCGTCATAGTTGGAGTAGCCGGAGATAAACCCATCACAGACCAAGTTGCTGCAGCACGGAGCAACGAGGTTTAGGGACATTGGCAAGAGAAAACCCGAGAAGAACCAGAGAGATTGTATGCAACACCCACCTCAAACAGCTGAAGCGGAAGTTGACAACACGCTTGAGCTTCCGATTGTAGAAGAAGAAGTTAAATGACCAGCTGATAAATAGGAAAAGATTAATCAAAATTGTTCATAATGTGATCTTGCCTAATCTGAGAATAGCAGCGACAGAAACTAGCAACTGATTTGACCTCCAAGTCATGATATTAAGTACTTACACCGCTCCTTTCTCCAGAAAAGGGTCAGCATCGGAATCTGGATTGTAGCTGTAGATCTCGCATTCTGCTAGCTTTACAACCTGCATTCCAGAATTGTATGAGATAAACTCTTATGTGATTCAGATGCCTATGAGTCCCAAAAATATGCTCACCTCGTCCAAAGCCTTGTACAATGATTCCAGCAGGGAACCACCCTCGTTTTCCTCGTTCCATTCCTTTACATTGACAGCATAATGACAGAAGAGTAAGCACAAAATATTGCTTCTGGAAAGTACCTTAATAGGTGAGTGCATAGCTATTAATTGTTTTGCTTCCAAACAATAATTGCAAACACGAAGATGTGCTTTCAAATTACGAGAAAGGCAACGCATCCAAACACAATGTAACAAGTTGTGGAGAGCATCAACCACACGTATCAAATTCAAAATGAAGAGCTTCCAACTATTGGTGATAGACAACCTCAGCCTCGCATAATCTGCTCATACCTTAGATGCTTCGAACATGTAGGTATCAAAAATTTCCTTAAAGCTGTCCCAGCTTTCCTCCGAGAAGAACTCGTGAGCTTTCACAGCACTGGAAATAGCAGGATGTAATGCAATATCACAATAGAAAAGGAAAGGACAAAGACTGTACATCAAAACTGACTCAAGAGTAACAATCTGACCATAGAAATGTGTTTTTCATCAAAAGAAACACATGAGAACAGCTAGTTGGGAAATGGAGAGACTTGAACTCTCAGCTCTACAAAGAGCAACAGTTCTACGAACCGTCTGTCAAACCTTTTGACAACACTCCCAATCCAAATATAAAAAAAAAGAGAGGATTACCAAGCGGGTTGCCATGTCGCCCAAGAAGCTGACAGTGACATTACCCTATAATCCTCCTTTGATCTTCAAGAAAAAATTTGAGGCAGAGTTATACCTGAAGTCGTAATCTGGATATATGTGATACAAAGCAAGAACCAGGTAAATCGCCGTCTTTCGGCTGGAGAAAAACCATATTTAAACAACAACCAGTCAAAGGAACCGAACAAAGAGAAACAATATCCAACTCAATCTAGGCAATCCCGGTCACCTGGATCTACTCATCAGGTAATCCGCCGGTGAGGAGGACGAATCAGTGTCGGATGATTTCCCGAGGTAATCAAGCATCTGAAACCGAGAAAAATGGCCCAAAGTACATGTAAGAGAACACATCCTTATATTCAAACACAACCCGATCCAAAATCACTGCAATTAATTAAGTCAAACCTAATCTCACCTCGTTCTCCAAACTGAGAGAGAGCTTTTTGTCGGTCCCCGTGGGTTTGCCTAATTTTCATTTCCCGAAAAATGGGTCAAAATCGAACTTAATTGAAAAAATAGCAAACAAATAAAAATAAAGGAATCGAAATCCACTTACAAGAGTAAGCTTCAAGACATCCCTTGAAAGTGCGTTCCCCCAGGTTCAAATTCCTCAAAAAGTAATTAATCCTGTCCAAAAAAAAAACAAAACCCCCCCAATAATAATCAAAATTTCACCGAAACCCTAGCGGCCACTAGAAGAATTGCATAAACAAGGAACGAGATCAGATCTTTTACCGCTCGAGAGGCGTGTACTCCAAGAACTTCATCGTCGCGTTAGGGTTTCGTAGCTTCGAATAAAAGGGGATCGGCGGGTAATAATAAAAAAAGGAATTTTGAAATGGTAGTTTGGTTTCTTTCTCCTTGCGGTTTATGAGCGGTGGAGGGAATAATTGGAACCAAGGGATCGCGAAATTCGAATATCCAGTTGGTTGGTTGGTTGGTTGGGGGATTGAATTGGGGGTTGGTTGGTGCTTATTCTGTTAATTTCTAGGGGTTTTGATTTGAGAGTTATCTTTTGCTAAGATGGGCTTTTTTCTTCGTGGGCCCTTGGTCAGTATCCCTAACTTTTTGCTAGAAATTTAGAAACATTGCATGTGTCCAATTAGCTAAATCCCTTAATCCACGTGATCAAGTCCATTAACTATTTTCTTTTTGCAGTTAATTCTATCTCCAACTCGTGATTTATAGTTAAATTACAATTTGTATTTGATATTTTTTTTAGAATGGACGTCGCGAAGCCTAATATTAAGGTACGAGATTACAAAACAGAAATAGGAAATACATAGTCAAATAACGAGAAAACCAAACAAAAATCGTAAATCAATCCAAAGTCAACAGAGTGACACGGGTGGAGTCGAAGGACAATTACAAAAGTCAACGAGCAAAATGGAATGATAATTATTTGATAGTTCATTTTTACACAATTTGTGATAAACTTTAGTACATTTCTCATTGAGTATACTCAAATACGAAAACTATTTTCTTCATCATTTATTTCTGAATTTTGCGACATGAACTATTATTGCATCTTTTGCAATTTCTCAGCAAACGTCCAGGCATTCTCCGATCTTCTTCTCTGCATCTGTATCATAAAAAGAATAAATAATTAACACAAGTTTTAAAAACTGAATGCAAAAGATTTAAAAAATCGTTCATAAGTTCCATGATCTATAATTCCAAATTACTATCTAGTATAAATTCATATTATTGTACTTTTTAGACATTATAGAAATTTTGTAAATGAACTCCCATTTCTTAATTACAATAAAAGTTTACCAACAATCACTTAAATCAATTGGCAATAGAGTTGTTCTAATTTTATCAAGAGGTCTCGGGTTCGCGCCTTTAAAACACAACAATATTAAAATTGGGAAAAATCTCATAAAATACCCTGTAGTTTCAGACTTTCAGAATTAAGGCCATGTGGTTTCAAATTGGGAATTTAGTACCCTGTGGTTCACATATTTTTTCCCGGGCAGGTCCAGGGTAGCTGCCCGGGCTATTTGGATTGCCATGTCATAGACTGTGTCCTCGTATCACGCCAGCTATACCCGATCCATCCTCGTGGTATATTACGTGTCACTTGATAAATTATACTTTGATCCCAAATTTATTTATATTTTTTCAAAAACCCAAATTTCTTCGAACAAGATTTGCATGTCCAAGCTACATATGACTCTATCTCTCTCTCCAGAGATTCCTAGAACTTGCAATTATCGTCTCCCTCCTGGAATCAAATCACCCAAAAAGGACAAGAAGTGAAGTTATTGCCGTCGAAGAAACCATTGGGGACCGCCGTGAAGTTATTGCCGTCAAGGAGGAGCTCCGAAAGCAAGCAAAGCCACCTCCTTGGCTAGGGTTCCGGCGAGCTTCCTGTTGGAGAGTTCAAAATGGCATCGGAGAACATCAACTAGTCGCCGAAAGCGGCGTCACCGTCGGGATCCAGTAGCACACCGCACGCCCCTCAGGGGAGATCCCCATCGGAGAAAAGGTAACTTGCGAGAGGGTGGGGACGACGGTGGCAGTTTTTGGTGGTTATGGTTAGCGATTTCCTAGAGAATAGCGGTGGCTCCCGTGGAAGCTCCGGCGTCGACTTCTGCTGCATCCCCGACCTCCCTCTCCTCGTCGACAAAATTTTTGGGGATGAGTCGGTCTGATTTGGGTCATGTGTCAGGGTTGGGTCGGTCCAATTTGGGTCAAATTTCTAGAAGTGGAGGAGAGGAGAGAGAAGGGAGGTTGGTTAGGGATAATGGAGTTTCTGAAAAATATTAATAAAATGGGGATTGTTTTGATATTTTCTATAAAAGCAACCAATAGGATAGATTGGGTATAGCTGGCATGACACATGGACAAAGTGTATGACATGGCAATCCAACTAGGCCGGGCAACTACCCTGGACCTACCCGAGAAAAAATGTGTAAACCACAGGGTACTAAATGCTCAATTTGAAACCACATGGCCTTAATTCTGAAAGTCTGAAACCACAGGGTACTTCATGGGACTTTTTTCATTAAAATTTGTTGGGAGAGCTTTACCATTATTTAAAAGTCATATCCAACTCGAATACGGATTATGTGGCACATCGAATATTTGAATAACAAGTGGTATTAGCCAAAAAATTACAATAAAAATTTAATAGAAAGAAAGAGGAGAATGTGTGTGGATGATACCTTGGTTTATTAGGGCACCATACTTGGACAAACTACCAATATCAATATCACATAAACGAGGAGGATCCTTGCATATAACAATCATATATGTGTGTGTATATATATATAATATATGCATAGATGGCAGCAAATATATTTTGACTACCATATATATAATTACTACTACATATATTAATATACATAGATGGCAGCAAATACTACCATACGTATAATTACTACTACTATACATATACATATTGTAATGATAAGAGGTGGGTCTCTCGCATTGTATTCGTCTTTGTTTGATTTTAATAAAAAAGATATATGACCGTTGGATTCTCCACCCAACAATTATATATATATATATATAGTAAAACCTTGACAAATTTATTTTTAAACTTATAAACTCTCTAAAATAATATTTTTTCTTGCTTCTGACTTGGGCTAGTTAAAAAAAATTAATAAGATGATAATTTTTTTAGGGAAGGAGTTTAAAACGTTGAAGCATTCCGGGGGAGAGTTGATTTAGGTATTAATATAGTAATGGAAGGTAATAACCAAATTATTTTAAAATGAAGGCAAAAAATTGAATTTTTTATTCTAATTTAATTAAACCACTAATTGATGGGTTAATTATAAAAATGGTGTAATATTAACCATCTTCTACATTTATGAAGCAGCCATCTCAAATTAGAAAAAAATATTATACAAAAGGATTAGGAAAGACAAGCAGGCAACTTTGTGTTACCTTTCCTTTCTCCGAATTAGGCGTTTGTTTTTTTGGGTTAGTATCCCGTTGTCCGGATATACACTGACCCGACTAAATAAATGCTACACTTGCATAGGAACAACGGATTGGAATGACAAGCAGGCAACTTTGTGTTGTCTTCCTTTCACCAAATCTATATATATATATATGAACAGTGTATTATGTACATGTCGGATGACTAACAAAGGAAAGCATAGGTTGCAGCTGGACTGTGCTTGGTAGTCCCCAACCCCATAAACATACACCTATTCCTATCCGCCGCGAACCCGCCATGGTTTCGAGCAGCAGAGGTCGTTATCTTCGACCGAGCGGCAAATTCAATCGACGTTAATGACATGCTGCTGAGCTGGTGCAGGTAAACTCTCAGCTTCCTCATCAGACAAAGCCAAGGACGCATTTTGGAGCTCCTAAAATGATTGAGAGTAGATGTGAATAACCCAAACATGTCACTCGCTAAGAGGCTTCAGTTTTATGATGCGAAAGTAAGCAGGAACCTCACCCGTCGGTGCCGACGGTGCTGGAAGGCAGTTACTGCCATGGCCATGAAACAAACCGGAATGATAACTCCAGCAGTCCGTAGTAGTACAAGCTGTGTCAAGAAAGATAAAAGGTAAGATATATTGCCTACTCATATCAATGTAATGAATTCTATTTTCTCGAAACTCCTCCATAGGTAACGCACCAGAATTAAAGGGAACGAGATGTCTTTAGAGCCACTGAGTACGAGGGGAAGAGTATGCCGTAGAATCAAAAGAACCATGAACTGCCCAAGAAGAAAAAGTTTCCAATGAAAAAAGAATGTAAACACTTCATATAGTTAGCCATATGTGTCGACTGCAGAAGAGGATATCGCGTGGTAGTTAGGCTAGAGAGAGCAAGAGAGGTACCACTACAGCGACCAAGCGACACGAGATCACGTTTCTTGTTGTTGAAGAAGATTGCTCGTCATAACTTGCATTTATGTAAGAGCGGTCAGTTGAGACCATTGGTACAACCCGTACTCCTGGCAAGTCCCTTCTAGACACCTCCCAGTTTCCTCTGGTAAAAGTTTCCAAAGGTGCACATTAGAGAGCAGCTAGAAAAAGAGAAGCACGGGTAACAAAAATAGCCAAAACTAACGGTAACTCTTGGAAAAATGATGGTCAAGCTACCTGAAGTTTAATGGAATTCGCCCAATTTGAAACAATGGCGGTGGTGCTGTGTAGTTAGGCTTGAATTGCTGAAACCAACAGAAGTCAACAAACTCTTTATCAAAATCTTGCAGTGTGTAGTTTTTTCTTTTTTCACTTGTACAAAGAGTGTTTACTCGAAAGAAAGAGGATCAGAGAGAAGAAAACCTACCTGCTGGCATATCTCGCAAACAATATTGCCCTTCTCGTTACACCATCTCTGTACACATCTGCGATGAGCATACTGCAAATATGAAGATCAAACATGAACACAAGGGAAGGACCATCAAAGCATCGTGAAGTCGCTTGAACATAAGGTGATTAAAACAGACAGATTGACTACTAAAAAACAGATAGATTGAAGCCATTTCTTTTGACAATTGAGATGGTAAACTGATACAGGTAAAATGAAACAGAAAAAGTTATCAAATGCTTTTCTAAGCTTAAGCATTAAATAAGAATGGAAGCAGAATAACTAAACCTGAAGGACTAATGTAAGATCATGGACAATAAACGTGAATTACTTAAGAGTCTAGTAGAAGGTAAAAGTTCTGCGCCAAAGGTAGGTGTCCGAAAAGAAATTCTGGTGATACTCATTTGCAAAAGACAATATGTGAATGAACAGTAGTCGAAACAAATGAGTATGTTCTCCAACTCATTGAATTTGAATAAGAGTTCGGCAAAATCTAAGCAGCAACATCGCAGGCAGTCCTCCTTATTCGTGATTATATTTAAACAACCAATTAGATAGCAGCCAACCTTTAAGCTGCCGGAACAAGAGCAAGGTGCCTCCATGTAGGAGTCCAAATCCTCATCCTGGCATATCCTGCACTCAACCAACTTCCTCGGTGTCGATATATCTCCGAAATCCAATGCCTTGGAAGACTTTTCAAGTTCTAACTCGTCCTCCAGTAAAGTCGCAGCTTGCAGCAACTGTTTCCTGCTCTCGATTGCAGCCTCCAAGGTAGATTCTGTCAGCAATCGGTCAACTAGCAGCACGAAATGGTCCCCCATGATAACCAAGACACCGAAGAGGGCTTCCTCGATTCCAAATTGACAGCGAAATTACTTAACACTCAAAAGAATCCCAACCACAAAACTTGGATGTTATCCTTCCCTGAAAACCAATCTTCAATTCATTAATACAACAAAACAAAACAAAAAAGACCAAAAGCTAATGTTATGCATCATTAACAGCGACCAAGACAAAAGGGAAAGTCTCTAAAGCCCGTAAACCTCTAAAGGAATGAAACAATGCACAAGAAGACACCCCAAAAAAAAAACCCCCTACAATAACAAAAGCTAAGGAGGCAAAAAAAAAACAGACTTTTAATGAAA
This sequence comes from Hypericum androsaemum, assembly GCA_963995505.1. NCBI lineage: Eukaryota > Viridiplantae > Streptophyta > Magnoliopsida > Malpighiales > Hypericaceae > Hypericum > Hypericum androsaemum. The sequence goes on from OZ023196.1 coordinate 507,576, forward strand.
CCATACCACTTGAAAGATCAAAACGAAACACGAGAAATGGCAGAGACCCAGTAGAGATAAAGCAAAGCACCTATAGAGGCAGGCAGCAGAAAGAAGGAGGACACGCGAAGAAAGAAAGGAGATTCTTAAAGAATTACAGAGGGACAACAAATGTCAGAAAAACCCAGTAGAGACAAGGAAGGATGAGCTTTAACAATTCAAAGGAATAAAATCAAAAAGGGACAAGGACAAGCATAATCACAAAAGGTTAAGGGAGGGAAAGGACTTAACAAGGAAAGGAAAGAAAAGAAAAGAAAAGAAAAAGGGATCCTTACTTTCTTCAAGCTAGGAAAAGGTGGGAATCTCTGGTTTTGAGATGAAGCAAGCGGATTGAGTAAAGGAATCCCATTTTCCACGACCCAAGAAAAGCTAATTATCCAAAAAACATGTAAAGTCCCAGCCTTTAGAGAGACATCAACTCCATGTCTTGAGGAGGAGGAGCTTTTAAAAGGATTCTTGGGGTTTTTTTTTTTGTTCAACGTTGGTGCCTTTGTTTTTTTTAGTATTGTGTATATTGAATATACATACGTTTTTATCTTGTACAAGGATACGCCATTTTAAGGGATAAAAATGAGTTAAATTAATTGTTTATGATGGGAAACAAGACAATGGAGGAGTTTGAGGTTAGAGAGAGTTTAGCGGCAAAAAGTTGTTGCCCACGACCACGGCTTGACACGTTCCAAGTCCACCTCAACTTACCGTTTAAATCGTTTTACCTTCACTTGTTTTCTTCACACGATCACAGTTTGTTTATTACTAATCGTAGTTGCTCGACAAATTTGATATTATAACTTAACTAAAATTAAAATGTCAAATTCTTAAAAAATCAATTTTTTTGAATTATTCGATGAAGTAACGTTTGGTAGCAGATAATTTATTATCACATATTTATTAAATATTTGGGTATTAGATAATCTAAATAAAAGAATGCTTTTTTTATTAAAATCGTGGAGTGCACAACGGGAACTTCTAATATAGTGGAAAAAGTATATTTTGAGCATAATATCCATGTATTACTCATGAATAAAAGCTTGGAATTTTAACTTGCCGTTTACTTTGGAAAGTATGCAATCTTTTTAATGACGATGAAGAATCATCTTGAAAGCAATTGAATGTTGAAATTTCAAGTTTAATTAAAGAAGTTTATCCACTCAAGAGCAAGTCTCTCGTAGTTGCCATTTATGTGGTGGTTAAGTAATTTTAAGGGGTTGGGATTCGAGTTAGCATGGGAGCGAGATTTTTGACATGTAGTTGTGGAGGTCGATTCTTCCTTAACTCTTCTTTGTGTCAGCCACGGGGTGGGACAGGATCATCCGCAAACTAATGTGATCAGTCGAGCACGTGATTTGCTTAGTAAAGACTCGATGACACAGATACAACATAGTTTCAGATAGGAGAATCGGGTGGCGGATTCTCTCTCAAAGTATGCTATGACTGTAGATTACGACTATGTTATATCTGATACCCTATTTTGCCTTTGTACTGATATTTATGTAGATAATTTAAACAAGATTAACCTTTTTTTATGTACTCGAATTGATGCTGCAACACGTGGTTAATCAAAATTAGTAGAAATTTCCTGATTTTCTACCAAAGAAAAGTAATAATATGATCATGTAACTACGCCGCCTAGTACTATTTTGGTCCAACCATATAGTAATCGAGTGTTTATTAAATTGATTAATATTATTTTAAATTTCGAAATGGACAATAATACAAAGAGTGAGGATGATACTCTCTCTACCGAATTGTATTAATTTTAAAGTTCGAACTCGTACATGGTATTCCCTCAATTATTATGCTCTAATAATACTCTTGATGGTCAAAATTCAATTTTAAAAATTTCCCTTCTAAAGTGACAGCAGCCGTTGGTGTTTGGAATATTTTCTGAATGAAAATAGAAATTGGAGAAATTTCAAGCAACGATCTCGACGCTGTTCTTCAACGACCTAAAAATACACGCTTAATTTTTTTTAAAAGATATATATTAATCGTCATGTTATATATAATATATTTAGTATAGTATTTTTTTTATCATGATTGCGATCGTAAGTTACGTCAAAATCTTAACATATCGAAACCCTATCACACCAAAATCTACACTTTTTTTAGAAACGGTATAATTTTATTCACCAACATCAATGGAGTACAATCTACATTTAATTAATTACAACTCAATTTTGACAAATTCCTTGGTTGGGTAATTAAAATCTACACTTAATTAATTACAACTCAATTTTGACAAATTCCTTGGTTGGGTAATTAATGGTCTACAAAGATAAAAAATCAAATACAATTCCAACTTTGACCGACTGGACGTCGACTTGACCGGATCCTCCAGAAGTGTTCCTAGTTCGCCGGCACCACTTTGACCAGAAACTTGGCCGACAGCCTCCAGAGATCTCTACGTGTCCTCCCAATTCACACGTTATAACGTTTAGTTTTTTATAAATACAACTGAATAATATAAATTCAAGTAAGATATGATATTTAAATAATTATAAATTTTTTATCAAGTATTTATTATTAATACGTTCATGAGTAGAATTCGAGACTTTTTGATAAAGTGAAACAACTAACAACTAATTTAAATATTTATCGGTATTATAACGTTCGGTTGATTGACGAACGGAGAAACTTGGTGGAAATAATCTACAGACCAATTGAGTTCCTTTTTCTTTAGCGAGTACTTGGACCAGTTGAATTATCTAATGACGATTTTATTATTATTGTTAGTTATTTGGTTTGGTTAACTGTCAACTACTCCAATCCAACACAAAGTGTAACTCGTGCATGATTAAATTAGCTTCGTGTATCCTACGAGGTTGATCAAATATGTGCATAATTGTCACGATATTTTAGCCATTTAAGTCAGGTAGATAAGATGTTGTTGAACGACCATTTTAGCCATTTTTACATGGATGATGACTAGCGAATCAAAGTTCCCAATTTCGGACTGCTGTTGACTTCATTGATACCAACTAAATCAACTTAAGCTGTTTAGATTCTTTTAATCAATATTGGGTTCGAGTTTTGATTGTGAATGATATTGATTAATCGTTGTACGTGAATGGATGATGATCGTTTGCGATTAATTAGATCTTAATATAGAGATCAGTTGTATGTTATGTCACGGCTTATAATTCATATAGTTGGCAACGATAATGACTAATTGATTAGACGATTGTGTTTTTTTTTCCGATAAATATTAGATGATTGTGTTTATAGGTTGAATGGGTGAACTGATCCTCAAATAATAAGTAGTTTGTCCCTGACGTAAACTTGTCTATTCATGTAAGCTACAATTGGACAAATAAATCGCACCATATCGTCGACAATTCCAGATTCGATCCTTGAAAGATAACAAATTATTCTAACATATATTTAACTCTGTGTTTCCAATCTCTCAAACCTTTGACGGTTTGATTAATTTAGAACAAAGTTGATAATAACATGTAAGCATACACAAAATCATTGTTATGTCGACCTGATAAATTCTGAAGTTTGGGCCTCTTTTTATTTGGCTTATGTGAAAAAAATTGGAACGGAAATAGTATATGAAATAACTTGATACTTATAAATTTGTGTGAATGTGTGTTTATATATTAGAAAATTAATATCGGGATCTTTTTATGGGCAGTATCATGAGGAATGCAAGCTTATGAAATGGAAATTTGATGTAGTTATACAAACCCAGCCCAATTAAGGATTTCAGAAGGCGTGCGATTTTATTTTATTTTTTCCCTCTCCTAGGAGAAAGCAATTTATGCAATCTCAGCTTTATTCCAGCTATAAAAATAAATAAATAAATAAATAATAATTCTTTCACGTTGTACCGAATCCAGTTGTGGGGATGGCAATTTTTTTGTTTGTTAGAAAAGTGGTTGTTATTGTGGTGGACACCAACTGTTGGAAGAAATTACCCAGAGATCTTCCGAGCATGGATACGTGCTGTAAATCAGTTGAGCGAACTTGCAAGGAGTTGTTGCAAGGGCAGCAGGAGATCAATGCCCTTTTACAAGAATATGACGGACGGTTTGCTCGAGTTCTTGGGATTCAGGGGAGTGGCCAATGAGTGTTGGAAATTGGGAAATAGTTCTGGAGGGGTATAAGCTACTGGATGCGGAGAAGATTTCAGAGCTTAGTTGTATTACTGGAACAAGAGTCGAACCTCGCAATTGCGCAAGAGCCATGTGGAGGAGCTGGTAATTCTTAATCGGATTGAAGAAGACATGTTCTTCCTTGACGTGCAAGAGGAGTTTCTATTCCTTAGACGTGGAATCTGATACTGAATTGGGTTTCAAGGTTAGTATCCGGGGGTTGCTGTTGTGGAATTTTAAGTGTGCAGATGGGAAGTTCGGTAGTTTTCATGCAAGGGGGTATGCTCTGGCATCTCTGGCTGGGTTCAGTTTCAAATACACATATTAATATGGTCCAAGGTGATTGGTCAGCTAAAGTTCAAGTAGTAAGAGTCATTAAGGTTGCTGCCAATGATCGCACTCTTTGGGAGATGGTATACAGCAAAGCCATGAAACCGGATGATAAGAAATGTATACACCCTGAGAAGCTTTTGGAGAGCCTTGATTACACCCTGGGAGCACGTATTATTGCAGATTGCCTGGAGAACATCAAAGACGATCCAATTGTCAAGATCCCTCGTGTTATCTTGTCTGCTGCTGCTGGATTTGTTGCTGTAGGAGTTTGTGGAGTTGCAAGCACAGTTGTTTCAGCTCCCACGGGGGTGCTATGAAATTCACTATTATGGTACAATTGATGGTTGAGTCAGTGAAGGAACGTGAAATCACACAATTCCAACAGCAACTTCAAGAGCTATTGCCCATGTTTGAGGAGTTCAATTCTTATGTTGTTGGCAGGAAGCCTTTTGACCATGCTTATGCAATTGAGAATGTGGCTTGCGTCAAAGTTCCTCTTGTGCAACTTATGAGGCTTGCTGTTCAGGCTTGTTTGCTTGTTCATGTTGGATCAAGTTTTGAGAGTTGGAAGTTCGTGGCAAAATTTGTCCTTGTGGAGAATTTGTTTCCTCATGATTGATTAAGATCCTTGAGGTCAAGGATCTCAGAAGGGGAGGGCATTGTTACAATATTAGCTGGATGTATTAGGACTGCTAGTAGTAAGTCAGAGCATGTAGTCGGTCGTTTGGTTGTATCGATCGTTCGGTCGTCGTAATAGTTATTATAAAAGGTGTGTGGTAAACAATATGGATAATTCTGGAATATTGAAACAATTACTGTCTTTCTCAGTAATATCCTTTCTCTCTATCATTCCCTATCTCTTCTCCCTCCACAGTTCTTTCCTTCTGGAACCTTTCTACTTGATTCTTGATCTTGGTTCATTCACAAATCTTATTGAAAAGCTGCTCAGAGATAACAAATTGTTTACAAGTTCTCTGTTGTATTTACTTTCCTGTCGTAATTTGTTTGATTTTTGCTCAGAATTTCTCTTAATCATAATGATGATTAGTATGTATTTTTTGTAAGGGCAACTGTTTCTGTAAACTGTCTGCTCTCTTCAACTCTCTTACTTTCTTTAGAATGACACAGTCTAGTTATAAGTTTTGGGTCTTGCTTCTGTTGCAGGCTCTTTGGTTGATCAAATACTTACGACTTGCTCTGTGTGTGTGTGTGGGGAAGAAGTACTCTGGTAAGCAGATGGAAACACAATGGGATACAGCAGCTAGGGGGGACACTGTTCATGATGATGCTATTTTTCCAGCGAGCAACGAGCCACCACAGACAAGAGATGTCATCTCCCAAAGAACAAGAACAAGAAATCATGGAGGATTGATTGGGATGATGGCAAACTTGGAGGAGTGGTTACGTCATTTTTTTCAGGGGAGTGAACCATTGCCCGAAGATGTGGTTCTTGAGATTGTCAGCAGACTACCATCCGAGAGTGTCATCAAGTGCCGTTTGGTGTGCAAGAGATGGATGTCCATTACCTCTACTCCGTGCTTCGTTGATTGACACTCGACCAGAGCCCCTTCCACGATGTTGCTGCAGAATCTTACTCAAAGCGAGGACACGAGGTTGTATTCCCTTGACATCACCCGTCGACGACGGCCTTACTTGAGAAAACTTGACACGACCAAGCTGCCGTTGGCCAATCAGTATTATTTAGCCGGAACTTGCCACGGACTGGTGTTGATGTGGGCCACAGATTACCATGATTCTCTCTTCATATATATACTCAGTCCATTGACAGGAAGGGTAATTGCAAACCTTCGGGTACTATTGTGGCGGGCTCTGGTTTCATCCGTCCAAGAAAGAGTACTTGTTCTTCATTGCTTCTCACCGTCAACCAGGCAATCTCATCCCCACATACTTCGAGTACAAGATATTTAAGTTGAGTAGGGAGAGTACCGTAATTGGCTTGTACCAGAATTTCCCTTCATTTGATGCACCCGTCAATGTCAGTGGGGCAGTCCATTACTTCACTGCTCTCAGCAGTGCAGGAGACAAGTGCATTATGATCTTGGACATTGAGAACGAGGAGATCGACTTCAAGCCGCATCCACATCGTAGTCATTGTGGCATTCGTGGACATGTGACCGATAAGGACATGAGTTTGTTGGAGATGGATGGGTCACTGGCTTTTGGCCATGTATGCAAAGAGATGGATTTCCTTTTATTGTGGATCCTAGTTGACCGCGAGGCTTGGCATTGGACTCGAATGTACCAAATCGATCTCAACGACATATATGGTCCACGTATCAACAGGCTTCATTGGGTAAACACACGAGAAAGGGAGATACTGATTCAGTATAATCGCAATAGATTGATCTCTGTCAATCTGGAAACAAGACGGGCGAGAAGGATTGACATTAGTTTAATTACTTTCTCACAAAGACCATATGTCATCTCGACTACTTACCAGAACAGCCTTGTTGGCTTGAGTCGCTTGGGCCTTGTTTAGTATGTGGAGATTAGACAAAATGTTACTGATTGACATAATGTAGATTTCAGTGGCTCATTGTTCACGGCCTCCTCGGGATGTTTCAAAGCCGGGAAGCTGCTAGTTATGACTAATGTGGTGATCATTCTGGTGTTCTCTGATAAAGAGTTAGTCCGGCTAATCTGCTATCTGCTATCTGCTATCTGCTTCTTTCTTATTAGATTCTACCGTAGAAAAGTTTTCTGGGATTTGTTCTTAGATGTTGGAATTTGTTACTTTAGCTGGTTGACTCTCGTTTACTGTTCTGCAATTAGTTTGATTTTCTGTTCAGTCTTAAGCTGCTGTAAGCTAATAGATGAGGGGATTCTGGTGGCTTTCTTTGCTGTTCTTGGTAATTAGTGTTGTTTTCTTTACCGTTTGATAATAATTTCCTTGAATTATGACCCGAGTTTGTAGAAAATACGCTCTAGATTAAGATGACAGAGAATGATATGAACTGCAATGGATGACCCAAGTTTCTGATGGTGTTCTTTGTCGAAGGATTAATTAACCCATCTACTCTGCCTCTGCTGTTTTACTATTAGTTTGGTCAGCTAATGGATGATGGGATTATGATGGATTTCTCTTCTGTTCCTGGTAACTGGTAATCAGTGATGTTAACTAGTTGATATTTGATTGTTGTCCGCGAATGATGACCCGGGTTAGTAGAGAATACAGTTTAGAGTAAGTTGATAAAGAAGAATCCCGGATTAACCGCAGAGTGAGCCAATGTGGTGAGCTCTAATCAGCAACTTTCAAACAAGTAATCGGCGAGTATAGGCCTCAGATCACCAAAACTTGCTGCAGCACAGAATATGACCATATGGCTGTCCAGAAATGTTCATCTTTGCCTTTGGTGTGCAATTTCATTTTACAGGGCTACCGCTAAAATTCATTTGGAGCCGTGTTAGATATTAATTCAAAGGGTAGCAAAGTTTGGCTTCCAGGAGATTACTTTCTGTAGATGGAGCAGAACCCGTGCACTGCAACTATCGAATCTGATCAGGTTGGTTGAGAATTTAGTAGTGTAGTGAGAAGATAGAGAAGAATTCGGGATTAACTGCAAACTTAGCCAGTGTTTTCAGCTCTCTAATCAGCATTTTTCATACAATTAATCGGCAGGTTTAGGCCTCGGATCAGCAGTAATCATACAATACATCTGCCTATGCACCACCACCACCACTTGTTTAACTCAAAATCATCACAGTTGCAGGACAGAATATGACCATTTGGCTGTACAATTTGGAAGGTTGTCTCTAGAAATCAACCATTTTGCGGTAACATTTCAGTTGTGACCGGAATTCGGTTTCCTGGAGCAAGTCAGCTCTTGTAGCAGTTTGTCTAGGATCAGGCTTTTGAAGATGTGCCATCCTTTCTTGACAGAGAACTCTCCATCATTGGAAAATGGGTAAATTATTCTCTAATCTTTGGTGTTTGGTCATCCTCCTCCTTCGGATCCCTGCATTTTCAAAAATGATTTTACCGTCCCCCGTCTTTGATTTTAGAAACTCTCGGATCCTTAGTGCCGAAATATTCCATATTCTCCGGCAAAGCCCAACTTTAAAAGACTAAAATACCCTTCCTATTTTTTTTATTTAAAAAAATCCCTCCTTCCTCCTTCCACGCATCATCTTCTTCATCTCCCCTCTTATTCTTTCCCAGAAATCAAAATTAACCAAGATACAAAAAGATTTCATCTTCTTCCTTCAAGCTCAATAACATGACTAGGAACTAAGAACTTCAAACCAATCCTATTTAATCTCTTGTTCAACCTGAGCTGTGAATTAAATCTGAGATCGAGAACAAACCCACATCCTCCCTACTCCGCGGCCGACCTCCCTGCAATATTCCCTCCGGACGGGCGGCGACAGGAGGAGGAGGAGAAAGACTTCGTGGTCGGAAACTAAATTAGGGCTTTAACCAATTTTGAGTGTCCAAGTCGTCGCTAAAGTAATTGTGAATTGGGCATTTCACACTAGGTCCAAACTATTAGAAGTTCCTGTCGAGCAATCCAATTCAGATTTTTTGGTCCAAACTAATTAGTTTCGAAAACCAGCGACTTGGTTTCCAATTCAGATTTTTCAAACTAATGGCTGTTAAATGGTTTGTCCCGTACCACTTGGGAGTACTTGTAGTTATATTCCATTTTGGTTTACCGTTCGAATTAGAGTTTTCAAAATTAGGATTTTTGAATTTTGATTCTCAAATTAATTTAGATTTTTATTAAGAATGTTTGAGTTTTAGTTAAAAAGTAGGAGAAAGAAGATGAAGTGGGAGGAAGAAGAATGTGAAGGGAGAAAAAAAATGATTTTTTTATTTTTTAAGTTGGAGGGGTATTTTTGTCTTTTCCAGCGGAGGTTCACCAGAGAAATGACATATTACGGCAAGAAAAAGGTTTATTCCGGCGACAGGAACCCTAAAGTTTTTATAATTAAAGACGGGGGACGGTAAAATCATTTTTGAAAATGCAGGGACCCGAGAAGAAGGATGACAAAATACCAAGAACAAGAAGATAATTTACCCTTGGAAAATTGCCAAACCAACTTTTCTGGAATACCAAGTCTCCCAATTCTTATTTTCTCGATGGCCTGTTGTTCTGGAATTAAAAATATTATTCTGTAACGCATCCATTTTCCAAGTTCTAGAGTCAGCACAAATTAGATGAGCCACTGTATCAAAAGGTCACGAATCGGTGTTCATTACGCTCAATCTTGATAGGTTCAACGTCATCAAAAATAAAACTTTTGAAGGTCGGAACATATATAGAAAGTAAGCGTATGAATCTGATAATGAAATTTTTTTTAGGATTGATGATAGGGTATGGTACAATACCCGTACGTTACCTTTCTCCATCCTTGGGTAATAACAGTAGCCAATTAGTCTTTTAATTGCTACAAAACTTCCAATTCTATCGGTTTTTTATTTGGAATTAATGTACGGGAGTCATAGGCCACTCAAGTCAACTAATGAACATTGAAATTAATCCTTTTAAAGCGACACATTATGGTAAATCTTGATGACATTAATTAGTGGTCGCTGGCCTCTCTTTTTTTTTTGTATAAAGACTTCCCCTCTTTTCGTTTTCTTATTTCATGATTCCAAATCAATTATTCAAAGAGTCAAAATTAAAATTAAAATTTACCTAATTTATCATATGAAACAATGGCACGTATCAACACATCTACATATTTTAGGGTTATTACTCCATCTCTCTTTTTCCGACTCCTATATAATATCAAATATCCCACTAACAATCAAACCAACAAAATCACTCTCCTTGCCACCAAACTCTAAAAAATGGTAAAAATATTAAAGGGTCGGATTTAGTGGGAATAAGAGTTGTCCCTACTGAAATGGATTAAATTATTATACTTATAGACACGGTTTTTAATGACTGTCAAATTTGTAGATACGATTTTTAATGAAATCTGATGGTCCAAACAAAATTCCCTCTGTCAAAACAACTTTTATGTTGTCCCTACTCAATCCAAAACTAAATATCATCGTCTTTTACTTTTCTTCGTAAGCTTCTTGATGATTGTTACATGGAAAATGATGTTGCATTGCTTGATCTCCCAGAGGCAATAGATTTTGCGGCCAAAGGACATTATTCTGACGTCAATGCGGCGGCTGTGGTCTAGTGTCGTGAACACATCAGAGATTGTGAGACGCAATTCTCGCCTCGACGATCGCCGCTGTTTGCTAGGACCAATCTCAAGGGAATTGGACTCAGGTATGGACGTTCATTTTTCACCGGAACGGGCCTGGAGATTTGATGGACTGTCCGATTTTTTTTTTAACCGGAGCTTATCGTAAGGTCTAGAAGGAGGGTGGGTAATTTTGTCTTTCTACCCCATATCAGAAATATTTCTGAATTGATTTTGTTAGGCGCGGGATTGGAGAGAGAAAGGAGAAATTTTTTCAAAATTAGAATCCCCAAATTTTAGCCCTGAAAGCTGTTTAGGAATTTGATAGGCGTATTAAATCCCCAAAATTTCCTCTGGGTCTTCATCCTCTTCACTCGTTCTTCCTGATTTAGCCCTCATTGTCCACATTTGCATAGAATCCGGTCCCTTGAGATTTGTTTCTTTTTCTTTCTTGATATTCTTAGGTTTTGATTTTCAGCAACATTTTCTTAAATATTTCTTTGTTTACGAACTACGTTTCACGGTTTAGATATGTATTTTTAGGGTTGGACAAATTACTCTCACATCCCTGGCCTTTGGTCACCCTCCCCCTAGGGTCCCTGACTTTTGAAAAAAGATTATCCCGTCCCTAAGTTTTGATGATAATAGAATATCGGGTCCCTGGAGCCAGAATATTTCATATTCTTCGGCGATACCCTACTTAAAAAGACTAAAATGCTGAAGAATATTTCATATTCTTCGGCGATACCCTACTTAAAAAGACTAAAATGCCCTCCCACTTAAAAATAATAATAAATCCCTTTCTTTCCCCCTTGTTCCTCCTCCCACTTCATCTTCAACCTCCCACCTTAAACTAAAACCAATACACAAATCCAAATTCAAAGAACATCATGAGAATTAGCCCAAAAACAAGAATAAACTAACAAATATTAAACCAATAACAAAAAATACAAACCCAGAATACTTGAAATCAAAATCTAATGAAATCCAAGACCCACTAGATCCAGAAAAATATTTGATTGATTCCAACAAACATCCAAGGAACATCTACAATTAGAACTTTAATTAAATCCAACGGTCGCTGGCCGTGACATCAAACCCCAATGAACACCTAGAACACTAATTAGCGAGATCACTAAATCCTCCAAAAATGCCGGCCGTGATATCGTGAAGTCGATGATGCCCCAATTCTCAATCCTGGATGAACCCTAAATCCCAAATTGGGATTTCCTCTGCAAACCCTAAAAAATTTAAATTGGCGATGACCAGTGGCGGAGAACGACGAGGACGAAGAGATCCCATCCGCTTGGAACCGGAGCTCTCATCCCCATCCTCGTCGGTGAGCAATGAAGGAGAAGCTCGCTTAAAGATGGAGCTCGCTTGAACAGGAACGGCGGCACCATCGGACTCTGCCCATCCGATCTCTTAGGCCCGCATCACCATCTAGGGTTTTCTGGGAAACCCTCTGGAGACGAGCGTGGCAGGGCGGGAGGTCGCCATCGGAGACAGAGATGTTGGTGGTGAGGATGGAGGAGGCGTCAGGGAGGAGAGATGGTGCCGTACGTGAGCGTGCTTAATGTTAGGGTTTGGAGAATTAGGAAGCCGAGGCATTTAGGGTTTGGGGAATTAGATTCTTTGTAATTTGTTCTTTCTTTGTTGATGATGGTTAAAGTTTGAAGCTTTTTGGTAACATGGTTGTGGAACAGATGGGTGCTTATTAATAATGGTGAGATGTGAATTTTTTTTATCTTTATTTATTTATTTTTTTGTCTCTGGGTTGATTTTGATGGGGATGGGTGGGAGGAAGAAGATGATGGGGATAAAGAAGGAGAGTTTTTTTATTTTTTAAGTGAGGGGTATTCTGTCTTTTCAAGTGGGGTAATGTATGAATATAACTTCGCATTGACGATCTCCGAAGTATGCGGGGCAAAGAAGAGACCAAATCCATATAGAATATAATATTGAGCCCAATCTACATCCGAAACAGAAAGAACACCAAATAATATGTCCTTCACATCCTTAAGGTCAATATGCTTTTGCCTTTCCATAGCCAATCCATACCTTCCTAGAAACTCTCTGCAATTCTCCTCCCTATCTATTTTCTTGAATTCTTTTAAGTCAAGATTGACATCAAGATCACCAGACGGGAGGCCGTACCTTTGGCTCACAAACAAGGGTACAAGCACTTGTTCTTCTTGTTCCCTGCACTTCTCAGCAAAAGCAAACATCACCTTCAGCCGTATTTCCTTCTCTGTAAGCTGAAGAAGGTAGCCAAAACCAGCTTCCTTGATCAACTCAATTCGCTCTTTGGCACCCGCAATACTATTATGTCCAAACAACAGGTCATTCACTGGCCTCATATAACTGGGTCTGGCACAACACTTTTGAATTCTTTCCATCTGCATACCAAACACGGAAAAGCCGCCAATCCAATAATAGACTAAATTTCTGTTATGTTCGAGAAAATAGATTGACAATCTCTGATAAAATAGTTTGGGTGGGTATCAAACTTTTTCGAAACCAATCCTCCAAACCCACTCACAAAAACCCCATCAATGGCCAAACAAAAACATGCAAAACAAGACATGCATGAGCAATTACATCAATATCAAATTACAAAAATACTAAAATCATAAGATAACCCTAAAAATACATATCTAAACTATGAAACCCAGTTCGTAAACAAAGAAATATTTAAGAAAATGTTGCGAAAAATCAAAACCTAATAATATCAAGAGAGAAAAAGAAACAAACCTCAAGGGACCGGATTGTATGCAAATGTGGACGATGAAGGCTAAACCAGGAATAATGAGTGAAGAGGATGAAGACCAAAAGGAAATTTTGGGGATTTTATGCGCCTACAAATTCCTAAAAGGCTTTAGGGCAAAAATTTGGGGATTCTAATTTTGAAAAAAAATTCTCCTTTTTTTCTCCAATCCCACGCCTAACAAAATCAATTCGAAAATATTTTTGATATGGGGTAGAAAGATAAAATTACCTCGCCTCTTTCTGGACCTTACAATCAGCTCTGGTTTAAAAAATATATAAACCAATCGGACGGCCCATCAAAACTCCAAGTCCATTCTGGTGAGAAATGAACGTCCAGGCCTGAATTCGATTCCGCTCTTGTGTACCGCCACCAGAATTTTTGCATCCTTGTTGGGGCTGGTGCCATTCCCACCTACGCTTTCTCCGGCTGATTAACTTGTAATTCCAATTATATTCCAATCACAGCGCAGGTACAAATATTGATGACTATGATGATTAAGAAGAAGTGATTTGGTGAGCATATGTCACACCAATTAATGACACTCAGAAATTCGTTCAAACTATTTGGTATCTAGTTATTCATTGGATATAATTCAGAAAAATTTTAACTAGTAAAAAAATTATCATAACTAAATTTAACCAAATGATTTGGTGTGTTCTCAAATTCGAGAATTCTTAAGAAAGTAACTATCATTTGGTTGAGTGCTTGGTGGTAAGCTCGAGCAAGTTTAGATCAAAGAACAACATGAGGAAGAAGTAAACAGAAAAATATATAATAAAGCAAGTAGATTAACCATTACTTGACCAAATAACCACCTTTATTATCCCATACATAAACTACTAATTAATAATAATTGGCAGCTACAAGCGGACCCTTAACAAAGTTGAGCAGATTGATTAAGATCTTCTATTTGTTCTAGAAAAGATAACACATTCTTCTTCACTTCTTTGACGCTCTGTGACATATTTTTCTTAGTTTTTTTGACAAAATTTGACATTTTTCTCTTCATTTTCAGGAAACATAGTGACATCTTCTCCAAGAATCCCATATTTTCTCCACTCTTATTTCTTAGGCCAGAATTCAGTACTTTACTAATTTTTGTGAAAGGTATGAGATAAGTCAGTTTGCTTTCTTATATACAAGGGGGAACCAAGATCCATGAGTTTTACAATTCACTCTACTAAATTTTGGTGCAAGGAATGAGCTATCACTATTCAATGTATATATTAATCGGCTCTCGAGAATTGGAAGAGTACTATAATGAAATAATTAGGGGGCTTTGTTGCAAAAAAGGTCCGACCGTAATCTAGTATCGAGGTCAAATTATTTTTATACAAAAACCTAAAAATTGTTGAGTACAAGTTAACCGGTGGTCAAGTTAGTAAATTTGGTTTGACCAACTGGTCGGGACAAAGTTGCAAAAGATATTTAAAAATATTTTTTCAAGTTCTTTTATATTAAACGTAATTAAATTATAATTTGTTAATAAAAATCTTTGCAATAAAATTAGAGAATATTTATAATTATTTGATATTTTAATATTAAGCATAATTAATAATAGAATATAAATCAAAAGAGTTCGTATGAGAAGAACAACGAGAATGAGATTAATACGATATCATGTTTAAATTTTTATATTTAACCACAAATCTTAATTTTTTTTTATTTCACTAACCAATTAATACAAAAAAGGGGAATAAATTGAAATTTTTTGAAAGGAAAAGATTGCATTACAGCCTACCATAAAGATCTGGTGAGAGTAATTATATCACTTGATGCCTTCAAATAAAGCAGGGTCAATAAGGTCATTCACCACTAACCGACTCTTTGCTGCTAAAGGCCATCGACGGCTCAGAGGCATCCACGTGTCCTCCAGTTCCCGCCAAATCCCATCTCAACCAATATACCGTTATAAACTCCATTTCACCACCTCCTTTCCCAAACCAAAACATAAAGAACTCTCTTAAGAAGAAGCAAAGCAAATCCTCCAAAAATGGCAGCAACCAGAACTCTCCCTTTCCTCCTCATCCTCCTCCTCGCCCCGGCCATCCCACTTTCCACCTCCATCCCTGTTGAGACCCTCCGCACCGCCTCGGAGACCCTCCCGGGCTCCGGCCACCTCTCCATGTTCCTAACCCTCCAGCTCCTCTCCAACTCCATGGTAGTCTCCCGCTCCCCTTCCCTGACCATCTTCTCCCCTTCTGATGCTGCCTTTTTCAGGTCCGGCCAGCCATCTCTATCTCACCTCCTCTGCCACTTCTCCCCCTTCTCATTCCACTCGACTTCCCTCCATTTCCTCCCTATAGGGTTCAAGATCCCCACCCTCGTGGCCAACCACTCCCTCGTGGTCACCTCCAATGCCAACCCGCCACAAGACACGACGCTCTCCATAAACGGTGTCAAGGTCAACAAAGCTCCGATCTTTGACAATGGGTTTCTTGTCATTCTTGCAATTGACCAGTTTTTCGATCCGGGTTTCGAGGTTTCCCGCAGAAATCCGAGTCCCAATGTCGATCTCGGCTGTCCTCTCGGTGTTTCTAGAGGCGGGTATTACGCACTTAAGGATGCCAGCCAGGAGCTGAGAGCAAAAGGGTTCTCTATAGTGGCATCCTTGCTTGGTATGCTTGTGGTGGGGTTCAAGGAGAACAGCACAAGGTTAACCGTCTTTGCGCCTGTCGATGAGGCGATTAGAGGATACTATTTCTCGGACGACCACTCCTCGTCGGCTTTCTTGAGGCATATCGTTCCCTGCAAGGTTACTTGGAGCGAATTGGCCGGTATGCAAGACGGTGCAGCTTTGAAGACTTATCTGCAATGGTATGAGATCAGTGTGAAGAGGTCAGGTGATGATGCCCTTTTCCTTAATGACGTCCCTCTTACCTACCCGGACTTGTACCAGAACGATTGGCTCGTCGTTCACGGCCTCCTCGGGATGTTTCAGAGCCGGGAAGATGGCTAATATGGTGATCATTCTGGTGTTCTTTCGTTATTAGATTCTACTACTGTAGAAAGTCTCATGGGTTTTGTTCTTTGATGTTGCTTTAACTGCTGGTTGACTCTCGTTTACTGTTCTGCAATTAGTTTGATTCTGGTGGATTTCTTGGCTGCTCTTGGTAATTGGTCTTGTTTTGTTTACCTTTGGATAATATTATTTTCCTCGAATTATGACCCGAGTTTGTCGAACATACGCTTTCTAATAGAGTAAGATGACAGAGAATGAACTGCAAATTGAGCCACATAGTCAACGAATCTAGGCCTTAGATCACCATGACTTGCTTAAATCAACCAACCCATCGTCTACTCTGCCTCTAGAGTAAGCATGAAAATTGCAGCACAGATTAGGACCATTTTGCAGTCCAGAAACGTTCATCTTTGCTTTTGGTGTACAATTTACATTATACAAAGTTCGGTTTCCAGGAGATTACTTTCTGCAGATAGAGGAGTACAACCCGCGCACTGCAACCATCGATTATGATCAAGTTGGTTGAGAATTTAGTAGAGTGAGAAGATGGGGAAGAATTCGAGATTAACTGCAAACTTAATCAACGTTTAGAGCTTTAATCAGCATTTTTCATACAATTAATCAGCGGGTTTAGGCCTCGGATCAGCGTTAATCATACAATATGCACCACCACCACTTGTCTCTAGAAATCATTTCTGGTAACATTTCAGTTGTGACCAGGACTTTGGTTTCCTGGAATAATTTGAGTCCTGGGAAGATGTCAAAGAGGTGCAATCTCCATGAAGACTCTAATTCGAAATTTTTTAATTAAGATAAAATCTATACACTCAGTATTAACCAAACAAAGCACTTGAGACGTAGTTTAAGTTCCAATTTTTTTTTATTGACGCTACACTGTACCCAAATTACTCGGATATTTATTAAACCGACTAATCAATGTTTGAGTCGGTGAAATCTATATAAAAAAATATACACTTTTTTCAACAATTATTTAACATTGTGTCATTTTCAATGAATCAAATTCAATTTATTTTTTATTAAATCAAATAATAGGTAAGAGTAGAGATTTGTGATTAGGATAAGAGTAAAGGAAAGGTCAGACCTTGAAGGGGCGAAAATATTGGAACAGCTGGTTTATAATGGTTTACAATTAGGTTCTTTGAATCTGAAATTTATTAGCTAAATAAAAAATACTGAGTAGGTAACAATTAAAATTATCACAACAAATATTTAATATTGTTAAGTTTTCAATAATTTAAATTCAAAAAATATTAATTAAATTGTAATAATTTATTTAGTAGATTATTAAAGTGTTTACATGTTACCGACAAAGGAAAAACCAGTAAGCAAAACCGAAAAGAATTCGTTTTATCTACCTCACCGTGATCAGAGATTGCAGCTTTTTTTCCTGTGCGGACAACACATTTTTGACACAGTAGAGAGAGAAATCCCAACACTTTTTTTTTTACTTATAAAAAAAGCAATATATTGTGTACAATACGAAATTTTTTTTGTATTATGCTTGAATTTCAAAATTTACTCGTATTCTGACACAATATCAGTTAAATCTAACATAATCCAAGAAAAAACTCGTATTATATTTGAGCACTATAACTGGAATTTTTTCAAAAAAAACCCCATTTTGATAAAAACATTTCCTGATTGGGCAGAACCCGTCCAATCCGTACAACCATCAAAAGAATCATTCGTCCGTACCAACCCGACGGCCAGTCAGAGTCATCCACGTGTCCTCCGAGTCCCGCCAAAACCCATCCCAACCAAATCACCGTCCTTTTACCTCCTCCTTAAAAAAAAACAACTCTCTATCTAATGAGGTCAAGTTTAATTGCTATAGATTGTTTCTTTTTCTTACGTGCAGTTCTCAAATACTGAAAAATTTCATGAGTAATTATGATGTTATTACGTATACATTTATACATTTGAGTAAAATTTATGTACAAAATTGCCTTTGGAATAATTTTCTTTTTCTTTTTGGTGTTATTGTTATTTGTGTATGTATTTCTTATTTCTATTTTGTAACTAAAAAATGGGCTGAGGTCTACTAAGGTCTATTGTAAGGGTAAAATAGTCTTTTTTAACATTAGGTTGACCGGATGACATTAGCGAGGAGCCTTAGAGTTCAATAAAAGCAAACTAGGGGGACTAAAGTCTGGATTTCAAAACAGAAGTAGTTAAAACAGTGATTTATGTAAACTCCAGGGGGCCGAATGTAATTTTCTCTTGTAAAAATTACAACTTTTTCCTTATTCTTGGAAAACGGTTATCAATAACAACTCCCAAGCTGGAACTTATCCAATATTTCGTCCGTAACAACCATAAAAAAAAATTCATACGTCCGTACAGCCATCAAAAGAATCTTTCGTCCCTGCAAACCCACCGGCGAGTCAAATTCATCCACGTGTCCCGCCAAAAACCCATCCCAGCCAAAACACCACCGTCTATTTAACCTCCTCCTTCCCCAAATCCAAACAGAAAACAATCGCTCTCTCTCTCTCTCTGAAGAAGAGGAAGAAGAAGAAGAAAAAAGAAGAAGCAAATCCTCCAAAAATGGCCCTCCCTGACGCGACCGTCTACCTCCTCACTATCTACCTCAGCTACAACTTGACCCACCAGCTCCTCAACGACTTGTTTACAGTCCCCTCCGCCTTCCCTCGTCGTCGTCTTCTTCTCCCCTTCTGATACCGCCGCCGCCCTTCTCGGGTCCGGCCAGCCGTGCCTATCTCAACTCCTCTACCACGTCTCCCCTCTTCTTCCCTCCATTCCCTCCCTGTAGGGTCCAAGATCTCCACCCTCCTCCCCAACCACGTCACCTCCAACGACAAGACGCTCTCCATCAACGGTGTCAAGGTCAACGAAGCTCCCATCTTTGACAATGGCTTTCTCGTCGTTCTTGGAATCGACAAGTTCTTCGATCCCGGTTTCGAGGCTCCTTCGCAGGGACCGGAGACCACAGGAATGGTCGGGCAAGTGAAGGCGGCTACTAAGGACGGTGGAGGGTGTGGTTTGAGCTAGGAGTTGTCGTCGTCTTGTGGTTTGGAAAGGAGGTATCCGTTAACTGTCTGTGTCTTATTCTTCTGACGTGTCGTTGTTAACTAGCTGATATTTGATTGTTAGTAGAGAATACAGTTTAGAGTAAGCCGATAAAGACGAATACCGGATTAACAGCAAACTTACCCAAGCTCTAATCAGCATTTTCATACCATTAATCGGCGGGTTTAGGCCTCGGATCGGCATGGATCATACAATACTTGTGGCTATATAATATAATATAATATAATATAATATATAGCTTCCAGGGAGATTACAAGTTACTTGCTGAGAAATATAACACGAGCAGAATATAATATAATATAATATAATATAATATAATACAGGCTTGTAAAATTGCAATTACCAACTCAGAAATGGAGCTTTGCCCCACCTTGGTATGTTAAAAGGGCTACTCTATATATATAGCTCTTCCTAGGAAAATATGACCCTAACTACGTTCGCTTCTATATGATGCTAAACCAACACATTCGACCTACCGACAACATCCCCGCCATTATCGCCAATTATCCCGCTCTTTCTGCTTCTCTCCGCAAACGCTTCCTCCCTTGGGGGGCGGTTTGCATATAGTATCCAGAGAACTAGACATAGCAGAACTCCAACTGAGATAAGGCCGAGTCCAGCATTGACAATAGTCAGATAATGCTCTAGAGGAGGACAATACACCACGGCGATTTCCTGGAACGTCTCTTGAACGAACTTGCAGTCCTGGAGGCTGAGCACAAGTGGTGCGTAGTGTTCCAAAGCATAGCTCTCATTGACTGCCCCCGCCAGCTGTCTGTAGGTGCTGGGGGTTATCCTGCCAACCGTGGTACACACCCCAGAGGACGAAACTTCGCATATGTAGCTCTGCCACACCTGAGAAAGTTGATCAGACTGAAATTTCAGTTCGTTTAACTTCGAAGATTACCGTCTCCGTGAAAGCATCCAAAGTACAGCAAAGACTACATACCGCAGATGCATTTTCCATTGAAACCTCCTGAGGTCCACAAAGGCGATCTTGGAACTGAGAGTCGAATGGATAACAGAGAGGAGGCACTAAAGGTCCTGACTGGTTATAGTAGCCAAACTCTCCCGGTGACCGATATGTGTTTGCAAATGTGTATATGTATGTGTTGACAACATTCACGATATCATTTATGACTTCTTTACTCTGAGTTAGAGTCTCGTTCGTTGTACTCTGATCAACACATGGTAGGATGCTGCTGAGAGCCGATGAAGCTCGCGGATTGGCAACCCATTCCTCCATGGCCAAGCACGTGTCGGCAATCGCGCTGACATAAATCAAGGAAGTAAGAGTGTTGAGTCACAAATTTTCTCGCTCAAAGACATGAGACGAACATGCTTCTTGCTTATATAAACTTTTCCATTCTACGCAACTGGTGAAAAATTTATATCGGGGTGTCTTCATACGAGATTCAAAATCTTACTTGTTGAATATAATGAAAACTCCACAGAGAATGAATGTAACTGCCACAAGCAACCAGCCACTAAGTACAAATCTGAAACAAGAAGCTAGTCGTCAGATACAGCAGCCACTAAGAAGATGTAAGCATTCGTCACCAGAATGATAAACTCGGAGATTGAAAGTGAGAGAACTTACATAAGAACTGCATGTTTGTGACCGCGAATTGACAATACTGAAACAAAGATGAGTACGCTGGTCAATAAAACTTAGTCCAAAACCAACAAATTAGAGATAGAATTTAGTAATTTCTCCGACCAGAAATACATACCAAGTCCAAGGATTGCCAGGAAAAGCATTACTGCTGCCACAGTGATCAATGCTGATCGCCTGCAAAATAGGATTCCAAATTGAGTCTACCATCACGAATACCAAATACAGTAGCAGTTGTAGTACTTACACGACATTAAACACTTTAACAATTTTGCCAGCATTCTCGTCCGTCTTCTCCCTCAGTGTATCGGCTGCAGCATTAAGATCCACATTTAACTTGTCAATCTGATCCAAGACATTTGACGGAAGGAAAACCTGGGCTACATTGATGGTCTTTGCTAGTGACAGATACTCCGTGACATTTCGAAGAGTCTGTACAGTGTAATCTGATTGGTTTACAACAAATCTAAGAGTATGCATAGCTTCGCCATGAAATTCATCTTGCCCAACGGATAAAAGAATGCATCCGGTCCTGGATAGAAGATCAAAAATTGAATCAAGAGTTTGTATATTGAGGCATAACAAGGCAAAGGTTCGAATTTCGTCACCAATGTTATAGGATTTTATCCAAGTAATAACACCAAGTAAAGTATGTAGGCTGTAGCTTGCAATCAACACTGAACCAAAAGGCTATAGTAATTTTATTTTCCGAGGAAAACAGAATTTATAGTAATTGACGGAGAGAAAGATTAACAAAAGATTCAAAAATTAAGAACTGAATGAGGTCCAGAGTTAATGCAGAAGAAGTAGATGGGTCAGGTCATTACGCTGCAGCACATGTGAATACAATGAGCAGAATCAGGCAAATCCTTTGTGACCGATAGGATCCTTTTCCATTTATGTTTATTCGCCATCTGCAGCAATAAAGTGCTACAAGAGCAACACCAAATGAGAAGAACCAGAACGCACCAAGAACGAAACCAGCAGCGCCTGTGAAACCAACGGACTGCATCGAGACAAACTCAAATTAGTCGGATTTTTTTTTTTGCTCTGACGCCATGCCAGTTGAACACATCAAGAGTTCACCCTGACAATCTAGAAAATTCCAACTAAATTATAAACTCAGTTACACATCCCACATGCCTAAAGTTGACAAAACTTAACATAATTGAGTGAGAGAGGATCATGATGAGGGTTAGTTGCATACACTCCAATAATGGAGATCGGTGATATTCCAGCCACCCTGATAGTGCTTAAACCGACGAAGGATGTCAGGCCGATCCGTCCTCCCTGAAGCTAATACAAGTGTATGATTATGTCCATCATTAGATGGTCCAGGAGCTTCTGCAGAAACCTCAGATGTCCCATCATTCAATGGCCTCAAATTCTCATCTCCTGAAAATACAACATCATCATCATCATCATCACCATACAAATGGCATGAACAAACCAGGAAACCATCTAAATTCCCAAGAATAGGACTTGTTAAAGAAACAGCAGATTTCCAAGAACCAAAAAGAAAACACCCTGTCACCATCCACCAGCAAACTGGCAATTAATTTCAGTTACCTCTAACAGAGTCCAATTATTAACAAGAAAACAAACAAAACCCCAGAATACCAAATACTTGAAAAGGAAAGCAAATTCTAAATTTCAAGAGTACAAAGGCAATACCTAAAAGAAACTTGAGAGAGACTCTGGGGTGGCCACCTTGAGGAAGAGCTGACCCCAAGCAGCTCAAGGACACAAAAAACAATAGACCCAAAAAGGAAAGACACAATCTTGGCCTTTCCATTTCAGTCCAATTGCCACTTGCTTTTGGATTATCAGTGTTCTTGGCTTGACAAGGACCAAACTTGAGTCCACCCCAATTCAACCAAACCCACCACCATCACAATCTTTGATAGGAGGACAATAATGGGTTCCCTCTCCTTCTCTCTCTCTCTACAAGGAAATGAACCAAAGCAAAGAACTTTATAGAGAAGTCCTTAGCTAAGTTTATTTATACATAGTATATGTAAGAAAAGAACCATCAAGAGAGAGAGAGAGAGAGGGGGGGTCTCTCTTATTGTAAGGGACCGAAAAGGTGAGATTTTTCACATGGGGAGAGGGAGAGGGAAAAACCAGGAAAAGGCGGGGGAGGAGAGGGAGGGATCAAGAAGCAGAGGTTTTATGGTGACTTAATTGCGCGTTTTTATAAGTTAAAATAGTGTGAGAGATCTGTGTTGGTCCCACTCTTGAGTGAGATGTTCTCTGTGGTGCTGCTTTTGCGTTTTTTTAAATACCAATTTAAGTTCGAACCGGTAAAAAAACTCTCAAAAAAATATCTGGTTTCCAAAAACTCGATTGGTTAAATGGATTTAATTTTTACTTTTATTTATATTTATCTTTGTTTTATGATTTGAGAGTTCTAATATTAGGACGTCGTTGCACTTTATTGAGTTGCTAAAATATATAATAAGTTCTACCTCCCCATACTGGCAAATAATAATCCCAAAATGTAAGTGTCTGCTATTTTATTTTATTATTATCTGCAGACCGGTAGTTGGTTTTTCACTGTCTTGTTGCGTGGATTCATTTCCTTGCCCAATTATGCTTCCTTTTTTTGTTTTGGAAACTTTTGCGCCATTGCCAAACAAACATCGAAAAACATCTACTTTATTGCGAGATGAATATTGTTCAATTTGGTACCAAAATTTTTGTTACAGTCTAATTTGACTCTGTAATTGGATCGGTTACCATATCATTAAGTTTCGTGTCAGGGAGGCGTTGGATTAGTTTTACATCACATGTCCATCAAGAAATATATAATTTATATCTTATTGTTAATTACTGATATTTTATTTTGATTGTGTTGATTTATTGTCAAGTTGGGATTGCAAATTTGTCACATGCCTCTGAACACATGAAAATATTGGAAAATGTAATAAACAAATCTATTTTCAGGGTAAAAATTATATCTTATTTTTTTTAATTTATGTTTAACTTTTGTCAGCTTGTTTGAGTATAAGAAGTTAGTAGTCAGATAATCCCAAAAGCATGGAAGAAATAAAAACATTTAGTTTCCTTTATTGGAGAGAACGACGATAATCTGAGATTTGTTAATTCCAGGTTAATATGATTGGAAATATATATATATATATATTCATTTCTAATCATAAAATATTTATTGAACTGTTTAATTTAAATTCGAGCAATAATTCAAGCCAAAGAGTGAGAAACCTCTTCACGTTTAATATTAACACAAATAAGTTTTTAGATATATATAGTCAGTCAATATCAATAATTAAACTAAAATATATTTTTTAATATCAAAATCACTTAATATCATGGTTTTAAAAAATACGGTCAGCCCGGTGGTCCGACCGGTTGGACTATAAATTGGGCACAAGAGCGGGTCGTGTTTAGGCTTTTGACTGTGGTCTGTACTAATCGGACCAAATCTGGTCAGACCGGCTGATTTTGAGGTCCACCCTGACCGATCGAACCCAGTTCGTATAAAAATGGGCGAAATTGGCTTTTTTGGGTGGTTTTCGAGAAAAAAAAAAGTTGATTTAACAAGTTTATAAATTAATAAAAAAGTAAATTTATAGAGTGGAGAGATAAAAAAGTAAGTCTACTTTTTTAATGAAAAATAAGTCTATTTTAACCTATATATATATATGTATATATATTATTTAAGATATTAAAAATAAAAATATTTTGGTCTGGTCGGTGGTCCGACCGGTCGGACCGGTCGACCCAGAAAACGGTAGAAATTCCGGGCCGTAGCTCCAGGCCGGTTTTTAAAACCATGCTTAATACCCGATATTTTTTAGTTTTTACCATCTATTACCCGGACTTATTGGACCGATAATTCAAATTCGAGTCGGTTGAGACTTTTGGACAGTGGCAAAACTCTCCAAAACTGATTCATTCTTAAAGATTCGAACTCAAAATATAATTAAGATAGAACAACACTCTCATCAACAGTTAATCTAATTTATGGTTATCATACCCAATATTTGGTTCCAAAGGGAGAGTTATAAAGATGGAGCAAATATAGCAGGTTGGAGATTCTCCGCCATATCAAGTGTGATTAGGTGCACCAAAGACCACCATCAGAAAAGAGAGTTGCTCTCAATTTGTTACTGGAAAAGGCTCGACCAAAGCGATGGTTAGCGGGCCCGCAGACATGAACCTTTGGATATTGTGGTGGGTCCCAAATCATTCACATTGCTTTATGGTTTCACCCCGGTGCCTTTAGATTATTATTAGTCGGCGAGCCACTCCATCGGTGCTTAATGCACTAATGATGATTAAATAAGTTTTCTCGGTTCACATTGCCTCGTAACCAACAAAAAAATATTTTTAATTTTGTGTATTAAAAATTATGACGTCCAATTTTTAATCCACTAATATATAATTTTGGGTAAATTGTCTTCAGGTTCATAGAGTTTGCTCAAATTACTATTTTAGTCCCTAATATTTCGGAATTGAAACTTTGGTCCCCTAGTTTGATTTTATTGAACTCTCAAGTCCCTATCGTCAGAATTTTCAAGTTCCTCTTGGCCAAAGAAATTTCACGATTCTGACGGCAGGGACCTGAGAGTTCAATAAAAACAAATTAGGGGATCAAAGTTTCAATTCCGAAACAGTAGAGACTAGAATAGTAATTTAAGCAAATCCGACAGACCTGAGGGCAATTTGCCCTATAATTTTTATAATCTGATCAAAATTCTGGAATTACGAAAATATGTGTGTACGTAGGATTGTGGGACCCAGCTCCAATGAGGATGGAACACGCGTCCCTCAAAAGCAGCGAAAAAATTGTACGGCGCCTCTCTCTCTTTTTTTTACTTTACGCGTATCGTCCTTGGCATTCGCAACCTGTCACCTGTAATGCATGTCCAATTTTGTTTTCGATGGAAAACAATCTTAAAAATTTCTTTCGAATTTTCTTTTAGAAAATCACAGAACATCTACCATACATTTGAAAAAAGACATGATTTTTACCATTTAAACGGTTCGTCACTAATTATTTGGACAAGTAATTGATTTTTTGTGAAACAATTACGTCAGGGTAATGAATTGATTACGAGTGTAGAATAGAAAGCTCCGTGGATGACTTCCTTTGTAGCGTTTCTATCCTGTCTTGACTCGGCGTTACGTAATTCAATTTTGTCTGTATCGGGCACGTATATCTTGACTTACCCGTAATGAATTGGTTAATTATTTTAATGTCTACGTCACTTTACTCATGTCTATCATCCCAATTGACACTTTGATACCAAGTTCCCATATATAGAATGAGAATATATGTTGAGAAATAAGATCGAAACGAGAAATACGAGACACACGAAAATTACGTGGAAACTTCAAGATGGGGAGAAAACTACGGGCAAAGGAGAGTCGTCCACTATACGAGTCAAACAGATTACAAGGTCTCCGTGAGGGTTCATACTACCTCACAACTCTCTACTACACACAAAAGACCTAGGCATAGGCCGATATATATAGGAGATTATTACCCTTCTCTAAATAGGAATACAATACTAATTTGTCTAGAATTTGAGACAAATCCTAACAAATCTCCACCTTGGACCAAATTCTATGACTCCAACATCAACGCTGCTCCACCTTCACCACCAGCCCCCAAGGACAATCAGCATCAAGCATGAACACCTACCAAGTCCAAGCAATGCTCGAACTTAGTACCAGAAAGCGGCTTCGTCAACATGTCTGCAGGATTGTCCTAGGTACCCACCTTGCTCACAACAATGTCACCTTGAGCAACATGCTCTCGAATGAAGTGGTACCGCACATCAATGTGCTTCGTCCTCTCATGATACATAGCATCCCTCGTGAGATGGATAGCACTTTGACTATCACAGTACATTGTATTGACCTGCAGCTTCTCACAGATTTTACTAAAGAAACTTTTCAACCAGATAGCCTCATTCACACCTTCAGTAATAGACATATACTCTGCCTCAGTGGTTGACAACGCAACTGTGGCCTGTAGACAAGCTCTCAAAGTGATAGCACATCCTCCAAGAGTGAAGACATATCCAGACAAGGACCTGAACTTATCAAGGTCTCCAGCATAATTTGAATTAACGAAACCAACAACTCCATCATTGGTACTTCCAAACTGTAGACACATGCCCTTGGTACCCTTAAAGTACCTCATAATCTACTCCACTGCTCTCCAATGACCTTCTCCAAAATTTGTCATAAATCTGCTAACAACACTCACAGTATATGCCAAATCTGGGCGTGTGCAAACCATAGCATACATCAAAGAACCAACAGCATTGGAGTATGGAACACCAGACATGTAATCGACCTCAGTAGCTGACTATGGAGATAAAGCAGACGAAAGTCGAAAATGTGTACCAAGAGGAGAACTCACAGGATTACCAGTCACATCAAACCAGTCAAGCACCTTTTCAATGTAACTCTCCTGACTCAAAAATAATTTTCTTGCTCCTCTATCTCTGGCAATCTCCATGCCAAGAATCTTCTTAGCAGGACCCAAATCTTTCATCTCAAACTCGCTACTCAATAGAGCTTTGAGCTTCCTCACCTCTCCTTTGTCACTGGCAGCAAT
Source organism: Hypericum androsaemum (assembly GCA_963995505.1). Classification (NCBI taxonomy): domain Eukaryota; kingdom Viridiplantae; phylum Streptophyta; class Magnoliopsida; order Malpighiales; family Hypericaceae; genus Hypericum; species Hypericum androsaemum. The sequence goes on from OZ023196.1 coordinate 535,224, forward strand.
TAACATGTCATCCACATACAGGAGCAAATACACTTGGGAACCATCGCGTAGCCTTTTTAGGTAAACACAACCATCATACTTGCTCCTCTCATAACTATGAGAAATTATAAAGGAATCAAACCTTTTATACCACTGCCTCGGAGACTGCTTAAGGCCATACATAGACTTCTTCAACAAGCACACAAGGTCTTCTTTATCTTCAACATAAAAATCCTCAGGCTGTGTCATATAAATTTGCTCCTCAAGCTCTCTATTCAAGAAAGCTATCTTCACATCAAGCTGTTCAAGCTCCAAATCCTGCATAGCAATAATACCAAGAAGAGAATGAATCGAGGTATGCTTCACAACTGGTGAAAATACCTCATTAAAGTCCACACCAGGAATCTGACTATATCTTCTAGCCACTAGCCTAGCCTTGTATCTAGGCTCTTCAATTCTAGGTATACCATCATTCTTCTTGAATACCCACTTGCAACTGACAACCTTCTTATCCTTAGGCAGCTTAGTAATCTCCCAAGTCTTGTTCTTGTGAAGAGATTTCATCTCTTCCTCCATAGCAACCAACCATCTAGCAGAGTCTTTCGACTTCACAGTATCTGAGTAACTAGATGGTTCTTTACAGCTATCAATTTCTTCTGCCATATTTAAGACAAAAGCAATAATATCAGCCTCACCCAACTTCTGTGGAGGCCTGATAATTCTTCTGGGCCTGTCTCTAGCAATAGAATATGTTAGCTCCCTCTCAACTGTGCCAATATTCTCAACTTTATCAGACAACCCACCATGAGTAGGATCATGGCAATCAACATCACGGAAGAAACTCGCTTCTGGATCAGCATCAAACTCCATATGCACTTTTGACTTTTGCAAGTCCACACTTGGAGCACTGGAAATACCAGGTGAAGAAACATCCTCCCTCTTACTCAGCATGTCTGTCTCTTTGAAAATAACATTGTTACTCAACAAGACCTTAAACAGCTCAGAACACCACAACTTGTATCCCTTCACTCCAGAAGCATAGCCAATGAAGATATATTTCATAGATCTTGGCTCTAACTTACCATTATTCACATGAGCATAGGCAGGATACCCAAATATCTTCAAACCAGCATAACTAGGAGGATTTCCAGACCATATTTCTTCAGGTACCTTGCAATCAAGAGATGCATGAGGTGAACGATTTACAAGGTGACAGGCAGTGGAAGTAGCTTCAGCCTAAAATGACTTAGGCAAACCAGCATTTGATAGATACAACAAACTTTCTCCAACAAAGTTCTGTTCATTCTTTCAGCGACTCCATTCTGTTGAGGTGTACCAGGGATTGTCTTATGCCTGACAATACCCTCATTTTTGCAGAACTCATCAAACCAACTAGAGCAAAACTCTAATCTATTGTCTGTGCGGAGATGCTTGACATCTCTCCCAGTCTGCTTCTCAATCATAGTCTTCTACTGCTTGAAAGTGACAAAGACATGATCCTTGCTCTTCAAGAAGAATGCCCACACCTTCTTCGAATAATCATCAATGATAGTCAGCATATACTTGGAACCATTCTTTGATGCAACTTGAGACGGTCCCCAAAGATCAGAATGAACATAGTTAACTATTCCTTTTGTAGTGTGCACACCTTTCTGAAAACTGACTTTTTTCTGCTTGCCAAACATACAGTGCTCACAAAATTTCATCTTCCCAATACCATGTCTGCATATTAATTCTCTCCTATTCAGCTCGGTCATGCCTTTCTCGCTCATATGACCAAGTCGCATATGCCACAACAAGGTATTCTCAGAATCTGTCAACGAGCTAGATGCAGTAGCAGCAGTCCCTGTAACTGTATAACTCTGCTAAACATACAGATTCCCAACCTCCTTCTTGGCCTTCATATGCACTAATGAGTTCTTACTCACACGAAGATCTCCACCTTCTCTGATGTACATGTACCCCAGTGTATCAAGGGTACTCAACGAAATCAAGTTCTGCTTCAGATCAGGGATATGTCTCACACCCATCAAGGTTCGAATGACACCATCATGCATCTTGATCTTCATTGTGCCAATACCAATAACCTTGCAGACAAAATTATTTCCCATGAGAACATTACCCTCTGCACGTTCATATGCACTAACTGTAGAACTCTGCAAAACATACAGATTCCCAACCTCCTTCTTGGGCTTCATATGCACTAATGAGTTCTTACTCACACAAAGATCTCCACCTTCTTTGATGTACCTACACCCTAGTGTATCAAGGGTACTCAATGAAATCAAGTTCCGCTTCAGATCAGGGATATGTCTCACATCCGTCAAGGTTCGAATGACACCATCATGCATCTTGATCTTCACTGTGCCAATACCAATAACCTTGCAGACAAAATTATTTTTCATGAGAACATTACCCTCCGCACATTTATATGTTGAAAACCAGTGTCTGATGGGACACATATGAAACGTGCAAGCAGAATCAAGGACCCAAGCAGCATCAACTTTAGACTTTCCATCAATCACAGACAAAAGGTCTCCATCAGATTCTTGCTGAGTGGTGGTGCCAACACTAGCACTGCCGCTATCAGAACTTTCTCTTTTCGGAGTATTGGACTTTTCGCCCTTCTTCTTATTCTTCAACTCCGGACAGAACCATTTAATATTCCCAACCTTATGATAATTGAAATAAGTCTTATCCTTGTGCCTTGACCTTGATTTGCTTCTGCTCTTCTTCCTCAAACCAGACTTAGCATTCCTCTCCTTAGACCTCCCTCTCATAACCAAGCCAGTCCCTTGGCTATTTTCAGAGGAAATCACAGTGTACTTATCAATTCTCTATTTCTCCAAGAGCGAATCATGAACATTATCCCAACTCAGAGTATCATGGCTGAACAACAGAGTATCCTTGAATTGCTGATAAGAGGCAGACAACGAGCACAATAATAATAAAGTAAGATCTTCATCATCATACTTCGCATCCAGAGTTCTATGATCAGCCACTATATCCTTAAATTTATTAAAGTGGTCATGAATAGACTTATCTTCTTGCATCCGGATAGAAAACAGTCATTGTTTCAAGCACAGTTTGTTGGTCAAACTCTTGGGCATGCACAACTTTTCAAGCTTTGCCCACAATGAGGAAGCTGTTATCTCCTTCAACACATCCCGCAAAATATCATGTGACAAGTGCAACTGAATCTGACTCACAGCCTCACGGTTCTTTGACGCCTTCATCACAGCATCCCAACTTGTAGGCATCGACTTCTCATCAAGTAGAGTCTCATCCAGCTCTAAATGTGTCAGAATAGCGCGCATCTTCACCTGCCACAAGGAAAAATTAGGTTTTCTCGTCAATTGAGGGATTTTGTACTTTATGGAAGTCATCCTGAAACAACCCGAACCAAGATAACAGCCCAAAATAGGTTAGAAACCCAAGATCAGTCAAAACAGTTGACTTTTGATCAACCAGTCAAACCGTTGACCAAGTCAACTCAAAATTAGGGTTTTTTAACCCAAAACTTCCAAGAGCGGTGGCTGAGCGGCGGGACCACCACGGCAGGCGGCGATGGCTCGACTGTGACGAGCACGGGCGGAGGACACGGTGACGTGTCAGTGGGTGGCGGCGGCGTCAGGATTTGAGTGTTCTTTCTCTCTCCCCAAAAAATCCTCCTCGACGGTCTCCTTCCACAGAACTCGGCGAGCGGCGGCGCTACTCCAGGCGACGGACGAGCGGGTCGAGCTCGGTCTCCCCCAACCACAGCGCGGTGATGGTGCACAGGCTTTCTCCAATGGCTGGCCTCTCCTCGGAAGAGCGACAGCTCGCTCTTCTCCAAACCCGTTCTGAAATGGGTTATTTCCTCACCGTGCGATACGACGGCTCTTCGAGTTGGCGACGGAGCAGGCAGCGTATGGGCGGTGCCAGCGGACCGCGGGTGGCGGCTGATCGGGGCGGCGAGTCGGCTTGTGGTGGTTGGCTACTCCAAGGGTGAGCGGCTCTCTCGTCAGGTTCAAAGCCGAAACCCAGATTTCCCCAATTTTGAAATCTGATCCCTTTTTTTCGTGTCGTATACTCGAGTCTCAGATCTGGCTCTGATATCAATTGTTGAGAAATAAGATCGAAACAAAAAATACGAGACACACGAGAATTACGTGGAAACTCCAAGACGGGGAGAAAACCACGGGGAAAGGAGAGTCGTCCACTATACGAGTCAAACAGATTACATGGTCTCCGTGAGGGTTCTCTCTACCTCACAACTCTCTATTACACACAAAAGACCTAGGCATAGGCCGATATATATAGGAGATTATTACCATACTCTAAATAGGAATAGAGTACTAATTTGTCTAGAATTTGAGACAAACCCTAACAATATATTTACGTAAAAAATTTTAAGACGAGGAGAAAAATAACGGGCAAAAATAATCTATTATGATCGCCAAAGGTACAATGGTTTGCCAAAGGGCACGTAGTTTAATGACACAAAATATTGTCAATTTTAAAGAAGTCGAGAGTCTAAACTCTGAAAAATGTAATGATATTAATTTACCTTTAAAAAGCACAATGGCTCCGTGGAGAATATAAGATATTTTACATTTGTAAAATTCAGCTGGGTAAAGGATGATGCAACCTTCAAAATATCATCGAAATGTAAATACAGAAAACTTACCAAATATTAAAAAACAAGAGACAAAATTGCCAAGAAAGTTTATAATATTAACAAATAAGAAGGGGGAAACTCTATCTCACGCATTGAATACGACAAATTTGGATCCATCGTAACCGGACAAGTCGAGCTCGGGTTAGGTTTAGTGATATTGATTATTATAGTCAAATTGTTGACCAAAGTAAGTTCAAATTTGTAAGCATATACTTGATAATTCAGCTACCAACTACATACGCTACATGGGCACGCGTGAGCTCGTGAAAAATGGCTGCAAGCAAACGTAATTGATGTATTTAAAGGTCTTATCTAAATTTAAATCCTTTCTAATTGATTCAACAGATTAGATATCAAGTGATATAAACTGAAAATTAGTAAGTAAAACAAATTATAATGATAAGAATTTATAAATTTTAAAGCAGAAAAATAATCACAAATCGGAACAATAAAAATGTTTTAATATTTCAAATATAATTGAACATGATAATTGTTAATTTCTGAATTTTCCAAAGTGGTTAAATAAATTTGAAGCAGTTATCGAACAACCGGCCTTCGTGCAAATTCAGAGAGAGAGAGAGAGAGGAACGAGCTGAATAAAACAAAAACCATATCCCACTCATCTACTCCTTTATTTCGGAAAAGAATTTTTTGAGAATATTTTCGAAAAGATTTTGAGTTCAATAATTGTAGAGAATGCGCTTTTTTAGACTTTTTATTCATTTTCTTAAAAATAAGTGTATTTTTCAGCCTAAGCACATATAAAAGCATTTGATAGCAGCTTTTGGCCATCACATCAACGTCCACACTGATCAGCTTTTGTCCTAATTATTAATCAACTATTCCACCCAAAAAAAATTTATTAATCAACTACACTTTCAAGTTTCAGCGTAATAACAACACAATAATAGCTGCCCATATGGTATACACACATTTAATTGACTATTGCAGAATTCGAATTGGGATGAATCTTAAAAATTATTAAAGATAGTAACTTTATTCTTATTAATTTTAATTTTAATTTTTTAATTGAGCTAGAACAATTTTTTATCGAATTAATTTACTTGATTTACGGATTAGAATCTAATTACTTAAGAAGTACGAATAGCTTTATGATTACCTTATGCACGAAGATAAAGTGCACGCACATGCATACGCTTTAATTATATATATAAGATATACCTGATAGGTGTCGGTAGACCTGACACAGCAACCGCCATGCATATTATACACTTAAGTGACTTTTATTTTATTTTTCTAACATCTGATATTCGGGTCCACCGTATAGGCTAATATAAATTTGAATAGAATTATATCTTAAAAAAGTGACAAAATTCTTATAAAAAATATATAATATTGTTGTGTTCACTCAAAGCGATTAAACTAAAATAATCTCATCACCTGGTTATCTAAGTGGCTACTATCGACTGTGCTAGAACTGTGCTCAACAATAAATTAGTGCATTAGGTGACCATTAAGGAACCTGAAAAATTAGACAATAGAACAATTGGAGTAGTTCCAATCACAGAGATTTTGAGATTGGTTTTCGATTTGAAATTTGTATATAGAGTAAATAATATTAAATAATGCATTAGCCACGAGAGGTTTTTTAAATTTAAAAAATCAGAAATTAGCCTGAAAATGAATAACATATGAGATACCACTATAAAAACTCTCTCATATGTATATATACATACTTATCAAGAAAATATCAACACAAGTGCCTAAAATATTCCGGTGATATGGGAAACGTATAGCCCATTACTTAACATGAAGACGATTCACAATCTTAGATTATTCATACGGAACAAAAAAAAATTAACACAACACAACAGTAATTTTGCACACTTATAAATAAGTTCAACAAATTTGTAACCAACAATGCAGTAATTTTAACATGTCTCTTTAAATGTAATTTACCAAAATTTGTACGAATTTTGATTTCGTCAATATATCATGACACGTGGTTTGTTTGAGCAACTCGCTCTCATACCACGACCTTAGGACTTTTTGGTACATTTATTCTTTTGGTGTTACTTTGAGTATGTAATCAGATAGCGCATATATTTACAGTAGTCTGATATACGTTATCCGGTACCTAAGGTACGACACTCTCAGTACCATATGTGTAATCCCTCTTGGTGGACTTTTTTTGGAGAACATGTTATTTTACTTATTAAAAAACCCAAAAGCCGACATTACTTTTGTTTTGTACACTTATAAACAAATTTACTACATGAATTCTCATTATATTATCTCTCTCATTATTATCACCGTCCATGTTAAATGGATTCGTCTACAATTTCGGTGCATGACTTTTTGGAAATGTATTTGGACTCATGACAAGTGGAGCGACTGGATGGCTTTTCCTACGTAGGAAATGAAATCAAATGATGGCTTAGGAGAGGGTTTTTTCATTACATATGGTTGAGTCTCCCATGGGCGACCCTTTAGTCTACAGAGGAGTTACATTCTCAAACATATCAACTTCACCCTTTTTGACATTTTGATTCCCGATGGCCCACTTTTTTGACTTTTTTTTTCTTCGCTGAACTCTATACAAGACACTTGAACTGTGATTATATTGATAATATTATCGAGAAATTATTAGGTAATATAATTATGGTACGAAAGAAGAAGTGCGTAAACCCTACCCTTTATCCATATAATTATATTGAATCTAAATTTAAGGTACTTACTTTTTTATCATTTAATTTATATTACAAATTTGATCTTACTTGTTGATGTATAATGAATAAAATGTATGAAATTTATTTGAATTTTATATGCAACTAAAAAAAATCAATTGTAAAACAATCAAGAGTTGTATCATGTAGATTCTATTGACTCTATAGATCCTGAGAGTAAGAATATAGCTATGGTAATAAAAAATTTCCGAGATTGAGAAGAAAATGCGATGGCAAATCTCCAAACTATAATATGAGTAAAGTTCTTATGAACCCTAACTATAGCCTAGGCATGGCCATCCTACGTAAAACTTGAAAACACCCCCTTTGCTATAAATAGGCAAAAGAGTTTAATAATCTTAGGGAAAAGTCTATTTAAGTACTCTGTAATATCACAAAAAATTAAGTCAGTACCTTGTGGTTTAAAACGTATCAATTGAGTCAAACTACATGCAATTAACATCACTTAGGTCCACGGGCAGCTGCCCGGATCCTTCTCGTCCTACCCGGAGCTTGCCCGACCATCTGGATAGGCCACATCAGCATTTGCCGATGACGTGGCACCACGTGGGCATCCCTCTCTCATCCTTCTTCTTCTTCTTCTCTCTTCCCCCTCTCTCTCCTCCTTCCCCTCTTCAACAACCCATCACAGCCAAAAATAAAACCCCAAAACCCAATTTACCCAATTAAACCTAAATTCATCATGGCTTGAAGGATTTCTATCAACAACCAAAATCCATCACAGATGCCGACCCCCATTTACCCTAATTTAACAACCAAAAACCCAATTTATCAACCAAAAATCCATCACAGAAAATTCAACAACCAAAACCCAATTTACCCAAATAAAACCCATCACGGGATGAACGCGACAGAGAAGGAGAGGATGTCAAAGCGGCCATGGAAGGTGACGGTGGAGCCAGTTTCGAAGCCGACTCCCGTTACGTCGGCAGAACCTGGACAGCGCGTTGACGACGTCGTTCCCACTAGTGACCTCGAGAACAGTCACGGGGGTGCCGGACGACCTCAATAGAGGCACCGTCGTCGGAGATGGGCTCTGCGGCGGGCTTGGGAGGAGTCTGGGAGGGCTGGGGCTGGTCGGCGGGGTCATCCTCGCGGAAGAGGTGGAAGGGGTTGTGGGGGGAGAAAGGAAGGTGTTGGTATTGAGGAGGAGGTTGAAGCTTGGAGAAAATGCCTCATTGGTGTTGGTGGTGGTTAAGTTCGTATTTTGGTGGTCGGTGTTGGTGTTCCATGTAGTCTCCTTTCATCTTTTTCTCCAAGCTATGTTGTTGGTATTTTGGAGAAAAAGCCAGATCCATGAATTTTTTAGGTTTTGTTTTTGGGTGTGATGGGTTGATTTTGTTTTTGGGTGTGATGGGTTAAAGGATATCTGGGTTTTTGGGAAGAAGAAGAAGGGTGTGATGTCCACGTGGCGCTACATCATTACAAAAATCTGATGTGGCTGGTCCACATGGCAGGGCAGGGTCCGGGCAAGACGGGCAGGGTTCGAGTAGCTGCCCGGGCCTCTAATTGATTTTAATTGGCTGTGGTTTGACTCAATTGATACGTTTTAAACCACAGGGTACTGACTTGATTTTTTGTGATACCACAGGGTACTTAAGTGGACTTTTCCCATAATCTTATTTGACCCCTGGCCCATTTCTCGTGATGGGCCGTTATAGGATCAGTGTCTCCATTGTGGGAAAGCCCACTTGTATAACACAGCCATCACGGGCCGATTCTTGGGCTGCCCAGATGCTACACTGCAAAACATATGCAATGTAACAGTAAAATCATGAGCTTCTCATTGCAGCATGAAGATTGGCACACACAGCAACAATCTGAGGAGAGTCCGATGGCTTACGAAAATTCTCGACACATTCGATGCATCGACACGGGAGAAATATCGGATGTGAGCGAGTAGTTTGAAGTAGATGACAATGTACAAGGTAAGGGACAAGAGAGCATGCTGCAAGAAGGGCGGAGGCCTCCTTAACTGATGTGTTACAGTAATTGTCATCTTCCAAAAAATTAATCAACTTTGATGGGTGTCCGGATACCGTGATATAAAAAAACATATATTAACAGCTCGAGCTGGAAAAAGTCAGACATTTCGCAAAACAAATCTCAAGGGCATTTAATGTGGTCCATACGTTATCGACATGGAAAATTTTTTGCTACATGCTGTTATATTTATGTTTCATTTAATCCAAAGTGATCACTTCAATAAATCCAAAGTTTATTTTACTACTCAAATTTGAGAATGCAAGAATTATTAAATTTGATAAAGCAAACAAACTTTTATGATTGGGTGATGATTACAATAGAGGAGTGTCCCGAGATGGAGCTGGTCCGAAAATAAAGATTATCAAATTTGATAATTCTCGATTCTAAATTATTGATGAACACAATTGATAACAAATACAGATATGGTGGTGGAATGCGGAAGTATTGGATATATGGGGTCTGCCATACCAAATTTACAAAAAGTTTGGTAAGAGGTTTTGGCATTTAACTAGGGGTGTTGATATTAGTAGAAGGAATTCTATTAAAAAAAGATATTAGTAGAAGGGGAGGTCCACCCACCATGAAGAAATAATAATGATAATAATCCGACACACATCCCTTTTAATCATCGTTAGTCCAACTTGAGATTCATGCCACCTCAGTGTGCACATTATAATGTAAGTAAAATAATAGTTCAAGGTTGGATTATTTTTACAGTTGCTAGATTAAATTGCTTGACAAGAATATTTTTATCTTTTTCCCAATGTACCAAATACCAAATTCGAATCAATGAGAATTAAAAAAAACCTAAAAAACAAAGTAAATCATGCGCCACCATTAATAATTTGAATTGCTAAGTTGGATATATGAAAAACTCACCATATAAATTAACAAAATAAATGTGGAGTATAATATATTACAGATTTAATTTGTACTCATGCAACATTAATTTTTGGGTAAATTATCTCCTAATCCTTGGTGTTTGGTCATCCTCCCTCTCGGGTCTCTGCATTTTTAAAAATAATTTTACCGTCCCTCAACCTTGGTTTTAGAAACTCTCGGGTCCCCGACTGACGTCAACACCCATTTTTTGGTTTTTTGTCAAGGAAAATGACCAAAATATACTTGGAGATGATAAATTTTTTTCTTTTTTTGAGGGTATTTTGGTCATTTCTATGAAAAAATGGGTGCTGACGTCAGCCAGGGACCCAAGAGTTTCTTAAACCAAAGTCGGGGGACGGTAAAATTATTTTTGAAAATACAGGGACCCAAGGGGGAGGATGACCAAAAACTAGGGACTAGGAGATAATTTACCCTTAATTTTTCTTTAACATCTGTTTGTGGGATTCCTCAATTATGGTTCCCGTATCATAACATTACATGGTCAACAATTCAGACACAGAAAATTTATTTGGAAGTCAAGAAAACGCCTCCTGTCGGTCAAAGGAAAGTAACCAACTTCTCCATCAAAAGTCTAAATTAATGAACGGTGCATCACTATGAATGCAGGTTTATCATTTTTTATTGATCCCCTAATTTTATTTATTTTTAAAGAAGATCCTGATCTGTGATTGATTATTTTTTGAGGGGTAGATCAGATAGATGAGAGAACAAAAGTTTTTATGTACTTCTTTTGGAGCATACATACATTTTTTTAGAAGTATCGGAGCATACACATGAACATTCATAACAATAACTAATTTGACTTATTATCCGTTATTGATTAATTCAGATTCGAATCAGGTCATAAATTTTTTATAATGGTCCTTATTGGGTGCTGGCGAAACATAAGAGGAGAGGTCCTTCTTAACGTCAGGAATATCGGCCGGCGCATCTTTCTTATAAAAAATTCTCTTATCTTCCTCTACTTGAGAAGGTTCTTACCAGGCATACTACTCATCGATTATTTGGCCGGGATCGAAACACTTTGGCAGCTTTTTTAAAGGCATCTTTAATGAAATGCCAGAAATCTTGGTCCCAATAATCCCAATTCAAAGACTACCATGATTTTCTCGCTTAAGCCGTTGAAGGTAAGTCAAGTAAGGGTCTAGCAGAGATTCATTCAGTGAATGTGAACAAGTTGGACAGGCCAACGTAGGCTCTTTATTTGTCGATAGTGGTTATGCCGATTCCTGCAAATGATGATTCTATAGTTTCAAAACGCGGGAAGGGCTCGTGCAGCTGCAGCAGAGGATTCTTTTCACCCTTCCCTCACGGTACTACTTCACTATCGGTCACCCAGGAGTATTTAGCCTTGCAAGCTGGTCCTCGCTGATTCACACGGGATTCCACGTGCCCCATGCAAAAAAAAGAACGCATAGCAATGCCTTATCTCGGCCTAAGACTTGTTCTGATTTTACATATTGATCGTTTTGAACGAAAAGCAAATGAGTGAGAAGTTTATTTTTATTTTTTTGTGAATAGAGCAGGTGCGCAGCGAATGGGTCATCAAACCATTTATCGCCTCAACCCCCGTTTGAAAAGCAGCTCTGACTTTGAAGCCCGGGCTCAGGCAAGAAATAGTCTCATTTTCCTATTTTTTGACGAAACAATTTTAATTGCTACATTCTTAACAGTTTGAGGTCAAAACATCTTAATTAATATAATTTTTTAATTAATTAATGTTAGTGCTGGTTGGTGCTTGGTAGTATGGTACAAACAAGAGTTATAGTGGTCACCGAAATTAAAGTTTAGGAGACACGTAATATATGTGGAAGGCTTTGGGAAACTGTCGTCTTTTCCTTTCCTTTCTCCTCCTGCAATCAAAATCAAACCCTTTTGGGAAACAAAACCAACCCCTTTTCTTCAAGCTCCCTGTTTGTAGCTTTCCATCCTCTCTAATCAAGGAGCCAAATCTAACTAAACTGGAACCCTAGGCATGTTTCTTCACCGAGGAGAGTGAAAAGATTTGAACTTTATTGGTTGAAACAAGCATTATAGAGAGTGTGTGAGACAAATTTAGCAGTTTTAAGATCCACCCTTTAAATTTTTTAGATTTTGGGAGCTACCCATTTCACCATTTGGCCTGGGATTTGGGAATTCATGCTAAAGTTTCGATCTTTATTGTTTTTGCCCATTTGGAGGGTTCAAAGAGGGGAGGAAGTCCTCATTTTGATGGCTACCCACTAGTCTCCTCCCACCAAAGACCCCAAATTTAGCTTCAAGTTTTGAGCTTGATTTGATTTTGGAAGCATTAGGATTATGAGTATGGTGGGGGCAGAGAGAAGGTGGCTTTTCACTCTCTTCTCTGCTACTTTCCTTTCCCTTGTATTCCTTGTGCTTTACTCCCTCTCTGTCTGTAGCTACCCTAGACCATTCCCTTCTGTGATTCACCATGGGCCACATTACCCGCCTGCTTTCGCGTACTATATATCCGGTGGCAAGGGCGACAAGGATCGGATCTTGAGGCTGTTGCTTGCCATATACCACCCGCGGAACAGGTACTTGTTGCACTTGGGGGCCGAGGCCTCGGATGAGGAGAGAATGAGGCTTGTAGCTGCTGTTGATTTGGTGCCCGCCATTCGGAGTTTCGGGAATGTGGATGTCATTGGGAAGCCTAGCCGGCTAAACTATATGGGAGCCTCTCGTATAGCTGCTACGCTGAGGGCAGCTTCCGTGTTGTTGAGGATGGACGGAGGTTGGGATTGGTTTGTGGAGTTGAGCGCTTCGGATTATCCATTGGTGACTCAGGATGGTATGTTTATCTTGTAATTGTTCGTTTTTGAATGGCTTTGATTTGATGGACTAAGATAGTGTCTTTGTTCTGGGAATTGCTATATCTCCATGTGCTGTTTCATCAGTTGTATGTTTATCTCGACCATCGAGGAGTTGTAGATTTCATCAGTTGTTTTTGGGAATTGCTATATCTCCATGTGCTGTTTCGTTCTACCATTGTTGCTTTAATTGTTTCCGGTCGGGAAATTGACTTGGTTTGCTGTTAGTCCCGATTTAAATTCATATTCCAAAAAAGGCATTGTTGTCTCCGAACTGAATTATAGAGAGCCCAAGTGTGACGGAGTTGTGGGTCCCTTGAGTGAGCAAGAACCTGGAGGTTGATTAGACTTGTCTCTCTGCAGATTCAATTTGATGAGGAGAACTTGGAGATTTCATATGCTATCTACGTGATGCGGTGTCCTGTACTATGATCTTGCTATTGATGTTTAATTCTAGGTTCTGTGATTGTTTGAGTTGGCCACAAGTTTCTCCTCCACGTGGCCCGTTACTTTTGGTGTGCTTTGGGACACAGCACTATGAGAGACTTCAGTAGGCAACCACAAGCTTTTGGTTTAGCCGAGCTTGTTTATGCTATTGGCTTGGCATATTTTGTCGAGGATTCATGTCCATTGCTATGTCATTAGGAAAAAAGAGACAATGCGGCTTTCGTTGCTCTTCGAAAATAAGCTCCTACCATGAGATGGGGCTCATCATGTTAGTTCATGATGCTTCTTAGCATTATCCGGGTTGTTCTTGTTCAATTGTTGCTAGTGGTACTTTAAGGACGCTCTTCTAAGCAATCACCATTTCCACCTTTTTTTTGGCTTGCAGACTTGGCCCATGTTTTCTCTTCTGTTGGCCGAGACCTTAATTTCTTGGACCATACCAGCGACCTTGGTTGGAAAGAGTAAGAAGGCTTTCTTTCCCTTATTTGATTATGTTCTGTTTTGCCGAGGTTTTACCTTTTTGGACCCATTGTACTATTTGGGTGCAGAGCTCAAAGGTTCCAGCCTATTATTGTCGACCCGGCAATGTATCTTGCCAGGAGGAGCCAGATTTTTACCGCTACGGAGAGAAGACCAACGCCCGACGATTTCAAACTATTCACAGGCAAATTCCACTCTCAAGCATGTTCACTGCTCAAATCTTGCAAGTTTGTTAATCAAGTGCTAAACATGGTAACAAAGCTTATACTTAAAATTGCAGGTTCCCAATGGGTCGTCTTGAGCAGGTCGTTTCTTGAATTCTGCATTCTAGGTTGGGATAACCTTCCACGAACACTTCTCATGTACTTCAACAACGTGATTTTATCTGAAGAGAGCTATTTCCATTCTGTGATTTGCAACACGCCCGAGTTTAAGAACACGACTGTGAACGGTGATCTCAGATACTTTGTCTGGGATAATCCTCCAAAAATGGAGCCCCATTTCCTGAGTGTCTCCGATTACGATGACCTGGTTCAAAGTGGAGCTGCTTTTGCAAGACAGTTCCAGAAGGACAACCTTATTCTAGACATGATTGATGAAAAGATCCTGAAACGTAGAAGCAACCGAGTTGCACCAGGTGCATGGTGCACTGGTCGAAAGGGCTGGATGATGGATGCTTGCTCGCAATGGGGAGACGTCAATGTTTTGAAGCCAGGACCCCGGAGTAAGAAACTCGGAGAAAAAGTGAAAACCCTTCTGAACGAGTGGAGTTCACATATGAATCAGTGCATATGATATCGGATTTAGTGGTGTACAGTCGTCATCGGCGCCTCCAGGCAATCCTCCGTCACCTGAGCGTATGTCAATCATTTGGTGGAATGGTTTTTTTTTCCTGGAGGCATATTCTTTGTTCAGTGAATCCATTCTTTGGGACTTCAGCAATTGCAAGGCTATATTGATACATTCGGAAATGGCAAGCTGAAGACGTCGGAATTTTGTCGCGAGAATCTTACACGAAGACCGCCGAGGACTCCATTGAGGTCAGCCGCTCGGCCTTTTCGGTCTACAGGGTACCTGTATTCCAATACCTGTTGTTTGGCATGCTTCTTTCGATATTTTGGATGTGATAGCAGGTTCTCATTCAATTAATTCAAGTTTGTTTGTAACACTTGGTTCCCACTGGAAAGGATCCTCGCCACGGTGCCCTTTGAATTCGAGTTTTTCGTCCGAAATGTCACCTCCGGAGTTTGAACCTTGGTCTTTGAGAGTACAAACTTATTCCCGCCCCACCTTTTGCCCCATGTTGTCCAAAATGTTGTGTTGTAGGAAGGTTGCTGTTTTTTTAAGAAAATAAAACTTCATAGGTTAATTATTATTAAGTCAAAAAATCAGCATACAAGAGAACATCAAGGTCCGAAGGGTGATCAGTGACCCAATCCGCTACACTATATCGTGTTCTCGAAATGTGATTAGTTGAAACATTAGGTTGAAGGTTTCTGTTACTATTCAATGTATGAGCCACCAAGCACAAGATCAGCATTCAGTCTATTATTCTTCGGCTCTTTCCTAATTATTAATCTTTGCGTGAAAGCATCGGGGTGGCTTCCGTGGTATCCGGTATCATATTCACAACACATTTGCTAATTATATATCATACAAAGTTCGAATTTGGAAACTGACCAACAGCCCGACCTAATCTTAACATAATCTCTCGTACGCATAATACATCGTCGCAAGGAAGAAGCCTTTATTAACTTATAGCGATTCTCTCTCTCTAAACGGCAAGGCTAAGCTTTAAATGGAAGGAGGGCGGTCTCCTACTATTTATAGCGAGTCTTAGATAGACAGGATATCCGATATTCTCTTGTATTGGATTGGAAATAAATCGTAGTGTATACCTAAAATTGGGATGAGAAATAGAAAGAAGTTTGATTAATGTAATTCGTGCAAAATATTTGCATGTTTGTGAATCGCTGAATCTATAAATAGTTTTTTTCTTCTTGGTAAATCTAGATAGAATAAGAAGTTCGATTGATGTATAAGTTAAGTGCATTTATTAGAATTATGAAAACACCAAGTATATCTATAAATTTGAAAATTATAACATGAAATTATAGCAAGTTAATCAAGTTACATGTTTATAACGTGATATCATAAATTCATCATTCCATTGTTTATGAATTTAGAGTTAGATATGAATATTCTATTAAGTATTAAAAAATAATTCCCTCTCGCACCCTTGACTGCTAGATTTTTCGGCAAATATCTCGTATTCAGAGTCGAGTATTGTCCGACTTTATTTAAGGGACAATATTTCTAATTATATATTTTCATTCGTAATACTTAATTTCAAAACATCTTAAGAGAATTTAAATTTAGGGAAAAGTTCACTAAAGTACCATGTAGTTTCATGCTTTTTTACTTTAGTACTCTGTGGTTTGACTTTTTCTTTTTAGATGACAGAGGTTTCAAAAAGTGATACTTTTAGTGACAAATTGTTAACCAGGGTTGATTTTTCCAACCATACCATACACATTGATGCCACGTCATCACCACGTCATATTTTTATATCCTAAATGGCGATGACATGGCAAAATTACAAAATCTCAATCCCTTTATTTTTCTAACCCTAATTAGAAACCCCCAAAACTAATTATAAAAATTTTGGCGTTGTGGCAATTTTGTAATTTTGACTTTTGAGATTTTGTAATTTTGCCACGTCATCGCCACTTAGGATATAAAAATACGATGTGGCAATGACATGGCATTGATGTGTATGGTCAATGCCATATGGTCAGGTTAAAAAATTAACCCCGATTAAAAATTTGTCACCAAAAGTATCACTTTTCAAAACCTTTCTCACCTAAAAAAAAAAAGTCAAACCACAAGATACTATAGTAACAAAGTGTGAAACCAGAAGGTACTTTAGTAAATTTTTTCTTTAAATTTATTATCACTTAAACCAACTATAATCATCACCATACATGGAAAATAAGAATTCATCATATGTGTCTAGTGTCTAAACTTGTAGAGGGAGATGGCGATGCTAGCGTAGTGGCTGAGTTTTTTGTAGCTGCTCATGAGATGGGGCGCGGCGGTGGTCCCCGACGTAATCTCGTCACATTGGTCAACCATCTGCTGGATCTGCACCATCACACCGTTGGTCGTGTCCAGATCGCCGTGCCTCACCGTCTGCTGAGCAGACAACAACTTCTCCACCCCATCGTTGTACAGCGGCGCAATCTTAATCAGCACCTCCTTTAGTTCGAGGTCGCCAGGGAACCGCGTCCCAAGATCCTGCACAAAAACCCCGAAATTAGGGGGATAATTAGACCCGGACCTTAAGGGTCTATCCGGACCCAAACTCAATAAATTCAAGCATTCGTTAATTTTGATCGGGTCTAGTTAGGGGTAGCGCACAATCTCAAAAAAGAGAATAAAGATCCTAATCGAGTATATATTACCCAGATCCCTTCTAAAAAATTTTAAAATTAGGGAAGACAGTTAGACCCATTTTTGGAAGGTCTATCTTGATCCAGATTCGATGGATCTAAAACAAATAGACTTTAATCAGGTCTGAACTCTAGACCGTTATAAAGATAATGATTTGAGTCCACTCTAAAAAATAAAATAAAATAAAAATTTGGGTCCGGTAGATATTACATGATCCCTACTCAAAATATTTATATTTATATAATTTAAACTAAAAAGTATTTGTTAATAATTATATCAATTTTCATGTAACATGCACGCCCAAACAAGAAACCGCACCAAAAAAAACAAAGGGCGTCGGCGATTACTTTGATCTGCTGGCGAGTGCCGGCGGCCATGGATTCCGCGGCGTCGACGGCGGCCGTGATGGCGGTTAAGAAGGAGGCGGTAGGCAAATTGGGGATGGAGTTGAGGAAGGAGGTGCAGAAAATAGGGTTCGGGGTGGCCTTGCACACCGTCTGAACGTCGGCCGGCGTTAAAGAGAACGAGGGTGCGATCCAAAGAGAGACCAACACAAGTACGAGCACCGCACAAGGCCTAGAGTTTGCCATTGATGTTAATATAAATAATTAATATTTGTTCTACACTAGTCCAATGAGGGTGATCTCCATTTTTATAGTGACAACGATTTACTTATTTCGGAAGGTAATTAAAACATTTTAATTTTCATGGAAACGTCGTAAATGGTGATACTAAATTATACTACTTTCCATTTTCAGGTAGTTTAGGGCCCAATTAACTCGACTGAATATCAAAATTTTCGCAAAAAAGTTGATGAGGTGCATTTGGTTAAGTTAATTTTATAGTGACAACAATTTATTTATTTCGGAAGGTAATTAAATGGTGCGACACTAAATTGTACTACACCATAAAAAAAGTATTTTGATAGTGATTTTGGATAGATTTGTATTGGATTAGAATTTGTAAGGAAATCGTAGTATTTTTCATTTGATCTAGTGACACAAAACATATATTTTGATAGTGATTTTGGATAGATTTGTATTGGATTAGAATTTGTAAGGAAATCGTAGTATTTTTCATTTGATCTAGTGACACAAAACATATATAAATCAATGAGGCCCGGATTAGATACGGGAGACCAAATTCTGTACCCGTCCGTGAAGGGCAAAAGAGTCGATAAGTCCTCCAGCTTAAAACCCACACGCGCATGCGTGTGTTTCAATTTTTTAATTAGAAATTAGTTAGATATTGTATACTGTAGTGAATGAAATTCGTATACCATAAGAATCGAATTATAATATTATATATTTATGTTTTATTATAAATATTAACCGGGCATGCCATTTAACATAGTCGGTCATGCCATTAGTAATAATCGGATATGTCATTTAATTAATTATTTAAATTATTAATTAATTTATTATAAGTTTATTAATATTAACTGGGCATGCCATTTAATTAATTAATTTATTTATTATAACTTTTATAAAATATTAACTGGGTATGTCATTAGACATAGCCGAACAAGTCATTAGTCATAATCGGACATGTGATTTAATTAATTAATTATAAGTTTTATTACATATTAACCGGACATGCAATTTATCGTACCGGGCATGCCAATTTATCAAACCTGGGCATGCCATTTTTTTTTAACCTGGATAATGGCTGAGTTTTTTTGTACCTGCTTATGAGATGGGATTGGGCAGTTGTCCCTACGGTTATTTCATCGCATTGGTCAACCATTTGCTAGATCTGCATCATCAAATTGTTGGTCGTGTCCAGATCGCCCTGCTTCACCTTCTCCTGAGCCAGCAATAGGTTCTCCACCCCGTCGCTGTAAAGCGGCGCAATCTTAGCCAAGGCCGCCTTTAGTTGCAGGTCGCCGGGGAACCGCAGGCCAAGATTTTAACAAGTTACACGAAAATTCCAAATTAGATATGACAATTAAACCCAGATCTTTATCGTATATTTGTTGGGAAATCTATTTCCTAATAATATAATGGGCAACATATTAGTTAATGATTTATATTGGCTATTTGACTAATTTAACTATTATGAGGTGATCCATAGTTTATGAAGTCAAAGACTACTAGATTTAGAATGGAATATGGACTCAATGACTAGATACCAGTTATTGGTTAAATTAAGGAGATTATGAGAACTCTACTTGGCCAATATATAAGGACCCCTAAGTTATGGCCCCAATACACTAAATCGATTACGTTTTTTTCTCTCCATCAGAAACAGCGACAGCTACCCGTCGTAGAGATTCCGCAACGGATCTAAATATTTCTATGAGTCCTCAACTATTCAACATGATGATGATCTTGTATTATTAGATAAGAATTATATCTAACAATATCCAGATCGAGATATGATAGGTTTAAGACTCATAGACTTGGACCAGCTGTAGACACAAATATATTCAAATGATTATTTTTAAAGAATATAAGGATAGAGATTTGAACTGACTCTAAAAAACAAAAGTATCCCTATACATAATATAATAGATCTAGCGATGACTAGTGGGAGATAGGGATGGTAGAAATATCCATACCCTGATGGTCGGACTCTACTCTTACCGTACGGGTCTAGGGTATGTTGACTTTGACTGAGTCTAGGGTACGACATGGGTATGGGTCCATGTTTAGAAGTAGGGTCTAGGGTAGGGTATGAATCCATAGTTAGACCCTGTAGGTCAGATCCTACCCTTATATTTTTATCATATTTTAGACTCTACCCTGATTAGACTATAGTTAGACCCTAATTAGACCATATTGATAATATATATAATATAATGATTAACTTTAACATATTTATTATGTTATTACACAACTAGTTTAGAAAATGTCGTGATCACTAGAAGCCGACATTCTATATTTTTTGTTGTTAAATTATTTATGTACTTCAAACTCGAAAAGAAAAACCTTGTACTGTTGAAATTAAATTACAAATTTTGATGTTTTATCAATTTTCTACTAAATATTGATGTGTAATGTAGTAGATGTCTTAAATTTGTTTAAATTTTATTTAAAAATTAACTTTTGATTAAAAATTATCAAAATGCATAACGTTAAAGGGTCGAACCCTGCAGACCCTATAGACCCGTGGTCTTCAGGAGGGTAAGGTATGAATCTAATAATAAAAAATTTGTAGGGTCGAGGGTAGGGTATGAGTCCAACTAAAAAAATTAAAGTATGAATAGAGGCCTACGAATACCCTATCTATTGGCATCCATAAGTGGCGGAGCTAAATCACAAATGAAATTATCATTCGGATGTTATTCGAATTTTTATTTTTAAAGAGAATGAAGATAAATATTTAAGTTTACTCTGGATCCAATAAATCTGTTCTCGAAGTATAGCAAATTTAGCCATGACTAGTGGTATAGCGGAATCAACCGTTGAATCCGACGTCCCTACTCAAATTATTATTGTTTTATATTTTACACCAAAAATATATAGATTGTTAATAATCATTTCAACGAATCTTCATGTATATGCACACACGACTAAAGATTTTAATGCCTTCTAAAAAATCTAACGCAAAAAAAATGTCAACCACATAATTTAAAAAATTGTTTACAGAGTTAAGATTATAGCGCAAAAAATGCTAAACTATAAGTACTAATATTGTATTTTTCCCTAGTAAGAATGAGGCATTTGTTCTCCACTAATCCAAAGAAGGTTATTCTTCTTTTTTTAGTGACGCAATTTACTTATTTTCGGAGGTAATTAAACAAACCTTTTGATGTTCATGGAAACTTCGTTTTTTTTTTAAGGCATGGAAACTTCGTAAATGTGTGATATTAAAGTTGGCTACTTTTCATTTTCAGGGAATGTCATTAAAACTAAAAAATCTATACAATACTATCTATAATATATATATTAGAACTGTGATTAACTGATTTAGTAAAGGGTAAATTATTTTCAAGTTCCTGACTTTTGGTCACCCTCCCCCTAGGGTCCATGACTTTTGGAAAATGATTGTCCCGTCCCTAAGTTTTGATGATAATAGACTCTCGGGTCCCTGGAGTCAGAATATTCCTTTTTTTCCGGTGAACCCCCACTTGAAATGACCAAAATACACTCCCTGTCAAAAAACAAAAAACACACCTTCTTCAACCTCTAAATACTAAGAACACTCCAATGAACACCAACCCAAATCCAGAAATTTACCGATAATAGCACTATAATGAAAAAATTATAATCAACCAAATACCAAATTAAAAGAACCGACTCACTCATTCTCGTCCAAAAAATAAACACATCCAAGAACCCTAAGTTAGAGATAGTTCTTGGGTTTAGTTTCATGTTCAATTTTTTACTTAACTCAAGAGAACGAGAACCATCTAGGGGCCGGCGAGGTCAGGGAGGGAGGAGACGGCTAGGCCGGAGGAGGAGACTGTGCTGCCTCGAGCCAAGAGTGGACCATGAACACGTCGTCATCGTCGATTAACCCTTTCTTGTTCCCACCCTCCGCTCCTCCTCCTCCCGCCGCCGCCGTGCTTTCCCATCCCCATCCAACCTACCCTCCGCCCCTCTGACGGTGGGGACCCAACCCACAGTCACCCGGCAGCTGGCTGCACACCATCTTCCCCCACAAGATCTACAACCTTGCCGCCCAGAGTCACATCGATGTTGCCTTCTAGATCTCGGCTTACAAGCTCGCAGCCGAGAGCCACCGGGACCCAGCCAAAGGGAGTGGGTCACTGGGAAACAACGAGGAGACGGCGACGACGACCAGGATCATTAGGATGGTTATAGTCTGGTTTAGGCTTCAAAGTGTTTCAAGTGGATTGGCTTGATTGTTTCGCTGGGGAAGACAATAAAGATGAAGATGGAGGTGGAGACGAATGATTTAAGAGCGGGGGTGATTTTGTTTGATTGTTTCGATTGGTTTTTTGGTCTACATCAAAAACACCTTCAAAATCTATTTTTGGTTGATTTTTTTTTTTAGTTTGAGTTTTTGGTTAATTTTGATTTAAGAGCGGAGATGATTTTTTATTTTTTAAGTGGGAGGAGTATTTTTGTCTTTTCAAGTGAGGGTTCGCCGGAGAATATGAAATATTCCAGCACCAGGGACCCTAGAGTCTATTATCATCAAAATTTAGGAACGGGACAATCATTTTCTTAAAGTCAGGGATCTTAGGAGGAGGGTGATCAAAGGTTATAGACTTGAGAGTAATTTAGTTGCACGTTTCTCTCCTGCTTTCTTGCTTTGGATTTAAAGTTGGGTCCAGTGGGCTTTTGGATAACAAGATGTGTGGACCATCAAGATCACCCGGGCGCAAATCAGCTACAAGGAACAAGAATTCCAAAATAGGTGTCGTGAGAATTCTCTGCGCTAAAAATGGGGTAAAAAATATCTATGGTCACTGAACTTTTATAATTTTTTATCCATGGTCACTAAACTATTTTTTATCTTTTATGGTCACTAATCTATACTAAATTACTCAAGTATGGTCACTCCGACCACTTTTTGGCCAGAAATCTTCCCGGAAACAAGAAAAAATTAATGAAAGCAATTGTATACATGTAAAGATCCAAATTTAGAAATATTAAAATTATTACTCTTATAAAATAGAGATCCAGTTAACAATTTCCAGAAAATTTATTCAGTTGGTGCTTAACTAATTTTTTATTACCAAAAAATTTGCTTATAGCTATATTATATGAAAATCCATAATCTGAATTCCAAAGACATTGAATAGTAAGGCGGTAGAATGGATATAAAAAGTGTAACAACCTTACTATAATAAATTTAATATTCTGACACTTTTTCGAATTCAAATGTATAAATGTCCTTAGAGAAAAAAGTAAAAACAAAGAAAATTGCACTAAAGTATCATATGGTTTGACTGTTTTGTACTCTAATGATCGTAATGATGTAAATATTCAAGAATTTCCGTTGGTCGAATTCCAAGACCTGTAAAGCATTGAAAAAAAACAAGAAGCAGGGGCTTCCAAGTTACGAGAAAAATAAGACTGTCCTTGTTTATCCTTTTTCAGCTGTCTTGTCCTTCCACTCCTCGCAAAGTCGAAGAAATAATGGAATTGGATGTCGTTGGATTCCAACCATCAACTGAATCCATCAAACTCTCTTCACCACCATTTCCCCAAATCAAATTACTTTATTGCCTTATTTTTTGAGAAAATTACTCTCAAATCCTTCGAATTTGCTTAAATATACTCAAAAGTTCTTCCTGTTCACAAAATATATTCCGACGTCCCTCTTGTTTGATTTTATTATACTTTTGGGTCCATAAATACATTTTTTTCTTCTGTTTTTGTCATTGAAATGACAAAAATACCCTTACTACATAAACAAAAAAAAATTAATGACATCATCTCTTATTCTCTAACAAATCCACCTCACTGCCTCAACAATGGCCAAACCCAAATTAACAAACCCAAAAAGAAGATCGTCAAGAAAACAATCATTTCGTCAAGAAGAGGATCGGGTCTAAAACCCCCGGCTTTCCCTATCCCCACCCCCGATCTCCAAATCCAATTACACCTCCCCCCTTTTGTAGACCAAGCACCATCAACAATCATCCTACAACAGCAACACACAACACATAGGACTGCAAATTTTTACCGGGAGTCCATTAAGGTTCGGCTTGGGATGGTGGAGGAACGAGATGGTCTCGCTGTGGAGATGGTGGACGGTGGTGTACTGAACGAGACCAAGCGACTGGCTTATATTTTCCAGACTCACGACGGCGACCCAACCACAGGACTCACGGCGGCGACCTAACCCCATTCGAGTGTCCCCGAGGGCGAGTCAGCCCCCGTCGGCTCTAGGGATGATTTTAATTGTTGAAGTTAAGGGATTATTTTAATTAAAATTATTTGTCTGGATTTGTCGAAGAAAGACGAAAGAGGAGAAGAGAGATGATGTCAGCATTTTAATTTTTTTGTTCTAGGAGTATTTTGATCTTTTTATTGACAAAAATGAAAAAAAGAGCTGCTAACGTGTGCCAGGGACCCGAAAGTATAATAAAAGTAAACTAGAGAGACTTCGGAATGTATTTTGTGAACAGGGAGGACTTTTGAGTATATTTAAGCAAACTCCAGAGACTTGAGAGTAATTTTTCCTATTTTTTTTGGTGGAACTTTATTGCCTTATTGCAATTACAGAGAAGAGAGAACGAAAACAAAAGATACGCAAATTTGTTGACTCGGTTCGTCAAACTCGTTACATTTGGATCACTGTTAAGCCAAAATTTCTGCATTATTTTATGGAACAACGGTTACATTCATACAAAAGAACTAAACCCTACCATAGTCCTAGTAGAATTAGACATACAATTAAGGCCAAATCTTAAATTAACATACAAGTGTACGGTCATTATACTATATAAGCCGGCGCACACACATATATATATACACTATCTTATCATTTCTGAATACCAAGAAGACACCCTGAAAATTAAATAGATCCCCAAAATTAACCAGTAATATATATTATATACACACAAGTTTTTTTTTTTGAGAAATATATACGTATAAGTTAGGAAACTAGAGAAATGATGCTTGATTGAGTAAGAAACTAGAAAAAAGATTGGTTAGTGCAACTTCTTACAATGTGACAAAAGGGTACAGGCTACAGAGTTTACAAGTCGGCCTGTCATGTCGCTGTTCTTGTTTTAATTGCGTCTCTCTCTCTCTAGCATTTAACGTTAAGTCACATCAGCTTCAGATTTCAGATACGATACCAATTCTAAACCCCCCCCGCCCCCCCCCCCCCCCCCCTATTTTCCATTTTCCTATAAACAACATGTGTGTTGTTGTTTTAACTTGCTGGGTCATCTAAATTCCTTTTATAATCAAATATGCAGAGAATTACAAGAATATATGTCAATCTCGTCTGTTTTTTCCATAAAAAATAGCGAGATTCATGTTAAAATAAAGTGAAACATAACACTGTGTACTAAATTTCAATACATTTAATATCTCAAAACACAAAATTAATGATGAGAATTGATACATGTCTTAAAAGATTTAGATTTTTTTTTAAATGTCTTGAGTTAAAACTCACCCATGTAAGAGATCGTATTAGAAGCATTATCCCATATGAATAGATCGGTAGAATTCACTCAAAAAAAAGCATAATCTTCTTATGTAATTAAAACAATTACTCTACAATTTGAAGCGTGCCAAACAAACATGGGCTTGGGGGTGGCATTTCCCAGGAGGCTCTTTCTCTATCTCACTTTCCAGGCATTGGGTTTGTGCCTAAGTTGTCCCTTGTTCCCTCTATAAGCTTAAGCTTTTTCATTGGAGATTGTTCCTACTTCCTTCCCCTATAATATTATAATAATAATTTTCCTAAAAAAAACAATATTATAATAATCTCAGTGAAGCTACAAAACACCCATGTGCTTTTGTTTTGTTTGCTTTTGAGAACTGAAAGAAAGAAAGGAAGCAAGTTCAAAAAGATAAGTGAAGGGGAACTGACATTATGATGGTTACTATATAATACTATTAAAAATAACAACAATTATAATAATAAGTAAAAGAATGAGTTTTTATGACTTGACTAAAAAATATTGAATTCGACATAGTAAAAATATACAATGTTATATATTTATTTAATTTTTTTGTCACATTTCAAAAAAATTTACTTGATTCAAATTTAAATTCGTCAATTCATTTTTGGATATTATACCAAAAAATATAATTAAAAAAATGGGAAACTAATACACATGTCTTAGGCTTTGCCCCTAAAAAACACAGGTCTTTAGAAAATGCCCACACACAAACACTGGACAGGAGGAGCATATATACTGAGCCATAGTTGGTGGTGTTGTCACTTGAAGCTCTAGTGCCCAAGTGAGAGCTAAAGCTTGCCACTTTCTAAGAACCTTTTAAGTTCCCAACATCACATTGTAGTTTTTAGATACTGGGTCTAGTAATAACAAGTGTTCCTTTAAGCCCCATCTTTTCTAGCTGAGGGAAAGTTGTTTCCTTTGGGTCATCCCAAGTAGAATCAACTGCAGCTGAAGAAGGAAGAAATGGCTAAGGATGAAGACTTTAAGCTCCTCAAGATCCAGGTGGCTCCCATTTTTTGCTCATTTTTAAAATAAAAAATATTCAAATTCCAATTCTTTATAGGCATTGTGTTTATATGACTTTTTTCTTGGTTTTGTTTGATTTCTTGGGGTTTGTTTTTTTGCATTTAACAGACAGTTGTTCTCAAAGTGAATATCCACTGTGATGGGTGTAAGCAGAAAGTGAAGAAACTTCTTCAGAGGATTGAAGGTTCCAACTTTCCAAATTTTCATCCTTCCTCCTCTTCTTTGTTGATGCTATATAAGATGTTTCTATCCTGTAGTTAGAAAGCAGAGGAAGACATATAGTAACTTTTTAATTTCTCCAACAAGTTAATGAGCTAAATGGCCAATCATGTAGCTTTAATGCTAGTATATTTACTTTGGAATATTTGAAGTAAAAAGGGGGAACATATTCCAGTTGCATATAAGTGGAAACAACCTTATGGTAATATTTAATTTGTTCTCTCTCAATTGACTTTATGATCTTCACATGAAGTAAATGATGGCTTACTTTATGCTACTACT
This sequence comes from Hypericum androsaemum, assembly GCA_963995505.1. Taxonomy (NCBI): domain Eukaryota; kingdom Viridiplantae; phylum Streptophyta; class Magnoliopsida; order Malpighiales; family Hypericaceae; genus Hypericum; species Hypericum androsaemum. The sequence continues at coordinate 562,236 of OZ023196.1, forward strand.
TCTCTGGGAGGGGAATCCTTTTGGACTTAACTTTCTAGTATGTGTTTGGCTCTTCAATTCTTTGTAAAATTCTTATTTTCCAAACTTAATTAGGAGTCTACCAAGTGAACATAGATGCAGAGCAGCAAAAGGTCACAGTTTCAGGAAGTGTAGATGCTCCAACACTTATCAAGAAGCTTGAAAGAGCTGGTAAACATGCTGAGGTTTGGTCCTCCTTGAAGGCCAACCAAAACCAGAAGCAGAAGAACATTTGTATCAGCAACAACAATAACAACAACAAAGGTCAAAAGCAGCAGCAGCAACAAAAGCAAGGGATACTAAAAAATATCGAGGCCTTCAGGAACCAGCAGCAGCAGCAGCAGAAGTTCTCAGCTGCATTCATCTCCGAAGACGACGATGACTATTGCGACGAGGAGGAGGATGATGACGGGCTCAGTGAGGAGGAGCTCAGGTTCCTCAGGGCAACCCAGCTAGGCCTCCTCAATGGCAAGAAAGGCACAGGAGCAAATGCCTCTCAGGTTGCTTCCAATGGTAATAAGATGGTGAACAATGTTGGGAAGAAAGGGAACCCAAGTCAGAACCTTGCTGGTGTACAGGCCAATCCGGGAGGAATGCTGGATCAGCAGACTCTTGCAGCTATAAGAAATGCACAATTAGGAGGTGGTGGTGGTGGAAACATCAACCTTGGAGATGCCAAGAAGGGGGCTAATAACACCAATGACATTGCTGCCTTGATGAACCTAGCTGGTTTCCATGGAGGAAATGGGACTAACCCTGCCAATTCTGCTGCTGCTGCTCTAGGAGGCAATCCAAATGGGTTAGTTGGTGGTGGGTACCAAGGAGGAGGAGGACAATTCCCTATCACTGGCCAGTACCCTCCAACCATGTTGATGAACATGAATGGCTACAACAACCATGCAGCTGCTGCCACGTCGATGATGACGAACATGCGGCAGCAGCAGCAGCCGCAGATGATGTACCACAGGTCACCTGTGATCCCACCAAACACTGGCTATTACTACAATTACAATCCAGGAGGAGTAGGAGGAGGAGGGCCTTATAATTATTATAGCCCCAGCTGCAGCTACTATCCTCCTCCCCCTGAGATTTCCAATTACAGTGGTGATAATTCTGCAGTTGGTGCAACCCATATGTTCAGTGATGAGAACACTAGCAGCAGCTGTTCAATTATGTGACCTTAAAGTAGGAGAGTTGAATAGTTAGTATATTTTGATGTTTGACTTGGTCTTGTAATTTTCCAGTTGGTAGGCTTTTGTTTGACAAAATTCCCTCCCTTTGTTATGTGGGATCAGGAGGGGAAATGGGAATGTCCCATTGGATCTTATCTTAACTTTTTATTTGTGTAGTAGTTAAAAGATGGTGTGTTCAAATCAAAATTCTTCGATTTGGCTCGTTCCAGTGCGACTCGTAGTATAATCAAAATCTATACAAAATAATTACAACTTCATATAAATTTGGTGTAACGTTTTAATAATTTAACTTGCAGATGTAATTTATGTTGGATATTTTCAAAGTCGCTACGACAGGGAGTAATGAGATCGACTTACTGTAACAGGTTGTGAGGGTTTAGGGGGGTAGTGCCACTTAGCGGGGGGTCTAGGGGGTAGCGCCACCTAAATTGTACATGTTGTTTGAACTCGGAAGAATTGGCGACCGCCAATAATTTTTTGTCCGAGAGCTTTTGGAGCAAGTTGACTTGCGACTGCAAGAAATTAATTTTCGAGAGCGATTTCTTGTGACTTGCGGCCGCCAGTTAACTAGTGATCGCAAGTCTGCCCAGACAGATTCAAACTTCGTACCCCTTGAGTGACCCAAACCATAAAAAAATTGTTGGGTTTTCTCTCCCTTTCCAAAAAAAAGTGAAGCTTTCCTCTCCCAAGTGGAGGTTTTCCTCCCTTTTATTAGGGCTTTTCCTTTTTTCTTTCCACCGCCGCCCTTCCCCACCTCCACCTTTCACCGTCTCTCTTCCATCCACATTCACCTTTCACCTTTCGCCCTCACCGGATCTAGCAACCAGTAGGCCTGTTGACCTCTGGCCTGCCACGATCGTCCCTCACCGTCTCTGTCCAAGCCTTCGTCTTTGCCGCCTGTCTCAGTCCGCCTCCACGCTCGCCGCCCAGCCCCTTCTCTCTTTAAATCTGCTACTGCTTAGCAAGCTCAGCCCCGTCCCGCCCCTGCTCAGCCCACCGTCCCGCAGTCGCTCCTGCTCGGCCCACATCCGATCGTGCTCGAGTTCACCACCTCGTGCTCTCCCGATCTCCGTCCCTCAAGATCGCCGGTTCAGCCTCGCCCGATCTCCGCTTCCTGACCCTGGTCACCTGTTCATCCGCCTTTCACTGTCTTTCGATCGTTGCCCCTCATCCGTCCCTGCCAACCACCGTCGTTCAGCCTTGCTGTCCCTGACCGCTGCTCGATGCCCCTGTTTTGTTTGCTTCTCACTTCGCGCCTGTGGCGGGGCTGCTCCCTTCTCCTGATTAAACCAGCGCAACCACTGGTGACAGTCGGGGGGCCTGGTCGCCTTCGACCTCCCCCCTATTCGATTGTGTTCGGTTTTATCTGTTATATGCTTTCGTTTGATTTTGATTGCTTTTGCTTAAGCTTTTACTATGTTGTTGCTGTTCTGTGGCCTTTTGTCGTCGTTTTGTGTGTTGTTTTAGCCCTCGAGCTACTTTCGGTTTAGTGGTTTCTTTTGTTAGAAAGAATATTAGTAAACTATGGTTTAATACGAGTATGCAAATATAGATCGTAAGCATATAAAGAGAAGAGTTTAGAGGTATGCTCACAATCACACTTGTAAGTAAGTGTGTACAATCGTCTTCTTCGAGCTAGGGATTTCGGATGCAATCCTGGACGAGGCCACAGTTTTACCGTGTGCCCTTAAACTCTTATTACCCGCCTATATGCTTCAGACCTCCGTGGGTAAGAGAGTTCCCAAGGTACAACGCCCAACCTCGTGTACAAAGGAAGCACTTTCGTACAGCTTTCGAACCTTTCGTAGCCTTAGAACTCCGACACAAATGAAAGTGAGAAATGCTATGTTATGGAGGGAGAAGTAGAGAGCTCAATGAAGAGTGTGAGCTGGGATGATTTGGAATGAAGGAGGTGGGCTCCTTTTATAGGCAGCCTTGGACCTCCAACAGCCAAATTCGGATTTAATAGGGCCATTAACCTACCCATTAAATGGGCTGTTACAAGACCCATAAAACCCCCATATTCATTAGGCTGTTATCCCATTTATTGGCTTGAATTTAAATTCGAAATTTAAATTCAAAGCCACATGGAAGGTGAAGAAGATTCCAGAATGTGGGCTTGTCCAAACGGAAGTCCAAGAATTTTTGGGCCTAGGATCGCTACAACAAGTCCGGCCCAGTTCTAAAAAGATAAGGCCCTGGAACCTGGAACAATTCCCACAAACCCACAATCCCGCAACCCGCACCCGCACCCGCACCCGCACCCGAGCCCGAGCCCGAGCCCGAGCCCGGCCCGGCCCAGCCCGGTCCGGGACGGGGCGGGGCGCGCGCGCGTGCGTGCGTGCCGAGCCGGGCCGGGCCGGACGGACGGCGCGAGAAGCCTGTCCCTTCTCCACCAGTTTACCCATGCTAGACTTCTAGTCCCTTATAAACTTGTCTCAGCATGGTGCGCTAACCAATGTGGGATTGTGCTTATTTTAATAACAACCATACCACTTTAAAGCCAATTTTCATTCACCCCGAGAATTGGATTTTCACAAGTGTTATATATCGTTACGAAGCTCTATCAACGAGCTTCGTATTGATCTCACAAACACCCAAAATCATTTGGTGTGACCTTCAAATAAATTAGCTCAAAGTTGCCCACTTATTACTTAGTTATTATATTTAATTAGGATTCTCTCTCTAATTAAATATTTGGGCCAAAGCCCAATACACTCACTTGTATTGGGCCATCTCTTCCTTGGTTAATAAACCAATTCTCCAACAATCCCCCACATGAATGCAAATTGGCTTATATATGATATGAGCCTACCAATGCTACATGCAACTTGGAGTTCTGCGAGAATTTGTTGCATCAGGAAAGGTGGTTGAAAGTCTTGAACCTTCCTTAGTGAAATACCTTCAGATATACTTGCCAACCAGTGGACGCGATGCCTTGAACTGTTCGGCGTTTCATGCATACCAAGACAAAGGTACTCACACAACTCCTTCTCAAACCACTACTTGGTTCTTTCGTCGTTGTCCATTTTGGCCCTGGACTGCCTTGGAAACTTCATCGAATGCTCTAGAGATTTAGCCCTTAACTCATCTCATAGAAGCGGCCCCTTCACATTCGATATAGGTGATCTCTTATAAGGAGTATCCTGCCATACCCCACTTATATATATACTCGAAGTATAAGGATCATTAAAAGCTTAAAGCTTAACCTTCACATGTACAGGTCTATCACTCTTCCAACATAGGAATAGGCAAGGAACTCAATTTCCCGAGTGCTTTGTTCGACCCTATCCTCACAATTCGGTTGTCCCTTTGAACCTGCAGATCGGGATTTACGATCCAGGTTGGGTTGCCATCATGGGTTTAGGTCATTTCGTGGGCTTTAATCCCATTCCCCTCGATGATACCTCAACTTGGTCTCTCGTTAGACCCTTAGTTAATGGATCCGCGATGTTCTCTTTTGACTTTACATAGTCTAAAGATATCACACCTGTTCTCAATAACGTTCTCACGGATTTATGTCTACGACGTATGTGTCTAGACTTTCCATTATACACATTATTTTGTGCTCTTCCAATAGCTGATTGACTATCACAGTGCACGCTAATGGGAGGCACTGGTTTTGACCACATCGGGATGTCCTCCAAGAAACTTCGGAGCCAATCCGCCTCTTCAGCTGCTAGATCCAACGCTATGAATTCTGATTCCATAGTTGATCTAGCAATGCAAGTTTGTTTGCATGATCTCCACGAGATCGCTGCTCCTCCAAATGTAAATATGTATCCGCTAGTGGATTTTATATTCTTGGAGTCCGAGATCCAGTTCGCGTCTGAATACCCTTTCAGAACGGCTGGATGTCTCGTATAGTGTAATCCATAGTTAGCAGTGTACCTTAGATATCTAAGGACTCTAACTATCGCTTTCCAATGTTCATAATTGGGATTACTCGTATATCTCGATAATCTGTTAACCGAGTTTGCAATATCTGGTCTAGTACAGTCCATGAGGTACATTAGACTGCCTATAACTCTAGAATATTCTAGTTGTCTCACACTCTCTCCGCGATTCTTGCAGAGACTCGACACCACTTCCATAGGAGTTCTCGCAATTACATTGCTATCCTTATCGAATTTGTCAAGTATTTTTTCCACATAGTGACCTTGGGAAAGCGCGTAACCTTCTGAAGTCTTGGTGATTTTCATCCCAAGTATTACATCCGCTTGTCCCAAGTCTTTCATGTCAAAATTTTGTGATAACATTTTCTTGGTAATTTTGATATTATTATTATTACCCACGATCAACATGTCATCTACGTAGAGACAAACTATCACATAGTCGTTATCATCTCCTTTCACGTAGACACATTTATCACATTGGTTTATCTGAAACCCGTTAGATAGCATTACACTGTCAAACTTTTCGTGCCATTGTTTAGGTGCTTGTTTTAGTCCATACAAGGATTTTACAAGTTTACACACCTTATGTTCTTTACCTGGAACCACAAAACCTTCGGGTTGTTCCATGTAAATCTCCTCTTCCAAATCTCCATTAAGGAAGGCCGTCTTCACATCCATTTGATGGATCTCTAGGTTAAACAAAGCCGCCAAGGCTATGACTAACCTAATAGACGTTTTCCTGGAGACAGGAGCATATGTGTCAAAATAATCAACACCCTCAGTTTGCTTGTAGCCTTTAACAACAAGTCTTGCCTTGTACTTATCCACTGTACCATCAGGCTTCATCTTCTTTTTGAAGATCCACTTATGGCCTAGTGGTTTACTACCCGGAGGTAGATCTACTAGTTCCCAAGTGTGATTATGTAAGATAGACTCTATCTCACTATTCACCGCTTCCTTCCAAAGAGCAGAGTCTGTAGAAGACATTGCTTCTTTGTAGGTTACTGGATCCTTTTCTAACAGATATGTTAGGAAATCTGATCCGAAGGACTTTTCTTTTCTAGCCCTTTTCCCACTCCTAGGCTCTTCAACTTCATCTTGAGGTTCCTCTCCCCCCACATTGCTTCCACTTTGGTCAACTTGATGGTCAACACCAGTTCGAGCTTTGTGAGGAAAGTTTTTCTCAAAGAATGAAGCATCCCTGTCTTCTATGATAGTATTTACGTGGATATCAGAGTTATCTGACTTGTGTACCAAGAATCGATATGCAGCACTATCTTGTGCATAACCGATAAACACACAATCCACCATCTTGGAAGGACTTCAAGATGTACCTCAAGCACAAGAGGAAGAAGATGACTCTCGAGGACCTTATCCAAAGGTTGCGCATCGAGCAAGACAACCGAAAGGTTGATAAGAAACCAAGTGGCATGGTTGCTAAGGCCAATGTGGTCGAGACCGGGGGGAGCTCCCGTGGGAACAAGCGGAAACGCTCAAATGATTCCAAGGGAGATGCTCAGAACAAGAGCTTTACTGGTGCCTGTTTTGTTTGCAACAAGACCGGCCATCGTGCCAAAGATTGCTACAAACGTCTAGCCGCGGAGGGTAAGAAGACGGCAGGACCAAGCAAGGGCAAGAAGAAGAAGCCCGCCAATGCTAACATTGCGGAGGCTAGCTTGAGCTCCGACCTCGATGAGATGCACCTCACGGCCGTTGTGTCCGAGGTGAACCTCGTGGGTGGGAACTCGAAGGAATGGTGGGTGGACACGGGGGCTACCCGCCACATTTGTGCCAACAAATGGATGTTCAAGACCTATCAACCGGTCGATGATGAGAACTGCTACATGGGAAATTCTGCAGTCTCAAAGGTTGAAGGCAAGGGGACGGTCATGAAAAAAATATCACCAAGATAGACTTTTGTAAGTAACGGGTTTGAGTCCAACAGAAAACCCAACACGTTGAAAAACTCTAATATGCAATTATGGGCCAAGCCCATGTTTCCCAATAAATTAGAGCAATTAGAATAACCCAACGGTCATCCACAAATAAAATAAACCCAGCGATGATATTCAGAAGTAACGCTGGAAACTGTCAAGCCCGCATTCAACAATTGGTGAATTCAATTCAGTTTGGATTTAGGCCGATTTACTTTTGATGTAACCGACTACTAACTGTAGTTGACACGTTACGAGGAAAATTGATAATTAGACAAGTAGCAATTTAAAAACCTCAAACCGTTGTCTATAGTATAATTAACGAAACACCTTCCAATTATTTAATCGAATGTTACAGAAGCAAAAACATTTTTCTACTAATTCATTTATATCCTTGTTTCTGTCAAACACCAAACGAAGCAAGCAGATTAAATACGCTTACGTTATAAGAGAGATCATGACAACAATTGTAAAAAAAATAGGATTTAGTCCACAGAACAGAATTAGTACAGAACAGTTTGCAGGTTTAATTTCGCAAGAAAGTGACTTTCATTACACCGCTAAAACTTCTTGAAAATAACACCGCAGAACAGTTTGCAGTTTGCAGGCTACGAGGGTATGTCCATAAACTAGAAAACGCTACTGGATGGCAAGAATGATTACGAACATAATTTACTAATACTGATAAGAGTTTAAGATTGTTGGAAAGAATATTAGTAAACTATGGTTTAATACGAGTATGCAAATATAGATCGTAAGCATATAAAGAGAAGAGTTTAGAGGTATGCTCACAATCACACTTGTAAGTAAGTGTGTACAACCGTCTTCTTCGAGCTAGGGATTTCGGATACAATCCTGGACGAGGCCACAGTTTTACCGTGTGCCCTTAAACTCTTATTACCCGCCTATATGCTTCAGGCCTCCGTGGGTAAGAGAGTTCCCAAGGTACAACGCCCAACCTCGTGTACAAAGGAAGCACTTTCGTACAGCTTTCGAACCTTTCGTAGCCTTAGAACTCCGACACAAATGAAAGTGAGAAATGCTATGCTATGGAGGGAGAAGTAGAGAGCTCAAGGAAGAGTGTGAGCTGGGATGATTTGGAATGAAGGAGGTGGGCTCCTTTTATAGGCAGCCTTGGACCTCCAACAGCCAAATTCAGATTTAATAGGGCCATTAACCCACCCATTAAATGGGCTGTTACAAGACCCATAAAACCCCCATATTCATTAGGCTGTTATCCCATTTATTGGCTTGAATTTAAATTCGAAATTTAAATTCAAAGCCACCTGGAAGGTGAAGAAGATTCCAGAATGTGGGCTTGTCCAAACGGAAGTCCAAGAAGCCCAGAGGACTTTTTGGGCCTAGGATCGCTACAACAAGTCCGGCCCAGTTCTAAAAAGATAAGGCCCTGGAACCTGGAACAATTCCCACAATCCCGCAACCCGCACCCGCACCCGCACCAGCCCGGTCCGGGACGGGATGGGACGGGGCGGGGCGCGCGCGTGCGTGCGTGCCGTGCCGGGCCGGGCCAGGCCGGACGGACGGCGCGGGAAGCCTGTCCCTTCTCCACCAGTTTACCCATGCTAGACTTCTAGTCCCTTATAAACTTGTCTCAGCATGGTGCGCTAACCAATGTGGGATTGTGCTTATTTTAATAACAACCATACCACTTTAAAGCCAATTTTCATTCACCCCGAGAATTGGATTTTCACAAGTGTTATATATCGTTACGAAGCTCTATCAACGAGCTTCGTATTGATCTCACAAACACCCAAAATCATTTGGTGTGACCTTCAAATAAATTAGCTCAAAGTTGCCCACTTATTACTTAGTTATTATATTTAATTAGGATTCTCCCTCTAATTAAATATTTGGGCCAAAGCCCAATACACTCACTTGTATTGGGCCATCTCTTCCTTGGTTAATAAACCAATTCTCCAACATCTTTGGGCTCTAGTTTAGCTTTATCTGCATTTGCTTTTGCTTGGATAGACCTTCGCTTGAACTGAGATTTGTTCGGTTCTCGAAACCTTACATGTTGTTGCAGGTGGATAGCCTTGCCTTGATTGAACTTGTTCGATCTTGGCATTCATTTGCATATATCTTGTATGCATTCAAATGCCCAAGAGGTTGTGTCTATGATATGACCTTGTGGTTATTAGCCGTAGCTTGTCTCGGCAGCTTTCCCCTTGGACGTTCGGCTCTCGTAGTCTTTCGTCCGCCCCTCGCCTTCATCTATGTCTCTCTGTCACTGCTAGGCTTGGTTTCGTTTGCTGTTTCAGCGTCTTCGTTCTATGTTTATGTCTTTCTCTTTCTGTTTGTAATCCGCTATTTAATATAGGCTTCGCGTCACCTTTCTAAAAAAAAAGAGTGACCCAAACCATCAGCCACCATTGATGAACATTTCAGTGAGTCTTTTGGTGATGGAAATGCACAAGTTCTGGTGCCAAACTTCTATAAATAGTGGGTTTTATTTTCCATTGTCAAGATCTAATTTTTCCTAAACCTTCCTACTCATCTTCCTCCAAAGCATCATCAGAAATTCTTCTAGTGCGTTCTTGGTCGGGTCAAGGAAGTACAAACTTTGAACTCGACGACGGAGTTGGGGCTTCACTGGACCCGTTGTATTCGCGAGATTCACCCGGAGGGTCGAATTATTTATTTTAAAGAATCGAAAGATCCTTGAAGATCGTGACATTCCTACTACATTTCATCCTCGTACCCGAATAATTTTTCAACAATTTATCGTTATGGGCCACATTGGCTGGCTTGGTGGTGTATTGGTGGGTGAATTAAAGAAAGAGGGAGGACAATAGGTGACTGTAGTTTATTCCCCTCGGAGACATGGCGTGACATTGGTTACTGTACGTAGACAGAGTTGGTGAAAATGCCGTGCGATAGTGAATAAAGAAAGAGTACCGCTACAATAATGATTATAGTTCATTTTAGTAAAATGCATTTTTCCAAATAAATAATAGGTGGACTTAGAAGAAGGAAAAACTTACTCAGTCAGCACTAGCACTTTACATAACTTACTTAGTCAACAAGTCACGTAATATACAAAATTATGTTGTTTCGCATTGGTGGCAAGAGAAATGACACTTTTAGTCCGATTAGCTATCATAAGTGGATAATTTTTTGAAAATTTTAATTTTAAACTAGAGAATTCGAAATCGATGATCCGAAATATAAAATTGGTGGACTTAAAAGATTGGAGTAATAAATACGTGGGCCATCGAGACGTAGCTCTACAAGGTGAGAGGACCACATAATGTACATATATCTTGTGTTATGTGTAGAACAAGTAATTGAAGAAGTTTGGGAGAAGGCACGAGTCTGTAGACTATCAATAATGATGGGGGTGGGTCTCTGGATGGTTTACTAGGAATAGTTGAATCTAAAGTGATCTACCTCAAAAGGTTCTGTTTTGCAATAAATGGTCATCGCACTTGCCAGGAGAGAGAGATCTTAAGATTCTAGGTTGGTTGTGTTGTATTGTTGGTCTTGTTTATAGCTAAAATAATTCCACCAATTTAGTGCTACGTGTTGGGTTGGATACACGGATTGTATTATATTTGTACGACCATTGTTTCATTATTCATGGACTTCATTCGATTGAACATGTTATTATTTTAGTTGAGATACAGAGATTTTTTTGATCTTTACTTCAGGATCACGTATATCATTATCTAATTCCATCTAACGGAAAAATCAACTTTATTTATGTTGTAGATTTTTCTAGTATGACGAATCGATAATGAAATATATTTTTCTAGGTTCCACCTTACGGGGTTCCTACTATTGCCTAATCATGGGCTTTAGGCCCAACTTGATTTAACTTCGCGATGTCTGCCCCCTTACATTAAAAGGGTCTTTCCTTGCCCCCCAAACGCCACCAACTAAAGTGAGTAAAAAATAATATCTATTATCCATATTTAATATTCAAATTTTTTTCGAATTTGAACTTAGATACAGATTATTCGAAATAAATATTTTAGACTCAGATAAAGATACATATAATAAAATTAATATTTTGGATATTCGAAATATCCGATTTACAAGTATTAAAACTCAAACTATATTAATTCTCTTGAGCCCATATAAAATTACTAATAAGTTATAAGTTATATGGATGTTAGTTTTTCAAGTTACTAATAATGTATTTATATATGAAAATTTAATTGCAGATTTCATGACCATGGGAATTTTTATTTTTGAAATTTTAAAAAATAGATAGTTCGGATTATCCGTATCTGTATCCGAAAAAAATTTGGATATCGGATAACAGACAGTGGAGAGTTCGAACTCAGACTCCGGACACTAAAAATACCAATTCGGATAGTTCAGATAGTTAAAAATTAGATAATTTGGACTCAGATAATCCAAATGCTCACCCTTACCCCCCAACCCCACTACACCACGACGAAATTTAAATAATCATCGCCAAATTTTAATTCCAAATCGATGGTGAGGAGACTTTATAAAAGTCGTTGCAAAAGAAATATTGATATTTATTTCTCATTTTGTTATATAATCGAGGAGTAAATACTAAATAGCTCTAAGATGCCAAAAAGCTTATATTCCAACAACATAATACATTATAAATATTAAGAATTTTAAATTCAAACGCACCAAAAACAAACCCGACGAACATAAATCTATGATGAGATGAGATGGAGGGTTCAAACCCATTTTTCAGGATTTACATATCCGGGATGGAGGGCTCTAGTATCGGGTACAACAAAACAAACTAATATTTTTTTAAATAATTCGAATATAAATCTATGCACGACAATAAGAAAATGGTCGTGTTGGTCAGAGGAACATATTAAACCAGAAACATTATGTTATATTTATAGTTGTTTAGGTAAATTTTGACCAATTTTTTCGTATAATTATTCAGACTATTTGTACGCGACGAATTTATTAGTCCCGTCTCAGACGATAATTATTTCTCGCCGCCTTAATAACCCACCGACTCAAGACGAATAATAAACAACCGTTATGACGTGGGACCGGATTTGGTCCTGGAGGCCAAATCGAGCACGGTGCTGGAGGATTTTTATTGAAGGACACGCGGGGATTATTTTGCAAAAATGCAGAAATACGGGGGTGCAAAATAAAAAAAGCTCACAACTATTGAATCATAACTGAGTAAACCATTGAATCGTAACTGAGTAAACTATTGAATCGTAACTGGGTAATTGGGACGGACCCCGATTTATCCGGGACGGAAAAAAATGGACCATTGAATCATAACTAGGTAGACTATTGAATCATAATTAAGTGAACCATTGAATCATAAATAAATCAACCATTGAATCGTACAGGACAGTCCTGGTTGGATTTGGCCTTCCAGGACCAAATCCGCTCCCGTTATGACGTTGGGTTAATAACGACAATTCCACGCATATCCCGCTTGATGAAAATGAAGAGGAACAGGTGAATGGAGCCGATGAAGAGGAACAAGTGAATGAAGCCGGTGAAGAGGAATGAACATGTGCACGAAGCCAGTGACAATGTAAATATTGAAATTTCAGGTTGGATTTGATTATACGCTCTGTTTCTAGTAGTTCTTACTTCATTTAAACATTCTCATTTGCTGGGGATTATTTTTAAGATGAACATGGAAATGTGAAAGTGAAAAGAGGAGCAATTCGTCCCAGAGATGTGTGGGAATTACCCGAAGGTCATAAGATCCAAGTTGCTTGTAACGATTTAGCCCAACCCGTGGATAGAGCAAGTTCTTATTTCCATCGGATCAATGTGTGGATGGTTGGCTTTTTGACTCGTTGAATCACAAATGGAGAGAATACAAGCATAATTTGAAAAATAAGTACCTGCCAGCAGATATACTCGAGCTACAGTCTCATCAACTTGAAGTAAAGAAGATTCAGGTATATACTTGAATTGGCTATTGCACCTTGTACTTAATCCTATCCAACGGAAATTTTTAGTTTATTCTAATAATTACCTTTTCTATTGTTTGCCAACTTTGTATACGTGCTTCGGTGATATATAGTACCAATAGATGAATATGTTATGTCGATGAGCATTCTTTTGAAGATTATGTACTTGTTTATTTTCTCTCTTTTAAGAAGTGGATCATGCTATTTGTGGGTGAGTGTGTAACTTCGTTTGGTACCATTGTATATGATATTCTGATGGCTTTAAAAAATTGATTTCTTTGGACCTTTGAAGCCCATCCATATCAAAATTACCCGAGAAAACATGTAATTTGCCACCGGTATACCCAAATCATCTATAATGTAATGTAGCTTAGTGTATATTTTTTGTCCATTCTCTCACTTGTTTTCAATTGTGGTGCACACACCTCTCTTGTCGCATAATGGTATTATGTGTTATTAGTTTTACCAAGATTTACTACTTCTTTGCTTTTGAATAACACAGAATTTTAATCATTGATATGTTACTAGACAGATAGAACGGTTAATTACAGTAGCTAGTATTTAAATTAGTGAGTTTTTTTTAAAATAATTATGTTGCCTGGACCAGCGCCTGTCAAGTGATCCGGGATCGTCCGGTAAGATAATAGAGAGTCGAGTGTTTGATGAGATTTTTGGAGTACACAGTTGCGGGAAACCAAAAGGATATGGATTGGGGGTGAAACTTGCGACATGTAGCGATGGTAAAGTCTCAGTTGCTAACCAACTTATGTATGATCTGATGGATACAGTGTCAGTCCTTAAGCATGAGGTAGGAGGATCGAATCTCATGACCGTCTAAGATTCGAAATTATGAAAATAATTTAAATCTCACAAAAAAAATCTCAGTTGACAAGAAGTGTAACAACAAAGAAGTGGAAGCACTAAGAGAACAAGTGAATAGCATGAAAGAGAAAATTGAGGAGCTCAAGTCTCTGGTAAGAAATATCAGGAGCAACAACGAGTGGACTTCTGATAAACAATGGCTGTCAAATACACGTGCCTTCTTTTGGCAGATCATCACAGGTATGCAGTAGTTAATTCGAATAACCCTTTGTAAAATTTTTTAATTATTTGATATTATACAATTTATAATTTGGGATTTTTTTTAAACTAAAGGAAGATTTGTTAAAAAGTTTGCTCTCAGTCCTATCGTGACCTTCTAGTGCTGGCCAAATGCTTAATCAAGTAAGCACGTGATTCAAATGGTAAATTCGCCTTTGATGTGTCATCTTTTTTTTCTCGCAGTTCTAATGACTATATTTGTAGGATGGTGGATTTGGAAACTTATTTCAAGCAATGACTGGACTCTTGAGTGCTTCTCAATCTAATAATCAAGTAAGTGGTAGTTTCTGCAAGCTTATAGCTTTTGTTTAAAACCGTTTCGTAAACATTTTAGGTAGTGTACCTTTTGTTTCAAGTAAGTATGTGTACCTTTTGTTTCGGGATGATGGGTTGAGAAATCTGTTTCAAGCAATGATTGGACTTTCGAGTGTTCCTCAATCTAATAATCAAGTTAGTGCCAGCTTCTACGTGCTTGTAGCTTTTGATTAAAACCATCGTGTTCATTTTAGACAGTGCTGTACTTTTGTTTTCAGTACGATGATTTGAGAAATCTATTTCAAGCAATGAGTAAACTCTCGAGTGCTTCTCAAGCTAATTATCAAGTAAGTGTCAGTTTTTCTGTGCTTATAACTTCTGATCAAAAACCATTTTGTGTACTAGTCGGTGTCACACTGTTGTTTTAGGACAACGGATCAAGAAATCTATTACAAGCAATGACTGGACTTGCGAGTGCTTCTTAACCCAAGTAATTGCCAGTTACTATTGTTCTTATCACTTTTAATTAAAAAAATGACTGGACTTGAAAGTGATGTATTTTTTGTTAGAATCTTCATATCTAACCCAAAACTTTAAGGCAATGGGTTGGTAGATTTTTCACACTTATAAATTTTTCCCTCACTCGTGTTTTAACCGATGTGGGATTCTCAACATGCCCCTTCAAACGAGACCCACCTCGGGTCGAAGATTGCACTGCCTTTGACTTTACCAAAGTGCAAGAAATAGGGGTCGTGGGAGTTCAACAATCGCTTTGATACCATGTTAGAATCTCCATATCCAACCCAAAACTTTAAGGCAATGGGTTGGTGGATTTTTCACACTTATAAACTTGCCCCCCACTCGTGTTTTAACCGATGTGGGATTCTCAACATTTTTTTCTTCAGGATGATGGTTTGAGAAATCTATTTCATGCAATGACTGGACTCTCGAGTTCCTCTCAATCGGATAATCAAGTGCGTGCTGGTTTCTACGTGCTCATGTCTTTTGATGAAAAGCATTTTGAGTCATTTTAGACAGTGCTATATTTTGTTACAGCGTGACAGTTCGAGAAATCCATTTCAAGCAATGACCGGACTTTCGAGTGCTTCTGAAGTCAATACTCAAGTAAGTGTGCCCGTTTATATGTGCTTGTAACTATGGATTAGAACCATCTTGTCTACATTTCAGACAGTGATATACTTTTCTATCAGGATGATGGATCGATAAATCTATCTCAAGCTATGAATGGACTATCAAGTGCTTCTCAAGCTAATAACCAAGTGAGTATCCGCCTATATGTGCTTATAGCTAATGATCAGAACCATTTTGTGCACATTTTAGATAGCGTTACATCTTTCTTTCAGGACGATGGATCTAGAAATTTATCTCGAGCAACGACCGGACATCCGAGTGTCTCTCAAGCTAATAATCAAGTAAGTGTCTGTCTCTATGTTCTTATAGCTTTTGATTGGAACCATCCTGTATGCATTCTAGTCAGTGTCATACTTTTGTTTCAGGACGATGGATTGAGAGATCTGTTCCAAGCAATGAGCAGACCTTCTACCTCTTCTGCATCTTTTAATCAAGGAGGTTTGTTTTCGGCCATTAGTTCTCTTTTATTAAACAGACCAACTTGACACTTTCAAATTATAGGTTACCAATATTGACCGTTA
Source organism: Hypericum androsaemum (assembly GCA_963995505.1). Lineage (NCBI taxonomy): Eukaryota > Viridiplantae > Streptophyta > Magnoliopsida > Malpighiales > Hypericaceae > Hypericum > Hypericum androsaemum. The sequence continues at coordinate 578,215 of OZ023196.1, forward strand.
GATCCGGTATGTATCCGGATATCAGTTAGTTTTGATTCGACCAAGAGGCTTGGAACTTTACACTTTGATGATTCAAAAAAGAAACCAATCATTCTTGAACATTGGCAATTATTAGAGCAAGAAGAATTTTGCAAAGTCCCTTTATAAGTCTAACCATGAATCATATGGCCATCCTTGAAAAAAAAAAAGTTAAGAGATTTTATTATCTAGATTGTTCCTGATCGAGATTATTTGTAGGCAACAAGATAAAGCGAGATTTGTCACTTTTTTTGAAAATAATAAACAAAGAAAGAATATAATTAGTGGAAGAGATTTGGTGAAAAGGGGAGAGGATAAGTTAGTGGACTCTGATATTTTCAAATTCTGATACTTGATTTCTTGTTAATGTAAAACAGTGGGTGAACATTAGCAATGGAAATGAGAATTTTATATTTTAAATATTTTAAATTTAAATTAGTTATTGAGTATTGTTTCCCACACGATTGGGGGTCGAAAGATCGGTAAAGCTGGTCGTCAATTGAGTGATTCATGTTACGCTCTATTACTTAATATATTTTTTTGATTAGTTTGAAAAATACCCGTGATTTCGTACCAATTTTTTATCCCAACAGTTAACTAGGCTAGTCGTCATTGATGAGGATAGGAGTAATATTGGTATACCATTATTAACAAAAAAATTACAAATTAGAGAATATAGTTCTAGAAATAATTAAAAAGGAAATAAATACCATCTAATTACCTTAAATCAGGTAACAACACTATCAATAACACCAAAAAAAGCCAGAAAATAATATAATTTATGGGAATATTGGTATCCTTGTACTCGGAAATTGATTTCCTTCTTCTCAGATATTGGTTTGCTTCTTCTATGATATTGGTTTCCTTTGACTTTGATATTGGTGTCCTTCTTCTATGATATTGATTTTCTTCTTCTCTGATATTGGTGTCATTCTACTCTGATATTGGTATCCTTGTACTCGGGTATTGGTATCCTTTTACTCGGGTATTAGTTTTCTTCTTCTCGGATATTGGTTTTCTTCTTCTCGGATATTAGCTTCCTTCTATTCCGATATTGGTTTCATTCTACTCTGATATTGGTATCCTTCTTCTCCGATATTGTTTCCTTCTGCTCCGATATTAGTATTTTTCTGCTCTAATATTAGTTTCCTCCTGTTTTGAAATTGGTATTTCTCTGCTCTGATATTGATTTTCTTCTATTCGGATATTGATACCCTTTATCATGCCAGTCCAACGCTTAACCATTGTCACAATTCCGTTAGCTAATAACCATAAGTTTTTAATAAAAAAAGAGCTAATAACCACACGTAAATTGAGCAAAGCTAAGTCACAATCATTTTGCTTAATCATTGTCACAACTTCGTTAGCTAATAATCACAAATAAATAGAGCAAAGCTAAGCCATCAATTTGCCTGAAGTAACTTCCAAAATCAAGTTCCAATGGATTAGCCAAGCAAACACCCATCTTTTTTTTGAAAGGTAAAATATATATTGAATAAAAGGCTCAGAGAGTTACATCCTATAACATTAAGTGTTCGAAAAAAAAAATTGCCGAGAGAGCAACTAAAAGCCCAGAAACAGAGACACTCAAGATTACAATAGAAGCCTAAAAAATACAAAAGAAGTGCATAAACAAAAAAAAAGAACTGCAGAAGAGGAACCGCAACAAAGCTCAGAAGAGGAAAAGGAACTCCCAACAATAAAGTGGACCAGACCTCAGAGACTGGTGACGATTCGCCCAGCAGCCACTTGATAAGAGACGAGGTTTGCCTTATCACAAGAACCATCAACAACCAGAAGTCACTTGCCATTCCGAAGAGTCGCCAAAACCATGGTCAAGTCTTGGAACCGAACATCCGCAGCACATAGATCAATAAAAAATTACCCAATTTAACATAAATTCTACAAAACCAACTTCAAAGATCCCACCTAAAAAGCTCCCCACGGTCACCACCCAACTGGGTACCCCAAAAAATTCCAAAACGAGCCACCACAAACAAAAAGATCGAATCTTGAACTACCCAACAACACGAACAATGACTGTCTTAACCAAAGGTCGTAACTTTACCTGATCACCGACCTTCCAGCGAGACATGTGTCGTCCCACGGCCTCGATGGTGCCGGAGCACTCGCGTCCGAGACTCTGGTTGGCGCCCTTAGGCGAGGAGTAGTGGCTCTTCCGCTAGGAGACGTCGACACGGTTAAGGGCGGTGGTGATGAGGACCTCGTCGTCCTTGATTTATGGGTCGTCCACCTCTTGTAACTCCAGCACCTCGGGGCAGGGGTAGCAAAGAGAGGATCGTTCCTATACATAATCACGATCATCGGAAGAGATGGAGATGGAGAGGGGCGAGTGGTGGCAGAGATGGAGAGGAGAGGAAGAGAGGCTATTTTTTTTTTTGGAAAATCGTGGGAGGAAGATAGAGAAATGGTTGTAATCTCGTGGAACTCTAACGGGGTGTCCTTTGATAAAAACTCGAAAATATCTCTGGCAGATTCTGGCCATCAAATCTATAAAAAAAGGAATTTGATCAAATCTAATAACCTAAATTCAGTCCATATTATGGGGACGGCTTTTATATAGTTCTCACTGAATTCAAATCCTAATCGCAAGAGTAACTAAACAATACAATTGTATTATATTGCATCATCTTGTCTTTTTTCTATTTCACCCACTAAATTATTTTATACAAATATATTGAGGAATCAACATGATTAGGGGTGTGCAAATGGTATTCGGTATTTGGTATTTTCGGTATATCCTCCGAAATAATACCGAATACCGAAAAAAAATCAAAGTACTATAACGTAATTTTATCACGTATATATATACCAAAAAAAAATCCTATTCTAACACTAAATCTAACTCATAACCTCAGCCGCGTTTCACTCTTTTCTTCTCACTCTCCCACGTCCCACCCCCTCCCCCCGCGCGCTCTCTCTCTCTCTCACAACACATTAAAAAGATAAAAAAGGGAGATAATCACAAAAGATAGAAAAAACCTACCTCCCTCGTTCCTTCCTCTTCGCTTCAGAATGGGAGATAGCAAGCAGGTCATCAGCTTCTCGTCCCCAAGCACTGTGGTTAGGGGAGGCATTTTTTAAGGTTGAAGAAGAAGGAGCATGCGACTGATTTGGATTTCTTCGATTAGGGGTTTTTTGTTTGCTAATTGGGGAAAACTTGTGGTAGATTTTATCTTGGATTAGCTGTATTCTTGGATTAGATAGATAATTATTCAATCTTTGAATGCTGTGATTAGGTTGAGTTTATTATGTTTGTATTGACGAATTAAATTTAACATTGGATTTTTTTTTATTTACAAAATTCGGTATATTCGGAATTTTCGGTATAATATCGAAATTTTAATTCGGTATTCGGTAGATACCGAAATAATTTCGGTTCGGGATCGGTATTGGATTTTTTGGTTATTCGGTATTTTTTTGATATTTGGTATTCGGGATCGATATATACCGATTGCACACCCCTAAACATGATATCTCTCCGGTTACCGATGATATTCGGAGAAGAATCGTGACTAAATGAGGCTTTCCACGAAGAATGAAGATAGAAACAAATCAACAATAAACTAATATGCTACAAAACCAAATTATAAAATATGGGCATGGAATTTGAAGTGATGAAGAGTATGAATTTGAAGTTTTGACTAGAGTTCAAATTTTAGATGAGCAAAAACGGAATTCTAAAAAACAATGGGTATGGAATTTTGCGTAAAATTAGCTTATTTTGTTTGAAACTACGACGGCGACAGATGAAATTAGATTTGAACCAGTTGAAATTTTTTAGTAGTATAAATATTTTTTCAACGAGTATTTAATATTATTATATTTTTAATTATTTGAACTTAAATTTTAGATTTTTGGTTAAATTATAACAATTAGCTTGAATCACTCAACATCAAATTCTAATTTTACCAAAACAGTATATCCTCTAATTAATGTGATTGACGTTTTTTGATCAGATCAATTCATAATTAATGTGATTGACCTTTTTTGATCAGGTCAATTCCATGGCTACCCTTTTCTACCGACCTTCTATGTACGTCTATCATCAATTTACGCGCTACCGAATTATTGCATCGGAAGGTTACCATAATACATAATTTTTGATTTATAATTCCATATTTGTATATATAAATACATAAAAGTCCTTATATGTTGATCTGGTTACTTATGATACTAAGATGCGTTTGGTATCTCTTCTGGACAGAACTGGACAGAACTATCTGTTCTAGTTGTTCTGTCCAGTGTTTGGTAACTTTAATACATTCAGTACCGTTCTTGTTTGGTATATGTAATTGTTCGATCTAAAATTTGGCGAAAGACAAAACTACCCAAAAAAATAATAGAGAAACTACATTAGTTTGATAAATATGTATATTCTAATGAAGTACCATCCAAAATTATTCATAACAAATAAATGTTATCTCAATAGTTTGAATATTTCGACACATAATTTGATAAATATGTATATTTTTTAATCAAATATCTAAATCAACTATTTTAGTATATTTATATCTCTTCGTACGTAAAAATATAAAACATAAAAAACCTAAATTTTTATCCGAATATTGTAATATTTGAATATGAATAAAAAATAGATATGAGATATGAAATCATATATTCGATAAAATTGTCACACATAATTGAGTTAAATTTGGTGAAAAAAATTTAAAAAGAGAAAAAGTTGAGGGTAATATGGTAAAAGAATATGACAAAAATTTATGTCTTTGGACATAATTTTATGGCCCATGATTTGACAGGATTTTACTCGGTTCGTAAGGTTGGCATTTTCTATCCAAATCCAGAATACTTTTGCTTCCGAATAGTGGTCCAATTAGTCGAACTGCCTATTGGACTGAGTTTTTTAAAACATGGCATAAAAGTCATTTTTCTTGAGGAGGGAAAAATCTCCACACAATAAATACACTGAATCCAAAAGGCTCCCAATGGGATATTTTTCCTATATGTATCAATAAATTGTAAAAGTAAGAGATACAAAACCAATGAATTAGTATAAAGGGTAAGGAAATTGAATTCACATAAAAAATTTTGGTTTCATCTTACGAATGTAAAAGAATATATTTAGAAACCACCCGCTAAATAGGATATTACTCGACTCGACTGTGAATATACAGATGTTAAAAAAAAAGAGATGCAGAGTGATAAACCCCACAAGAAGAAAACTGGAGGAAGCAGACATGCAAGCCCTCTAAGAAATTTCTTGTCCTCTAGCCATCTCTCGACATCGAAGCCCACCATTGAGAGAACCAACACCAACTTTCTTCATTTCTCTATCAAGTATCACAGGAAAAGTTCCAGATATTATTATTTTTATTTATTTCCAACCACACAAATACTCCCATTCTCCTAGTTAAAGAGCCAACTTTTATAATATTCTGTAATCTCTCTTTCCTTTCCCACTCTTTATATTCCACCCTCACTCCCTCCATTTCTCTTTGTACCCATGCACATCAATATGGAGAGGCTATTTCTATGGAAAATCTTATGTTTATTAGTTCTAGTGATTAGTTTTAAGACATGGGCGGAAGAAGACAGGCTCTTGGACGTGTCCAAGTTGGAGAAATTTGTGGATGAGCTTCTGGATATGCCCAAAATCCGAGGGTATGAATTGGCCAGTGGTTTGTTCAAGCCCAAGGCTATGGCGATTGGCATGTACAGGAAAAAATGGGTAAGTTTATTAATTCTGAAGAACAGAGAGTTTATTGCATAGTTTGTTCACACCGACTAATTCAGATTCGAGTAGATAAAACTTTTGAAAAAGTTGGTAATATGCACTCAAAATAAAGTTTTTAGTTTGCAACAATTAGGGATATATGGGAATTCTTGTTCATGCCACATTTCGTAGATTGTTTTTTTTTTGCGAAAAAAGGAAAGATGCCTCTTTAGTCTTTACAGCTTTCTCGGCCTTTACAAGTTAATTGGGTTGGAAGAGGGAATATCCATTTACAGTCTAAAGCCAAAATACATACTATTTACAGAAGTTAGGTGAGGTTTTGATTTCGAGACAATTTTGTGATTTTTTCAAAAATTATACCCAATTGGAACCTGTATTAATTGACTGATTGATTAGTAATATAAAAATCATAGGTATTAAGTAATATCTAAGTACGGTTACAGATAACAAAACAAGAAGTTCTCAAATGAAAGGACAAAAAGGGAATATATATTTTATTTACCTAGTTATAAGTCATAATTAATTCGAGTGAAAACTAAATGGAAAAGTAAAATTTAGTGCTCTAATGAGTTGTTTTCCAACAAATTACAGAAAGAAGAATACCACAAAAAGCAACAAAGCAAGTTCTGAGGCACAACATCGGGAAAAGATAAAGAAACTAAAGCACAAAAAACATGACAAATAATTACAAATGAATGCGACTGTTTGACGTTAAAGATAATATTACGTTGATTTCGTACTTTTTGAATCAGAATTAGTGACTTTGTGAATCCGATTAGATTACTGAGTTTACCTCAGCAGCCTTTACTGCCCGCATTCGTGTTCATCTTGTAAGCACCCACTACAACTAAGTTGGACATAAAGAAGAATAGGAATATGTTCAAAGCCTTTATCAAGATCATAAAGTACTTACCACAAGTCTTAATTATTGGAAAAAGCAATAATTGATTTAGAGTGTCAGTCTGCCATTTAGTCAAGGAATTTGGGTCCACACCTTTAATTTGTTGGGTTGAAAATTCCAATTAGATACTCGTGAATGGGTTGAAAATTCCAAATAGTTATGGTCTTCTTGGATGTACCTTAATTTTTCCTTATCTCCCGATGCAGAAATTTCACAGGGACATCCCACCCACACCGGTGTTCGCCTACGGTAAATCCAAGTCCACTGCAACCGTGCCCGGTCCAACCATTGAGGCCGTCTACGGGGTCGACACGTATGTGACGTGGAAGAATCACCTCCCTTCACGTCATATCCTTCCGTGGGATCCTACGGTACCCACCGCCATCCCAACCAAGGGCATCCCTACCGTGGTACACCTCCACGGCAACCTTGGCAACCCCGAAAACGACGGGTACGCCATGTCGTGGTTCACCAAAGGGTTTCGAGATGTGGGGCCTACTTGGAAGAACAAGACATACCACTACTTGAATGAGCAGCACCCGGGAACCATGTGGTATCATGACCATGCCATGGGGTTGACTAGGGTCAACCTCTTAGCTGGCCTAGTTGGGACATATATCCTTCGACAACCAATCATCGAGTCACAGCTCGGGCTTCCAAGTGGGGTGCACGATCGGTCGTTGGTTATTTTTGATCGCGCATTCCGCACCAATGGGTCACTATACATGAACTCCACAGGCGACAATCCATCAATACATCGACAATGGCAGCCCGAGTACTTCGGAGACGCGATTGTGGTCAACGGAAAAGCGTGGCCGCGCATGACCGTCGAACGACGGAAGTACCGGTTCAGAATAGTCAATGCTTGCAATGCTAGGTTCCTGAGGCTACATTTTCCCAACGGGCTGGAGTTCAATTACGTGGGGTCTGACTCGGCCTATCTCGGAGCTCCCGTGACAACCAAGACGGCTTTCGTAGCCCCATCTGAGATTGCCGACGTGGTCATTGACTTCTCGAAGTCGAAGACCGACACGGTCGTCCTACACAATGATGCACCATACCCCTATCCTTCGGGCGACCCTCCGAATGATGACAACGGAAGAGTCATAAAGTTCTTCATCGACAAACGTCGTGTGCTCGACAAGTCACGTGTTCCCGAGAAGTTGATATCATATCCATCCCCGCACCCGACCAATGTGGCGAAGACACGTTACATTGCATTATTCGAGTACGAGAGCAAAACCGGAGACCCCACCCACCTTCTAATCAACGCCAAGTCTTTTGATGACCCAGTTACTGAGACACCCAATGAGGGGACCACTGAGATCTGGAACGTAATCAATCTAACGGAGGACAACCACCCGCTCCACATCCACTTGGGGTTGTTCTCCGTGCTGGAGCAGACGGCGTTAGTCGACGAGGACGAGTTCAAAGATTGCATGAACGCGGAAAACGACGCCGTCAAGTGCCGGATTGAAAAGTACGCACGTGGCGAAAAAGTAGCGGCAGCGGCCCACGAGAAGGGGTGGAAGAACGTGTACAAGATGATGCCCGGATACTTAACCAAGATTCTGGTGCGGTTTGCTTACATACACTCGGATGCACCCTACGCCTTCGATGCAACCAGCGAGCCTGGTTATGTCTACCACTGCCACGTAAGTTATTTTTTTATTGACTTGGAGATATTTTTTTAATTGGTTGCACTATGTTTAAATTTTCTATCATTTTTATATTAGCTGGTTTGTGGGATGCACAAGGGTCCCATTCCCATCGATATTTCAAAAAAAAAAAAAGTTTTCGAGATTAAACAATGTCAAGAGGTGCACAGAATGTTAGTTTAAAATAAGACATGTTTGGTCTGAATTCATATGAGGCAGTAATCGTTTAGAACATCAATGTATATTTATTGGATTCCTTTTAAAATATAGAAGACGCATGCAACTTTGTACCGCTACTTTAGATGGTGGGCAAAATAATAAATTAAAAGGTGCAATAATTAAATTAGTGAAATGTATTTCGATGGTAGTTGGCATTTTGTAGTTCTCTAATTTATTAGTTTGTTCATATGAAAGATTCGCTTTATTTTTTTTACCATAAATTCTCGAGATATTATTCTCCTTTATAAGCTTCGCTACTTTTTGAAATATTTAATAGTGGGTGAGATAGAATTAATTTCGAAATTAAAATTATGCCCTTTTTGATGCAGATATTGGATCACGAAGACAACGTTATGATGCGACCCTTCAAATTAATCAAATGAAGGAAAAAAATGGCCATATCTAATTAATTGGTACTATTGCAATACTTTGTAACTGATTATTTTTCTTAGCTACTAGCTTAATTTCCGATATTTTTTCCTATTTTGTTCTATTTATACTTATCTCGGTTAATCTTTGTTTTATCGACATTTTGCAGGACTTTTCTGCTCTCAATTGGCTTCGGCTTAATTAATAGTTGGTCAAGCAATTAATGTCCCAGTTCTATTTGCATTCTACCGAAAGAGTAGATTAAAAATCGTATATGGTCACTCGATGTATTGAAACTAAGTATGTAATCTTTTACACCTAAAGTAATAAATATTGGAACATTTGAATTCTTAGTTGATTCAGTTGAATAATTTATTAATTTATTGTCTAATAATTTTATGTTGGATACGAAAATTAACACTTGCTCAATGGCACAAAAAGAAACTAGAAGAACCAAAAAGAAACTCTCTGAAATTAAAAGGACCAAAAGTGTAAGTAACTCTCAAAACAGCAACCCGACCAAATAGAACCCTGGGAATAACGAAACCTTAGCCATTTACGGGGAGGGGGAAAATGGCGGCAACAACACCAACGCTCAATCTCAGCCGTCCGTTCCTCCCGCCTCGCTCCATCAGACCGTCATCGCGGCCGTCCGTTCCCCCGCGCGTCTCCCGCTGCTACTCCTCCTCCTCCTCCTCAAAGGTAACAGTCTCGCAAAAATATTTTTTTAGATTTTTAGTTTTTTCTATTTTTCATTTTTTTGGACGGTTTCAGTGTAGGAGGGAGTACACGAGCGTGATGATAGTCCCGACCGGCGTCGGGGCGGCCATCGGCGGGTACGCCGGCGACGCGCTCCCCGTCGCGCGTGCTCTGTCCTCCGTCGTCGACTGCCTCATCACCCACCCAAACGTTATCTTCTCTCTCCTTTTCTTCTCCCTTAATTTCAATATTCTCACCTTATAATTTTCATAAATTTAATTTATTTTACATTTGCAGGTCCTGAATGCTGCAATGCTCTATTGGCCAATGCCGAACGTGTTGTACGTTGAAGGCTACGCGCTCGACCGTTTCGCGGAAGGTCTATGGGGTCTCCAGCCTGTCCACCAGAACAAGGTTTGGCATTCGATTTCTGTAAACACGATGAGCGGTTTTTCTCGGAGGTTTTGGTGTTGGTGCTGATTAGCTTGATATGATATGTGTTGAACTTGTAATTTAAAGTAGGTGGGATTGGTTCTTGATGCCGGGATCGAAGAAGAGCTTCGCATACGACATCTTCAAGTTGCTGATGCAACCAGGGCTTCACTTGGACTGCCCGTTGCGGAATATGTTGTCACTGATACTCCACTGGAGGTGCCCCTGCTGATAACTTTCTTGCTCAGTGTTCTTATTGTTCACCAGATTTCTAGGAGTTGCTGTTGGTTAAGTAATGATAAACTAGTCCTCAGTAAACGTGACTTTAGCATGTAGGATATTTCCAGGACTAAACCGAGTTTTGGTGGTGGTTTTAATTCTTTATTTATGGCCAGTGATCTTCAAGGTGTGTACTTAATGGTCAGGACTAAACCGAGTTTTGGTGGTGGTTTTAATTCTTTATTTATGGCCAGTGATCTTCAAGGTGTGTACTTAATGGTCAGGACTAAACCGAGTTTTGGTGGTGGTTTTAATTCTTTATTTATGGCCAGTGATCTTCAAGGTGTGTACTTAATGGTTAAAGAGGTCTAGTCATTTGTGTAGGTGGAGAAGTGGGTAGATCCAAAGACTGGGCAGTCAACTGGGAGGATTAAACATCCTGGTGCATTGATGAGAGCAGTGCAGACTTTGGTTAACAGGTCTCAAGTGAATGCTGTTGCAGTCGTTGGCCGCTTTCCAGATGATGATGTGGATGATGTTGATGATTATCGACAAGGGATGGTAATGGCATATTCTGAATTGCTCAACTGTTTAACTTATAAATAGAAGTCTCGGGAAAATAAGAATTGTTCAAGTGTTGTGGATACCGTTGTTTCCTATTATGTGTTGTATGGTTACATTAAGACTTCTGTTTTCCTTAGTGGCAGGCCTGCTAATTTTTCGCTTGTCTTGTCAGGGCATAGATTTGTTGGCTGGAGTGGAAGCAGTTATTAGTCATCTAGTGGTGAAGGAATTTCAAATTCCTTGTGCACACGCTCCTGCAATGCTACCTCTTACCCTGACCTCGTCCCTGAGCCCAAAATCAGCTGCAGAGGAGGTTTGTAGTCTTAAACAAACTTAAAAATAATCGTGGTTTCTGCTAATAAATCTGTCCTGTATAATATGTATACTTCCACTTACAAGCAGTCAATGACATCACATAGTGCCATAGGTGGAAGAGAAGTTAATTTAATGTGCCCTCTTGAAGTTATGCTATGTTGTAGATAGAAAGAAATGAAGGGGTTGATAGGACCAATCCATTATGTTGCTGGAGAAGAAGTGGGGATTACAAGTTATTTTCCAGCATAAGCTTATATTACAATCTTTTGTCCGCGAGCTTATGCATTCATGTTCCAATCCATTGTAACAGATAGGATTCACGTTCTTGCCCTGTGTGCTTGCTGGACTTAGTAAAGCGCCACAGTACTTGATTAATAGCCAGCTGGTGGAGAATGATTGCATATTTGGGAGTGATGTTGATAGTGTAATCCTTCCTATTGATGCTTGCGGTGGTGACGCTGCTCTTGCTTTTGCAAGAAGCAAAAGGAAAAAGGTTAACTTTAACATGAGCCTTCTCCTGTATGTTCAACCTGAGAGTACCCCAATTTTGGATGTATGCCAGAGTAGATACAAGTTTCTTGTTTTCTGTCATGCCAAAGTTCGTTTGGATTTCAGTAAATCCTTAATTGACCTTAGTTCTCTTTTCCAGCCACTTATAATTACCGTCAAGGAGAATGAAACAGTTCTAAATGATACGCCAGAAAACCTGGGGATTGAGACGGTACGCATTTGCTAAGTTTGTTAGCATCAACTTCTATGCTCGGTTTTCATATTTGGAATTCAGGATGTTTGGAATTAACAACCTTTTTTTGTCCTACTTTGTTGGAGGGGTGGTGCTTTCATTATTTTATCTTTTTTTGGCTGCAAAAATAAAGGCCTTATACTGCTGAAGTTTCTTTCTTTTCTAATGTCTGCTGCTGCTACTTGCTATGAAGGAACTTTGACAAATGGTTAACCAAATCGGAGCTGCAGCTTTAGCATATATGCTTAATGCTTATCTGTCATATGCATCTCCTTATTCCCATATTATGTTCTAGAGTATCCATACTGTTTTTAAATGTTGGTCGCATATTAACCTCCACGACATTAGCTTGTCATTGGAGCCGCTATGAAATTCATCTTGGTCGGGTTGTGTATTCACTGTTAGCTTCAGTTCAATCTTCATCTAAACATCCTTGTACCAGTCTTGCTATTCTTTTCTTGTAAGCCATTTCGGTTTTGAATCATTGGAACCATCCAGTGACTCGTACTTGATAATTTTCGTTTTCATTTGCAATACTTAACGATGAAAGGCCATTATGCAGGTGACAGTTTCCAACTATTGGGAAGCTATTGGTGTTATTGCGGCTCATAAATCTGGAGTAGATCCACTTTCTCTTCGATCAAACAGGATCGGCAACATCAGGCGTGTGCCACTTACACCAGCTAACGGGCATGCAGTTCCAACTACCACATCCGTTACCTGATCCAAGAAGGCTGGAGGATGTTCTTTAATTCTCTGGTTAACTAGATTGAGGCAACCACCACAAGTTAGCTACTCTCCCCCGAGATTTTTTTAACTTCGTGCTGGTAATTAATCTGGTACTTCACTGCTAAGAATCTAAATGCTTGTAGAAACACACACACGATCACATTCAATGGAGTGGGATCATCGGAGAGGGTGAGAACATTGTCAGATTGGTCCATCTGTTGGTAGCAGCAACTATAACATCGAAGCGTGGTGTCGAGCTCTCATTGGATTGACCCGAGCTATTGAGCTTGGGGAGTTAAGTCACCTACATCAGTTTGAAATGGTTGATGCAAACATGTATCAGCAAGTCAAATACTTGCTTTGGCCACATATTTCGTTCCTGTTTTAGTTGGAAGTAACTATCACTTGTAAGAATGCATTGATAGTTTCGGATGGCAGGCCTGGCCTTAGGCTCCCAAGGGTCCCCAAGTGCTTAAGAATCTTTATTTCCATTATGTTTTCGTTGTCTTGGATCTGTGTCTATTAATCGCTGTCCCAAGCGTCAATCAATAGATGTTAAAATGCACCTTTTCGTCCTTGAGAGCATGTGCTTCCGGTGTGAATCTCGACGCCCGTAGATTGACTAATATAGATTCGAGTCTAGTCGGAGTGCAAAGATTAATCATTTTTTCTTTTTTTTTTCAAGCTCGAATTTGAGAGTTCTAGATAAACTCGTACAATTTATCATTGGTTAATCTGTAGTAGTGGTTGATTTCGATATATTCGTCCCACAAGTTATATTATCAAATTTTACCATTGTAACATTTGTAAGTTTGAAAGTATAGAGCTCTGTAAAACTAAAGTAATTTCTCAATACTTATATAGTCGGTGATAGTTGACTTCCCGAGAAGTTATATTTGCCGGTTCTATGGAAAAAGATTGTCCAACAGAGGTGGCCGAGATCTCGGCTTGGTCACCGACAATTTTGACTTAAGAGGAGACCACACTAGATCTAGTGAGTCTAAGTAGGGTAAATATTACTCACTTTTAAATTCCGTAAACACGATAATATTCGATTCTAAATATCACGAAGTATGGACGAGATAAACTGGCCCATCTCTCATTTTGCACGTGGGTTGGGCTGTGAACCTTTGGCCCGCGTTGAATTGTAGATTATGGGTCGTGCCGTACAGGTGAATAAAAAAAACGCTAGGAGGAGGACCTGAACCTCCGACCTTGTAGATCATGAGTCCACACGCTCTAGCCAACTGAGCTATTCCAGCTCTCTCAATTGGTAAACTTTTTTTACGTATCTGTGAGATAAAATTGTTATCAACTAAAAATCATACACAACTTAGATCTAAATTAGTTAATTTAATAAGAATCTGAATATCAAATATGGATAATTTGACTTAATTAATTTGAGCTTACTCTCTTGTGTCACATCTACCTTTCTTCTCTTCAATTGGTACTTGTTTGTAAAGAAACAATCAATCGTTGCTTTGCTGCCACCTTTTTGTTCTCCATCGGGAGATAAATAATTGTACATCAACTTCAGCTTTTAGTTGGAGTCGGTACAATCTTAAAGGAGACCCAGATAGTTAAAGATTTAATTCAAACTAATTATTAGTTAAGCTGCATAGGACTTTTGTCCTATGGATGCGACGACAGTAGAAATTAAATCAATTGAGGCTGACTCGTCAAATTAGAGCTTATCCACAATCTGCTTATTTCAAATGTCATTAGCAGGTGTTGTATTAGGTAATGATTGAAATTTAAAAGTGTTAGCATTCAAGAATGCTTTAATAATTAATAAAAACTTAAGCTATTAATTAATGTTAAATCATACACAATTTGTGTCATCCAAGCAAATCACTTATGCATATTCTTTCCTTTATTTTGGAGTAAACATACACGTGCACTTGGAAGCTATTAGAGTTTAAATAGCTTAATAAACAGTAGAACAATGTATATGACTACAATGTTTGAATGAATAAATTGGAAAAAAATAATTTTTTGAGTATATTATATTATCAGATGTTGAGTAAATATTAGATTAGCAGATGTTGACATAGTGATTGTGCAAGTAATAATGGGTCGCATGATCAACTCATTCTGATACAATATAATAATTTTATATTCAACTCAAATTTTTTTTTATAAGTAAAATTCAAATCTAATCTTTAAAATAATAAGTATGCGAGTATTCAACTTATAAAAAAAATTCACTGCACTCATAATTAGCACGATTATTTCATTAAGAATTAAATTCACATAACATCGAATTATATCGGGTAATATTGGGAAATCAGGAAGTGTAGATAGGTCAACGCATTTGTTTCAACTATAAGTCGCAAATAATCTTATTGGGTAAGTAAAGGCCAACATCACAACCCTGGGCCTGACCTGTAAAGTAAAATTTCTCTCACCACGTAAAAACAAATTAAATAGATTATTTTAGAGCGTTGTTTTTGTACTGATGCACCAATTTTAATTTCTTGTCAGAAAGGTGGGACACTTTATGGGCTTCCAAAGTAATTATATCCATTGTCCTTTGAAGAAAACCAATCTTATCCATTTGGCTCCAATGATTTCATTGCATACTAGAATTATACAAGAATTAATACTATGTCTAGTCGAATGTACACATCAAGAATTAGGTAACTTCAAAAGTTTCGAATTTAAGATGTTGTAAATGCAAGGGTATTAAATAGTTATTAAGAAAATTTTACAATCAAGTCTTACCCAAATCAAACGTGAATTAGTAGGTATAATGTGATGTCTCTTTCTCACGAGATCTTGTAATAGGGCAAGAAAATATAATAGATGATGGTGCATGGTTAAATTTTGCAATATTAAGGGGCTGGCCTGGAGTACTCTTTACCTACCACGAATTTCTCTCACCAAATTTTTCTTTGGTAGAGTTTTGATGAGACCGGCGATCACAACCTCATAAGAGGCTGAGAATGAACCTTGCATTTAATAGGATGTATTTGACCATTATCCTTAATATACATGGGCATTCGCCCCTCCATCTCCAAAAAAAAGTTATCAGCTAATATTTAACTTTCTTGTATGTAAATATGCCATTACTCAATACGGCTATTCAAACCCCCAAAATCAACCCTCAACGGAATATTTAACTTCTTTACGAAATTATTGATGTGTTATCCTTTTTCTAGAGGTTATAAGATGACTCAGTAAACATCAACTTTAAGATTTTCAAATAATTTTTTGATTTTTCAAAGAACTTGATCATTTTATTTCCATGTTAAGACTTTTAGATTTTATTCCAATTATTTTTAGATTTTGAATTTTTTTTGTAATTTTTTGCGATCTTTAGTATTTTAAGAAGCTACCTTTTGAGTTAAATAGTATTACAATTTGAATTTAAATTTAACCTAAACAAACAAAAAAAATCAAGATCACTTCTCTCGTTTTTCTCCATCCTGCTATTCTTCTTCTTAATTTTCTTTTCACTCCTCTCTTATAAGATAAACCCAGTTTGCGAAGTTTGTTTCGGTTGCTTCCACAAATCTAAATTAATTTAATTCACTAATTATACTCCAAATTGTGGTCTCTCTTGTAGCAAGTAAGATCTATGAAAGACCAATTGTTCAAAATGCAAAGTAAATTATAGTTATTACCGAGTACTAATATTATATATATATATATACATAATTGCAATCTAAATTATAACTCACTAATTATACTCCCAAGCAGAGAAACGCTCTTACGGTATGCTCCATATTCAGCTTTTTTTACTCCATAACATTCACAGTCGAGCAGAATTCCATGGAGAAACGGATAACAATGAATTTTCATCCATATCTTTCTCTACCGAGTACAAGAATAATTGCCGTGGTCCAATTCCTTGGGTGAATTGGGATAATATTTCTAAACCTAAGTGTACGGGTGGGTTGGGCTTTAAGAGTATGGATGCGTTCAACGTTGCTCTCCTCGCTAAGCAAGTTTGGAGGCTTTTTTCTGACCAGAATTCCTTGTGCTTTACCCTTCTTAAGAGTATTTATTTCCCAAATTCTTCATTCTTGCAGGCTAGAAAGGGTCAGAATCCTTCTTGGACTTGGAGCAGCATTCTCCGAGGTCTTAACCAACTGAAACCTCACCTTTTGTGGAAGGTGATGGATGGAGAAAGTGTTAGGATTTGGGAGGATGCTTGGGTTCTCAACCTGCCTGGCCACATGATACAAACTCCAAAGCCTCCTTTTCCTGCTGTTAACAAGGTTGCAGACCTGCTGGAGCCAGGTGGTAATATGTGGAAATCAGACATGATTAAGGACATGTTCTCACAGCAGGAAGCAGCCGAGATCTTGAAAATAAAACCAAGGAGGGATTTAGGCAGGGACAAAATTCTTTGGCTCCCTGCCAAGTCAGGGAAGTATAGTGTGAGCATGGGGTATCACCATATAAAGAACAACTTCACTGTCACTGATCATTACTCAAATTCTTTATGGTGCAGGTTGTGGAAGTTGAAAATCTTCCCCAAGATTAGGCACTTCCTGTGGAGGGTGGCAAATAACTCCCTCCCTACTGCACAAAACCTGACGAAACGTCGGATTACAAGCGATCAAAGTTGCAAACTATGCAATGCGGTGGTGGAGGATTTGCTACATATGCTGGTTGAATGCCCCCACGCAAGGGCTACTTGGTTCCTCTCTTCTTCAGGTGTTGTGCCAGGTAGAGGAGAGTTTCAAGGGGCTAAAGAATGGCTTGAACATTATGTTTTGGCATTGGAAGAAGCTGCTAGACCTGACCTGATTGTGCAAATGGCCTTCATAAGTTGGCAAATTTGGCTTGCACGAAATGAGCATGCTTTTGAAGGGAGCAAGCCATGTCCACAAACGACTTGGTCACTGAGTGCCAGGAAGTGCTTGGAGTTCGCTAGCTTACAACACCGCGTTTGTTCCCCTGCAATGAACCTCTCTCATTGCTGGAGACCTCCTGATATCGGCACTTTAAAGGTGAATATTGATGCCTCCTGAAAATCTGCTAGTATCCCCGCAGGCATTGCTTTCATCATTCGGGATCACAGTGGGAAAGTGATACATTCCATGACTCGTGCTTTCCCCCTTCTATCAGCTACTGAGGCTGAATTGCACGCCATTGGAGAGGCTGCAAAGTACACACAGCAGCACTACAAATTCTGCAATGTCATCATTGAATCTGATTGCAAATTTGCGGTGGAGGCCCTCTCCGATTCTGGCCAGTTTACTCTTGCTTGGGAGCTTGAGAACCTTGCTTTAGATATCCAATCGATCTTTTTGAGCTTACCTTTGTGTAAACTTATGTATATACCTAGAGAAGCTAACTTAGCGGTAGATTGGATAGCTAAAGCCATATCTCTTCCTTTTGATCTCGAGGATTTAGTTAACAATCCTCCTCTTGAACTTCACGAGCTCCTTTTGTATGACTCTATCGATTAATCTAATATGGTTTTTCAAAAAAAAAAAATTCCTTATCGGTACTAAGACATACCTTTTCTCTCTCTTTACACCCATTGTGTAATCAGATGGTCTAATTGTAATCAGTTATACCAAGTTTAATATATGTGAACCATCCACTATAAAAAGGAGAAAAATTACAATAAAATGATGGCTCCGAGAGAAAAAAAACCCCACAATGCACGATCTTACTAATTAAGTAATTATAGGCGACCTAAAACGGCAATTAATATTCATCCATCTCATTTTTCAGGAAAAAAAATATAATCCATGCATCTGCTGATGAATGTGTAAACGCTCATATTTTGTCGTATGTTTTGAGTGTGTTTAGTCAAGTTTTGAGTTATATTCATCATGTCATGTCAAGTCTTATGATCGTTTTAGTATATTTATGTTCGGGAATGGATTTCTACCTATTGTCATATTTTGTAGGAAATTGGAGCTCAATGAAGGTCGTTCGAGGGGTGATTTCGAGAGACTATATTGCAAGAGTCATAACTTTCTTCTCGAGTGTCCAATTATATCAAATGAGATACCGTTGGAAAGCATGAAGAGAGATCTACATTTCATCTTTTATAGTCGAAGCCAAATTCAAATTAGAAGAGGGTCAAAACTGTAAACTACAAAGATGCAACGAAGCTGATCAGGGACCCGGCGAATGCCAAATACTTGGCGGGCGCCAAGTCTGTTACAGAAAGCTATGTTGGCGAGCGCCAACTCCATTGGCGGGCGCCAGGCCCTCGACGATGGATTTTTCAGACTTTCTTTTTATATGGGGACTCGATTTGTTTCAGTTATATTCGACTTTTAGCCTCCTATTTTGGCTTTAGGACTTAAGTTATATTATTTTATATTATTACTTGGCCAGCAAGACTTCCAATTTAGCTTAACCTCCTCTAGGTTTTCCTAATTTCTAGTTAGACTTTTGGCTATATATAGCCCTTAGTTTCTTAGGTTTAGAAAGGGGGGAGACGCTACTACTACAACTTTGACACAACCTTTGGAGCTTAATAAAGCCACGATTCCAGTTAGCACGGGGAAAGGATTGGCAAAGCTTGATCATTACGACTAACCTTTCTCTATCTCTACCTTTATGTTAATTGCTATCATGTTCTTCGTTAATCTATTGTACTTTGTTAACATGCTTAACGAGTAGTTCTCTTGTGAGTGCGATGCCCTAATTATGTGATTACTCGTCTAAGTTAGCTATGGTTTGATTATCTTTCGCAGTAGTTGTCAATTGATGATCTTAATACTTAATCTAACTTGATCACTTAGATTATGATTTTAGTTGATAATAATAGACCGGAAGGTATTAGAATCAACGGAAGAGTCAATTGACATGTCTTAAGGTATTAATGAGGAATCTTGATACTAAGGGATAACCCGCTAGGAGTTAACATCATAATTGAGTTTAGTTTAGTTCTTGGTCTAATTAATGAGCAGAAGCATTGATTAGTAATCATGAACTACTCTAGCTTAGTTTTGTCATCCGAATGAGCGGAAGCGTTAGGGAAATGCATTAGAACACTCCGGGTACTAGTTAGAACTTCATAAAAACTATAGTCTCGACATAGATGGGTAGTCCATAAGGGTATCGTGCTCATTTATCTCCATTGATTTACAACTCGTCTTTTATTTACATTTTCGATCTTGTTTGTTTGCTTGCAACCTTTCACAACCTTATAAAACTTTAATTTTCCCGCTTCACATAATTATTTGCCTTGATTTAGTGTTCAACCCTCAGTTCTAAGAACCTTACTTACCACTATACTATTTGCTTGTGCATTTAATTGTGAACAATTTTGCGTAGATCAAATTGGTGCCGTCGATACAGAACTGAAATTTTAGGACATAGAATCAAAAGCAATTAGTTTTGTGTGGCAAACTTGCTGATTTTTTTTGTGTGATTTCTTTTTCAGGATTCTCTAGTGCATGCCAAGAATCCGGAGTGAAGGACTAGACCTTGACAGTGACACTGTGCTTGAGACTGACATCAGAGTACTCGAAAGGGTAATTAGGCGTGAAAGGAGAGACCAAGCGAGATCAATGGCACAAAATCAGGAAGATGGAGCGCTCCAAGCTGTAGGAAACGCGCCACGCAGAAAGACGCTACTGGAATCATCTGTTCCTACATGGAATGGGAACCCTAATGGTTTACGACAACCACCTGTAGGTCCCAACACTTTTCAGATTCCAGCAGCAGTTGTAGGACTACTGCAAAACTCGGTCCAATTTGACGGCTTGCCAAGTGAAGATCCTCAAGACCATCTCTCTCGATTTGAGGACATCTGCAACATCATGAAGTTCCAAGGGGTCAATGATGATGTCTTGAAGCTGTGTCTCTTCTACTTTTCTCTAAAGGACCGAGCTCGCACTTGGTACAATAAGCTGAAAGGAGAGACAATTCAGAGTTGGAATGATTTGGCCCATGCTTTTCTTCGAAAGTTCTTCTCAATGGCCAAGTCAGCCAAGCTCTTGCGTGATATAAATACTTTCATACAAACTGATGGGGAAAGTATCTATGAGGCTTGGGAGCAGTTCACCGATCTCCAAAGTTCCTTCCCTCAATATGGCATAACTCAGGATAACCTCATGAAGATCTTTTACAATAGGTTAGATGTCCCATCCCGTGATCACATTGATGCCTCATCTCAAGGAGTGTTACTGAGAAAGACTGCTGATGAAGCTGCTCGCTTAATGGAAGAGATGGCTGAAGTCAATGGTATGTGGCCAAAAAAACGTACCAGGCAACCCCGTAAGGAAGTCACTCGAGGGATACTTGAAGTGGATGCCAATATGAAGCTTGAAGCTAAAGTTGAGGCACTTATCAAACGACTTGAAGAATTAACCAAGGGCAAGGAAAAGGCAGCTGCAGTACAAGATACATGTGAAATTTGCAAAGAATCACATCATACCGATTACTGTCCTCAGTTGGTGGAGGCTCAGGCTATTGCTCATAGAATGCCACCAGGTCTAGGCTACTCTAAGCAATCTAACTCGCAACCAAATTTCTCTCAATTTGGTCAGCAAGCACAAAACACTAGTGCCTAGCAAGACTCCAAGAAATCATATTTGAGCGAGCAAGTCAAGAAAATGGGTGACAAGATCGATCAATTGGCAGGAGTGGTCCAGCAGTCCATCTAACAACATAGTATAACTGTGCAGCGGATGGATCGTTGTGAAGCACGTCAACAAGAGTTTGAGACATACCTAAAGGGGCAAGCCATGCAACTCAAGAAGATGGAGATCGAACTCGAAAATTTGGCTGCAGCAAATACTCAAAGAGAAATCGGTGCTCTACCCAGTAACACCGAGTCAAACCCGCGAGGACAGGTGATGGCCATCACATTGAGGAGTGTAGACGAGGATGATGAACCATATATTCCTCCACCACCTCATGTCCCTCCACCTCCATTCCCGCAAAAACTCTGGAGAAAGCCACCACTTGAGAACAAACCCACTTCAAAAGAATGTACCGAACTGATCAAGCCAGCCATAGAGGATGAGGTAGTTACTGAGAAGAAGGAGCAACCAGCCTATATCATTGCAAAAAAAGATTCTTATGTTCCTCCACTATCACCTCAACAAGTCAAGAAAGCAGCAGTGATCGACGAGAAGGCCCTTGAATTCATAGAGACAATGGAAGAAATTCAAAGCCATGTCTCTTTCTTGGAGATGTTAGATAAAAGGCCACAATATGCAGAGTTTCTGAAAGAAATCATCGCAAGGAAGAAGAGGCGGAATGATGGCAAGACGATCCCTTTGGTAGAAAATGACATACCGCTAAAACTAAAAGATCTAGGAAGTTTTACGATTCCTTGCACTATTGATGGTGTTCAGTTTCCACATTGTTTATGTAATTTGGGTGCCAATATTAATCTTATGCCTTTGGCTACTTTCAGGAAACTCAATTTAGGAGATATCAAACCTACATCTATGATGATAGAGCTTGCAGATCACACTAAGAAGAAACCACATGGAATCATGGAGGATGTGCTAATCAAAGTCGATAAGTCCCTCATACCCGTAGACTTTGTGGTGCTGGACTATGCTGCCAATAAAAATTACCCACTGATTCTGGGACGTCCATTCCTCAACGCTTGTCATGCAATGGTAGATGTTCACAATGGCAAGCTACTTCTTCGCATAGGCCCAGATGAAATAGAGTTCTAAGTAACCGATAAGCGCCTTCGTCCACCATAGTATCACAGGGAGTAACAAAGTCAAGCTAACGACTCTAAATTAGTACGTTTAGTATTTAATTTTTCTTTATATTTGTATTTGCTTCAGTATTGTTATTTTGATTCAGTATTTTAATGGTCTTAGCAGGAGGTTCAGAAAAGAGAAAAATCGAGCTGCAGCAGAATTCGCCAGTCCATACACAAACTTTGTTGCGCAAAGAGGCAGTTAGAGCAAAACCCCACCAACCTTCCCTACCGCCTCCTACCGACGATTGACTGGCAGTACCAACCCCTTCCCTTTCTTATTGTCTGCTATCGTAGTGTCTGTTATGTCCTTGTGATCTTTGTTTCTATGCTGTGCTGTTTGCTTGTGCCCCCTACATTGAGGACAATGTGTTCAATAAGTGGGAGGGGGGGGGGGGGGGGGGGGTCAATGTACATTTTTGTTTTGGTTTGGCGTATGTGATCGAGTCTAGATCTGCCTTTAGGAGTGTGTTTATTTGTGTATGTGAATGAAGTGGTGTCAAAAGTAGATGATGAACCTCCCCCTTGAATTTTTGAACTTTTGTTAGAAGTTAAAACCCATACCTTGTTAGGAATCAAGCTTGAGTACGATGAGTAGGAACAACACCCTTGGTTATTTAGGTTAGTGGTTATACTTGGTAGATTATACTAGCGGCATTGATGAGTGACCTTGTGAGATTTTAAAGCCGAAGGAGGAGACAACTGTCTTCGCATAGCATGAGGTGCCTATATTGCTCCGGTCATCAGGTTTCATGCTATCACTTGGTACCGTTTTGGTGGTGTAGGTATAAGCGATAGGACGGGGGCCATCTTTGATTTTGAGCCTAGAGCCTTAGAGCTGAAAACCCTGTATATCCCTTGTTTAAACACGTTGAGCTTAAGCCTTTTTCCTTGAAATATTATATGTAAGCCAATATGTAAGCCCTATATCCACAATCTTACCCACCTTTGATCACTTTGGTCTGAGGATGCATTAGGTCTTAATCTTTGGGATATTATTGTAAGGGTTCATTTGATAGAATAGTTCAGGAATAAACAATGGGGGTAATGGGTAGAATTGAGGCCAACAAAGAAGCCGAGACCAGTTGCCTTTGATGTGTAATGTGATGAATGGATGTGATTGAGGAAGGTCGTGAAAAGTAAAAAGAAAAAAAAAGGAAAAAAGAAAGGAGAAAAAAAGTGAGAAGTGAAGGAAAAGACGTGAAAAAGTGATGAAAAGGGAATGAAAAAGTTAGAAATGGAACAAACGTTGAATGATGGAAAGTGGAAAGTTTGGAAAGAGGTTAGAAAGTGAATAAATGGCACGGCTCTTGCTAAGTGGTCAATATGATTTGGGTGTAATCTTGGGATGAGTACATATTAGATATAGTGTGAGGTATTTAGAGTAGACGAGAGCTAGAACATTTTTGTGAGCTCCTCGGCCGGGTGGTTTAGCCACTTCCCACATATTTTGTCCTCACCTGACCCTAACCCCATTACAACCTAATGAAAAGTCCCCTTGATCATGAGTCCCACATTTATCGAGGTACCACTGAGTGAGACGTATGAAACTTTGAGATCCTGGACGTGTACGCGAGTGATAGGTAGTTGACTACTCATATATGTGAGCTTAAATTTCTGAACCTCTGAGTGGTCAACCTTCTAGTGTAATCTACTAAGTGCAAAAACTGGGTTAAACCATCAAGGATGCGGTGTCTACACGTTCATACTCCTTCTGCTCAGGTAAGTACACTACTCGGTCGTGGGGTGGTTTTTTAATAAGATTATGAAATTGTGGGGTGTGTCTGATGCACCTTACTTGAGGACAAGCAAGGAAATAAGTGTGGGGGTGTGATGAGTGTGTAAACGCTCATACTTTGTCGTATGTTTCGAGCGTGTTTAGTCAAGTTTTGAGTTATATTCATCATGTCATGTCAAGTCTTATGATCGTTTTAGTATATTTATATTTGGGAATGGATTTCTACCTATTGTCATATTTTGTAGAAAATTGGAGCTCAATGAAGGCCGTTCGAGGGGTGATTTCGAGATACCATATTATAAGAGTCATAACTTTTTTCTCGAGTATCCAATTATATCAAATGAGATACCGTTGGAAACTTGAAGAGAGATCTACATTTTTTCTTTTATAGTCAAAGCCAAATTCGAAGTACAAGAGGGTCAAAACTGTAAAATACGAAGATGCGACGAAGCTGATCAGGGACCCGGCGAGCGCCAAATACTTGGCAGGCGCCAAGTCTGTTACAGAAAGCTATGTTGGCGAGCGCCAACTCCATTGGCGGGCTCCAGGCCCTCGACGACGGATTTTTTGGACTTCTTTTTTACACGAAAACTCGATTTGTTTCAGTTATATTTGACTTTTAGCCTCCTGTTTTGGCTTTCGGACTTAAGTTATATTATTTTATATTATTACTTGGCTAGCAAGACTTCCAATTTAGCTTAACCTCCTCTAGGTTTTCCTAATTTCTAGTTAGACTTTTGGCTATATATAGCCCTTAGTTTCTTAGGTTTAGAAAGGGGGGAGACGTTACTACTACAACTTTGACATAGCCTTTGGAGCTTAATAAAGCCACGCTTCCAATTAGCACGGGGAAAGGATTGGCAAAGCTTGATCATCACGACTAAACTTTCTCTATCTCTACCTTTATGTTAATTGCTATCATGTTCTTCGTTAATCTATTGTGCTTTGTTAACATGCTTAGCGAGTAGTTCTCTTGTGAGCGCGATGCTCTAATTATGTGATTACTCGTCTAAGTTAGCTATGGTTTGATTATCTTTCGCAGTAGTTGTCAATTGATGATCTTAATGCTTAGTCTAACTTGATCACTTAGATTATGATTTTAGTTGATAATAATGGACCGGAAGGCATTAGAATCAACGGAAGAGTCAATTGACATGTCTTAAGGTATTAATGAGGAATCTTGATAATAAGGGATAACCCGCTAGGAGTTAACATCATAATTAAGTTTAGTTTAGTTCTTGATCTAATTAATGAGCGGAAGCATTGATTAGTAATCATGAACTACTCTAGCTTAGTTTTGTCATCCTAATAAGCGAAAACGTTAGGGAGATGCATTAGAATACTCCGGGTACTAGTTAGAACTTCATAAAAACCATAGTATCGACATAGATGGGTAGTCCATAAGGGTATCGTGCTCGTTTATCTCCATTGATTTACAACTCGTCTTTTATTTGCGTTTCCGATCGTTTGTTTACTTGCAATCTTTCACAACCTTATAAAACTTTAATTTTCTCGCTTCACATAATTATTTGCCTTAATTTAATTATCATCCCTCAGTTCTAAGAACTTTACTTATCACTATACTATAAACGATACGTTTAATTGTGAACAATTTTGCGTACGTCATCTCCCTCTCACTCTAACCACCAATCTTCGGTGTGCGTGCGCCACCAACTCCTTGCAACAAAAAGTCTGACACAATTCTACATCAATATAACCAATTACTTTCGATATCTGAATCTGTTCATGCATGAAATACTGGTGACTTATATTCTACGTGGCCCCTCTAAATTATAGGGTTTTTATTTAAAAGAAGAGGCGCTACAAAAAGGGTTTACGGCTTCTACTACTTGTAAAAAAAACCAACATTTAAAATCATCATATCAAATCTAAAAATCAGTTAAACTTTTTTTACTTATAAATACGTCAAATCGATATTTTTGGCTTGATCAATATGGCATGACACAAGAGAACAATATGAATACACTCTGATATCATATTAATTTATATATCCAAATCTAAATATAAGGATAATAATAACCTAATATCAGGCTAGAATTAACGGGGTTTTTTATTTTTTAATCTAAATTTAAAAATAATTTTGTATTATAAAATTATAAAATTCTTCATTCTAAATATAATTTTCTAATTTTTAATCTATATTTTTTAAAACCGATCGATTATATTTTTAATATAATTTTCGTAAAGGTGCATCTCTCATTTAATGGAGCATACCGTAAGATTGCATGGGGCTCTGCCACTACCTAGAAATTCTTCATATTTTAGAGAAGAATCATTCATTCTTTTAACAGGTAGTTTTTTTAAATAAAAAATCGTCAAAAATCAAATAATTAAAAGAAACACTCATTTATAACCCATTTATAGGTCTTAACAAATCTCATGTGTGCTACTTCCAAAGAACTTTTGAATTACCCAACTTTTTCCAACTTATAACCATCGGCCAACGGATTAAGTCTGCCTTCTTAAGTTTAGAGACTATACAATTGTATGCTGGTACTAATGGAGTTTTTTCAAGTCCTATTTTAAGAATTTATTTCTCCAGTAGTATTTTTACATTAACAAAAATTGAATCCAATATTTTTTTAAATGAATCGAAGTTCTTCATCATTTGTACCAATTTTTACAATTAACTACCTCAAAAGTTACCGGCTGTTACTGGCACTATCTATCCATCCAACTGTCGGCACTGAAGCAATCCAAGTGGAAAGGGCAATGAGTCTCCAATGAGAACGGTGGAGAGGGAAGATTGCATACATACTGCCAAGACACATGAAGCGACCGTTTGTTCTATTAAGGCAGATGGTGGTGTAAATTTTTTGTCTTTTCTTGTGTACAATATGTACTAAAATGAAAAAAATTGTCCATGCACAAAGCTTGCCAGAGAACTATCGGTCAACGTGAGAGCATGTGATATTGATAGTACCAACTTTCTAGTTTTACGTTCTTGTATTGTACTTTTACCATGAGAGCGGGCTGATCCGTCGTCTTCATGACTCTTCGTAAAATTGTTTAAAAGTGCAAAATTTTGGCTCGGTAAATTTTGTTTAAATAAGTGTGTTGAGATAATCATATAGATAGCTGCAAATACGATAAATTTATTTAAAAGTACAAAAATATATTAATTCATATTCTTATTATTTTCAGTTGGATATAAAGATCGTAAGGATAAATCAAATCCACAACCGCAACACAGTTGGATATTCGTAAAGGTGCAACACAATTGGTAGACATAGTTTAATCTGAATATAAGTGGCTATTAACCAGTAAAGAAGAAGAAGAAGAAGGAAATCACGAGACTATCATAGGCTAGGATCATCGGAGGATACACTAAATTTCTTAAAAAAAGACAAAAAAAACACCAAGTGTCTCCTTTCCCGAGAGTTGCATGGAAGTGACACCGGTAAGAAAAAGACTTATACTTAACAAAAACTAACTCGTTTCGTCTTCCACACCAAAACCCACCTCTCTCTCTCTCTAGAATCTCTCTCTCCTCTAGGGCAAACCCACCGGTCAAAGCCAACCATCGCCTATGGTTGAAATTATACGTATCCGCCCAACTATAGGACAACGACGACCGAATTTATATATAACTCACATTTCCCCCTCCTTTTCCCACCTTACTCTCTCCTCGTCATCGCCCTCTCCACCTACTCATATTTCTCTCAATTAATCCCATCTCCCATGTCTCTTCCTCTCCACTTGTTATGATATTCTGGATATATATGTATTTATTGGTATTATCCAAGGTTTAATTTTGAGCAAATTATTACAAGGAAGATACGAGGAGGAAGAAGAAGAAATCATGAGGAAGCCTTGTTGTGAGAAGCAAGACACGAACAGAGGGGCTTGGTCCAAGCAAGAAGACCAGAAGTTAATCGATTACATTCGTAAACATGGCGAAGGATGTTGGCGAACTCTTCCTCAGGCTGCTGGTAAATATTTCATTTATTTTTGAAAGAAACCCTTGATCATTTACATTGTTATTGTGTTCTTCTTCTCTCTCTTATTATATCCATGTAAATTACAAATTATTCTGCATTTTTTTTATATTTTACATAGTTGTCTCAGTAGTTTGTAGATTCTACCTAAATAGTTTTATCGTTTCACAATTATTTTCTTCTATTCTGATCAAAATAACGAAACTATGCGTTTAAAGTACCGAAAAACAAAAAATTCTGGCTATACCTCTGCTATAATTTATATGTTGTATGTTCTTATTGGGAATTAATATATATTTTCTGGCATCCATGTTTTGGATTTTAATTTGTAAATGGACATATTACAAATTTAAGTGTATTAATTAGTTGTTCTTCTTTCTCATTGTGTGATCTGTTGGTTTTGTCATTTGGATTTTTGATTAGGCTTGCTTCGATGTGGGAAAAGCTGTAGACTGAGATGGATAAATTATCTAAGGCCAGACCTTAAAAGAGGAAATTTCGCTGAAGATGAAGAAGACCTAATCATCAAGCTTCATGCACTCTTAGGAAACAGGTCAGTGTCCATTAGTCCATTTTAGTTTGAGCTTTTCCTCATTTAATGAAAAATAAATTTACAATATTAATGACCCAATTTGAATTATATGCGAAAAAAATTTCCACAGAATTCCTTTTTTTGGGTAAGTATATATGTATGTAAATTAAGCTTGTGGACCCTAAATTAAGTGGCTGTATATAGTGTAAATATGCACCTTATTGTGACCATTGGGAGCGAATTTGGTTCTGGAATGCCAAATTCAGCCAGGACCCTAAATTAAGTGGCTGTATATAGTGTAAATATGCACCTTATTGTGACCATTGGGAGCGAATTTGGTTCTGGAATGCCAAATTCAGCCACGACCGTCCGGGACGATTCAATGGTTGATTTAGTTATGATTCAATGGTTCATTTAGTTATGATTCAATGGTCTACCTAGTTATGATTCAATGGTCCGTTTTTTCCCGTCCCGGATAAATCGGGGTCCGTCCCAGTTACCCAGTTACGATTCAATAGTTTACTCAGTTACGATTCAATGATTTACCCAGTTATGATTCAATGGTTTACCCAGTTATGATTCAATGGTTGTGGACTTTTTTTATTTTGCACCTCCGTATTTCTGCATTTTTGCAAAATAGTCCTCGCGTGTCCTTCAATAAAAATTCTCCAGCACCGTACTGGATTTGGCTTCCAGGACCAAATCCGGTCCCATTCTTAATATATTTTATATGCATATAGGTGGTCACTTATAGCCGGAAGATTGCCCGGAAGAACAGACAACGAAGTGAAGAACTATTGGAATTCGCATCTAAGAAGAAAGCTTATTAATATGGGGATTGATCCAAGTAACCATCGATTGAACATCAAACTTCCTTGTACAACAATAAAGCACAACAATATTGAAGCATCCTCTGGCCTGAAAATTGACGATTCGAAAAATAAGAAATTAATCCAAGTGAGTATGGATAGTGAACAAGTGTCGGATGCAGGAAGTTGTCTTCAGGAGGACGATGAACCTCGGGCTAATTTGCCTGATCTGAACCTTGACCTTTCTATTAGCGTTACTCCTACCTCAGATAATGTTAATATCGTTGAAGGGTGCCAAAAGGATGAAAAAATTAAGTGCAATGTGTCGAGGGAAATTGAAGTTGCAGCTTCTCCTACATTGCTTCTGTTTCAGTAATTCGGGATAAATTGGTGGAGAGAAATTCCATTAATTCTAGGATCTGAATTGTCTCTGTAATTCTCCGGGGAACCCACATGAGATTTGGGTTCGCTGGAGAATGATGAAAAGGAGAGAAGAAAGACTCAAATTGTTCTTCTGTTCTTGATTATTCTTGTAATTCATTATATTTGGAGGATGATTCAATATATTCTAATGTAGATCAGGACTCCACCAGGGATTCATACATGTATGATTTTTTTGAAACAGTAAAATTTTATTAGTAATCATATTTAGTTATTTACATGGGCAAGTGTAAAATTTCAAAGAGTTAAAATTTGCATGAATTTGACACATGGTCAACCGGCTCCTTTGTTCGATGTTATCTTCATAACCAAAACCAAAATCAAAATAAAATAAAATAAATTTAGGATTGAATATAAAAATGATAATATAAAATAATAATGTGCTGACCTTGTAGTTTGTTATTGTTGTACGAATTCTTTGTATAGTACTCGAAATAAAGTCAAGCTTGTATATATTACTTTGACCGGGAGCGGATTTGGTCCTGGAAGGCCAAATCCAACCAGGACCGTCCTGACGATTCAATGGTTGAGTTAGTTATGATTCAATGGTTCATTTAACTATGATTCAATGGTCTACCTAGTTATGATTCAATGGTCCGTTTTTTTTCGTCCCGGATAAATCGGGGTCCGTCTCAGTTACTCAGTTACGATTCAATGGTTTACTCAGTTACGATTCAATGGTTTACTCAGTTACGATTCAATAGTTTATCTAGTTATGATTCAATAGTTGTGGACTATTTTTATTTTGCACTCCCGTATTTCTGTATTTTTGCAAAATAGTCCCCGCATAGCCTTCAATAAAAATTCTCCAGCACCGTGCTGGATTTGGCCTCCAGGACCAAATCCGGTCCCAAGGTAAGTATACTTATAAGTAAAGAAAAATAAAGATTTGGTTTTTCGTAGATCTCGATAATCCTTCACCTGACCTTCAAACTTGATGATTAGTGCACTTATTGTTTCTTCCAATAATAATATTAGACACCAGGTGGCGCTGACATGAAAAAGAATGTGATTTTTTTTTTAAAGGTGAAAAAGAATGTGATTTTCCCTCAGCCGAATTAAAGCCTTTATGTTTCATTTTTCAGATCCAACAATGTTACCTCTAATTAAATCCGTCTGACTTGCAAAACTTGTAGAGTGACAAATCTTAGGATTCCTCTCTCCCAAATGACATTCAAGTTCGGCTGACATGCAAATTTTATATTCGAGATTTACGAATTTGGATCTATATGTTTCTTCAAGGGCAAGCAATCTAGCTAGCCAGCAAATTATAAAGGGAAAAGTCTACTTTCGTACTCTGTGGTATCGACCAAAATCACTTTAGTACTCTGTGGTAAAAAACCGATCAATCGAGTCATACTTATTCTAATTAACATCAAAAAGGGCCTCGGGCAACTGCCCGGAGCTGCCCGAACCTACCCAAGCGCTGCCCGGGCCACGTGGCCAGCCACGTCACTAATTTTGATGACGTGGCGCCACGTCACCAAGAGGAGGAGGAGGAGGAGGAGGAGGAGGAGGAGGAGGAGGAGGGGAGGAGGAGGAGGAGGAGGAACGCGGAGGAGGACGCGGGGAGGAGGAGGAGAGGAGGAGGGGGACGCGGGGAGGAGGAGGAGAGGAGGAGGGGGACGCGGGGGAGGAGGGGGACGCGGGGAGGAGGAGGACGCGGAGGAGGAGGGGGGCGTGGGGAGGAGGAGGATGCGGAGGAAGAGGGCAACGTGGGGAGGAGGAGGAGAGGAGGAGGAGGGGGACGCGGAGGAGGAGGACGTGGAGGAGGAGGAGGAGGAGGACGCGGAGGAGGAGGGGGACGCGGGGAGGAGGAGGACGCGGGGAGGAGGAGGACGTGGAGGAGGAGGGGGATGTGGGGAGGAGGAGGAGAGGAGGAGGAGGAGGAGGAGGGGGACGCGGAGGAGGAGGACGCGGAGGAGGAGGAGGAGGACGCGGGGAGGAGGAGGAGGAGGAGGAGGAGGGGAGGAGGAGGAGGAGGAGGAACGCGGAGGAGGAGGAGGCGGAGGAGGAGGAGGAGGAGGAGGAAAATCGGAGGAGGAGGAGAATTGGTGACGTGGCGCCACGTCATCAAAATTGGTGACGTGGCTGGCCACGTGGCCCGGGCAACGCTCGGGTAGGTTCGGGCAGCTCCGGGCAGCTGCCCGAGGCCCTTTTTGATGTTAATTGGAATAAGTATGACTCGATTGATCAGTTTTTTACCACAGGGTACTAAAGTGATTTTGGTCGATACTACTGGGTACTAAAGTGGACTTTTCCCAATCATAAATCACATTAAAAAATAGCTAAGCAGGTGCCGGAAGGGAAGGATTGAGTAATTAAATTTAGGGAAAAGTCCACTTTAGTACCCTGTAGTATCGACCAAAATCACTTTAGTACCCTGTGGTAAAAAACCGATCAATCGAGTCATACTTATTCCAATTAACATCAAAAAGGGCCTCGGGCAGCTGCCCGAACCTACCCGAGCGCTGCCCGGGCCACGTGGCAGCCACGCCGCCAATTTTGATGACGTGGCGCCACGTCACCAAGAGGAGGAGGAGGAGGCGGGGAGGAGGAGGAGGGGGACGCGGGGAGGAGGAGGAGGAGGAGGAGGAGGAGGAGGAGAGGAGGAGGGGGAGGAGGACGCGGGGAGGAGGAGGAGAGGAGGAGGGGGACGCGGGGAGGAGGAGGAGAGGAGGAGGGGGACGCGGGGAGGAGGAGGAGAGGAGGAGGGGGACGCGGGGGAGGAGGGGGACGCGGGGAGGAGGAGGACGCGGAGGAGGAGGGGGGCGTGGGGAGGAGGAGGACGCGGGGAGGAGGAGGACGCGGAGGAGGAGGGCAACGTGGGGAGGAGGAGGAGAGGAGGAGGAGGGGGACGCGGAGGAGGAGGACGCGGAGGAGGAGGAGGAGGAGGAGGACGCGGAGGAGGAGGGGGACGCGGGGAGGAGGAGGACGCGGGGAGGAGGAGGACGCGGAGGAGGAGGAGGAGGATCCGGGGAGGAGGAGGAGGAGGAGGAGGACGCGGGGAGGAGGAGGAGGAGGAGGAAAATCGGAGGAGGAGGAGAATTGGTGACGTGGCGCCATGTCATCAAAATTGGTGACGTGGCTGCCACGTGGCCCGGGCAGCGCTCGGGTAGGTTCGGGCAGCTCCGGGCAGCTGCCCGAGGCCCTTTTTGATGTTAATTGGAATAAGTATGACTCGATTGATCGGTTTTTTACCACAGGGTACTAAAGTGATTTTGGTCGATACTACAGGGTACTAAAGTGATTTTGGTCGATACTACAGGGTACTAAAGTGATTTTGGTCGATACCACAGGGTACTAAAGTGGACTTTTCCCTTAAATTTATAAGGGCTGTGTAGATTCAGAAGCAGCAGATCCGAGAACTGGAAATTCGTATCATTATTCATTACACGTATTATTTAATCCTTCCCATAAAGTTCAAATGATTAATTAATTTCAAAAAGATATATAAATTTGAAATGATTCAGCCAGTTGAATATTCTTGTAGGTGATCCTAAATTTAATTTAATCTTATTTTAATCCACCGGTAAGATAGATTACCGGGTATTTGATAAACTTTTTCCATTTATTTTTCTGATATTTTTTGAAAATTCAGTTGGACGATAATTTAATATAGAGTGATTTTTTTCTGTTAGAATCTCCGTATTCTACTCAATATTTTAAGGCAATGGATTGATGAATATTCCACATTTATAAACTTGCTCCTCGCACTTGCACTAAATGATGTGAGATTCTCAACACGTCCTCTTAAAAGAGACCAATTGGGTCGAGGAAGATTGCACGGGTTTTCACTTAGCCAACGTGCGAGAAATGAGAGTCGTGCGAGCACAGCAATGGGCACGGGATCAACCCGTTCTGATACCATGTCAGAATCTTTGTATCCAACCCAAAACCTTAATACAATGAGTAGTTGGACTTTCTACACTTATAAACAGCCCCAACACACTTACGATGTGAAATTCTCTCCAACATTTTCCTTGCATAAACCAAGCTCTATTCCTTTGTGGTTCTTCAATTCGTTCAATACACTTGTCTGTCTCTATTTCTTTGCACTAAGCCAAATGCATTTGGTAACAAATTATCATTAATTTCACATAATAATTTATACTACTAGAAGCGGGAAAAGAGATGCATGTTCTATAATCTTACCTAAAAATATTGCATCGTTCCATGCCATTTTATAGGTTAATATTATGATGTCGGTAATGGTTACTGTTTAGTTTTTTTGGTAAAATTCAAAAGTTTTGATATAAATCTATAATATGTTAGGAGGTCCATTTTTAGATAATTAGCCTCTGATTTAAGATAAATCAAATCCTTTAGTTTTAAAGATTAATTTATATCTCAAATGACACATGAGATTATCAAAATAACTCTCACTCATCTTAAAATTCTAAAATCATCATAAAACATTGGAAAAAGTCCACTTAAGTACCCTGTGATATCGCGAAAAATCAAGTCAGTACCCTGTGGTTTAAAACGTATCAATCGAGTCAAACTTATTTCAATTAAAATCAATTAGAGGCCCGGGCAGCTGCCCGAACCTTGCCCGGACCCTGCCCGACCAACTGGATTGCCACATAAGATTAAGCTGATGACATGGCTATTTTCCCTCACTCTCTCCCCCCGCTCTCTCTCTCTCTCTTCCCTCAAACAAATTAATCAATTTCTCACCCAAAAAAAAATTAATCAAATGACTTTTGGGTTATTCATTAATTGCAGTATAATTAATTTATGTTCTATTTATTCTTCTATTAAGGAGCTACAAAAATGGGTATGTGTGGATGATTTGGCCGAGAACGATGTCATCTTCCCATGAGATGGATCCGACGATTACATTCTCAAAGGGTCCGAGCTCCTTGGCGGATGCGCTGGACCAAGAGCAACAACTCTAGACACCTAATGGCCGACGGCAGATTACCGCTCAAGACCACCCTAAAAGATCAATGCTACCCTCCCCGACACCCAACCACGACGATCCACAAGAGCGCTTCAAACCCTAATCTACATGGAGTAATCGGAAACCATCGGCGACGATTACGGCGGCCGCACCATCACCGAAGAGGCGAAGATGGCCTGGCCAAGTAGGAGTCGAGGCGGCGACGATTACGGCGGCGACACCCCTTTTGCTTTGGAGAAGACGACCGTCGTCCTCCACGATGACCGACACCCTCCCGAATGCGAGCAACCCCCCTATGTAATGGGTGAAGGACGACCGACGACGACTGAATGAACTGGTCGTTGCTAATTTGGGCGTTCAACCCCAGCCTGCCGTCGTCGAGCTTGTGACCCTCCTCATCCTTCTTGGACGACGCTTGCTCTTCCGTTGTTTAATTTTCCTTCGATTAAAATTGTGAAATTGTTGAAGAGGAACCCTTCAATTAGGGTTTTAATTGTTGAAGTTAAAATTTGGGAATGATTTAATTGATATTGATTGTGAAAGTTAGGTTTTGGATTATTGATGCACTAATTTTTCTCTTAGGCCAGAGTCATTTGTTTATTCGGTGTTAGAAAAAGAAGAAGAAGAAGAGAAGAGAAAATGAGGGAGGAGAGAGAGTGGGAAGAGAAAGATGGGGAGGAGAGAGATAGTGTACACGTGGCACCACATCATCAGAGAAATCTGATGTGGTTGGTCCACGTGGCCGGGCAGCGTTTGGACAAGATGGGCAAGGTTCGGGCAGCTGCCCGGGCCTCTAATTGATTTTAATTGAAATAAGTTTGACTCGATTGATACATTTTAAACCACAGGGTACTGACTTGATTTTTTGCGATACCACAGGGTACTTAAGTGGACTTTTTCCTAAAACATTTTGCTCTCCACTCCAAACTAGAAAACTCAACACACCCATAAAAAACCTAAGTTTAACCCACCCACCCCATCCAACATAATCGCTTAACTATTTTGGATAGTCCAAATCATGTGATAATCCATGATCGAAAGAATTGGTTATTTTTGGATGAACTTTGTGATAGTTTCATGAATGAAATATAATGTAGTTGTCATCCATGTCATTAATGTTTCTTTCCCACGGTGTTTGTAACAGATAGAGATCGTGTACAACTGAGCAATTGATATGGGGAAGAAGTTTTATTATTTGAACTTGGGCTTAATTGGATGAAGTGGGTGAGGGAAGAGTTAGTTTTTTTTTAATGTAGTGGGTGAGTTTTTTACCGTAGGGGCAGGGTTAGTATGTTTATGGTGATTTTGGAGTTTTGAAGTGATATATAGAGGGGTATTTTGATAAATTCATGGGTTATTTGAGATATAAATTGATCATAAAAACTAACAGATTCAATTTTTCAAATTTTAGGGACTAACAAACTAATGAATGAACCGCCCAATATAATATATCAAATCTTAGGAAGCTTTTGAGTTTTTTTTCCTTAGTACAAGTTCTGTATTTTAGGTTTAGTCCTGAAATTTAGTTTTCAAAATAAATCTATTTGTACGTATGAGTAGTTACCATATACACGATGGACTAATATGAAAAAATCTTTAAATCAACTCAAAATCTTTATACAAATGAGTGTTTTCATGATCTGTTGGATCCAGTAATTCTAGAGTTTCACGTACTAGTCTTCTCAAACAAAATTTACTCGGTCAAAGTGGGACCGGATTTGGTCCTGGAGGCCAAATCCAGCA
Organism: Hypericum androsaemum; assembly: GCA_963995505.1. Classification (NCBI taxonomy): domain Eukaryota; kingdom Viridiplantae; phylum Streptophyta; class Magnoliopsida; order Malpighiales; family Hypericaceae; genus Hypericum; species Hypericum androsaemum. The sequence goes on from OZ023196.1 coordinate 614,573, forward strand.
CGGTGCTGGAGGATTTTTATTGAAGGACACGCGGGGACTATTTTGCAAAAATACAGAAATACGGGGGTGCAAAATAAAAATAGTCCACAACCATTGAATCATAACTGGATAAACTATTGAATCGTAAATGAGTAAACCATTGAATCGTAACTGAGTAAACCATTGAATCGTAACTGGATAACTGAGACGGACCCCGATTTATCCGGGACGGAAAAAAACGGACCATTGAATCATAACTAGGTAGACCATTGAATCATAATTAAATGAACCATTGAATCATAACTAACTCAACCATTGAATCGCCAGGACAGTCCTGGTTAGATTTGGCCTTCCAGGATCAAATCCGCTCCCACTTACCTTTCCTCTAATCACCCAAATAGTTAAATCTAAAATTTCAATTTCAATTTCTTATTTTTCTTTGCTGGTTGGTGGATCAGATTCATATTTTTTTTAAACTTCTACTATTAAGATTTGAGTATTGTCGGGATCTATTCACCAATAATATATTTTTTGTCCTTGCCTACAGATTAATAGATATTAATAATAGTAATGATAATAAAGTAGGAAGAAAAAATTGAATTGGTTATCCAGCTATTTAATGTTATTTTAGATATTGTACATCAGTATAGGATACAAAGCATACCGTAAACTCCGGAGAGTACTAATATGTAATATATTTTATATAATTTAATAGAATCCCACTGGTCACCGAATTAAGTTAAGAAGTTGAACTACCTTTAACTGTCTTTAATGAAACGAATAATATATGGACGTGGCATATATTAATAAAAATGTTACCTAAGGTTTCTTTTTGAGTGTTTTTTAGAGAGTCCCATTGAATATCACTTATTTACAATTTTGTTTTGTGAATTTTCTAGATATAAGAAAGATCAGTTATGAGAATTAAGATTTTCATAAATTTCGAGTTAAGGTCCGGAATTGTCGCCCAATGCTACTAATGATAATCAAAGATCCGCGGAAAAATAATTACGAGATTCATGTGACATTTTATTTGTGAATCTGGGTCATCGAAGTATATTCTTTTTTATTTTTTCATAATCTTAATTTTGCCTGCCTCACATATGCACACTTTCCTGGGGCAGTGGAAAGGACGATTGGTCAATGATTTCTTGAAGGGGAGCGGATTTGGTTCTGGAAGGCTAAATCCAACCAGTACCGTTCTGGACGATCCAATGGTTTATTTAGTTATGATTCAATAGTTTACTTAGTTATGATTCAATGGTCTACCTAGTTATGATTCAATGGTCCATTTTTTCTGTCCCGGACAAATCGGGATCGTCCCAGTTATCCAGTTACGATTCAATAGTTTACTCAGTTACGATTTAATAGTTTACTCAGTTGTGATTCAATAGTTTACCCAGTTACGATTCAATAGTTGTGAGCTTTTTTTTATTTTACCACCCCGTATTTCTACGTTTTTGCAAAATAGTCCCCACATGTCCTTCAATAAAAATCTTCCAATATTGTGCTGGATTTGGCCGCCAGGACCTTGCTATCAACTTGTTAAAAGGAACAAAATTGGAAATTAAACCAATTAAAAGATGGGCCTCAACCTTGCTATCGTTGCACCAACAAAGCCCAAGAAGCACGTCCATAAAGCCCACTGGACTAATTTATATCGTTCCTGGGCTCTAATGAGTATTCATTTACATTTCTAGAAACACAATTGAATTTTGAATTCAATTTTTTTTAAAGGTAGAATTTATTGCCTCCGAGTAAATTTACAAAGTTATAGTAGTGTCCTAAGAAAGAGAAAGTGACCAAGTTGCACAAGGCACACAACAGGTACACAACTCTCCTTATATCCATCCCCTGTTACAAAATCAAACAGGCCTCAACCTTCTAGGCAAATGCAGCACCCTCGCCATCTACCCGAGATCATTCTGTTGGAGGTCAAATATTTTGCATTCATGGAAGCGAGGTTTGACACGAAGTATGCGTCTTTGGAGACGAGCTTTGGCTTGAGATCCATGTCACGAATTTGGTGCCTAGCATGAAGTGAGGGACAAGAACCTTGGCGTTTCCACAAGCACATGGTGAGTACTAAGGCATCCACTTCCATCCACGAGAAATTGGCCGTAATATTATACCCAGACTTCAGAATGGAGTAATTTTTATTACCATGGAAAGCCAAGAAGTAGATTTCTAACTTATATTTGAAGAGTCTTGCCTAAATATGTATGGAGGAGGGTCAAAACGAGGCTTCAAATTTTGGTGTTGGTTGCCTCGTCAAGGACCATCGCATTTTGGTAGAAAAACTACAGATTCTGCCTCAGACTTTTGATTGAGATGATTCAAGTTTTTCTGGAAAGCTAAGACGTGGATCTAAAACTTTATAGTTTATGACTTGGTAGTAGATGCCGTCCGTCCCACCTTGGACTTGGTAGTCTAAGGCAGGACGGACGGCTTCCACTACCAAGTCCTGCCTTGGACGTAGTAGTGGATGCCGTCTGTCTCGCCTTGGACGTAGTAGTGGACGCCATCAGCCCCGCCTTGGACGTGGTAGTGGATGCCATCAGTCCCGCCTTGGACTTGGTAGTGGACGCAGTCCATCCCGTCTTGGACTTGGTAGTGAAAGCCATCCGTCCCACCTTGGACTTGGTAGTGGACGCCGTCCGTCCCGCCTTGGACTTGGTAGTGGACTCCGTCCGACTTTGGACTTGGTAGTGGGCGCCGTCCTACTTTGGGCTTGGCAGTAGGCGTCCTCCCGCTTTGATCTTGGTAGTGGGCACCGTCCCTCTTTGGGCTTGGTAGTGGCCGCCATCCCGCTTTGGAATTAGAAGTGGCGGGCCGTGTTGATAAAAGGACACTCTGGTCCTTAAGTCAGGAGCCCGGGAGGGTACTTTGGCCCATTAGGCGGAGACCAATAGGGCACTTTGTGCTTTCGAGAGGTAGCCGGGATGAATGCTTTGGAGTTTCTTTGGACAATGACGGGGTTGAGACGAGATTTTGCATAGATGATTAGAGAAGGTCAAGTCGGTCTACATTTTTCTAAGTTGAGCCGGATCTTCAAGGAATGTTCAAGAGGATTAAGGCGGCCTAGGGTTTTTGGACATTGGAGGCAGTTTATAATTTTTCTAAGACTGAGGCCGGGCTAAGTCACTCTCTATATAAGGACGGCATGGCAGAGGAGACGGGACATCAACAACACAACAAACAACTACAACTATTTTCCTCCTCCCTATTTTTCTCTTAGCTTAGACCTAGCTTAGCGTAGCCCGTAGATCTTTTCCCCTTCCGTTAGGCTAACCTTGGGACGACCACTCCAGACCGTCTCGGGTTTACTTGACATTCTTGTACTCTTTTTATCCGCAACACATCCCTAAGGCGACCTCTCGAGAAAAGCGCCAATATGGCATCTTGATGGGAACTTTTGATCGCTCCGGACCAGGCGCACCATTCGGAAAAGCAGCGGAGGACGGACCGCAAGAGGCTGCCATGATCCGCACCATGCCTCCTGAAAATTACACCATTCCGGTGCTTCCATACGCTCCAGATGTTAGAGGCAAACAAGATATACCACAACTTCTGCATGGATTTTCACCTTATCACCCCTGCTAACCGATGGTGCCATGTTCTTCCTAAAGTTAACAGCCACACTACTATCCGATTGAGCCAGCTTCCAAATATTTGCCCACCAAGAGCGACTTTTACCACAGCCGGGCAGCTTTGAGAGTGGGAACTTGGTAGAAGCAGAGGCTGGCTTGTGGAAAATAATAAGTTCGAGATATTAAAAATATTGTAATATTAAATATTTATTATTAGAAGAATTTTATAATTATTTAAATATTCAAACGATTCGAATCTTTGATTATCAGTTTAATGATCTTTCATATATCGGGTGCTATCGACCCAAAAAAGACTTCCTCTTTTTGCCCCACATCCACAACGGACACCCCAATATTTGATTCGATTGGTGGAATAACCTGAAATTGGAATTAAACGACAAGCAAATTGCGCCAATCCCTATCATTCCATTTCTCTCTCTTACAGCCTTGCACCAACTTGCCGTCATTTATAAGATGAATTATTCAGTGAATATGTGCAGAAATTAAGCAAATCTGATTTAACTAAATTTGAATTGATTTTAAATGTCGTACTGACCATATAGTATATTGGTAATATATCATTATTCTAATTTAATCAGAGAATGTAACTATATTAATAATTTCCAGACCAACATTTTTTACCACTATATTAATAATTTCCGGACCAACATTTTTTACCTGATAGTTTTGTATTACTCAAAGTTAGATTAATCAAATACTGAGCGGTTTCAACAAATAACGCAAGTTGAGTTGCAAAATAAAATGTATCATGTAATGTTCAATAAGTAGCATTCTTGAAGATAGTTGTATTTTTTGTGTAATCTGTAGTATTTATAGTCCAACATTATTGTCGGTTATATTTAAAAACATCTCTTCTAATAATAATTTTTACATTGGTATAATTGAACTAAAAATTACTTTAAGTAAAACTAATATTTTTAGTGATTGAACCAACTCGTATCCGTCTCGGAAATAGTTGCATTGCGTGGTGGGGATTCAGTCTAACAGAGAGGTCGGTAGAATTGGCACAAGTAATGAAATTGTGGTTGAAAATAAGAGACATATAAACAGTTGGGGATATTCCTCTGCCAACTGTATCCTCGCCAAACTTGGTTCCATGATACCAAATTATATCGCCTTAATCATATTTCAGCGAAATAATTATTTATTTAAATTACCCATTAGCCGGATCGCATGACACGAAACAGTATCGTTGTTTTAATTTAATATTAAAAAAAACTCAAGTTCGAAAAAAAATATATCAATTTTAAATATTTGTTAAAAAAGATATATCATTATTTACAATTTATATCGAATTCAAACCTAAATTAACCGATGCATGAATATTTGAATACAACATAATAAGAAAGAGTGCTTTCTTTATCTAAACTAAAGTTTAAGGGATAAGCGGACGTCTGGTTTTTATATTACCAATGATGAACAAGTTTGCTTAATAGAAAAAAGAGGATGGATTGAGCGGAGACTAAAGAAATCTTGTCCATAGGTGGGGACTAGATTTTGGACCATTAGATTCATTTTTTTTTAAACTTCAAATCTGATGGTCAATAACCCATCAGGGGCATTTTTGACTTTTTCAAACAATAAAAGATACCCAATTAATACTCCTTCAAAAAAAAAAGATATCAATTAAAGACAACCTACCATCTCTCCCACGTCTCTTTCTTTTATTCTTCTTCTTTTTCTCTCTCTCCCTCCTCCATTAAAAATTCCTCACGTCTCTTCCTTTTCTTCTTCTTCTTCTTCTTCTTCTTCTTCTTCTCACCCTCCACCCGCGTCGCTGGGTTGAAGAGCCGGCACTGCCGCTGCTGGACAAGCCGTGCACCACTCGCGGAGGCCTGCGCATGGTCGTCCTCTGCACGTCCTCCTCCATGGAAAACGCGAAGCCGACTGTCCTCGTCGTCGAGAAGCTCGGGGATGCGGGGCTGGCGTTGTTGAAGCAGTTCGCCAACGTGGATTGCTCCTACAACCTCTCGCCCGAGGAGCTCAACACGAAGATCTCCCTCTGAGTCGCGCTCATCGTCCGGAGCGCCACCAAGGTCTCCCGCAAGGTGTTCGAGTCCTCCGTCGGCTGGCTCAAGGTCGACTGCCGGGCTGGTGTCGGGATCGACAATGTGGATCTGGCCGCTGCCACCGAGCACGGGTGCCTTGTCGTTAACGCGCCCACCGCCAACACCGTGGCCGCCGCCGAGTGCGAATAGTCAATGTTGCCCGAGGAGGTGTGATTGACGAAGAAGCTCTAGTTAGGGCGCTTGATGCTGGGATTCTTGCTCAGGCACACTCGATGTTGGTTTTACTCTGTACTGATATTGGTTTTTGTCTATACTGATATTGGTTTGAGTACATACTGATATTGATTTTTGTCTATACTGATATTGGTTTTACTCTGTACTGATATTGGTTTCAATCGCTAATAATATTGGCTTGAGTATGTATTGATATTGGTTTGAGTACATCTTGTTATTGATTTGATTACCTATTGATATTGGTTTTAGTACGTATTGACATTGGTTTTAGTCTGTACTGATATTGGTTTTCAGACGTAATGATATTGGTTTGAGTACGTACTGATATTGGTTTGAGTACGTAGTGATATTGGTTTGAGTACGTACTGATATTGGTTCGAGTACGTACTGATATTGGTTTGAGTACGTAATGATATTGGTTTGAGTACGTACTGATATTGGTTTGAGTACGTAATGATATTGGTTTGAGTACGTACTGATATTGGTTTGAGTACGTACTGATATTGGTTCGAGTACGTACTGATATTGGTTTGAGTACATAATGATATTGGTTTGAGTACGTACTGATATTGGTTTGAGTACGTACTGATATTAGTTTTCTATTGTATTTTCGTTCTTTGGTTTTTTGAGTTTATTTAAAAAATAATAATCTGGTAGGTGGTAGAATTTTTGAAATTGACAATAATTTAATGAGAGAGAGAAAGAATCCCTTCCTCTTTTAACGTGAGATTTGTTTATTTATTTTTTTTTATCTTTTTAGTCTTTCCATAAAAAGTATGCCAGCTAATTTTCCATCTCCCCTTTTATTTTTATTAGTTTTCTAATTTTACCCTTAATTATTTTGTTAATACCTAAATTGCCACAATCTTTATTTTAGTCCCCAAATTTGGGAATTAGCCTTGTCCCCATAGAATCTGCTCCCGAAAAAAAGCAATGATGACTTGATCAAATTGATGACAAACATAGAAGTCCGATGTTGTCTAGAATTTCGAGCTTCAGACCAATTTACATAATTATTTTTTGACTGAAATGAAAGGCCTCTCTGTCTTTCCAACTCACAGCTCACTTCCATACCAAAATTCTCTCTCATTTCAATAATAATAATAATTATTATTATTATATATTACCTGACAACGTCAAAACTATCAGAATCAAATCCCCAAAAACTTCTCTCTCTTCATAGTAAATGTCATTGTCACCCAGCTCCTAACCTCTCTTTCTATCTCTCCTCCTCAAACTCTCTGACAGGAATATGGGACCTCGCCGGAGCTGTAGTAGCTGCTAGCCCTTGTCCTGGAGATCCTCCAGGAACGAGGAGGAGAGCCGCCTCTTCGTGTTCAAGAAGGACTGTACTGATCTGGTCCAGAGGATTTCGCTGCTGACCCATTTCTTGGAAGAGGTTAGGGATCACTTCCATGGTCAAAGTGGGGCCCTCCCTGGTTCTTGGTAGGGTGATTTGGGCAATACGTTCAAGACTTCCAAGAAGATGTTAGCTATTGCTGGATGCTTCAAATCAGCTAGTTATGAATCTGTAAGTTCCCAAGATTGGATTTTTATTACAAAAGTAGAGAAAAAAAAGTGTATTTTAATTGTTGTTTGTTGGAAAAAGATTGAGGATTTATGCTTTTTGGACTAATATTGGTCATGGAAATTAAGCGTGCTTTTTATGTGTGTTTGAAATTGAATTAATTGCATTCGACCTTTGTTTGTTTAATTTTGTTGGGTTTTCATTTTGGTGGATTTAATGGATGTGGAACTCGGCTACAACCTAGAGCCTAATGTCTTGCTTTATTTCTCTTTTGGTATGTTGTTTTGTGATGCTTCATTTGGACAATGAGAAGAGAGAACCATTGAGCAATTGTCTCAGAGTCGTATCAATTGTTGGTCAATCATTTCTTTTAGAATACCCTTTGCGGGGAAAGGGGATGATGGAACATGGAGTAGGAATCTTTAAGTCAACTGTATGCATGTCTCTCGCAATCAAGTAGTTTCATTTGGGAATGATTTCAGTCTGAAGAAGGGGGTTATTTTTCAATAGTTCTACAGAGTTATGTTAGTACTTTGTTTGTATCTCTCTGAAGTTTGTGATAACTTGTCTAGGACGGAACCGCCAAGGAAATTTCTTTTTAGTTTCAATGTGTGACTTGGAGGTTGGAGAAGGCATTGGCTAGAATACCATATGACCCGTTTGACATTTCTGAAGAAGTGCAGGAACATGTAGGCTTGGTTTGTGTATTCTTCATGTGATCGTTCTTATTTTATTTTTGTTAGAATAATTGAATCAACCTACCTAAAAGCTACCCTCTGCTAGGTTGAGTTGGTTAGGGCAAAGCTGAGAAGAGCTACAGAAAGATACGGGTCCATGGAATCCCGGATGATCACTTCTGAACTAGCCCTACCTGTAGAAAAAGAAGTTGACCAAGGAAACAACGAGGTTGTGTTAATTAGAAGTTCAAGAAGTGAGAGCAATGGAAGCATTGGTTCTGAAGTCGCAAAAAGTCTGGAAGACGTCTCAGTAAATGATGGATCGAAAAGTCAGAAAGTGGAAGTGGTGGAGGAGAAATCGAAGGAGGGAAAAAAAATGATAAAAGACAATTCATCAAACACAAGCATGAAAGAACTGAAGAAATCAGAGTCTCTCAAAATTCCTGAAGATTTTCTTTGGCCCATATCGCTTGAACTTATAAGGGATCATGTTATTGTGTCCACTAAACAGGTAGAGTCTGTAACATCAAGTCTCTCTGACATTTGTTTCGGTTCTTCATTGCACTATGCTGGCTATTTTGAACTTCTCTTTCTAATTTTTGTGTTGATTGGTATGCAGACTTATGAAAGGTCGTTCATCCAAATATGGGTTGACATTGGCAACACAACATGCCCAAAGACTCGAAAGAAGCTTGAACATTTTACACTGACGTTGAATTATGTCATGAGAAATCTAATGGTGCACAACTTTAATCAACCAACATAATTAGCTAATGAGAGGATAAAAAGAAGTGATGGAACTTTTCGTGATGTTAACGATGACCTTATGGTTATACGGGCAAATACACGCAAACTCTCAAGTCGGCTGATGGAGGAAAGAAAAGCTACTATTGCAGAAATCAGATTACTGTCTAAAAGAAGTACAAATAATAGGTTCTTAATTGCATAAACGGGAGCCATTCCTGTTCTAGTCAACCTTTTGACCACAGAAGATGAGTCGATTATATTTGAAAACAACAGAGGTCTGATAATGCTGGCGGGTGTTGTTCTGTATATTGTTCAAGTTCTCAGATCGGGGACCGTGGAAGGGAGAGAAAATGCTGCAACTACCCTCTTTAGCTTATCACTTGCTGATGAAAACAAAATAATAATTGGTGCATCTGGTGCAATCCCGGTTCTAGTCGAACTGCTTGAAAATGGAAGTCCCAGAGGGAGAAAAGATGCAGCCACAACCTTGTTCAACTTGTGCATTTATCAGGGAAACAAAGGAAGGACTGTCAGGGCTGGAATTCTCACAGCCCTGCTAAAGATGCTTACAAACTCGAGAAACACTATGGTCGATGAGGCTCTCCAACCAAGAAGCTAAGCTGGCAATTGTAAAGGCTGGCACAGTTTCGGTCCTAATAGATTTTCTGAGAATGGGTCAACCCCGCAACAAAGAGAATGCAGTCGCCATTATGCTTTCCTTGTGCAAGAGAGACCCAGAGAACCTCGCGTGCATAAACAGGCTCGGCGCTATGATACCCTTGATGGAACTCGCAAAAAATGGATCCAAGAGGGACATAAGGAAGGCCACTTCATTGTTGGAGCATCTGCGGATACGGAGATCTTCAGATTCTTCGACACTCTTTTTTAACTCAATTGATTCCATTAATTGGTTCATGATTTTTCGCATTGTAGAAATGAGAATATGAACCTGAGATGCAAAGGACATCTCATGGATTCTGGTAATTAGGTTTTCTCTTGTGGTAAAAATCTCAATTGGCTTAATTGCTTTGATGTATAAAATTTCATTCAATAATTGCTTCCTGCTTGATTGGTGGTGCAATGGTGAAAACTTTTTATGTTAATGTGAACTTTGTTACTTTTCAAAGGTTTTATCTAACTCGAAGTTTGATTAATCGCTTAAATGATAAGACATGTAACAGAACATACTATAGTACAAAGTTGATATGTCAGTTAGATTCATGCAGAACCATTATCTGGCAAATTAAAAGTATTTCCAATTAAACGCACAGTCTATCAACGATCTCATCGCGACACAGTTGACAATCTCATTTGTCTTGCTATTTACGAAGCTAAATTTACAATCAACTTAATTCGAAAAGAAATTTGGTTACTTGTCCTTTTTCTGGAAGCAACTGGGTTACTTCTCGTTGTGTAGAGATTAAAGTTGCCAATCCAAACCAATTAGACAACTTTTTGCCAATCCTAACCCCCTTCCCTCTTCCCTCTCTCCTTGTGAGAGCTTTTCCCTCTCTCCCTGTGAGAGCTTTTTACCTTTTTTAGGTTTTTACTTCCTTCATCCCTTGCCGCCGCCACCACCCACTTCCTCCATCACCAACCAAGCCACAATCCATCGCCCTCCTCTCCTCCGATCACCGCCCTTCTCGTTCATTTTCTTCGGTCACAGCCCTCCTCCTCCACCCTCATAATCTCCTTCCATCTCCCTCCTTCAACTCAAGCCATCTCCGTTTTCCCTCGGCTTTCCATCAAGTTTGAGTTTGTTTCAGTGTTGCCCGCTTGCCGGCCAGCCGTCAGCTCCGGTTCTGGGGCCTCTCCCACCATCAATCCATCCATCTGAGGCTCCTGCTCGGTTTTGCCCGGGGCTAAACGCCTCCAGCCCTCTGTCTCCATTCCTCCTGTCCACCGGTTCCCTTGTCCCAGTGGGGGTCGTCTGTGGTTCGCTTGTGGTTCCCGGAGGGGTTGGTCCCTGTGGACCGCCCCTCCGGTTGATTTACCTTTACTGTCTTTTTGGTGATGTTAATTCATGTTTATTTTTGGCTTTGTTTATTGTTCCTATGTCTTGTGTTTTATTCATGTTGGCTTGCTTTATCATGCTTTGGTTTGTTGATTCGGTTCCCAGCCCTCATCTGCGTATGGGTTGTCTGGGACCTTATCTTGTCGATTTTCTTTTACGCTTTTGCTTGGTTCAAGCTTTTGTTCGGTTTTCGAAACCTTGCCTGTTGGTACAGGTGGATAGCCTTGTCTTGATTGGATTTATCCGATCTTGGCATTCATTTGCGTGCATCTTGTGTGTATTCAAATGTCCACGAGATTGTGTTTATGACGCGATCTTGTGGTTATTAGCCGTTGCTTGTCTCGGCAGCTTTCGCCTTGGACGTTCGGCTCTCGTAGCCTATCGTCCGCCCTTCGCCTTCTCCCGTGCCTCTCTGTTCCGTATTGGCTTGGTTTCGTGTTCCTGTTCAGTTGCTTCGTTCTATGTTATTGTATTTCCCTTTCCGTATTGTAACCTGCTTTTTATAATATAGGCTTCGCGCCACCCTTCTATAAAAAAAACCAATTAGACAACGACAAGAAGAAACAACATTATTCTATTGTATTTAATCACTCACGGGCAATGGCTTTATTTTATGTATTTACTTTCATCTTTCACTCTTATTTGCGGACTTTCCAACGTAATATATATAATATAATTTTACCCCTAAAAAAATTAATATTTTAAAGTGTTGTCGACACCATCAGCTGCTTTTTTTTTTGGAGAAAGACACCATTAGCTTCTTTCCTATAATTCTTGAATTAATAGATTCGTTAACATGTGTTTTTCTACGACACGTCTAGAAATTAAAAGCATAGATACCTTGCAAGATAATATCTTGCAATGTCACAAAATAAATAGGGAAAAGTATAATTATAGTACATGTAGTTTCAAGAATTTTACGTCATGATCCTGAACATCGTAAAGTCAAATGGTAATCATGTGGTTGACACATTTTTTTGCGACAGAGGCTCGAGAAAAGTTAAGGGCAAATTATTAACTCCGAACCTAATTGGTAATATGAATTGGCTGAATTTTTTAAGTGGTTGACAATATGAGTCGGCAAGAAATTAACTTTCCAATCCCATTTTTTAAATAATTTTTTAAAAAAACTCCTCCTCTCTCCCCTCTCTTCTTCTTCTTCCTCCATCATCCCTTTCCTCAACACCTTTTCATTAGATGTTTCGAATTAAAATTTAGAACAAAACAATAAAATTAAACTCTATCCCGTTGAAAAACAGAAAAGAAGTTTGAACTTCATCGCTCCCGGAACCGCCAATGGACCAAGAAACCCCTGTCACCGCCGGCACTCCGTCCAACCCAACCGCAGCCAACGACTCTCCCCACCTGCCGCCGTCCCAGCAACAGCCTCGACCACCACCACCTCAACCGCTGTCGCCTCCCTCCGCGCCCCAACCTCCAAAGCCTAGTTCCAACAACCAGCCTCCGTCCCCATCATGGCGGTGCCCAACCCCTCCGGTAGGCTCCACCCCAGGGGTTCCCCAGGACGACGTGGCAGCAGCCGCACTTCTCCCTATTTTCCTCCTCCAAGTCCTCCTCCCCCTGGAGTGACACGAACTGAATCGCCGTCGGTAATCGAAGAAGATAGAGCGATGGTGTTAGGGATTAAATGGTTCACGGAGAGGAGAGGACCGTGCATCCCTTCTCGTCGCTATCGCCGTCGGTGACGGAGAGATTGATAGGAGGAAGATGATGAGAAAACGGGGAGGACCATGTGGGGGGGTCCACGAGCTCCTTGACGGCTGAACCCAGAGAGCCCGAAGGGTCGCAGCGAGCGACGGTAGTACGCTTGGACGAGGATGGATGGCTCTCTGATCTGTATCCTCTCTCCTCCAACGGAAAGGCGATGTGCGAGACGGGGCAGGTGAAAGGCGCTACCATCCTCGTGGGTTTTGCTCTCTTGTTGCCACCGTCGTCGACGATTAAGAGTTGGGCGGTTGTGGGTTTGGGTCGTGGATTATGACTTTGCCATTGATCACCTGGGGTTGGAGTTTTGGGGTCTGGATGGTGGTGACCAGAACTGTTTGGTGGGTTTGGATTTGGGAAGAGGATAAATCCATTTTAGTGGGTTTCGAGAGGGTTAAATGTTAATTAGGGAGATGGGTTATGTATTCATCAAGGTTGGGACGGTGATTAGTGAAGCACGTAAAAAGATTAGTAGGTAGGAATAATTAATTAAAGTGGATTAATATTGGGTTGATTTTTAAAAAAATTTTGGGTTTTAATTTGAAAGGATATTTAATTTCGTTCCAACTTATATTGTCAACCAGTTAAAAAAATTCGACGTGCCACTTTATATTGCCAACTAGGTTTGGAGTTAATAATTTGTCCCTAACCCTTCCCGAGCCTCTGTCGCAAAAAAAACGTCAACTATAGGATCACCATTTGACTTTATGAAGTTCAGGATCATTAAGCAAAATTCCTGAAACTACAAGTACTATAATTGTACTTTTCCCAAATAAATATATTTTATAGTAAAGCATTTAATTGACGTATTGGAGACCAGCCTGGAATTACATGCTCATTCCAAGCCGACGAGCGGACCATCGGAGTGGACCAAAATCTTCTTTTCAGTTTATCGTTGTATAAATTATCTTTCGTGCCTAGATTGGCAATTTGGCCGCGAATTGATTAGCCAAGTTCATTAGATTAGGCATTATTTTGGATGATGTTGTTACTCAACCACCTCAAGAGCTTGAGGATATCTTTTTGTATATCTCTTATGTTATTGATTAATGTAAGTACTATCTTTTTCCTTCAAAAAAAAGAGTGGACCAAAATCCTTCGTTCACTTTCAGTCACCAAATAATTATGTATCCCCACATTCACTAAATCAATCAAGATTAACAAAATATTCCTAATATTATTTAATATTTGTGTAACATGTCTTTGTTGTTTTTAAATGAGTAATTGGGACATAATGTACAAAATTTCTACCACGTAGAAACGGATACCAACTTCTTAAAACACCACAACCAAAACAAAAATCAATGTTCCCTGTTGCCTCCGCACCCCACAAAAGCGCCGGAAGAAATATATTCAGCGTCGAACGAAGGAGAAGAAACCAGATCCAATTTCAACTTCAAACCCATTCGAACTCGAGACCAACAAACACATGAGAATAATAAAGTGAAAATTTTCATTATATGACTGATTGATGGCAACGGGTTAGATACAACATTCCATATTTTTTGTTTACGCAGAAAGTGGACGAGTAGATTTTCGAGTCCCCGTGATTACCGTTAAACACGTTGTGTTATCTCCTTAGTCAAATCGGACGCAAGGTCAATTTCAAGCCAAAAGTAAATGTAATCTAAAAGAAAAAAGAGTAACTTCAAGGTTTGACTCTAACATCATGAGATTAATTTGACCTGGCGTCGGTTCCCTAAACTAGAACTGTCCGGACGGACTAATCTCGAGAAGGAAAAAGGAATTGTCGAATATGATATTTTGTAAAGTTCAACAATTTGTTATATGGATGTTGATAGATTCAATTATATTTCGAATGATATTGTCTTCATCAATTAATATCTCATATCAAAATAATCATGTGGAGATCTAGTTGGACTACATCTTGGTTGTCTCCTTCAAGTACATTGGGAAATTCTTTACTCCATTAACAAAACAACATTTATGCATGAATATTTCACCTAGCGTAAGTTGGGACAAAGTAACTAGTTCTTAATTACAATGAGAACATAATATTAGAATGAGGTGCCTCCAAAAAGTGTGTGAAATGGATTCCTAAAGGCAAGGGAAGATGTCCATTTATCCAAATTAATTATCCATGAATTGTGGGCATACTGAAAACGACAGGTTACGTGCTTTAATCCCTCAACGTCAAAAACTGAGACGAATTTTCAACTTTGCCGTCCTTTGCATTGACTAATTATTCAATCTCTTGCCCTTATCCTATTACATATATACACCTTTTTTCTTATATCAAGTAGCATCCGAACATTCACTTAACCGACTAATTTAGTTTCGAATCAAATAAAGTTTTACAAAGCTCTTAAAAATAAATATTTAACACTGCTACTCTCTCAGTAATTCTAACTCGGTATTTTTTTAATTTAAGATACAAAAATTTTATCACGAGTTATTTAAGTGTTTGTTGGTAGACATATAAAACCTTACACCAACCATTTATATATACACAATTAAACTCCTTAAATTTCCCTTCTCTAACATTCCATAGGTAGAGAGAGAAAACACAAATCCTCCTAATATGGGAAATAGTTCATTATTTGGAGGTAGAAAAACCACCAAGGTGATGAAAATAAATGGGGAGACAATGAAGCTAAGGACACCAATCAAGGCCAAAGAGATAGTCAAGGACTATCCAGGACATGTCTTGTTAGAATCCGAGTCGGTGAAGCACTACGGGACAAAGGCCAAGCCACTGGAAGCTGACCATGAGCTGGTTCCGAGGGGACTCTATTTCCTCGTCGAGCTACCCAAGGCCCCGACCGAGAGGAACCCAAGACGGGTCCGGTCGGGGATCAACATGTCGGCCAAAGACCGGTTGGAGAATCTCATGCTGGCTAGGAGATCGGCGTCCGATCTTTCCAACATAAAGTCAGCCGGAAGAAGTAACAGTGGGGTTGGAGGCAGTCCTATGAGGGTTAAGATGAGGTTGCCTAGGGCTGAGGTGGAGAGGCTGATGAGGGAGAGTAGGGATGGGGAGGAGGCAGCTGCTAGGATTGTGGATTTGTGCATTGGGAAGAGCGGCAGCGGCGATGGCGGTGGTGGAGGAGAGATGAGTGGTGGTATTGGGATGGAGGTGGAGGAGCAAGTGCATTGGAAGCGAGGCAATAAGCAGCCGAGTGGTGGCCAGGTGAGTTCCCTTTGGCAATTGCAATTGATTTGTTCTTGATTTTCTCGACTCCGTAATGTTTTTAGAAATTATCTGCTATTGGAATATTCATCATCATATAGGATTATAAAAAATAACACTAAAATATTTTGAGAAAAGTAAACTTTGGTTCAATTTGGTTTGATAGTTTGACATTCTTAGTGCCAAAAGATATTTAGCATAACAATAAGGCGTTGACAAATTTGGAGAAATTTAGGATTTAAGCTCTAATAAATGTGAACATAGTGTAAAAATTTTCTTTAAAAAAAAGACAATTTTAATAATGTGGTTTAAAATTTCATCGAAATGGTCTATGTAGTATCAATGGGACTTAACGGGCAACTGTTCCCGCTGAACCCAAAACGACGACATTGCCTGCATACATGGCACGGCAATTGGACTAAAATTGTACCGTGTGTTGCTGAGTTTGTCTTGAAAACAAATCAAAATAATAACAAGTTTGTTTCGATTTTTTCAAAATCCCCCGACCCTAAACATAGACTATTTTGATGAGGTTTAATAAGACTTTTTAATCAAATTATAATTATTTCTGATTTAATATGCACGTATTAATATGTTAAAAAGATTTGTCTGTGTCATTTTTTCTAATTATATTTGGATGCGAGTTAATTATGGGGTGGTGAATCTCTATGTCATTAGTGGCACATTGTGAATCTTATTTCATGATAAAGTGAATTAAAATCGGCGCCGGATGTATTGGTGTTGCTCCCTCGCCATTAATGCTAGTTCTTGCGTCATTCATGACGCGCAAAATGACTAGAATTACGCACAAAATTGACTAACTCGGTCAAACCTTGTTTTTTTAATAAATTAAAGGTTTATTTTAGGTTCAAATTTGAATTTTTAGGATTGCCACCTTATGTTTTAAGTTTGATATTAAGTGTTCAATCCAGTATAACAACATGCATTAATTCCCAACTGTTCAATCACGTCTCTGCCCTGCATTAATGTCTCTTGTATGGATCGTAAAATTTTCTTTAAATTATGGAGATTAGAATAGGTCAAACCCGATGAGTTAGGATGTTGTCCAATCAGAAGATGTAAATGCATTTGTGAAAACTGTCTTGTATTCCAATTGTTTTAAATAATTAATATCATGATGGCTCAGTACTCAAGTTTTTGTGGGACAAAGTCTACATTATTTATATTTACGCTGGAAAATTCGCAAAATTAAGTACATCAAGTTTGCAAGGATGGGATGTAATCCAATCCGGCAAGAATATACTTAGTCTACATTCTCTTCTAAGCTAATTTGTCACCCGATTAAGAGTCTTGGGAATATGAGAGCATAAAAAAGTTAGCGCATGTCAAATTTTTATTACACGGAGTTCAACCTCCCAATTAATAACCAAGTCAGAGTACATACAAAATATATAAGCTAGTCGGCAATTAATTTCAGATTGCTTTTGATGAATTGGATACTTAGTGGTATAACTACCTAATACATAGATCAATTGGTAAGATGTTGCTTGAAAAATCACGTGAGGTGCATTAAATATTGCCGGTTCTTGGCACTCTAGTCTAGAATTAAGCAGTGTTAGTTGTAACCTACGAAGATGATGGCTCTGTAGAAAATTCAACCAAGTCAACGGTGATGGCGCTGTCAATTTTGACGCCTAGTTGATCAGATCTAATCCATTTTTCCGATTTAGTAAACTTTCCTCGACACGTGAAGGTTTTACTTTTGCATGCCCATGAAGCTCTATAAATATTATTTTAGGCAGTATCCTAGCACCTCGTTTATTTTTATTTAATTGGACTTTTCAATTTATGAATTTATTTTTTATACTATCAGGAAATAACTAATAATCCAAGTTTGTCATTTTTTAAATATTTTATTGACTCGAATATAAATTAATCAGTTTAATAAATATCTGAAAAATATGTGGTATAACTTATAACTAACTTTTCTTTTCTTTTTTATATTGGCGCAGAAGAAAGTGAGTTTCAAGCCGGTCAACGAGTCAGAGGTGCAACAAATAGCTGTGGCTTCTTATTAAGCACAGTTTCTTCCAATAAAAGCCAACCTTTGTGGCCAAGTGACTTGGAAACTGGTCAATTTTGCAACTTTAATGTCTCAATTTGTAGTTTTTTAGGGTGGGAAGAGATAAAACCAAGAGAATCAGAATGGAAAAAATTAAACCCGAGTGGTTATTTCTGCAGCTTTGTACATATAACAAGTGGGATTGGTAGTTTTCGCCATTTGAGAGGAAATGTATCAATTTCTTCCAATGAGATAAATTACCATCATAATATCACCACTATGGTGTGTTTTTGGGTTGACCCCTCGTTTTTTTCTTCATTATATTCGCAATTATATATTCTTGCGTGATATTAATATATACCAACCAATTTTAAAAAGAAAATTTCTGTATGGCTTATAATCTAGGCGAATACGTACTTCTTCATCAATATAATTCTATTAAATTTTTTGATTCTTTGAATTCTATTAAAATGAGTTCTATTAAAAATGTATTGAGTTGAAACATTCTGAATAAAAAAAATCATTGAGAGAATCGTTCTCTAAATAGGATTCGATACTGTTCGATTTTTAATAACCGAAATTTACCTCTTAATATCGTGTTTGTTTAGGTACGAAATATCACGGGTTCAAATCTTTTCACCCCACCTATTATTTCGCAGCCGTTTCTAAATAGGTACTCGAACAAAGTTTTCACCAAAAAAATTAATAAATTCAGACGTATATCTGAAAAATGGGATCAATTCAAGACCTCCACGGCTGATTCTCCCAGTTGAATGAATGAATATTTTCCAAGGAAACACAAGAAGAAATTATAGAAAGCAATGTTTCAACACTTGATCAGTCTGGGACAAATCGAAGGCCATGCAATTCTCCAACTAATTGACCAGTCTGGCAAATATCTATCTCTCTCATGGTTGATGACTAATCAAAAACTTGGAAAAAAACAAAAGTATGGCCTTGACACCAACTTTGTTATTCCAAGTTAAAAATGGGCATTCTAGTTCAATTATTGCAAGGTGGACTTATGGCCATGCATGATCACAGGCTTTGCTGTTGCTTATAGGTGAGTTTTGGATGAAACAATATGCACGAAATCAACCTGCTCTAATACCATGTTAAAATTTTCATATCCAACTCAAAATTTTAAGGCAATAGTATTCCCCTTTTTCACACTGGATAAAAAGAAGAAGAATCACCCTCCACCAAGTTCATGCTTCTATAGAGTTGTGTGTTCTTAGGAAGCCACCTCAATCAGTCTGTTGGATAGCATGACATTATAATGTATGTAAAAGGATGGTATGCACTAAGAACTGCAACTGCAGCATGAAAACGACCTCCAGACGGAAGTAATTGCAGATGGATCGGGTTATTCGAAGCACTTAGATTGCGGTTTCTGTCAACAGACTCAGCGCAGGCGCGGACCAAGAACATAGTAGCATAGTGAACGCATTTGGGAGCTTGTTGGTGTCCCCTAAAGAGAATGACAACGAAGTCAAGCCCGTTTCGTGCGCCTTCCGACCTCAAGAGCCAACTCCGTATCGATCTTGAGGGAGATGTCAAGTGCTTTCACAGAATGAGTCAGTGCACCACTGCAAGCATCAATGTAGAATTTCAGTCAGATCCATGAACAAAATTGTGCCTTCCTCACTAATTGCCAACCGCGACCGGTTTAATCGAGGGATGAAGCTGCATCTAATGAGCTTCTTGAATTACCTAGAAATGTAAGTCACTCCTGTCTGCCCGATTTTGTGCACGGTGTCCAGAGTAACATTGCCTGATGCCTGATACAATGAAGCCAACAGGTTAGGAAACAAGCAAATAAAACTAGTTCAAGACAAAGAAGATTTGATGCTCCCGATATCGTGCAGGAAATTGCAGAAGTATTGGAGCTTCGGAAGAGCGAGGAAGAAAGGAGGTGGATTGAGTCAACAAACAAGACATCTCTAGTTGGATCCGATTATTCGATTAAAAGCTACCATAAGATATTTACTGATTCTTGCAAATCATTGCAGACGTAAACTCAGATGCCCTGGAGCTGAATATTTGCTTGACAAGCCAAAATTGATCCTAACAATTAGATTGGAAACACAAGAACGAAGGTAGTACCTCAGTTTCAAATCTACCATTGATCAAATTGACTGCATCTTCGAGCATCGACACATCAACGTTGCCATCGGGCAGAGGAACAACCATATTGTCCAACATGATTCTGGTCACGGAGGACTTATTCTGAGAACTATAACGCAACACCTCGTTCACTTCTTCAAGCGTTCTTGTCTCAACCTTTGGGAAGACAAATTTGTTGCAGTTATAACAGCTATTGACTAAAAAGACACCGGCATATTCAAGGAATGAATCTCTGACAATGGCTCGCATGGTAAACTACATAAATTTGGTTCCAGTAATGTATGGATTTTGGTTGGAAAGCAAATGAAGAAACTCAGTCTCTGCTTTCCGATCCATTTCCGAGTCGTTTAGTTGCAGAACCTTCATAGCATGCTAATGAATCGGAAAGCAAGCAACTACCTCAACCTCCATTTCCAAGTTCTGCTGCTCAAGGTACCGATCAACACATTTGATCGCATTGATGATACCACCAGCTGCTGATATATGATTGTCTTTTATCATGACCATATCGAATAAACCCAGTCTGTGATTTTTTCCCCCACCAATGAGTACCTTCAAGAAATGAATTCAATTAGCCAGGAAGAAAATGAGATGATGGAAGCAAAAATACAAGCAAGGAACTTGATTCGTACTGCCCATTTATCAACCAAACGTAAACCCGGAGCAGTTTTCCGAGTCTCTAGAATACATGCAGGATTCGCAGCTTCAGCCATTGCCTGCAAGAAGAAAAATATGAGAAAACACAGCAGCAAATGGGTCAAACTGATATTGAAGGTCATCAAGAAAATAATTAGCTGGCTATAAATGGGTCCAACACAATGAGATGCACATACCTTAGTGAGGGTCGCTATTCCACTCATTCGCTGCATAAAATTTAGCACTACGCGTTCGGCTACCACAATACTGTGCGCCCGTCCTGTGGAAAAGCAAGAATTGAAACATAGTTGTACAATAGAAAGAACTCTTTAGATGGTTCATTTTCGAGCTATTCATTTCCCCCAACAGTTGGTTACCAGAAACTTTTCCAAATTGCAGTCCCTTGTGTACATAGTCTCCATCTCTTCGAGACCACTCCACCTACCATAAGTTGTTCATTAAGAAGAAGCAAGCATTAAAACCGCCTCGAACAAAATAGGGCATGCTATTACCTTCAGAGATGGATCAACCTCAAGGAAAATCATTTCCGCAAGGGCTATCCCTGCAACAATACCATTCTCCTTTGCCAGGAAATGGGCTTCCACTTCCGAATCAGATGGGATGGTCGCCATACAAGTGACGTCCCCTGCGAATACAAAAATGATATTATCGGAACAGCAAGCACTAGAAATGAGCAGAAGGAGGTTACAAATGACAATTATCCAACCTATATCGCCGGCATCCTCGGAAAGAGCTAGCTTTATGACGCCTCTCAAATCATAAGTAGGATGAGAAGGAGGCTTTATTGTCATAGATTCATATGTCAACACAGGGGATTTTGTTCCGACGGCAGCCATTGTAACTAACTTCCTGCATGATCCAACCAACCAGTCAAACAATCATTCATTTTTACAAGATTCCAACCACAAGCAACATAATCATCTATCCTTCAATGAAGAATTCAGTTTGAATACAAAGTCAACGCTGTCTCTTGTCCTTGTTTCCCGGAACAACGAATAATTCGCCGGATTGTCACTTACCTTGAATTCAAAACGAAACTAGGGATCGGAAACTGAGAGAGTTTGATCCCAAACATTCCAGCAACGTCCCCAAAGCTCTATAAAACCTGCTCCCCTACAACACAAGATCACATTCCACAAGGTCACTCTGTCAGCATAAATGCAAAGAGTGAAGCTTTAAGTTCCGTACAATCCTAATCAAAGTTCGAGCCGAATGACAAAAACAAGATGCATACCATCAAATAACCCCACTTATCCTATGCAAAACAGACAAAAGACACATTCTTTCAAGAGCAAACAGGAAGCCAAAAAACTACAATTCTAATTCACCAAACATCCAACAAAATTGGTCAAGAAAAATAAAGGAACCCAATGACTCCTATATTCAAGTAGGGACCAGGTTCATATCCAAAAGAAATTGTATTAATGATGTACGGAGATAGGAATACACCTCAAAGAACCGAACGGTAACTTGAGATCTAGGAAGCTCTATAGGAACGAAGAAAGAGCTTAGAAAAAACCCAAGGTTAGAGATGATAGTCCTAGTCAATTTGATTCAAGCATAATCGTACCTTTTCCGTTTCTCTACTGTTTATACTAAGCTAGTTCGGAATGGTCTAAAATGCCCCCGGGGCTCACAATAAAAACGAAATAGACAGACGGATAACGCCCCAAAATAAGAAAATGGATCATTGGCTGGTGGGCTTCAACAAACACAACTTTAGGTTAGGTTCCTCCCTCCATCTTCAACCACCATTGATCCCTGTCTTCCCTTGCAAGATCAAAATTCCCAAGTTTCCCTCCATGAGCCCAAGACCAAGCTCCTTCGATCCCAACCCCAATTTAACCATACAACAATTAACTACAAAAGACCCTTTTGAATTCTAACCAACAATTGTATCCCTTCCATTGATTTGGACATTGAAAGTTGATAAAGATTGAAACTTTATAGGTCCAAGAAACTACAAAGCACAGTGGCAAGCTTATAAACTTTACCCCGATTCGAACTTAGATTACTCGCACTTACAAAAACTGAAAACAGAGGAACATACCAGAAGAAGGATAACGAACAGTTTAGACACCGAACACGAAAACAGAGGAACAATGTGACTATGTAAAGGCAGAGACGGATACCTCAACTGTTGTTTTCGTTTTTTTCTTCTTCTAGTCTTTCCGTCACCCGAGCCGGCGGATGACAATGGTATTGATAAAGCTACCGGTCGTCTCCCTGGATGACAAGACTAGCGATGTGCAAATGGAGATGCGAAATACGAATTATGAAAGAAGTTAATTTCAACAGAAAAAAGAGCTCGAAATTTCGAAATATTTATATTTTCTGGTACCTAAATACAGTAAAACATATTTCAAAGTGATATTATTGGAACTGGAGAAAAATATCACTTTAGAGATGTTATTAAATAAGAAAATTTTATATTTTTTTCTTCAAAAATATTAAAATTGAGTCTTTGAGCAATAAATCAAGAAATTATTTTGTCTATATTCAAGTCACCAAAAATCGCGGCTTGTATTGTAGCGTTATTCAAATGCTACATTTGATTGTGATATTTTTTACAATAAGACGACAATCACAAATACTATTTAAAAAATTGAAAAGATGAATGATTATGTAAAATTTATCAAACAAGTAAGTCAACCACAATTTTCGCAAGATACTACAAATTAATATTTTAAAATATTTTTTGAATTCATAAAATATATGTATTTATTCAAAATAATCACAAGACATCACTTTAAAATAGTTTAACTGTACTATTATCTCAACCTTTGCCATGAATGAGAGAGCCCAAGATTAATTACTATAAAAAAGCTTGGGAAACGTCCACTTTAGTACCCTGTGGTATCGCCCAAAATCACTTTAGTATCCTGTGGTAAAAAATCGATCAATCGAGTCATACTTATTCCAATTAACATCAAAAAGGTCCTCGGGCAGCTGCCCGGACCTGCCCGAACCCTGCCCGAACTATGTGGCCAGCCACGTCACCAAATTTTGATGACATCCATCTCCTTCCCTCCTCCTCCTCCTCCTCCTCCTCCTCCGCGTCCTCCTCCTCCCCGCGTCCTCCTCCTCCTCCCCGCCTCCTCCTCCTCCTCCTCTCCAAGTGGCGCCACGTCATCAAAATTTGGTGACGTGGCTGGCCACGTAGTTCGGGCAGGGTTCGGGTAGGTTCGGGCAGGTCCGGGCAGCTGTCCGAGGACCTTTTTGATGTTAATTAGAATAAGTATGACTCGATTGATCGATTTTTTACCATAGGGTACTAAAGTGATTTTGGGCGATACTACAAGGTACTAAAGTAGACTTTTCCCAAAAATCTTTATACAAGTTGGGCTTGGAAAATTGTGGGTTTGCATTCTAATTGGGTTTAGCATATGGGCCAACTAAATTGTTCCAGAAACATTGATCCTTAACAACTATTGGACGCCCAAGATGGATCCATGGGCCTACTTGTTTGGGCCTCTTCGATTTGTTAGGACTTCGTGATACGAGATAGATCTTAAATAATTTGGTGTCACTCAATTGTCTTTTTTTTTTTGTAAAAGTAAAAATTTTAAACTATTTCATTTGCCAAGATTTAAACCCTGGACCTTTCTAAAATTGACAACACCTTCTACCATTAGGCTGCATGACTTTCGACGTGTCACTCAATTGTCAATCTATTACTTGGTTAGAAAATTGAAAATCATAAGATAGTGGTGTAATAAAGTACGAAAATTTAATATTTATTTGATAACCACAATGTAAAGGAATTGATTCTTCCATTTTGGCACCATCACAAACAATTGACCATGAAATTTCCTATTCACTAGTCATCTAATCTTTCTCCCCTAAAGGGTTTTTGCCCAAAATGGTGCTACAGTATAACTTTATCCTCAAAATGGTGTTACTATTTAAAAAAAATTCCGGATATGGTGTTTCTCTCTCCTCAGATCAAAATTTTTTTTCGACTTGGGACCAAAATGAAATTTTGTACTGTAGCATTTTTGAAAATTTATGTTAGAAATCTAAAAAACTCAAAAAATGGGTCTTAGATTCTTTTATTTTTGCAAATTTTCGTACTGTAGTACCATTATTTTTGTTAAAATAATGAAAAATCTAAAAAAACTCAAAAAATTGGTCTTATATTCTTCTTCTATTTTTCAAAATTTTCGTACTATAGCACCATTATTTTTGTTAAAATAATGAACAATCTAAAAAAACTTCAAAAATGAGTTTTACATTCTTCTTCTATTTTTGAAAAAATTTGTAATGTAGCACCATTAATTTTGTTAAAATAATAAAAAAACTCAAAAACTCAAAAAATAGGTCTTAAATTTAAGACCAATTTTCAAGTTTTTTAAAATTTTTATTATCTTAACAAAAATAATGTTACTGCAATGTACTTACATTATCTTTGTAATTTTTTTCCATTTTCGTTGCAACAGTCGTTTTTTACTATTGCTACAGTACCGTTTACTATTGCCACGGTACGCATTTCTATTGCTACAGTACAATAATGGTCCCGGGTCGAAATTTTTTTTCGATTTTGGTCCCAGGTCGAAAAATTCTTTCGACTACGGAAGTCAAAAAAAAATTTTGGTTTGGTCCCATGTCGAAAAAAAATTTCGACCTACGCTCCCTAGGTCGAAAAAATTTTCGACCTAAGAAAGGAACACCATTTTGAGAATTTTTTAAACAGTAATACCATATTGATAAATAAATTTGTATAGTAACACCATATTGGGCAAAAAAAAACCCCTAAATCAAGCCTTAAAAAGTGCGGCGTGTCAATTTTTATAATTTTTTTTGTGAGAGCGTCAAATTTTAATTGGCCTTATCTTATGGAGATGGAAAGAAGAAACGGCACCTCAACAGATATATATTTTGTTATCGTTTTCACGGCAATTAAATATTTTAGACTGATAAAGACTGACTAAAACAAGATGACTAAAACATGATAATCAAACAGTGGAAATCAAAATACATTAGTTGTCCTCCTTGACAATGGACAGTGATGTTTAACGGCCGGATACCATTATGGTTAATTCAATGTGAGGCTATGTTTATTGGATTTGTTCACTCAATAAATAATTAATTTTTCTCATCAAATTACTATTCAATCCAACCCAATTTTTTACCATATTTATTAGTGATCTCATCTATAATTAACTTATATTTACATCTAAATTGTAACAAAAATATTTACATATTTTTAATTTTTATTAAAAGATAATTTAAATTTTTTATAACCACATAAATAACATCTACCTATATATATTTCAAAAAATAATATTGTGTCATGTATCATTATGATTGTATTAAAATAAACAAAAAAATTGGGTGATTGACGCTCGGCTGGCCCAAACTTGCCCCTTTTTCTTTATTTATTTTTATTTGTTGTTTGTCTTTTATCGGTGAGCGATTGGCCATGCTCACCGATAAAAGTGGTCTGAACAATAATAATTTTACCTCAAAAATATCTGAAAATTTGTCAGGTCGACTTTTTCAATGTTGAGCTAATTATAACCTCATATGATGATGAAGTTATTCATGTTTAGTTTTAGCAAGTCTAACTAAGTTAGAATAATATTGTGTCTGATGGTATATTTAAAATTATCTTGTCAATTTGTCACCGAAAAGACATGTAACCTAACGGTACAAGACGTTGTCAAATTTAAGAAGGTACACAGTTCAAAGTCTAATTAATTTTAAACTCATCAACCAAACCAATCTTTGATCAATGGTTGGCATTTTTTGGATTTTATTGGGGGCAGATTTCATCAAAAGTCAAAACTACTGGAAAATACTGGCAAGACTAATACGTTCTGTCCAAGTCCAATCAACCTCCAAAATCTAACAAGGTGCTTTATAATTGAGCAAGAGACCCGTGTAAGAACAAACCATGGCTATGGGCCAAAAGGAGCCGTTATTTTCTCATTATTACAAATAATTCCTTTTTAAATTTTTTTTTATATCCAGAAACTAACAACTATTTACATCAAATTGAATTGGCCAACAAATCAATTTTTATTTTTGAATTATTAGTTGTACTGGAAAACTTATCATATAATTAGAACTATTCACCCATAAAATTATAATTAGTCATAGTCATGTAATTGGTCTCATTGTATTAAAATGTGTGTTAGACATAAAGATTCAAACATACCATCAAAAAGCGAGTTGAATGCGTCCGAATTTGATTGGGTACTAACAACGCGGGTTCTGCAGCACCATCTTACGGGTTTGATGCGCACGTCACAATTTTTTATTAAAAAATTAAAACTTCGACAGACCATAATTTTTTACTCGTTTAGAGTTTTTACTATTATAATATATTTTCGGAAAGAAAATTTAACGATCTACACGAACTACGGTTTTATTTTTTAAAAATCGATGTGCCGTCATTTTTGCCTTTGGGATGATGGGATTTTTTTCTTATGTGGAGTGGAATTTTCCGACAAATCCCAGAATGGGGTTGTCAGAAATTTTTTTTCCTGTCTGGGGTTGTGCTAAAAACCGCACAAAATTGTGCGTTTTTATTTGCAAGAAACCGCACGATTTTGTGCGGTTTTGTGCAACACAGCAATTGATTTATTCTACTTGTAATTCATCGACTCTTGACTTTTAAATAATTTTTTGACATTCTTAGACACCAATTTGGGAGAAGTAATAAACATCAAAGTTGTAGATATATGTCTGAACTTCACACAGCAACTTGAATCACCTCAAACGGACTGCGGAGTAAGAAGTTACGGTCCTCCAATCAAAATTGAAAGTGATTTCGGTTGGGGAGCCACAACTTCTTACTTCGGAGTCTGATTGAAGTGATTCAATTTGCTATGTGATTTTTTTTTTGAGATATATATCTACAACTTTTTATTTTGTAACTTCTCCAAATAAGAAGTGTAAAGGTGTCAAATTTTTATTTGAAGTCAAGAGTCGACCGAGTAATAGTCGGGTAATTTTGGTTGGGGAGCCACAACTTATTACTCCGGAGTCTAATTGAAGTGATTCAAGTTGTTATATAAAGTTAAGACGTAAATTTACAATTTTGAAGTTTATAACTTCTCCAAATTCAAAGTATAAATATGACAAAAATTTATTTGAAGTCAAAGAGTTGACTGAATTGTATCGACTAATTTTGGTTGGGGGACCGTAACTTTTTACTCCGCAGTCCGTTTGAGGTGATTCAAGTTGCTATGTGAAGTTGAGACATATATCTACAACTTTGATGTTTATTACTTCTCCTAATTTGGAGTCTAAGAATGTCAAAAAATTATTTAAATGTCAAGAGTCGATGAGTTACAAGTGGAATAAATCAAATAATGTATCAAGTTGCTGTGTTGCACAAAACTGCACAAAATCGTGCGGTTTCTTGCAAATGAAAACGCACAATTTTGTGCGGTTTCTAGCACAACCTCAGACAGGGAAAAAAATTTCGGACAACCCTATTCTGGGATTTGTCGGAAAATTCCACTCCACATAAGAAAAAAACCCGGGATGATGTGCTGTTAAAAATTTTGTACCGTTGGGATGATGTGAAGTTGAAATATTTTGCTCTTAGAAATGATGTGTCGTTGAATGAGCCAATTGTCAGATTCGTACTGATGAACCCCCGGTAACACTGAATCCAACCCGAAATATGTCACTCGTTGTTCTTACAATCTCTATGTTCAGATGGATATTAATCCATTTAAAATCTTCCATTGTTATCATCTGAAAATACGATGTATCTTTATTCCAACGACCAAATACACTGTATCCTAACCATTTACGCTAACTTGTGATGTGATAGAAAACTGTCGCTCCTTTTTTGAGCAAGAAAAACTGTCACTATATGCACGTCCATATTCCAGCTACCTACCCGCACAGGAAAGTTATTTTGTTATTCATATATACATATAATTCCGTTCGTTTCCACCAAAAACATATAATTCCGTTCGAAGAAGATAAAATATAATTTAAAAGAGAAAATCTCTCAAAGAAAGAACTATACAATAAATAAAAGAAAATTTCAAATTTTGGATAGCTATGACTAGGCCCGACAACAGTTTCAAAATCTTCGATTACGGTAATTCGGAATTTGAAGTGGAGTTTTTGCGACGGTTTACGGAACTATCAGTTTATGATTGAACCGATGATTCAATTATTTTTTTGAAAACATAAAAAAATTATACCGTCTAGTTTTAAATGAATCAAAATCTAACTACGATTTCATGATTTGATAATTCCCTAAAAATCAGAAGTGTAAAATTGTTAGAAGGTTGTAATACGGTTCAGAGAATCTTGACACGGTGGTTATCGGAACCGCCAGCTTACGAACTGTTGATCGGGCGGTTCGAACTGAACCAGACCTATGTACGTATGACGATAACCCATTGATGAACGAAGTTTTTTAGAGATAAAACTTAAAAGAGAAGAGGTGCAAGTGTAAAATAAAAAAGGTTCATAGAGAATATAATATACGTTGTATGTGCTAGATTATGAAACTTCAGTATGTCATGGTCCACAACATTAATTTCATCTTTTTTCCTTTTTCATGTCTCTTTCCACTATGCACCCACCAAATTCTCTTTTTTTCTCTTTCGAGTTGGTACCCATCACATTCAGTGCATGTTAATTTATTTTTTTTAAAGGTAAATTTTATAGACAATACGGTAATATTTTTTTTAAAAAATAAAAATTTAAATCTGGACCTCCTAGATTTTCAAAATGACTTGTGCCGTTGGACTATTGACAAAAGAAATGTTAATTGCTATAATGATATATATATTTAAAAAATCATTTTGATGGCTTCACTATATAATTATCAAGTTAAGTACCGATAAATACTTAGATCAGACATTGTTTTAACTTAACTAATATATCTTGAATTCGAGTCATTGTAAATGCATCAATCTTGAATATTTTAGAAAGAGTTTTACCACTTTTGACAATTCAGATGTTTAATTTGACCCGAATATGGATTAGTTGGTGCAACAGTGTCTAATACCAGGTGATATAGATAAAAAAATTATACCAGATTGTTACACAAATTTATTTATAAGTTTCAAATTAGTTATTTTGTAAACATCAACAAGTGGTTAAAATTTTAAAATTGACGTGGTTAGGGTAGCTAGTTTCGTGCCAAAGCTAAGGGCAACCATCACTGAACCTGTGGTATTTTGGGCGCCACATCGCCCACACATGTGGAAACAATTTAGCGTAGGAAATTCCCATGGACGAAATTGTACGGTACAATTTGTACCTACTCTCTCCCAATAATATTTCTTTTTGAGTATTTGTAGTCTTAATTGCTAGATGGATACTTGTGAAAAATAAAGGGAAAAATAATACTTTAAAGTCTTTAAGATTTGGCACAATGTATTGCTACATCCAATTTTTTGTAAATTGGTCTTTGAATTTGAAAAATTGAACGGATAAATTCGGGGACAATTTTTATTTCAGATGCTGTAGTTAAGTTGCCACTTGAAAATAAAAAATACCTCACACATCAAGCAAAAGACAGGAAAAGAGACTCAGAACTCATAAAGAAGATATTTTCATGCGAAGAAATAATATAATAAAAATTATCAATATAGTAATTCATGGAACCAACAAAAAAAAGGAATACTGATTAGAGAAATTTATTAGTAAAAACAGGAATATGTGTAATTAATTGCATTTGAGATGACAATTAATTCCGGAAAAAAAACCAATTCGATTTCTTAAAACACTAGCACTAATTTATAAAGGACATGTTTTTGTAAGTAGAAAAATTTTATTAAATTGTTTACAATTTACAAACATGGTTGGTGTAAAATTCCATCGTATTACTTATCTTACTAATATATTATGTCAAACTTTAATCCGTAAACACTTTTGGTTTTTTTTTTCCAAATTAAAGAATACGTTCTCACAATCGATGGCGTATATTCGTGTACATTCCTGCAACTCCCCATAACAACAACAAAAATATAAGCCGCATAAATTGTAAATTGGTTATCCTATTAATTTAATATGCATTTTCTTGTGAACCTGCGAATTTTGTTCAGGAAAATGATAGATGTGTTGCACTATTTGAAGGTAAACTTTTCTTGTAATTATATACCGCTTTGATCGTGTCCTAATTCTATCCTGTAAATATTTTTTTTATGATGAAAATTTACTTAACAAACAAAATAATTTAAAGGAAAATTGGGAGCTGTGTTAGATATATCTAATATCTATAACCCAACATCATCATCATGCTGAATTTTTAAGGATTCATAGAAATACCTAGATCCATCGCAAATGATCGTCAACTGTTGTGAAATCTCTACGACGATCAGAATAACAGAACCTGTACAAATACAGCACTTTGTGGTTTTCTTCAAGTAAATCTCCTTAGACTCTCAAGGGCAACCATCGCTCTTCCTGATAGGAAGAAGAGAACATAATCAATTTAGTGTCTTAGAGACCATAACCTAGGGCTCTTTATATATTGGTCAAGTAGGGTTCCCTTAATCTCCTTAATTGGGCCAATAACTGGTATCTGCTCATTGAGTCCATCTTCTATTAGAAGTCAAGTAGTCTTGGACTTTCTAAACTATGGTTCACCCTATAATAGTACAATTAGTCAAATAGCCAATATAACTGACCATAATATAATTATCTCCCACATGGGCTACATATTATTCCAGAAACAGTTATATCACAAATTCCTTAGGTGTGCATCTGTATGTTGTTTATCTTTAGACTACTTCTGAAATAATCTGATCCATCTCATGTACAGATATAGAACCATCGCAATATTTCGTCACATTAGAATCGTGGCTAATCCTCGATGATTACAATACCAATTCACTCAATGACATAGATTAAATATGGATGAGCAGTATGAAAATTACATGAAATGTGATCTCTAGCACGTCTGTTTCTAACTGGTCCTACTTTAGTGAGATCATTCAGAACTTTAATGCAACACAAACATTGCACGAACCGAACATACTTCGTGTTCAAATATAGAATTAAGAAGCATCCTTATTCTTTAGTTAAAACAAATAGTTCATAGATCATAGAACATCCAAATGACTCCCACTAAACTAAGGCATCATCTAAAATAACACACACTAACGGTGTGTTCTTGAAAGACCTTAGATATTAAGTCCTTAGTTAGTGAGTCTGGTAGCATAAAATGTGTTCTTATATGTTCTATGAAAATTTATATGTTTAGTTGGTTTCCAAGAAGTAGCTTCTCTAGCCAACAAAATAAACTTATCCTTATGCAGAGTATCTGTCATACTCACACAATGCAAAATCAGAGTCAGAATACTTTATGATCTCTAATTTTTTTGATCTCCGATTAGTGAGCTTATAAACTTGTATTCTTGTTATACAACGCATCACACGTTTAACTGTATACTATTACTGTATGCCAGAATTAATAAAAAAAAAGCACAAAACTTTCACTACAACACTACATGGGAACATGCACATACCTGAGCCTACATTGGATACCCTACTGCCAATGCATAAGGGATATTTTGCATCTCATTTCTCTAGATTAATTTTTGGGACATTGTTTGAAACTAAACTTATCTCCTTTAGCAACGGGCATATCTCCTTTATGACTATCTTTCTTGGTGAATCTAAATCTACTCAAAACCTTATCGATATAGCTCTTTTGTGATAACCTAAGGATACCTTGGGAGATCCCTCAGTATCTGTATACCCAATACGAAAGAAGTTTCACCAAGATCTTTCATCTCAAATTTCTTTGATAGAAATTTCTTAGTTTCATGTAGAAGATCTATATTGCTATTTGCGAGTAGAATGTCATCAACATATAATATCAAGAAGATACATTTACTCCCACTGAACTTATGGTACACACAATCATCAACAATATTTGTCTCAAAACTATATGAGCTAATGACCTGATAAAATTTGTGATACCATTGACGAGAAGCCTGTTTGAGACCATCAATGGTTTCAGACCATAGACTTTGGATCTCCTAAAACAAAATTTTCTGGTTGAATCACATAAATCGTCTCATCAATATTTCCATTGAGAAACACAGTCTTCACATCCATCTGGTGCCATAAATTATACTAAAAGAGTCTTTCGAAGATACTAGAGAGAAAGTCTCTTTATAATCTATGCATTTCTTTTGAATAAAGCCTTGTACAATTAGACGAGTTTTATATCTCTCGATATTGCCATTAGAATCCCTCTTGGTTTTAAATATCCATTTATAACCAATAGAAATCTTACTTTCAGGCAACTCAACGAGATCCCAAACGTCATTGTCTTTCATAGACTTATCTCATCATTCATAACATCAATCCATTTTAAAGAGTCAGAACTTTGCATAGCTTCAGAAAAGTCTTCAGGGTCATCTTCTGTCAAGCCAATGCCATCCTCATATTCTTGAAGAAAGATGATATAATCATCAAAAATTGCACTTCTCCTTTCTCTAATGGATCTCCTTAATAATATCATAAAAAATTATACTTCTCCTTTCTCTAATGGATCTCCTTAATGACACTTCTTGAGTTTGTTGAGTTTGCTCAATAGGTGGTGCTTAAGGAAATCTCATTGTTGTCTTGATCTAAAACTGTGTCATGAACAACAGTAGGTATTATTACCTGTTTATTTTCAACAACAGTTTCTTCTTCAAAGACAATACTCCTTATGTTTCCTTCCCCAAAAAAAAAACATCATCAAGAAATCTTGTATTTTCTGTCTCAAAGAAGGATCTTGATGTGGGATTGCAAAATTTATAACCCCTAGAGTATTCAGTGTAACCAACAAAGTAACAGCTAATCGTTCTTGAGTCCAGTTTTCTTTCATGTGGCCTATGAGGCCTTGCCTCAATTGGACAACCCCAAATGTGCAAATGCCCAATACTAGGATTTTTACCTGTCCATATTTCATAAGGAGTTTTGGTAACTGCTTTGCTAGATACCTTGTTAAGGATGTATACTGCAGTCTTTAAAGCTTCTCCCCATTAGTGACTCTGGTAAGGTTGAATGAGTGATCATACTCCTCACCATATCCTTAAGAATTTGGTTTCGATGTTCAGCAACACCGTTCATATTGGATTTCTCTGCCATGGTGTATTGCGGAATAATTCTACACTCATTGAGAAAAAGCGTGAGGGGTCTTGGACGTTGTCCTGATCTATCATACCTACCGTAGTATTCATCACCATGGTCAGATTTGATAGCCTTTATTTTCTTTCCAAGTTGAAGTTCAACTTCGGCTTTGAAAGACTTAAAAATATCCAAGGATTGAGACTTCTCATGTATCAAATATAGGTAACCGAATCTGGAGTAATCGTCTATGAACGTAATGAAATATTGTTGTCCATTCCAATAAGCAGTAGGGAATGGACCACATTTATCAGCATGTATAAGTTCTAAGACATCTGTAGCTCTTTTGGCACCTAAGTTCCTAGAGTTTGTTATTTTCTCCTTTATGCACTCAAGACAAACTTCATAATATGTCAAATCAAGAATTCTAGAATTCCGTCCGACACAAGCCTTTGAATTCTCTGTTTAGAGATATGACCTAATCGCTTGTGCCATAAATCAACAGAATTCTCACATAATTTTTGCTTTGTACCACGTGAACTTGTTCGCAGTATTTTATTAGGGAGCTAACGATATCAAGCTTGTATAGATTATCAATTACAGAGCCGGAACCAAGAAAATTTGAATTTTAGTAGAGACTAACTTTATTGTTTCCAAATGAACAAGAAAAATTTGACTTGTCCAAACTCAAAATAGAAATTAAATTCTGTCTAAAAGACGATACAACGAATGTCTCAAACAAATTCAAATAAAATCTAGTCTTTAATCGTAATCTAAAAGTCCCTATTGACTCCATGCAACTTTGTTCCCATCGCCCACATAGATGTATTTTTTTAGATTCACTTGGTGGTCGGCTCGACAGGCAATCCTGCATGGACATACTTATATGAGTAGTAGCACCAGAATCTACCCACCAAGTATTCTTAGGGACAACGACCAAATTAACTTCAGAACAAATTAAAGTTAGAAGCATACCATTCTTTACACGCCAAACGGCGTACTTGAGACACTCCTTCTTCACGTGTCCCTACTTTTTGCAGAAGAAATTGCTTCTTTTGTTTCTTCTGCTGAGAAGATTTTTCTGCAACATCCTTAGCTCTTTTCTTTCCCTTTGACTGAGAGTTTGACACCAAGTGAGCACTTTCAATCCTATCTCGCAACTGTCTATCTTCTTCTTGCACATAGTGAGATATGAGCTCATTTAGAGTCCATTTAACCTTCTGAGTATTATAACTCACCTAAAATTGCCCAAAGTGTGCAGTAAGAGATATCAAAACCAAGTACATGAGTAAGTCTTCCGATAACTATAACTTTAGTGACTTGAGTTTTGAAGCGAGATGAGACATCTCCATAATGTACTTCCCCTTATGTACCTTTTGCCTTTAGACCTCATGAAAATGAGTTTTGCCAAATGGGTACTCGCCTCCGATTTTTTATTCTTGGCAAAGTATTGCTTAAATTCTTCAAGGAACTTCTTGGCACTTTTTATCTCAGAAATGGAGTCCCGAAACACTTCTGTAATAGAGAGCCTCATGATCTTTAAGCACATACGGTTGGAGCGATCCCACTTCTCAATTTTAACCTCATTGATATTTTTCGGAGTGGAAAT
Organism: Hypericum androsaemum; assembly: GCA_963995505.1. Taxonomy (NCBI): domain Eukaryota; kingdom Viridiplantae; phylum Streptophyta; class Magnoliopsida; order Malpighiales; family Hypericaceae; genus Hypericum; species Hypericum androsaemum. The sequence goes on from OZ023196.1 coordinate 649,714, forward strand.
GAGTTGTTCCGACAGAAGTGCAAGATCCAAGTCTACACAACTGAGGGTAATTTCCACAGTTTTCTTCCAGTTTTTGTAATTTGTCCCATTCAGCATTGGGATACTACTAAGTTGGGAAGCAATATTGGCTGGATCAACAAAGAACATTAGGAAAGTCACAACACAACAACAAAAAATATATCATGTAATGCATGACATAAATAATTATATAAAAATTAGAAATCTATCACAAGATACCTAGCACAACATTAATTCCTAGTCTTTGGACAAAGAAATTAACTGTAAGTGGTACTCTAATGCTGATGATTAGTTCTGTCAAATAATAACCTATCTTTGGACTGATTATTATTCACATGAAATTTTTTTTACAATCATCACACATTTATCATCGCAGGCATATTGTTAAATGACCAAACTGTGACTTTCTTTGGGCCGAACACAATTCACATAAGTAACAGTACGCATAACATGTATATAGATTGGTTGAATAAAGTGTTTGATTAATTGACCAAACTGTGTCTTCCTTTGGGCCGAGCACAGTTCGCATTAGTAACCAACCATTCACACAACATCTATATACATAAGTTGAATAATAATATATAGTGTTAATTGGCCAAACTGTGTCTTACTTTGGGCCGAGTACATATCGCATAATTAACAATACACATAACATCTATATTTTTAGTCGTATAAATCTTTCGCAAAAGAGGTTACTATGGTAACATGTTGCTTGGATTAAATCCAACCAAAAATCCTGACCAAACAATACATAAACAGGAAGGATACGTTTACATATGCAACCAATCAATTCATATAAATAAACTGTAAGCAAACCATAAAGCATATGTATAATTATTTTAACCTTTCTCTATTTACATTAGGGAACAGAATCCGGATGCATGAAAATCGAACCAACAAAAAATATATATATATAAATTTCATCACAGTAATAGATAAAATCAAAGTTAACACCAGATTGGAATTTCTGGGTTAACTATTTAGATTTATAAAAATCAAACAGTCAACCCAACTCTAACCGTAAGATCGATTAGATGAAACTATCCGAAATAATAGGGATGGCAATGGGTAGGGTAGGGTAGGGTATTGATAGGATCCTACCCATATCCTAGGTTTTTTGGATGGATCCATACCCTACCCTGGACCCTACAAATTTTTTATTGTTAGATTCATAACCTACCCTCCTGGAGACCCAGGGTCTACAGGGTCTGCAGGGTCCGACCCTTTAACGTTCTGCATTTTGATAATTTTTAATCAAAACTTATTTTTTATATAAAATTTAAATAAATTCAAGACATCTACTAGGTTACACATCAACATTCAATATAAAATTGATGAAACATCAAAATTTGTAATTTAATTTCAATAGTCCAAGGTTTTTTTTTTAGAGTTTGAAGTACATAAACAATTCAACAAAAGAAAAATATAGCATGTCAGCTTCTAGTGATCCATCATTCACGACATCTTCTAAGCTAGTTGCGGAATAACATAATAAATATGTTAAAGTTAACCGTAAAGTATATTATATATATTATCAATACGGTCTAACAAGGGAATAACTAGAGTCTAATTAGGGTAGAGTCTAAAATATGGTAAAAATGTAAGGGTAGGGTCCGACCCACAGGGTCTAGCTATGGATTCATACCCTACCCTAGACCCTACCTCTAAACATGGACCCATACCCATACCTAGACCCGTAGAGTAAGGGTAGGGTCCGACCCTCAGAGTATGAGTATTTCTGCCATCCCTACGAAATAACCATCAATAGAACCACAAGTTGCAAATCAGACAGTTTCATCTACTCAATTCAAATATAGAATTGATTTTAGTATCCAAACCGTGAAGGACACCTTAACACCTACCCTAGTACATGGTTATGACGTAGGTTTGTATCTTTAGTTCCTTACTCCGATTAAAATTTTAATCCCGTGTTCACGGGTCTAACAAGAAATAATCCCAAGTTCAATTCTTAAAATCTTGACAGATAGAAAAACACGTTTCAATGCCCTTAATCCGATTAGTGAGAATAAAATTCTAACAATTCAACAATAATGAAAGTTTCGATACCACTTGTTAGATATATCTCATATCTATAATCTAAGATCATCATCATGCTGAATAGTTAAGGATTCATAGGAATACGTAGATCTATCACGAATGATCGTCAACTATTGTGGAATCTCTATGACGATCGGGAACAACAGAACCTGCACGAATACAGTAGTTTGTGGTCTTCCTCAATTAAATCTCTTTAGATCCGCAAGAGCAATCGTGGCTCTTCCTGGTAGGGAGAAGAAAATGTAATCAATTTAGTGTCATGGGAACCATAACCTAGGGCTCTTTATATATTGGCGAAGTAGAGTTCGCATAATCTCCTTAATTGGGCCAATAATTGGTATCTGTTCACTGAGTCTATATTCCATTAGAAGTCAAATAATCTTGGCCTTCCTAAACTATGAATATCTTATAATAGTCCAATTAATTAAATAGCCAATATAACTGATAAATAAATATGTGGCCCATAATATAATTAGGAAATAAATTTCCTAAGAAGCTGCCCTTTGGGGTGAAGTTTTCTGGAGATTTACCTATAAAAATGTAAATCAGGAATTTTTTTTAAAGTTAAGAAACCAGTAATATTAAATAGGCACTATCGCAATATTGTCTTGTCCCAAGTAATTGAGTAACCATTAATTCCTTTGGGAAAAGAAAAAAAAGGCAACTGTCTAATCACCATAAGATGGACTTTAGGCTATTAATTAATTCATCTAATCCTGATTTGCACTTTTTAACTTTCACTTTCGAAAAGAAAAAAAAAACTTTGGCTTTCTATTATACGAGTGTCCTTATTTGGCATACAGAGAGAGTTTGTTTGGTGGAACCAACTCCGGTGGCCATATGAGATGTAATGTAGTAGTCCAAAAGGGCCACCGGCGGTAGGGATTTTTTTTGAAATAGACAAAAAAAAATATATATTTTTTTAAATAGGCAAAAGTTATACATATTTTTTAAATATGTTGAAAGATTATTTAACATTAAAATATTTTGAAGGAGGCGCCCTGTTGTCAAGGCGCCTCCACTTAAATTCGGTATAGATAAATTTTCATTCGAAACAAAATAAAAAAAATTATGTTGGAGGCACCCTGTTTTCAAAATATTTTAATATTAAATAATCTTTCAACCTATTTAGAGAATATGTATAACTTTTTGCCTATTTAGAAAAAATATGTATGTTTTTTGCCAATTCCAGAAAAAATCTCCCGGCGGTATCCCTCCTCTATTATTTTTGTACTTATGTATCTCGTGTTACGATTATGACCGTACAAGAGCGATCTCATAAAAATTAGTAAAAGTAAAAAGAAAAAAAGTGATCATGAACTTAAATTTGTAAAAAAATTAGTAACTTGTTTTATCATGTCTTAAACACGAGATACAAATTAGTGTATTCAAAAGGTATTTGATCTAGCGGTACATACATAGTATAATTTGACATAAATATATGGTCCAAACACTAATATGGAATAATTTTGGTATAAATTTATCTTTACAAATTATTGTATCTCCTGTTTTACCATGTTTTAAAATAGTAACGTATTTTACATTCGAGTTTAGATTTATCTGACTTTTCCAAAAAGAAAGAGAGGAGAGAAGGATTGAGACCTGAAACAAACAGTCGAAAGTGGTTGCTGGCCTGCTTGTCGAGTGTGTGGTTGTAGTTGGTGGGGCTATAGGGTGACAAGACGCCTAATGAGGTTAAAAAAGGAGGAGGTTGTTTTCCCCCCAAAAAAGGAGGTTGTCGGGTTTTTGTTTTTAGAGTTTTGCTTACATTCATTTACAATTCTGATACTCGTAATCCGAGCCCAATGTTTTTAGGGTACTCACAACAACAACTCATCACAATCTAGGTCACGTAATAAATAAATAATTTCTCATTTATTCATATCCAACTTAACCCAACTAAATATTTGATACTCACAACAACAATCCATCCCAACCTACGTCACAGTATAAATAATTAATTTATCTCTCATGTATTAGTTATACAAATTTTTATAGAAAATTAAAAAATAAATTATATACCATTTAAAAATATTAGGCTCAATTTATAAAAAATTTAAAAATATAAAATTTTATATTTTTATCGAATAACATTATACTAAATGTAACTAAACTAGATAAAAATAGCAACAACAAAAAAAGTGGATCGCGATCCACGAGCGGCCGACCGCTCTGGGCCTCCCACTATTTACGAGTTTTCTTTTTTTTTTTAATAAATATTTTCTGACTACCCACACCATTGTGGGTAGTCTTAGGTTGGTGACTACACAATTTGTTTTTTTTAAGGGACTACACAATTTGTCTTTAACCGCTCCTTACTCCAACTAAAATGGAATATATCATATGTGTAAAACCTATGGAGTAATCATCTCTAAATCTATACCGATAAAAATATTCGAATTTAAGTTGGGACATGTTGAGAACCTGCTTCTAACTGATTGACTCTAACTAAAAATTCTAGTCGCAAATTTTCGGTGATCAATTTAACCATTCTTGAATATATTTTAGAATTGAAAAATAGAAAATATTGTGGTTGCTACCGGCATGAAGGAATATCGTTCAATTTCTACTCCATACTTAATTAAGCATATGGCGGCGAAATTTTGTCCCATTTAAGTTTATTTTGGTTATGGCCACTTATGTATATATACCATAAATAGTATGGAAGATGAAGGCGGAATGGATCCATACCATACATAGTATGGAAGAACAGGTAACCGATCCAGACATTGGATCTGGATCCCACTCCTTTTAATAATCAAATAAATAAAAATGGTAAAAGTACACTTTAGTACCTTGTAGTTTGACCAATTCTGCGCTTAGGCCGTGTGGTTTAAAGTTCAAATTTAGTCCACATGGCTCTGTTTTTTCCGAACATGTCTCAGTCCCGGGCAGCCTGGGCAGCTAACTGGCCATTTGGCCCTCCATGTTGGCTCCACATCCCCAAAACGATGTCGTTTAGTGGCTGATGTGCTAATTTTATTTTTAAGTTGTTGATGATGTGTCATATGATAAATTACATAAAAATCCCAAATTTGTTTACGAATTTTGGAAAAAAAAATTCACCTACCTACTACCTCCCGCCTTCATCTTCTTCTTCTCACATCCAACCCACCCACAAACCCAAGCCTCCATCCCCATATAAACCAAATCACTAGAACCAACTCAATTTTCTAATAAAAACAAGTTTATGTGCAAAGTATACAAGAGACACAACATTTGATCCGAGCAAAAAGACCTGCAATTTACATGATTGGTTAACTTATTCTGATCCAAGCAACATCGCCAATCACTAAGAAGTTCACAAAAGCAATAACCCAAGATCGATGAGCAACCTAAGCAATTAGAAACAATACGAACCGTACTCACCACCAACCCCAGCTTGCTCTTTGCTGCCACCTAAACTCTAACAGCCAAAAACCGCAAAGTTCCAGTCTTTCTAACGACCCAGTAAACAAAACCCACAAAACTTCACAGCCAAACATCCCCATTCCAACTCCACACCATCCCAATCCTCACCCACAACCAAAAAGGCCCACACTTTAAACCCTAAAACATCAATTCTTTGCGGTGGTACTGATAATAGGGGTGGAGTTATGGTGGCGGATGGTGGTTGTCGAAGAAAGAGAGATGGAGGCTGGTGGAGATGTTGTTCGGAGGGGCGGCGCGGTGGAGCTGGGAGAGGTCTATCAGCTGAGGCAGTTGCTGCGAGGATTGGACTGAGAACAATTTTTGCACATTACAGGAAAGGCACACTTTTATGTTGGATGAAGAAGAAGAGGAAAATTAATTATTAAAACTCAGATGGTACCTGTTTAGGAGGAGTATGTTTGATGGGTATTAAGCTTGAATTGCCATATTTTACAAGGCAATGGAGGTTCTAAAGAAACAAAGGGACGGAGAGAAAAAGGACTAAGACAACGAAAGATGAAGGAACAAGCTTAAAAACAAATTATCTGGTTTATACGGGGATGGAGGTTTGGGTTTGGGTGTAGGTTGGAGGTGAGAGGAAGAAGATGAAGGTGGGAGGTATGTGAAGATTTTTTTCTAAATTTCCTAAACAAATTTGAGACTGTTTATATAATTTACCATACGACACATTATCAACATCTTAAAAATAAAATCGCCACTACATGCTATCATTTTGGGGGATGTGGAGCTTAAGTGGAGGGCCAAATGGTCAGTCAGCTGCCCAGGATGACCGGGACTGAGACATGACCGAAAAAAAAACCATAGGGACTAAATCTGAAACTTTAAATCATATGGCCTAAATGCAGAATTGTTCAAACTACTAGGTACTAAAGTGTACTTTTACCTAAAAAATTGATGGACGGATTGGTATTTAGCTACTGTTTGGTTCCACCAACGAAGAGGGATTTAATAAAAAAAATATATTGGACAAGCATCAGGTGTGCTTAATTAGGAAAGTGGGCACCTAATTGGAATAGCAATATAGTTTAATTCTTTTTAACAATTAACTGACTAATCTAGATTTGAGTCGAATGAGACCTTAATAAATTTATCTCAACAAATATTTAACGCTCCTACGTTTCAAGAACTCGAACTCGAGACCTACTAAAGCTAAAATATTCTCATCAATTGAGAGACCATGTAACAATTAGGAGAATTTTATCATATTCGAGATCTTAACATTTTTAACCGATGTGCCAATGTGTCAATCTATTCAAACAAAGGACTTCCTCTCGGATGAGAAAATCAACTTGCAAAGCTGTTGGCATCTCCAAAAACAAGAAGCAACTTCTAAGGAAAGTTTACTGAAGACAAATTCGATTATGATGAATATTGTTGAATGGTTGGAGGACCTCTCCACGCAAGACGTTCTAAATTCTGATGGAGATATAGCGAGCACATCATACATGGAGGTTGGGTACTCTGCGAGGGATTTAATTGCAAGATAGAAATGAGAAACATCAGATCTCCTTATTGCTATTAAGGAGCGGCTATTGGGATGAGGTTTTAATCGATCATTGTAGACCGTTTGGGGTGTTTCTCTGTTGCTATTCGTGGTGTGATGTGTCGTAGGCGATTAATTTCGGTGAAAGATTTTAGGCGACTCATAGATTTAATAGCTGTATTACCGCGAGTCTCATGGTATAATTTTCTTATTTGGAGTAATAGAATTTTACCTTTAAAAAACATCCTAACATTTTTATATGTATAACTGGTCTTAAAAGATCTATTTCTTTCTCCTAAATTTTATTGATATTTTATGTATGAATCAACATCCGAAACCTTTCACACACAAAAAATCAACATCCGAAGGATATCATAGCCCCTCCTCTTCTCTATCTCCAAAAATCTCATGTAATATCAATAAAAGCTGTCCTTGGCCTCTTTTGTTGACAGTAATCTACAAAAGTTATATAATTTTCTTTTATTTATAGTATAACTATCTTTTTCAGATATTTTTCTTCTTTTCAATATGAATTTATTATTCTCTATTTAGGATGTATCCCTCTTTTTGAGAAATTTTAAACATTTAATTGAATCCTCTTGTTTTTTGTTTCAATGGAAACATACGAAGTTGTAAAAAAAGAAAGGAAAAACCCCATTAGTAAAAAATTCTGAAATTTTTGTAGGTAAATTTTACACCAATTAGACCTATTAGGATTTGAGTTAGAGCTAATTACCCTATGTTCCCTAATCTATTATGCAAGATTGCGGTCTCTATTATTTCAAAAATTATTTAACCGTCTTTATTTTTTATTTTAATATTGGTCTCAAGTCTCTCGCTCATATATATTTTTTGATAAGTAAGTCTCTCGCTCATATCACCAGTCATTTTATTATTATTTTATTTTTAAAAATAATTATTATACCCTTGTAATTAAATAAAATAATAATAAACATATCTCTCTCCTCTCCTCCGACCCCCACCTCTCCTCCGATCATTTAACAAGTTAAATTTGTAAAATAGTAACAAAAATTACAAAGGACGATGAACCTTAAGCCAAATTCTAGAGCAATTCACTAAATCACTAATTCAACTATAACATGTTGGTAGATTCTAAAAAATCTTCTTGGTTTTATAATCAGTCATAAGATTACGGGGGATGGGGGATCAAGGAGCAAGCAAAAAAGAAGGTAGATGGAACTGAGAGAGTGGAACCATGTGGAGTTGGATTTAAGCAATCTCCCATCCCACATACTTCCACCTCTCTCCATCCACATTTCAAGAGTCACACGAGGCACATCTAACTTCAATTCCTATTTCCCAATTTTTAATCTCAACATATTTCTAATTTTCACTCCCTTAAGTTCATTTCATTTGGCATACACTTCAAGATAGTAAATCAAAATTTTAGAGGTGGTTCAATTTTTCAGTTTAGTATGTAAAAAATATAGCAGTATTAAAATTTAAAAAATAAACTTTGATATCATATGTATACAATCTAAATCAATTTAATTAATATCCGAATATTAAAATGTACTCCGTGAGGGTTGTTACGGAGGGTGAGAAATGCACATGCAGCAGAGTCCCTCAAGTCTGTGTCACCTATGGGTCAAACCTTCTCACGTGTCACATTCTGTAGCAGATGGGCACCCAATAGAACACCACCAAGCTCCAATTACCCTTCTTTTCTTTTCTTTTTTATATTTTTCTTCCAATTTAAAGCCCTTATATATCTCTATATAATCCCACCACAGCCGATGCAAAAACCACAACTGGGTCTCTTAGAACTCACCAAAGCTCTCCAGCCAAATTCTAAGGTATTGACTCCTTCTAAGTCCCTTTTGATTTCTTGCTTTGCTTATCTAAGTGTTATTCTTTTGTTGATCCTTAAATTTCATCCTTAATTTCAGGGGCATAAACTAGAGTTGACCTTCATGAGAGGGGAATTAGGGCTCTCCTTGTTTGATTTTGGTTCCAAGATTTTGTTGGGTGAGTGGATTCCATGCTATTCTTGTCAAGTGAGCAGTCCTTTGCAAAATTAGCCTTTGTTTCGTTGTCTGTTCGACCTTGAACTATTCGGTTTAGGGTTGTCTAGGTCCAATAATGAAAACCCTAATCGGATTTTGATAACAAACATGCATAATCTAACAGGAGAACAAACTGTTTGAACGTCTAACAACAGTCGTCAAACCGTCAATCATGTTGAAATCACCACATCGATTGTGTTTTTTTGTTAGGCGTTCGGTGTTTCGACAGAATATGATAAGATGATTTATTGATTGTTGCATGCTTAGTGCAATTCTTAAACTTACCATAGGCATGCATCGATGGGTCAACCCATCCAGTTAGCACTAGAGTTTGCTTCTCTATAGATATATTCTATAGAATATATTTGTGACCATGAGACCATGCAAGCCTCACAATTCTAATATTGTTGGTGCAATTGGAAACAAATCATAGTATTAGCTCTAGTTACACAAGAAAGCGAGAAAAGAAAGATAAAACTATATTTGGGAGGAAGATGGAATGTATAGCTACCAAAATTTGGGAGGGTCGGGATCTGAAATAGAATATTGTCACAATAACATCATTTGAAAAACTATTTGATAGTACTCAACTCTTAATATTAGAGGTTAAAAACCTGCTAGTTAGTGTTAGGGTGGTACCTGGCTAGACTTGTCCACACCTATGCATATGCTTTTTTTTTTGAGAAATACCTATGCACATGCATGATATTGGATTAATATCATAGATCTAAAACTGTTGTTTTTTTCTGATGTAGTTGCATTTGGTACGGAAATTCTCTTTTATAGTTGAGGGAATCAATAGACACGACATGATAAACTAATTTCCAACAACCTCCATGCATCGAACAAACAGCCTTAAATATCTTGTGCTTAGTCTTGGGAATTACAACGTAATTTCTTAAATATCTTGTGCTTTGTCTTTGGAATTACAACGTAACCTAACCATACATTTTTGAAGTTCTATCTAACTATTATTCAATCTTAATTAATTTTATTTACAGTTCAAACATCATTAAAAATCTGGTGCTCTAGTGGGCAGGTAGCATTTATTTGTTTAAGGTATTTAGACTCGCACATTGTCATATCCAATATTATTTTTTATGTTCGTATAGTTTGAATTCAAAATTTACTTAAAAAAATTTAAGTTTTTAAAAAATTATTGGCAGGCAGCTATTTATTTTTAATCCAAGGAACTGTTTTTTTCTCTTTTTAGAAAAGTAGTAGGTAGATTTTTGAGGAATCTAAACAAAGTACTCTGCATTTAAGTGTGGGGCGGGATTTTTCATGCATACATTATTGAAAAATTATTTGCAGTAGAAGATTTACTGATTTAGCGAAGGAGACGTGACATGATATATTAATTTCCACCTACACCCATGCATCAAACAAACGACTTTGAATATCTTGTGCTTCGTCTCGGGAATTACATTGTAGTCTGATTTACATTTTTTGAAGTTAATGATCCAGTGGGTATGTTGTTTTTTAATTTCCGATATGTAAAATTAAACATTATCGGATGTATTTATTTTAATCCAAGGAAATACTTATTTTTCTCTTTTGAAAAAAACAGTAGGTAGTTTTTTCAGGAATCTGAAGAAAGCACTACATCTAAGTGTGGGGAAGGATTTTTCATGCCTCCATTATTTGAAAAATTATTTGCAGTAGGAGATTTAGCCGATGACAAATGTGAGGCCATTAAAAAAGGAAATCCTTTTGCATAGAAGATTATACAAAAAAAGAAGAATATATTTCAACTACTTTAGGACAATATTATGAGAAACATTCACTGGGGAAAAAACATAGAGAACCTGATTCTATGCAAGTCCAAAACACAAGTAATAATTAATCATACTAGAATCCAAGATATATAATATAGATCTGAGCCATGAGTTTTGTCAGGTATGTGAATTATTATTATTCGATACTACTACGTACACACAAAGTTAAGATTGTAAATATTGTGACCCCAGAGTACCTTTTTTCTTGATATGGTATTCACACATACACCAAACTGATTAATTTATATTAGAGCTGGAGATAAATTAATAAACTAACGACAAGATAGTTCAAACTATAATAAGAAATTTAAGGTCGAGCAAGCGACGAATATGAGGTTTTAGCAAAAGGACTCCTTATTTGACAAGGTTTTGCATGGACTTCGACACCCTCTACGATGAGAAGACCCCAATTTCTCGAAAAGCATCCTCTTGTGGTAATCCCTTTCTTTTTTTTGTTGTTGAATATACGGTATTTTATTATTGAAGACTCTCTCAATAGTGTTGGCCCTATGTATGTACAATCAAAGTATAGAGTACTGAATTATTTTATTTATTTTTGGATAAGTAAACTTGTATTACTTTACAGAGAAAATCTCCAAGGTTATTTACACCAAAAAAACCGAAAGTACAAGATATCCGAACATCAAAGCTGTACAATGATAAATGCTATCTAATAGATGTTCGAAAGTACAAGATTATTTACTTATGCACATGATGACAATTTTTTGACAGATTTCCAAATCGTGCTTCAATTTGTCTTTTTGTTTGGGGTTCAGTTCGTGCATTTGATATTGCAGCCTCCCACTCTAATTTACTAAAGAAAGTGTGGGGTTAGCGATTATTCAGTGTAATTAATTATCGGTAATTATCGGTAATTATCGGTAATAAGACCGAAAAAATATCGATTTATTCCAATGAGAATCGGACAATGAAGTTAAGATTTTCTTAAATAATATATTCAATGGTTGTAAAAGAGAAAAGATAAGTAGTAATAAAATGAGTGCTTGGTATTTTCTTGCTAAAAAAACTAATCAGATTTTTCTTCAAAACATCAATATTTACCTTTTTCTTCTATGTAAAATGCTCGATAGAAATTATAGCAATGAGAGTACATGGTCTAACAATATTGTGATTGTGGCAAGGTGAAAAGAAGATTTGCTTGGCTAGTGGCATAGAAAAATTTGTAAGAAGTTCATGGTTCAATTTTCGACATATATAATTATTAATGTAAAAATTTCAAAAGATTTGGTTTTGTTATTTTGAGAAAAATATAATTAGAACCAATGAGAACTTGCTCTAACGTTATAAGAGAGATGGGTAGAGATTGCTGATGGCCGAGCGACGGTGGGGGACACTAAAGGTGAGTGGGTAAAGCCAGGGGCCTTTGGATGGGGTCCAGAGTGAAGGCCCAACTCCGGACCGTTTGGAATGAGAGCTGGACCGTTTGATGAGGTCCACTCGCGCTTCTCCATGATCTGATGGCCATTATTTGTGCGGGGATAATTTTGTACTTTTATTATTTCATTTTTTTACATTATGTCTCTCTCCATTTCACGTTCCCCATTTTTCTCTCCAACTTTACTTTTTTCAGTCCATTCTCTCTCCAGGTTCCGAGAAAACTTTCCTCCATTTCTTCTTCTTGCTACGATGCATCCCCATTTTTTTCCTTCTTCTCCTCTTCCATCTCATATTCTTCCTTTTTTTTCCTCTTTCTTTCTTCTTTTTATGCTTTCTCCTACCGTTCTTCTTTTTTCCCTTCTTCTTCTCCTCTTTTTCCTCTTCTTTTTTTCCCTCTTCCTTCTTCTTCTCCTCTTTTTCCTCTTCTTTTTTTCCCTATTCCTTCTTCTTCTCCTTTTTCCTTTCTCCTCCTCTCATTCTTTTTTCCCTCACTGGAGATGATCTTCCAGTCAGCGAAAGTCATGACCAGTTATATCAGAATATGTTACGGGAATAAGTGAACAAGTGACCCGAGATAGATCTAGAGTGGTCGTCCCAAGGTCGGTCTATACCATGTGAAAGCTAGAGCTAGGCTACATAAAAAAATAGACAAGTAAAGTAGTTGTGTGTTGTGTTGTTGATCTCTCTCCGTCGCCCGAGTCCCCTTTATATAGCACGTCTTGACCTAGCTCCATCCTTCCCGAGCAAGAAATCTCACCCAAAGTGAATATATTATTTCCAAATCATCACGGCCTAGAATAGGAAAATGTAAGTCGTCTTCCTCAAAAGAGCATATCCCATCTTTGAATAGAAAGTTTCAAATCGTGACGCCCAAGCAACTACAGCCTAAAGAAAAGCCTACCAAGTCTTGCCCGAATCTCGAGAATCCTGGCTCAATTTAGGAAAATATAAGCCGTCTGAACCTCCACGAACCTTCTATATAAGATCATGTCTTAAGCCCGTTATTGCCCAAACAACTTACCGCCTTTAAGCATAAAGCAAACTCAAAACGGGCCCTAGCTGATGCCTTCATAACCAAAGTGGACCCGCTTCCCGCTTTGAGGCCCATAACGGGAACTTTCACCCGCGTTGATTGCTTCCCACTTTCGAGTGAGTTCCAACCCAACTGCTCTTTCCTCCCACTTTGACCCTCATGGTGATATCATCTTCTCGCCTAGAGGCCAAAAATGAGAGCCTCGCCTCCTACCTATAAAGGCCAAATGGGCTTCTCGCCTTTGGCTTCCTGCCTTCAGCCTCTCGCCTTCGGCCTCTCGGTCGACTTCCTGCTCGGCCTCTCGCCGTAGGCTTCTTGCTCGGCCTCTCGCCGTAGGCTTCTTGCTCGGCCTCTCAATGTAGGCTTCTTGCTCGGCCTCTCACCGTAGGCTTCTCGCTCAGCCTCTTGCCGTAGGCTTCTAGCTCGACTTCTCGTTCGGCCTCTCATCGTAGGCTTCTTGCTCGGCCTCTCGCTCGGTCTCTCGCTCGGCCTCTCGCTATAGGCTTCTCGCTCGGCCTCTCGCCGTAGGCTTCTCGCTCAGTCTCTCGCTCGGCCTCTCGCCGTAGGCTTCTCGCTCGGCCTCTTATTCAGCCTCTCGCTCGGTCTCTTGCCGTATGCTTCTCGCTCGGCCTCCACCGTAGGCTTCTTGCTCGATCTCTCGCCGTAGGCTTCTCGCTCGGTCGGTCTCTCACCTACACGAGCGAGAGGGGCTTCTCACCCGCATAGGCCAAGCAGTATGCCTCTCCTGCCCAAGGCGAACCGAAGAGCCCAATGGGCTGTCCCAATGCACCGACGATAGGTCATCATTAGTTGAGCACGACGAGCAAGTTGGCAAGCTAGGCAAGCACAACGAGCAAGTAGGCGAGCGGGCAAGCAGACGAGCTCACCCCCAATCACTCCAAGGAAAGAAGCTCGCTCTAAACTAGGTGAGAAGCTCGCTTCCAACCACATAAAGGCGAGCAGCTCGCCCCCAACCATGGCACTCCACCAGGTGAGCTCATATTCAAATAGATTTTTGACCTTCTTTTGCTTCAAATCAGAATAAACTATAAACTACAAAATTGTAGATCTACGTCTTAACTGTCCATAGCAACTTGAATCATTTAAATCGGAAGTCAGAGGAAGAAGCAGTGATTTTATATTAAAATGTGATGGTTCTTAATAACGCAACGAGCACCGAAATTTGAAGCTTCATTTTGACCCTCCTCCATGAATAACTAGGCAAGGCTCTTGAAATATAAGTTGGAGATTCACCTCTTAGTTTTCCATGGCAATAAAAATTACTCCATTCCGTGGTTTGGGCAGAGCACTATAGCCAATTTTCCAAGGATGGAAGTGGCTGCCTTAATACCCACCATGTGCTTGTGGAAACGCCAACGCTCTCTTCCCTGACTTTGCGCTAGGCACTAACTTCATGAACGTGGACCTCGAGCCAAAGCTCGTCTCTATAGGCATGGACCTCGTGTCAAACCTCATTTACATGAACGTAAAATATTTGACCTCCAACAAAATGGCATGCCCGATTATGTTCAAATGATACGTCCTTGTTATGTCAGAATGGCATGACCAGCTATGTCGGAATAAATGACTATTTATTTCACAATGCCATGACCAGTTATGTTAGAATGGTATGACTAGTTATATCAATTCAAGTACTATATGTGTTTTTCATTAACTAAATTTATTTGAAAATTTAAAGCCGAAGATGTTTAATAAAATTAATGTAAACATGGTGTGCACTGTTATATTAAAATGGCATGCTCTGTTATGTCATAATGACATGTTCGATTATTGCATAATGGCATGCCATGTTATGTCAAAATGGCATGCCATGTTATGTCAAAATGGCATGACCCATAAATATTTAATAATTCTTATAGTAAAAAATAATTAATTAATTTGTGATAACAAATGACAATTAAAGATTTTTGTTAGCGTGATTTGCGCTTTTTGATTTGAAATCTTGTCAAGGAATTGTAATTATGAGTTTGTTTCATTTCATAACTACCTCCTTTCCTAATTTTTAGCGTGGTTTGTTTCAAACCCCTTTTCCAAGAATACCCCTGCCTTTTAATAATTTTTTGTTTTGCCACTCAAACTCCTTTTGATCCAAATGGTCCGAAATACCGTAAAATAGTATAAAATTTCATCGTATAAGTATGCGACTAGAGTGAATTTCCGTAAAATTCTGTAATTGTAAAATTTCGTGAGAAAAAATTACTGTACTGAAAGAATGAATGTTGTTAATTATTAAGTGTACAGTCTTACAAATATAATACATATAATTTTCTAGAGACAAGAAGATTGCGATTGCAACCAAGTAGGCTAATGCAATAGTAATTTCTATAGTCTATATAGCGTGGTACTAAAATAAAATGTGTAAACCCTTTGCCCTTCCTCGTTTTCTTTCACGCATAAAACCAAATCATCCTTCATTGATAATAAGTAATGGATTCAGTATCATGTCGTGGGTCAACTCCTGATGGGTAGTTTGACCGGACCATATTCGGATTATTCGTTCTAATAATGCTCGGATATGGAACACTGTCATAAAAAAAACTTGAGAGATCGAAGAAGAAAGAGAACCAGCTCTCACAAATGAATTGGCTTTGTGGCTGTTCCAAGGTCATTGGTAAATGAACATCTTTGGTTCAGCTCTTGGCACTCATTTTTGTTCTTGAGCTTTACGTTGGGTGCAGGTGAAGATCGGCTCGTCACTGGCTATATTTTGCATCGAACGTAATCTTGAGAGGGAATAACCATTGGCGACCCTTATCTACCACGCTAGGAAGTTTCTTGATCATAATTGGGAGATCCATATCCAGCACACTTGGAGGGAAGGTAATCGGGTGGCAGATGTTCTCTCCAAGCACGCCTTGATGATTGCTTTTGATCGTGTTGTATTTGATAGGCCTTTTTTTCTATGCCTAGCTGTGTACTTAGATGATATTAAGGGGGTTAATCTACCACGATGCACTCGTATGACTTGTGATAGAAATGTATGATCAAATTCAGTGATACAAACAACTTCAAGGTAGGGTTTATCATACCGAAGTGCTATTTTTTTATCGCAAATTTTTTTCACAAAATTTTTCGCGATAGGATTTTACTGAGACTGACGATCATAACCTTGCAAGAGGAGATCCTATGCTGATTCAAATGTAATTTTGATTTATTTATTGAAGGACTTGCCCCTCCACTAAAAAAAAAGAAATTCAAAACTACTGAACCCAGTAAGTCGTTCAATATTGTCTTTAGGCCGTTTCTTCCATATTGGTGGGAGTTAAGGTTTTGATTAGGTACTGTATAAGAACAAAAAGGGTTCGATTAAACTCAACCATTCTAAAAAAATAGGGATAAAGACACTTTAGTACCCTATGTTATGTGAAATGGATACTTTGCACTCTGTATTATGGAAACACCCACTTTAGTACCGTGTGTTATGTGAAATGGACACTTAGGTTTCTTTTCTCATATGAGCTTTGACTTTTGTTGACGTGGCTTCGACTTGCTGACATGGCTCAAACAAAATGACGTGTTAATTAATATTAATATTTATACTAAAATGTCATAGGTATATAATACATACATATATAGTTGTCGTCTTTTTGAAATATTTGTTGTATAAATATATATATTTTTTAAATTTAGTACGAGGATATTTTTTAATTTTCGTTAATATTAATTGACACGTCATTTTGTTTGAGCCATGTCAGCAAGTCGAAGCCACGTCATCATTGTCATGTCAACAAAAGTCAAAGCTCATATGAGAAAAAAAACCTAAGTGTCCATTTCACATAACACATGGTACTAAAGTGAGTGTTTCCATAACACAAGGTGCAAGATGTCAATTTCACATAACACAGAGTACTAAAGTGTCTTTATCCCAAAAAAATAGTTCCAATTATTCCTTGTATATTTTTAGTGAATAAACATGTGATTTGATGACTCCACTTCGTGGTTGCAAAGCACGCACACGGATTCATGTTGATCAATAACCCTGACGCGTAAGAGATTTTTTTTAGGAACAACAGTAAAACGACATATTATTACGTCTTTTTTTTGTTGAAAAATATATTATTACGTCTGGAAAATCCAAAAATAGAAGGACAACCAAAGTAGTAGGGTGTACAGAAACCCAATTGGAAAGAAGACATCCTAATCTACATTGTTTGGAAATGTAGTCAGCTACAGCGTTGTGATTTCTGGAGATATGTCTAATCGAACATAGAGGGAAAGCAGCGAGCAGAATCTTGAGCTCGTGCACCAGGTTCTCGACTCGCCAGGGAATGGACGGATGAGGAGGGAGTCCGGGGATGAAGCATAATTGTTCCGAATGCAGTCCGGGTCAAGACGAATAGCCCTTAATTCTGCTTCGAGAGCAGAGGAGTGACCTCGGTGAATCTCTATATTAAGAGTCGAGAATAAGTAGCGGCCGTGGTATGCAGCCGCACCCTTTACTACAACACATCATCAGAATTTGTTGACAGTCCAGCGTCAGGAAATGTCTAAACTGAAGAAACCAGATCCTTTCTTGTAGGGAAATGCCTGAACCGAACCAAAACGGATCTCTTCTTGTCCATTCCGAATGTCCAATCTCGGGAAATCTAATAAAACAGATCTCCCTTGGCCCATTCCCAATCTTTCCAATGTCATAAATTTTCCTATTATTACAGAGCGCGGCACTCAAATTTTCCACCAGATTCCCTCTGTCTACGGAAAATATCTCGATTGTTGCCGACAGCCACCGCCGAGAAATGGATGATGTTAGAATTTTGACTTCGGTAACTATACGCAAGGCTTTCTCGTCGTGGAACGAATTCAAGTCTATTTCTATTTTGATCAATTTTTATAAATATTTTCTATCTAACTTTAACCTATGCATTTCCCCAACGTTTCGCCGATCTATTCTTGCATCTGCAAAATGTCTTTTTCTTGTAGTCAATTATTAATTTATTAACAGCAAAAGTATTTTAAACTATCTTCTCATCTCACGTACACTTGCATAAAATGGTTGGTAAATTGCGTTACATTTTATAGGTCAAAACTACTTGCAGTAGCCAGGATCGTTGGTTAGTAAGGGCAATTGTATATAGTTTTCCTAAATTATAAGAAACAAATTGTGTGATAACAAATATTGTAGATCAATTTTCATATCTAGTGGATCATAATAGAAAAATTAGATCATGTTGCACTAAAATTGAAAATTGACTAGGAGGTAATTATAATTGGCTATGCCATTGTCGTTAGAGTAAAGTCTTTCTAAAGTGATATAGTTGGGATCAGAAAAAAATATAACTTTAGAGAGATTATTATTACATAGGAGAGATTTACTTTTTTGTTTCTCCAAAAAGATTAAAATTTTAATTTTTTGAGCAATAGATACGTTATTCTGTCACCAAAAGTCTCGGCATATAGCGTTAGTCAAATGCTACAATCGATTAAAATATTTTCTAATGACGATTATAAGGACCATTTAAAGATAATTAAAAAGATGAATGTTGATGCAAAATATGTAAAAATATATGTATTTATTAAACAAAAATTGGGACAAGAATTTAGCACTATAATTTTCTCAAAAAAGTATTAATTATTACAATGAGGAGTTATTAAACTTTAACATTGGTCTCAACCAGACTAGAATTTTTTATCACTTTAAAGAGGTTATCACTATATGAGATCACTATACATATGTTTTACTATATCTGCGGGGAGATACGACGGGAGTCCCGCACGACGAGCTATTAGAACTTGACTTTGAAAATTTTGATTTTTTCAAAATTTTGATTTCCTCGGCACAATCGGCTGGGCACCGTTGTCGGTCGTCTCGGTTGATGCTTCCTAAACACTGGCGCTCATCGTCTCGATTGCTGCTATCTCCTTCCTCGTCACCGTAGTCTTGGTTGGTGCTTTTCTTCCCACGGGCCGCTTGCCTTCCCGCAACCTGGCCTCTGGTTAAATCGAACTTGCCCTCCACTTCGTCGACCTCCCCATCCATCAACCGTCCTTGCAGCTCACCGATCTCGAGTCTAGCCCACCACTTCGACCTCCTCTTCGCTAACTGACCTCCCCGCTCACCGATCTTATGAATCGCCATCCGTCCTCGCCGCTCTCGACCATCCTCGTGAATCGTCGACCGTCCCTGCCGCTCTTGACCGTCGACCTTCGCCGACCTCCTCTTCTCCCGATCTCCCCGCTCGACTGGGATCTTTTGAAGTCGGCGGCGGTCCCTGGGGAGTATGGTCGTCTCTGATCTCCTCCCCGATCGGCTCTTTCCTTTTCGGTCACTTTTTATTTTAATGCTTTTCTGTCTTTATTACTTTCGTTGTGTGTTTCTGTCTATCTGCATTTGCTTATGCTTTTAAGTCACACCTGTTTAGTGGCTGCGTCGGGTTTTTGCTTGTTTGTTTTCTGTTTATGCTTTTGCTTGGTTCGTCTTTCGCCTGATCTGATATCCATTCGGATCTCGTTGCCTGTTCAATGGTTACGGGTGAAGAACTTTGTCTCGGTTGATTTACGTCGTCCTTGGCTCTCATCTAAGTGTTTCTTGTATGCATTCAGATGGCCTCTTAACAGTGTCTAGAGGTTTATTGGCCAAAGCTTGCTTTGGCAGAACTACGCCCAGTCGTCGGCCTTCGTGCTTTATCAACCGCCCATCGCTCCCCCTGTGTCACCTTGCTGTTATCAGACTGGCTTTCGTTTTCTGATTGGTTGTCTTATCTTATGTATGTATTTCAACTTAGTTTTCTTGTTCTATGTGTGTAACTCATTTATAATATAAGATTCGCACCATTTTATTAAAAAAAAGACTTTGAAAATTTTGATATAAGAAAACAACTATTTTTCGGTCGATCCTTGTTTTCCGAGTGTTTTGTCTCGGTCTCTCCCGGCCATTATCTTGCAATTCTGAGCAGGTACGAACAGTAGTTGGAAATGCTGGCTAGCTTCTAACCATATCCTCACTGTTTGGTTACCACATTGGGTTTGGACAAATCGAACGAACTACCACCTAAGGAATATACGCCAATATTCCATTAAATGAGTTTTTAGATCCATTAAATGAGTTTGGTTGTTCCAAAAAAAAAAACAACACCCATGGCAAAAACTATATGGATACAAGTAACATTGTGAAGAAGTTATTTTGTCTGTGAGAATGATAAAGTCGAGCAACTAAATTTGGCAATTGGATCATAATTAAGCGTAAATATCGTAAATTAGATAATTTTGGAAGTGACACTTTATATAACTCAATATTCTTACAAATAATAATCATATTGAAGTTATATAAAATTCTAATTTTATCCAAAAAAAAAGTTTGGTTGTTAGGGTTGGTGGTGATTCACATGGCGAGGCAAACCAGCGAGTCAAAGCCGTAAGTTCTCCAACCTCGCTCTCGACCAATTATTTCGCACCCATATTATACAGCACATCAAAATAATATCGCCACCTATCTATTCCACCATATTACCTAGAAGCACTTAGATCGAGTGATGAATAGTTTGTTATAGTTTAACCGAGAATTTTCGATTTCGAGTTTGAGTTCGAGTTCTTTGGAATGCAGCAGCGTAAAATACTTGTTGATAGAACTTGTCACTTTTCAAAAATCTTACCTAGTTTAAATATGGATTAGTTGACTTAGTTGATACCCAGATACTAAATGGTAGAAACTAAAAATATATATTCCACCCTATTCATTTCGAAGGAAAAATACCCATCAACTCAATAAACAAGTTTTTTTTATTAAGTGCTCAATTACCAACTTGCTTAACTTGGTCCCACCAACATGTGCCCTATATAATTTGGAAATTTATTAGATAACAATCTTTCCCTATATAATTAGGTAAGACCTCTACAGTATATTGATACAATTCGCCTCAGAAGTCTCCTTATATAACCCATTCCCAGGTATAGTTCGATGTACTATATCCCATCTTCGATCTGTTCAATTTTCGATTTATGCATCTTCCCTTCTCCTTATCTGATTCATCGATCTTCCTGAAACTAATTATCTCTCATTTTTCTTAATTCGATCCAAATATGAAGGAAGATGAGAAGATTCATGACCATCGTCGTCTTCGTCATCATCATCGTCTCGAATGTGATTATAATTGGAGGTTCTGGGTGAGTGCAATCCATGCTATACTTGTCAATGGAGGAGTTCCATGTGGTAATTGAACCTTTGTTTCATTGTCTGTTCGACCTTGAATTACTGGGATTAGCTAGCTAGCTACGTACGTACCATGCACATCCCTAGCTAGCTAGCGCTAGAACCCTAGATTGACTTCATAGTTATTAACTATCTTTTTACAGTTTGCAGTTCGATTCAGATCTCTTTAATCTTTTAAAAAGAAGAAATGATATCCTCTTTCTTTAAGAACCCTAATTCGAATATAAGAAGAAATGAACTCCCTTCGGTTATCCTATTTGGTGGCAAATTTAGAATTCATTTCATTTAGAATGCATTTGTAAATGAAATCTTAAAATATTTTGTTAAAAATTCAGCAACTAGAGAACAAAATGCGCAAAGAACACAGACACAAGAGATAACGTGGTTCGGCCTAGTGCCTACGTCCACGGTGAAAAAGAAAAAATTTTATTGATGAGTTTTCGAGCCACAAAACTATACAAAACCTTAGGGTAACATGCCTTTATATAGAGGCAAACTCTTGGTGTACAAGTAACCTATCTAGGTCGGATTAGGAGTTCAAAACCTAGTCAGAATAGGAATAGGAATAGGAAATAAAATTTTCCTATTTCTCGCCATCCCAACAATCTCCACCTTGGCGAGAAATCATCTCATGGAAGAACCATGAAGCTCCACCCGAACTTCAACAAACTCCACCTTGACAAAATACCGCCCCATGAAGAACCATGAGATCTTGCAAAACCAATCCGACTCTACCGATTCCATCTCGGACCATAGATAACTGTATCAATAAGACCATCTCAACTTTCTATTCACCTTTTGTTCAATCACTTGGAGCCAGCCCCCAAACTGAGCTTCTGAGCTTGCTTGGCCTATTCCTTCCAACCTCCATCGAACCCCAACTAGCGAGTCCACTTTCTGAAGCAACCTTGCGACCAATAGACGTACCCTCTATTTTTTGATCAACCCTATGCTCCGCAACCTCGAACCGCTCTTCCGTTGGACCTTTTTGCCTCAAACCAATGCTACTTGCCATAGCATACAAAGGGCAACCTTTTGTTCTACCAAGTAGAACCCTCGACATGCCACGAACTCCACCAGTCGGCCTTGAGTGAGATACCCGATTCGTTCGTGGTGCTACCAACGGCTTCGCATTCCCCATGCAAAACCTACCCAATACCTTTGATGTGCACGTCTCTTTAGACAACCATAGCGGAAACTTGCTAACTTTGTCTCCGCGAGTCCCAACTCCACTCAAACCATTCATGTCAAGCTTTCGCTTCATCACACAAGAGCTTTTCTCCCCTCTATCGGAACCCAACGATGTGACTCCACCTACAATTGTATTCCCTACTAACCTATAGGTGTTCCTAGCATTTCTTTCACCCTTCATCACCACCACAGCATCCTTCTCCACCTCTATTAGCCCACCTACAATATTATAGTTGTACCCACTATAATCCAAGGCTCCTAACGAGATCAAATTCATCTCCAACTTCGGAACATGCCTAACCCCACACAATTTTCTCTCAACACCATCCCACATCTTGATTTGGATATCACCTATGCCAGTAATTCTGCAAGTAGAACCATCACCCATAGTCACCATACCTGAATCAACAAACTTGTAGGTATCGAACCACCCTCTCTTGGGTGTCATGTGGAAAGAGCAAGTGCTATCCAAAATCTGGGAATCAGAATACTTTGGACTTGACAAAATATAAAGAAGATCACCATCTGACCCGTCCGAATGTGAGGCCACATTCACGGAACCTGATCCTTTTTTCTCGCGATCTCGAGTTCTTTTTGGACAATCCTTCTTCACGTGCCCTTTTTCTCTGCACTCGAAGCAATTTTCCTTGAACCTCTTTGACCACGACTTAGATCCCTTCCCGTCTTTTGCTCTATTACGATCACCATGGCTACCCCTCAAAACCAGCCCTTCTGCTTGTTCATTGCCAATTTTCCTTCTTTGATGAAACCCTAGCAGAGCACTTGTGATATCTTCCAACACCAGGGACTCCTTCCCCCAAGTTAGAGTTGTAACAAAATTTTCGTTGGAGCCAGGTAAAGAATTCAGCAGCAACAATGCATTGTCTTCTTCCTCAAACTTCACATCAACCTTTCTCAAGTCGCTCACAAGTTGACTGAAACCATTAATGTGTTGGCTCACATCCGATCCCTCCTTCATCTTGAGCCCGTACAATCTTTGCTTAAGATAAAGCTTGTTCGACAAAGACTTAGACATATACCTTGCCTCCAATTTCTTCCATACCTCAGCTGGTGACTCCTCATCCATGACGTGATACATCACATCATCTGCCAAGCACAAGCGAATTGTCACCACCGCCTTGGCCCCCATCTCCTTCCACTCTTACTCCTCTATCTTCTCAGACTTCTTCTCCAAGAGCGCGATGACCATCCCTTGTTACACGAGGAGATTCTTGACACGCCTTTGCCATAACCCAAAATTCGAAGAACCATCGAACTTCACAAGAGCAAACTTCGCGCCGTCCGTCATCCTCCAACCCAAGCTCTTGATACCAATTGTTAAGAATTCAGCAATTAGAGAATAAAATGCGCAAAGAATACGGACACAAGAGATAACGTGGTTCGTCCTAGTGCCTACGTCCACGGTGAGAAAGGAGAAATTTTATTGATGAGTTTTCGAGCCACAAAGCTATACAAAACCTTAGGGTAACATGCCTTTATATAGAGGCAAACCCTTGGTATACAAATAACCTATCTAGGTCAGATTAGGAGTCCAAAACGTAGTCAAAATAGGAATAAGAATAGGAATAGGAAATAAAATTTTCTTATTTCTTGCCATCCCAACACATTTGAATCATTTGCAAAAGTATTTGGTTTCTTTGGTTATCCGTGGAATTCATTTTGAAAATTCCAAAATCTTTTGGTAGAATTTACTCTAGCTACACAACTTAAAATGTGAATTGGCAAAATGGCATTTAATCTCATGGTACAAAGCGTAGAAATGAATTGACGAAAGTTTATAGTTCAATCTATTGCATATACGTAACTTGATGTAAAATTATTTTTATAAAAAAACTTGATGTAAAATTTAACTTAAAATATGGATTTGCTAATGAATTCCACTATTTTTTAAGAAACCGAACATGAAGTGGTAGATTTGCAATAAATTCCACAAAATAAACCAACTCCTTAATAATTCATGTGCGGACAACAATGAGTACGTGATCAACTCATCTGCTACCATGTTAGAATTTCATTGCAAATTTGAAACTTTAAGATAATCGGTACGTGTATTTTATACACTTATAAATAAACTCACCACTCACTCTTGCAACTAATGATGTAGTAACTTGCAACTAAGGATGTTTTATACATGGAATCACTATGCTAGGTTATTTTTACATCTCCCATATAATTACATTATCTAGCTCCTTGTAATCGGGATTCCGGAAATTCTACAATACATACATCTACTTATAAAAAATTTCAAGAAGGCATAATCATATATTTTTTATAAGTAGACGTTTCCAGGGTTCAATGCACCTGCAAAATACAGGAAGAGTTTTTATTAGCTCATATTTTTGAGAAATTTATTAGCTCATATTAGGGACACCAAGATTGAAATGAATTTCAGAAATAATCCCTCCTGGAAAGCTTTCAGCCGTGCTTTTCTCGATAATTGTTCCTACCAATTAATTCAACCACATGTATACAAAAGTTTCATAAGTGTTATATAATTAATTGTAACAGGCCAAATCAATTCGCTCTATATTTTACACTATTCAAATCAAATAATTTTCCTGTATAATTAAGACATCAATGAAGAAAACCTTCATGAATATCAATGTTTTAAAAAATGTATCGTGACCCGATACTAAACTCTGGTCATTTTATCACCTAAATTGGGATGTTGGTTTAACCAGTAATCAATGTTATTGACTTTCTATTTCCATTCTCTCCGTCCCATCTTCTTCATTAACTTGTCATGTACAATATATTAAGATTCGTATATATTAAGATTTTTTTTCCAAAAGGTATTTCACCCAATGCATGAGTTTAAATGATTTGACGGAGGTTTAGAGTTCATACCCTAACAAGGTGTGACTAGGTGTAAATTTTACTTTTGCAAAAAAAAAATTAGAATTCAAGTAAAAGAAATCCTATAGTACAAGTTACATCCAAAAATCAAACAAAAAATATTTCCCGTGCATAGTTTATGTATAAAAACGTCATATTCAAAATAAAGAACATTACCCCCACCTTCCCCCATAAACATTAAAAATATTTTTCATTGAATTCTCCTGCACAACAAAATATTAGAGTTGCAAGCTCATGGTTTAAATAATAAATCCGTTTCTTTTACTTAGGTATCCTTCTTATATCCTCCTTCAACGAATTGAATTAGTTATTAATCAGTCCGTAAGTTCATATATAGTAGTTAATCTATTTTTTCTGACCCGATTCAAATTTAAATTAATCAATTTAGTAAAAATTCCTAATAAAATCTCCTATTTGAGAATGAAAAAGGAGGTAGGTGGCGAGAGTAGTTTAGAGTCGAATAGGCAAGGAATCCAGGGTAATGTGCACAGGGGACCGCTCCTTTGACAAGGTTTTTGCATGGATTCTGACACCGAAAAAGGCGGTGGAACCACTCGAAGGACAGAGTCGCCTATCTAATTATACGTACGAGATTTGGAATATATTAATAACCGAGAAGATCTCTGACGAAGAGGCGATGTTAGGTGAGGACGGGTACTGGTGAGGTCAGCCATGATGGAGGCGAGGTGGGGATGGCTGTGAAACAGATCCAGTGTTGATGATGGTTGGAGTGGTGTTGGGATGAATGAGAGGAGATCCATGCAGGGGCGGAGGGAGGTTAAGGAAAGCGGGGGTAATTGCTATCACTTAATTTTTTTATGTTTGATGATTATGTATATTTTTTAATGTATGTCCTCACTAAAATTAGAAATTGACCTCACTAAAAAATTAATTAACCTAAAAATCGAAATCAAAATAGCCAATTATCGATTTATCATATACTAGTCTGGCTCAAAAAATTATATTATCTTCGCTCTCCAAATTTTCTAACTCCCCCTGGATCCACATTTGCTCTCCATAAGTTGTTGAACATGCCATGAGTAGTCTCCTACAAATAAAAGATGTCCCCTAAAAGGGAAGAAGAGAGGAAAAGTTTATGCGATCGCAAGCTCATAAAATTCTACATTGTGTATATGTAAGTTGTAAATATTACTGCACTTAATAGAATTTACCTATTAAAAATGGTCATGAAAGGCGTTCAACAAAATTGTATTCCGCTCTTCATGACAGGTTGATGACTAATAAAAAATATCTCCAATGAAATAAATATAATCTATATGATTCGATGGTGTGCAGTTACTGACTGGTTTACTTTTTTGGTGATTGCAATTACTCAAAGGTACATGTAGATGGCCACCATATTAATCACCACTTGTTGGTAGCCATGTAAATGGCGAAACCGCGCAATATTCCAGCTACGCAATGTTCCAAGCAATGTTGGTAGAGTCCTCTTTTACAACTTCATCATACTTTATGTATCCCTCAAAAAAACAAAATCATACTTTATGTTTTTTTTGGGGTGGAATTGATAGATTTAACGTATAATTAATGAGTAATTACATGTTAAACTTGTTTAATTAACAAATTAATTTATTAATAATAAATTACGTACTTGTTGAAGCAAGAGGTCCATAAGTTCGGGTCCACAATGTCTTCGTGCCAGTTGAATTACGATCACGTTATAACGGATTCGTAATTGATTTTCACGAGATTTCCTCTATTGAAAATTTGATAAAAACTCAAGGACTATTCCAGAGTTTTTCTTTCTTATTGAGGGGTTGTGGGCAAACTTGCATTTTGGTTCAACCAGATTTCCCTTTTTATAGGAAAATTCGGTCCATTCGAATGCGCCACGTGGCACACCACGTGGCGACACATGGCACTATTGGGCCGCATGTCCGACATGTGGCATGCCACGTGGCATTTCGGACTAGGAGTGAGCAAATTATCCGATAGCCGAATTCCGAATCCGAGTCCGAAAAAAAAATTCGGACTCGGACTAGGATAATTTTCTATTCGGAATCGAATTCGGATTATCCGAACTTTTTAGTTCGGACTCGGACTCGGATTCGGATATTAAAAATTTTAGTTCGGATATCCGAAATATCCGAACTAGTTTTGGACTGGGTTTTGAAAATACCTCTGGGCTCTGGCCCTTTTACACTTACACAAATCTCTGAGTCCAAAAACAAATAAGGGGCAAACATATACGATATACTTCTCCGGTTGTCCCAGTCCCACACAGCTACGGGATATCTGTCCCAAACTCCAAACAAATATCGAAACCCTAAGGGGCTGCCGCTGCTTGCTTCCTCCCGCTGCTCCACCTCCGTTGGTAGCTTGCTTCCTCCTGCTGCTCCGCCTCTGCCTCCGTTGATCGCTTGCTTCCTCCCGCTGCTTCTACATAATGGTAAGTTCATCTAGATATCAGTTGCTGCTTCGACCTGAGATCTCTCTGTCTCCTCGTGTATTGTCTTTGTTAAATTTTTCATCGATTATATGACAACCCTGTGAATTTACCATCGATTATATGAAAACCTTGTGAATTTGCTTGAGATCTAGGTTAATTTTTATGACAACCTTCCATTTTATAGATTATATGTCTCCTTGTGTGTTGTCTGTGTTGTCTCTGTCTCTGCTGCTTCTGTAGCTCCTTGAGATCTGAGATCTAGATTAATTTTTTTCATCGATTATATGACAACCCAGAGAAAAAGAAACGATTTTTCTATTTTTCTTGTTCTCTTGTTCTTAGGTTTTGGTTTTACATTGTGTCCTGTTATTAGCATTCTTCTTCTTGTGATAATAGATTGGGTTTTCACTTGCCGAGGCTTATGGTCAATGTATTTTGTATTGTTTACAGGATGAAGTTATGGATATTGTGGAAGAGGACACCGCCATTATCCCTCCAATAACAAATAGCTCTACTACTTCAACCACACTCATCAAAAAAGGAAGGCAGATGGCACCTAGGTCTGAATTATGGAAGAGTTTCGAGAAATTTACTAAAGGAACTGAAACGATGGCCCGATGTCTCCATTGCAATAGAGACTTACGTGCCAACACTCAAAATGGAACGGCTCCCCTCAGAAATCATTTGGTTGGTTGCAAGGGGAAGCATATTTTGGACTCTGACCAGCCAGAGTTGGTAGGCATGGGATTACATGGTGAGAAACTTCTTGTTCCTTACAAGTATGATTATGAGGCAGTCAGAAGAGCTTTGGCAATGATGATAATTTTGGATGAGTTGCCTTTCAAATTTGTTATGGGGTTAGAATTTAAATTATTTATGGAAGTTGCATGTCCTAGATTTCCTATTCCGTCACGGTGGATCATCCAACGTGATTGCTATCAGATGTTGTTAGTGAGAAAGAGAAGATGAGAAACTTTTTTAAAAAGTCAGGTCAAAGAGTTTGTCTAACCACCGATACTTGGACATCTTTGCAAAAGGTGAACTATATATGTGTGACGGCTCATTTTATTGATGAGCGTTGGACGATGAACAAGAGGTTGTTGACTTTTTCTCCTATATTTTGACATAAAGGGAAGGATATAGTAATTGCATTGGAGACATGCTTGAGAGATTGGGGAATTGATAAAGTATTTATTGTCACAGTTGACAACGCAAGTGCTAATGATGTGGCAATTAAGCATGTGAAGGATAAGTTGAAAAATAAGAGTTTTGCCGCTGGTAAATTCTTTCATTTGAGATGTGTTGCACATATACTGCATCTAATTGTGACTGATGGATTACATCTTTGTGAGGCTGCTGTGAGTAAGGTTCGGCTTGCTGTTAAGTATGTGAAAAATTCACCTGGAAGGTATGCAATTTTCAAAAGTGCTGTAGTTTTGGAAGATATTCAATACAAAGGTTGGTTGAGCTTGGATGTGAAAACTAGATGGAATTCAACATACAAGATGTTGGATGCTGCACAGAAGTTTCAGAAAGCTTTTGTGAGATATGAAGATATGGATCCTTTATTCAAGTTCACTCTTCGTGATGACGATAAAAATAGTTTAGTCCCCACTGATGAGGATTGAGAGAAGGTAAGAAAATTGGTGATCATCTTGAGACGATTTTACAATTTAATTGTGAGAGTTTCGGGATACAAGTCAGTAAGTTCTCATTCTTTCTTTTATGATGCTGCTAATTTACATATTATCTTCCAAAAATGGAAAGATGGTGATGATTTTAGCTTGACAGACATGGCATTTCCTATGTGTGAAAAATATGAGAAGTATTGGGGTGAGGAAAAGATGAACATGTTGTTCTACATTACAGTAGGTCTTGATCCTAGGAAAAAACTAAGATTTCTAAGATTTACTTTGATAGACATGTATGGAGATGGAAAAGGAGATAATTTGTTTGAGAAGGTGAAGAAGGCTTTGTATGATTTGTTCGATGAGTACAAATGCAAGTATGGACCTTCACTAGTCATGCCATCAATCACTATTGTCAATGAGAGAACATGTAATGTGGATAGTGATAGTGATGATGATGATGAAAGCATGACAACTCAAAGAATTAATCGTTTCAAGAGACAACAACTTGGAGTTGGCGAAAGTAATAAGTTCGAGTTAGACAAGTACTTGGGAGAGGATCATGAAGATGATAGTGAAGAATTTGACATTCTATCATGGTGGAATGTTTTGAGCTCTAGATTCCCTATTCTTGGTTATATGGCTCGTGATGTTCTAGCAGTACCAGTCTCTACTTTCGCTTCGGAGGCTACATTTAGTGCTGGGGGACGATTACTTGATGCATTTAGGAGTTCATTGTCTCCTAGAATTGTGGAATCTCTATTATGCACTCAAGATTGGCTTCGAGGCAAGTCATCGCGTATCAATTTTGAAGAAGATCTTGATGACATGGAAGAGCTTGAAGAAGGTAATATTTTGGTTCCTTACTTAGACTAATTGTAAGCTGTTTTAATGTCATCTTTTTATTTACTATTAACCAATTTTCATATATTTCAGGTTTCTCGCACATGGGCATTGATGTATACAACAAGTACATAGATTGATGCGGATGCTACTGCTGATAGATTGATGCATATGCTACTGCCAATTATTTACTTCAATCTCTACTGTTGCTTGGATCTCTATTATGCTAGTTGAAATTTGGATGTAAAACTACTGCACTTGTATGCTTTTGTTGAAATTTGGATCTAAAAGCTACGGTTTGTTTGTTTTTGGTCACTCTTGATGTAATTTGATGTAATGCTACTGCCATTTGGTCACTCTTGTGAATTTGGATACTTTTTTAAGTTAGTTGGTGAATGAAATCGTGGATGATATAGTAATTCGGATAGTTCGGATTATCCGAGTTCGAGTCCGAAAAAAGTTCAGATATTCGGATTCGGATAATTCACTATTCAGACTCGGACTCGGATAGTAAAATTTTCATTTCGGATAATTCAGATAGTTTGAAATTCGGATAGTTCGGACTCGGACTATCCGAATGCTCACTCCTACTTCGGAGCGCATGTCCGCCACGTGGCATGCCACGTGGCACTTCGGGCCACGTGGCACTTCGGGCCGCATGTCCACCACGTGGCATGCCACGTAACACTTCGGACTGCATGTCCGCCATGTGGCATGCCGCGTGGCAAAGCTATCCCCTAACTTTGCCACGTGGCACCACACCAGCATGCCGCGTAGGCCGCTAACTTTGGCTGTAACTGCGTCAACGCCACGTCACGCTGATGTGGCGCTTGCGTAGCCTTGGGCCGGTCAGCTCGGGTTGACCAGCCCATTCCACCCAAAATTTGGGCCTGATGGGCCTGGGCCCAATCAGGCACAATAATAATTGCATGATTGGGCCTTTTAGGTCCAACATCTCCCACTCAATTATTATTGACCTTGATCAACAGCTATCAGATTTCTTTAAAGAATTTCGTATGACCAGCATACTTGAATACTTGAAGAATTTCTTCAAGAGCACAGACACTCAGACTACTTGAATAGTAGCATCTCGACAACCTTCTTATATAATGCATGCTATTACCCCAGGACTCATGTCACATTCCATTGTTCTCATTAGTTATTTTAAACAATTATATTCGGGTTCACTATTGTACTTTTCAATACAATTGGTGCACCTGAACTACGAAACTCAGAATGTGATGAACAAAGTTCATTCTCCCTTAACTATATTCTTTTCATAATGATACTGCCTACTTTTCTGGTCAGCCCTGCCAGGTCGAATCGCTATGCCATAACCTTTTCATAAACTTTCCAAACTAGCAGCACTGGACCATACTTCCAGAATACGTTTAGGATCTTAAGGGTAGGTTTCGGGAATCACATTTCTCAAAAATTGGTCTCACACTAGAGATTGTGAAATTACTCAATATTTTCATCCCATCCAGTGGTCGAATAGCACACATGATACTGATCACGTGTTACGGTGTACATTCCTTTTTTAAAGGAACACATGTCATTTAACACCATACTAGAGTATCAGCCTTAGCTTAACTTTAGGCTAATAGAACATACAGTATGATAAGTTCCACTTATATCTTATCATATGCATTGTAGAAAATCCAAATGCAGCAACTTATTCCTGCATCCCATAAGGAAACTTGCTCTTGAGCAAGACGGCATTCTATCATAGGACATGCACTTATGAATATCCAAATACTGCCTCATCTCATCTAGGAATCAACTTCTTGACTCCCACTGAGGTAAACACCCGTGTGAGTAGGCTACTTTTCTGTCCGACATGTTTCATAATTAGCTCATATTGCCAAATAAAACTTCTTTATTCTAACTAATTAGATTACAAATGAAACTGTCGTAAACCTAGTGACTTAACATGTTTCTCGAACACTTCTCGAGGTAATACTTTAGTCATTGGATCTGCGACCATATCTTTTGTAGATATGTATTTCATACACAGTTTTTTATATTTTATTAAATTTCTAACAAAGTAAAATTTAATATCTATATACTTAGCCCTGCTATGGAATCTAGGATCCTTAGCATACGCTATAGCTGCCTGGTTGTCGCAGAATAGACTCACGGGCTCCATCGAGTTGATTAGGGAGAGATGGCTTAAGAATCTCTTCAACCATACCGCTTTTTGTGCAGCATGAGCTGAAGCTACATATTCCACTTCCATTATTGACAGGGATACACAAGATTACTTCTTGCTGCTCCATGAGATAGTACCCCCGCCCAACAAGAAAATAAATCCAGATGTAGACTTTTTCTTGTCCATGTCGCCTCCCCAATCAGCATCAGTATAGCCACACAGTATCAGGTCACGCCCTTGATAGTACAAGGAGTATTTTGCAGTAGAGTTTAAATATTTCAAAATTCCTTTGACAGCCTTCCAGTGAGCACTGCCTGGATCAGGTCTGGTACACAACATTGCGTACATTAGGCATCCAACTACGTTGGCATAAGGAATCTTCTCCATGTCCCCACGTTGTTTAGTTATTTTTGGGCACATGTCCTTACCCAAATTATGACCTTTAACCAATGGGACGTACTTTGGGTTACTGTGATCACATTTGAAACGTTCTACTACTTTGCAAATATATGTCTCTTGTGAAAGAGACACTATTCTTTTCGAACGATTCCTCGAAATCTTAACTCCAAGTATGTAATCCACTTCACCCATGTCTTTCATTTCAAAGTTGGAAGATAATCAATCTTTGATTTCGACAAGAAATTCTATGTCATTTTCAGCTAAAAGGATGTCATCAACATACAAAGTAATGATGACAAATTTCTTTCCTGATCGCTTAATATACACGCAGTGATCTTCATCTATCATTAAAAAATTATGCTGCATGATCGTATTATAAAAGCGAATATACCACTGTCTAGACGACTGCTTAAGGCCATAAATTGATCTATTCAATTTGCAAACTTTGTGTTCGCAGCCTTTTTGAATGTAGCCCTTAGGGTGAATCATGTAGATTTCTTCATCCAATTCTCTATGGAGAAAAGCAGTCTTTACATCTATTTGATGTAATTCTAGATTCATGTTAGCAACCATAGCTAAAATGACCCTAATTGACGTAAATCTAACAACATGTGCAAAAGTTTTCTCGTAGTCTATCCCAGCCTATTGTTTGAACCCTTGGGCAACCAAACGCGCTTTGCATCTTTCGATACTGCCATTTGCATTGCGCTTGATTTTGAGAATCCACTTATTCCTAATTTTCCTACGCCCCTTAGGTAGGTCGACCAGATCCCAAACCTGGTTTTTGATCATAGAAGACATTTATTCTTCCATTGTATTCATCTATTCAGTTTGTTTTGGAGATGACAAAGCTTCAGATACATTCTTTGGCTCATCTTCATCCTGTAGGATGGCCAGAAGAATTTCACTTGGACCACCAAATCTCTTTAGTGATACCAAGAACGCATTAGCCTCGCCTTCGATGTCAAATCGTCGGCGTGGTATGCTAGTTCTGCTAGACCTACGATATTCCCAGTTTTGATAAACATCTCTCATATATTCATTATATCCAGGAATTGCACTCCCACTGGGTAGAAATACCATACTCCCACTGGAATAAGGAATTACCTCCCTTTCAGGACTCAGATCACGACCTTCCGGATCATTTTGAGTTGGAAAATCTCTATCTTCCTCCTCAATTCTCCCACTCGGAAGAAGTGATCCAGATGACTTTGGTTCATCTGTCTCATAAAGGGTAAGGTCATTACTAACCTCCCTCAAACTTGGAAATTCATTCTCCAAAAATATGGCATCACGTGATTCAAATTATGTTACATGTCCATCGTCCAGTTCACCCACGAACACGTACCCTTTAGATACCTCTGGATATCTTATAAAGATACTTTTTCTACCTCTCGGTCCTAATTTACCGAAAGTACTTGAGGTAGAATGGACATATGACGCACACCCCCATGGCTTAAAATAGAATAGATCAGGCTTCCGATCTGTCTGTAACAGACTTTGAGGGAACACGGTTTAGAACATATGCGGCAGTCAGGAGAGCATCTCCATAGAATGATATTGACAAATTTGCCTCTGCCATCATTGATCTAACCATATCAAGGGGGGTTCTATTCCTTCTTTCAGCAACCCCATTTTGCTGAGGTGTATAGGGAATGGATAACTGATATTGAATCCCTTTTTCAATGTATAGAGCTTTGAACTCATCAGAAAGATATTCACGGCCACGATCAGTTCGCAAGGCCTTTATCTTTCTGTCCTTCTGATTGTCAACAAAACGCATGCATGTCATGAAGCAGTTTAAGGCTTTAGACTTGTGAGAAATCAGGTATATCAGACCATATCTAGTATAGTCGTCAATGAAGGTGATGAAGTAATATACTCCATGGCTTGCCCTCACGTTCATTGGACCACAGATGTCAGAATGGACTAATTATAATGGAAATTCGGCTCTAGCCCCAGTACCGAAAGGTTTCCTTGTGCTTTTCCCTTCTAGATAGGATACGCATCTGGGTAATATAGATCTCTCTACATTTCTCAGTAGTCCTGCCTTAGCTAGACAGTTTAAACGATCCTGACCGATATGGCCTAGTATAGAATGCCACAGTTTAATATCATCTTCCGATGAGTTTGAACTAGTGACGAAGGAAAAACTTTCACAAGGATCAATATCCAGAATCAAAAAATCTTCCGATATATATCCAAGGCCAAAATAGGCATCATCCAAAAATAATCTAACAGTGTCATCCTTAAACGACAACCGAAAACCTAAAGACATTAAGGCCGAAACTGAGATCAGGTTCCTTCGAATGTCTGGAGCAAACAACACGTCATGTAAAAGAAGGGCACGACCACCACAAAGGTGCAATTTATAAGTGCCCAAGCCTTTCACATCCACGCACGAGTTGTTATCGATAAAAATAGTTTTTGCTCCAGCCGGCAACCGCCTGTATTCAACGAACGAACAACGGTCTCTAGCTACATGGTCTGTCGCTCCTGAATCAATCACCCACATAGAATGTGACTCAGTTAGAAGGGTACAAGAGAATACATACAACTTACTCACACATGAGTTTAGTTGTACATGCTTGGGCATCTTGCAATCTTTTGCAAAATGTCCCTTCTGTTGACAGTTAAAATATTTCACTTTTGAAATGTTAAACCACTTTTTTTTAGCCTTGGAGCCATCCAACTTGGTTCCATGGTTTTCAGCCCTTGGAGTTTCTTTACACTTACCCTTTCTTTTATCTTTTTTCTTTTTCCCACCACTCATAGTCGAACAAATCGAATGGGCTTCAGGGTAAAATTTCATAGCTAGGAGGCGATCCTCTTCCAGCTCAAGGTGTCTGGCAACATCATCAAATATTACCAAATGGTCGGAATGAGTAAGATTCATCTTCATCTGTTCCCAACTTGGTGGTAGGGAACAGATGATAGCTTGAATCTGCTGCTCGTTGCTAAGTATGTGACCAGCCTCTGCCAGTTCACTGATCATATTAGACATCACTCTCAAGTGTTTCCTCATGGTAACCTCCGGACGCTTCTTAAAGGTGTCAAACCTTATGGTCAAAGCACGCAGCTTTGACACTGAAAGCTTTCCTAATTTTTTTTTGAGAGCGTCCCATAACTCTTTCGCGTTGTCATACACACGAAATTGTCGGGTGACATCATCCATCATCGAACTCAGCAAAATTAATCAGGCAGTAGTATTCTTTTTCTTCCAAATAACATAAGCTTCTTTGTCTCGCTTATGTTGAGCAGTTGTGCCTTCTTCAGGCTCATCCATTATCACATGTATATGCTCCAGAACTTCTTGTTCCTCAAGCACATATTGGATTTTCATGCTCCAATTCTCATAGTTTCACCGTTGAGTTTTAACTCACGGTTTAACTCAGCTATGATAGATCTAGAAGCAACTGTTATTTCTATAGGGAATTTTTAATATGAGAACATATTAGAAATTTGATTTGGCAATATGATTCAATTTACTAAACACTCATAACTTTTAACGATACGAAGTCCTTGATTAACCTAGAAATCGAAGTGGGTCGCGGGCATGCTTTCCCTCACCATTCAAGTATTAATCTTAAACTTCAACCGTTTAAAGTCCATCGATAGTAAACTCAAGTGGAAGCAACTAAACAAACATCTTTGTTTCATTACACGCATCACATATACATTTGTACATTCTGAGTTTACACGCACATAAAAAACTCAGACAAGGTCTCAACCTATTGTACAAAATTCTCCCAAAAATAACATATGTATATGGGGACAGTTAAACATGTAATCACATGAGGATCGGGTGTCCAGGCGATCCGGTAGAAGAATCCAGATACATATCTGGATCCGAGTCCAAGGACGATCCTGTGGGGATCAGGTGCGAGGATGATCCGGCGAAGGATTCCAAGTTCACCACCGAAACTGGGATCGATTCCATAATCCAGATGATCAAGAGCGGAGGAAAATTGTAATGGTATTCCTTAGCGAGGTAGCGGTTCAAGATCAAACCGCTTCGCAGCTCCAGAACAGGAGAAGGTATCATTTCTCTGAGAAGACCCCTCTCCTCGAGATAGTGGATCAGACCACAGAAAGCATCTCTATGAGTATTGTCACGACCAGAAAATAGAAGTGACAATGCCCGAGAATTAAAATACCCCGCTAGGCATCAGGCTTTATTACAAATAAAATCCAACTTTTTAGTAAATAGGAAAACGAACAATTGTCATCAAATCCAAATACTCGCAGTCGGAGAATCAACCGCCCTTATTTTTCAAGAAAACAGTGATGATGCATGCAAGCCGAACCCTTTACTCCCGATCCCGAACCTTAGCTGAACCATCTAAAACACATACGACTAACGTGAGTTGATTAACTCAGTAAGTGGAACAAGTACAAATATATTCACAACAAGATTAAATATACGAGCATAATCACAGAAGGTCCCTTAACCGACTAACACACACAGACTCCGGAGTCGAACATATTCATGAAGGGATTCTTGGGGGCCCAAAAGACAGAAGGGTATCCCCACGAGCCCAGATAATTTCTGCACTCCCTATCCATTTGATCCCGCGTACCTAGGGTTACCTGGTAGCCCTTTAAAGCGATGCGTACGAACTATAGGGCCCAAAAGGTACAGAAATAATCCTGTATGACTGAACAGAACATGACCAGTATATTCACATATTCACATCGAAACTTATACTCAAATCCGTACAGAATCATACATAAACAGACGAAGGTCAGATCCATAAGCGTATACATAATCAACTTATCAAATTCGTACACAAAACAGTATCAAATCGGTTTCCCATGCATCACAAAAATCAGATCCGAACCGAGATCAATCAGATTAAATCAGAAACCTAAATTGAGCCATATGTGTTCAGAATCCTAAAACCCTCGATCTAAGACTTCCACTTACCTGACGTTGCTCCTAGGTTCTTAACCCTCCCACGATCCACCCGAGACTCAGTAAGTTCGTCCTCTTCACCTTTTTGGAAGACAGAACATGTGACTTGGGGCGGAAGTTACTCTATTCCAAGAGGAAAAACAAGGTCAGGAGCTTACCCCTCTCGTACGGTGATTCTCGGAAGACCTCGTCGTCTCCTAGCCCCTCCTCCCGAGTCAGATTTTGCTCCTCGCCTTTACAGAGAGAAGAATTTCGTGGCTATTATTTCTGTGGTAAAATGGACGGCCTAGGGGCCTATTTAACATAGTTTTCGGGCTAAAAACCCTAACACAGCTAGGCTTGGTAGAAAATTACGTTTTGCTCCCTTTAACTTTAGGAGATTATCACTTTAGTTTCTCAATTCTTACAAGTATTGATCTCGGGCTCCTAGAAGACACACATATCTTCTTGGATTTTCAGCGTGACCAGGAGGTCTCGAAACATGGAGGCCCAGTCCTCTCCATAATTATAACCTCCGGCCCAGATGCAGTCTTGCATCTCCCGGTGAACAGCCTCGATATGCTCAACGATGACATACATGTCATCCTTAGGCACTCGCAGTGGTAAACGGCGCTTCAGAACCTTTTGTCGAAGTTCCGTTGCACAGAAATTCAGATACCTTTCTCCAGTAGTCATCGAATCTTGTATCAATTACAAGTCAATTTCGGGTTAATTCTCATATTCTCCCAAAATAGGATTGAAAAACTCATTTTTCAATCTTTTGATGATCATACTATGGACCAATTCATGTGATTTTAGTTAAATTTAACATATCTCGGAACTCGTTCCAAAAAGTTTCTTTTTAAGTTTATTTAAAATATCGTTATAATTTTAATAAACTAAATTGACAAAAATTTCTCAAAATTTTTATCAATTTATTGAATTTTAATTGAATAAAAATTGATTTTATCCAATTAAAAAAGAAAAAGCCCGACATTTAAGTCCAATTTTGACTTAAGTCAAAATTGACCATAAATCAGGTTAGGTCGAACCAAGAAACCAAGTCAATTCGACCAGTTTTTTCATTTTCTTGACCTAGGTATTAATATTTTTGGGAAAAATTATGAAATTACGATTTTGCCCCTCGCATATTTTCCCCTTTCACTTTCTCTCTCTTCTTCAGCGAGCGCCGAAGGCGGCCAAATCTCTGCCCACGACCGTGGCGCAACGGCGGCGAAACAACGGCCGAGACCGGTCGCAATCGACTCGCCATGGTGTCGCGAGCTCGTCGGTCGCAATCGTCCTTCCTCCATGCTCCGTCGCGGTCGTCTTCTCCGTTCCGGGCGTCTCTGCCGTCGTCGGCTTCGATCTTCATTTTCCGACGATGTCGATCCACGAAAGTGGTATCGGAACGTTGAGGAGAAGCCGGAGAATCGACTATCGTCGATCTACGGCGTCGAAATCGTCAGATTTCTGGCAAAATCGAAGAGAATTGATTTGGGGAAAATCGCCCCAAATTGCCCGATTAGGGTTTTTTTTTGTTGATTTGGGGATTTTTGGTCAAATTTCAAATTAATCCCCAAGTTTTTCAAAAATTACACCAAAGTCCATGACACGCAGGTGCCACGTAGGCGGTCAATTTTTAGATTGGTACCTTAAGGTTTCGCTCGTGCGCGAATTTGCCCGCGTGGTTAGGCAAAATTTAATTTAGTCCCGCTGGTTCTAAATTAATTACATTAAAGTCCAACAGATTATGATTTTTAATAAAATCACAATTAATACGAGTTTTAACGCAATAAATCACATAATTACTTGAATTAAAATATCATATCATCATCAAAACATAGTTTCAACCATGCTCTGATACCAATTGATGGATTTAACGTGTAATTAACAAGTAATTACATATTAAACCCGTTTAATTAACAAACTAATTCGTTAATAATAAATCACTTACTTGTTGAAGCAAGAGGTCCACAGGTTCGGGTCCACAATGTCTTCGTGCCAGTCGAATTACGATCACGTTATAACGGATTTGTAATTAATTTTCACGAGATTTTCTCTATTAAAAATCTGATCAAAATTCAAGGACTATTCCAGAGTTTTTCTTTCTTATTGAATGGTTATGGGCAAATTTGTGTTTTGGTTCAGCCAGATTTCCCTTTTTATAGGGAAATCCGGTCCATCAGAATACGCCACGTGGCACACCACGTGGCACTATTGGGCCGCATGTCCGACATGTGGCATGCCACGTGGTACTTCGGGCCGCATGTCCGCCATGTGGCATGCCACGTGGTACTTCGGACAGCATGTCCGCCACGTGGCACTTCAGACCGCATGTCCGCCACGTGGACCGCCAACTTTAGCGGCAACTGCGTCAGCGCCACGTCACGCTGACGTGGCACTTGCGTGGCCTTGGGCCGGTCAACTCGGGTTGACCGGCCCATTCCACCCAAAATTTGGGCATGATGGGCCTGGGCCCAATCAGGTATAATAATAATTGCATGATTGGGCCTTTTAAGTCCAACATGAATCATACTTTATGTTGGTCGAGATGTTACACGGAATCATTCTCTTTTCATCGTGCACGGAGCTTTGTTGCACGATTTAGATATTCAGATTCAGGATAATTAAGGGTAATCGCATTGCCAACGTCCTCGTCTCTCGCTTACAAAGATATTTTATTTTTTTAAAAAGTAAATTTTTACTCCAATATTATGCCTAGTAAAATTTAAACCCTAGATCTGCGTCAAACCATCCTACGTATTAGACCATTACATTAAATATCCTTTGGCACATAGACGTAATCATCTATAAGAGAATTGAATGAAATATTTTTTAAAGTAAATTGATATAGACTGAATTGATCTCATAGTCTATTGTTACTCCAACAAATTATGATATTTCTTTTCATAAGTAAATATAACCTCCCATGCAATATTCCTGTCATATATAATAATAAACTCCCAAGTCCGGTAGCAGATTATCATTAATTTACAATTAACTTCTGTTATTATTATCGTTTCACATCGAAAGCAGCTATGCAAGCAGCTTTATATTGACAAATCTATTAATGACTAACATGTAGCTAAAATATAATATCACAATGCCAAAAATGGTTGCCAACTAAACCCAATTTTTATTGGTATTTTCTATTTCTATATAAATGGATGTATACTATTTTTTTAAGGGGAAAATGTGTGCATAATAAATAAGTGCTTTTTTTTATTAGGGACCACATACTTTTTTTTAGAAATACTATTCCAGTCTTGCTATTAATTTTCAAGTCGAAAAATGTGAGTACAACAAAGTATCTAATTTTGATGGTAGATGTCATACATAATTGGATGCACATAGTCTCGTTCTAAACCTTATAACAATCTAATTGACCACTTCATTCGCCAAGTGGGAAGTATATCTAATCTTACATTTACAAAGTCTCCTAAAAACAGAAGTAGCCAAGGTTTGCTATGTTCTTCACCTTTCAATCGATTGACTTGGAATCCCCATTAATGAAATTAACGACAATTTTGCAGTCAGAAAGTATTAGTGAATCAACATTAGCAAAGTTTTCCACAACCATCTTTAATGCCACTTGAATCTCCTTAATTTTAGCTTCTATTGTCGAGGTTGCTTCCATAGTAACATTTTTGTCCTTAATGACTTCGCCTAAATTTTTTCTGGCGCTCGCCGTGACACCAGCTAACTTGCAACAGCCACGATGCGTCACAATTTACCATCACCTCATATTTCAAAGTGGTTGCCATCCTACTACACCTGGAGAACGGATTGAGTGAAGACTAAATAAAATTTATTTCTAAGTAGGGACTACACATACAAACCAATATCACGGCAAACTAATATCACTACACATCTACACATGTAAACCAATATCTAATATCATTACACATACAAACCAATATCCATCTAGTTCCCACCAAATTTGCTCCTACTACCTGGTTGTGCAGTTCCTCAGCAGCGTCCGGGTTGTAGGGACTACATACTAAACCGGCATGATTAGAAAGCAAGATGGGTAGGTGGTGGGTCTGCCAAAAAAAGAATCGGCCTACTTACAATCATATTGTAAAGAACCTACCAACATGGGAAGTTCCTCGTCCTACTTACAATCAAGTCGTCTTGTCCACGTGATCTGGCACGTAGCAGCCATGTCATCTTCGACTATCTCGAATTTCAAGTCAACCAAAACACAATTGTAAAATGGTGGCCCCGTAGCAGCCATGTCATCTTCGACTATTTGGAATTTCAAGTCACCCAAAACACATTTGTAAAATGGTGGCCGGAGATAAAAAATTTTAAGTAAAAATTGTATTATTCCTAAAAAAACCACTAAAGGTAAAGGTAGTTACACTTACTGTACTATAAGTATATCATCGAAAGTACAAGAAAAATGTGTATCAAAGTTATACACTGATAAACACTATCTAAATATAATTTCTAAAAAGGGATATTTAAGTATCTTGTGGTTTCACACATTTTTACTTAAGTACTATGTGGTCTCACTTTTTCCATCTTGGTGACGGAGGTTTCTAAATTTGACACTTTTGGTGACAAATTCTTAACCAATGTTAGTTATTTTTCAATTGACATTTCCATAATTATTTACGTAAGCATCATGTCAGCACCACGTCATATTTATCTAGGATATTGACATGGAAATGTTGAAAAAAATTCTCCTCTTAAATTGCTAATCTCCTAAATCAACAAAAACGAAACAAAACATGATGTAAAACATGGAGCCTTACATGGAATTTTTTTAACTTTTCCATGTCAGTGTCACATAAGATAGAAAATATGACGTGGGGCTTACGTGAATAACTATGAAAATGACAACAAAGAAAAAACTAAGTCTGGTTAGGAGTTTGTCACCAAAAGTGTCAAATTTTAAAAATTCTGTCACCAAAGTGGAAAAATTAAACCACAAGATATTTAAGTAAAAGTATATGAAACTACATGGTACTTAAGTGAACATATTCCTTCTAAAAATATCTCAACTATGACAACCAAAAGATGAGTCCTAGGTACACCAGAAACATATGTTGGAATTTATGAGTACGAACCTCGGGTTCGCAACAGCGGAAGCTTAAAATTTTTGCCAACACTAAATATCTGATCATGATTGTATAACATAAAATCAGGATCACAATATAGTTAGAGAATTAATACAGTACGTTGTAGATCAAATTCTCAACTATGGTATCCACGTAGTCCTCGTCTGCGAAATCCTTGACGGTTGAAATCTTCGAGAAATTCGCTAGAAAAATTCTTTATCGAAGAAACTAGAGAAAATATGTGTCTTGTATCTAGGTTAATGAGTTTCTGTGTCAAACCCTTGATACACGTGCGCGCGCGTGCACACACACACACACAGGGCGCACGCACACGCACGCGCACACACACACAGGGCGCACGCACACGCACACATCGCGCGCGCGCGCACACACACACACATATATATATTAAAATAATTAACTAATTCCTACCCTCTTTAGGAGGAGTCTTGCATGAGACAAGGTTGAAAGCCCTTTAGTGGCTTCCAACATTGACTTCCCTTTTGGGCCTCCAAGCATATTCTATTATTTTCTTGATCCAGTCAACATGTCCAACATCTAATAGATTTTACTATATATATTACTTTTTAATTAAATCTAACTTAATTAAATAATTAT
Organism: Hypericum androsaemum; assembly: GCA_963995505.1. Taxonomy (NCBI): domain Eukaryota; kingdom Viridiplantae; phylum Streptophyta; class Magnoliopsida; order Malpighiales; family Hypericaceae; genus Hypericum; species Hypericum androsaemum. The sequence continues at coordinate 693,189 of OZ023196.1, forward strand.
AATTATAATTATAATTCTATCTAATAGAATTATAATATTTTTCAATAGATTAAATATTATTGATCGAATCAATATTTAATCTAACCAACTTCAATTCGTAAACTAATACTACTTATTATGTGACCCATAGGCACTCACATGTCAAGCGATTAGTCGAACTAATAATCTTATTCGAACCCTAGACAATAGACCAGACAATCTCAACATATGAAGTATGTTGCGAGGATACTGCAACTACCTGTAATGTGAAGCTCACAGTGATATAGTCCTTTCATTCGCGAATACTCGATTAAGTCTAGAACATGATAAAGTATCTATTCAAGTAACTTAATCATATTATCTCATTCTACTAATTGATCATATTGTCACTTTTAGGCACCATTCCAAAAGTGACGACGTGCATTGGCCAATGACTAATGATCCAATTAGTTATGAGAAGACAAGTATTCTCTCCAAGTCTATTTGAAGAATGAATCATATTCTTGGCTCAATTACCACGCACATGCACTTTGTGATGTACCCAACATATGCCGTATCTACCCCTTCATGAGTGCAAGTATTGGTCATGGTCAAAGTTCATCACTCCGTACAAGTCGTGTGTATTGACCTCAAGTCGAAGGACTATTGCACTACTCCACAAACCAATATTTCCGTAGACACGTAAATAGAATACACCAAACAATTTCTCGGTCAGGTATGCTAATACTCTCTAAAGTATCTGTGCATCCATCATGAAATACCTAGTGTCTCGTAGTTATGAGAACCACTACACCCTCTAAGGATATAATGCAGATCGCACACCAATCTCAATCGCATTATCGATATCTCATTATCAATAATAATTGATTATGGCTATTTAAGAACCATGTTCATAGTCATCTGAGATCTCACATTCTCAATAACAACATTAGTTCATGGGAACACTAACATGAATACACGCAAACAATCAAACATTGTATTCAATAAGTGTAATGCCGAGTATTGTAAATCAATAATACAAAATAACTGAATATGATCAAGTACAATACCCTTACTATGATTGTCTTAGGACATATATACCAACAACATAATCACTAACAATTCACTTGTGGTTCACCTAAATTATAGAGGTCATGATATTTCGTTTGGTCGTTTCCTTTCCGTGCATCCCTTCTTTCTTGGAGGATAGCTAGAGCTTCCGCATTCCAGGTCATACTCATACTAACGACCAAACTCCACGTGGTTTGTGAGCTCCACCTTTCGGCATTCGTCTCGCACCTCGGTTTCCACCGTTGAAGACGAGAGGCACTCGTCAAAGTGTGGCAGGAGATAAATAAATGACGAGTTATACAAATTTGTGAATCATAAATTCAAAGTATGTTTTTATTTTTACAAAGCTACATAAAATATACTTAGTCGTAAAATTATAATCAATTGAATATAAAAAAGTATATCTAAGGTGTAACCATATTGAAATTTAGGAAAAGTTCACCTAGTATCATGTAGTTTCAGTTTTTTAATTTTGATACTAAGTAATTTAAATGCATCAAATAAGTAATCGAGATTTTAAGTTTTGACATTTTAGTAACAACGTAATCTTTTTAGTGACCACCTAACTTGCCACGTCATCCGGATCGGGATGGTCCAAAAGTGATGGGTTTCGCCATACTGGAGCGCAAAGTGATAGGCTTTTCCAACCTTGCTACAACGGGCCGGGAAGGCCCAAACGATGATAATTTCCACGGGTAAAATTGCCCACACGCGCACTCTTGGGTTGCCCTTTAGGAACTTGGGGATGTTCTTGTCCAGCATGAAGCTTGTGGGGGCCCCACTTCCCTCTCTTCAGGTTGTGCTTTTCTGTCTTCCCTCTCTTTCTTACGTTCCTGTCCCTCTTAATCTGTTTTGGATTGTTTGATCACTGAGGAGAAAAAATGTCAATGGATATGGAGATTCTGACATGGTATTAGAACGGGTTGAACATGAAGATTGTAACTACGAAGGTTCAATTTTTAGGAGGAGTTTTAGTCCAAGCCAAAGCACAGAGGAGAAAAAAGTTGGAAGAAGCCCTGTATATATGGAGATTCTAACTTGGTATGTGAACGGGTTGGATGTGAAGATTATAACTATCAAGGTTCAATTTTTAGGAAGAGTTTTAGCCCGAGCTAAGATTACATAGGAGAAAATAGGTTGGAGAACGACCTGTGGAATGTGGATGTGAAGATTCTAACCTGGTATTAGAGCGGGTTAGATGTGAAGATTCTAACTATGGAGGTTCAATTTTGATGAAGAGTTTGGTTCTGTTGATCCACTTTTCTGTAGTTGATTAGCGTATTCTGGATATCTGTCTTTTGGTCTATGATACTCTGGTTGAACCCAAACTGTCAGAGGCTTCAATTCAAGTGTAGGTGCTCCCGTTGGTGTCTGCTCCTTACAGGGCTCCAACATGTACTGAGTGTGTATGCGATGAAATGATTTGATGATGCCACTCTAGGTATTGTCTCGGGATTCGCTTGTCGGTGCGAGAATGTTAGTCACCCTGCTTTAAGGGTTTTTCATTTTGACATCAAGTATGAGAACTTGGACTATACAGGTTCTGGAGGGATAATCTTGTAGCTCAATAGTTTTCTCTATGCAGCTTCTTGGTTGTTTCATTGGTTACTGAATGCTTCAAAAAGGGGGTAGTACTTCATTATATATTTAGGTTGGAAAATCAGCATACAACAAGTTATAAAACTCTAAATGCGGATGGATGTCTTTGCCAATCGGATGCACACTGTCTTGAGCAAGACTTCTTTATAATCCAACGAACTGGTTCGACTTCTGCTGCTAAGCCTGAGTCTGTGATCATGACCTGTCTATGACTATCTATTCGGTTGATCGTTATTGTGGATAAGCTGCTGATTGGAGATAGTTAAATTGCATGCTAAAGCTGATTTTTTTTTTTGTGTGTTGGAGCATGTTGTGTTTGTGTGAATTTATCATGCCATCGTTCAGATTCAAGACATTTATCATGCACACTGTTCTGGAGTGCTATCAGTTAATCGCAAAAGAATTTCGACTTTCCTTTCATGGATTGATTGCCTAAATGGTTCTTAGATTGATTGTTTGCCTATGGTGGTTATGATCTCTCTGTCATGTTGGACTGCCTTTCGGCTGTTTAAGCCGACGAAATGAACTACTTGCTTGCAGTGTGATTAATCTGTCAATTTTCCTTTTCAGCTACCTTAGCAAATGAAGTTCTGGTAGTCTTGCATTAGCCATCAAAAGCTTGTACTGAACTACATTTGAGTTTATGATATGATTTGCAGCTTGCATATGGGAAACAACGGAAAAATCGGAGCATGGAAGCCGTTAAAGTTTCTCGGAGGGATGCATTGCTGAGTACAGCAGCCACAGCTTTGGTTCTGCGCTCCTTCATCACAACTGAACCTGCAGAAGCTCGCACAGGAAGACTCGAGGCGAAGAGAAAGATCATGGAGAAGCTCGAAAAGCTGAAAGAGGAAGCAAAGAAGTCGTTGAAGCAAAAGTCCGATAAAGATTTCGCTCGGTTGGTGCCGCCAATTCCATTTCCATACCCTCAGGAAGGTTCGATCGGACCACTCGTTGAAGCCATTGTACCTTGAACCCGAACCCGAGATCTCTCCCAAGGCTCCGACCAAGGTTCAATATGTTCTTGTTGCCTCCCCTGACCAATAATGTACAACATTATGGTAGCTGCATCAGATCACAAAGTCGAAGGGAACTTTGTATCATTTCTATCACAAAGATCGCCATGATATAAAAACATCAATCTCTCGCTCAAAAGAATTTTATAACAAAATGCAACTAAAGATGATGCTTCAGCAATTGTGAATTTCGCTCCTAAAATATGCCTAAAAATGTTGATGGCAAGTTTAGATTTTTTTCCATTTTTGCAAAACGGTTAAGTTTGGTATTGTTTTGGAAATCACCATGTACCTTGGTACTCACGCATGATCAACTAATCAAGTTCGGGTTAATGAAATCACAAAAGTAACAAAATACTTTATGATGAGTTTTATCACGATCGTATAATTCAAAATTTAGCGAATTTAAATTTGATTGAACAAATGGAAACCTTCTAATTAGCCGATGCATCATTGGTTTCGGGTAAAACCAATCGTGATAGTCACTCACACTCAACTAAGATCCGATGTGATTTAAATCGAAATTAATCATTAATCTTATTCGATATATTTGATAAAAAATGTATGGCAAATTACTCTCACGTCCCTGACCTTTGGTCACCCTCCCCCTAGGGTCCTTGACTTTTGGAAAATGATTGTCTCGTCCCTAAGTTTTGATGATAATAGACTCTCGGGTCCCTGGCTGACGTCATCAGCTCTTTTTTCATTTTTTGTCATGGAAATGACCAAAATACCCTTAAACAAAAAATAAAAAATTTACCTTCTTCAACCTTTGACTAAGAACAACTAACAACCAAAAATCAATCCAAAAATAAGATCAAACTAACAAAAATTAAGAACACAATCAAGAACATCAATTAATTGAGAGAGGATTTGTTTGATGCATCAACCAAGAACACCCAGCTGTCGTAGAACTTTGAAGGAAACCATTAAGAAAACTACGCGGTTTGTTTTATTCTCCGTGAAATTTGTTAGTAAATTAGTTTTAGTAGAATTAGTTTTAGCAGCTCTGTTCTAATAATACAACTAGGCTTCCCCCTCGGCTTCCCCCTCCGTCGACGCCTCCCTCGCCATCTCCACCACCAGATCTGCTCATAAGCGCTCCACTAAGGACCGCCACACCAAGGTCGACGACGAGACCATCGAGTGGCTCCTCCACTAGGCCAAGCTCGGGATCGTCGGTGCCACCGGGACGGGGACCATTCCGGCCAACTTCTCCAGCTTGAACGTCTCCATCAGGAGCAGCGGGTCCACTCTCTCTGCGCCTTCCTCCAACTCGGGCGTCGGACTATTACCACCCTCAGTACGAAGAAGAAGGGTTCGCCCAAACGGCTGCCTTTCTAGGGTTTCATGGCCAGCAGCATCAGATAGCCGAGGCCTTGCCCGGGAGCGGAGGAGAAGAACGAAAAACTTGGAGCGAGAAAAAATCCTAGATCCAAAATTTTAATTAATTGAGTGATTTTCAAAATTTCAAATTTGTTGTGATTTTCAATTCTTGATTTTAATTAGTTTGATCTTATTTTTGGGTTGATTTTTTGTTGTTGGTGATTTTTTTTATTTTTTATTTAAGGATATTTTGGTCATTTTCATGACCAAAAATGAAAAAAAAAGTCGATGACGTCAGCCAGGGACCCGAGAGTCTATTATCATCAAAACTTAGGGACGGGACAATCATTTTCCAAAAGTCAGGGACCCTAGGGGGAAGGTGACCAAAGGTTGGGGACGTGAGAGTAATTTGTCCTAAAATGTATTATCCTCAGCACCACGTGTCAACTGCCTAGAATCCGATGAATCCCGACGCCAAGCCCCAAAAATATCCAAGCCCACACCGACCCAACGGCAAAAATATCCGAGTCCACGTCACCAACCAAATCTCTTCTTCGGCAAAGAACTTGTCTCGGGAACATTCCAGTAAACGCAGAGATATTTTCAGCCCACAGATGCAAAACTTCTGGAACAATCTAATCAAATAAGAACACCTTTTCAACAATCTAAAGGTAACAAAAGTCTTCGACCGAAAGTATCAGCGAGAGATTTTTAGCAATGGTCGAAACCGACGTGGCAATGTAGCGTGAAGTGGAAGTTACGGATGTAAACTCCGAAAATATTTGAAAAATAAACATCAACTAACTCTGTACCAACAATCGTAATTCGTAATATGACAAGATGCAAATATCATCCGAAATAATTTTACGTAAAAATCCGTAGTGAATAACGAAGGGCCGTGACTATATCATAATATATAAATTCCAAAACTTCTAGAACTTTTCATATCTATCTCGCTCCCTCCCTTTATTATATATAAGTACACAATAAATGTTCCCATCTTCACCTCCCAACGTTAACCAAAACGAAGACACCCTTTACAATAAAGAACCGAACTTCATAGAGAGAGAGAGAGCTGTTCTTGAAGAGGAGATGGAAGGTGGAGCTGGGTCTCTATCTTCATCGTACTACGACATTCTGGGCGTAAATCCCGGGTCTTCATTGGAAGAGATCAAGCGTGCTTATAGGAAATTGGCTATGGTAACTAAAGTTGGAGTCTTTTCACTTCAAGATTGGTTCTTTCTTCTTTAAGACGAAAAGACTAATCTTGATTGTGTTGGTGTGGGGGTGTGTGAAGAAATGGCATCCGGACAGGTGGGTGGCGAGGAGGCCGTCTCTGTTGGGTCAGGCCAAGCGCAAGTTCCAACAAATCCAAGAGGCTTATTCGGGTGAGTTGAATTCTGAATTGGTGGGAAAAATGTTTGAGAATTGTTGAATTGGACTTCCTAGTTGTTGTGGTTATTGGAGGAAGAAAGTTCCAATCTTTGGTTTTTAAGGCTCTGTTTGTTTCGCTGGAAAGTGTTTTCTGATTTCCTAAATTGTAACTTCTCTTGTTCGTTTGGTGGTGGTTTGGACAGTGTTATCAGACGAGAGGAAGAGGGTTTTGTATGATGCTGGATTGTACGACCCGGATGAGGAGGAAGATGAGGTGCGTTTTGGATTGTACGAGGCGCACGGGCTTCGTTCGAATGTTTTGTGCTTGTGATTCGGTTTCGTTTATGTTGGCTTTTCGGGTATCTGATCACGTTCATTCGGTGCAGGGGTTCGCGGACTTTATACAGGAGATGCTCTCGCTTATGGCTCAGAACAAGAGAGAGGTAATCCCGCGGGCAGTTTTGCTTGTCGAGTTAACCGTGTGTAGACGCATTTGGGGTGTGTTGGTTCATATGTTTGTTGGAATTGTTAGGTCCTTAGAACTGATCGTTGAGATGTTGGTCTATTTCTATGTGCCGAAGAATTGCTGATAAGCTTGTGGTGCCTCTTTGGTTGGACACCCGATGTTTCTTTAGAATCCGTGTCGATTTGTTGTTAGTTTAATACGGTTGTTGCGTTATGGCTAATGATTTAATGTATAATGCTTGTCGAGTTAATGATGTGTAGATGCATTTGGGGCGTGTTAGTGCATGAAGTTTGTTGGAATTCTTAGGTCCTTAGGAGTGTCGTCGCTCTGCTGTTGCATCCTAATCAGTCTTCTGTTTTTGTTTTATGTGTAAAACAATGCTTTTCGGTTGGACCACCGATGAATTCGTGCCAATCTGTTGTTAGTTTAATACGATTGTTATGTCGTAAAGATCTCTGCTGTTGAACCGTGGTCGTGTCTAGAAAATTTGTGCTCAAGATTGTGGTTATGGTGGATGCAGAACAAATACTATAGTTTGGACGAGTTGCAGACGATGTTTGTGGAAATGGCTGATGGCTTCGGAGTGACCTCTTGGGATTGGAATTCGTCGGTCTTTGACGACCCTGGTAGCTCGAAGAGGCTACGCTGCGACTACAATCAAAATATAGGCAGCAGCAGCAGCAGCAGCAATTCCCATCCTTGTGTACCCGGGTGGGGAACGTTCAGTGCAACTAGCTACTACGGCTGAGTGGCGGCCCGGATCGGATTATCTCTGGTTTCTGTCGTGACTGCACTCCGACTCTTCCTCCGTGAACGCCTCCGACGCCACCAACTGCTGATTGTATACCGGTTGGTGCGCGGATTCGATAGAGAGGCTGTACAAAACACGGGAAGATTTTGTGTAGTGTTTGTGTTTCTTAGGTTGCAGCATTGTAAGAAGAAGATCAATCTCGGGTTGTATAGTGTACACACGGTCTGTGCCTACTGCAAAATTGTCAAATTGTAGTCATTGGAGTTACTTCGTTCCCCTGCTTTCTGCCGTCTTGAGCTTCTTTTTGTTTATTATGCCTTTTTTTCAAAAAAAAATAACTTTTCGTATCTTGTTGTTTATTATATTTGCATTGGTTCGAAAATGGCTGATCGGACGGTAGAAAATTAACTTTTAGGGCAAAATATTTTATAAATTAGCCCAAAAGCATGGTAACTTATTTTCCATCCATGACCTTGGGCTGCAGCCCAACACTACATAATAGGGCCAACTTAACGAAATATTAGCAGGCCCACATTAAGTGTTCCCTCGCTGTTCTCTTTGCCGGAGGTCGACATAGGCAGAGTTGGTGGCAGCAACGGCTCTGATACAAAATTGCAAGTTGTACGAATGCGCGGTGGAACTCTAAGGCTTCTTGCCTTTTCGTCCTCGTGCCATTTTGATAAAACTAAGATAAACTACTAAACGTAAATAAACTTATTCTTATTTCTTGGCTGAATAAACCCTAGGTATCGTAGGCATTATATATCCAAACGATTATAACGGAATAGAAAATACCTAACCTAATCGGCCTCCCCTGTAATCTCTATACATACTTTTCTGATGCACGATTGATCCATGATGGTTGACGACGTATAAACCTGGAATCCAAAGGACGGGTTTAGATTACAATTGATGCTAATAGATATTCAGATATTTTATTGGATGGATTAGTTCAAATTCAAACTAAATAAGATATTTGAAAAGTATGACGGCTCTCCGAACGAGCACAAGTTATAATTGAGAAAGTTGCTTGGGAAGTAAATGAATGTCATTAACATGATCCCGGTGGGTAAAGCCTCCAGCTAGGCTAATTTGTGGAGCCAATTATCACGCCTTTGTTCGTCGGATCGAGGTTCGAGATGATGCGCGGGAAGAAGAACGTGCTATAAAAGCCTGAAATTTGGTTTTGCAGATGGGTTTCATTTGGGAGGAAAGATACAACAACAATTCTTCAACGGATCAAGAACTCGGCACATAAAAAAAAGCTAATCTAAATTCTACGACCCTCCATGAATTCGGCATTTATTTGGTGTATTGGGGTTAAACTTTTGGTGTGTATTGTTTGAAAATGTATACTAGATAACTTTATTATTGTTTAGTTCTGATATTTGGGTATCTGGTATATTTGGTGCTATAGTTAGTCGGTGTAAATATCCTTGGCGCATTTTCTAGAGATAATACAAACATGAGTTGGAAGCTTGACTCATCATGTGAAAACAAGAAGAAGAAAAGAGAATATTGCGAGATGCTTCCAAGGAAAACACACTGGGGGGGCGGTGTGGCTTGTTAGTTGGTCTCTTCATCCATTACCATCTATCCTTTGATTCTCTAATTTCTTAGATAGAACCTGTTCTTTTTCTTCTTGTCCCTTTCCCACCTTTTTTTGGTGGAATGTCCCTTTCCCACTTTACATTTGCTTCCTGCCAGCCGCGTGTACGAACAACTACATTTTTCTAGAGCTTTTTGGTCTACTCCGATCATTTACCAATCCCTCTCGTTTGAAGTAACCAATTATATAATCATGTATAATCGAAACCGGATTAATAGATTTAACAAACATCTTTCAATTATGATGTGATTAATCAATTCTAATATTTTAATTGTTGTTGTCAAAAACACGTAGGCTAACACCACAAAAGAAGTAAATTTTAAGGAAGTTTATAGTTCGAATCCTGCCAAGTATCACGATGTAAAATTTTATCTTTTCAAAAAAAATTAATTGTTGCAAATGGACCACATATTAGAAATTTATATAGAAGTACAATTGTATGAAATCAACAGTTCTACAATTAAACCGGCAAAACAAAAATCGGTAAATGATGAGACGAGATATTGAATTTAGAGTTTAGTACCGTTGTATACGCTTTGGAGAAAGTAGAAAATTTTAATTATAAAAAAGTAATTCTATAAGTTTCTTTTGTTGTATCACTAACTTGAGTTTCTAATTCACAAAGAAATTGTTTTTTTACATGCAATTGTTTTTTCTTGGTAGATGTTATTTCCTCCACATGATTGGTCATTAATTTCTATGTTGACTAGATGCATGCATATAATTTTGGGAAAAGTCCTATTAAGTACGATGTAGTTTCAGACTTTCAAAATTAAGACCATGTAGTTTCAAATTGGGAATTTAGTACCCTGTGGTTTACACATTTTTTCCCGGGCAGGTCCAGGGTAGCTGCCCAGTCAAATAAGCTCGAAACTGTACCATTTTTGTGTCCACGTGGCTGACACGTGGCAAGTGATTAGGTTTAATTGCTGATGACATATAATATGGATAATTACCTAAATACTCCCAATTTTTTACAAAAAAAAACCCTTGTTCTCTCTCCAACCCACATTAAAATATTTGAACTCCCTTAACGCGACTTGTTCCATCTCTTCCTCAAAAAGGAAAATAGAAAAAGACCTGAAATGTCGTTGTTTTGCGAACACCGGGACATAGAAATAATGTGAGAAAGAAGAAGAATGGCTCTCGCTGGGAGGAGCACCGTCAACCCATCGACCAAGGCCTTCCTACGCTCTACCGCTGTGCCGGAGCCGATTCCCAGGCCGCGCATCCTCTGCGTTGCCGCCGTTCACTCGCAGGATCCCACAAAGTCAAAGAAGTCTGGGTTCCTCTACCGTGGAGGACAAATGCTCCCAAACATTTCATTCCCCACCGAGCAAACTCCAGATGATGTGGCAGCGGACAAACGACCGTGGAGGACGACTCCTGCGGCAGCGGGCTCCTCCGACGAGCAGATTCTCCATCAGCGGGCAAACGAACAAGATGGTTGTACGGTGTTGTCCCCGCCCACCACCACCGCAAACATTCCCCACCGAGATACGGTGTTCCTCAAACTTTCGCGATGACCCACCGCCGCCGCAAGCATGCACTGTCGTCCTCGCCGCCAGCAGTATTAGGAACCCGAGGTGTTGACCTGCCCAGATCTCGCCACCACCACAAGCATCCACCATTGCTCCAAGTTCTTATTGGTTGTGTTTTTCTGAGAGAATGGTTAATTTGAGAAAAGAAGAAGTTGAGAGGAGGAGAGAGGAGACGTGTGGAGAGGAGAGAGAGGATAAGGTTCTATAGTATTTCAATAGATTTTTTTGAAGAAAATATAAACATATTAGGAATTATTTTGATAATTTACCAGATTACATGTCATCAGCAATTAAACCCATTTACTTGCCACGTGTCAGCCACGTGGACAGAAAAACTGTACCATTTTGAGCTTATTTGGTCGGGCAGCTATCCTGGACCTCCCCGGAAACAAATGTGTAAACCACAGGATACTAAATTTTCAATTTAAAATCACATGGTCTTAATTCTGAAAGTCTGAAACCACAGGATACTTAATAAGACTTTTCCCTATGATTTTTTACTAACACAAACAAGATCATGGCGCTATCTTCCTCGTGATGGGTCATAAAATTGGAAAATATGGTTTGACTTTTTTGGTGTTGCAGGAGGAAGCTATGAACACAACGATAAGCACCGAGATCGTGTATTCGTTGAATACTCGAAGACGACACAAGCTTTGGGTAAAAATCCTGAGGGAACTTTATTAATAATCAACTGCCAGAAAACAACATATACGTCCTTTATATATAGAGATTAGAAACATAAAATTCCTATCAAAATAAAACTCCTAATACGTCAAGGAAAGGAAATAACAAGGGAGCGTGTAAGAGACTCCTTATTGAATTAAAAGACTAAATAAAACTCGTTCAGCCAGACTAGATGACTGCCTTCGGACACGGCATTCGATCATGCTTATCCAGGAATAACAGCGCAGCCTCATCTCCATCATTCTCCCCTTCCTCGAAATGATTCGCCCTCAAATCAGAACCAGCCTCATCTCCGTCGCTACCAGCGGCGGCAAACGGAACCAAGTGCTTCACATTGAAGACGTTGGATGTACGCATATGACTGGAAAGATGAAGCCGGTATGCATTCGGGTTAATTTTCTCTATAATCTCCAATGGGCCAATCTTCTGGGAGGACAATTTATTGTACTCGTGTGCGAGAAAATGCTCCTTAGTCAAAATAGCCCACACACATAATCACCAACGGCAAAATGCACATCCCGTCGACGGATATCAGCTGCCAACTTGTATCGAGCATTTGAGGCCTACAGGCGCCGTCGTGTAGTGTCATAAATCTCGCGCAGATAAGCAATCATATCCGCAGCTTGCTTATGAATCAAAACTGTACTGGGAAGAGCAAGCAGATCAACAGGGCTGCGAGGCAACACAGCATATACCACTTGGAAAGGACAAAGACCCGAGCTGTGATTAACGGCAAGATTATGGGCAAACTCTGCCTCACTAAGCTTGGTGTCCCACGAACGTACGTTGTGTCCAACCAAACACCGTAGCAAATTTCCCAAGGAGCGATTGACAACCTCCGTCTGCCCGTCAATTTGTGGATGATATGCGCTACTAAAATGAAGCTCGGTTTGAGCCACGCGCCAGAGCGAACGCCAAAAGTGACTGACAAAACGTGTATCCCGATCAGAAACAATAGATAAGGGCAAACCATAGAGACGATACACCTCGCAAAAGAATAACTAAGCCACGTGGACAGCATCAGTGTTCTTTTTACACGGTATAAAGTGCACCATCTTTGAAAAGTGATCGACCACAACAAAAATTGAGTCATGCCCCCGCTGTGTACGACGCAACCCGAGAACAAAATCCATGCTGATAGCCACCCAAGGATGCAAAGGAATAGGCAATGGGCGATAAAGACCCGCGTTGATAGCGGTGCCCTTGGACACTTGGCAGATGCGACAACGGGAGACAAATCGAGCAACCATCGTGCACTAGGCCAAAAGAATCGACGAAGGACCAATTCAGTTGTCCTATCTCAGCCAACATGGTACTGTGCGTGAAGTTCAGTCACCAATTTCTCCCGCAAACTACACGAAGGAATGCACAATTGAGCGCCCTTGAATAAAAAACCGTCGAAGCAGAGATAGGCAGCATGGCCGCCGGCAGAAGCAGCAACATAAATGGGTCCAAAGAAAGCATCAGAAAGATAAAGATCCTGGATGTAGTCAAACCCTGTAATAGCAACACGCATGTCAGACAATAGGTACTGGCGGCGACTTAATGCATCGGCCACCCGATTGGAAGCACCTGCTTGATGCTTGATAACGAACGTAAACCGCTGCAGCAGTGCTGACCACTTTGCATGGCGGGTGGATAAATTGTCCTAGAATGCAAGATGCTTCAAAGCTTCGTGGTCAGTGTACAAAATAAACTCACGCCGAAAGAGGTAATGATACCAATATTGTACCGCCTGGACAACAGCATAGAATTCGACATCGTAAGTGCTATAACGTGTGCGTGCACCAGACAACTTTTCACTAAAGAATGCCATTGGCCGACCGGCCTGGCTAAGCATGGCTCCAATCCCGACCTTGGAAACATCGCAGTGCAGCTCGAAGGGAATATCAAAGTAGGGCAGTACTAGAATAGGAGCGTGAGTCAACTTGTGTTTAATGATGGAAAAGGCATTGTCCGCGTCTGCACTCCAAATGAAGGACTTACCTTGCATGGTATCAGTAATAGGTGCCATGATGGAGGTAAAATATGGTATAAAATGTCGATAAAAAGAGGCAAGATCGTGAAAGCTACGGGCCTCAGTCAGCGTACGGGGCATCGGCCAATCACGGAGAGCCATAATTTTTGAATTATCTACTTATATACCCGCGGCAGAGATACGACAGCCCAAAAAAGGATAGAGTCTGTCAAGAACTGACACAGGGCCGGAGCCACATAGAATTGCTCGTAACGGAGGATCTGTAAAACTGCATGAAGATGTGACATGTGCTCGTCGAGAGATCGGCTATAAATTAAGATGTCATCAAAATAGATGACTACACAGGTGCCCATAAGAGGGCGTAAGGCCTGGTTCATTACTTGCATAAAAGTGCTAGGCGCGTTAGATAAGCCAAATGGCATCACCATCTACTCAAAATGACCCTCTCGAGTCTTAAATACGATCTTCCATTCGTCGCCAGGGCGAATGCAGATTTGATGATAACCACTCTTCAAGTCCAACTTGCTGAAGATTGTCGCACCACTCAATTGGTCAAGTAAGTCATCCAATCTCAGAATTGGAAATCGGTATCGAACCGTTATTTTATTCACAGCCCGGCTATCGATACACATCCACCACGTGCCATCTTTCTTTGGTATTAATAAAGCCGGTACTGCACATGGGCTCAAGCTTTTCCGAATATAGCCCTTGTATAGCAGCCCTTCAACCTGATGTCGCAGTTCTTCGTGTTCAGAGGGACTCATCCGATAATGTGGGCGATTCGGCAAGGGGGCACCCGGTATAAAATCAATTTGATGTTGAATGTCATGAAGGGAAGGCAGCCCAGATGGGAGGTCGGACGGGAAAATATCTAAAAATTTCTCAAATGAAACATCAAATTTTTCAATTTAATTTCAATAATACAAGGTTTTTTTTCGAGTTTGAAGTACATAAATAATTCAACAAAAGAAAAATATAGAATGTCAGCTTCTAATGATCTATCATTCATGACATCTTTTAAGCTGGTTGTGTAATAACATAATAAATATGTAAAAGTTAACCATGAAGTATATTATATATATTAACAATACGGTCTAATTAGAGTCTAACTAGGGTCTAATTAGGGTAGAGTCTAAAATAGGATAAAAATATAAGGGTAGGGTCCGACCCACAGGGTCTAGCTATGGATTCATGCCCTACCTTAGATCCTACCTCTAAACATGGACCCATACCCTACCCTAGACCCAGTCAAAATCAACATACCCTAGATCCATAGGGTAATGGTAGGGTCCAACTCTCAGGGTATGGGTATTTCTGCCATCCCTACGTATCATTGTACCTATCACCAATAGAGAAAGTGATTAGAACTCGACGATCAACGAACACATTGTTTCTTTTTTGTAGCCATGCCAAACTGTAAGGATTTGGGTGGGCTTCCGGCGATAGTGAGAGTTTTGCCACAGCATCCGTGGCAATGACATTCTCGCAAGAGTCCGAGTCGATAATGAAACGGCACATTTTGCCGCCAATAGTGCACGTAGACTCGGAAATAGTATGACGTTGTATATCATCATCCGCAACCCGTGGTAATAAGCAAGTACGTTGAAGAACCAATGCTGGTCCGACGTCACCCATAAGATAATTGGTGTCGTCATCATCAGACGCCTCATCATAGACCGGTGGTTCGGTGTCATTAAGTTGGTCCCCACTATCAAGGAGTAAGCCTCGAGAATTACCAGCTTTTGGGCAATTTGCCTGTCGATGACCATATTCCCCACAGCTGAAACATTGGCCAGGACGAGAGAATGAGGGCCCAATAGGTGCCGGACCACGAGCTGGAGTTACAGTCGTTGTCCTGCGATTAGGAGCAGGCCAATTTTCTATGGATGTCTGTGGAGGAGGTCGGGTTGTTGGAAAAACAAAATTGCTTGTCGAACGCCTGGCCTGTTGACGTTCAACCAATATGGCTCATTGATGAGCCTCAGAAATAGTGCCCGGCAAGAATAGATTGAGGACATCTTGTAATTGTAATCGAAAACCCCCAATGTAACGGGCCACCAGTTGGTCCTCAGTCTCCGACATGTTGTTTCGAGCAAGTAATTGAGAAAATTCTTCTATATAGGCATCTACCGACCGCATGCCTTGTCGAAGATTTTGTAGCTTTTGATAGAGTGTACGCGTATAATTATAGGGCAAGAAGGCGTCGCGTAAAAGCTGCACGAACCGTGGCCAAGAAATAAGCTTGGCCTTGTATTGTTGACGACGCTCAGCTTTATTTTGCTGCCACCATGTAGCAGCGCGTCCTCAAAAACGTGTAACCACAAGTGAAACCTGACGATCAGCAGGTACATCTCAAAATTCAAGGATTTCTTCAACCGCTGCAAGCCAATCGAGGATCTCATCGGGTTCGAGTCTTCCATTGAATTTGGGGATTTCAAACTTGAAACCTGCATCACATCGGCTTGAATTCCGGTGTCGTTTGGTGCAAGCAGAGCCCAAGGATTGTCCACTGTGACCTCATCATCAGACTCCATGTGCTCGATGATAGGTGGTGGAGAAGCCAGACGTTCGCGTTGCGTAGGTCTTGGCGCAGTGGCCTTGTGGGCTGCCTGTGCGCGCAAGAAGGCCATGACTTCGTCATTGGTTTGCTGTAGAACAACGAGTTGTTGTGTCACTGCATCCAACCGATGATCCATCCGCTGTTCTAGACTTGCAAGATCCGACGCCTCCTGCTGATTGCCACATTTCGGAGGCATACTTTAGGAGCGTAGACTGGTTTCTAGATACCAACTGATGCAGGTGGAAGCTATGAACACAATGATAAGCACCGAGATCGTGTATTCGTTGAATACTCGAAGACGACACAAGCTTTGGGTAAAAACCCTGAGAGAACTTTATTAATAATCAACTGTCAGAAAACAACATATACGTCCTTTATATATAGAGATTAGAAACGTAAAATTCCTATCAAAATAAAACTCCTAATGCGACAAGGAAAGAAAATAACAAGGGAGCCTGAAAGAGACTCCTTATTGAATTAAAAGACTACATAAAACTCGTTGAGCCAGACTAGATGACTGCCTTCGGACACGGCATTCGATCATGCTTATTCAAGAATAACAACGCAGCCTCATCTCCATCATCTGGTCACAGTAATTTACGTTGAATTTTATATTTTATATTTAAAAAAGTAGCTTTCCGCATTTTATATTTAAATTGGGGAGTTAAAACTCATAATTCTTATTATTATAATCAATTCGAGCAATGAAATCGAAAAAGAGAATTTTGAATCGAACAAAAGATTTAAATGAACCCGGAAAACCGCGGGTATATAAAGATGCAGTTAATTAGCTACCAAAAAAGAGTGAGAATCAAGCACCAAATAATCTCGTTTGTTACGTGTTTGATACGACCAGAAAAAAAGGTACAGATGGAAATGTGGAGCAAAGGTGGGTCCCAACTTGTGATCGACCACATGCTGTAGGATTCCAGCCCATTGAAGAAGACAATACAATTTTGGGTTACAAAGATATGCGATAAATATTTAACATTGTTATGTTCGATAATAATTAGAACTCGAGTCAAAATTGATCATCTCCTTTTCCAAGGAAGACTTTTTATGGAGGTGAAGATATATTTGAAAATGTACTAAGCATTCAGTTGATACATGTCGGTACTTAAGAACTGTACACATTTTACAAATGTACACAACTTACTTTTCAATTACCTTATGATGATTTTTTTGAAGAGTTTTACAAACTTTTGCGATCAGACTCAATTTAAACATATATAATTTCGTTCAAATGAGTAATATTCCTCCATGAACCTATAAACAAAACACAAACACAACTTCCTTAAATCACACACCACCACCGTTATCTCTCTTCAATACAAACCCTCCTCCTCCACTCCTCTCCGTAAAACCACCACCACAACCAACCCCAATTCCTCCCTCGGTCCAATTTTCCGGCGAACCTTATATTACCCTCTGAAATGGGTCAGGCCTCTAAAACTTTGATCCCAACCCTAAACTTGTTCCTTGTACTAGGGGCAACCTCAGTATTAGCAACTAATTATAATGAATCAAGTACCCCTTCCTTAAGGAAGCTTGATGAGGAGAAGTGCAACACATGCCAAACCATCCCTCCTCCGCCTCCGCCATCGTCGCCTCCGCCATCTCCACTGTGCCCGCCTCCCCCCGCACCGGTGCTCCCACCGCCGGCTCCCAAGAAGCCGCCGTCAAGCTATTTCCCTCCGCCGCCGCCGTCGGGTTCCATCTACATAACGGGCCCGCCGGGGAGCTTGTACCCTATTGACAACGACTTCGGTGGCGGCCATCGGAAGGTGGCCGTGGGATTGCCGGCTCTGATCAGCTCCGGATTGGTAGGCTTATTAGGTTTTCTTTTATTTGGAAATTAAGGTTTCTGAAGGTCATAAATATTAATATATTTGTTATGATCATCGTGATCGTCACGTTTTTTTTTATTTCCTGAGGCAAATAGAATTTTTTGTGCTCGGAAATTTTTAGGATCTCCAAATAAAGAATTGTAATTTAACTGCCGCACCCTTAATTGTTCAAAGTCGGAATAACATTTTCTCCTTAATTACTCAGCTTGCTTTTTTCATTTCGCCATATTTTATTTAATTTTTTCTTTACTCTCAATTTGTATGACTTATTTTCTTTTTCATTATTTTATTTCACCTAAATTTTTGGTGCTCTAGTTTTATCTCTGTATTAATCTCCATTTCTGGGATCGTTTAATTAGTCGATCATTCTTTTGAACCGGATGACGACGGCCCATGATCCATTTCGTCAACGGTGGTTCGGGCTCTGAAAAAATCCCAAGTGGGTTAAATTATATAATTGTCCCACCTAGACTACTTTATTTTTTATCTTCGTATAGAGTCAAATATTGTCGAACATTTTAGGTGATATTCTAAATGATATTTGTTTCATTCTAATCTTTATCACTTATCAATAGATTATTCTGTTTGTATATTGAATTATATTTTCACGGGGAATTAATGTGTGGTGGTTATTATTATTATATTTTGATCTTTTTTAAGAATGTATTATTATATTTTGATCGTGAGGTGAATCATCCACCAAATCCAAATGCCGTCTTAATTTAAGACTTGTTCTTCAAGTTAGACCCCACAATAAGGTGGCTAGTAGTTGGATGATGACCTTCGGTATGTCCTCATCTGCAACGCATGGACTGCACTTTTGGAAAGGATTTAATGTTCTTAGAGACTTTATTACCCTATAACTTTTATCTTATTTTAATAAGTTAACAAATTTAGAGACATACAATATGGTTCGGGTGGTAAAAGATGTGTAATCTCGTGGAAAAAGTTAAAAAAATAAATGGAATATGTGAGATTTGATGTTGAAGGGGATAATTCGGTTCCCAACCCAATGTTTCAGATCAGCTAATAAGTACACTTTTCCCAGAGATCAATCAACTTCGGTTTTAGCAAAACAAATGGACCCACCTACCTGATGCAATTTCTTAACAAAATGGAAATTACAAAGTATGGTCCAGTTTTAGGTTTAATGGGTAATTTGCCAATACATGGGGCTGTCTGTAAGAATATAAATGGACAGGATTCAGATAAAATTTATATGACCGAGATCTTTGTCCTCTTTTTTTTTCAGGGTGAGTCTAGATCGTTGTCATTATAATCTTTAAAAAAGAGGACCTAAACAAAATATGCATCCCGAAATATTGAGCAAGATCCAACATGATATTCATCCTAAAATACAATGGGCTGTTTGGCAGCTTGTCATACAATTATTTATAGGGTAAATAATTCTCTTGTTCTTGGTGTTTGATCATCCTCCTTCGAGTCCCTGGATTTCCGAAAATAATTTTAAAACCAAAGATGAAGACGGTAAAATTATTTTCTAAAATACAATGACCCGAGGAGGACGATGACCAAACACCAGAAATTAGAGAGTAATTTGCCCTTATTTATATTGAGACTAGAATGTCTTAATTAATGACACAGAGCAACGTAGCTCTCACCTCAATTTACAAGATATAGAATTTAGAATAGAAATATGGATAGGAAAATAGAAGAGTTATCATGGCCTAAATAAATATTCTCAATATCATTGAAACAAAATCGTTTTCGATGGGAAGAAAGCGAATCGTGAAGAGCTGATCAACGAGATCTTATTTCACAGATAATAGTGACTGACTTGGGCGAATTACATGAATGGCATTATTAATCAACATTTACTTTTGTATTTGGAGCCGCCGAATGTAAGATTTACTTTTCTTTAATCTCTTCAGAGAGAAAATCAAGCTGACCCTGGGTGACGGGTCAAGATTCCTTTTTTGGCATGATCCTTGGTTGAATGGCTCTCTTCTGAAGGAGGAGTATCCGAGGCTATACTCTATATCAAACCAGCAGAGCTCTCGTATTTCAGATTGTGGCTTTCGTTCGGAAGGTCGGTGGGTTTGGTCACTTAACTGGAGGAGACAATTGCGAGCCTGGGAGGAAGAGATGGAGTCCTCTCTTCTCTTCTCTTCTCTCTGGCGGCTATCAATCCGAGGTCGGCTCCAGACTCGGTTACGTGGGGACTGGAGATTAATAGTGTTTTTTCTTTGAAGTCTTTGCGGAGTAAGATCCACGGATCAAGTGGTATCTTGTCCCCGTTGGCGGGTGAGCTGAACAGAATCTGGACCAATCTGATTCCATTGAATGTGGAGTGTTTCCTTTGGGTTGCTTTGCAAAGGAGGCTTCCCACTAGGGATTTGTTGATCCGCACTAACAGGCTTGATCCTTGGGATTGCATGTGTCCGTTATGTGACACTGAGGACGAATCTGGGGAACATCTTTTCCTGCATTGCCCGATCTCCTGGCAAACTTGAATTTTTTTTGCCAAGAGGATTGGGGTGAGTTGATGTGTGGGATCCTCTTTGGGATCTTCTCTTTTGCTGTGGATGAGGTTAGTGAAAGGTGGAATACTTGATAAGGTTTGGTTTTCTCTTTTTGGTGCTGTCATGTGGGAAATTTGGCTCCTTTGCAATCAGGCAATTTTTAACGATGTTAATTGTAATAGAAAACTTATCACGCATTCTATTTGTTTTCATGTAAATGAATAGATTTTATGGGCAGAGACTACTAGGGATATTAGGTTCCAGGATCTTTTCCTTTTCCTGGATTCTGTTGCCGTGGTGTAATGGAGGGAGTCTGGTCTTTCTCTGATTTTTGTTTGCATTGCCTGTTCTGGTACAGCTTAGGTGGTTTTTGGTTTTATCTAGGCGCTTCCTCTTTGTTTCTACAAATATGGGCTACGGTGGCCGGGACCGGATTTGGTCCTGGAGGCCAAATCCAGCACGGTGCTGGAGGATTTTTATTGAAGGACACGCGGGGACTATTTTACAAAAATGCAGAAATACAGGGGTACAAAATAAAAAAAGTCCACAACCATTGAATCATAACTGGGTAAACCATTGAATCGTAACTGAGTAAACCATTGAATCGTAACTGGATAACTGGGACGGACCCCGATTTATCCGGGACGGGAAAAAACAGACCATTGAATCATAACTAGGTAGACCATTGAATTATAATTAAGTGAACCATTGAATCATAACTAAATCAACCACTGAATCGTCCAGGACGGTCCTGGTTGGATTTGTCCTTCCAGGACCAAATCCGCTCCCACGGTGGCCTGGTGTTGTAATTATTACCATATATATTACAAGAAGTTTACCAAAAAACGGAACTTTTATGAGATTTCATTTGCAATTGGTTCTTGGTTAACTACAATTGAAATGTCATCGAGATTTTGTATTAGGTATTTTCCTCGGGGTTTACCAGGTTTTTATATATACAAATTTATTTACCAAAAAAAATAAATAAATATATATATATATATTCTCAATATCAAATCAGACCATTTAAAAGCACAACCAATATAACTTGGTGGTGGTGGTGAGAACTTATTTTGAATTGCCAAAATTCGAATCTTAATTCTGAAGTACAATCTCAAATCCTCGCCCGAACATTATTATTCGAACAAAGTATGAAGGGCTCAGGACGTTACTCGGTGACGGTGATGGCCAAAATATCAGGATTTTTCTGGAAAAATGGCATGTAGTTCTCATCCAAGCTCACCCATGCTTCAATTCCATTCCCATCCTTGGTGTCCAACAAGAGAGTGAATTTGTCTCTGGGTACCTCCACGCTGCTGACCCAAATGGGCTTGCCCCATCCAAAATCACTTTTATAAAATGACATATTACACCAGCTCGAGAATCTGCACATACCAACATCGTCTTCGACGCAGATTCCCTCTTTCAGTTTATTCTCTACACCTGCAACTAAATCATCAACTCCCGCAAACTCTGCACATTGGTTGACGGTACTTGCGATCGCGTCACGGAGAAAGTGCACCAGTTCACTGAAATTCACATTGCTCTCGCCATTCGCAGGAACGAACTTCGCATTAGATTCGATCACGAAATTCCCAAAAGAATTTCGCGGTATTGGAATTCTGACCTTGTCCCGCATGTTTGCAGGTTGTGTCAGGAGAAAAGATCTCAGGTTCCCATTGTTTTTAGCCTGTGTGAGTACCATCCAAATGAGTGCTGTCACGACCTGCCCTCGCGAAAATCTGCCCCCAAGCGAGCCACATTCGCCACCATTTCCACTGCTAGCAAGATCTCTCAGAGTTCTTATCGCCTCCTCGTTGAACAAAAATCGCTTAGTGACAATTTTTACAATCTCCTGCTTCCTAGTTGCAGGACGAACCACAGGTAATCCATCTCTTTTGGGGAACAGCGAAGCCAATTGAAAACTAGGACCGTGCTGCACTCCGTTGATCCCCTGGCTACACGCTGCAGACCATCCGCGAATGAACTCGCTCATCGAGATTCCATCCATAATCCTATGCGCAAAGGTAATGCCAATGGCGATCCCTCCGCAATCAAACTCGTTCAGCTGAATGGTCATCAATGGAGACGTTGGCGACTCGAATCCGTAAGAGATTAGAAGGTTAAGCTTGTCAACAGGGAAACTGCCACTCATAAGCTCAGAAAGCTTGCAGTTTACTTTTGCTTCCGTGAGCTCTGCACCTTCGTCATTACAACCTACCATTTGGTTGTCAGAAATATACCTACCTGCTTTGTAAAAATATTACTATGATCACAACATAAACCTGACATCATATACATATATATTAAACGATTAAAATTAAGTAATTTACCAGCTAGTGGGTAGTAGAGGGTCAATACTCTAGCCAATGATTCCTCCAATTGCCTTTTCCTTTGAGAAGCCTCCTCAGCGGCGTTGCCACGTTCGTCGTCGGCGACATAGTAGAGTATGACTGGGACGTAAGTAGAATAAGAGAGTTGGTCCAGAGATGATATTGGCAACTTCCTATTGTTCTGCGTTGTTGGAGATGCTGGTTTCACCAATTTCTTTGAAACAATTGTCACTTCCATTTATCTCACACTACACACTGCAACTACTGCCACAAACTTTAATTCCAAGTATTGCATCATATACCAACAACAACTAATATCAACCGAAAATGAAATTTTCTAAGTTAATCAAGATATATCGTGTTGGGAAGTGACCCACTTTCCCGTGGACCCAAACAACGCAGCGAACAAGATAGGAGCAAGATCTACGAAAAACAAGAACAACAGATTTGGTAACCCGGTTCGATCTTGACCGATCTACGTCCGGGGGCGTACCAAGCCAGGAGATTTCACTATATCAAGCTCGATCTACACTTTGGAGCTACGCAGGCTCAACAATGGTGTTTCTCTCTCCTCTTCTCTCTCTGTCTCTCTCTACAAGGAAGAAGATGAGTATACAGTGACAGACAAGCGGGGTATTTATAGTGCCAACAAACCTAGGAACCAAAACACACACGCAGGGGCATTTTTGTCCACGCTTTGGCAAAATGGAGAAGCTGAAGCGCGTACCGTCCCAGTTCTGGACGGGGCTACGCCCCCCCGCGGTGTCCGAAGTCTCCATACCCAACATATCGAATTCGAGTCATTCTGGATACAATAATTTTAAATATTTGTTATATTTAGAAATTTATACAACCCGATTAATCTAAATTAATTGTTTCATTGTATCCGGATACCCCGTGATTCTAACCAGAGAATCAAATTCAAGGGGATGCACCTATACAGTACAACAATGATTACTTGTTATTAAGTATCAAAATAAGGATAAATTATCTTCAAGTTTCTCGTCTATCTCATAATTATGGGTAAGGTCTCTACTCTTCAAAATACTATTTTTCTGTCATCACTTTTTATATAAATATTAGACTCGGGTCTCTCGATGAGACCAACATTTAAACAAAAGACGAGAACGAAAAAATAATAGTTTGAATAACAGAGACCTTCTCTATAATTATGAGATAGACCAATAATGTGAGAGTAATTTTGCCTTAAAATAATGGGTACTTCTCCTCCCTTCCATTTCCTTTCCTACTTTTCCTCTTAAATTTTCAATCTCCTAATATTCCATCCTTCCAAACAAAGGCTAAGGGCCTGCTCACTCCTAACAAGAATAGCTTGGAACCCGTTCACCCAAGACTTGGATGGATTCAAACAAAGGAGTCATTCACCTTTAGAGAAGGTCAGCTTTAATTTCTTCTAATCTAAAAAAACTTTTATTTCTTCTACAGAGACATACACCACCAAAAGAATAACATAAACTTCAGAAGTACCCCCTAAAAAAAACTTCAGAAGTAGAAAATAATATCACACAATGAAATAAACGAATTTAAAAGGGGTGAAGATTATTAGAGGTGTACCTTAAATTTGGCTGGAGAAGTTTGGTTCTTGTACTAAAAACCTTCTCGACGATATAAACAACGGATTTGTGTTTGTTATATAGGATTTGGAAAGCCATCGACCTGCCCAATTTAACAACAGATGAGAAGGGTTGACTTGACCCAATGGAGACACAGACTTTTAATACTTTCTTTTTCAGGGAATAAAAATACCCACTTGCAAAGTGTTATACCTTGTATTATAAAAAAAAATTAACACCAACTATTCCATTGTTTTTGTCTTGGACTTTTTTTTGTCCGAGTCACCAAATTAGGTTGACTTTGTCCTACATAGAAGCGTAGGTGATGGCGTCCAGGTAAGCACCCTACTACTAAAAGAGCTTGCTAAACTGATGATTTCCGCAACTTAGAAGATGAGTGAGTTTTGTTATTTTTTAAATATTTTATTTGTTTTGAATTTGTATTAGTTAGTTTATTGAATATTTAGTTATAAAGAGGTTTTGAAAAAATAGCTTGCTAAAAATTCCCAACTCGGAATAAATCAGAAAAATTCTCAGAAAATTTTAGAATTAAAAATTAACCATAAAAGAAAAATAATTAATCTCATCCCTTAGCTACCCACCCCGCCACCGCCAACTACCCCCACAAACCCAGAATTAAAAGAATACCTACCTTTTTTGGAAGTAGAATAGTAAAATCTTTGAAATTTTGAAATAGTATTGAAAAGATTGAATCAAAAAAGTAAAATTAAAAAGTCGAACCCACAGGCAAAATTTTATTTGCTATACGTTATGTTCGGTTGGTTATAAATTATAATTCGAAGAATATTGAAACATCATATTTATAATATTCTATTTCCTAATCGGGCTTCAAATATTCTAATTGGGCTCATATTGGGTCAGGCCTAGCTAATTCTCGTACCTACGTAATCTTTGTTTTCTACTACCAAATCAAACTCCGTCTTGAATTCCATTGAATTCCAAGATGGAGGAGTTCTGTGTGGACATGACATGGGTGGCGTTTTGGAAGGATGCGATCTAGACCGGAACTGGCCGGAAGTTGGAGCTCATCGGAGCTCACCGAGGGTAAAGACTAAAGAGGTGGGGTTTGGAGAAGGCGAAAGAACACGAGAAGGTGGCTGTCAAAGGGAATAAATCATGGTCAGAGATGGATGGGGCTAGAAGTCAGCCGCCCCCTATACCAATCAAATCTGTCAAGGTGACAGCAGGGGTCTCCAATTGGTACACGATGTTCAAGGAAAAAGAAAAGAATTTGGAAAAATTATTCTCAATTCTCTCGGATTTGCTTAAATATACTAAAAAATCTCTTCTATTCATAAAATATATTTCAAAGTTCCTCTAGTTTGCTTTTATTATACTTTCGAGTCCCTGACGCATGTTAGCAATTCTTTTTGTTAATCAAATGACTAAAATACCCTTTTAGAACAAAAAATTAAAAACGCTGACATCGTCTCTTCTTCTTCCCCTACCCAATGACATCATCGAGTATAATTTTTCTTAATCCAAATGAACACTAAATCAAAGTACATCTTTCATTCATCCAGATTAGGGTTCATTCGTCCTCTCTTTCTTTTGCATTTCATCAAAAACCAAATCAAAGCATGTTATTTCACTTTCTGGGCAACACGGGTTTTGCCTCTTCAAAATCTCTGAATCCCCTAACGAACCAAACCTCCTCTCTTCTTCAAAGTCCTCAAAATATGAATCTCTGAATCCACCAAAGGATTCCACTTCTCAAGTCAACGTTAAAAACCCCTTTAGAATCTGACGGAACGATAGCCATGGGAGACTCTCTGGTTTTCAACAGCCCTAATTGCTCAAGGAATCTGAGTGTTAAAGGTCGATGGGGTTCAAATTACCGGGACGGCAACCTCTCTGAGATCAGAATCTTGGCCGACGAACACCCAGAATTTTGGTCGACGAACACCCAAAATCTCGGGGACGACGAACACCCGTGATTAGGAGTGGAATTTAATTGGATTGAAATGGCGGAGCTGGCTGAACGGGCGGGGGCGACAAGGAGCTTCACCTGCACCTTATGGTAATCATTGTATAGCGGTTCCAGGTACCGATGAACTCGACGACGATGTCCTTCTCGGGCTGGATCTGACGCATCTTCTGGATGAGGTAGATGAAGGAACTGGGCTTCCGGTTGCCGTCGCCGACATAATCGAGTTTCAGGACTTTGTCGATGAGGGTCTCGCCAGTGAGGCCGAACCATTGCTCCTTCCCGCCGGTTGCTGTCTCTCTCTAATCTCCAATCAAACTACCGACAAACCCAAGAGATTGGGAATTTAGGTCGGCCCGTTCTTTGGGGGAAAAAGTAGGGGATTTCATGGGTTATTGAATTGATGAAGAAGATGCATTTTTTGTTCAATGAAGAAAAGATGATGTTTTATGAGTATTGAATTGATAATTTTTTATTTTTTGTTTTATGAGTATTTTTGTCATTTCAATGACAAAAATGGAAAAAAAGTTTTGCTGACGTCAGTCAGGAACCCGAAAGTATAATAAAAGTAAACTAGAGAGACTTTGAAATATATTTTGTGAACACGAGGGACTTTTTAGTATATTTAAGCAAACTCGAGGGACTTGAGAGTAATTTTCCTAAAAAAAATACTCCCGCTAAGATCACTAGCATCCGCAATCTGTCTCAACCTAGGTCACGGAATAAACAATTAATTTTTCTCTCATCCACATCAGCCCAACCCAATTATCTCTTACTCTACCCACATCCGCAACCTGTCCCAATCTAGGTCACAGAATAAACAATTAATTTCTCTCTCATTCACATATTATCTAGTTTCATTTTTGTTTATATAAAAATTATATTAAATATACGTTAATACTTATTCCGTAATTAAGATAAAAAGAAATTTTTTTTGGCCAAAGTAAAAAAAAATTATTTTCTTCGAAGTGGGAATACAAAATTAGAGAAAAATAATTAGAGGTACATAGAGATGCCTTAAATGATAAATTATAAATACGGGAGATGCAAATTACATAATACAAAATTAATTACGATTGGCAAATTATGATCATTTGGATCCATAGTAGAAATAATATAACAAGAAAAATTAAGAAGATAGTATATAGTAAAAGAAGAGAGAATTTGAGATTGTGTGTGAAAATACGTTAATATTTGACTCTGTTTATAGAGATTTGAAAAATGTAAATTTTTATATAAATTATTTTTATTTTTTATCACAGATAATTCTAATTTTTTTTAACCACACAAATCATATCCTAAAAAATCTTTTTGCACGAATAATATTGTGTCAAGTGTAACTAAGTAGATAGTTAAGAAATAAAAAAATGTTGTTTTCCCTTTTTAATTATGCGTGCCTTCCACGTGCCAGGTCGAGGGTGTGAAAAAGACGCAAATGCGGATGATCTAAGAAATTCTCACCTAACCACGCAAGTCACTGCACGGTACAAGGTTTTTTGTTAAAATGATGGTCGAAAAATTATTATTGTGAAAATAGTATTCACGTCAGACAATGGCTGAAAAAATCGTATGTTGAATTAAGATATGACTTTTTAAGTGATATCTTGCCAAGATACAAATTTTTTTATCATTTTTAAGATATTATTTAAAAAGTTGTATCTTGGTCGTTAAGGTTCTACAAATTGTCCGACATGGAAGAGGAAGAGTCAAATTTCCCTTGGCAGTAGCTTAAATTTGCTTTCATACAGGCTATTTTTATTTCTCTTCCTACTCGGTAACGCTCAAAATGGTTGTGCATTGTCTTTTTCAGTTTTCTTGTCATCACCACAAGGGCATTATTTTCATCTTGTGCTTCTATATCCATTTATTTAGCCTTCTCTTCATCTGGGATTTAGCATTTTCTTGCTTCTCCTTCTCTCCATTCTTTTCTCTACAAACAATTCTAGTAGACCTAAAGGAGCAAGAGCGAGGAGAGAATAGGATTTCTGGAATTTTTTGGACTTTGTTAGTGTTTAGCTTCAAGATGGTATCTATAGGATTTTCTGGGATTTATTGTACTTCTGGATTTTCTGGGATTGATGGTGTTTGTCTTCAATGAAGGAGAGTGGAAAGAAGGGGCGGAGACAGGAGATTGGCGAGAGGGGAGAGGAGAGATGTGAGGAAGAGTCAATATACGACTTTTTCAGTCGTACGTGGACACCGTTTTCACAATAAAATTTTTGGAATACCATTTTCACAATAAACCTTGTACAGTAACATTGCGCACACAAAAAATCCGCCATGGAAGGAGCAAGAAGTGGGTCGAGTCTTAAAGACCAAGAGGAGAGATTGGCCTTGGAAAGCCAAAAAGAACTATGCCAAGAGGCTGGACCGATCCAAATAGGAGCAAGAGATCTAATTAGCAAGGGATGATTTTGTGTTGGTGTGAGACATGTGGCTGGATTTTTTGACTGGTGTAGTACGGAAGGAATATACCGAAACACTTGTAGCTTTTAATATACCGAAACTCATATAGTGCCAAATGCCACCTTTGGTGGAGCAATAAATATTTTACTTATCAAGAAAAACTTCTCCTAGAGGTCCTCCTGGATGTGGCTGAGCATTTGGGCAGGTAAGCAGCTTATTAGAAAGGATATCCTATGGCGGGTTGGAAATGGGAGAGACATAAATATTGGGGGTGATCAATGGATTCCTGGCATTCTCCCCTCAACTATTTCCACTGATAAACCTGCTGATGCTGAATTTGTTCGTGTTGTGGAACTGATGGATGATGCTTCTTGCTTCATGTGTGGTGATGATAATGAATCTCTGTTGCATTTGCTTTTATCTTGTCTACATGCTAGAGCTACTTGGAATCCACCTCACGAAGACGAGGTGTTGGTTAACTGCGACGCAGCCTGGGATGCAAGCAACCTATGCGCCGGGGCTGCTGCATTGGCCAGAAATCATCAAGGCCACATTGTTGGTGGTCAGAATATCACTTTCCATGCTTGCTCTGCAGTAGAAGCAGAGTTAAGAGCCGTTGAGGTGGCGATTCGTGTGAACTTCTACAACACCAATGTGCAGCTTTTGTCCGATTGCAAGGCTGTTGTAGATTTTCTCAATGGATGCAGTAATGTGATTGATTGGCAAGTGGAGAACGCGGCTATTGTCGCCAGATCCTCCCTAGTGAACTTGTATAGGTGTAAGCTTAGTCATACACCTAGGTTGGCGAATGAGGCAGCCAACTGGGTAGCCAAGATGTCCAAGTTGAATCTCTCTGCTTCTGATTGGCTTTTGTGCCCGCCACCTGAACTTGCCAACATTCTGTATAAGGATTGCCATGGTTAATGCAATAGTTTCCAAGTGTTGACCCTCCAAAAAAAAAAAATTCTCCCAGAGATCAACTCGGTTTTACCAACAATTTCTTTTTTGGTAGTAACCCGATCCCGATGCAATTCCTGAAGACAATGGAAATTGCAAGGTATTGTCCAGGTTTAGGTTTTATGGGTAGTTTGCCGATACAAGGAACTGTTTGGCAGCTTATAATATAATTATTATATATTTTTCTAGTTTATAATCCCGGTATTTGGCTCGCTTGAATAACTAATTCAGCTTCGAGTCAGGTAGGACATCTGAATGTGGCAAAATTCTTCTAACAAGTATTTAACACTATTGCATTCTCAAGACTCGAACTCAAGACCTGATTAAGCTATAACAATATTCCCGACAGTTGATCTAAATCCTTGTTGATATATAATTATTTATATCGGGCTCCAGTTTCAT
This sequence comes from Hypericum androsaemum, assembly GCA_963995505.1. Taxonomy (NCBI): domain Eukaryota; kingdom Viridiplantae; phylum Streptophyta; class Magnoliopsida; order Malpighiales; family Hypericaceae; genus Hypericum; species Hypericum androsaemum. Next base: position 723,075 of record OZ023196.1, read on the forward strand.
TTCTTGTCCGGCAATTAACAAGGACTCGGCTGACTTAATTAATGACACAGAGCAACGTTGCAAACTCACGTCAGTTTGCAAGAAACATCATTTAGCATAGAAATATGGATAGGAAAACAGAAGAGATATCATTAGCTCAAGATTTACTCAGTGATGGTAAACACCACGATCTCAGGATCTTTTTGGAAAAATGGCATGTCCTTCTCATCCAAGCTCACCCAAGCTTCAATTCCATTCCCATCCTTGGAGTCCATTAAGAGAATTAACTTATCTCTGGGTACCTCCACACTGCTCACCCAAATGGGCTTACTCCATCCAAAATCAGCTTCATAGAATGACATATTGCACCAGCTAGAGAATCTGCAGATATCAATCTCGTCGTCGATGCACATCCCCTCCTTCAGTTTATTTTCTACACCTGCAACTAAATCATCACCTCCAACAAACTCTGCACATTGGTTGACGGTACTTGTGATCGCATCACGCAGAAAGTGCACCATTTCAACGAAATTCACATTGCTCTCGCGATTCGCAGGAACAAACTTCGCGTTAGATAGGATCACAAAATTCCCAAAAGAATTTTGCTGTATTGAAATTTTGACCTTGTCTCGCATATTTACAGGTTGTGTGAGTAGAAAAGATCTCACGCCCCCCTTATTTTTAGCTTGAGATGCCCTTATGAGTACCATCCAAATGAGCGCTGTCATGACCTGCACTCGCGAAAACCTGCCCCCAAGCGATCTGCATTCGCCACCATTTTCACTGCTAGCAAGATCTCTAAGAGTTCTTATCGCCTCCTCGTCGAACAAAAATCGCTTAGTGACAGTTTTGACACTCTGCTTCTTCCTAGTTGCAGAATAAACAACAGGTAATCCATCTCTTGCGGGGAGCAATGAAGCCAATTGAAAACTAGGACAATGCTGCACTCTGTTGATCTCCTGGCGACACGCTGCAGACCATCCGCGAATGAACTCGCTCATCGAGATTCCATCGATAATCCTATGCGCGAAGGTAACGCCAATGGCGATCCCTCCGCAATCAAACTCGTTCAGCTGAATGGTCATCAATGGAGACGTTGGCGACTCAAATCCGTAAGAGACTAGAAGGTTAAGCTTGTCAACAGGGAAACTGCCACTCATAAGTTGAGAGAGCTTTCAGTTTACTTTTGCTTCAGTGAGCTCTGCACCTTCGTCATTACAATCTATCATGTGCTTGTCACTGATATACCTACCTGTTGAGAAAATTTTGGTCACAAAATAAATTCGGCATGATATATATATATATATATATATTTTTTGTTAGAATTTTAACATTTTCTTGGTCTTATAGGATTTTACGTTCTCTATATTTTATTATAAAATTTAATTCAGTACAAGGAGCTTCTGATTTTTTTTAATATATCCTCATTAATTTTTACATTTTTCTCCACTAAATTTGATTGTATTTTCCAATTAAATTATAAAAATATCATATATTTAAATACTTTACAATGCGATGTGCGTTTTTCTATTGTATATCTACATGAAAAAAAATTGCTATATAAAGATGAAAATTTTAACTAGTGTATCAATAATTCATTGTTTGTCGCCCTACGAGATATAACTATAAGCTCATTTAAGAGTGAGACAAAAAAATCAGGAACGACAGAACCTGCCTGATCCAAACAAAAAAATTTGATCCACAATCAAATCCAAAGCGAATTGGTTTGAATCGATTTTTCGTTTGTTCAAAAAATGTTCTCAAATCTAATTCGAATCAATCTGAAAAGAATCATGAAAAATAAGACCAAATCATAATTTTTTCAGACATGGTAACAAAAGTACGACCACACAATCAATATGATTTTTTTCAAACAATGCACTAACAACCAATTTATATTTGCTCATTATCTATTGAAAAACAAATCTAAATGTCAAATCTTAATTGTTATCTCTCTTCTCAATCTATTAATCATCTCTCGTTATTTTACACCTATGGTTTGGACCTCTTAGTCGTCTCTAGTAGCCCTCCTCTAATCCATAATTACCCTTTTTTATTTTCAAATTCCGGATTTTTGGATCTGAACTGGAACAGCTCACCCATAACTTCATTACTGCATTTTGATTGTAAAATCATATATTATAACTCCCATGAAATTAGGTACTTTACCTGCTATTGGATAGTAAAGGCTCAATACCCTAGCCAATGATTCCTCCAATTGCTTTTTCCTTTGAGAAGTCCCCTCAGCGGCGTCTCCACCTCCGTCGGCGGCGGCGTAGTAGAGTATGACTGGGACGTAAGAAGAATTAGAGAGTTGGTCCAGAGATGATATTGGCAAGTTCCTATGGTTTTGCGGTGTTGGAGATGCTGGTTTCACCATCTTCTTGGAAATAATTGTCACTTCCATTAATGAGCTCCACCCTTTTGTTTCCAAAAATCTATACCTAACAAATCAATAGGTGAATTTTTGAACATTTATAAACAAACAAATCTCTAAATAGCAAAAGGGTGGAGCTCATTAATGGAAGTGACAATTCTTTCCTTAGAAGGATGGAGATTATTGGAAGTAGACCTTAAATTTGGTTGGAGATTTTTGTGAAACCTTCTTTTCGATATAACAACGGATTGGTGTTTGTTCTATGGGATTTAGACGGCCATCGATCCGCAAAATTTAACAAGAGATGAGAAAGGTTGACTTGACCCAATGGAGCCAGAGCCACAGACTTGGGATACTTTATTTTTTAGGGGAAAAATATATATTTATGAGTTAAAAAATATCACAAAAGATTCCATTGGTTTGTGTTAGGATTTATTTTTGAGTCACCAAAAGATTGAATATATTGAATGATTATGATTTTATTGAGTGGTAATTTTATGATGCCTTACATAGTAATTTTTTCTAAATTAAATTTTATTAGAAGATTAATAATCTAAATATTTTCACACTGTATAGAATCACTACTTGCTAAAAAAGTCCAACTCAGAATTAAATTTCAAAAAACCAGAATAAAAAAAAAACCAAAAAAGAAAAGAAAATTAAAATCATCCCTAAGCTACTCACCCCGCCGACGCTAACAACCCCCACAAACCCAGAATTAAAAATACCTAATTTCTGAAAGTAGAATACTAAAACATCATATTTGAAATAAATTAAAAATACGTACCCATTTGCATAATTTTTATACGTTATATTCGAAGAATATAAAAGCAAGTATTCGATTTCTTAATTGGGCTCAAATATTATATTTGGGCTCAATAATATTTGAGCTCATATTGGGCCAGGCCTAGCTACGTCTTTGTTTTCCACTATCGCAATCAAACTCCTCGTTTTGGACCTGAAAACACTCGATCCCACCCGGCACATATTTAATTTGGGAAAAGTCCACTTTCGTACCCTGTGGTATCGACCAAAATCACTTTAGTACCCTGTGGTAAAAAACCGATCAATCGAGTCATACTTATTCCAATTAACATCAAAAAGGGCCTCGGGCAGCTGCCCGGAGCTGCCCGAACCTACCCGAGCGCTGCCCGGGCCACGTGGCCAGCCACGTCACCAATTTTGATGACGTGGCGCCACGTCACCAAGAGGAGGAGGAGGAGGCGGGGAGGAGGAGGAGGGCGTGGGGAGGAGGAGGAGAGGAGGAGGGGGAGGAGGACGCGGGGAGGAGGAGGAGAGGAGGAGGGGGACGCGGGGGAGGAGGGGGACGCGGAGGAGGAGGGGGGCGTGGGGAGGAGGAGGACGCGGGGAGGAGGAGGACGCGGAGGAGGAGGGCAACGTGGGGAGGAGGAGGAGAGGAGGAGGAGGGGGACGCAGAGGAGGAGGACGCGGAGGAGGAGGGGGACGCGGAGGAGGAGGGGGATGCGGGGAGGAGGAGGAGAGGAGGAGGAGGAGGAGGAGGGGGACGCAGAGGAGGAGGACGCGGAGGAGGAGGAGGAGGACGCGGGGAGGAGGAGGAGGAGGAGGAGGAGGAGGAGGACGCGGGGAGGAGGAGGAGGAGGAGGAGGAGGAGGAGGAGGAACGTGGAGGAGGAGGAGGCGGAGGAGGAGGAGGAGGAGGAGGAGAATTGGTAACGTGGCACCACGTCATCAAAATTGGTGACGTGGCTGGCCACGTGGCCCGGGCAGCGCTCGGGTAGGTTCGGGCAGCTCTGGGCAGCTGCCCGAGGCCCTTTTTATGTTAATTGGAATAAGTATGACTCGATTGATCAGTTTTTTACCACAGGGTAGTAAAGCGATTTTGGTCGATACTACAGGGTACTAAAGTGGACTTTTCCCATTTAATTTTGAGAAGCAAAGGTCCTTTGTACGATAAAGAGGAAAAACGTTTCTGATTTATTAATTATTGGTAAAATAAAACTTTATTCAAGCAATTAACCACCAAATTCACCAACTCTGTATATGTTCAAAACAAATCAAACTTAAAATTTTTTTGTTAAACCAAAATAACTTATTCGAAAAAACAGTTGATCTATGGTGCAAATATTAAGATGAATTATTATAGCTTGTGTAACATGTATAAATATCATTACGACACGGATTACGGAAGGTAATTAATCTCTCGAGGAATTTAGCACAGACGTCAATATCACTCTCTTGATTGCTTTCCAGCTGTAATTGCGTTTCGGAATTATCAATACTCATGGAGGGAAGAATAATAAGCACTAAGTTGAACTAACGATAGTGTGATATTCTAGTTTAATTAGATTTTGAGTTAAATTTTTTTGAAATGTAATAGTATTAAATATTTATTAGAAAAATTTTGTAATTTTTAAAAGTATTATTTAGCTCAAATTTAGATTAATCGATCTAGTGAATCCGAATACAATACACTGATTTTTGGTTTTGCTCCACTTTGGTTTGCTACAGTTGGTGATTTTTGGGGGGTTTTCCTGTGATATAGGGGTTAAATATTGTTTATAAATAGGAGTTGTTTGATAGTGTTGCATCTATTTTCTTTTGTTTCATATTTATCTGGTTGTAATTATTATCGGGGTTCTTTTGAGGAGTAATACAAATTTATTTATAAAAAAATAAAAAAAAAAGGCATGAACGACTTTTAGAGTCAAAAAATCAAATAAATTATTGGCCCTCGGTTTCTAAAATAAATAAATAAATTACCAAAAAAATTACTGTTGTAGAAACTAGAAACAACGAACAAGCAAAGCTCAACGACTTCGACAAGGAACAAAAGTTGATTCAATTCCAAAATATATGGTATTCGGATACCTAATAATTAAGATGTGTATTGTAATATGACAAAAATGTCATACCACATTTTAATGCAGGTGCATTTCTAATTTAATTTTTTGTAAGTATATGTATTGTTAACTCCAATTCTTATTATTTACCATCAATCTATTTGATGGTAGTGTTATATATACTTGTGACGCATTTTACCCTAATTCAGCTTTGAGAATAGTTTTTTTGGGTAAATGGATTAATATTATAAAAAATCTCAAATATTTACACCAAGTAGTATGTACAAACAGCCTAAACTACTTGATAATTACATGCTTAATTTTTTCGGTTTAAAAGAGACTCCATGTACAAAAGTAAGTCTTGATGTCCAAAATCTGCGACCAAGTTCGACCATCTTAGCCACTCATGAACCCTACGAGTGATAGCGTGAATGAGAAGCTCGTGGTTGCACCTTTCCCCTTGGAAAATAATCCAATTTTTTGTCAGCCAAACTCCCCATAATGTTGCTCCATAGAGTGCAAACCAAATTTTCTTAATCATCCTGTCACTAACGAGTCCCATCCACTCTTCCATGGCCGAAGAAAAGGTTAAACCCCCGCACCAATTCATACCAACCCTGCGCACAAAATAACCCCAGATGCTTCTAGAGAAGGGACAGTGGAAAAAAAATGTGGTTGATGCTTTCATCTTCAATACCACAGATTTGACAAAGGCACTTCCACGGGTCCAATTTGTTAGCTTTGAGAGTAGTTAACAATAACTTATTGGACACTCAATTAACAAATTAAAAATCCCCATTTCCACGATCCTTCAAGAGCAAGTATCGATCATGATATTGGGGGACCAAACCAAAGTTCCAAAAAAGAAGACAGTGCTCGGGTCTATTTAGGTGTAACCTCCTTGAATAAATTTCCACAACAAGGAGGCTTCACACTAGCTATAACTTTTCATGTATCAACCCTTTATTCCCGAATATGCTTTATATAATGGCCTCCTTTTCTCCTCTATTTTTTTAACAACAACGGATTAGATAAATTGGTGAATAAATTATAATAGCTTAATTAAGGTGTCTGAAACTATGAAAATACTTCAATACTATATATTTTTGGAAGAGCTTTGTACAAGATTCTACAGAGCATGAACTTAGATTTGTTTGCCTAAGAAGTGTTCAAAGACCGGATAGTATCAACTAAAAAATATATTTCTTTTTTCTCTCACCTTTTATATGTAACGACAAAAACCATCCAAAAGCAACCCTATCCCTTGAAATAATTCACCACCATAACATTAAACTCACCTCATCACTTGCTTTAGTCGCATATTATAAGGTGTCCCCTCCATCTTCCCTCTCCTATCACAGCACCAAAGGAATATATTATCTTCCAAAAAGAAAATACAAAGGAATGGAACCAAAGTTAGCCGTAACCCTCTTTTTATTACTTGTTGATCTCGTGTACCTTGTTGTCTCTGATGACACGTGTCCGTACCCGTGTTATCCTCCACCCACAAGTACGGGCACCCCCACCACCAGCACGCCGCCTCCTCCGGCATCATACCCACCTCCAGCTGGGTACTACCCATCTCCGGCCGGGAATTTACCATTCTACACTCCACCACCGCCATTCGGAGGCGGCTCTTCTCTTGGGCCGCCTCCTCCTGACCCTATCTTGCCCTACTTTCCGTACTACTACAGGGAGCCACTCCATGGCAATGATGGGCCTCCAATGTTGAGTTCAAGGTCAACGCTCCTGGTCGCTGCTTCCACTGTTGCTTTTCTTTTTATTTTCTAGTTAAAAATATAGATGCAAGTATGAGTTATGTATGATCAGATTTTTCCAAGGTTATATTATTTGTTGTTAAATTGCTTGAGAAAACCTTCTCAATATGAGTGCTTGCTACCTACGTGTTTCTCTCTGACATTTTCGCTCCCAACTTGAATTTTAATTAGTCCGGCAACTTGGTACCAAATATTTTATTTTTGTTATCATGTTAATTTTGTTGCTAATGTTACTTATATAAAACTGATATTTCGTTTCTGAAGATAATTTGGTCAAAGTGGTAACCAAGTATGAAGTGAAAATTAGTATGGAAGAAGAAAGGAATACAGTCACGGAAAGAAAAATAATGCAACTTAAAAGGTTTAATGGTTTATGGATCGCCAATTGGAGATAAAAATAAAATGTAATAACAGACAAGAAGCTGGTAAGCTGGGCCCAGAAAGCCTCCCAAATTCTGTTTTGTGAGTTGGAAATTTTGGGATCGAAATAATATTTTTTTAAGAAGGGAAACGGCATTTTCCTCTTCGATATATATGTCTTCGTCGTTGTTTTACTTTCTCAAATTTAGAGTAGTCGATTTAGTCAATGTTCAGATAATATATTTTATACACAATATGAGTCCAATTAAGACTATTTATTTTTCAATTTTGTGACGAAATTCGTAGGGAATCACAATCTTGGCTATGAAATTGCAAATGATTTTGGTTACATCACCCGTTTTAAGTTGTTGGCGGAAAAGCCCAGCGTTGTGGGCCCCATCTAGTGCTTACTTTTTTTTTTGAGGGACCATGTAGTGGGTACTAAACCATACAAATTACATGATGAATTCCTGGAAGCTTCGTGATTATCAGCTAGATAGGTTCCAACCGTAATTAGTGTTCACCCAATTTTTTTGGGTTGTCAAGCAGCAGACCTGTGTTTTTGGTAAATGGTGGCAAAAGTTTGGTCATTGTGATTCTCTTATTAAGGGGCACTGCTTCTCGAAGTTACATGACTTTTTTTTTTAAAGACACCGAAGTTACATGACTAGTTTGTTAAATTCTTTAAAGAAATTTGTTTCGCGCTATTAAATATTCTCTACCTATCAAATTTTTTTCCTTTCGCCGTGGTTCTCAAACCAGCTGACTCGTACACCAAATACACATATTTCACAAGAACGGAGACACGTATTATGGGACACTTTATTATGTAACATTTTGTTGGAATTGGGAATATAATAGTACATGGGAAAAGTGTGACACTTTATCAATGTTAATATCAATTTTCTGCCTAAAAGCAAGTTGCATATGGTTGTTGAAAAGTGTTGGGAAAGTTTTGAATGAAAATTCAAGCAAAGCCCAAAGTGGAAAGGCCCAAAGTTGGAAGTCCAAAAGGGAAATGGAAAGTGCAATCCCACGTTGGAAAGTGGCACTAACATTTCCTAGTTTATAAGGAGAAACTCCTTGTTGACTAGAAAATAAGTTGACCACCTGGAGGGAAAGCCAACTCGGACCGCGACGTGTGCGCATGGGACGCAGGTCGCAATGGGCGCTTTGTGGCGCACTTGGCATGTGCGCATCGTCGCGAGGAGCTGGAGGAGCCTTAAGTATTTTTTCCGGGTCCGAAGAGAGCTGCGCAGCTACCGAAGTGATGAGGAGCTGCGAGCACCTTCCAGGATGGCCACCGAAGGGCCACGAGCGCAGCCAGCCAGTCCAGAAGGCCGAATGGTTGCGAGATCCCTCGCGAAAGGGTGCCAGTACAGTTACCTTAAAGTGTGGGGGTGCTTAGCAAAGGTTGAAGTACCTAAGCCTAAGCAGGTGAGAATAGGACCCAAGACCATTGATTGCATCTTTATCGGATATGCGCGAAATAGTAGTGCTTATCGGTTTTTGGTGCATAAATCTGAAAACCCTGAGATAAATGCGGGAATGGTCATAGAATCAAGGAACGCAACGTTCTTTGAGAATAGCTTTCCTAATAAGGAAAGAAAGGAAGGGAGTCCAAAGAAAAGGGCTCACGAGACTACGCAAGGGTCAAATCAGGAAGATGATGAACCTAGACGTAGTAAACGGACGAAGGTAACCAAATCTTTTGGTCCAGATTATCTAACCTATGCGTTAGAAGATGAACCCAGGACAATCCAAGAGGCATTGTCCAGTCCAGATGCTCCTCTCTGGAAGGAAGCTATCAATAGTGAGATAGAATCTATTATGCAAAATCACACGTGGAAAATCGTGGATCTCCCACCGGGCTGCAAATCTTTGAGATGCAGGTGGATCCTAAAAAGGAAATACAAAGCTGATGGATCAATCGACAAGTACAAAGCTCGATTGGTAGCTAACTGGTTCAAACAGAAGGAGGGATATGATTTCTTTGACACGTATTCACCGGTCACAAGAATCACATCAATTAGAGTACTCATAGCTGTTGCGGCATTCTATAACCTCGAGATCCACCAAATGGACATAAAAATAGCTTTCCTAAATAGAGAACTAGAAGAGGAGATATACATGGAGCAACCTGAAGGGTTTGTGGCTCCCGGTCAAGAGCATAAGGTGTGTCGGCTAGTCAAGTCACTAAACGGGCTAAAACAAGCAACAAAACAGTGGCACGAGAAATTTGACAGAACAATGCTGTCGAATGGATTTAAGATCAATGAGTGCGATAAATGTGTTTACATTAAGAGCACACCTGAAGCTTACGTAATTGTATGTCTCTACGTAGATGACTTATTAGTTATGGGAAGCAATAAAGAGGTTATTGTGAAAACTAAGAACATGTTAAAGAACCACTTTGACATGAAAGATATGGGTCTGGCAGACGTCATACTAGGAATAAAAATCTCTAGAAAAGCTGACGAAATTATCTTGACGCAATCCCACTACGTAGAAAGCGTGCTCAAGAAATTTGAAGCTTTTGACAAACCTCCGGTTAAGACTCCAGTAGATTTGAATCTACACTTAGCCAAGAATCGAGGGGACCCAGTATCTCAACTGAGGTATGCGCAGATTATCTGGAGCTTGATGTATTTAACAAACTGCACACGTCCCGATATTGCGTACTCAGTGAGTAAGCTTAGTAGATTCACAAGTAATCCAGGGAAGGATCATTGGCTAGCTCTGGAAAGGGTTTTAAGGTATTTAAAACATACCATAAACTATGGCATAAATTATGCTAAATATTCAGCTGTATTAGAAGGATACAGTGACGCAAACTGGATATCAGACACTAAGGACTCCAAATCCACGAGTGGATATGTATTCACCATAGGAGGAGGAGATGTGTCTTGGAAGTCCTCTAAACAAACGTGCATAGCTCGATCCACCATGGAGTCAGAGTTTATAGCACTAGACAAAGCTGGAGAAGAAGCTGAATGGCTCAGAAACTTTTTAGAGGATATTCCGTACTGGAGCAAACCTGTGTCTCCCGTATTGATACATTGTGATAGCATGTCTGCAATCGGGAGAGCACAAAGTACAATGTACAACAGAAAGTCTCGACATATCCGTCGGAGATACAATACCGTTAGACAGTTGATCTCTAGTGGGGTGATCATCATTAATTACGTAAAGTCCAAGGACAACTTAGTTGATCCTTTTACGAAAGGAACCAATAGAGATCAAATGTACAATGCAGTAAGGGGAATGGGATTAAAATCCACACACTAAAGAATGTCCATAGCGGTAACTCAACCATGATGAGTGAAGATCCCACAAACTTGGTTCAATGAGACAACTAAGCTATGGAGGGTTCAGTTAATCACCTGAAACCTATCTCATTCTCAGAAGCTGCCCAGGTATTAACCTGCAGGGTGTGGTAAGGTTAAGCATTACGCTTTTAATGATTCCTATACCTTGATAAAGGTGGAGTATGGCAGGATATTCCTGATAGGAGATCACCTATATAAGTGTAAAGTGAGGTCGCTTCAAATGGAAAAAACACTTATGAATCCAAGAAACGGTCCATGGCCGAAACAGACACAACGTGAGAACCCAAATATACTAGGGTTATTATTGTGTAAATGTTATTGTCTTGGTTTACGCCAAAAGCTGACGGTTCAAGACATCACGTTCACTGAGCAGCGAGTAAATCCGATAACATATTACTAGGAAGGTTCAAAGTCGCAAGCTACCTGTCTCGAAGCAATAATAACACATCAGAACTTTCGATTAGAGTCTGCATGCATTAATCATCATTCATGTGGGAGATTATTGGGAAAGTTTTGAATGAAAATTCAAGCAAAGCCCAAAGTGGAAAGGCCCAAAGTGGGAGGCCCAAAAGGGAAATGGAAAGTGCAATCCCACATTGGAAAATGGCACCAACATTTTCTAGTTTATAAGGAGAAACTTCTTGTTGACTAGAAAATAAGTTGACCACCTGGAGGGAAAGCCAACTCAGACCGCGACGAGGATGGTGCGTAGCACCATTCGAGCACGAGCACGAGTACGAGCACGAGCACGAGCACGCACGTGTGCGTGTGCGCATGGTGCATTGGACGCAGGTCGCAATGGGTGCTTTGTGGCGCACTTGGCACTTCGCACGTGCGCATCATCTGAAGGAGCCTTAAGTATTTTGCCCGGGTCTGGAGAGAGCTGCGCAGCTACTGAAGTGACAAGGAGCTGCGAGCACTTTCCAGGATGGCCACCGAAGGGCCACGAGCGCAGCCAGCCAGTCCAGAAGGCCGAAGGGTTGCGAGATCCCTCGCGAAAGGGCGTCAGCACAGTTTGGGCGCAGAAGCCACCGAAGGGCCTCGAGCGCAGCCAGCCTACCTGCTGGCCGAACGGATGCGTCCCTTCGGGGTGGTTGTTTCCTTGCCTCCTCCAGCCTATAAATAGGCCTGTCCCTTTGCCATTTTCCTCATCCCAGTAACAAAGTGCATTCTGTAGTATTGTTGTCTTCTTCTCTCCCCCGTTCTTCACTTACAAAGAGTCCGAAAGTTTTGGGTATATAAGGGTTCGCCCGAAAATTTCGAGATACGTGTGCAATATTTTTGGAAACGCCCGAATAATCGTTGTATCTTGGAGACGATTGCCGTAGCCCATACCGCACTGAAATATACGGGACAATCTCGTCTTACAGAAAAAGAGTCCAACACTTGCCTCGACTGCCGTAGATCCTAATCAAGTACACCAACCCTATATCACAACAAAAAGTCCATTTTGATGGTCAAGTCGTGCTTGTCACCTATAACTCCACTCATTAAAAATATTGGCATAAATTGATTATTCGTGGACGTTGATTTAAACACAAATATATACTCCATGTTGAAGTTTCCTGTTAGTTGTATTGTGTTGTTTGGCCTGTTGTAGATCCATTGTTTAAATATTCATATTGAGTTAATATATACTAACACTACTGCCCCGAGGGTGCTCACCGGGGGGCTGGTCACCGTCGACCTCCCCCCGGTTGATTATTTTCGATTTATGTTGTTATTTTTCTTCTTTAGTGTTATCCTATTTTTTCTATGATGTTGCTTTCCTGTGGCATTTTATCGTTGTTTTGTTTGTTGTGTTAGCCTCCGAGCCACCTCTGTTTAGTGGTCTCTTCTGGAACAGGCTTATATGTTCTCTGTTCTTGCTTTTGCTTTGATCTTCTGCTTTGGCTTGATCTGGGTCCCTTGCAGATCTCGTTCCCTTTCTTGTTGTTGCAGGTTGAAAAACTTGTCTCGGTCGAACTTGTTCGACCTTGGCTCTCATTTGCGTACATCTTGTATGCATTCAAATGCACACAAGGCTGCGTCTTTGACGTTGCCTCGTGGTTATTAGCCGTTGCTTGTCTCGGCAGAACTTCGCTTTGGTCGTTGGCCTTTGTGGCTTCTCGACTGCCCTTCGCCTCCACCCGTGCCCCTCTGCCGACTTCGGATTGGTTCTCATTTTTTGTTAGGCTTTATCGTTGTTTGTCTATGTATTTTCTTCTTCTGTTTTGTAATCTCGTTCCTTAATATTAAGCTTTGCACCACCCCTTAAAAAATAGTTAAGTTGAAAAATTCTATTGTCTAGAATGATCCAGTCACCTATTAATAGTAGTATTATGCTTTCCAATGTTCAACTGAGATATAGTAACCATCAATCGCGTAGATTCAAAGGTCTCGCATTTGAGTAATGTAAAAAAAAAGGTTAACTTTAGTACGATATTGCCATAGAGAATTATAAGAGATCAGATGAAAAATTCTACGAATTTCATGACTGAAAGTATCTAAACCTTTAACTAAAGCACCGTAAATATTCGGCATTTTGCAAGAGGGAAAGGCTATCTCTAGAACGGTCCAAAAAACTATGTTGATTTTGACTTGCTACACTCTCCCTAGAGAGCTCTGTTGCATCCTCATCTCATCTTTTATTAGTCCTACCCGGCTCTGTCATACTTTAGCGTGTTTCTGCACATTGAAGATCTCCAACGATGCCCTCCACCGAACCACGAACATCATCATCATCGACAGAAGCTTCCACCGGAGCATCATCTTTTCCGATTCCAATCACTTTGCATTCGACATGACGAACATTTGTGATTGCTATCATTGGGCTTTAAAAATTCATCTCGTCTCCTAGCCCCCTACCAACGAAGCTGCGGTGTTGTATTTGGGCCTTCAGCTCAACAAAGATCGACCCAATGGACTGGGCTTTGGATTTTGATTCAGGTCAACCAAATTGGCCCCATAGTTTTATTTTGGTAGTAGAATTGGGCCGATTCTTGTGTCCAAGTATTGCAACATCTTCTAATTTTGTGGTTAGAACTTACTTAAATTGGCAGGATATTCATCAAATTTGAGTTAGTTAAAACTTACTTAAATTGGCAGAATTTTCCCAGCAATTATTTAATATGTTCGTGTCCAAGTATTGCAATATGCCTGCTCTTAAATGGAAAAAAGAGTGACTTCCTTTCTACTAAGCTTTGTTTGTTCACTGTTAGAAAACTTTTATGTACTTTTCGGTGTTTCTTTTCAAAAATTAATAATAGATAAAAGATTTTAAAAAATTCATGAAAACAATGTAAAAACAAATAACGAAAATTTTCCATAACTTTCTAGAATATCAATCAGATACGTAATTGACATACCAACAATTTTGATTGGGCCGATAAGGCCCAGTTATCCACCGTCCGACCTGCTGGGCCCAATACTACGTGGCATGCTTCTCCCCGTTGTCGTTGGTTTGCTAATTTTGATACGAAGAATACTATTAAGGAAACAAGAATCGACTAAAAGGTCATACCCATTAAAGAAAATACTATTCAGCTCCGGCCCAAAAACACCCGAGGCCCACAACGCCAAGCCCCACAAAAATGATATCACTGTCATTATCCCTTATAACTTTTGAAGATATTTTGGAAGACCGAGAGTTTTATTGTCATTTGTAGTTTAAGTGTGCCAAGGGGAACCAATTTTCTTGTGCTCATGTCTCCATCAAAAGCGTGTCAGTCCACACAAAAAAAATGGTCCCAAAACCCCATCGCTGGTCCAAGTCTGTGGCTTGTGTCTGTGGTTTTCCCTACAAAGAGCATGACCTCTCTCTCAATCATTTTTTTATAGAAATACCTCTCTCAATCCTCAGTGATCTGATTTTATCTTCTATTTATTCTTATCTCCACCACGGCTTTAATTATTTTTGGTCCCTATCCTACTCCCACGTGCACCCAAATTTATTTAATTAACATGGAGAATCACGAGTTGGCAAAATTGTTCTAACTTAGTCACGCATTTCGAATTCAAACATTTTTTGAATAATTTTTTCTTCAAAAAAAAAAGGATACAGTCTTGTAGTTGTATGTGATTTTGTTAAGCTCATTTATTTTTCTGAAAAAAAGGAATATCATTATCACTTATCAAAAAACATGGAGGCCGGATGATATTTTGAGATAGCGTCACTCCGCGGATGGGTACTATACGGTGAAGAGTGGCTATAGAGCAGATTTCAGTAGATGGTGGGGAAGCTCGAAGTGGGCGGATACTTCCTGTTGTGACAGTGCCTTATTACGGAAGTGTTGGTCCCTTTTGTGTCCACCCAAGATGCAGACGGTTCTTTGGCGAATACTGGACAATTACTTGCCACTTCGTAATAATCTAAGGCAGCGAGGAATGGATGTCGAGGAGCAGTGCATGTGCTGTGAGGAGTCGACAGAGACGACAATGTATTTATTCTTTAATTGCAGGTGGTCAAGGGCTATTTGGGAAAGGATGAGTGCCTCAATGTCAAGTGGGACTTTCGAAGGGTTTGAGGATGCTTTCAGGTTTGTGCTTGCACCGATGGATAATTTTGACTGTAGTAAGAGGGCGACAATATTGTGGTGCATTTGGAAGCCTCGTAACCTGGTTGTGTTTCAACCGGAAGAGGGATGTAATCAGGAGGCGATACTAGAGGCAGTGATGAAATTTCTGAGGGATTATGTTGACGTCCAGAATGGTGATAGGCGGCCAGAAACTGACTGTGTGCTACAGTGGCACCCACCAGCCACTGGTTAGTTCAAGATCAATGTAGATGGTAGTTTTTAGGAGAATGGTATGGGTCAGGTTGGGATGATCATCCGGGACGCAAGAGGATAGTTTATGGCAGCATCCTCCAGGTTAGTTCCCCAGGTACAACATCTCACTTTATTGGAAGTTATTAGTGTTTGTGTAGGTTTGGAGAGAGGGGCATCAATGGGATTGAGAAGGGTGGTGGTCGAGACGGATTGCTTACCAGTTGTCCAAGCGCTACACCGAAGAGGGATGGAGAGGTCGGACCTTGCGCTCATGATTGAAGACTTCCACCAACCCGAGATGCTCTTCAAGGAGGTCAGGTTCAGGTTCGTTCGGATGGAAAGTAATACGGCAGCTCATCTTATGGCAAAGCGACAGATTATGGAACAAGTAAGTAGGCTCCTTCTTTCTTCTCCGCCGGATGATATTTGTATGGTTATTGAAGAGGAGCGGGCAGAGGCGGGAGGCGGCAGGGGGGCTTGGGTTATGATTGGAGGGGGATTTTCAGGGGTGGGTCTCTTTGGGGCTACTTTATTGGGATGGTTGTAATAGGAGTGCAGTATGTGGGAATCAAATATGTAGTGCTATCGCTAGAGCGAGATTTTATCACGATGTGCTCTTTTCCTAGTCCAATTTTTTTTCGGTAGGGGCGAGTTTTCTGGATAGCTTTTAACGAGGCCGGCAGTTGCAACCTTGTACTATATATGAGGGAATTTCTATCTTACTGCGGGATAGATTTATGTGGGTACTGTCCTCGCACTGTCGTGCGGTGGGCTCTAGGCTGAGTAGGTAGAGTACCTTCTTTGTAGGGTCTGGTGGAACTAGATGGATAGTAGTTCCTTCGTGTTATTATGCATTGGAGCTATAAGTTTGACCAAGTGATATTTTGTATGCACTCTTTCTAATATAATTGACGACTATATAATTAATGAGATGCATTTTTACTCGTAGAAAAAAAACATGAGGTGGGTAATGATTAAGAACATGATTCGGAGCTAACCTTATTGCTTTCTTTTCTAGAAAACAGAGATCTCTATACGGCGCAAAAAGGCTCTCAGCTATGATTAATAAAATTATTCAAATCGATCGACATCTTTCAAATCACCTATGCTTTATTATCCTCCAATAACAGTGTACAATATGTCGCCTCAGAGATAAGCTCTTAGATTAATTATCATATTCTCAAGTTCAAGTCAACGAAATGTAAAAACATTAAAATTTGGTACAAAAAATTCTGTCATCATTTAATAACATGCACGACTTCAATTTAAATTATTTAATTTAATAAATATTCATATACTACATATTTTAGAAAAAAAATATCTGGGCCTATGCCATCTTTTATCACTTGAGTTAAAGGGCATAGAAATCGTTAAAGGCGTGACCAATAATTATCCGTATTTATGAATCAAATACTTGGATCATACCATTTGATTAGCCTTCATGCGCCATCATTTTCATTGTTGTTGGGATGGCAAGAAATAGGAAAGACTTATTCCTATTCTGACTAGGTTTTGGACTCCTAATCTGACCTAGATAGGTTACTTGTACACCAAGGGTTTGCCTCTATATAAAGACATGTTACCCTAAGGTTTTGTATAGCTTTGTGACTCGGATCCATCAATAAAAGTTCTCCTTTCTCACCGTGGACGTAGGCATTAGGCCGAACCACGTAATTCTCTTGTTCCGTGTTCTTTGTGCGATCTTGTTCTCTAGTTGCTGAATTCATAACAATTGTCAAATCATTGGATAACTAATCTTAGTTTTTTCTCCATTAAGAAGATCGAATATTATAAAAAAGTTGGTTAAATAGATACATTTTTGTCTATTGCTGTTGTAAGATATGATACGCCAATAATCTATACTCATGGTCCCCATTTACGCTCGAGAATGAAGCCACGCACACGAGGACATTACCATATAACCGAATTCATGTTACTATTCAATTTTCTAGCCTCTATGCATGAATTTCATCAATGAACCATCTCTAAAAATCAATTAGCCAGCCAGCTACTTGGAAGTCTGATTTGGAGATACGAGACTTAAACAAATCTACGGGTAGTAAAGAATTTCGAATTTATTAAAATAAACTTTATAGTAACATTGAGTGAATAGATCAATTGACAATGATCGTTTATAATCATGTATAATTCAAATCTAGCTAAATTAATCGACCTAATAAATTTTCGGAGTTGACGGTCCACAAAACAAAAATGAAGAAGTATGGTATTGATCTAGATAAGTGACTGCTGGCTAACTAACAACCTTATCCCATTACACATGGGACTGACAATGAAAACCTGCAACCAGATTGCTTCTTCAGCCCTTCAAGTTCATGTAAAAATCGGAAATTGATCCTTTCAGGTAGGGACATTTCTTTGAGTCATAGATAGCTTTTACCAGCCGTTCATGTTCTTGCTAGGTAGAGAGTCTGAACTAAAATCGTAGGACCCCTTAATTGGTGCAGGTTATGTCTCAATTTTTGGTCCATATACGACTATTTTCTATTTGGATCAGATAAGTTGATGGGCATGATAATGTATGTGGCTGTAGAGTCCACACTGACCTTCCATGCTTCACTCCAACTTGTCCCTACCTTATTTGGGACCTATCTTCTCAAATTTCCCATCAGTTTAATTAATCTATCTACAAATTGGTTTATACCATCTCATATCTGGATTTACTGGGTCAGTTAATCGAGATTCGAGTCAGGTGGGACGTTTGAAAAGTGATTTATACCATTTACTAATTTGGACTAACAAGCACTCAGATCAATTGTTGAGTGTGTTATTCTATCTTAATTAAGATATATCGAGTTATAGCCATTGAGAATGCAACAGTATATTTGTCGAGGGAGTTTTATCATATTTTAAATATCCTGCCCTTGTTTTTGTATCTTTGTATAGTTTGACTAGCCTTTTCTTTTGTTTCGTCGTCGATTCAAATTATAATTTTTTTTATTTTAGTGGTATTCGGATACGAGATGGTATAAAAAAAATCTATCTACGAATTTGTTCGGATCACAAAAGCGTCAATTTTCTCGCTACCAAATTTGATTAAGTTATCTCTCAAAAAAAATTTTGATTAAGTTAGATTACTTTCTTACCAGTTAGATCTACGCACGTCACATCTCTTAAACAAATGGATGAAAGAGAGAGCGTCAAATGTATTGGGCGGCACATGATCGTGGACCCAGGACATGGTTTGCCCAACGAGTGCATGAGGCCGTACCACATAGGATCAGGCCTGGCTGTTCTTGTCTCGGTGGCGACATGCGCGATCCAACCGTTTCGAGACACATCTGCTCGTCGTTTTACGTTTATTTGTCCGCGTGCGACGTGGTCCTTCCGATTGGAATTGGATCGATGGTCCTTATCACCTCTGTAATCGCTTGAAGCCAAGGTAGAGCCATCAACGATGTATTGGAAATAATGTTCGTTGAAACATTCTCTAGGAGTTCGTATATATCGTTGGGTAGTGTATTCATTTTAATTAAGTGTAATAAGCTGACTCGTTGTTGTTACATGATCCTCAGTTTTATGGTACATCGCTAATTATCAAGCAAATTTTAATACGATGAAATTTGTTTAAAGAAGTGAAAGAGTATATATGCATCCCAAAAAGATAATGAGAATGGGTGAAGATGAATTCTGATTAGTGGGTAAATTGAAGATCTTATTGGAGTTATAGTTTAAACTTAGTACTCTAATTGATGAATAAGGTCCGGTTAGATTGGCAACTGGCTTATCCATTCAAAATTTGGGCTTCGAAAATATTTTCACCCATGCACATAAATTCAAGGTTTCTTTCCAAAACTAATGGAAGTTGGTACAAGTGGTAAGGGGCTTTAATTTATTTAAAAATGTCGTGGATTTTTTTTAGAATAATGGGTCTTGGGTTCAACATTCACAAACTTAAAAAATATTATAGCCACTTCTAAAATAAGGTACTCAAGTGCTCGACTTTGATATCATAGCTTTCAACAAAAAAGATCACCTATTGAAATCGACGTGAGTTGGTCCAAGTGATAATTTTATTTATTTATTTAAGAAAGTCTGAAGATTTAAGTTTTACAAACATTAAAAAGCATCATTGAAAATATCACCCTAGAAGGGCTGGAACGTCCCAGAGACTTCCAGAAGGTCAAAGGGTTACGAGCCAACCTGAAGGGCGCACAGGCGAATCCAGAAGCTCCCAGAACACCGAAGGGACGCGCGTGTGCTGCCTGCCTGCCGAAAGGGTGCCAACAACCTCCGAAGAGCCACGAACGAATTGACTGAAGAGGCACCTAAAGGGCAGCCTGTCTGTTAGCCGAACGGACGTGTTTCCTCGGAATTGCTTCGTGCCTCTTCGGAAATGCATGCCTCCACTCCATCCAGTGCCTATAAATAGGTCCCTCCCCCTCATTTGCAAATGATCCCAACTACAAGTGCATAAGCATTGTAGTTCTCTCTCTCTCTCTCTCAAAAAAGTCTGAATATCCAAGGTTCGCCTGAAGCTTCGAGGGTCGTTGTGCTACGAACTCGGAAGCAGCCTAGTCGTTGTATCTTGGGGACGATTGTCGCAGTCCGTAAGCACTAAATACGGGGCAATCTCCTCTTACAGAGAAAGAGTCCAACTCTTGCCTCGACTATTAAAGATCCTAATCAAGTACACCACCTCCGACAAACAACAATCGTAAGACGAGATTTTTGTACTCGAAGATGGCATCATCAAGCTCCGCACCTACACCAATGCCAGCGGTCCTGGAAACTGTCCACGCCGAAAGGCCGGCCAAGTTCAACGGTACCGAGTTCAAGAGGTGGCAACAGAAGATATTATTCTACTTGACGACGCTCAACTTGGTCCGATTCTTGAAGGAAGAGGCTCCAAAAGTGGCAGAAAATGAGGCTGATCTACAGAAGATCAACGCTCTCGATGCATGGAGTCACGGCGACTTCCTATGTTGTAACTATGTCCTGAATGGCTTAGACGACGCCCTGTACAATGTCTATACAGGTACCAAGACTGCAAAAGAATTGTGGGACTCCCTGGAGAAGTAGTACAAAATGGAGGATGTCGGGATGAATAAATTTATCGTCAGAAAGTTCCTCGACTTCCAGATGGTGGACTCCAAGAAGGTCATAGACCAAGTCCAAGAGCTGCAGCTGATTTTACACGAGATTCATGCCGAAGGCATGCAACTCAGCGAATCCTTCCATGTGGCTGCTCTAATCGAGAAGCTACCCCCTCTGTGGAAGGACTTCAAGAACTACCTCAAGCATAAGAGGAAGGACATGGGGCTAGAAGATCTGATCGTGAGACTAAGGATCGAGGAAGACAACCAAAAGTCCGAAGTCAAGACCGGTAGGACCAACTCTGAGGCTAAGGTACACCTCGCTGAGGGAGGTACCGGTAAGAAGAGGAAGAAACCTGGAAATAAGCAGGAGAAGTAAGAGCCAAAGTAAAAGAAAGCTAAGAAGATCAAGGGCAATTGCTACAACTGCGACAAGCCCGGTCGTATGGCCAAAGATTGTCGCTTGCCGAAGAAAGACGATCGTGAGAAGGCTAACCTGGCTGAGGACTTATCTGAGCTACACCTATCTGCCGTGGTGTTTGAAGCTAATCTGGTGGATAACCCAAGAGAGTGGTTCATAGACACAGGGACAACCCGACACATCTGCTCAGACAAGAAGATGTTCTCGACCTACACAGCCATCAACGGGCAAAAGTTGTTCATGGGTAACTCTGCAACTTCTCTCGTAGTTGGACTAGGCCAGGTGGTGCTGAAGCTGACCTCCGGAAAAGAGCTGACCCTCAAGGATGTGCTGCATATCCCAAACATTCGTAAGAAGTTAGTATCCGGCTCACTGTTGAGCAAAGCTGGGACGAAACTAGTATTCGAGGCCGATGGGTTTGTATTGACTAAGGCTGGTACCTTTGTAGGAAAGGGTTACCTCGAGAGGGGGCTCTTCAAGATGAATGTAATAACTGTCAAACACGCCTTTAATGGCCCTAATAAAGTTGTTAATTCTTCTTTCTTGGCTGAGTGTTCTAACTTATGGCATGATAGATTACGACACGTAAATTTGAGCTCACTAAGGAAGTTAGTAAGTTTAAATTTATTGCCAAAAATGGAGTTTGACCCGAACAATAAATGTGAAGTATGTGTAGAGGCAAAAATGACCAAAGCACCTTTTCATTCAGTGGAAAGAAGTACTACACCTTTAGAATTAATTCATACCGACATATGTGATATGAAATACGTGCAAACTATAGGTGGGAAAAAGTATTTCATCACATTTATTGACGATTGCACGAGGTACTGTTATGTACACCTCTTGAAAGGAAAAGACGAAGCTCTAAAAGCTTTCAAGAGTTATAAGAATGAGGTTGAAAATTAACTCAGCACTAAAATTAAAATGATTCGAAGTGATAGAGGGGGAGAATATGTAGCTCTGTTTGAGGAATTCTGCCAACAAAATGGCATTATTCATCAGACAACAGCACCATACTCACCTCAATCAAATGGCGTAGCTGAATGCAAGAATCGAACTCTTAAGGAGATGATGAACGCTATGTTGATTAGCTCGGGCTTGCCACAGAACTTGTAGGGGGAAGCTGTGCTCTCAGCTAATCACATTCTAAATAAATTGCCACACAAGAAAAGGGACAAAACCCCATATGAATTATAAAAACGGAGGAAGCCTTCCTACGATTACTTTAAAGTGTGGGGGTGCCTAGCCAAAGTAGAAATACCTCTACCTAAAAGGGTGAGAATATGACCCAAGACCGTTGACTGTATCTTTATCAGATATGCTCACAATAGTAGCGCATACCGATTTCTAGTGCACAAGTCTGAAAACTCTGAAATCAACGAGGGAATGATCATGGAATCAAGGAATGCAATATTCTTTGAGAATATCTTTCCTAAAATGGAAACGAAAGAAGTAAGCTCAAACAAAAGAAGTTATGAAGCTATACAAGACTCTGATCAAGGTACCGAGGAACCTAGACGGAGTAAGAGGACAAAAGTAGCCAAGTCGTTTGGTCCAGATTTTCTAAAGTACATGTTAGAAAATGAACCTGGGACAGTCCAAGAGGCATTATCTAGTCCGGATGCTCCTCTCTGGAAAGAAGCTATCAATAGTGAGATAGAATCTATCATGCAAAACCACACATGGGAAATCGTGGATCTCCTACCAGGTTGCAAACCTTTAGGTTGCAAGTGGATCCTTAAAAGGAAATACAAAGCTGATGGATCAATCGACAAGTACAAAGCTCTGTTGGTAGCTAAAGGGTTCAAGCAGAAGGAAGGATATGATTTCTTTGACACGTATTCGCCAGTCACAAGAATCACATCTATTAGAGTGCTCGTAGCTGTCGCAGCACTCTATAACCTCGAGATACATCAGATGGATGTAAAAATAGCTTTCCTAAATGGAGAACTGGAAGAGAAAATATATATGGAACAACATGAAGGGTTTGTTGCCCCCGGACAAGAACATAAAGTGTGCAAGCTTGTCAAGTCACTGTACGGGCTGAAACATGTGCCGACACAATGGCATGAGAAATTTGACAGAACAATGATGTCAAATGGCTTTAAGATCAATGAGTGTGATAAATGTGTATACATTAAAAGCACACCTGATGCTTACGTGATTGTATTTCTGTATGTAGACGACATGCTAATCACGGGAAGCATTAATGATCTTATCGTAAAAACTAAGAACATGTTAAAGAATAACTTTGATATGAAAGATATGGGTCTAGCTGACGTCATACTAGGGATTAAAATCTCTAGGATGACTGAAGGAATTGTCTTGTCACAATCTCACTACGTTGAGAATGTACTCAAGAAATTCGATGCTTTTGACAAACCCCCGGCTAAGACTCCGGTAGACCTGAGTCTACACTTAGCTAAAAATAGAGGAGACCCAGTATCTCAACTGAAATATGCAAGAATCATTGGTAGCCTGATGTACCTGTCAAATTGTACACGCCCTGATACTGCATACTCAGTTAGCAAGCTTAGTAGATTCACGGGCAATCCAAGACCAGACCACTGGCTAGCTCTGAAAAGGGTTATAAAGTATTTAAAACATACCATGAATCATGGCATACTTTATACTAGGTATCCAGCTGTATTGGAAGGATACAGTAATGCGAATTAGATATCGGACACTAAAGACTCCAAATCCACGAGTGGTTATGTGTACACCATAGGTGGAGGAGCTGTGTCCTAGAAATCCTCTAAACAAACGTGCATAGCTCGATCCACCATAGAGTCGGAGTTTATAGCACTAGACAAAGCTGGAGAAGAAGCTGAGTGGCTCAGAAACTTCCCAGAGGATATTCCGTGTTGGAATAAGCTTGTGCCTCCTGTATTGATACATTATAATAGCATGTCAGCAATCGGGAGAGCACAAAGTACTATGTACAACGGAAAGTCTCGACACATCCGTAGGAGACATAACACCGTTAGACAATTGATCTCAAGTGGAGTAATAACCATTAATTATGTGAAGTCCAAGGACAACATAGGTGATCCTTTGACGAAAGGAATCAACAGAGATCAGATGTATAACGCAGTAAGGGGAATATGGTTAAAATCCACATATTAAAGAACGTTCATAGCAGTAACTCAACTATGATGAGTTAAGATCTCACAAACTTGGTTCAATGAGACAACTAAGTTATGGATGGTTCAGATGATTACTTGGAACCCATCTCATTCTCAGAAGATGCCCAAGTACAAACCTGCAGAGGTGTGGTAAGGTTAAGCGTCTACGCTTTTAATGATTCATATACCAGAAAAAGGTAAAGTATGGTAGGATACTCCTGATGGGAGATCACCTATATAAGTGTGAAGTGAGGCCGCTTCAAAAGGAAAAAATACTTATGAATCCAATATAAGGTCCATGGCCGAAAAGGACATAACGTGAGAACCAAAGGATATTAGAGATATCATTGTGTAAATGTTATTGTCTTGGTTTACATAAAAAAGTTGACCAGTTCAAGACACCGCGTTCACTGAGCTGCAGATAAATCCGATAACATCTTACTAGAGAAGGTTCAAAGCTGTAAGCTACCTATCTCGATGCAATGATATTTCGTTGGAACTTTTTTTAAAAGTGTCAGCATGCATTAATCATCATTCATGTGGGAGATTGTTGGGTTTTGAATGCATAATTAATACATTTGGCCCAAGCTGAAAGGCCCGAGCTGAATAGCCCAAGCTGAGGATGGGAGAACCATTACCACATCGAAAATCGCAAGGAAATTTTCTCTGTTTATAAGGAGAAGCTCCAAGCTGGTGTAACATTAAATGTTCCACCTGAAGAGCTGACCGAGGCTGCGCACCATCCGAGCACGCGCTCGCGCTCGCACACGTGCGTGTGCGCATGACGCATTGAATGCACACTTGGCACTTCGCACGTGCGCATCATCGCGAGGAGCCATAAAATTTTGCCGAAGCTCAGACGAATACCGAAGGGACGCGAGTGTGCTGCCTGCCTGCCGAAGAGCCACGAATGAATTGGCTGAAGAGGCACCTGAAGGGCAACCTGCCTGTTGGCCGAACGAACGCGTTTCCTCATAATTGCTTCGTGCCTCTTCGGAAATGCCTGCCTCTACTCCATCCAGCGCCTATAAATAGGCCCCTCCCCCTTATTTGCAAATGATCCCAACTACAAGTGCATAAGCATTCATTAGCATTGTAGTTCTCTCTCTCTCTCTCTCTCTCTCTGTCCGAATATCCAAGATTCGCCTGAAGCTTCGAGGGTCGTTGTGCTACGGACTCGGAAGCAGCCTAGTCGTTGTATCTTGGGGACGATTGCCGCAGCCCATAAGCACTAAATACGGGGCAATCTCGTCTTACGGAGAAAGAGTCCAACTCTTGCCTCGACAATTAAAGATCCTAATCAAGTACACCACCTCCGACAAACAACAAAAGATTCACAAAAAAGTCTCATCTCAAATGTTGTGACATAAAACCTAACATGCGGAAATGCTAGTCGCTCCATGTTCAGCACAGATAATGTTAATGGGAAGGTTACAATTTAGTTTGGGAATTGGATGCCGACTTGACGTTCCCTTCTTGTTCCGGATTGGATTCTGGATCCGTTCTTTAAAGTTTTGAATAAAGCCGAAATGACGATTAGTTGTCGTCGCCTTTTGAGCACTTTACGGGTGAAATTAATTGTCCGAAAAATGCGAGTCTACATATAAATGGAGAACAAAAAGAGAATATCCGGAGCACATATGATTTTTATGTCTATTAATTTTTTATTTGAAAATTGCATTACTTGTAACATGTTAAAGTTGTTTATAATGAATTAAACTATATCCATTCATCTGCTTTAAAATTTTAAATTGTATCTATATTTCTAACATGATATTAGAATAATTTGATCTGATAGTTGCACACGACTCATTCTTTCATGAGAATTGAAAAAAATGTTGCAAATAATGCAAAATTGCAAATCATTGAAAATTCGGTCGACTGCTTCAAATGGATTTTGTTTGAGAGATTACACTGCCTACACAATGTTAATGAGCCACGCTTATAGTTTATGGGGCGTTGGTTTCGCCAACAAGAAGCTTAACGCTATCTTAATTTATGTACCAAGTCCTTCATTGAGCAATTAAATCTTCCAGCTAGCAAAGAGCAGTGCAATAGCTCATTATTCATTAAAAAAAAAAGCAAAGTGCAATAGTCCAAAAAGTGGTCCAATAGTTAACTCTTTTTCAAGCGTTTCAAGGAATTTCAGCTCAAATCCCATGGTCAGAGCGCGATTAATTAAATGTACATTGAGATTTAGAATTCGACGGAAAATCGGTCTAATTGCACTTGTTAGATTTCCGTTGCAATCTCCCACGTGATACCTTTCAGCTTCTTCTTTTTCCCGACAGTTTAGGCCCTTTTGACTTTTCCAAAATTAGTTGTCTTGATTGTTAAAATGTATACTCCGAACTCAAAGTTTTGGTAAATGAGATCTAATTTATTGTATGAGAAGTTTACGTTCTTTTATGGACATTGTGAGATCTATACTCCTGTGTACTCCCTTTCACAAAGTTCGCCCAATAATTTGGTCAAAATTTGTAAGTCATGAAACAAGGATCGTAGTTGAATAATTATAATAGTGTGGTATTGATTTTGCTATATTTAATGTCAAGAATCAAGATAGATTTTCTTATTGGTTTTTTTTCCTGCCACACCGTTTTTCTTTTTGTGTTTTGTGACATTTAAATTTTGTCACATTTTCTTTCATTAAATTTGAATTATTCTGCGTGATGATTATTCAGATATTATATAATTTTGATGAAAATGAAAATGATTCAACTTATTGCACCTCTTTTTCGTTTGTTTCCAAGATTAATGTGATTAGGGATGAGAATGTTGTTCCTTTGTTTCTGAAATGATTTGCATACTACCAAGAAAAATGAAAAGAGATCATATATTTTCCCCAAATGGTCGATGGCCTAACTGACAGGATAAAAGGTTTTCTAGTTGTGCCAGAGTATAAATTTTCTAGCCATCTATTATTTTTTATTTTCTAGTTATATATAATATGCCCAGTGGAATAAATGAGTTTGAGATGCTATAAATTCTCCTACCAACATTCTTCATTTTTATACAAAATTCACTAAATTTTACGTTCACTACATTATAAGACAGACACTGCACTCATTTTTTTCAAATAAATCCACCGGAATTTTTTTCCCGAAATAAAAGGGAATAACAATATTCATGTAATGATGTTGCTCTTACCTAACTTTGGAACTATACATCAGAGTTCATTATTGAGAAAGAGGCATGTTGGTGAGTGAGAAAAATTTATATGAAAAGGAGCACATTTTTCATTATATTTTATTTTAAAAAACAAAATAGGAGAGTGGCTATGCACTCATATGTAGCTTTATACCGTAGGCAAGAGATCAGAGCGGTTCAATCTCTGGATCATTTTTAAAATATCTGTTTAATAAAAAATTTAGAGTTTAAATTCTTAAAATTGCAGCAATGTTGAATACATATTATAAATTTTTATCATCTTTTAAAAGTTCCACCAAAAAATAGATTAGTCAAGTATTCAAATAACATATGATATTAACAAAACAAAAAAAAAACTATATATGCCCGTTTCAAGAAGCTGGAATTATTGACCAGCCCAACATCCCAGTGAGAGTGACCCAATTCGTAATTTCCTGTGGTGCACAATAATATAGGGGTAGTAGGGAATTAGGATTGTGGGCGCATCATATGATATAATAAAAAGCTATAAAGTATATAAGATAATGGTGTTGCAGCTTTCCATGCATCCAGTCTTTTTTTTAGAAGGAGCATCCAGTCTTTTGCTTTCCAATTTTTTCCCTTTTCCAATATACTTTCAGGCTCAGCTCGGGAAAAAGGGTTTTTTTATCAATGAAAAATAAATTTTATCCGTACAATATGAAGGGTCATTTTAGTTGTAATTAAAATGTTTAGTTTTAATCTTGAAAATAAAATTATATTAAGCTATGATGGATTTTCAACACTTATAACTGCGAATTTGTGAATATTGTCATCCTAACACGTCCTCTCAAATAAAAATTATCAGACCAAAATTTGTATAGACTTTGATTTCGTCAACTTGTGATAAAACGAGTATCGCGTGAAAAGAAAAAAATCCCTTGAAAAGGCTAATTTC
The DNA here is from genome assembly GCA_963995505.1 of Hypericum androsaemum. Taxonomy (NCBI): domain Eukaryota; kingdom Viridiplantae; phylum Streptophyta; class Magnoliopsida; order Malpighiales; family Hypericaceae; genus Hypericum; species Hypericum androsaemum. Next base: position 751,133 of record OZ023196.1, read on the forward strand.
AGACAATTTGGATGCAACCACGGACAGTAAATGTGGTATCACCTTTCAAAAAAAAAGAGTAAATGTGGTATCATGAGATATGCCTATTTATGCGACCAACATTCCACTGTCAACGTGTTTGATATATATAGGGATGGAATTAGACCCTTATCCTGAGGGTCTACCCTGATCCAGACTTGAAGGGTCCAAGACCCGTTGACTTTGACCGGGTCTAGACCCTGATCCTGTCCGGATCCTGATATTTTAAAATGATAAGGGCATGGGTATGAATCTATAGGATCCTGCCCTGATCCTACCCGAATTTTTTAAATTAATATTAAAATAATATACATGTTTATTAATTATTAGACATAATACAAATTCTCAATTTTGTTGGTAGGTAAATATTTTTTATTAAAACAAAAGTTCAAAACAGAGGAAGCGCAAAAGGAAAGATAAGATAAAGGGGCCCGATATTACATCAGTTATAACCCCACCCCGACCAAAACATTCCCTCAACCTCAAGAGGTAAAGAAGAGGGACCTATAAATTCTTGTAGGCAATCAAGAAAGTGATCAGCGATTGATTGTGAATGATCAAGGCATCCGTCCAAAGGATCCACTCTTGGACATGAAAGAGCACAAAATACAGAGAAACTCATTATCGTATCTCGCCTCATTGAAGATAATACCATTACGAAGCAGCCACATGCCCCAAGTAATAGCAGCAAAAATTACAAACCAAATTCTCAATTTTAACTTACCCAACTTCAACTTTTTTTTGATTTGTTTTTTTGGTTTCTTTGTATTGATATGTTTAATGAATGAAAATGTCCCATTGCTATTTGAAAACTATCAAAAGATAATTTAATTTTTAAAAATTAAATATATTATAAAAAATACGGACCCGCGGGTCGTCCTGATCCTGCCCGATTTTTTAGGATCCAGATCCTGTCCGAATCCTTATTTTTAAAGAGGATAAGGGTAAGGATTTGGTTCCACCATTTAAAAAGAGGGTAAGGATCTGGGTCCTATAGATCCTACCCGAATCCTGCCCATTGCCATCCCTAGATATATAGACTAATTGACATGTCAAAAGTGATTACAAATGAATGATTATACTTGTTAATTGATACTCTAAATAATTTTATGGCAGTCATTTTTGACAATATTACGATTAAGTAATTTTGTGGCGGTCATAATAATAATAAAAAGTGAATTATGTAGAACTCACCGTAACATTATTGTATGATAAAATTTTAACAATTAAATATATCAAATTATATTAGGAAATAAATCATGGTAAAATTTTATGTCAGCCGACATCGTAGATCAATTATGAGTATTTTGTTGTAATTGTTGGCATATGAACTAAGGAATATTTTTATAAGTGACGAATAAACAAAGGTTTTGGGGTGATTTTTTGACGAATCAAATCCTATCCATAGCACCTAACCGGAAAAATTTTCTAATTATCTGGAGACAGTTTGGAAAGATCATACTAGTTTGGTATAAGATGGGTTGTTAGAGATATTTTTCTCAGTAATATAATATTCATCCAGTTCTATGGTCAAGTCTAAAACGACGTTGCTAAACACTACTATATTTTAGTGGTTGGGGAGATCTTGATTAAGTTAAAATAATTTATAATTGATTATTTGTATATGGTTATTTAATTTCCTAAAATACAACAAGGACGATTGAAAACGTAACCCCTTTTCTTACCCTTATACAAACTTACAATAAATTACAGAGGCAAATTTTAAAAAAAGTACAAACGCAAATAATTTATGGATCTACGGATATAAAAAGGCCAACAACTAACAAGGCAAATAAAAATACAATCTTTTCTCCTCCTTTCTCTGTCGCCTCCCAACCCTAATTTTGTTGTCCTCTCTAATGCATTTCCGGCGACCGACTTTTCTGCTCCGATTTCCTCCTCGGTGTCTCCCTTCCTAATTAATATATCCTTTGATCCATGGCCGTCACTATAGGTTAAACAAAATTAAGCTCCGAAGCTCTTGGAACCCTTTTGGCAAAATTCAATTTGACGCTTTCTTTCTGGTACATTTTCATGATGATGCCAATTCCGTGACAAATCAAAACTTCTCTTCACCGATCATAATCCAAGAAGAATGTAGTAGACCAGGGTAATTGGTAGGGCTATCAACATTCCGAAAATAACCCTGGAATAAGGGCACATACAGCAATTAAATCTAAGTTTTGAAGCATCAATATGAGGGTCAAATTCGTAGTTGGAAATTTGTGGACTTACCCGGTGCTTAGAATTGTGGGATGAACGTTGTACTCCTTGGCAAACACGAAAGGGACAATTCCTTGAGGCAGTGCAGCCTACATATCAGAAACCAATCAAAATGTTACTAGAAGAATTTGACTCGGAATCAAGAATAGTCGGTTCTATAAAATTGATAGGAACTACAGTTTTGAGTAGTGAACATATTGGAAAATTGGTTTTACCTGAACAATGGCAATGTGGAGGAGAGTCCCCCGCAGACCGACGGCGATGGAGGCGGCCGCCATCACCGCCGGTCCGGTCAGGAATCGAACTGCCATGGCAAACGACGCCACCTGGTTCCCACAAGCTATGAGTTTGGGTTGTAGAGCCATAAACAAACCTGGTATAGAAAAGAAAACACACTTCAGTATCAATTTTTTTTTTTGAGAATTCCTTCAGTATCAAATTAGAGATAATTTCCGTTTTCCTTCACTATGAAAATAATCAGAAATCAAGTGGACAAGTGTCAACAGTTTTAGAATTGACCTTGGAATCAGTACTTGCCTGTCACATTGCCCGGTAGGATTAAGCGAATAATAATAAGCCAGCGTGGAAAGTCTTTTTCATAAAAATCCAACTCTTCTATCTTAGAAACAAGGACAAAAAATTAAAGGAAAAGAAAGGAGGGCATCTAATCTTTCATTCATTAGTTTACATTTAAACAAAAAAAATCTCGAAATTGACTCTTTACAAACACAAAATTTTTAAAATACTTATTAGAAAAATTTTACGCAAAATTTATACTCGATAAGTGAATATCCAACTGTATCAACCAAAAATCTAATACCCATCAAAACCGATATCAACCACCGACTTGGGACCGCCCAAAAAAAGGGCCCCATATGTCGGATGTGTGTCAATCGATAATTCAATAGTCCAAAGACAAAAGCTCCTTTTTATTTAATTTAATATCCCTTTTTCAACAAAAAGGAAAGAAAAAGGTTCACAAGAAAATGGATGGCTCCTAGTTGTGCACCTAATACCCATACCCTTAAATTATTTCAGACAATTTCAACGTCAACATGTACGAACCCATCTACCCTACCACATTATGGTGTGGCCGTAAAGTTATCCCCACAACTTCCCTTTTTCCATCTTTCCTTTAAGAAATAGAGAAAAAAAGTCAAAATTTTCTTTTTTACCCTTTGGGAATATCCGGATTCCAATTAAATTGGTTCCAATTGTTCTTGAACATGAGTAGTGGGTAGTGAATATTTGTAATTACGGGCATCACCCGATTGTGTCAGGCCAAGTGCCTAGTGAATTATTAGGACAAAATTATGATGCAACAAACAATTATCATAGTGATAATCTTCTTATTCGTTAAATTGTGTTGGGATCATTGTAAAATTTTGTTTTAAAAATTTGACAAAAAAAATAAATGAGTAATTATTACTTATTACACGAACCACTTACCTAAACTGAACATAGCCATGCCAAGACCAGCATCAGACAGTATGGAGATTGACTTCTCTATTATTTTAGGCATTGCCACATGCCACCTAGAGACATATCACAAGCACAAACACATTATATTAATCAGTTGGTAACATTACCCTTCAAAAAAAAAATCAGTTGGTAACATATAAATAATATTAAAGCACTGTCTATCTCAATTTTTATATTTGGAGGAAGTGAAGTATTAAATTAACTAAAAAATTAATTTTTACTTGCCTGAAACAAACTAGGGACCAGATAAGGCCAATGAGGCTAGAGTAAGTGTTGGGATTCCGGATGAGTTTCCTCCAGACCATGATCAATATGAGCCGGGTCATGACGCTGGCGGGAGGCATTAGTTTCATCTCGCCGGCGTCGGGTGCCTCGGCGGCTTTCGGATTTAGCCCAATGGGCCCATCTTTGTCCGGATTATTGTTGTCCACGTGATCATCCTCCCCCTTTTCACCAAAGCTATAGTCTTCATGGGCAGCCAAATCTCCTACTTGTGGGATAACTTCACACAAAAATTGGAAAAAATAAGCATGGGATGATTATTAAATAATAATAACTGAAGCAGAATGGCGGAAGAAGTAATAGATTATTATGTACTTACTTTTGCATTCTCCATTTTGGGGATGGTCAGGAACCAACATTCTTATCTCCTTGGCTCCCTGATCGGAGCGTCCAGATTGTTCGGAAGCTCCGAATTCGGGTCTGCCACTCCCGCCATTGCCACCGAACACGTGGAGCCCACTGCCTCCCTCGGAGACCGGGGACGCGCTGGAGCTCCACACGAACATGTGGAGCTCCTTCACGTCATTGCTTCCATTATTATTATTATTATTAGGTATAGTAGTAGTATTATTACCAGTAGGATTGTTCACTTGTTGTTGTGGTTGGGGTTGGTGGTTATTTTTTGTGGGCTTAACAGCATTACCACCAGCAACGGTACCTGAGAACTCCGGGTTCGGAGCCGGATAAGACCCGTGGCCCTGCTGGGTCGGGTAGAACCCGAACCTTGGGGAGACACAGTTCTCCTCGAAATTCGAGGGCCGCGGGGTGGGGCCGCGGGAGGACTGGACGGAGTACATATCCGCGGGCCCGAAGTTGGACAACCGCCCGCCCGGGAACCCCTGTACACCCCCCATCATCCCATAAAAATCAGAAGTATTAAAATTAGACCCCCTCGGGGTAGGGTTGCGGGACGAGCTCAGGCTGTAGATCTCCGCGCCCGTTAAATTAGACGGGCGCGGAGTCAAACCCGAGCCCCCACCCGCAAAGGACCTCCTAGAAGCATTACTCTTCCGCACAGTAACATGTAGCTTCCCGTCGTCTCCGACCTCCGCGTCCGTCTCGAGGAAGTCCCTCCCGTCGAGGGACACCACGTCGGAGTCCACCTTGAAGGACACAATGGAGGCCGCCGTCTCCGGGAACTGCTCCATGATGAGGATCTTCGCTCCCCTATACTCGAAGAGGAAGAGGAGGAGTGTGTACCAGATGATGCACTGGAGGACGACGACCTGAACCATGAGACTTCCGGCGTCCTCGTGGAACCCTCTGTACATGGCCTTCAAGAGCGGGATGCCCATGACGAGCGTGTTGGGGAGAGTAGAGAGGGAGAAGATGGTGATGGCCCACTCGAGAGAGCCCGCGCGGGACACGCGGGCCCAGACGAAGAGGGCCACAAGCATGATCACCTTCTGGAGGGTGTCGGCGGCGATGAAGTGGAAGTCCATATTGTAAGGGTTGTTGGTGGAGATGAAGTGGAAGGAGAGCAATGGGACGGCGAATATGGCCACGAAGCGGTTGATGCCGGAGCACTGGTCCGGCGAGAATATCTTCCACCACCGTACCGACCCGTAGGCGAGGATCATCGCCACGTAGAGTGGCACCACCGCCGTCAGCACCACGTACAGGTCGCCCCAGCTGATCATTATTGCTTATTCCGAGGGGTAAAATGGGTATCACAGAAAAATGTGTATATATACCGTTAGTTAACTAAAAGTTGTGAGTGGAGAGTATAGCTTTAGAGATAGAAAGAGAGAGTAATTGGGTTCGTTTTTGGGATGGGAATGGGTGTGTTGTATTTGGGTGTGTGTATATATGGGGGATGGGTAGGGGACCAGCGGCTAAATCGGAATTGAGTGAAGTTTGAGTTCAAGTTTTACGACGTAAATAATATCGTTAAAAAATTTAGTTTCAAAATAAAGTTTGATAGTGTTTGAGAATAAATTAGTTGATGGTGTAGCAAGGAAATTAGGTCTGATAGAAGAGCCGACTATAAAATAAGGTGTCATAATATTCAAGTGTGAATATATTTAAAAAATGGTAGCGAGTAATTGAGGGTGTAGGAAGGAAATTAGGTGATGAGGTGGGGCTGCTCTTGTTTGGTTTGGTTGGGGAAACATGCTCAGGTCCAGGTGGGAAGTGGCAGTGCTCAGAAGTGAGTGATTTGATCTCATCTCTGCCCATTTGTTGTATTGTAATTGTAATCTAGGGTGGTTAATTCCAGAGGGTGGATTGTAAAGGTTAACGCTGTAAAGAATGTTTCAAATTATATTCAGTGATGTTTTTAATATAATAGGAGTTTTAATTAGATAAAAATTATATTTCATGTTTAACATGTGAGGTCTAGCTCCTGTAAATAAGAGGATAGAGTTTAGAGTTCGTTGAGCTAAATACAATAAGTATGGTAGTAGAGGCAGGAAAAAGGGCTTGAGGCAGTTAGCTTCTTCATAACTTGTGTATATGTTGTACTCCACATATTATAGTGAAGATCGTCTCAACCTCTGTGGATGTAGGTCAGTTGACTGAACAATGTATATCGCTTGTGCTCAATGTTCATATGTTTATATATTTTTGTCTGTTGTTGAGTAAAGGGCGTATCGAAATCGTTTCGGCTGCCCTAACAAATCTAGCTTAATTATAGATATCAAATTTGAATATGATGAGAATAAAAGTATATATGATGAGTTGATTCGGTAATTTTAAATCTCAATCTTGTTATTTCTTTCCCTCTTCAACTTGTTTCTTTTCTTTCCTAAAAAAAACATGTTTCTTTTCCAATTGAATCATAATCTACAGTATACACCCAACTTTTCTATTCCTTTCGGCTTAAAATTTGCTTTACGTTGACGAATTCTCCTTCTTATTCCCTACGAATCAATTTCACCTTAAATTTCTCCGAACATTTTCTTGTTTCTCATAAAATATGATAGAGACCGAACACGAAAGTTTTGTGAAGGCGGTGAGGGGTCACAAGAGGGAATCAAAAGATCATATTGGTCAAACAGATTACGAAGGTATCAAGGGATTGTTCATGTATCTGTTCAATTTTAGTTAGACTCACAAAAATCTCACAAGACATTGACTAGAAAATTTCGAGATATATGACTTGCCAATTATTAACTTGTTAAATTATATGTATTTCGGTTAATATTGATAATTTTGATGCAGACTTGCAATAGTTGATTAACATGCTCGTAGTTAGCATGGTGTCTTTTTTAATAAGCTTATAGGTGAGCAAAGCTCCCAAGCGTTACAATAAAAGTTCCAAGCGCCTACTGGAAAGAGTCTAAGAAAAGCAAAATATCTTGGCCGGCTAGCAAGGAAGAGGATTCAGACCAAATAAGCCAATCCCGGCTAGCAAAGAAGAGGATTCAAATGTCTTGGCCTCCTCGCAAGGAAGAGGATTCAGACCAAGTTGGCATGGTGTTTTACAGTGTAGAACCAAAACTTAGCAATACCAACGTCAAAGTAGGGTTCACCCTATTGATATATTCTTTTCTTATTGTAGTTTTTTCTACAAGATTTTAACGCAGTAAAATTTTAATCAGATCGACGATAACAATCTCGAAAAAGAAAATTAGGATATAAATATTACCTTAATAAAAAATTTACTTACTAAAAGAATCATGCTCGTAGTTCCAACTGTCCTGACCACAGACAACGAGTGGTCAAACATTTCAGCGTATTTAAATGCTCTTGTGATGTTTAGCAGTCACATTAATGATTAGTCTATGGTCCTGTTAATTAAAGTTTACTATTGATCAGATAATTAAATTTTGAATTTAAAGTCTTACGAATATGGATAAGTTTATATCTTAAATAAGGGTTTTGGATTGGGTACGGAGTGAAGGAAATCATTCCGAACGTTTTGTAGTAAAGGGGACCGCGCTGGTATGCCTCGTTATGTGATACAGATATGCCCCGTTATGTGATACTGGCATATCCCGTTATGTCATATTGGCTAGTGTATTTTCCGTGTTTGCGATAGTGGCATGTCTCGTTTATGACACTGGCCCATGTGACTTTTTTCATTTTGGTCCCTGTGTTTCTGCGTTTTTGCAAAAAAAATACTCTGCGTGCCTTCATTCCAAACCGTTTGGAATGGGGGCATTCCGTACCCAATCCCACCCAAGTAATGCCGGTGGATTGTACGTGATTGGTTTAAAAGATTTAACGTCTCGAGTCCATCACATTCGTACACCTTTTTTTGGGTGATAATCACATTCATATCATACACCTAAAGAAGTTGAGACTTTCCTTTTATCTTTTTCCCCTCTCCTGTATGATTGAGTGCGCAATCATGTCCCGCAGAAGCAACTCTTTTGGCGCTACTAATTGGAAATCAAATAAGCAGGAATCTTATGTTAATTAATACAGCAGAAGATCTACTATTAAATTTGTCCTTTAAAAAACATCAAAATTGTGCTACTCGACAATAGGAAAGGTATCAGTTTGATACAGATCCTAGAACACAGATTGACATAGTGTTTGAGCCACTTGTGATATTTTGTTACCATAATATATCGTATTTATACCTAACAAAACCATATTATATACAAGATCCTCACGAATTAATGTTGCCGCTAAGGATTGGTTCCGTCTCATTTTTTGCATTATTAAATATTTGATAATTTTACCGATAAGCATTTAGATCTACTAATAATAAAAATTTTCTAGACAAATTAAGATATCACGAGTTTAAGTTATTAAAAATACATTAGTGTTAGATATTTGTTGAAACAGATTTATCACTATTAAAAATTTATAACTCGCTCAAATATCAATTTGTTAGCCGAGTAGCTAGAAAAAATAACTTTAGGATTAGGAAAAGGCAAATGATGGTCCAACCTTGGAAATGATATATTGTCTCTTTTCTTTTATTTTTCTTTTGGGATTGTCCCTACATATAATATATATTGCTTTTCGGGATTTCTTTTTTACCATTATGTTTTCTATGTGGTTTTTATTTCGAAAAATAATTATTTTGGGAGTCAGATTTAGGAATTTCCTACTCTACGTAAAAGCTGGTGAAATTTTGGGGCATGTGCGGGTCAAACGAAACGTGAGAGCTTGTCGGCCCATTGGGCCTGTTTGCAAGCAGCCCCACATTCGCCAGTTTCCAAGGCCAATCATTCAACATTATTCCCCAAATATGATGTATACCCGAACCTATGTTATGATGTTATGTTCCATACCATCTGCATATTTATTTTATCAATTAATTTAAATTTAAATTATTAAAAAAATTTAAAATGTGATAAAATTTTATAATAAATATTTAAGAAATAATTATCGATCTCTGGTATTTGAGCAAACTCTTCTTTTAATCTTTACTGTTTTCAAAAACTTTTCTCAATCCTTCAAGTTTGAAATAATGCACCATTTTACTCCTTGGCTCTCGCACCAGAGAAAAGGACCAAATTAACTACAAGGACCAAATTACCCCTCAATCAAAGAAATAAAAAATTATCTTTTTCGACCTTAAAACACTAAAAAAACACTCAAGAACACCCCCAATTAAAAATCAAAAAATTCCAAATAACCCAACACCAACAACATCTTCAAAAGCTCAGTACGACTCAACACAAACAACTCGACCATCTCCGTAATCAATTAACTAAAGCTTGGTACGACTCATCTTCAAAAGCTTAGAAATCAATTAACTAAAGCACATCTAAAAAAACCCATCTCCGTCATTGATTTGAGCAACCCACACAACCAAGCTTTCTGGACGACGAGCGGTGGCGACGGCACGAGATCGATCCCGACGGAGTCCATGACGCCGATGAGCAGAAGGAGGAGAAGACGCGGACCTTTCAGTCTCAGTCACGAGTCTTCCAGATCTGGCAGAGCCTAGGGTTTAGTGTTTTGTTGAGCTGGCGTTGGATGTAGGAGTCGTAGGAGGTGTAACCGGGTCGGATCCGGAGGTCTAATTCCGGGGAAGGCGGGGAAGAGGGGCGGAGGACGGTGGAGTTGAGGAGGGTAGGAACTTGTTGATGAGAGAAGGCTTTTCCCGGCTAACGAACCCTAATTTCGGAGAGAAGGCTTTTCCCGGGGTCGGAAGAAGAGGGTGGAGGTTGATGAATTCGGTTTTGGATTACGGAATTAGGGTTCGGTTTGTTTTGATTGAATTCAGTTTGCTAGATTTTACATTGTTTAATTAATCGGATGTTATTTGGTGTTTAATTGGATGTTATTAGTATTTAGTTAATTTGATGTTCTTGAGTGTATTTTTAGTGTTTTTGATGTTCTAGAGGTTGAATAAGGTAGATTTTTTTTACTGAGGGGCAGTTTTGTCCTTTCGGTTGCCTTTTTGCCGGAGAAATTTTTCGATGCCAGAGTTATGGACTAAAATGGTGCATTATTTCAAACTTGAAGGACGGAGAAAGGCTTTTTGAAAATAGTAAGGACTAAAGTGGGGTTTTGTTCAAATATCAGGAACTTTAAAATAATTATCCCAATATTTAATACTATCGTGTTCTCTATAATTTGAATTAAAAATATTTTATTTATACCCTAACCTATATTAGACCTTGAACAAGAAAGGATTCAATAATATGAATTATATGTAGCAAAATTAGATGAAGGGTCAATTTCATCAAGAGCACTCCATAGAGAGCTGACCCTCCTTCATTTTTTTATCTCTATTCTTTATGCAATATCGTGCTTTAAATCTTTTCTGAATCCTTTAACTTTAACTGACACGTGGATCAACTAGTAAAAATTAGTTCAACTTAATGGAAATGCATGTCTTTAAACACCACAAGAAGAATTTTGTCATTTTTTGTAATTTTATTTGACAGAAATATGGATCAATCAATCGAGTAAATATCTATATAAAATGTTGTGGTACCAAAATCTCCCATCCCTAGCCTTTTTCCGTACTACTGTGTTGTGGAAACAATGAGTAATGCATTTGGTGACCCACGTAAACATGTTTGTTCATAAAGGCTATCCCAACCTTAATAGAGAATCTAGGACCATATTTGGGATTGGTGGTGGAAGGCAATTTCCAATGGTGTGTTACACCAAACAAGCTAGAATTATGGGCCAAAATTATTAAAGTTGCAAGGGAAAGGATCAGATCAGAACATATGATGGATCTTTGTCTATTGAGGCAAGTTATGGGCAATTGAAAATGAAATGTTAAGGATTGGGAGATACAAATTCAACATGCGAGGGTAATTGTGTTCCTAATATCTTATCAAAGTACGCCTTGTTGATTTCTTTTTATTATATCATGTTGAGTACTTCGTTGTCGTATTGTTTAGATGTGTATTAAAATAATCTAAAAAGAGTTAGTTTAACTTGTTTTACATGACCTATTACGTTAAATATGATAAAAAGACACACCGTATCTCCCATCAAGATTTTAGCTTATGGCACTCGGGACCCATATAGTATTATTGCAGGTTACGGAGACCTACGCTACGCAATGTAAGTCAATTAGCTGCCGCCTTTACGGAATTGTTACTTTCCTCCGTTTAGTAATCCAATAAATTTATGAGGCCCAAGAAATTTTATTGAACTTCTGGGATCCTGCTTCACAATTTCCATGAGGGGAACTTGGATAACTGCAATATTCCTGCCCAATTTCCAAAATTTGAGCAGTCCAATTTCTTTTTTCCCGATAATAGAGCTCATTTTGTTTCAGAAAAATATGTCTCGAAACAATTCGATTCACAAACTATAGGTTTGTTTCATGACATACGAGAATAAGTGTTGTTTATGTGGTTATCATTTGTAATATCTCTATATATTTGAAAATATTTAAATGATTTGATTTGTATTATCTATATTAACAAATTTCATCTATTTTTCTGTCACACATTTTGAAATAATTTCAAGGTTAAATGTGCGGGATAATTTAAAGATGGGTGACCTTCTAAGAAATTTTTCGAGATACATCAGAGTGAGGATAAAACATGCTAAAAAAAACTCATGTTAATCTGTGAAGATAATCGATCGAATCACGGAACGTTATATTATTTAACTTCACTTGCCGAATTGCCTAATTTTTTATGTTGAACATGAAGATTTTACGAGGCGCCATCGTAATTAGTTCGACTTGTAATTACACTTGCTCGTGAACACGTCCTAAACTCAACTAATATTTAAATCCTACTAGAACACAATGAATATGTAATCCTGAGTAACCATAGGATAAGGTGGTGACACGTACAACGAAAATTAAAATATCGATCCCTCGGATAATATAAATATTTAATCATGTAAATATGCATCGAAATTCAAAAGAAGGTTTCATGATCGTGGGGTTGTCCTTGTTTCCTAGAGAATCGGATGCCACATTAATAAATTAACTAATTTATAAGACCGAGGCGAGCCGCGTGAAAGAACATTCTTCGGAGATGGTGTCAAACTCACTGACCACTTCTCGCAAAGGAACAACGAAAATGGTTAAAATGTAGTATTTGCCTATTTGGGATTACATTGTCCCATATAATTATTATTTAAATAATTTATATATTTGTAAAATTTAAACTCAAAATATCCTTATAAATATTCTAATATATTATCCCTTAATCAACTTTTTTTTCTCTGAGCCATAAAAGGATGCCAGCTATGTTTTGGACAATAGTGTTCGAGGGAGGAAAAGCAAGTAGGAAGGAGATGATAAACTCGATTATCCACCACAGACAAGAATAGCTAACATGGATAAATTATCTAGATAGAATTATCAATCAACATTTACTTCTTTACTTGGAGTCATTGACTGTAATGTGAAATATTCTGTACTTTGGTTAGATTTTGACTACAATTGCCTTTGGTTAATTACAATTGAAATGTTCTATTGATGATTGTAACTGGCGGTTAGAGTTTTGCCCGTTTATATATATACACAATTCAATTCAGCTCATCTCATCTCATCTCATCGGATTAGTCTCACATTTATATATGTGCGTAATAGGAGACGAAAGTATAAAGAGAACAAACCTAACATGGAGTTCAGATTTTTTTTAAATATAATTGATATTTAAAATCGACAGTTATCACATTTTATTTAATGACGGATCTTTCATCGTTAGTATTTAGAAAAACTTTGAGAAATGGTTAGATATGTTTTACACTTTTTGGTTCAAATTCGAGAGGGGAATGTTCTGTCAGACTTTTTTTTCTCTTGCGAAGAAAGTTGTGTGTCAATTCTGTTAACTATGATAGCATCATTTTCAGGACTTTAGAAATAATTGCTTTTGTCAAATAATATTTTTGGTATGAATTTCGTGGATCATAGCTCCGAAGAAGTTTTGAAGGCTCAAACTTGCATCGCCAACTCAAAAAATTCTAAAAGGGCCCAATTTGGGCCGAAATTCAAGCTCACTCGACAGAAAACGTTGAACCGTTTATCTTCTCTATCTAAATTCTCTCTAACCAACGTGACATAGATTTTACTTAACCGACGAATATATATATATATATTTATATTTATCAGTCCGACCTCCATTAAAATGGAGAAGAGTTTCAGCAAAGATTGTGCTACTCCACCATTGTCTACTTTGTCGGTCAAAGCAAAACTTCAATAGACAGGCACCAAGTGTCTCCTAGCTCATTGACTATGTACCCTTACCAGAGAATTGATCAAAATCCTACTCTTGCGTCCAACAAAAATAAATGATGGGAGAAATGAAACAAAGACAAACAAGACTATAGAAACAACGTACAAACCATGTAAACTATTTATTTACATCTTCTCCAACTCGGCTTAAATTTGAGTTAATCAACTCTCCCATTCCCATGAAAATTTGTTGATACTAGATGGAATCAAAATATTTAACCCCATCAGCGGTGCTCCTTGACCTTGAGACCCCAACCCCGCATGCTATTGTCCTATCGATGAGGTCACGTGCCTCGTCATAGGATCTCTTCTCACGTGCGTAGGACGCCATCTCCCGCTCCAACCGCCAGTTCTCGATCGGCTACGGCCTTGTTCCTTGAAATCCATAGGGTATCCTTATGAAAGGCAGCAATTGCCTTCTGCTCCGCCTCAGCACCTCGATTAGTACCGTCTGAACTCAAGGCCCAATCCAGACGAAGCGGACTTCACCTAATGGGCTGGACCCAAATCTCTAAAAAAACATAATATAATGTTCTCTTTCGAAGAGGATATTTTGCTAGTTATCTATGCGATTAAGAAAATTTTACAATGTTATCACTACAAGTATAATTTGATATATTTTAATTTTTATGGTTTAGATTTTACTGATGTACAATTATATGGTAGGCCAGTCCAAGTATTATTACTTAATATATAAGATTATCATAAAATTAGTCGTCCGAAATTGTTTAGCTGACAAAACAAAGGAAAATTGTTGGAAATTAGAACGTTAAATTGCAGCTGACCATTTCGACTCATTTTTGTTTCAAATTTCCAACTAGTTTTCTCATTTTCGCACCGGAAATTGGCCCATTCCAATGAAAAATTGTTGGTACTTGTAATTTTGATACGCCATTGAGGGTGTCGAGATATTTAACGAATAAGATTTCCCAAAAAGATTAAGATCAAAGGTCGAAAATACATGCAACAAATTAATAAGATAATATTTTCAAACAAAATACGGAAAATTGAAAAAAACGGATGAAAGAATTATTATTTAAATCAGAAAACTTGATTAGATACCATATATACATGAGAATGACTTGTAGCATTCATCTCCATCCCCATTTTGCTATACACAAAAGTGATAAATATCCCCCATTTTTTAACTCATACTAATCTAATATCAATAAAAACCATATCACAAATCAAGCACCCATTGATTAATTAATTATTTAATCCTCCCATGTGCTATCAATGTTCTCTAAATAACTAACTAATTAACAAGCAGCGGAGGGTTGCCGCGACTTGAGTCCCTGTGCCCCAACCTTATCTAACAATGCGGCCGCGGCAGTCTCAGCGACGGCCGCAGTCGCCGTGAAAGATCTGGCGGGGCCTGTCTTGTTTGTAGTAGTAGTAGACACACGCTCGCACCTAGGACACATTGATAGGGTAGATGCTGGTAGAGGTTCACAACTGTGTGGGGATATAACAGTTGGAGGTCCCACCTTCAAGGCCCTGAGCTCCTCTACTTCTCTTTGCAGCTTCCTGTTTTGTTCTGTTAGTGAACCAAACCACCTCTTCAGGTACTCGCACTCCATTTCGGTTTGCTTGAGCTTGCTCCTAATTTGTGTTTAGTTTTCAGATTAAACAACAAGTTAAATTTTGGGTGCATAGATCAAATGATAATGACTGTTTTACCTTAATTAGACATATCAAGTTAAAATCTCATAGTAATATATATGCGCTAAAATTTCCAGCGGTCGCAACTACAACAGAGAAAATTTTACTTTTGTGTCTAACCTAATTCGAGCCTAGATTATACGACTTCAAATGAATGATTGTGAATTAGGTTGAGTTGGTAGCCATAACACGGTGCATTAATTCCATCCGGTTATGTTTCCTCGATGCCCTCTGTGATGCGACCAATGCATTATCAGATTCTAATAATCCATTCACGTTGAGGTTAATTAATGCCCATATTTAATGCATGTGGTAATAAATGACCTACATCCCCTTTTCACCGATCAACAATCCCCAAATTATTTACTGCTCTATAATTTAATAAGATATGCCGTTTCCTCTTTTGACCCTCTTCAATGTTGTTTTCTTTCAACTGATCTCAAGTGGTCAAGACTCCATGAAACTGCAATGCACATTAACCGTCATACTAATTATCAACTAATACGTCCCAGCCAAATAGATAAAACTCCAAAAAAATATTTTAAAACTGTTACTAAATTTTAACGAATCTATATTTTTCGAGCTCAAACTCTAAACCTTATATACTACCATCGATCTATGCGTGTAACAAGTAAACATATACAAAACAAAAAAAATGTTAAATGCATGTAAAGTCCAAGGAATGATTGGTCCAAGAAAAACATTTACTAATAGAATCCAAGAAACTGCAATGCACATTCCTCGGGGGCCCTGATTGCCCAATAGCCGCGTTGATTCATGCATGATGCATGTATTTTTTGGTAGAGTAAGTATCCTAATCTGGTTTCGAACCGAAAAAAAAATACTTATTTATCAATTGATTTACATCATCAAATATGTATGCATGTAATCAACTATATATAGCCAATATAAATGTAAAAGAGTCAGATGAATGGATAGTCCAAGGAATAACGGGTCAAGGAAAACATTTATTTTGGTCACCCAACTAGCACACGAGGCGAAAGGAGCCACATGCATCTCGAAACCATCACATCTTCTTTTAATAAATGTGAGTTGGAACTATCATTACATAGAGATTTCCAGGAGACAAGACATAATTATTTAATTTGAATTTGCTAGGGTGGTTTAGATTCAGTGGGGACCTCTTGTCTTCACTGAAATAAAAAAAGTTATTATATTTATAAATACGATTTTTAATAATTGTCAGATCTGTAGATATAATTTTAAATAAAATTTGATGGTCTAAACAAAATTTCCTTCGTGGGGACGATTTTTATGTTGTCCCAATTCAATCAAAAACTTTGTGACAGGCCAGGGGATAGCTATTCTCATAAAAATAACCTCATAATTAATTTCGCATAAATACATGTTCGATCAAGTGTCTTCCTTCCAAACAGGGCAAATGATCTCAAAACTAAATTATTATTGTCTCCTAAAAAATTAATATAATAGCAATAGGTTCAGTGGCTAAAATTTGACCACTTTTGATTTCCAAAATTTTACTAAATTAACTGTCAAATTTTGAATGAAATAACATCTTTTGAAATGTATTAAGATTCTAAAAAAAATACACAACACTATTTCGTTTACAATGGTGAAATTGGTTATATATTAACACTTATATTCTTTTTTTTTGGGGATTTTCTCACGTATATTCTTGGTCCAGCTAGATAAGTTGACACCTACAAATTTCCATTTATTAAATTCGTGTATTTTCAGGTATGTTTCAAGAAATAACTTTTAAATATTTGTAAAATTAATTTGACTCCGAATACTAAAATTTTACGTATCCCAATAAATGGCGCACACACAAAAATTGCGGTCGTAGAGACTGTAATCTTATTGGGAAAAGCATATATATAAAAAACTCCCCGACTTTATATAAACATGAACATTTTTTAGAATTTATATAAATATGAATATGATACCCACACGCATGTTGCTCTGATCATCCATATTGTGCCTTAGCTTGCTGTATTATATTTTAATAAAATTAATTCTTATTAAAAACAATAAAATTCACGTTGGTTATTTTCTTATGATGATCCCATATATATTCATGGAACCCATCATATAAACTTAAAAATATTTAAAATAAAAAATATAGATAGAAAGTTGTCTAATTGCTTGGTCTTTACATGCATTAAAAAAATATAGATAGAAAGTACGGTAATATACGGGCGGTGCCGAATTCTGACTTTATACTTGTGGCGTTATATACATTCCGTCAACTTTGAAATCTATCATTGTCAACTTTAATCTTAGACCACCAACAAAATCATCAGGAGATAAGGACCAGAAGGACGTAGGAAACCAAATCACATCCATATATATGGTTGGTTTTCATAATAAATAGATCGGTTAAACAAACATTAATCAACAACACGATTCCGAAGAAATTATTATTTTACTTCATAACTTGAGATATCATATACTTAAAAAAATAAGTGGTTTCTAACTTATCTAAATGAATATGCACATATTTATAATCTGTCAAATAAAAGTAAATTAGGAAGAGTACGTACCTAGCCCGTCGATTTTGAAACCACACCTCTACTTGCCTTGGCCTCAGCTTTAACTGTGAAGCCAATTCCTCTTTCTGCCTCTGAACAACCAAATTGTCAGGAACACAAACAATTAATTTCCAGGAAAATTTAATTGAAACCCTAAATATGTGGGCTAAATTAAATTAATTTATGCTTTTGACTATTGTAATAATTAAAAAACATTTAATTTCTTACAGGGTTTAAGGTGTGATGTTGCCTGAAACTTTCTTCTAAGAGACGAGACTGCTCCTTTGAGAGGCGAAGTTTCTTGCGTGGTGGGCCACCGTTAATGGTGCTCTCTTCTTCATCTTCCATCCCACCTGTAACCCATTCCTGATCTTCTCCTCCTTCTCCTTCTTCCCCTATAGGCACCTGGTTTATGTCCAAATCTCTCACTCCATATAGCCCTTCTCCTTTACACAGGATCGAACTTGGATTAGTCGACCTGATACGAGAGTGTTTGACAAAATAGTGATAAAAAGTGGCCATCAAATGATATGATAATTACCAGAGGAAGGGAGAGAGCGGGAGGAAGAGAAGCCAGGCATGGAAATGGTTAACTCCAAGCATGAAGAGCTTCTGGGTGACATAGCCATATGGGAGAAGATAAATTTTAGGGGGAAAATATATATAGAAGAAGAAGAAGAAGAAGAAGAGATCAAAGGAGCCTAAATTAATCGGACAAAGGTGCAAAATTGGAAAGGGGTTTGTGATCTTTTTGTAGATATGGAAAGGGAAATAAAGTGGAACAAAAGAGAGAAAGGGAAAAGAACAGAAGGAACAAAAGGGGACAAATGAGAGACAAAGGTGAGTATGAAATGGAGGAAAAAAGGGGGGGTGTTGGCTATAAATTTAGGTCAAATAAATAGCTAGTCATGGAGGGGTAATAATAATTGTCTCTAAATGTTCTGTAAAAATAACTTTTGCGCTTCACTTTTTTGGGAAAATTTCTAATTATCGAATATTTTTGAGTGATTTTTAATTGTAATTTTAATGTCTTTTTTCATTGTAATACTTAATCCAAAATAGAAAAACCAAATCACTAACACTGGTTTTGTGCGACCTCCTTTTTCTATACCACATCATATACGACTTATTAAAAAAATTTGAGCCAGGTAGAATTTTAGAAAGTTCAAAAAATTCTACCAAAAAATATTTAATACTACTATATTCCGAGTATTTGAACATAAAAACTGATTAACATATAACCATGGTTTTAAAAAATACGGTTCGACCAGTTGGACCGCGAATCAGGTACAAGACCGGGTAGCTTTTAAGCTTTTGACCGAGGTCTGTACTAACCGGACCAAATCTAGTCGGACCGGCCAATTTTGAGGTCCATCCTAACCGGTCGAATCCGGTTCGTACAAAAATGGACGAAATTGACTTTTTTTGGTAGTTTTCGAGGAAAAAAAGTTGATTTGACAAGTTTATAGAGTAATAAATAATTAAATAAGTAGATTTATAGAGTGGAGAGATACAAAAATTAAGTCTATTTTTTTTGTATGGAAAATAAGTCTATTTTAACCTACATATATATATGTATATATATTATTTAAAATAAAAATATTTTTGGTCCAACCGGTAGTCTAACCAGTCTGACCAACTGGCCTAGAAAACGGTAGAAATTTTGGGTCGTAGCTCCGGGCCGGGTTTTAAAACCATGCCTATAACAACTCAATCACATTTAATTACTGGTTATTTTTTCTTTTACATCCTTATTCCTTAGGCTACCTGCAGCAGCGGTTTGCCCGATCGATCGGGCCATTTGTTTATTATTAAAAAAAAAACACAAATGATAATATGGAGCGAGCGGCCGATCGGTTCGCTTGCCCGATCGCCGCTCGCGAACGGAAAACGGCCACTTGGCATTTTTTTTCTTTTCTTATTTATCTATTTAGTTCCATTTGGCATAATATTATTCGTTAAAAATAGATATTTTGGGATAATATTTTCGTGGTTATCTAAACAGATCTTATCTTTAGCAAAACTAAAAAATATATATATATAAATTATTATTTTTCAAATCTCTATAAATAGAGTTTAATGTTAATATATTTTCATACACCATCTAAAATTCTCTCTTCTTTCACTACATAATATTTTCTTTTTAAATTTTCTCTGTTATATTATTTCTACTATGGATCCAAATGATCCTAATTTCCCAAATTTTCAATCATTTGAATCTTATAATCTTTCATGCTATCTAAATTCTGGAGATTATCCAAACTCTCAACCTTTTTATGCCTCTCAATTATCGTCAAATCTTTCCCAAATTCCTTTTTTCCAACACCAACCCCCACAAAATATGCCACAACATTTGTCCTTCGATGGGGCTAGGGAGAAAAAAACTAAAAAGTCTGCACCAAGTAATTGGAGTGTCAAAGAAGACATTGCCCTAATTATGAAGGAGTTAATGGGAAGAATTATGAAGGCTTGCATCATATTGCACAATATGATAGTGGAGGACGAACGAGACACATATCTCCGTTATCATGATCCGGCCGAATTCTGTAATGAAGAGGACAATGAAGAACCTTTTCAGTTCTCTACTGAACGCATCGGAAATCTATCAACCTACATGACTGCTAGGGAACAACTTCGCAATAGAGAAGCTCATAACGCTCTGAAAAGTAATTTAATTGAGCATATTTGGCAAAAGTTCGGGAACGATAATTAATTATGTAATTTAAATTTTATGTATTTGTAATTTAAATTTTCGTATTCGTAATTTATTATTTCTGACTTCCATTTGTACCTCGAGTATTTTTATCTAATTTAGTAATCAAAAAAATGATAGTAGATAATATGTGGATGAGAGAGAAATTAATTATTTATTCTGCGAACTGGTTTGCTACTGTAGGTAGAAAAATATGTAATTGGATTGGATTGGGTTAGATTAGGTGTAGATAAGAGAAAAATTAATTATTTATTCCGTGAACTGGTTTGGATGGTTTGCTGATGTGGGTGGTCTTAGTCCAATTTTTGGTTTCTTGGGTTAAGACTTTTGACTGTGGTCGTCAAGTCAAAGGGTCTGGCCCCAGCAGATGGACGACACGTGGCAGGATGATTGGTAGGATTAAATATTCTGACGGTAGGGAAGTACCCGGCAAGTTTTCTGTTTTAGTGGTGAGGAAGAGAGAGAATTGAGATCAGAGGTCTAATTAGACTTATTATATGCTCCCTGGTTGTCGGTCAAAAGGTCAGCCGTTGAAATGATTGGAAGTCTAGACAGGGATGGAGGCGTTTTGGGTTTTTTAATAAAAAATATTTGTTATTCAAAATTGATTATTCTTGAGTTTAAGAGATAATTTTCTCAATAATATCTTTATATTATATTTATAAGTTTTTTGCTCGCTTATTATTGACTTTTATAATCTGCAAAAAATAAAAGTTTGACTCATGTTTTAAACCACCGGATCTCAAGCGAAAAACGGTCAGCAATAAAGTGGACTTTATCCAAATTAATATAATCTATCTCAGTTTTCTCAAGCACAAGAACCTTACGAGTACTTTGCTCATATATATTAATGGAAAATAACCAACTAACACTCAAATTAAATCATGAGAAACTTATTCTGTTTTAATTAAAAATATTTTGAGTTTGAATCTTTAAAAACGAAGAAGTGTTAATTACTTGTTAAGAATACAATGTCACATTTCAAAGAACATTAATGAATTGAATCTGGATAATCAATGTCTAAATATAAAAAGAGAAAAATTTACTTTAGTAATATATTGTACTTCGTGGTATAAAACTGATCAATTAAGTCAAATTTATTCCAATTAAAATTAATTATGGTCTTGCCTGTCCTACCTGGACCCAGCCAGACTATCTGAACTTTTCACATCAGAATTTGCTGATGACATAACGCCACGTTGACATCTCCAATTATTTCACCCCTCAGAAAAATATTCAATTGTTTCAGTTGTCATGTACACACAACTTACTAGGACCGTCATCTTTTTCAAAATTTGCCATTGAAGCTTGCCTTCAACCTCTTGAAACTGGATGTTTTCCTTTCCCCTCTTGCCTCTCGAAACAATACCCCGACATCTTGCTTAAAACGACGAGAAATTTGAAGTCGGGAAAAAGAAAATGACGAGAAATTTAAAATCCGAACTTCCGGAGGAGGAACATTCACAGAAGAGGGGATGAACCGTGTAGGTTTTAGGGTTAGTACTGGGCGAAGCAAGATAATTGGGGAGAGGGAGGTCCCACGTCCGTAAATCCCGGGAACATACCAGGCTCCGAAAATGGACATGTGAATTGCCACGGAAGAAAAAGTCTTCGTAGGACTCAATTACTTTAAAGCTATATCATAAAACAACATCAATGGTACATAAAAGTCTTTAGTTTAAATAATAACGTGAATGTCGTGCCACAAAATGCATGTGTCTGCTCCTAGTTCTCACTCCCGAGTCACCCCTTAATAACTTAAATAAGCACTTCACATTAATGAGGATACGCAACTCAGTAAGCCAGTAAAAATATATAATTCTTACATCAAATTATATAATAGATCTCATCACAAATCATATATAGTAAGGACTCTGCAATCAAAGAGATACTCACGTCGAACAGATATCACAGTTATAAAATTGACAACTCAGAACATGTACAAGTCATGGACACTCGAGAGTCAACAAAAAGAATGACCGGATTCTCGCGATGCACAAAACTCGAATAGTACTTAGACAGAATTATAAATCAAAGACATAGATCAATAGCACATAATATAACAGAACTTCGAAGTCTACAGAATTCATAACGGGAATCTTGTGGGGCACTGATAAATACTCTTTTGTTCCCCATCCACGAGCCCAGAAAGTTCCTCCGCTCCCCATCCATTCGAATACACACACCTCGGATTACCCTGTAGCCTTTTGTACAATGTGTGTAAACTACAGGGCTCAGAAAGGCGTAGTAATATTCTCGCATGTCAGAACAAAACAGAAATAGAATAGACACAAAATAGAACCAATGCCACACTTTCTCCAAACACACAGAACACTTAATGAAATCAGAAATCGAACATAATGTAACCTACACTCATTTGCTATGAACTCCATATTCGGAGACGAATAGTTAATACAGAAACTGAAATCAAAATAATGAATCCGAAAACATAAACGAAACAGACACATAGGATATAACTACATTAAAAATCACAAAACCTTAATACAGATCCTAAGAATTAAAGCACATAAGATCAAGAACAAGAAATCAACTTAAAAGCCACCGAATCGTAAACATAGATCACATGCCACCAAATCCTTAATTTAATAATAGGTTCATGTCTGATCAAAGTGCACAAGCAGTACAGAGCTTTACAAAAACAAAGTCAAAACCTTACAGAATCATACGTTCCTGCACTTCTAAGACTAGATGTACGAGTCACATGGTCCAACCCGGGTCATGATTAAACAATTAATTTTTTCCTCATCTACGTACAATTCAACCCAACTAAATAATTTTCCTACTCTGCCACTGATCTTGTCCAACATATGTTACTAAATAAATAATTAATTTTTTCTCATCGACATACATGTATTATTATACGAATTTTCATAGAGAATTAAAAAATTAAACTTTATATGAATTTGAAATATTATGCTCAATTTATAAAGAATAAAAAATATATATTTTTAAATTTTTATCGAATAATATTGTGCCAGGTGTCTCTAGATTAAGTTAAAAAAATAATTAAATAATTCTCGCCCGAGCGAAGGTGCAAGGGATGTCCAACGCCCTCTGACACCACAAGGGCGAGCGGCCCATTTTTTTTTGAAAGGTAAATTTTTTACACTACGTCAGGATTTGAACTCTTAACCTCCTAAAAATAGTACACTTATTGTACCGCTAGGCTAAATGTCTTTTGGTATATTCTTATTTATATAATCATGCGTTTGATGTCAATATCAAGTCACGCATTCTTATTTATATAATATTGTCAACAACGAGTACAGGACAGAACCATGTTCACGAAAATCAGAGTATAACACATAGATTCGTAATTAAATGAAATTAATAATCACATGTCATTATTATATAGTTCACGGTGTGCACTCGAGTATAACACAGATTCGTAATTAAATCAAATTAATAATCACATGTCATTATTATATAGTTCACGGTGTGCACTCGAATATATTATCCCACCAATTTTCGATTTCTATTACATCATCATTATTGTTAATCTGTTAACCCACCGCACCATTATTTAATTGAAGAATAAGTGTGGGGGATGCTAAGAGCAATCATCGGAGACGAACTTAATAAGCCACAACACTACGTACTATCACGGAACAAGGAGGCGCACACAAGCTTTGCAAATGAAACTGATCTCCCAGGAGATTCAACTTATCCTTAACAGAGTACAACTATTATAATCGCCAATTTCACATAATAAGAATTAGAGAAAATTAATATAAGGCCCCCCGGTGTTTGGTATATTCTGTGCTCGCCCCCTGTATTCCGACAATCGATTAAAAATTCTCCATAGTTTGACAAAATTATACCCTTGGACCCCTGAAGCCGGAATCAGAGTTTTTCTCCGGCGAAGACCCACATGAAATGTTGGTGTTTAAAAGTGGAAGAAGATGAGTTTTTTTTTGTGTAAGGGCATTTGTATCATTTCATGAGGGCCTTCGCCGGAAAAAAACTCCGATTCTGGCTTTAGGAGTCCCAAGGTATAATTTTGTCAAACTATAGAGAGTTTTTAATCGATTACCGGAATACATGAGGTAAGCACAGAATATACCAAACACCAGGGACCTAACAGTAATTTCTCCTAAGAATTATCATAGATAGAACATACAAAATAGAAATAAGGAGCTGACTTACCTCTCGACGCACTACTCCCGCGCCTCAAGATTAATTCTTAGAAATCCAAGTCGAGCATGAGAAGGGCTTCTAAGACGTTTGTGCCTCCCCCAAATGAATGATGTTCAATTATCCTTTTAAAATAGAATGTGTTGTAACCCTAGTTCCTATGTCAATCTATTGCATATCACTATCCGGTAAATTACTCAACAAGGTTCAAAGTTTAAGCAAATACTATTACATGTTTTATGGTTATTATAATATTGCAGACGTCGACGGATCCCTTGTGGCGAGGGTGACCCCAACGATGGTCGGGAGCCTTCTGATGATTGCAATATACGGACCACCTGTTGTCGATTTGTTTCATCGGATTGCGGGGATGGAACGAGAGAGAGGAGGAATTTAATTTATTATTTTTTTAAGAGAGAGGATACAAAAGGGAAGGTAGAGAAAGGGGATGCCACATGGCACCATGTCATTAATGAATTCTGATGTGGCAAGTCTAGATGGCCGGGCAGGGTCTAGGCATGGCAGGCAAGACCTAATTGATATTAATTAAAATAATTTTGACTCAATTGATCAGTTTTATACTACAGAATACTAAAAATAATTTTTTGCTGCTATATCACAAGGTGTTAAAGTGAAATTTTTCCTATAAAATATATATGCCAAACATCTTGAGGATCGATGACATGCAACGCATTACGATGATTTTTTTCATAAGTACATCTCACGAGGAATTAAATGCTCTCTTTACCTGCTTCTTTCTGATATAGAGAAGATTGGAAGAGAATTGTATTGTTAATGGAATTAGAGAAGACATTAATTATTGGGGAGTATGGAGATTGGACAGAATCATTAAATATCTCTACTGCTAGAAATTGCATGTTTCATATGGCAATCTCTTTCTTAGGTTACTGCATTTTGAGACTGTCATTTTTGGACCACTCTTTATTTAGAATTTTTACTTTTTAGGACACCTTAATTAAATCTTACCTGGCATTGTTTGAAAATATGTGTCACTGCAAATGGGCCATCTGCCGAAACTCTATACTACTTTTTTACCATTTTAGTTTCTAACTTTATTGTCCCCGACCATGTCACTTATTAAAAATTTTACTTTTTAACCATTTTACCGTCATTCAATACTCCAACTAACGTGCTTTTGGGGTTTTTAGGGTTAAAAACTTATTAAACATTTCTAGGAAAAATTTCCTTCAGGTCCCTAATGTTTGCCTGAATTACTAGTTTAGTGCCGGTTGTTCCATAATCGAAACTTCCGTTCTCTTAGTTTATTTTTATTGAACTCTCACGTTCCTGCAGCCAAAATCGAAAAATTTTTATGGCGAGGAGGCAACTGAAATGATCCATTTACTCCTCAGTAAAAAAATAAAAAATGATATTCTTCAACCTCTAGAACACCAAAAACATAACACTAAAGTGACCAAATTAAACGACAAACAAATTCAATTAACTAAGCACCGAACAACTTAGAACAACCTCCTTCAACCTATAAATAATTGATTAATTCCAAACCAATTAAATAATCTCCCTTAATCATCTCATTTATTGGTTTACCCGTCGGCGAGTGCAAGTACCACTATCGCCCCCAACAAAAGCATTTTCGCCCTCAACAAAAACACACACACGCTCTCTCTCTCATCGGTTTAATCTGTAATCTAGGGTTTCCATGGCGATGGTCGGGGACGCACCTATGGCGGTTGGCGGCAGTAGGCAACCCACCCAGAGAATGCAGCCGAAGTTTTTACTCTGGCTGGCCGGCGGCGCAAATTGGAGACTCAGAGGAAGATTTTTTGGACGAAAATCCTGATTGGAAGTTCTTCCCCAAATCTCTCCCGGTCCGGAGACGATCTCGTTGGGCGTACGGAAAAAGGGAGAACCCCGACTATCTGTGTTCGGAAACAATCTCCATTGGCGTCACACAACAGCTCGCTGGAGGCCACGGCGCCTTAATTTCCATCCTGGACGAAAGCCGATCGCAGGCAGGTTGTTCCTTCGAGGAAGACTTGCTCGCCTTGGTACAGAGATCACCAAAACCTGGACACGAACCAAGGAACGGGACAACATGCTCTGTTTAATGTGGTGTTCTGGTGTGAAGATGAGTTTTTTTTTTAAATTTTTTGACTGAGGGACAATTGGGTTATTTTAGGTGCCTCTTCGTGGCAGAAATTTTTTGATGCCGATAGCAAGGACTCGAGAATTCAATAAAATAAAACTAGGTGGACTAAAATTCTGATCTCAGAATAGTATGACTAAACTAGTAATTTATGCAAATCCTAGAAATTTGAGAACAATTAACCCAAATTTCTAAATTGGTAACAAATCAACAAATTTCCGAAATAGATAATTTCAAAAAAAAGGCAGTGATCTGCTAGCGCGTCGACTCAATTTTTGTAGAATTTGTTAAACACAATTTTTTTTTGCATAACTTTTGAGCTCAATATGTAAAACTCGAAAAATTATGCAAAATAAAAAATATATTATTTGGACACTCTAGAATCAACTTATAAACATTCAACTTTTTTGACAAATTGTTAAAAAATTGGCCACATCTCAGCCAAACATTTAACCCGACGGCACAAGTGTTGACGTATCGAAGGAGATCCATGGTTTAATGCCTCGCAAATATAATCGTGGTGTAAATATCTATCTTCCAAAAAAGAATCAGACAACTCATACGTGTCGGCTATCGGAATGGAGTCGCTTCCCTATTATTATTTTTCTGTTTATAACTATGCATTTCAATATTTTTTGTTAGTTTCTTTCCATTTTGAAAATTTTAACAAATTTTATATATATAAAAATCGGCATTTATTTGAAGTTGGAGAGAAAATTACATTCTCACCTAGAAAATATTCAGAAACTCTATGTTCGACTTTTTGGTATAGACCAACCAATCTCATATTGACTTGTGGATTAGTTACTTATTAATTAAATAGTTGAGTAGGATAGATAAATATGGAAAATAAATCAGAAATTATTGTGATAATATCTTTAAAAATAGTTTCATAATTCTGCAATTGAAAAATAGTCCAATTTAATAACAACAACTATGAATTAATTTTTGTGGAGTCTGCCAAAAAATTCAAAACAGTAACAAATAATATTTCTTCGAAATTATATTTTTGGAGTTTGTCGAAAATTCTCAATTAAAAAAATTCTAAACTCACCAATTTTGGAGAAGAAAAATAAACCAATAAAGCTGATCACTTATCTTGCAAGGTGACAGTAAGCTTGTGTGCATGTTGAGGAAGAGGTTGTACGGGATGATGCAAGCTCCAAGACAGTGGTACAAGAAGTTCGATGGATTCATTTGCGAGATTGATTTTTCTCGTTGTGGGGCGGATCATTGTTGCTATGTGAAGAGTTTGGACAATGACTATATCATCCTCGTGCTTTATGTTGATGACATGTTGATAGCAGGCACCAGTGCGAGTGAGGTGAGCAAGGTGAAGAAGCAATTGTCCGAAAATTTTGCCATGAAGGACATGGGTGAGGCTAAGCAAATCCTTGGTATGAGGATGGAGGGAGATAGAGCTGCAGGAAAGCTATTTCTCTCACAAGCCGAATACATTGAGAAGGTATTGGAAAGATTTAGTATGCAAAATGCCAACCCCAAGTTGACTCCTTTGGGTGGACACTTTAAGTTGTCCAAGAAGGACTCGTCTAAGAGTGAGGCAGAGGAGGCCCAAATGGAGAAGACTTCCTATGCATCGACGGTGGGTAGCTTGATGTATGCTATGATTTGCACAAGGCCGGACATCGCACATGCGGTAGGAGTAGTGAGCAAGTTCATGAGCAATCCAAGTGAGCAACATTGGGTCGCAGTGAAATGGATTCTTGGCTACTTGAGAGGTACCACTGAAAAGTACCTTTGCTTTTAGGGCAAAGATGTGAAGCTCCTAGGCTATTGTGATGCGAACTTGGAGTCCAATGATCATGATGAGAAGAGGAGCACGAGTGGTTATGTCTTTATACTGGGAAGGACAGCGATATCTTGGTATTCGAGATTGCAAAAAGTGGTGGCTTTGTTAACCGCAGAAAGTGAGTACGTGGCGGTGACAGGAGCAAGTAAAGAGATGATATGGTTGCAAAGTTTCTTGGAGGAGTTGGGGAAGGAGCAAAGTAAAAGTGTGCTTCATAGTGATAGCCAAAGTGCAATATATTTGGCCAAGAATCCCGCCTTCTACTTAAGGACTAAGTACATTGAGTTGGAGTATCACTACATACGAGATCTCTTGGAGAGGAAGATTTTGAGGCTTGAAAATATTGACGGGAAAGTGAATCCCGCGGATATGTTGACCAACGTGGTTACCTTGGAGAAGCTGGGACTAAACATGGCCTCAGCGGGTCTAGTGAACTAGAGAAGAGACCCAGCATACCAAGAGATGAAGGAGTAAAGATGGAGTCATTAAGTGAACGGTGACAAATGTTGAGCTCAGTCTCCAGGTGGGAGATTGTTGGGTATGGAGCCTGAGAAGTGGCTCGGCGAAATACCAGTGCACTCGTAATAGATTCGACCTAGTGCCTGCCACCTTCCTGGCGCCTGCCAGTGGAGTTACAAGCATTTTGGATGGCGCCCACCGGGAGTTTGGCGCCCGCCAGGTGTCCCAGAAAAGGTCTATTTTCTTAGACAAGTTTGCTCCTCCTTGTGCATTTACTCACCTAGGGTTGGTGCCTCTATAAATACCCTTTGTAAAGCGCATTTAAGTTGTCCCAAGAGTGTAGGTGGCTCATTCATTGTAAAGAGAGAGTAAGTGAGCTCCATTGAGTGAGATTAGTGAAAATTCTCTTGGCTTGGTACGCCCCCGGACGTAGATCCTCGAGATCGAACCGGGTGAACAAATCCTTGTCTCCTTTGTGTTCTTTCATTTGTTCTTCTTGCGGTTTCGTGTGTTGCTTGCTCTTGTTTGCAATTGCGTTGGGTCCGTTAGCTTAACAATTCTGATGCGCAAAAAATGACATTCTTCCGAAATAAGATATCTTTCCTGAGGGCTATAGCACCTTGGGTCCCCCCCCCCCCCCCCCCCCCCCCCCAAAGAGAGTTAATTATTGCGTTTCTTGACTTTGTCTGATCCTGACGAGAATGGAAGTCACCTTCTCCTCCATTGCAGATCGACTTGAATAATTTGGAATGTTTTTCGTTAGAAGAAATTGTATCTCTTTGGTGCACTGGCCCTTCAATTACGTAATCTCTCTCGGCTTGGTTAAATTTTGTTCAAGATAACACGATTGAGAATATCTGGTTCTTGCTATTTGGTACGATTATATAATATTTTTTGACTTCAAAGAAATCGGATAATTTTCGAAGTCGCGACTTACAATCAATAGCTTCATAATCGTGACATTCACCTCTGTACGATAGAGTGGGTTACCCGGTCAAATTGCAGATTTGCATCTCAGACATTGGAGGCCAAGACCGTTTCCCTTTCCTTGATGGGGTCTTTTGGGTTTTTTGGCCTCCGTTAGCGTTTTTGAGGTTTATTGGTTTTATGGACCCTTGTATATATTTTATTCATTAATAAAATTACTTATAAAAAAAGTACAAATTTATATATTTTTTAAAAGAGTAATCGTTGTAGGCATGCATGTAGTAATTTATAATTTATAAATTTGATTCAAATTTCAATGTATTTGTTACTCGGCTCACGGGAATTGGAAGTGGAATATAATATTAATGAAGTAATTAACAAGGGAGTCAAATTCATTTTTCCAAGAGAAAAAACTCGCATATGCTCACCTTTTTTTCCCCCTAATTCTAGGAAAATATATTTAGTTCACACCAGAAATCATCATGAAATAAATGGATTGCAATTGTACCTTTCACCTGTGTATATGTATTTGGATACTAGATAGGAACAAGACAAAAAGTCGTCTAGTTTTTTATTTAATCCAAAATTATAAGCGATTACATGAAAATTTTAATTTGCCCAATGTTTTAGCAGGATAAAGAGAAAAAATCCCATGACGCAAATTTCATGTTGAGCTTATTAGAAATTGAACCTTATTTTATGAAAAATGGAATACACCGCAATTTCACTAGAATTTCTGTAAAATAATCTTTCGTAAGTGATAATTTCTCTAAATTGATAAAAAATTGGATTTCGAGTTACGACCAATATTAAATTTAATAACTCTTTTATAGTAATAACTATTTTTTTCTCAAAATATTGGTGTTGAATCTCGGTCCCAAATTTTGCATAAATTAATAATTTTTAATAAATACAAATATTTGTACATAGTTTACGAATTAAAAAATATTTTTAGATACCAGTTCGTGCTAGATTAGCTTGTTTGATAAATTTTACAACATCGTTCATATTTTGAATTGTCTTTAAGTCGTCCTTATGATCACCGTTTAATTGTAAAAAAAATCTCAATCGAGTATAACATTTGAATAATGCTACAAATCGAGATTTTAGATATCTCGTTACTATAATCATCATTCACACTTTCATTTGATTGATTAAGAATTGTATCAAAATATCTTGCTTTTTTGGAGTGTTCCAGATTGTTTTGCTCGGCCAGAAAATCAAGTGATTAACATCCATTGAATTTTCATAGTGTAAGTTCCGAATTAGCTCAATTAATTCTTGCACAACACCATGCATTTCAGTATCTTTATCAATCACCTAGTTCTATTGGGACTATACGACTTTTTCGTATTTATATATTGACCAAAAATTTAATTTTAATAATTTTGGAGTTAAGAAAACCTCAACCTCTCTAAAATGATATTTTTCTTAGATCTTAATGTATTAATATATTTTCACTAAAAGATATACTATAGGTTTTTTGTTCAACTTACCTATTTAATGAAAAACTTGCCACCTACGTAAAAAAAAGACCAATGAGTATGAAATATTGAATTAGTACATTAGTAAAAACTTCATGAACCTGGCAGTATGCTTTTGGGATGTATTTAAAAATTATACTTATTCAAACAAAAGGGTGTGATGTTCTAAAGAAACTAATTTAAAAAATCGGAAATTTGCTACTCTCAAAGACAATAATTCAATAAAACCATTACTAATCAGTACCGAGCCAAGGCCCAGGTTAATGGATATCACATTCTTTGATGTTGGTTTCTTCTTCTTTTTTTCCACGAAGTCACTGAATAATGAAGAACCAATTTAGAAGAACGATTGGATGTGGCTTCTCCAATTCAGAAAAAAAAGAAAAGAAAAGATGTGCTATGTGACATATTATCCGTATTCTATGACATTATTATAGACGAAAAAATGGAACCACCGGCCGCCTTATGTTTAGTGCATGATATTAAGTTGGCAAAATAGAACCAAGTTATAGCGGTGAATGAAGAAGTTAATTAAATACATATATATAGTCTCATTCTCGACATCGACCGCCATATATTTTTTCTGTAAGTAGATTGTACCTATAAAAAAAATCATCAAAATAATAATTCATTACATATACTATTATACACCATTAGTATTCCTAATCACATGCAGCACCAACACTAACACACGAAGTGCGTCGACTAACATCTTCCAACATGCAGCCGCCGCCACCACAATGTATGCTTCCAGCCTTCCACTGTCACCTTTTTCTTCTCTTTTATTGTGACCACTTTCACATTATTCGACTCAAAGATTCGTTGAAGACCTTTTGGCGTAGGTATATCTAAAATATAAAAAAATAAAAAGGTTAATTATCTTTAGTAGAATCGTTTGATATTTATATCTATTGTACTTTTACTAACACAAAATTAAGTCAAATTAAATCCCAACAATTTGAAAATTTCATCGTACGAACTGAAATTACCATATATTTACTTATAAAAACGGTGAAACTTTTTATAGCAAAAGATCTTATTACTGAGTACCATAGTTGTTAACTCGGCCCGCTCCAGCCGAGATCTCGGAACGGAGCGGGATTTTGGGGTTTGCCGCGACGGCCCGCCCCGCTCCCGAGACGACGGGTGACGCGGCCGGAGCGGCCGACTCGGAGCGGCCGGAGCGGCCCGCGTCAGGGGTGGAGCGGCCGCTTCACCCAAACACGGTAAGATTACTATATTGCCCTTTGTTTTTAATTTTTTTTAGGGGTAAAATTGTAATTTTCAAAAAAAAACCTAAATATCTACTCCTTTCCTCCTTCTCTCCCTCACAGACGGCTCTCCCTCTCTCCCTCCAATTTTTTATTTTCTCCTCTAAGCTCCCAGAAGCCCACGACCCACCCACGAACACGACGACCTCCGGGCTTTGTCGACCGCCGCCAACCACCGCCGCACTCAAGAACGCCGGCGACTTGAAGAACCCAGGTGGCAGGTGCTTTTTTTGAATTTTTTTTTCTCTTCTTCTTTTAATTTCTGTTTCTTTTTTTAATGATTTTTTTGTATAATATTGTTGGAAACGTAAATGTAATGTATTGTTCTGTGAGAGGGAGGATGGTTGAATATATGTAATGTAATGATTTTTTTCTCTACGAGTGTTTATTGGTAAATGTAATGTACTGTGAGAGGGAGGATGGCTGAATATATGTGATGTAATAATTTTTTTCTCTACGAATGTTTATGGGTAAATGTAATGTTCTATGAGAGGGAGGATGACTGTATATATGTGGCTGAATTAATATATGTGGTTGAAATCTGAAATTATGAGATTGTTATGTAATATGTATGTGGCTGAATTTTTTTATCTATTTCTAACAGCTATGACAACGACTCCTAATACTAATGGTAGTACTCATCTTCTTCATCTAGATCTAGGCCAATAGCGTGGGAAGTAGACGAAGAGGATGAAGATGACGAAAGATCTAGTCGTGGAGGAAGTGATGATGAAGACTTTGATTTTCATGATGTTTAAACTTTCAAGTCTTGAAGTCTTAAAGTGTTTATTTCCTTGAATTTATTGACATTTGCATGTATGTTTTGATTTGTTGCATTGACTTTTGTTTCTAATTTTAAATATTTGCAAGTGTTTATTTCTAATTATGAATATTTACAAGTATTTTTTTCTAATTATGAATAACAGTATTAGTATCCGCGTCAAACTATAACTCATCGTTCCGTGCCGCATTACCGCGCCACGTCATATTTTGGGTTGGCCGCGCCGCGCCGCGTCACCCGCTTTGACAACTATGCTGAGTACCATAAAATTATGTAACACATTCAAATTTTAGAAAATGGGGACAAACTATTAGAAAATGGGGAAGAAGGGGAAATGCGTGGGACCGGAGGGTGGGCCCCGACCCCTGATTAGGTTGTCGAAGCACCGTCATGGGCCCCACCTCGCCTTCGGTTTGTGGGGCCGGCTAAGCCCGCCGAGTGTGGGACACCTAGCTTGTCTGCCTTATTCCTTGAGTGGAGGACATGTGGGGCCCACGTTAGATTACTTTTTTATGAATCTCTTCTGGACAAACATTTGTCGGATTTTATTTTATTTTTAGGAAATGTCGGATTTGATTTTAAGAGATGATTTATATAATATTATTTTTTATATTTATAAAATTGCTTCTTCAATTGAAATCAAATATCTTGTTATTTAGATTGATTTCTATTGTTAGTTCTAAACAACCATTTTTGCAATTTTATAATAAGACATGCGGCCAAATGCCGTTGGATGATTTTGTTTTGTGATAATTACTCTCATATTCATATCCCATTTATGTCTTTCAAAAATTGATTAAAAATTTCCTAAAATTTTAGTTTTATTATAGTCTGCTAACATTAACGATAAATTTTTTTGTTTTTTGTTATAGAAATGATATTTTTACCCTTAAAAAAATAAAGAAAAAAAAGTTCATCTTCAACCTCCAATTAAGAACACCAAATTAAACACAACAGCAAACACCCAATAACAACACCAATCTCAACGACAACAGGTCTGTTCAACACCAATTCCAAATTAAACAGAGGTCTCTGGTGTTTGGTATATTCGCCTCTCACCTCCTATCTTTCGAAAATTGATTAAAAATTCTTCGAAGTTTAATTTTATTATATTTTCAAGTTCTTCGTTGAAATCAGCCATAATTTGTTTCATTGAAATGACATTTTTACCCTTAAAAAATAAAAAATAAACTTCATATTCAACCTCCAATTAACAACACCAAATTAAACGCAAACAGCAAACACCTAATAACAACACCAATCTCAATGACAACAGGTCTGTTCAACACCAATCCCAAATTAAACACAGGCCCCTCGCGGATCTGGGCATCGTTGTCTTCCTTCATTCAAGGATCTATTCATCACGAACACGTCGCAGGCGGAGTAGAGCGGGCGGCCAGAGCCGTCGTCGGCGACAAGCATGGAGGCGAGGATGGCCCCGACGCCGGTACCGTCTCCATTTCTTCCCCGAAACCCCAAATCCATATATGATTATTACACCCCCAACCTACACATATCTCTCTCTCTCTGATTATTACACAAACAAAAATCGAACCCCTGAAAGAACCATGATGCTCCGACGAGCAGCCGCCCGCCTGGCCCTCCCGTACCGCCGGACCCTATCGACGGCAGCGGAACGGGCGCCGGTGATGGCGGAGATGGACGCGGCGTTCCTGAAATCGTGGAAGATGGTCAGCCCGAGTACCTTGGACCCACCCAAGACTCTATCGGCTTTCATGGCGCCCCGCCCCGCAAGCTCACCGTCAACTTCGTCCTCCCTCACGCCTCCGAGCTCTCCGCCAAAGAGGAGGGAAAAAATCGATCATTTTTTTATGAGATAATTACTATCAGAATCTCAGGGTATAGTCAAATAGACTCTGAGGACCCTGTAGTTTTCCTACTAATTACTGAGCCCCTGTAGTTTGGTTATTATTATACATTCCGATCCCTGGCTAATGTAAGCATTTTTTTCTTCCTTTTTTTGTCATAGAAATGACCAAAATGCCCCTCCCACTAAAAAATTGTCCCACAATTTAACATTCCCAAGGAACCCGGACGGCCCCCCGTGAGACCCCGCGGAGATCAGGAACCCGTAGCTCTCCACCCACTCTAGCTTCCCGGCCGGGATCCCCGCCCCAAGATCGGCCCCGAAGATCTCCGAGTGGCCAATCTCCGCGACAGGCAAGAAAGTCCCCTTATCATACGCCATGATGCAGCTTGAGTTTCGCCTCCTGGACTCGAAGCTCGAGAACAGGAGCTCCGATGACGCACCGATGGCCTGGACGGTAGACCCGGACCGAGTGACGTTCTCCCATACCAAACTCTCCCTCACAAATCCCTTCTCCAGGTCGACCACCTGGAGGCCGAAGAAGTCGGTGGCCCCGACGGCGGTGAGGCTAGGGTTAATCGCGAGGAGGGAGTTGACGGTGGGGAACTTCGTGAGGATGGTGTGCTTCCTCCTCAGAGACCAATCAAAGGAGGTGATCTTGGAGCGTGGGACACGTGGAGGGTCCCGAACGGCGTGGCAGAGATCGCTGAGGGGGAGTCCCGCCCACTAAGCAGCAACCGGTTCGACCTCTCCAGGTTGAACCCCTCCAAGAGGGAGGGGTCGGAGAGCGCGGCGATGAGGAGGTGCTCCACACCGTAGAATCGCGACTCGGCGATCAAATCCTCGAGGTCGAAGGTCTTCGCCTTGGAGGGGAGGGCGCCGGTCCGGAGGAGGGAGAGGAGGACCGAGAAGAGGTCTGGGTCGCGGTCGATGAACTGGTTCGGGACCAAAGAGACGAGCGGTTTCGAGCCAGACTGGGTCAGGGTCTGCCTCGTGGTCTGGAAGATCTGGCCGCCGACGTCTATCGCGACGACGTCGGAATTGGGGCCGAAGCCGGTCTTGGGGAAGCTGAGGGCGGCGGTCATGGAAAGAGGAGGCATTTGCTTTTTTATTTTTTTAAG
Organism: Hypericum androsaemum; assembly: GCA_963995505.1. NCBI lineage: Eukaryota > Viridiplantae > Streptophyta > Magnoliopsida > Malpighiales > Hypericaceae > Hypericum > Hypericum androsaemum. The sequence goes on from OZ023196.1 coordinate 787,558, forward strand.
TGGAGGGGCATTTTGGTCATTTCTATGACAAAAAAAAGGAAGAAAAAAATGCTGACATCAGCCAGGGATCGGAATGTATAATAATAACTAAACTACAGGGGCTCAGTAATTAGTAGAAAAACTACAGGGTCCTCAGAGTCTATTTGACTATACCCTAGGGTCCTGATAGTAATTATCTTTTTTTTATTGTCCTTTTCTTTTCTGGGGTTTTCTTGTTGGTTTGTGATCTGGGTTTCTTTCCATTTGATTCGGGGGATTTGATTTTCTTGTAAAGTTTTTTCCTTTACCAATTATTTGACTTTGGCAGATTTTTGCGTTTGATTTCGCTAAATTTTTTTAATGAGTGTTTTTATTATTTTTATGACAAAAAAAAATTTACTGACATCCACGAAAAAGCCTAAAAATATAATAAAATTAAATTTTGAATTTTTTTTAATCAATTTCCGTAAAACAAGAGACTGAACATCAAATATACCAAATACCAGAGAGTTCGAGAGTAATTATCCCTTTTGTTTTTTAGGGGTTCCGCTGTTGGACGATGATTGGGAGAATATCTACCCATTCGATACAAGGATTTACTTCTTCAACAGTATTTTTTTTACATTCGTAAAATTATATTCTTAAATTTTTTTTTTGTCATTTAGCCCGATTTTTGTCTTAATTATAGAGAACTATTTTTACCAATAAAAAATATTTAAAATAGTAAAAATTTCGATTTAATAATAAATAAAAATCTTTCTCGATTAGGTAACAAAAGGTTGATTTCCCATAGGCCAAGAGTCTGAAATTGGGGATTTGAGTGGGGGTGTGGTTGATGATTAGGAGAATATCTACCCACTCGATACGGGGATTTGGTCTGTACTCCAATTTTGAATAATGGTCACAACTAGTGAGCATGGAATAAGCAGTGGAACCTTTCTTCCACCGCGAGATGTTTCCAATGCCTGCGGTTCTATCTATGTTAGTACTTAGATTAATTGATAGAGATCTATTTGTTCGAACTATAACGATAAAATCACTTATAATTTGGTAAAAAGATTTTTGCAATTTTAACTAAAGAAGAGTTGACTTATTGATACAAAATATAGAATGATTTGACGGAGTTTTAGATTTCAAACTTTGTAAAAATATAATTTTTGGTGTAAAAAATTTTCAACTTTGTTGTCGTTGATGGCCATGTTGCTTCAAATTGTCAACTAATTAATGTAGTGTGAATTCAATATGGGAGTGATTTCCACACAAAATGCACTACATCGACTTGATGTAACACCGACTTGATGTAACACCGACAAACTTTTACTGTCTCTGCCCGGGTTCGTACGAAATGTACAATTGGATGTAATTACCATGTAATTAATTTTTAGTAGATTTAATACAAATTTACTTATAAAAACTAAAGTGTCTCTTTCTGATTTAAGTTCCAAAATGAGCAAAATATACAACTAGCAACTGCCTAGGATTTCTCAAGACTGGGTCATGTCTCACCCATTTGAACTATTGATCGGGAAATAGTCTGGTCAATGAGGAACGACCCATTTTTCGTCCAAAATATTGACAAAAGCCTCTACGTCGACCATTCTTGGTGGAAAGTGTATTAAAATTTTCGTATTCAATATTAGGTAGTCAAGCTCTCCGAAAATACTCTTTTTTGCTTGTAGGTTTTTTTCATCGGATTTTTTTACAGGAAAATTTTACCAAAACTGACGGTCGCAACTCCCGTTCGTGAAATTAGTCCCGTTAGGATGTAAGGTTTATTTTCAATATTAGGGGTCTACCCATCCGTTTTAAACCAAAAAAAAAGTAAACTTTGGTCTCTATCCATTATCGTTCGCCAAAAAATTTAGACCACATAGTAGTAGTGCATTAAAGCACGGAAATATAAGATAGTAAAGTGAACTTTTATTCATCTTGTTATGAATTAATGTCTTTCGATCAGGATCACTTTCAATTGTGCAGAAAGAAGAAGTACAAAGCATGTAAATCAGGCAGTAATGAGTTGTTCTAGTTAAATAAAAAATTACAAATTAAAATTCCAAAAAATTTAATTACGTTAAAACTAGATAACAAATGACTCTAAGTTGAAATTTAATTAATCAGTTTTATCCGTGTAATGTCCACGCACAAAAAAACACAGGAAAAGGAAAACCGCAGTGTGGGCCTCTACCAAGTCCATGGACTTACTGTGCCCCTTAAATAACGGACCAAACCAGAGCCCAGGCGACCAAACCGGCCCTCTTCCTCCCCAACCACCACTGCTAGGGTTTTTTGTTCATTTCGTTTTGGTTGTTTTTTTCCGCTCCCCATCGGAAAATTGATGGGCTGGTGGGGCAAATTACAGGGGGGAGCCAAATAATCTCATGGCTCTTTTCAAAACTCAGTAGGTTCTCTACTGGGGAATCCCCTTAAACCCCATTAATCCAGCCCTTTACATCAACAAAAATGGCATCATATTACGGGTTTCGTGCTTTCCCCTCACAAACCCGCCTCCAATCGCCATCACATTTCCTTTTCTTTTTTTTGTATCACGTTGTTGAATTAGCCTTTCAAAATTATTATCATGCGTAATTCATGGTGTAAATAATTTACTTTATAAAAAACAACTTTTGAATTTGAATGCGAGAACAAATTTCCCTGTGCATCTTACTCATCGTGTCTATTTTCTCAAGTAATCCGAATTAGAAAATGGACTTGATAGTTAAGATGAATGCTAATTTGGGATTGAAAGGCCGATTTAATAATCACTATTCTCGACCATGTTAAAGGAAATTTGGCTTTTGATGTACCAAATAATTTATTTCTAGGAGATCCATCTAACAATTTGCTGAAGTCTTGTGACTAAAGGCTAAAACAGCTACGAAATGGATGAACAATGGGATAACAGCTACAAAGTGTATTGCATTGTCCAAACATAGCTAGATTGGTTTTGAAGGTCTCCGACTCGAACATAGATTAGTTGGAGCGAGTGTTTATTTAAGAGAGGGAAGATCAAGTGTAACTAATTTGATCCCCAAATTACATGATACAGAAGCAATCATCAATTCATCATCACAGTGACCCACTGAACTCTAATCCAATTCTTTCCTTGTGTTGATCATTTGCAAAGGGGCCTCTCTCCAACACCCAATCCTCAATCATAGCCTGGGAGTTCACTGGCTGATCAGTAGGCACAAGGTGCCCTGCCCCCAGCACCACAGTGTGGCTCAGGCTCCCCCACCTCTGCACGTACCCTGCGAGCTCCCCGTCCACCTTCCACACCTCCCTCTCCGCTGCCAGGAACCTCTCGATCCCGCCCCATTGCAACGTCTTGACCCAGGCCTCGGTAGAGACCACGCCATCCCGCAGGTCGAAGAACCCTTGGTAGAGCAGCACTCTGCTCCTCTCCACAAGGAACTCCACCATGTGCTTGACGCTCTTCATCACGTCCGCGTGCAATGCAGCCTCCACCACGTCGCTGCACTCGTCGAACTCGATTGAATTGTTCGCCCCGATCGCCCTCTTGATCTCCTCGGACTGCAGCAGCTTGGTGACATGGCTTGTCTTGTAAGGAGCCTTCTTGGTGTAGTCATACAGAGTGGCCAGCCCTGTCATGTCCTCTAGCATCCTCACCACCCTGTTCCTCGCATCCGTTGCGGCCGACCAGTTCCCCGTTTCAACCAACCCGACAGCCAGGGATTGAGCTTCTTCGAGCTCCCCCTTCTGCCTTTCATTGATCAAACCCGAGAAGTAAGCATTCGAAGCGTGAGTCTGCACCTGCGTCACTGGATCAGTCAAGCCATTCCCAATCGCAACGCCCTTAAAGTTGATCCTTTTCGAACCCGGCATCCTCGAATTCGTCTTCACAATGTAGTACCCTATAGCAGGAACATACTTCCCTGCATAGCTCTCCCCTGTAACATACAACGGACGGTCCCTAAACTTCGAATCCAACCCGAGAAACCCTCTGATCACAGCGTAGAGATGCTCCGCGACGGCCATCTGATCCGTCGGTATCTCCTCCGGGGTGGAAGCCACACTAAGGCCAACTCCTATGGGGTTATCAATGAACAACAAACCGAAAATTCTGTTCCAGGAGCCAGGGTTCCTTACCAAACCAAGTTGGTCTTTGGTGGTTCCTTGCTCCACACGGTAAGGACCGAGCTCGAGGAAGTTGCCGATCATGGAGGAGCAGCCGGGGCCGCCCTGGAGCCAGATGACAAGTGGGGTCTCGGACAAGGGTCCGGTTGGTGTCTCAGCCTCGTAGAAGGCGTAGTACATGGCCGAGGTTGACTTCGGGTTGACTTGGAGGTACCCTGATCTTGTGGGGAGAGCTTCATCTGGGAAGTTGGTGATTGCGAAGGAATAATTGATGAAGAGGAGGAGGAGGAGGAACAGAGAATTGGAAATTAGTGGTGGTCTTCTTGTTGGGGCCATCTTCTTTTTAGTGTATTCTTCGTATTTTTTGGTGCTTTTAGTGGGTTTAAAAGTAGTAGTTATATTCTGGTGGCATGTGAAGGTTTTGATTTAATTTTTGCATTGTTTTGTTGTTGGAAAGAGACATGTTTTGTCTATGTGTTGATAATTTGCTAAACACGACAGGAGAGTCTTTGATTTTGAATTTTCTATGGCCATCCACGAAGAGGGGCAATGGATTTCTTCATACATAAATTTTTATATAATATTACTTCATGGTTAAGTGCATAAATGAATTGCCGGAAGTTATTTAAGCCCAAATTGATGCTATTATAACACCTCTCTGCAGCGGGTCGTGATCATCATACTAAAATTTTTGTTTGGTTGTAAAAACGGATTGAGAATTTTTACTACAAATTGATCTAAAACGATGTGTGATATCAATATTTTGTAACCGAATTTTATCGCATTGTTGGCAGAGTCTCCATCACGAGCATAATTCAGTCTCCGAGTAAAAATTTGTCCGTATTATTCTAGTTACTAGATAACCATACTCAATAATTCAACTAAAATTGTTACATTCATTGTTCTTAGTGTACCCTGACAGAGACAGCCGAAAGGTCTCTAAGGACTTTCTGCCAAAGTTTAGACTAAACAAAGTTAAATTGAAAAGAACTATGCTTTAAAGTCTCGACTTTTCTTCCCAAGATAAGATTCCCTGCGTCTCTTTGACTATTAATTTTGTAATTTATACAGTGCGTAAGCTGTGAACATTCTGACTACAATGCTTAGAATATTGCTTTTATTTTTTAGCTACATAATAAGTACACGGTGAATAATTGCACCAAGTAATTTCAATTTAAGCGAAATAAGTTAATGCGAAATCAATTCTAACAAATAGCATTAACTTAACTCCTAACAAGTCCATATGAAAATCTTCTCTGAACTCTAGCCCAACCCATCAACTACTTCTATTCCCTCCAAACATCCCCTTATCCAAGACCCAATCCTCAACCATAGCCTGAGCATTAGGCCCCTGATCAGCAATAGATCCATGGCCGGCCCCCCAAATCACAACATGCCCTAATCTCCCCCACCTCTGCACATACCCAGCAACCCCGCCGCCATCACCGCCACCACTAGACGCCTCCCAGACCACCCTCGGAGCCCCAAGAAACATCCCAAGCCCACCCCACCTCAATGTCCTAACCCAAGCCTCAGTGGACACCACACCATCCCTTAGATCAAACAATCCTTGAAACAACAACACCTTGCACTCCCCACCCTCCAACAAGTACTCCACCGCGTACTTCACACTCTTCATTGCATCCTCGAACATCGCATTCGATACCGCGTCGCTGCAGTAGTCGAACACGACCGAATCGTTGACTCTTAGCTGAGCTTTTACTTCCTTGGAGTTCAAGAAATCCGAGAGGACGGCCAACGTCGACGGGTTGATGCTAGGGGTTTGGTTCGCGTAGTTGTAATAATTCAGCCCCGTCATTGACCCTAATAAAGAAAAAACTTGGGCTCTTGCTTCCGCTGCGCCGGTCCAGTTCCTTGCGTTGACCAGCCTAACCGCCTTCTCTTGGACTATCTCCATCTCCTGTTTTTGCCTCTCGTTGATCAGCCCTATGAAGAATGCGGTGGTGGCGTGGGTGGTTACTTGTGTTACCGGATCGGTCAGGCCATTACCTATCGCTATACCTGTTAGGGATTGAATCGAAACAAACACGAAAAATTAAAAATAAGAATGCGGAAAATCTCAAAAAACAAATATACGCAATGGCCAAAAATTTTACGATATGTTGATCGTAACTATGTTGTGATTATAATAAAATTTTGCATATAACACTAAGTCTATCGGATCCAATGGACTCATAATTTAATCAACCCAATAAAAATACAATTTGTCTCACATATAACATAATGATACCTTTCAAGTTCACTCTCCTTGAAGCCGGCAGCTTCCTGTTCTTCCTCGCAATGTAGTACCCTATTGCCGGGACGAACTTCCCGGCGTAGCTCTCGCCGGCGATGTACACCGGCCGGCTCCCGAACAGCAAAGGGTCCAGCCCAATAAACCCAGTGATCGCCGCGAACAGGTGCTTCCCTACGGTCCCCTCGTCTCTAGGGATCTCCTCGGGGCTAGCCGCCACACTAAATCCCACACCAATCGGGTTGTCGAAGAAGACTACACCGAAAATTCGGTTCCACGAAGCTTGGTTGGGCTCGAACTCGATGTCGCTTTGGTTGGTTCCCTGGGTGGCAAGGTAAGGGCCGAGCTCGAAGAAGTTGCCGATCATGGAGGAGCAGCCGGGGCCGCCGCTTAGCCAGACGATAAGCGGGGTCTCGGAGAGAGGCAAGGCTGTGTTCTGAGCTTCGTAGAAAGCGTAGAACATGGCCGATGAGTTGGCGGCGGGTGTGGCACTTGGGCTAATCGGGAGGTAACCCGATCTCGTAGGGAGAGCTTCGTGGGGGAGGCTGGTCAGAGCTAAGCAGTGGTGGTAATGGAGGAATCCGACGACGAGGAAGAGAAGGAAAGAGGTTAAGGTTTGCTTGGTGTTCGTCTCCATTTTTGTGAAGAAATAATATTGGCGCTATACAAACAAAGAACGAGGCCTTCGTTTATTGCATTTGCCATCCATTACTTATAGAAGAATGTAGGCGGATGTTTCTATTGTGTGCTGGTGTCGGGGTTTGCAATATAGACGACCTTTTGAAATTCGAACTCGATATTTTTTTTAAATCATCATTAGCAATAATGTGTTTGTCAATGTATGATAATTGCTCTATTTTAAAAACACATGAAGTTAAATTAATTTTTTTTACGAACCTTTATTAATGGGAAAAGAAAGATTACACAATGAGGATGAGAAATAGTAGAAAAAGAAAAAAGAAATTAAAAGTGAGCCAAGGCCTAAACGGGTAGGCAGAGTGCTGCCATATCTAGTGTCTCACCTAAGCAAACCCATAAGTTGGGTAGTCACGGACGATACCAATCAGCCAGGATGCATCAAAAGTCCATATCATATTCTGACCAGCGTAGATCCTCACCTGTGTAGGCACTCCCAGTTCTCTTCCTTGCTTGAAAGCGAGTGTTCTTGACAGGCGGAAGGTTGAAATATTCGACTTCGTCCGACTAATTGTTCTTCATCTGCTTCGTAATCGAGCTCATGAATTTCAATGAAACAGTTAGATCATCCGAGTCTAAGAAAATAACAAAAAATCAATATTTCAAATTTTAACTCGAATTTACATTTGTACGAGTTGGGTTAATAGGCTCAGTTCTTTGTCTAGCTCTGATTGTCCCATTGGTATTTATGATGAGTTTAGTGAACCAACAATTAGCCTGACGACATAATATATGCGGGTACATTTAATTAGTTTATTTTGCTGGCCGATGCAGCAATCTTGTAAGCTAGCTAAATTAATCCAACGGAAATCGCCAAAAGGGAGAAACATGTCAATATTGACGAATTTTAGTTTCTTCTAAATAGAGCTAGTTTTTTACAAGTAAATAGTAATAATTGGTGATCATTTTTGTACATTGAAAAACGACAAATGCGGATGGTATAATTTAAAAATAATAATGAATCGTTATTTTCACATAACAGGTTCATTCTTTTATTTTCACTACTAACAAAGACGCACGTACGATGCAAGTGTCGTTCCATTTTAAAATTTGCAAAACATATCGTTCATTAATTTTCTTTTTTAAGCTGTACAAAAATAAAAACAGAACGGGGTCCAGGGTCTAGAGGTCCGGGGTTCCGGGGTCGGGGTCTGTGGTGAAAGAATTCCTGACAGTAATTAGTCGACTCAGTTCTCTACGCTCTCACTCCTGCTTCCTCTAGCTTCAACTGAATCCACTCCCAAAGGCACCTCGTTAACGAAATAGTTCCTGCACCTATTTAATTTTAATATGAAAAAATAAATTTTAAAAACTGAAAAAACAGGTGGCATGTTGGTTAGGATCATAGTTTTCAAAACGACCCGGAGACTGATCCAGAATTTCTTCCATCCTCCGAATCGATTAGTCGAATCGGTTGAACTGCAGGTCGGACCAATTTTTTAATTAGATAACTACATATATTTTGTGTGTTATTCAGGCTTCCCCTAACAAAAGCCCACCCCTCCCTAATAAAAGCCCAGCAACGTGGCATCAAAAGGAACATAGTAAGATTAAAAAGGAATTTTTCAAAGTTTTAAAATACGTAGTCTGACTGGCGGCCGGACCGTGATTTGGTACGAATAGCATACCGGATTTGGCTAAAAAAATCGACAACCTTACGAATCTCCCAAAAATGGTCGGACCAGGTAGTTTAACCAAATTTTTGACCCCGTATTTTCCGGTTGATAAAGTTTAAGCAAAAAATAGAATTTTCTTGATGGTGGGTCAAAAAATCAGATTTTTTTGGTTCGAGTTTTTGATTTTGGTGGGATTTTCTTTTTTTTTTAGATTTCAAGGTTATGGTGGGTCAAAAAAGAGAGAAAAAGTTGTATCTATTAATTTTTTTGGAGGTAGTGGGGTATGGGTAATTAAAATATTAATAAAATATATATTTTAAATATAAAAAAGTACTGATCTGACCGGTATTCCAACCAGTCGGACCGGTTTGATTATGATCAAGAGATAAGATCGGGACGCTCTCCAGTTCGTTTTTGAAAACCTTGGAATTTCCCAAAAAAATAAAATAAAAAAGGAATAGAGTAAGAGTCCACCTATTATTTTGGGATCTGTAACACATGTTGGGAAAAATTGAATGAAAGTTCAATGCAAAGCCCATAGTGAAAGGTCCAAGTGGAAAGTCCAAAGTGGAAATGAAAAGTGCATTACCACATTGGAAACAACAAGGAATATTTTCTTGTTTATAAGGAGATTTTTCTTATTGACTAGGAAATGAGTTGACCACCTAGAAAGCTGATTCGAACCGTTGCGAGGATGGTGCGAAGCACCATCCGAGCACGAGCACGTGCGTGTGCGCATGGCGCATTAGACGCAGGTCGCAATGGGCGCTTTGTGGCGCACTTGGCACAAGCATTCGTTAGCAATAGTTGTTCTTCTCTCACTCTCTTAAGAAAGTTCCGAATATCAGACGGTTCGCCTAAAGCTTCGAGGGTCGTTGTGCTACGAACTCGAAGTCCGAAAGTCGTTGTATCTTGGAGACGATTGCCGCAGCCCGTAAGCACTGAATACGGGACAATCTCGTCTTACGGAGAAAGAGTCCAACTCTTGCCTCGACTATACCAGATCCTAATCAAATACACCACCTCCGACAAACAACAATCGTAAGATGAGATTTGTGTACTTGAAGATGGCATCATCAAGCTCTGCACTAACATCAGTGCCAGTAGTCCCGGGAACTGTCTACGCCGAAAGGCCGGCCAAGTTCAACGGTACCGAGTTCAAGAGGTGGCAACAGAAGATGCTGTTCTACCTGACGACGCTCAACCTGGTCTGATTCTTGAAGCAAGAGGCTCCGAAGGTGGCAGAAAATGAGGCTGATCCATAGAAGATCAACGCCCTCGATGTATGGAGTCACATCGACTTACTATGTTGTAACTATGTCCTAAATGGCTTAGACGACGCCCTTTACAATGTCTATGCAGGTACTAAGACTGCGAAAGAATTGTGGGACTCCCTGGAGAAGAAGTACAAAATGGAGGATGCCGGGATGAAGAAATTCATCGTCGGAAGGTTCAGATGGTGGACTCCAAGAAGGTCATAGACGAAGTCCAAGAGCTGCAGCTGATTCTACACGAGATTCACACCGAAGGCATACAACTCAGCAAATCCTTCCAGGTGGCAGCTCTAATCGAGAAACTACCCCCTCGGTGGAAGGACTGCAAGAACTACCTCAAGCATAAGAGGAAGGACATGGAGCTGGAAGACCTGATCGTGAGACTAAGGATCGAGGAAGACAACCGAAAGTCCGAAGTCAAGACCGGCAGGACCAACTCCGAGGCTAAGGTACACCTCGCCGAAGGTGGTACTGACAAGAAGATGAAGAAGCCCGGAAATAAGCAGGAGAAGTAAGAGCCAAAGCAAAAGAAGGCTAAGAAGATCAAGGGCGATTGCTTCAACTGCGACAAGCCCGGTCATATGGCCAAAGATTGTCACCTGCCAAAGAGGGATGATCATAAGAAGGCTAATCTGGCCGAAGACCTGTCTGAGCTAGACCTATCCGCCATGGTGTTTGAAGCCAATCTGGTGGATAACCCAAGATAGTGGTTCATTGACACAGGGATAACCCGACACATCTGCTCAGACAAGGAGATGTTCTCAACCTACATAGCCATCAACGAGCGGAAGTTGTTCATGGGTAACTCTGTAACTTCTCCCGTAGTTGGACTAGGCAAGGTAGTGCTGAAGCTGACCTCCGGAAAAGAGCTGACCCTCAAGGATGTGCTGCATGTCCCAGACATTCGTAAAAATTTAGTATCCGGCTCACTGTTGAGCAAAGCTGGGATGAAACTAGTATTCGAGGCCGATAGATTTGTATTAACTAAGGCTGATATCTTTGTAGGAAAGGGTTACCTTGAAAATGGGCTCTTTAAGATAAATGTAATAACTGTGAAATGCGCCTTTGAAGGGCCTAATAAAGTTATCAATTCTTCTTACTTGTCTGAGTGTTCTAACTTATGGCATGATAGATTAGGACACGTAAATTTGAGCTCACTAAGAAAGTTAGTAAGTTTAAACTTATTGCCTAAAATAGAGTTTCACCCAAACAATACATGTGAAGTATGTGTAGAGGAAAAAATGACCAAAGCACCTTTTCATTCAGTGGAAAGAAGTACTACACCTTTAGAGTTAATTCATACCGACATATGCGATATGAAACAAATGCAAACTAGAGGTGGGAAAAAGTATTTCATCACATTTATTGATGATTGCACAAGGTACTGTTATTTACACCTCTTGAAAGGAAAAGATGAAGCTCTAGAAGTTTTCAAGAGTTATAAGAATGAGGTTAAAAATCAACTTAGCACTAAAATCAAAATGATTTGAAGTCATAGAGGGGGAGAATATGTAGCTCCGTTTGAGAAATTCTGCCAACAAAATGATATTATTCATCAGACAACTGCTCCATACTCACCTCAATCAAATGGCGTAGTTGAGCGCAAGAATCGAACTCTTAAGGAGATGATGAATGCTATGTTGATTAGCTCGGGCTTACCACAGAACTTGTGGGGGGAAGCTGTGCTCTCAGCTAATTACATTCTAAACAAATTGACACATAAGAAAAGGGACAAAACCCCATATGAATTATGGAAAGGGAAAAAGCCTTCCTACGGTTACCTTAAAGTGTGGGGGTGCTTAGCCAAGGTAGAAATACCTCCACCTAAAAGGGTGAGAATAGGACCCATGACTGTTGACTGCATCTTTATCGAATATGCCCACAACAGTAGCGCATACCGATTTCTAGTGCACAAGTCTGAAAATTCTGAAATCAACGAGAGAATGGTCATGGAATCAAGGAATGCAACGTTCTTTGAGAATATCTTTCCTAAAAAGGAAACGAAAGAAGTAAGCTCAAACAAAAGAAATTATGAAGCTACACAAGGCTCTGATCAAGGTGCTGAGGGACCTAGGCGGAGTAAGAGGACCAAAGTAGCCAATTCGTTTGGTCCAGATTTTCTAAATTACATGTTAAAAAATGAACCTGGGACAATCCAAGAGGCATTATCTAGTCCGGATGCTCCTCTCCGAAAAGAAGCTATCAATAGTGAGATATAATCCATCATGCAAAACTACACGTGGGAAATCGTGGATCTCCCACGAGGCTGCAAACCTTTAGGTTGCAAGTGGATCCTTAAAAGGAAATACAAAGTTGATGGATCAATCGACAAGTACAAAGCTCGGTTGGTAGCTAAAGGGTTCAAACAGAAGGAAGGATATGATTTCTTTGACACGTATTCGCCGGTCACAAGAATCACATCTATTAGAGTGCCTATAGCTGTCGCAGCACTCTATAACCTCGAGATATATCAGATGGATGTAAAAATAACTTTCCTAAATGGAGAACTGAAAGAGGAAATATATATGGAACAACCTGAAGGGTTTGTTGCCCCGGACAAGAACATAAAATGTGCAAGCTGGTCAAGTCACTGTACGGGCTGAAACAGGCGCCGAAACAATGGCATGAGAAATTTGACAAAACAATTATGTCAAATGGCTTTAAGATCAACGAGTGTGATAAGTGTGTATACATTAAAGGCACACCTGATGCTTACGTGATTGTATGTCTGTATGTAGACGACATGCTAATCACGGGAAGCAGTAATGATCTTATCGTGAAAACTAAGAACATGTTAAAGAACAACTTTGACATGAAAGAGATGGGTCTAGCTGACGTCATACTAGGGATTAAAATCTCTAGGACGACTGAAGGAATTATCTTGTCACAATCTCACTAGGTTGAGAATGTACTCAAGAAATTCGAAGCTTTTGACAAACCTCCAGCTAAGACTCTGGTAGACCTGAGTCTACACTTAGCTAAAAATAGAGGGGACCCAGTATCTCAACTAAAGTATGCAAGAATCATTGGGAGTCTGATGTACTTGATAAATTGTACACGCCCTGATATTGCGTACTCAGTTAGCAAGCTTAGTAGATTCACAAGTAATACAGGAACGGATCATTGGTTAGCTCTGGAAAGGGTTCTCAAGTATCTAAAACATACTTTGAACCATGATATACTATATACAAAATATCTACTGTATTGGAAGGATACAGTGATGCAAATTGGATATCGGACACTAAAGACTTCAAATCCACCAGTGATTACGTATTCACCATAGGAGGTGGAGCTGTGTCCTGGAAATTCTCTAAACAAACGTGCATAGCTCGATCCACCATGGAGTCGGAGTTTATAGCACTAGATAAAACTGGGGAAGAAGCTGAATGGCTCATAAACTTCCTAAAGGATATTCCGTGTTGGAATAAGTATGTGCCCCCTGTATTGATACATTGTGATAGCATGTCTGCAATCGGGAGAACACAAAGTACAATGTACAACAGTAAGACTCGACACATCCGTAGGAGACATAACACCATTAGACAATTGATCTCTGGTGGTATAATTACCATTGATTATGTGAAGTCCAAGGACAACATAGCTGATTCTTTGACGAAAGAAATCAACAGAGATCAAATGTATAACGCAGTAAGGAGAATGGGGTTAAAACCCACACATTAAAAAACGTACATAGCGGTAACTCAACCATGATGAGTGGAGATCCCACAAACTTGGTTCAATGAGACAACTAAGTTATGGATGGTTCAGATGATTACTTGGAACCCATCCCATTCTCAGAAGCTGCCCAAGTACGAATCTGCATCGGTGTGGTAAGGTTAAGCGTCTACGCTTTTAATGATCCCTATACAAAGAAAAGGTGGAGTATGACAGTATACTCTTGATGGGAGATCACCTATATAAGTGTGAAGTGAGGCCGCTTCAAATGGAAAAATACTTATGAATCCAAGAGAAGGTCCATGGCCGAAACAAACACAACATGAGAACCAAAAGATATTAGAGATATCATTGTATAAATGTTATTGTCTTGGTTTACATAAAAAAGCTGATCAGTTCAAGACATCGCGTTCACTGAGCAGCAAGTAAATCTGATAACATCTTACTAGAGAAGGTTCAAAGCCGTAAGCTACCTATCTCGATGCAATGATATTTTGTCGAAATTTTTCTTTAAAAAAAGTGTCAGTATGCATTAATCATCATTCATGTGGGAGATTGTTGGGAAAAATTGAATGAAAGTTCAATGCAAAGCCCATAGTGGAAAGCCCAAGTGGAAAGCCCAAGTGGAAAGCCCAAAGTGGAAATGGAAAGTGCATTAACACATTGGAAACAACAAGGAAGATTTTCTTGTTTATAAGGAAATTTTTCTTATTGACTAGGAAATGAGTTGACCACCTGGAAAGCTGACTCGGACCGCTGCAAGGATGTTGCGAAGCACCATCTGAGCACGAGCACGAGCACTCGTACGTGCGTGTGCACATGGCGCATTGGACGCAGGTCACAATGGGCGCTTTGTGGCGCACTTTGCACTTGCATCTCACCTCACAACTCATTGCACAAGCATTCGTTAGCAATAGTTGTTCTTCTCTCCCTCTCTCAAGAAAGTTCCGAATATTGGACGGTTCGCCTAAAGCTTCGAGGGTTGTTGTGCTACGAACTCGAAGTCCGAAAGTCGTTATATCTTGGAGACGATTGCCGCAGCCCGTAAGCACTGAATACGGGACAATCTCGTCTTACGGAGAAAGAGTCCAACCCTTACTTCGACTATACCAGATCATAATCAAGTACACCACCTCCGACAAACAACAAAACATCCATCTCGTTCTAAATTGTAATCCCATCTCATCTCTTTCTTCTTTCCAACATAACAAAAAAAATTTACCTCCGTGTTCTTCCATTACAACCTCAGGCTTCTGTATCCTCACCCTCCTTGGTACTGGAGACGGCGACGGCTCGTACCGGCAGCGGGCGAGCTGCTTCTCCTCCCCATCTGGCTTCTGACTCCATCTCCTCGCGCAGACAGTTACTGCTCAACTCGCTCGATTCAACGATCCTTCTTTCTCGGCTGCGGTTCTAAATAACACGGAGGACAAAAAATTAAAGGATAATTAAAGAAGAAAGTGGTTTCAGAGACATTTAATTTCCTGGAGATTAAATAGGGAAATTAATTAGTGGACCGCACTGAATTAAATTTAATTAACCTAAGGTTGTTGTTAGCAACGCAGGAGGTCGAGCCGTCAGTTTTGAAGTTCCACTCCTCCATGGTCGTCGAGACCGTCTTCCCCGGCCTCGCGGATTCCCACGCCACCGTCTCCACGAGTCAGTCCCCTCTCTCTGTCTCCATCTCCTTTTCCTAAGTCCTATTTTTTATTTAATTAAAAGGGTAGTTCTGTCATGTCTACGTGGTGTGGATCAAACCACCGAAAAAACGTAAGATAACTATAATTTAAATGAAGTTTACTTATAAAAATATAATTTAAAAAAATCGGGGCCCCGTCGTTTTATGGTTGCTTGCGAGGAGCCCCTCGGTCACTCTACGAAACGGACGACCGTTCGCTCCTAATATTATTCCCGCCACTTACATGCCTTAAAAGAAACTACAGCCCCTCAGAACTCGCAGACTACCTGTTCGACAAAATGCGTCAATAGATATCTCTGGTTCGAGTCAAGAGAGATGATGTTTGTAGAAGTGTTTAAAGATATTCTGAAGATCCAAAAGCTCCGTAGAATAGTGGGCTGCACTTGCTTCTGCTCATCAGCTACGCATACACCAGCAACACGTGACTGAGCCCCGAAAGTTTGAATATTTCCGCGTAGGACCGAGCTCTTGACTGATACTGCAAAGGTTTTCGCGACAATTTGTTCGTTAGTTGGGAATACGAAAGGATTGTGATCTTGTTATTGACTTGGAGGTTTTGGTTGGAAATGTGCGTAGTTATATAAAGCTGCGCTTGGGAACTGCTTTGAATCCGAAGAGATGGGTCCTGTCCTGTGGAGTTCTGCATTTGTGCTAAGCACTTTGAGCGCCAAGGGAAGTCTCCTTACGCTTTTCACGCGGTATGTTCCTCGCCTCGCGATGCTGCCATCCATGTTTTCGTGAAAGTTTCAGTGCCTGCTACTAATTATGTTGCGACCCCGCTAGCCTTGATCTTAGAGAATTCGGTCTCTGAGAGAGAAGATAATGGGGATGTTGTTTGGCTTTACTTTTTTTAGTTCTTGTGCTTGATTCTGCGATGACATGATCTGATCAATTTTAGGCGTGAAACTTGGATGTGAAGTTAGAGTTTGAGCTTTCGTGGCTACAGAGTCAGTTTTTGGTGTAGAGTATGATCTTTTAAGTGTCATTGAAGTAGACTCTCCATAATTGAGCATGTTTCTAGATGCTGCATGAGTTGTGCCACCACGTGCACTCCGCTAACATGAAGATTTGTGCTCGTATCTTTGCAGCAATACATGGCTCATCTTCTTTCTCTTGGTGAACTCGATGGAAGCGGGTAATAAATGTTGGATCGATAGATTTCGAACGGTCCACCAAACAAGGAACCGAACTCGACTGGCATGATAAGTAAGTTACTGGCGGCAGTTCCCACCTCAACCTTGATAGCTGTTGAGTCTTTTCCTGTCCTTGCATTGTGTTTCAGAGATGCTTGGTATGCTAGCAACAAACTTGCAATTTTCGAAGGCGAGGTACACCGGACGAGATCGAAGTGGAACCAATATCATTTCAAGGTTTATGTGTTCCTACCTTCCAATGTATATCATAAGCAGCCCAACGAAGAGGTTGAAAAATTCAATACCAGCTTCCAATGCCCATTAAAAACATGTTCCTGTCTCGCTCACATCAGCTCTCCATTACACAAGGAACTTGGTCAATGAACTTCAGCCATTTTTGTGCACAAGTAAATCATCTAGACGAATTTGATCCACAAAATATTTTTTTTTTGGGCAAGTAGATGTAATATTCCTCCTTGGTGTTACACCTAATCTTTCATAGAATGAAAGGAAAGCACCTAGATATTACAAGAGCTATGTAATCGAATTATCAAAATGCATAGGATTGAAGGAACAAAATTACTCAATTCTCATGCGCAGCTTACGAAGTTGTTTTGATTTCATAAGTTTTACAATTTTGTACCACCACAATTTTACTCAACACACATTATGTCATCCGGCCTACTTTGATTATCTAAAGTTTACACCATATCCGAAAGATTTTTTTTTTTAAATACACTTTTGTAATTCGACCTTATTTAAAAAAATACACTTTTGTAATTCGACTTTATTTAAATCTAGATAAGTCAATATAATGATAGTAGACATGGGACTTGTCTTCCGAAGCCAGAAGCAATTATATGGGGTTTCCTTTGCCTAGGCAGTGGTAATAGGCCAGGCCACTTGGGTCTAACTTTGAAAAGGCTGGAACACCGCTGGTCCAATTTGGTAGATCCTGGGCCTATGCCACGTGGCAATCGTCCAGATAGGCTGCAAATTAAAGTCCTTTTCTCACTGAGACATCCACCGGCAAGCAATCATATGCGATTTATTACGGACAAGGTTGCAAATGGAATAAATTTTTTTACAAGTGGATTTTTGTGGTGATTAGGATTTAAACTTTGGTCATCACTATTTTCCTCTTTCTTTATATTATTAGAGTAAATAATTTTGTATTACCCGAGAAACATTTAAAGAAGAATATGGAAAATTTTATTACAAAAAGACTAAAATACTTTCATATTTGAATAAATTGATTAACGAGGATATTCTAGTATTATTACTTCCGATTGTTTTTTACACTGATGATTAGTCTTTAAACTCGAATTTCGGTTAATTTTTTCTATTTTACCCCAAAATAAAATATGACTCCAATCATTAGCAATTCGAAATAACTACCAAATTATTGTATAATGAAAAGATGGCTCAAATTATTTTTGGGTATCGTGGACAATTTAGGTAGAAAAGCGCCCGTCGTTTTCCAGTGACGAACATGTAGTATATTTGCTTAAGCAAATCTAAACGAAGTCTAGGTTCAACAGAGGTACTGTTTAATCGTTTATTTAGGTTAAATAAAGACGGAGAATGCACGTAACCTACATATATTATTGAATCGGATGATAGAAAAGCGCCCGTCGTTTTCCAGTGACGAACATATAGTATATTTGCTTAAGCAAATTTAAACGAAGTCTAGGTTCAACAGAGGTACTATTTAATCGTTTATTTAGGTTAAATAAAGACGGAGAATGCACGTAACATACATATATTATTGAATCGGATGATGATTGATCTAGTTCGTTCAAACTAAAGAAATTGTTAGTTCGAATCATTAGAATACTAATTAGCCTAATGAATATACGAATATTTCGAAAACTAACTTATACTATGGATTGAACATGCATGCAGGAAGCGCGGGATTATGTTTGGATTAGAGATTTGTGGATATCAGAGTCAATCCCACCCAATCAAGATTGTCTCACTTTTGGCAGGCCTCATTGCAATCCAACAATTGTTATCCCTCTTTTCGGGGACATGAGAATAACTTGCTTCGCACATTCTCTCTACATTGCTAATGGTCTTGCGGAATTGTGGGAGCGAAAACAATTAAGTCCAAGTATGCCATATTATAGGGCTTTTATTAAGTTTATTATATCTGTTTATATGTCCTAGTTTATTCATGGTGTTGTAACATCATCAACAACAATCCTCAATTTTTTGTAATACCCCTTATCCGCACATTCAATACACTAACTAATCTAAATTCAAATCAAGTAAATTTTTTGACGATAAGTATTTAACAATCCATAATTTGTTATTTCGAATAACGATTACTCTACTGAATTGTATCCGATAAAATATGCAACTTTAACATATATTTTTTATGAATTATCACAGACCGAGTGTAGAATTGCATTTTAGTAGTATTAACGCCAGGCGTCCTTTCCAAGCATTGATTTTTTGCCACCGGTTTTTACATTTCAGATTTTTATATAGGTTGCGTCTGCAACCTTGTATTATTATACAAGAGAAATTTACACTATTTTTCTCTATAAATATTAATACAATCAATAAAATTTACCTATTAAAAAAAGATAAAATATGCAACTTAACTCAAACAATATATATCTTACAAGACTATTCAACGTACATATCCGAGCCTACTATAATCGGTACTACATATATCTCCTCAAATATCATCCATATGGATGAACCAACCGTCACAAATCTGAACTAGTCGAGTTGGTCATACTCTCCCGGATCAAATCCCATCGTCCCTCTACCTACATATAAACCTAGCTACATAATGGAACATGCATTCGGGTTCTCATCACTGAACAAGCTAGTGTATCTCTCGCCTGTGGAGTTAGGGCTAGGGAGTGCTTGAACCACGTTCTTGACGTAGCCGGACGGCGCCTTCTTGTCGTAAGCCTGCGCAACGTAAGGGTAAGCCACCAAATTGTAAGGGACGTACGGCCACATCTCAGCCTTCTTGCCGGTGCTCTGCACCTTTTTCAACACCTTGTTCGGCTCCACGTACCCGCTCACCGTCACTCGGCTCTGCTTCCTGTTCACATCTACTGACTTCACACCTACAAAGAACAAAACGAAAATAGACGACAAACAATTTGTTAACCTAATTTGTCAAACGTATTACGCCTGGAAGGCGGTTAAGACAATATTTTTCTATTATTTTTGAGATATACGATTACAATAATATCATCGAATATTTATAGAAAAAATGACGCAATCATAGCACAATCCTAATAGTTGGATTACCGACATAGTATAGTCTATCAGACTCAATAACTCAACTCATAATCGAATATCAAGGTGTCGATATTAACTTTACCTGACTCTGAATTATTCGTTATCTGACGACTAATCAACAAAATCGAAAAATGTGGTTGAACTTGATCGTCATAACGGGTGAAACACAACCATGAGATTGTCCAATCGATGCATTTATTTTGACTATGAAAGGGTTTTTCAATTGACTAAGACTACTCCTCAGCGAGGATAATAAATGGCTCCCGAGCTTTTGTTTTCACTTGTACTTTTCTCTAAAGATAAACTATTTTTGTCTTCGTTAAAAAGAAAGTACAGAGTCAAAGTACAATCAACAATTACTTGGATTCCTTTCCAGTTACCGATACGACGAAGAACACAGTTACTTCTGTTCATTCTTTGACCTGAACCATCTTTTTATTTGATTTTTTATAAGTAAAATTTTAAACCAAATTGATTCCTATATTATTTAACTTAAGCTTTTCTGCCTCAACAATAATACCTTAAGACCTACGATCATCACCCTGTGGATAATAATCATGAATTCAATTTTCACGAATAAAAAATAGAAAAATTACCTCCTAAATAAAACCTAATAATACTTGTTCTAAAATATTAGAGTAGACCAAAAAATGAAAAAGGTGAGTAAGAGTTTTAGCAACATGTCCCGGGGCAACAACGACAAGCTAGGAGATCGACCAACTCTTTTTGGTCTCATGTCAGAAAAAAATAATACTTCACAATTAATTGTATGAGATGTTAAAACACGACGAAGAAATAATTCCCAGTTAAAATCAGAAATGAAATGTATTGAACCTTTCATATTGGAGACAGCATGCTTGACTCTCCTCTCGCAGCCATCGCAATCCATTTTCACCTTAA
This sequence comes from Hypericum androsaemum, assembly GCA_963995505.1. Lineage (NCBI taxonomy): Eukaryota > Viridiplantae > Streptophyta > Magnoliopsida > Malpighiales > Hypericaceae > Hypericum > Hypericum androsaemum. The sequence continues at coordinate 808,146 of OZ023196.1, forward strand.
TTTCCACCGTCTGAAAATCAAGCAAAAATAAAAATAATTCCAAAAATACTAGATATCTTACCGCATAATATAGATGCCATGCACCAATTATATTATGTACAAAATGAAAAAAAAATTAATTAAAGAATTATAGTAGCTTATATACCTGCATCGGTTTTCGTTTTCTTTTCCTAGTGGCGTCCGTAAATCGGTCCGAGAGGTACTCCGCAAGAGAATCAAGAGCTCCCATTTCGTTTTTATTTCCTAATTAAACTTTTTAGTAGATAATTAAATTTTACGTATAAAAAAATTTCCTAATTAAGCTTAAGAAAGAGGAGTAGAGAAATGAGAGAGAGAGAGAGAGAGAGAGTGATGATATATGGGTAGAGAATGGCAATGGGGTTTATATAGTGAGGCGAATCATCATCGCAGGTACTACTTCAGGTTGAAATGGAAACCGTGTGGTGTGTTAATGCAAGCTGGCCATTGCAAGAAATAAATCAAGATTTAATAACTCGACAATGACGTTTGTACCCAACCAAAATAAAATATCAAGCCGCACCAACTAGAAGCACTAAATTATAACTTTGATTAGCATTGATTACTTGATCACCCTTTAATGAGTTGTGCTAACTTAACCAAGAGTTCTTGAGTTCGAGTCTTTAGAGATATAGCATTGTTTATTACTTGTTGGAATAATTTTTTTCACCTTTTGATGGTCCTGACTCAAATATAGACTAGTCAATTCAATGGACATCCGGATACCATGTGATATCAACCAAAAAAACAAGAACTTGAATATATTGGTGGGGGAGTTATTTTAGCTACTAAAAATATACTAGTGTTAAATATTTATTGAAAGATTTCAGTCACATTTATATCGACTCGAATCTAAATTAATTAATTTAGTTGGTGTCCGGTGTCACATTTCCGGATACAAAGTGGTATCAAACAAAAAAAGCTATAACTTTGATTATTTACCCAGGTGCTAATTGTTTATTAAATTTAAATAAATTTTGGGTGTGGAATTTTGAAAATGATTTATAGGGTGGCTGTAGCTAGTACTCTTTGGTTTAGGTTGTCATTTGATGTGTTAACTCTTGTCTCTAGCGGTTTGCTTATGCTATGGGTTAAACAATTTAGCTGTTATCTTGCTGTTAAATTTTTTTTGTCCAAAGAAAGGGGAACTGTTTTATTAATTATATAATTGTCGTCTTGGACCATTTAATAAATAATTCTTAGACTTGTATACGCTTCACACTGGCCTGGACCGCACCTTTTAGTTCATATCGATACCGAGTTAAACCTCTTTCAATATTTGAAAAATATGGTGATGATTAGTCTGGTCTAATATATAAATAAAAAACTAAAACCTCGAAAGTTCCAATAGTTTAAGTAATTATATTCTTGGATAATTTCATATTTAACTCTTATATTTTTAATGACCAAATTGTAGTTAAACTTTTTAACAATAAAATATATTTTTCATTGTAATTATTAGTGACCTTAATGTAATTTCTACAAAACCACTCTCTCTCCTTACTCTCTCTTGTAATTTTTTTTTTAAGATCAGGTCCAAGTTCCGCCATTAAGGTAATTGGTAAATCACAATAAAAAAAAATTTGTTAAAAACTGTCCAGGACAATTTGATCATAAGAGAATCTGTCGTTTGAATATGGAATAATTACTCGATAGTACAAAAGTATAAAATATATCAATTTTAGAATTTTTTTTCGCTCTAAATACGGTGATGTGATCGAATTAATTAATAGGTTAGAATTTCGGATTTGACATAGATTTTCTGGCCCGATAAAAAAAAAATCTAAGGATGCCCATAAAATTGTGTGCAAAGATCGAGTACCTAATTTATCGCGGGACCTCGGTTGAAGTGCGCAAGGTCATTCTCCAATTTTTGGTATTTTTATTAAGTAGATTTATATCAGCCGAGACAATTTCTGCTCTGACCCCCATTCGCTCCCCAATAATTGAAGGTATGAAAATGGTGGATCACTAGATCAGCCAGGTTTTATTCCTCTTATCCCTTTCGTTTTTAGCATTTATAAATTGCTTGGTGCACCAACAAACTATAGATCTTTCGTGTCGTTTGAACTTCTTGTCCTTAGTTTCGAGGGGACGGTGTGATATTGTTTTGCAAAATTGACGTCAAGATATCTATGATATTTTTTTCTACCAGACCTTTTTCTATATAAATTTTGGTATGATAGAATTTTGACGAGACTAACGGTCGCAATCCCATTTTGACATGGCAAGGGGAGTACCACAGTAAGCAGGATATATATACCGTGGCGTGTTAATAATATTACCTTTCAGAAAAATATAGATCTTTCGTATCATCGAGAACGCAACATTATCAAATACTTGTTGGGAGATTTTTGTCCTCATTCAAAAATTTTACCTGGATCGAAACTGAATTAATCAACTCAATAGTGTCTAAAACGTAAATCATAGAACTTGATGGACATAACAAATTAAACCTTCCTTGATTGGTACTAGTAGGAAAATTAATATTCTTCAAGTTAATACTGGAAACGAAAAGTGGAATAGATTCGGTCACTTCTTTAGCAATTCGTTCTTCTTTTGCCTTCTATTTGAGGTCAATAGATGGTAACCAATTATTTAGGACAATAACTAAATGGGATGGGGTCGATCATTGAAGAGTTTGAACTACTCAAGATGGCAACCCTTCGAATATATCTAATAACCCGAAATGTCAATTGAGTGTGGGGTGATCTAGCCTCAGTTATGTATTTACAATGACACATTCGAAATTATCTGGTATTACGTTAATTAATCTAGAATCGAGTCGAATCAGATAAAAAAAAGACAAGAATCTTTTTTTACTGAATTTAACATAAATTTATTCACACAATTTGAAGTCAATACTTCTAATTAAATTTGAGAAAAGTACAATATTAGTACCTGTAGTTTTATATTTTTTGCATGTGATCCTGAACTCTGTAAACGATTATTTGAGTCTTATGGTTGACACATTTTTTTGTGTTAGAAGCACGGGTAGCTCCCCTCTCCCCCCTTTAAACAATCAATGCCGCCCCCAGTCCACCTTCTTCCTCCCTAACTTCACAACTACAAACCCACAAAAACGAAGCTCACCCAGTAACCAAAGCACCAAACTTTGCCAATCAATCTCCAACATGGGTCTCGACCCTACCTGAGCCTCTGGCACAGTAAAATGTGTCAAGCACATAAGTCAAATAATCGTTTACAGAGTTCAGGATCATAGCGCAAAAAAAATGAAACTACTGGTACTATATTGTACTTTTCCCATTAAATTATATATTGCAGTCTTTTAGCAATATACCTATATTCTATGATGGGACGTTTCAAAATTTTAGAGAGGGAAAAGGGGACGGAGAAAGAGAAATGACTCACAAAATGGCTAATTACACGAAGAAGTGCAGATCATCTCAAGTATCACAGCAACAAATGAGTCAAGATACAAAAAAAATCTCGGCTCCTAGTTTTGAGATCGAGTTAGACCAACGTAATCTTTCGTAGACATGGAAAAGGACGGAATGGAAGAGAAGTTTCCCATTGTACCAAGTACTGTAAAAGTTATAGCGATTTCTATGGTGTTGGTCACCGTTGAGAGAGGCTGAACCACGAATTATTTCAAAGTTAAAGACAGCTCCATGAAGTTGGTTGGGGTTTTGGTAAACGTCGCTATTCATATAATAAGTTGTTATAAATATATAAATTTTTTTCTTGTATATATCATATCAAAAGCAATCCATGTCATCGTTATATTGTGGCGTACATTCTTCAATTTTTCACTTCATTTTGAAATGTGAGCATTTCCACCAGGTGTTAGTATATACATGAATGATGTACAAATCCGGAAGATTAATCTTAATTATTCAGCATAATTTTATTTTTCCACATTGCGATTTCCAAACCCTTTATTCTTTTAATTAATTATTTAATAACTACACACCCTCTCAATTGTGCATGTATTTTAGGATAAAATATATGTGATTTCATGCAGCTAGAGCTAATAGACTCGGAAGTTAATAAATTTTTTTATAAGTAAAATTTGATTACTCCTCAAAAAATTCCAAAAATAATTACACCATAACAATTACATCATAAAAGGTGCAAGATGTCATCTATTAAAATAGCTAGCTACAAGATAAATACAATCAAACACAAATCCAATCGGTAGGAGCAAAGTCCAACCCCAAAGTCCAATCCAAATTTTCCACAGGCTTCTTGTAATTAGATTAATAAAAGAATGAAGGCGCAACTTGGTAAACTTTCGAATCAATTACCTCCAAATACATAGATGCACCTCCATTTTACCTATATTTTAATCAGACCCAGATGTCAATTTATGCAAATGCTACATAAATACGTTGCTCATTGAAAAAATGTTCATTGATTTAGCTTACCCAAAAACATGGGCAAAGGTGTTGCGTTAGTCTTTGACCCACCTCATCATAATGAAAACGTGTAATTTATAATCATATTAATGTGCTACTGGGTCAAGAAATGGATAAGAGCTGGCAAATAGATTTTTTGGTTCATACTATCTAATATTGGATACCTGCAATGTGCAGATTGTAGCAAATAGATATTAACCAGGAATGCATGGCCGTACGTGCTTCATTCCTAATGGACCACGTCCATTGATTAAGTGATGAGGAAAGAGCTTCATGATGCTTGTTTTGACTCGCAATTTCGGAATTGACATGCATAATAAAATGTAACCCAACTTACCAAGTATTCTTTTTGATAGGTAAATTTGTATTAAAATAATTACATGGTAATTATATCAAAAGAACTAGATATACGCATATCTAAATTAAAAACAAAGATAAGCGCTATCTAATCCAAGTCTCAAAAGTGGCTCCACCAAAAATACAACCACCTCTAATTATACCCAAGAAAGAATCCGAGCTAGTGAGGATCTAAAAGTAAGAAACGATCGTATCCTCGAGCCAAACTCTTTAACACGTAGAGGATAGACGAAGCGTCTTCCTCCCAATATATGCCCATAAAAATCGTCTAACACCAAGCTCCGGCTGTAAGATCCTCACAAAGAGCATCCTCCTCCTTGATTGTTAAAAGCGAGCAAAGGTTAGGAGGATTACCAAGTATTAAATATTTTTTTTTCCTTTTACTGAAATTTTAAAACATTTTCGATATTTCATATACTTTTTTGTTGATAAAAAGCAATAAAGTTGGACCGTGAGAAAAGAAGTAAAGCAAAATCCGAGATGGGCCGGGCCGGGCCTAACCTCTTATGGGCCGAGTGAAACAACACAAAAAGGGAATAAAGCCGACGGATTGTGAGATTTTGATTGCAATTGAAATGTTCTTGGTTGTTTGTAATAGGAGGCAGCACTTGATGCCCATTCTCTTTCCTCATCTCAGTTTTTTTCCTTTGGGTTTTACCGATCGGGGTTTTGACGGGGTCGGCTAGTTACAACCTCGTGAATAGCACGGGATTTTCCTCGGGGTAATCCCCATTTGTATATGTACAAGTCAATTTACCGGGAAAAAAAGAAACTTAGATCAACTATGAGGACGTTGTTCAAGCCTAATCAATAGATCCCGAATTCGAGCATTTGAGAATGCAATATTCTTAACATTTGGTGGGAGATTTTTTCTAAGAAGGGCACTCATTGTCATCTGTTAAATTTTTTCGATTATGTATAGCTACAACTCGAACTCGATTAGTTCCTAATAATTATTGGATTTCACAATTCACATAAATTTCTTGACAAAAGTATCGTTTGAACCTTGTTCTTTAACTTCAAGGTTATGCCAACGCCCAACCTAGCAGTAATAATGGAAGCAGCAATCAATAAATTCAAGAAAAATTTAATATCATCACCTTGTTTTGGTGGATCGTCAGTCAAGTACAATGTTGGAAGCGCATCAACAAGGCAAGAAGAATATGACGAGACACTCTTGATCTCTAAAAAAAAGGCCCCAAGATTTTTTGACAATCGGGAGTTATAGCATTGAAAATTTGTTTCTTGTTCCATTTTAGTTAATCAACATCTTGTGTTTCAGGAAATGGTTCTAATTATCAAAGAACTCAGGTTTAAGCATTATTTTTTTTCTATCTGATCGAACTTAAATATAGATTAGTCGAGCTTAAGTAAAGTTATGGCCTACGCAGGACTTGAACCTAAGGCAAGTATAATAGAGTATTCATGTCATAATAAGCTGGTGAGCTTTGGATGAAAGGGAAACAGCCACTGATCTGTATACATCTCGATGAAAGGTTAAACAAGAGACGATACGACGACGCAGCAATACATCCATCGGGATAATGTGCAAGCAATTAGAAGCTTAAGACAGCAGTTTCTGGAAACAATAATGTTGGTTGACAATGTCTGCAACAACAAGCTGCTTCTCCCTGGTGTAGAACAAGCTAGACGGCCTGGACCCCGAGGTCGTTCTTAATTACGCCAATGCACATCGAAGCGCAGATGCTATCACTCTTCATGAGGCTACGGGTTCCGCAATTGGGTTTACTCGAGCTATTTTGTTTAACTAGGGCGGTTCTTTGAGCAGGTGGCAGTCCGTCGGTCGAGGCTGACTTCGGAGGGCTCAGTTGTGTTGCACGGGTGACCGATTCTGAATTAGGCTTTCCGGGGTTATCAGTCTCGTGCTCGTCGCCTGAGCATACACGCTCTCTGACCAAACCAAAAGAATAGTTAGCTTAACAGAATGTTTTAGTAAATTAGGAAAGAAGAAACTAACGTGTGAGTAGGCCTACCTTGGCAAGGAGGTGGCATGTTTCCTTTGAGGTGGACTGGTCCTTTCATCCGTATCGCCTTCTTCGAGATGGGCAAACTGTTCCTTAACTCGGTCAAGTCCACTGGTAATCACCAAAACTCGCGTATATTAGCGAAAGATCACAAGATCATAGATTACAAAATGTTACCTCTGCTTGTCTCACCTAGGATACATAAAGTGGGTATGATCTGTGCCCCGGAGATACTCCTTCAGCATCTCCGGATGATACTCCAGAATCTACTCGGTTACAAAACAATAGAATATAAAGTAAATTGGAAGACTACCGAGCACAATAACGAACAAACCGAATCAAGCATCACTAACTTTTTTACGCACCTCTCTATAGATTAGTTCTCTCACATCATCTCTTGCGAGCTTCCTCCTTTCAAAGTCGAATTCAAGCTTTGAAATAGGTTGCCTTGAAGGTTCATACTCCTTATTTGCCAAATCCGCAAAATATGGATCCGCTAATGCCTGCACAACGTGAAGAACATCCGTTAGGAATCAAACTATGAAAAAAATGTAGAAAGAGACCAAAAGAGAATGTCTATGTATTGCTATCCTAAATCTCACCTCTTCGGCAGATGGACGGTCTTTGGGATCAAATGCAAGCAAGCGCTCAAGCAGACGTAATGCTAGTGGATCAGCATTTGGAAGTTTGCTGGATAAAGGAACTGGCATCTTTTTTCTCATGCCGCTTAGGTACTTTCTAGCCTTTTCATTCCCGATCTGTACGTATGACCAAGAATTAGGATACTGGGAAACAAGATGAATGAAAGAGTAATAGCTAGGCAAAAAACATTATGATCGGTAGCAAACCCGTGTAATTGTTTCAGGAGAAGGAGTCCCCAGCACATCAGTTATGATATCCAACTCATGGACCACATTTTTGCCAGGAAAGAGGGGCCTTCCGCTCAGCAACTCGGCGAATATGCACCCTATGCTCCAAATGTCAATAGCAGGAGTATACTGCAAGGATAAAGATGAGATCAAGTAAAATGTCGTGCAACCTGAATTCACATGAAAAAGCAAAACAGAACGGAATTCGATTTAAAAACCTTGGAGGAAAAGGAGCCGCAGAGTTCAGGGGCTCGGTACCATCTGGTCGCCACATAATCCTGGATGAAGAAAACAAGATATACAACTCAACTGGTGTCGATACTAAATAATACAAGGAAGAAATTGTAACAAGGATAAAGGATACTTCTTGCATCAAGAAGGTACATACAGTCCAAAAAATGGCAGAAGGGGCATTGTTAAATGACACACGAGCCAGCCCAAAATCACATAGCTTCACCTTGCAATCCGCATTAGCGAGAATGTTTTTGGGTTTCAGATCCCTGTGAAACACATTTGCTGCAATAATCAAGAAGGATATTCATCAGATCTGTCTTGGGTTTTTAAGCAACAGGAAAAACAAGAGAACCTGGAACCAACCAGAATGTATGTACTTCAACCCCCGAAGAAGCTGATACAAGAAGAACTGATGATGATCCGGAGTCAGATCATTGTTCAACTTAATCACCTGGTGAAGGTCAGATTCCATTAGTTCAAAAACCACATAGAGATCTTTGAACTCCCTAGGGGATGGAGGGAGCATTATGTGTTTGATCTGAACAATATCCGGATGGCGAAGCAGCCGAAGAAGCTTGATTTCACGAAGAATGCGAGTGGCATCTGAAACATGCTCAAAGATATTGGTCATCTTTTTTATCGCCACCTTCTCTCCGGTGTGTGTATCTATGGCTGAGGCAACAACTCCATAGCTTCCTTTCCCAACTACTTCTTGTATTTCATACTGGGTCGCTTCACCATACTCGGTGAAGAAATCTTTTCCCAGCATGATGATCTGCTCAACAAGGTAATTCATATTGGCAAGTGGTTGCTTGAACAAAAAAAAAACCAAGAAAAAAATCATTGTAACCTATTTACAATTATTCCAGAAATTGCTTCCAGAGAACAAACAACACTCAACTGAAGCAGAATAGTAATTCCCTGAAGAACTTTGTTTATAATCCTTCAGAAACTAAGCGCAATAACAGGTTAAAAAATTGAGTAGATTCCAATTCCAAATTTCCAATTCCAAGTAAAAAAACAAAAATGAGAGTTTCTAGGTCACTCATATAAAGTCTCCAACCAACATACAAGCAATGCTCTTAAACACACACACACTTAACCACAAGGAATGCTTCTAAATCCACTAATCACTAAAAACTTAGAGAAGGGCATCTGCCATTTTTCATATCTGGGTAGCTCACATGAACTCTCCCATAAACAAGGAAAGCTTCATAAACCAACTAACCCACCTAAACTTGAAGAACAAACAAGCATTTGGATCGACTCGAGGGAGTTGTTCTATTTTAACCAGATTAGGAGAGATTCGCCACCTTTCTACCCGGCTCGAACTTGGATTAGTCTGGCCAAACAAATGGTATTAAAAAAAACTAAACTTGGAGAAGCAATTCTACCACTTTCAACACAAAAGGCTCAAACCTTGCACCAAAGACCAAAACTTTCCCGCACAACAAAGCAAACCCAACACAAAGCTCCCAACTTTAGTAATGGAAAACCTTAAAAAAGCACCAAATAATTTTTTTTAATAAATAATTAGAAATTGGACCTTGAGAGTAGGTGGGGAGGATGGAGGAGGTGGACGTTGTTGTGGTAGTGATCGTGGTACTCGCCGGAGGTAGCAACGTCGGTGGAGGAACTGGAGCGGGCGACCAAGGACATATGAACAGAGAATTTTTTTCCTAATTTAATTAAATTGTGTTTTTTTTTTTGGAGGTGGAGAGGTGTTTCGGTTATTTATACATGAGATTTTTTTTTTAATTTTTATACCATGGTGGAAAAGTGACAGCAAGCAAGTTGCGAAGCTTTGTCCACTAAACAAATTGAGGAAGACGACAGAAACTAAATTAAATTGAAAAGCCATAAGGGGAAACGGTACAGAAAAGAAAGTGTGGTGTGGTGTTTTTTTTTTCTCCAGAAATTGTTCTAACCATATTATATAGTCTGTTGTTATATTCTAATCCTCACCCTGAAAATATGTGCTCAGAAACAGATAATTCAGTTGACAGTTTCGATGAATAAGTAATTAAATCAACCAACAAATAATATTTTAATTTTAATCAATAGATTTGGAGTTTAAATTCTTGAAATACAGCTACGTTGAATCTGGAAAACTTGTACTTTTTTTCATGTAATTAGATGGATAAGCACGTAGCATATAAGATGGAAAAATGTCAAAAATATATATATTTAATGGCCTAGGTCCGACTCATTAAAAATGCACAAATAATAAATAATTGTTATTAAATTTTATAGTTTTAAAAAATTTTATTCTACTTGAACATAAATTAGTGCAAAAAAAATAAGCCATATATTAATCACACGAGTAATGTATATTACCAAAGTTGGCTGTTATCCTAAGAAATTTTAAGTACAAATAAGATTTTTCTTCGTAAAGTCACCTACTATCTCAATATTATAATGTCGACTAATTCAAATTCAAACAAGATAAAATCTTTGAAATGTGTTAAATCTCTTCTAACAATTGTGTTTGGAAATGAGTAGAAATAAGATGTTGACCAACGTAATCACATTTGTACTTATTATTTCACCAATAGCCATTATTTATTGTTGGGGTGAAAAAAACACACACTTTTTCACTTTTTTTCTAATCGCATAAAGCATGACGGTAAGTTTGATTGGTGGAAGCCTTAGAAAGTCAATTGGCTGAAAATAATAATAAATTTGAGCAATAAATGTATATGCAATGCATCCACCCAAAAAGCCAAAAGTCATTTTACCGTCAAGAGTGTTGAACACAGCCAAAGCTCTGTATCTGCAGTCTTTAATATTTCTTCTTTATAAGACTTGTTGTCGAAAATTACATTTTAATTATAAAAACCTAGAGTCTCCGTTTAATGATATCAAATCAAATACATAATGTGTTTTATAAAAACCTAGGAAGCCTTCGAGTAAGATTGCAGCTCTTTTGGAAGCTGCGAAACTGAATTTGAAGGTTAAATCCCCAAAGAAACCAATGTTGAAGTTTAGTCTTTCTTTGATTATAGTGGGTTTGGAGTCTCACGATAATGACCTTCGCAAAATATTGTCAGATGAGGCGTGGTGTCTCGCTATTGCAGTAGATTTTTCTTAGGAGATTGACACGTCTGCTATCCTCCGTCATATTAAGGAGTTGGCTAGTGGTCGAGAACTTTTTTGGTCCTTTGACCCTCCATGATTTTCTTGGTCGTTTACTTAGGCATGACTTTGGGGTGTTTTTGGTTTTTGGTTCTCTTTGGAGTTACCTTTGTTTACGTACTCAGATACTGCATATCATCATTTAGCGTCTGATATGATCTATCTGGTACTTCTGGTACGACCTCCATGGTGTAATCTTCCTTTGTGGGTTTTTTTAATGAATGATACTTTACTTATAAAAAAAATGTATTAATAAATATCATAATATATATATTCTGCTTAGTGTGATATTCCATTGTCATAGTGCGAGTGGGATTACAACCGCTGACCTTCTCAAATATCCTACCACACCAAAACTCATAGGAAAAAATGTGTAGTACAAAAAGAGTATCCCGATAAAAAAATCTATCTTCTCGCAATTAACAATATCACACCATCAATTGGCCAAACACCATATATATATATTAACACGTCGTGGTAGTAAAAGTTATTTAATACCCCGGCCCAAAGAGTGAAATTTTATAATCTTTTATCTGGTGACAAGGATGTGCGGAATAGTTTAGGTTTCATTATTACGGTTTATTTTTAGATATTTTCTGGTACTTTTATGGGGTATTTTTATTTACTTTAGGGTTATTTCTTCTGTTTTATTTAGTATTTTTCTTCAGGTTCTTTTTGGGACGCGATATTTCAAATTTGTCCAAAACTCTCGTATTTTCATTGCCCGTGAATTCTTTCCGGCGGCTGTAATTTACTTTTTTTAATCAAATGTGTTGGTATTAGTGGTCCTAGATTTTCTCAGGGATGCGTTAAATTTAAATTATAAAAACAAAAACTACTTTATTGAGAGAGTTGCCATAAAATAAAACTTTATAATGAAATTTGCTCTTTAAATATGATCCGACATTGTTCGACTATGAATAAAAAAATTGCAAAATTAGCACCCAATCATGTGTAACGAGTAAGTATCATTACCAAAAAAAAAAGAGTAGAGGGACAATTCTGACGGTATTTTTTCCATCCGTTCAGGTTACCATATTGATCTGAAGGGTGGTGGGAGAACTCATAATTGGCTTTACTACCGACCCATTCTAAAGAGGTTTGGCGGTTTGTGTTGGAGAAACACCCACTTTTCCGTGGACCCAAGCAACACAACGAACACACAAGCACGAGCAAACCACGAATACCACGAGAAGATCGGAACACACAAACACAAAAAAAGCACAAGGAGGGACACAAATTTTAGTTACCGGGTTCGATCCACAACGATCTTCGTCCGGGGGCTGCCAAGCCAGGAGAGATTCCACTATACTTCACACTTGAGCTTCACTTGCTCTTACAATGGATGCCAACACACTTAGCTCACTCTCTCCTCTTCTCCCACTCTTAAGGCTACCCACACTCTTGGGAGCTCTCTTCCTCTCTTCCTCCTTCACTTGGAGGGGGCTACCCTTCACTTGGGTTTGGCCTTATTCTTCTTCTCCTTCACTTGGAGTTACCATCCTTCACTTGATTTTGGCCTTCTTTTTCTTCTTTCTTTCTCTTTCACTTGGAGGCAACCCTTCACTTGGGTTGGGCACCTTTGGGACCACTCTCCTTCACTTGAAGAGTACCACCTCTTTCCCTCTTCTCTTTTTCTCTTTGGAAAAGTGGGCACTTGGCCTCTCCTTCACTTGGAGAGCCTTTTGCCAACCTTCCTAAGAGGCCAAAAATGGGTATTTATAGTGCCCACAACTTAGAAAACTATTTGGGGTCAAGAGAGATATTTTGGTCCACTTCAAATTAAATTTTTGGGACCAACTGGTGACTGCCAATCAACTGGCGATCGTCAGTGGCCTTGCCTAGAAGCTACTGCCTCATCACACTAGCGCCAGCCTCAACTGGCAATCACCAGACGCCTCAGGCACGCCTTCACTCGACTCTTGACCCGATCGTCACCTCGATCATCCTCAAGGCTCTTCACTCGAACCACACGATCCTCAGATATCCTCAACGTCTTCACTGGACTCTTTACTCAATTGATTCTCCGAGTGTCATTAGACTCCAAACCCAATCGATCAACTCTGGGACCATCCTCACGGTTCTTCACTCGAACCAACCGAATACTTCACTCTTACTCAGGCTTCATACTCAACAGTTTGCACGAAATATTTTGTGTCCTCCTCGTATTCGATCTTTTGTTTGGCACTTAGTGGATGATAACCTACCTACTCGAGTGAATATTGTGAGGAGAGGGATGGAGGCAGACGTACTTTGCCCCATATGTTCGAGTTCAACAAAGTGGGCCCACCATCTTTTCTTTGGATGTTCTTTTGCCTCTCTCCTTTGGTCTAAAGCGGGTGTCGATATCATTGCCATGTAAGGGTTATCGCTTATTCAGGCATGTACTGGCTCCTCTCGACAATGGACCAAGGGGAATGGGGCAGGCGTGCTGCTTGGTTGTGGGGGATTTGGAAGGTTAGGAATGAGATGGTTTTTAAGGGAGTGACTTTTGAGGAGGCGCAAGGTATTTTGGAGTCTGTTCATTGTTTATGGTTGGATTATATTTCTGTGAATTCTCTGACTCCTCCCACTACAATGGCGCTCGCTGGAATGGGGCTGGTTTAAGATTAATACGGATGCGGGGTACTGGTGTAAATGGACAGGCTCAGGTTGGAGTTGTTCTTTGAGATGAATTAGGCTATTTTATTGCTGATGCGGTTCGGACCTTCGAGGGTGCGATTCACCCGACACTATTGGAAGCACGTGGGATATTGATTAGCCTCGAACTTGGCCTTTCTCTTGGGCTCAAGTATGTCATTCTGGGATCATATTGTTTACCATTTGTGCAGCCTTTTCAAAGATATGTTACATATAGTATTGATTTAGCCTTACTGGTGGCTGATTACAAAGAGGCTCCACGAGGTTTTACAGGTTGCTCCTTCAGTTTTATCTGGCGAGGAGGTAATAGGCGGCCCATACGATGGCAAAGCTCTAGTTGTCAAGTGATCAGCGGTACCAAGTTTTCTCTTTCCTCCTCCGGATCTTGTGGAGATTATCTCTTTCGGTAAAGAGAACGACATTGACTGGTAGGGATGCGGGTTCGGGTAAGATTGGGTGGGATCGAAGATGGTTTTGGTTTTTTATGTGATTTGGGGTTCGGTTGTAAAGGGGGCATTATGCAGTGCTATCGTTGGTGCTCTTTTCCTGATTTCTTGTTCTTTTTCCGATTGTGGCGGGTTTTCTGTACAGGTTTTTAACGAGGCCGGCGGCTGCAACCCGCCTTTGGTGGGGGAATGGTGCATATTGCTTGATAGTTTCTTAGATGGGTAGTGTCCTCGTGCTGTCGTACGACGGACTTTAGATTGGGTAGAGTAGATTGCTTATGCAGGTTCAGGCAGTGGGTGGCGGGCTTAGGTGGGTAGTGCTCTTGTTATGTTATTATGTGCCTTGAATTTTAGGTAAATTTTGCATGTGACTATCTAGTGCTTCAACGAATTTATTGGTACGGTTATTATGATTAATGAAATGACATGAAATGTTTACTCCTAGAGAACACGTATATTAACTTCCATAAAGCTGGTTGGAATTCCTACAATTGTGTCCCATAAAAAAATGAACCACGAGCTTCATAGGGTTATGACTTTGTGGGCCAATTGCAGGATCGACGAAGACGCGGCTTTGAACAGATCAAATTAATCACCGTCCATTACACAGAAAACGCGGAGAATCACCGAAAAAAATGGTGAAAGCAAGCAAAATAATATATATGAATATAAATGGCGGCTTCCCATGATTTTTTTGGAACGTAAAAATTTTAAGAATAAGAAACTATACATCTACATAATATTGGATTGACTAACAGGAATTTAGATTTATAAACGAGAGAATTGTTCACTTTAATTATATTTTGAATTCTTGCAATACATTAGTGTTAAATATTTATTGAATTTTGTAACTTTTAAACAAATATTATCTAAGTAGAATTTGGATTAGGCAATTAGAAAATTTTTTTTGAGAGGGAGCAACTAGAACTGATACAAAGTAGTCTAAACCAAAACTCAAAATACTATTATCTTTTTCTTCTTGCCTTTTGATTATCGGAAAAGTATCATCTTATTCCCATATTCGCGGAGAATTAGAGAGAGAGAGAGAGAGAGAGTGACGGAATTGGATAATCTGGTGGTGTACAGTGTACTGACCACTTTTTCTTTTTTCTTTTTCGGAATTCAATTGGAAAGTCTAAATAAAAATAATTCAATTGGGCCCAGATAGCGATTGGACGCTTTTTGGGGGGAATTTTCCAAAAGTGGGTTAATTTCTCCGACAATTTCCTTAATGGGGTTGTCAGGAGATGTTTTCCTTGTCTGGGGTCGAGCCAGAAATCGCTCAGCAGGGAGCGTTTTTCCTTCGCACAAAACCGCTGCTCGGACAGCGTATTTTTTGTTTTGCCAAAAACCTCTCCACCGGGAGCGGTTTTTGGTTTGCCAAAAACCTCTCCCGGTCTGAGAGGTTTTTAGTTTGCCAAAAAAAACCCAACCTCCACAATTTTAAATAAGCACTCTAACCAACCAATCTACAAGAGTCTATTGACTTATAACTCTGTAATAAATAATATATTACATATATACGATTTCTATTAAATATGTAATATATTACATAAATAAGGGTTCCAAACAAAATTACCCAAAGCGAAAGAAAAGTACCGGGAAAACTTTTTTTTACCAAAAGCCGTTCCGCTGGGAGCGTTTTTTATTTTGCCAAAAAAAATTTGTTTTGCCTAAAACCGCTCCGCCGGGTGCGTTTTTTGTTTTGCCTAAAACCGCTCCGCCGAGAGCGTTTTCTTTTTTTCCAAAAATCGCTCCGTCGGGAGCATTTTCTTTTTTTACCAATTTAATTGTCTCATTTAAACCAGAACCCGGTCTTAACCATTATACAACTTTTTTATTAAAAATAAAGAGGAAGTAATGTTTATTAAAAATAATAATATTTTGGAATTCCCTTTAATAAGGTTGCAATAAAAAATTCTATCTTGAAGTTAATATGATTAACTAATTTCGTAATATAATACACCCAGCTAAATACAAAAAAAAATAAAGACTTATTTCATAAATACATATTTCATAAGTACATATTTATTAAATAAATAATATATTTCATAAATATATTTATGAAATACGTATTTATTTAAAAATAATATATTTCATAAATACATATTTATTTAATAAATAATATATTACATAAATACAAATATATATAATATACATAAATAATAATATATTACATAAATATAGATAATATATTACATAAATATGTATTTCATAAATACATATTTATGTAATAAAAAATATTACATAAATGCGTATTTATGTAATAAATATTATTTTATATAAATATGTATTTATGTAATATATTACATATTTCATAGAAATCGTATATATGTAATATATTATTTATTACAAACTTATAAGTCAATAGGCTCTTGTAGATTGATTGGTTAGAGTGCTTATTTAAAATTGTGGAGGTTGGGTTTTTTTGGCAAACCAAAAACCGCTCCCGCTGGAGCGGTTTTTGGCAAAACAAAAAATACGCTGCCCGAGCAGCAGTTTCGTGCGAAGGAAAAATGCTCCCTGCTGAGCAATTTCTGGCTCGACCCCAGACAATGAAAATATCCCCTGACAACCCCATTCAGAGAATTGTCGGGGAAATTAACCCCTTTTGAAAAATTATCCCTTTTTTGGTGCCTTCTCTGGCCCTTACACAGAGGAAGATATTTTATTATTCGTTATGGCGCTCATTTATTATTATCAGACCCATCCTATCCCTTCCCTTGTTATCTTTTTAAATTTTTAGTCTTTTCCATGGTTCAGAACCTTTATAATATTAAATATTTTATCGTCAATTTCCATTAATTAATAATCAAGTAATCAACCACTTTTTGGTTTTTTTTATGAGATATTTATTTTTTAGATCAATGTCTTCTTCATTTATTAGACCCTAAATATATACATAATTTGAAACACCTAATTGCTTATGGACCAGATCTTCTTTTTATTTTTTCTATTTTTTTATTTTGGGTCGTGTGGTATATATTTCTCTTGGCTTCTTGGTGCATTGAAAGAACGTACAAAAAACTAAAAATAATTATATCGCAAATTATACAATGTAATAAATTTGGTCGGAGAGTATTTTTTTTGTATTATCCTGTAGAAGTGCATGTCGAGAGGAGTTGAGTTGTGCGAGATGTCGTTGTCAATGTCATAAAAAAAATACAATTGATTACTTTATCTATTATTCTTTTTTTCCATTATGATGGTGTTATACTTCTTCGATGGGTTTAAAAAATAATCTGATCCTGATCCATTTAATTAGACCAAGCCGTTGATAGATTAAATTTACCAGTAGTGAGTTCATTGTGTCGATAAATTTAGAAATCCGGAGTTCTGAGTTTGTTAGAAATTATTTAGTTTTCAGACAGTCATTGCATTGAGTAATTCAACTTTGAATCATGTATGATATCAAATTTATCAAAAAAATCATGTATGATATCAAATTCTTATTAAATTAGAAAAAAATTCATGGTAGTTGCTATTTTTTTTCAAAGGTAAATTTTTACACTGCCAAAATTTGAACTCTGAACTTCCTAGATATTAACAACATTTTGTGCCTTTGGGCTATATGTCCTTTGGTTAATTGTTTGTTGATAATTTTCGTAAAACTTTAAATGGCGACAATTAATTCATATTGAGACAAATTTTAATAATGAAAGATTATTACTTTGGCAGTCCACGCCGAAACTATTCAGAATTTATATGTTCATCTCATAGCTAGATATTAACAACGTTTTGTGCCGTTGGGCTATATGCCCTTTGGTTAATTATTTGTTGATAATTTTCGTAAAACTTTAAAGGGCGACAATTAATTCATATTGAGACAAATTTTAATAATGAAAGATTATTACTTTGGCAGTCCACCTCGAAACTATTCAGAATTTATATGTTCATCTCCTGGCTAGATGTAAAGATAAATTCATAAACAGCTGTGAGTTCGGAGAACCGGGAGTTATTTGTGGTACCGTGTAGAAACACAACAAACTCTATAAAATATATATTCAAAATATAATAAATATTAATATAAAAATTAAAAATTGAAACATAGCTTAGAATTGTGTATTTTATATAAAAATATATGAACCAGTATTACATAATTCCAGTGTAAAGTAATATGGTTGGTATCTATAATACCGACTTTGAAAATCTATTCGATTTCTTTAGTTCAGTCCGAACCTAAATTAATCTGCATAATATATATTTAAGTGGTTTCGTAAAAAACTCAAAATTTTCTGTATATTTTCATTAACCACACTTTTTTTTGTCCTTGATGTAGTGTCAGTCACTATTAGATGATAAAGACACCGAATTACTTGCATAATGAATTTTAATTATATAAATTAATAGCCACATACCGAAAATGGAAAAAATCTCCCGTAGTTATCAAGCCTTGCCAGAAATTATGTTAGCCATAAATTTATTTCATGTACGAGATTTTCAAGTAGAATTTCTCGTTCTTACAATATTCAGTCAATCGTTACAAATGTTGTATAACGGAAAAAAAATATTGGAAAGGGAAAATATCAAAGGTGAATAGATTAACGCCGAAACGGTGTACGCACAAATATCACGTGAAATGGGCAATTAAACAAAAAATAAATATTGAATCTTCGATGGATTGTTGGTGAGATTCTCAAGATTGAGAGTTGTGGTTCAGATTTTAGGTTTCGCTATCAAATAGTAGTGGTTGGAATCCGGTTGGTGAAAGTTATTAGGGGAAGGCATCAACTGAGGCTGCTTCTTCCATGAGGAAGCTAGGAAATTTCCAGAAGCAATAATGATTTTAAAAGGTTATTTGACTTATTTCTAGAGGTTTTGTGATTTGAATATTACTATTTTATTTTTTTATTAAATTTTTTTTGATTAAGTGATAAAGTGACTCGCAAATAGTGTTACTTAAATTATCATGTGTGTCATACTAGGTCATTAATTTTATCTATATATCATACACTACCACTAATTTTATCTACATCGTATATTGTTGACCCTGATCTAAACACAATCAATCTTCTCCAAAAAAATCTGAATCTGAATGTTACTGAATTTATCATATTTTTTTCTACGATGAAACATTGTACGCGAGATATGTGATATTCAGATATTAATTAAACCGGTTAATTTATTAAGATTAGAAAATGTATATGAATTTTGAAGGGGATACATATATTTGTATTTCCAACAAACTTTATCAAAAAATCGTTGGGGTGTAGTTCTTTGACAATCTTATCTGTACCGCTGGTGACAGCCATACTAAATAAAAAATGTTTGCGTTCCACTGACGTGGTGCATTTAAAACTTTATTCATAAATTTAAAAAAATGATTGCTTAATTTCCAGCCCAAGAGATGCCAGATCTGACTTTGAGCCATAGTGTGATTACGATTGCATATCTGTACGGGAATTTCAGAATTGTACTTATTATCAGATTATCAGATTAAGTCAAAGATGAGTTTAATCGTTTTACACGATTATTTTATTATTGGTTTATCTAGTTAGACTTGACACATTGATAATTATATATATATATATATATATATATATATATATATATATATATATAAGTATCATGAAGGTAATTCACACGTGGATTACGTAAACAAAGTTTTGCCTAATTGAGAATTCTAATTGGACGATTCTAACGGAGTTAAGTCAAATAATTGAAAACTCTAATTGGACGATTCTTGTGCTTGCCTTACAGGACCGTCTGTCTACCAGTGATAATCTGATCTGGATGCGAAGACTCAACAGTTGAGATTGCTTATGCCCATTTTGTGGCGTTGACGATGAATCGGGCTCGCACTTGTTTTTGCATTGCCGCCCTATCTGGTGTATCTGGAATGTCTTGTCCGTCGATTGGGCATCTCTTGGTGCATCGGGCCTTTTGTCGCTAATTCACTCCCAGCTTGGTTGTATTTGGTTAGTGGTTGCACGATTGAAAAGTTCTGACTTTCAATTTATGGTGCTATTATGTGGTGCACTTAGACGATGACGAATCATATGATTTTTGAAGAACATATCTTCAATTCTAACCTTCTCCATTGTACAATTAATTTGCGGGCCAAACAATGACTTACTTGGTCGAGGTGCATCTCTAACCTTGCTGGCCAAAATTTTCTCCTCTTTCTTGATTCGCTTGCTTAGCTTGTATTAGTCTGATTTTTTCCCTCACTTTTATGCTCCTGCTGTATTGTTGAGGCGTTTGCCCTTGACTCCTCTTGTGGCCTTGGCTTTTACGCCTTGTTGGTTGTATTCTTTTTGAGCAATAAAATTATTTACCAAAAAAAGTCAAATATTTGTTGTTTGTGAAACTCTTTCGCGGGGGAATAATACAGCGAATGATTTCAAATAAGCGATTCTACAAGAAAAAAAATTTAAATTTAAATAATTAATTATATATATACATGTATGTCTCACAATAAAAGACATTGATCTCGCTGAAAACTTAGATAACCCAAAATAAATTCTGTAATTAAAATAAATAAATTGATCACGCTAACAATATTTTCTGGTTCTACCACTCGTCACTGCCGCCATTTTTGTTCTTGCTAATATATTTTTTTATTATGGACCCAAGTGTTGGAGGTATCAACAAAAAAAAAATATATATATATATATATACCCAAGTGTTGGAGGTATCAACAAAAATATATATATATATATATGGTTGCCGATGATTTACAGAGAAGGGGAGAGACCCCTTATATAGAAAACTAAGAGTCTAGAAATGATTTTAGTGGTCTAATTCTACAATGTGTAATTGTATTTAGAATTAATTAGATAATTTTTTTTGGATAAATCTATAAAATGTGATAAAAATTTTATTTTTAAGATTCGAAATCAAGATCCATTTTCCTCAAAAAAAAATCAAGATCCATTAATTAAATTAGAATAGCCCAAATGAATATATATTCTCGTACGAATGACAAATCTTCTGATTCAACGGTTCCTGATTCGTTGAGCCCAAATGCATCGATTCCTTTTGGGCTTTTCTCTTTACGGGCCATCTGCAATCTGCACATTTGGTCAAGAAGGCCCTACGGCGTCGTTTTATAATCGTCAGATCTTAGTTTCGATACCAATAGGACGTTCTGAGGAAAAAAAAGATACCAATTGGACGTTTCTTATAATCAATTGCTCAATTTTCATCTTTGTTATTCATTGTGAATAAACCAGAAAGTTCGAGTAACACTTTCATATATTTCAGTCTCGGGATAATTATTGATTTGTATATCATGTCATGTCAACATGACATGGCATGAGTGATGAAAAAAAAACAACGGGTTATAGAATTATCCTGACATGATATTGTGTTATAATTTTCTTATCCAACTCAAAATCTTAATAATTTAGCAGATTTTTATTTATACATAATTTTATTATAATTATAACGAACGAGCAATGTAATAATCTCAACAATAAACATATCAAAAACTAAGCCGTTGTTTGGTTTCTACTTTTCACTACTTGATGTATTTATGAAAAATTGAAAAACAAATCACAGAAAAAAAAAACGTCCCATGTATGAAGAAACTCTTCATTCAACAATAGAAATCATTTACCCTGACGACGTACTCCACCCACCCCACTTGGGATAATATATTTTCATCAAGTTCTCAAGCACAAGAAAATATTATTTTCTAAAATAACAATTTTCAAAAAAAATATCAATAAAACTGTTTTCGTCGGAACAAAACGAGCCTAAAATGTATGTTCAAACAAACGTTTAAGCACTAATTGAGACGGGAATTTACAGAGACCAAAGCTAGGAAGTCCTACAGCATCCAAATTACACACCCAATTGTCACGAGATGTTTTTTCACGTATAACTTGCATGAGAAAGTTATCGCGTGACACTCGACTCGAAGAAGAACAGGCACAAATTCATTTCACCATTTTGCCGATTTACATTTAGCAGCCATCCCGTTTTCGTACAAGTAAGAGTTGAAGGATCTCATGACTTCCTCGTACGTCGGCCTCTTGTAATCTACAGCCTGCAAGTCTCGGACAATTAGCATCACGACAATAACTCGAGATCTGTTCATTCTCATTCTCAGTGCTCAAACTCGGTACCTGCTCGATAACCTCGTAGGGATTTGCCCATTTCCACTCTGAGAACTCAGTGTCCGCTCCGTTTGCTAGGTTGATCTCGCTTCCGTCGGTTGTTAGTCTCATCAGGAACCTGTCACAGTTGGGTTAAACGTAATGCACAGATGAGAGTACTCGGCAAGAGAGAAAGACGCACCACTTCTGTGCTTGGCCGTGCCACTCGCCTCCCCAAAGACGATTAACTTTGGCCTTCACGGTGGGAGGGAAGTCATAAGTCAGCCAATTCGGGACCTGTCGAAACAAACATCCTCTTAATGTGGAGAAGATGAAATGAAGGTTGCAGCATTTACACAAGTAAAACCGATCGATCTATCAGCAGAAGACGTGAGCAAACCTCGTCAATAATTTCTGCAGACACTACACCAGTTTCTTCTTGCAGCTGCCTGAGGGCTGCAGACTTTGGCTCTTCTCCATCCTCTATGCCTCCCTGCTTCACCAAAATCACATAACAAGTTGAGAAAGTAGCCCGATAAGCTTCGAAAATACCCGAAAATGATGTGATCAAAACTATTGCTGGTGCTTCACAACCTGAGGCATCTGCCACGCTCCTGGAACATTCAATCTGGAGGCCACAAAGATCTGCAGCAGAAAAAATAGATTCTTCAATCCATGCACATCCCAAGTGAATCACAGAACAGTGGACCACCCTCTTACAAATTTTAATCAAAATATTTCGGATCGTTCGAGTTACCCGAACCCGATATGTTATCGGGTTCGAAAATTCGATAGTTTAATCCATGATTCAAAAAACCTGATTCGGAAACTCGGGTACTTCAAAGTCGGGTTCAGATTACGCATTTTCAGGACTAGAATAGAGTTAGTTGGTCAACCCTTGATCACACATGCATCTAACCCAAGATTGAAAATAAAATATTATTCCAGATCATCAGATTAGATCATGAACCATTATTATATCCGTAAACAATTGTAAATATCTGTCTGACTTTATTTTTCGTGTTAATATTTCAACCATCTCAGGACAGATTAAAAAGTCATAAGCTTAAAGAAAACCAAAGCAACCTATGAGACACCTGAAACGTCAAATCTCAAACATGTGAAGACAATAATAGATCGATCCTCAGATAAGTATTAAGTAGTCAACTATCTTTATCTTCCATATATCTAAAAAAACAATTTTTATCTTTTTGAAAGGTAAATTATTACATCGTGACACTTTCAAAGTTTGAACTTGGACCTCCTACATATTTATAATGTCGTTGGGCTACAAGCCCTACACAATCGTCATCTTCTATAATGCTTAACACAATTCAAACGAAAAATCAGCTACTCGATCATCATGATACATATATGAAACATCTAAATCTCTGAAAAATATTTTCCGAGTTTAAACAAAAACCGAAAAAAATGATGAAAGAAAATATTTTTCGACGAGACAAAACTAAAGTCAGCTGTAATCCAAGCGGTTCTTCAGCCTAAGCAGCAACAAAGGTGGCATATGTATAAATTAAGTAAAGACAGCTTATTTCATGTTAGAACTAAAACAAGCAGAAACCAACTAATTTTTTTATTAGACAGAAACCAACTAAGTATTTATTATAAAATTTCCAAATTAAGACAAATACCTGGTTATCTGAGTTGATGAGGCAGACACCGACGTTGGGTCGGTACCCAGATGGAAGACCGTCCATTGATTTTATTACACGTCTAAGCCTCCTAGCTTCCAATGTGATAGAACTTGGAAGATCACGGGTCTTGAAGAAGAGAGACGAAAGTGGAGGAGACAAAGGGGAAGAGGAAATGAGGCTTAATCTTTTAGAATTCAGTGAGAGAGCTGACCATTTACAGAGTGGCTCCACTTGTCGATGGTTTTTATTTTTTATTTTTTTTCCAAGTGGGGAGAGAAAGCAAGCACTATTTAGTATTAATGGCTTTTTTTTCTCGGTTTTTATGTAAATTCGAACATTTACGTAATCAATTCATTTAAAAATATATTAAACATAACTATAAAGATAGGCCAAATTTTTCATGCCTAATGTTATGCATATTTGTGTTTAAATTTCTTGTTAAACTAGAATAATATACGGATAATTCACCTAAGTGGCTATCGGTACAAGACCACATTTTGAGCTTATCCTGCGCAGTGCGCACCCCCATTTTTTCTCCCGAGTGTGTGTCTACCAAAGAGCACTAATTTGGGTGTTTGCTGATTTGCTCTTTTCAAAGGAATTTCGGCGGTGCTATCCTATGTAAAGAGTTGCGAGCTTATTATGGTGGGAACTACACATTGGCTTTGTGTTTGATTTGAGAAAAAAACTAGGAAAGAGAAATTAAAGTTTGTCAAAATGAATTTTTAAAACCGTTTTAAAAAATGAAGATGTTTGATTGTTTTCCTCTAGCTTCTTAGTATTTTATCTTTTTTTTTCGATTGTTTCCTGTTATTTTGATCCGGTTGGTTCACTAAACTTTGTTTTGTCAACTTATCAAGAAGTAAAATTAACTGATATTATTTATAAGTCTATCCCTAAAAATTACAAGATAATTTTTTTGGGTGGAAAAAATTACAAGATAATTGAGTAATTGACATTGTTTTCGAGACGGCAGTCCGACCGGCGGTCGGACCGCGAATCGAAAGGGTTAGCGGGTAAAAAAATATGGTCAGAACGCTAACCTTACGAACCTGAGATTTTCCGGTCTGACCAAATAGTTGGACCGAAAAAGTGACCCGAAAAATCTCGGTTCGTTAGGTTTTGGGTAAAAAAGTGAAAAATTGAGCCTAAACTTACCGAATTTTTCTATTTTCTTTCTGATTTTCAACCCTAAAATTTAAAAAACTTCCCCAAAATATGTATTTGATTCTATTTGTGCATGTATTTTATTAATTTTGGAGGTGTGAGTGTAATTACATATACGACTATACATATATAATTTTTAAAAAATATTTTTTATTTTTAAAAAAGGTCCGGTCCGACCGGCAGTTCAACCGGTCGGGCCGGTTGACCCGAAGTTCGGACGAAAATCCGGGTTGAGCTCCGGGTCATTTTTGAAAACAATGGTAATTGAGCCTTATTATTTTCATGGACATCTACTGAGCCGATTAATTAATTATAAAATAATTTATTATATTCATAGATCTTGGAATGATAAGATTTAAATTACGGATAAAGTGAACTTTTTCTTAAAAATAAAAATTTTGGTGTAATTTTTAAGGTTTTGGGTTGGATATGGAGATTCAAATATGGTATCAGAGCGGGTTGTTCTCACGCCCATTGTTGAGCTCGCACGACCCTTATTTTCTGCACTTTGGTGAAGTTAAAGTCAGTGGGTCTCGTTTGAGGGGGTATGTTGAGAATCTCACATCGGTTAAAGCACGAGTGGGGGACAAGTTTATAAGTGTGAAAAATCTACCGACTCATTGCCTTAAGGTTTTGGATTGGATATAAAGATTCAAACAACCTCTGAATAATTCCATAGACTCGAAAATAATGTTAGTGAGGTCAATATATTAATTCCTTTTTTTTTGAAAGTTAAATAAATTTTATTTCACCAGAAACAATTTACAACAAAGCCTGATTGCAAAGTAAGCAATGAGGCAAAACCAAATAGTCAAGAAGTACACCCTATATTAATATTTTGTGGAGCCAATTTTATTTTCCTGTAAAAATATACCTATCTAAAAATTAATTTTTTTCTATAAATTTGTCATCACCGAATAATTCCACAATCTTACTTCGCCCAGCCGCCGTCGAATCGAACGGCAGATGACAGTGGTAACAACGAAGAGCGGGTGGGATCGTCCGCACCATATAAATAGCCGACGGAGTGCGGAGGCGGCGCAAGATAGCAAGTGCTTGAACGAGAAGCGTCTGATTGTGGGTGGTCAATGGGCGAACACGCGGGGGCTGACAATTTAACCAAATATAAAAAAGAAGGGAGTCACTACATTAGCTGACATTAATCAAACAAAAGGTAGTGGGTGCTAAGAAAAGTTTCGATTAAATAATAAGAAAGTTGATATGAAAAAATTAAAGTGATGATAGAATTATTCTAACTTAATCAGATCTCGAGTTCGAGTCTTTAAGAAACCAATAACGTTAAATATTTGTTAAGAAAATTTTGTCACATTTTAAAGATCTCATCCGACTCGAACCTAAATTTGTCGGTCAAGTGGGTACTCTATTACCAAGTGATATAAACAAAAAAAATAATTAAAATATCTTGAATTTAAGTCATTGACAATGTTAAATAATTGATAAAAAAATTTATCATCATTTAAATCTCAAATTCATTCGAATTTTTTAGTTATACAAATACTACCAATACTATATGATATTGAATAAAAAAACAAAAGATAGTGGGGAAAGAGAAAGCGTTGACTTTTCACAAGCTTGAGCAGAGAATAGTGGAAGGAAGCATCCTGAACCTGAACCCCATGATTTTATTATGGATAAATTACATTTGGACCCATGTATTTGATGAAATAGAATATACGGTTCCTGTAGTTTGTCTTTTAATTTTGTTACCCCTTCTAGTTTGGTTTTATTATATTCTAGGGTCTTTGACGTTATCTGTCAATTTTCTCTTTTTTTAGCGGATGAAATGACCATTATATCCTTAAACTAAGCATTCCATATACAAGGAAGGATTGCCCTCCATTTGCAATACATGGTCTCAATTAGCTTAACTAAATAGAAGAAAAGAAAACCATAAATAAAAGGTTGTTATGACTTTGCTCGCATCACGCAACAATATTTGTTTTTGTTTGACTTCCATTTTCCGGGATCGTTTCTAGTTTTCGATCAATTAAAGGCTTAATTGGTGTTTTTGGGAGTGAAAGTTTTGGACTTGTTTGGGTTGAAGAACGTCTCCACCGCTCAGCAGGCGAAGCCTAAATGCCATGGGCCATATCAACCCTCGACATACCAAATTCATCAGTTTGTCCACCTCCTCGACGACCAATCCAAAGAGACCCTCCTCTTCATCTCTCCTCTCGCTTTCCTGAGTTCTTCCACCTTCCAGGAGGTTCTGTTTTGTACTCACTTGGTCTTGCTTCTTGGTGGAGGACAAAGAGAAGGGGAGAGTGGTTGCCGTCGCCGGCGGGAGGAGAGGACGACAAATGAGTAAGAGCTGATATTGTAGGTCTTGCCCACGGCCACAGAGCTAACATCCTTGGAGGCGACGAGGGTCTGGGAGTCGACGTCCTTGTAGGCGAGGAGGGCCTGAGAGCGAGCGATGGGAAGAGAGCGAGAGACAGAGAGAGCAATGGGAAGAGAGAGAGGGAAGGGGGCGGAAGACGAAAGGAAAGGTGGAGGAAGATTATTGATTTTTTTTTATGTTTTTTAGTTTGAGGGTATAATGGTCATTTATTCTGCTGAAAAAAGAGAAAATTGTCTGATGACGTCAGTCAGAGACCTTAGAGTATAATAAAATCAAACTAAAGGAACAACAAAATCAGAAGGCAAACTACGTTGACCCTATAATCCAAGGGTCCACACGTAATTTATCCTTCTATTAATCACCACCTCAACTATGGGCTCCACACCTCAGCCCATGATTAGAAAAAGAAACAAGTTGGAGTGATTTTGGTATCTTTTGTTTTGGATACAATGATATGCTTCTATTTTGTTGTTAAACCAAAATGAAATTAGCCTTTTCGCAGCTAGTAGTGCGATAGTTGTCCGAGTCTTCTAAGTTTCAAACGTTAAAAGGTGTTTGACTTGGTTGATCGTTTTAAACTACATAGTAATAGGTAAAAAGGGTCATGCTATACAGTATTAAAATGATTTTCTAATCTATAATTACACTCCATTGAAAATCATTACATCATTTTTTAATTTCAGTGTCAAAAAATAACATTTGCAAACCTGAATCAGATTTGGATCCGCGGGCTTGGACCTTGACTATTGGACTTCGATTTCCCCGGACAGGGCTTGACCAACTGGTTTAGCACAAAAATAGATTTTTTTTAAGATTGAAGATATTACTTTTCATTAAATATGAAAATCATACAAGATTAGATCGTTTAGCTCGGGTTTTTTAAGAGGATCGTTTAGCTCGGTCGGAGGAAATGTTAGAAGCTCATTCTCCACAAAATTTCTTATTCTAGTCATCCTAGCAAGTCAAATTCGCGAAACAATTACAAAAAAATAAGTTAGACCAAACCAAAAATATTCATTTTATGCAACCTTAAACGATAGCCCGGTAAATCTCTATAAAAAAATTTAAACTATCTAGAGACACGTGAATTAATTAATCAAGTTTAGTGTCGAGTATGAGATTAAAATAATGACATTTTTTTGGGTGAATATGACAAATTTATTTTGATTAGTATTGCCATTCCAAAACTGGAAGGTTTGGATTGAGCGAGGACAACATAAAAGTCGTCCCTACGGAGGAGATTTCGTTTGAACCATCAGATTTTATTAAAAATCGTGTCTAGAGATCTGACAATCATAAAAAACTATATCTAAAAGTATAATTATTTGATCCATTTCTGTGGGGATAAGTTTTGTCCCGCTGAATCAAACCCAACTCAATAAGTGACACATGTACAACTTGCCAGCTTACCTCCCTCCCGCCTAAAAAGCTGATCCTGTGCCTCTAGGGCTCAGTAGTCATTAATTAGTGGGATCACTGAGCGTTCCTTAAACAGAGAGAGGGGTAAGAAAGTAATTTCTGACGGTCTTGCCACCTCTTGGAGGCGGTTGACTCGCTCGATCCGTAGAGAGAAGATGGAGGCGGCGGCGAGCGTACAGAAGTACGGCGTCCCGATCTACGCGGCGGGGTGGGTCCCGCGCGCGGCTCTCCTCCAGCTCAGATCCGAGAAAGAGAAAGAGAGCGAGGAGGAGGAGGAGGAGGAGGAATACTACGTCGTATTGGCGGGCGGAGGAGGCGAAGGGCGCAGCGGCATCCCCAACGCCGTCTTGATCTCCCGCTTCGATCCCGCCTCCAACTCCCTCTCCTCCCAACCTGTAATTACAATTTCTAATTATTAATATTAATATTATTATTATTTTGATCTGAAGGAAAATGATTGATCGGTGGAATGTTGGGTGTAGGTAGCGAGGCTAGGGCTTGGCTCGGACTTGCCGTACAGGATGGCTGTCCATCCAGCCGGCGACGGGATCGTCTGTGGATTCCCCAACCGTTGCCAGTATCCTTCTCTCTCTCTCTCTCTCTCTCTCTCTCTCTCTCTCTCTCTCGTGATCATAGCGAAGTTCGAGAATCTGGATAGGATTTTGGTGAATATCGGTAGCTAGCAACATATCGGTCTAGGTTCTGATAGCATATTGCTCGTAGCAGTGATTGTGAGCCGGAGACGATTTGTGATTGGTGATTCTAGATGCTGACATTTGGATCGAGTGATTGCGAGACGAAGACGAGGATGTTGATAAGTAGGGAGAGTAGGTTGATGTTGAACTTGGTGTGAAAAACGGTGGAAGATGAGGAAAGGGATATAACGGTTGGAGATGTTGGCATTGGCTTAGGGGGGTCTTGCGGTATGGAGTTCTACAATCCACGCAGCTGATAGAATAAGGCTTTGATTAGTTCGGGAATATAAAAAAATGATTGGTCCGTGTAATTCGTGGTACCTAGTTTAATTTCTATTCGTTGACTGGTCCATGGAGTTTTGAACTGCCACCTGCTTTCGTTTTGCAGGTTATATGAGTGGGATGAAGTCGAGGAGGATGGAGAAACTAAGTTAGTTCCGAGAATATCAGAAAGAGTTCTCATTCAGTTAGAAGATGTAGAACAGCAGTTGGCTTTGGCCTTTAATAATGACAGTTCTGTGCTGGCTGCTGGTGGTGAGGTAGAGATGCCATCCTGCCCATTTTCCCCCTGTTTGTATCGCGTTTATATTGCTGACTATAGCACGATCGCGTATTGCTGACTTCAGTTTGTTTTGTTGCCATTTTGATGAAAATGAGTCAAAATCTTGCCTCCACGGTCAAAGGAAAGCATGCTCTATGATGATCTGCTTTTTGTGCAGTACAGGATGGCAAATTGAGAGTTTTCAAGTGGCCTAGCATGGAATCTATTCTCGAGGAAGATAAAGCCCATCCTTCAATCAAAGACTTGTGTTTCAGGTTTTCAATTGTTTCTTGAGCTGTGATCTCATACTCCTGAATGTGAAAGCCTCGAATTCCTTGTTTCTGACACTTAACTTTTGTTTTGATGCAGCCCTGATGGTAAGTTCCTCGTCTCCTTGGGTCGAGGAGCTGGCAGGGTTTGGGATGTAGCTTCTTCAAGTCCAGTGGCCACCTTAGCAAAGGAAAATGTAAGCGATTAATAGCATGACTAATTCCTGTACTGGGATCTAAAGGTTCTATTGCATCTCTTAAAGCTTTATTGTTATTTCACATCTATTAGAAGTTCATTGGTTATTGGTTGCTGGCAATTGCAAGTGACAGCAGCTCGGACTTCACTTTGAAGGCTTCCTGCCGCATTCTGTTCCTTGCTCATTTCAAATCTTTTCTGCCAAGCAAGAGTTATGTTGAATCTGGATTGCTAGAAACCATGCAACAAATCTGTGTCATTCAATAAATCGACCTTTAAAAACAAGGATGACAATGAATCTTTGCACCAGGGAGCCTTAGACTGTATTACTGAATTTGGGTTCTAACTTTCAGGATGAGGCCTTAGTCTCGTGCAGATTTTCTCAAGCTTCGGACAATTCTCAAGTTCTTTATATTGCTGCTATAAAAGGTAATGTTATCATTCTTATGCTGGAATATGTACCCTAGGTCATATTCCTTCATCCCAAATGACAATAAGTTTTAAGCTTAACCTTATCATTCTTAACATCCTCCAGGCAACTTTGGTAGCATCCAGACATGGAGTACCTTGTCATGGAAGAAAGTGACTTCAAAGAAAATGCCCTGTGAAAATATTGCTTCCTTCGATGTCTCACCTGATGGAAAACTCCTCGCCATGTACCAGACTTTCTCCCCCACTCCAATGTTTAGCAACCAAAGCTTCGGGATCTGGGTCCTCACAATCTCTTGTTGTTCTTTCTATCTGCAGCGGTACAGCTCAAGGTGATGTAATTATCGTACGAGCTAATAGCATGCGGGTTTTGTCTACGATCAAGAAAGCACATATTGGCATTGTTACAACAGTGTCATTCTCAAGGGACTCAAGGTTTGGAGTCATATGTCGTCTTACTCTTTTTTTCTTGCTTAGTTCGTATGGTTCTATTACTGCCTTCCGAAGTATAATTTATGCTAAAGCATGCCTTGCGGAATGCAGGGCTCTGGTCTCTGCATCGATGGACTCTAGCGCAAGAGTGACTCTGGTGGAGGACACAAAAGCTGGCAGTGGTGGTGGTAAGCATTCTCAAACGTCCACATTTCTTCCTATTTACCAGAATTGGAGCCAAACAAACAGCCCAAACACGGGGTGGCATGCTCCGAAATTTCGCGAAGATCTAATTACAGTAAGTGACAATGCCTGTTTAATTTTGCAGGAGGGTTAAGTCTATGGATCATTATACTCGTCCTCTTGCTTGCAGTTGCTGCATATTTCATGAAGAACCAAGGACTCCCCTTTAATATATAGCTTGATATTAGTTTTGACATTGTATATGACTTAAGTTGTGACAGTTCTGGATCCCCAGTAACACGATTTTTGGGTTTGGATTTGGATGGACCAAGGACAGAAAAAGTTTCTACTTTATTTCCATAATTACAATTTAGTCCCACGTTTTGTCATTATGTACTGATTCGTCCTTGCCAAAACTACTCCAACGTTTCCGTCCGTGAAGACATCCTCCGCCTGCTCCAAAAGTGTGCTATGTATAGTAGAGTTGGGCGGCTTTAGAATTTAGTAGGAATTTTGTTGTCGCGGAAGTCGGTCTAGCCGGTGTCTAGATACGGATGGTTTCGACCAAAAAGACATGAGGTGTAGTCAGATCAAATAGCTCATCGTGCCTAGATTTAAGTGCTTGTACAGCTCCAGGTTTTCCTTATTCCAGAAGTAAGAATACTAGTACTAGACAAATAAATGTGCCTAGCTAGTAGCTATCTGGGTAGTTTTGGTTTATTTATATATATGTGTGTGCGTATTTACACATTGCTGGAAGGTTGGCCTTTCTTGGATGAGGAGAGTGAAGCCACAGCCTCTCCAACTGACAAGTAGAGGGTCTCGGGGCTGACGATGTTGCGGGGCTCATCCGCGAGCTGCAGCTTCTCTATGACCTCCCCGAGTGGATTCACAAGCACCATCTGCAATTATTATGCAAGTTGATGGATCAGATAAGTGTTAATTTAGGTGCGAGTGAAATTATAGAAGATATGAGTTCATTTGCTTGCCTCAATTCCTTTGTTGTCAAGTGCTTTCTTCAGATCCTTGAATAATGAGATCCCACTTGTGTCAATTGCACTCACAGCTGTGCCAATTTGAAGGAAACTTTGCTTAATTTTGGTAAGTAAACATTTCGAGGATTTGAACCCTGGTCACTTGATCCAAGCTCGAGGGCTTGTTGTGTTCATATGCATGATAGCTTACCTGACAGTTCTAGGATGACATACTGGATGCTCGAGTTGTTCTTCGTATCCGATTCGTGTTCTTCTATCCATCTCATGATCCTGCAGAGGAATGGCTCACTACAATTAGCATATATTGAATCCTTAAGACAATATTAGATGATGTATAATTAATTATACCTCTCTTTGAGATAGGTGGTATTCGCAAAGTTTATTGGAGATTCAATGCTTAGGACGAGGAAACCAGGTATTCTTATTGCTTCCTTGTACTGGTGAAGGTTGCGGTACATATCGGTCCCCGGTATGTTTCCAAGTAACACTGTCTTTGGCCTTGTAACTTGCAGCAGTACCTTGAATATTGATATTCCTACCTGATGATCATCGCATTCGTCATGATTTCGATATGTTAAGGAAGAGGATACAGAGGAGATTTAGTCCGCCCTTGAGCAAAGAACTCACCGCGAGGGCGAGGCCGACCTGGACAGAGATGAAAATGACACCAAAGAATGCACATAGCATCACAACGAAATCGAACTTGTCAATCTTCCAGATGAGGTAGGCGGCCGGGATGTCGATGAGACCGACCACTGCTGTCACGATGATGGCGCCAAGCACCACGTTCGGTGTGTATCGGAAAAGAGGCATCAGAAACAGAAGTGTCACCATGACTGTCACTGACATTATGATGTTAGACACTGCGGTTTTGGCTCCTGCATTGTGATTTACTGCTGACCTGGAGAAAGCACCTGCAAGTTCAACACACTGTCAAAAACAAATTCGACTCGAATCCCACGTTTCGGACAATACTGAAGCTGGCCTTTGCGTACCTGTCGTAACATAGCAGGAAGTGGTGGAACCAACCATGTTCATCAGACCAATTGCCATCATTTCCTTGTTACCATCCACTTGGTAGTTCTTCAGAGCAGCAAAGGTCCTTCCAACTGCTATCCCTTCCTGTTCAAAGAATCCATTATCGAACGCATGAATGATCGATACATCAGAAACGTCTCTCGAAATTCCGGGGACCCCGAACATGAAAATGAAGAAACGTTGGATGCAGCATCTTACAGTGAGTGAGAGGATCCCGGTAATGAAGCCGGTTTTTATGGACAGGCCAAGGTAGCTGCCATGGAACTGTAACATGTTCCATGAAGGAGGGTTTAGCCCTTGTTGTAGTTTTCCAATCTGTCACATTAAATGTTATAAATATATGATTTATTGGTATAATGGCACAAAAGTTAATAATGAAGCTAATAAAATTTGGTTCTAACAGTAAGAGTCGTAAAGATATATATTATTGGGATAGTATATAATTCTGGATTAGTCGTTGTCGGTTAATATTGACAGGTCGTGTATTCGAAAGAAAAAGAAGTTGAATGAACAAAATTAAAGTTATTTATACCACACTGATCCCATGATTTTGAGCCTTGAATGCAAAAACCAGGAGAGTGGATATGATCACAGATGCAAGAGGTGCTCCAGCAGATACCCAGAATAGCTTTGGCTTTCTTATGCCCTGCAATATTAACACACACATCACATTCCATAGTCTAATGTCAACTGTGAGAAAGTAATAATTCCGATCGTCGCTGAGACATCTGATTAAACTAGAACGACACTATATCTGTTAATCTATGCGAATCATAGGATGTAATTATTGGGAGAGGAATCAAAAACACAGTTGAATGGGCCTATAGTGGACCCACAAAAACTGATAGCGGACAATCAGGAAAAGAAAGCTTTTTGAATGGGCCCAAGTAGACCTATAAAGGAAAGCCCACAAGAAAACAAAAACAAAAAGCAATTGGTTACGTTCTACGGTCTAATTGCAACTTTTGGAGAAGAGCAGATTTCACGTCATCTCTGCCGAAATTCACCCATATCTCTATCCATATGTATATTATAACCACCCATATAATTTTGGAGTTATTCTAGTTTAAATAAATCAAAAATTTGGTTATAACATTTTCTCTCTCATCCGGGTCTTCAATCGTACAATTATGATCGAATGCTCACCCTTATTTGACATTTTGTAGTCCGAACCGATACAGAACTAATCAATCCAAATGGGTGGTGATTAAGAATTGGGTAATTTAGAAAGAAAAAAGCTATCCAATATAATAATTGTTAGGTCTGTTTTTAGGAGGGGAGGAAAAAAAACACAAATTGCATGATGGAAATCAAGGAAGGAGGATTAGGTCATGCAAGAAACTAAAGAGATCGAGTTTTGGATCCAAAATATGTGAGCCACGTAGGGTATACCCAAACAACCTAATTGCAAATTGATATCACCTTTACACGTCTTATGTATCTTTAATTAGAAATGGAATGTCATGTACCATACAAAGTTGGTAGTACTAGAAATGTCATCTAGTATGACTTAATTGCTTGTCCGGCACAGAACCACATGGGTTATTACTTATTAGTTATTACATGTCTGTCACTGTCCATGCATTATTTGGTCACGGAAGGAATATGATTCTGACCATAATTTCACAAAATGGTCTATAATAGAAGATACGTGAAAAATTCTTCTTTTGTATATAAGTAGGTTTCTCTATCCATTAGGAGCCAACCCATATATGAAAAAAATAGGTGCAATAATAGCACGATATGTAGCTCCTTAATTAATTTTCCCTTGTTAGATTAACTATGTATCATTCGTTTGAGGTTATTACATTACTAATTATAACATATTTGTTTAGGATAGTACAAAATTTATATACTCATAGCTTTAAATTTTTTATTAAATAAATATATTTTAACATGATATCCGGTGTCCATTATTTTTCTTACCCTCTTTTGTTTCGTCTAGAAGAGGTTTAACTGATTCCAGCCATGAGATAGCAGATTCGTGGCAGTATAAAAGTGGGTAAAGATAACTGGATAAGTGGAAAAACCAATAATAGGAGAATTAATTTCGCTGCTATTAGATGCAGACAGTCGAAACCGTGTGCATTAAAATTCTCAGCTTTTAGATTTTGTGACGAAGTAGCAGGTTTTATAAATCCTAGGCGGTGTAATTAAAAAAGGAACCCTTTTGAGATTAAAAAAAAAATAATAATTCATAAAAAATAAAAATATTAATCAAGTAACTTGAAGACGAAGAGACCAACGGAGAAAAAGTAACGTACAACGTGTCTTGTTACGAGCAGGAACACCAGGAAGCATACGCCCATTAGTATTGTTTGCCATGACCACTGCATCAATTATTGCAAAAGTAATGGATATAAATTATATTATTATTTAGACATAATCGTATAATTATTTCAAATTAAAAATGGGCTCCAAACATAAATCAATACTCTTAACCTACCTGGCTACCTATAATCATTCTTTTTGTCAGGGAGTTATGAATAATTTCATACTCTCGTAGACTCTAAATTATTTCATACTCACTCTCAGCTATTATCACTTGAGTCGGACTCAAGAAAAAAAGGAGCTATAAATTTGTACTTATAAAGTTAGAAGTGGGAGAATTTTATTAAATCATCATTTAGGTTCCTTTTATAGGGTTTGTCAAAAAATACTATCCATAAAAAATAAAAAGAGTTAAATAACCATTTTTGTCTCCAAAAATACTTTCTAACAGATCAAATAGAGGTTTATATAATTAATTACCTCATTGGTGTTGTGGAAAACAGAACTCAAAACAGGAACCAAACCCATTTGCTTGGTGAAATGAGTGATCCCAAGAAGGCTCTTTAGCTGTTGTAGAGATACTATAATTGCTGCTCCAGCCATGAACCCGATTAATGTTGCCTTGGAAAGAAAATCGATGATAAACCCCAGCCTGCCACCATTAATTAATTATGTTTCCTTGTTACTTATACATACAATAACCAAGAAGTCTGTTGTTAGAGAAGAACGTAGCATCGTTAAGTATTTATTAAAAAAGATTTTAATATCTTATCTAGATCGAATCTGAATAATTTGGTTATGTAAGTGTCCGGATACTAAGTAGTATCAAACAACATACGTGTAATAATTTATATATGAACATAATTTCTCACCTTAGGAATCCCAAAGAAGCTTGGAAGACGCCAGCAAAGAAGGTGGAAGTGAAGGCCAGTTGAAGAAACAAGATAGGGTTTTGGGTGGGAGACACTTCTTGCCTAAGCATTGATCCCATCACAAGAGATGCAATTGAGACTGGACCAACTGCTAGGTCCCTTGAGCTTCCAAGCACAGCATAAACCAGTGGAGGAACAAAGCTTGAATCTAATATAATATATTCAACACAAAATAGTTAATTAAAAAAAAAGAAGTTAGAAAAAATATAAATAAATTCAGACTAATTCTTATAACATTAATAAAGAGAATTAAAAAGTTGGTTGTTGACTCACATAGGCCCACAATGGGAGGTAGACTAGCAAGCTTAGCATAGCTGATCCCCTGAAAGGTAATACAATTAAAGAATTGATTAGTGCCCTGTCGGGTATTCAGAGCTCTGTCGGGTCTTATTCGAGCCGTTTAGTACCTGAGGAATGGCCAGGCTAGCAATGGTCAAGCCAGCAATAACATCGGATTTGAAGAGGCTGAAGCTATAATTAGGGCCCCAATGGAGGATGGGGAAAACAGACTGAACACCAAGAATCCACTTCTTCTCCAATGGCTGCCCTTTGAAATGGCGCAAAGGGTCATCAGGGAAGAAGGTCTCCTGAAGTGAGGACTTGAGCTCCTGGAGGGTGGTCTTGTGGGGTGGTGGGACTACTTGGTGAGCCTCCATTGCTTTTATTTCTATGCAGTGGGAGTGCTTGTTCATGTTGTTGCTAGCATTTGGATCCATTGGAGAGAGAGAGAGAGAGAGGGAGAGAGAAGTTAAAGGATGTATCAGAAATACATGAAATGTCTTGTTGCTAATGGGACTGTGTTTGTGGCTTGTCGGAGAATTTTATTGGCTCTCCAAGTCCTAGCTTTTTTCCGGTGAAATTTTATAATAGTGCATGTACAATTACGACTTGAATTATTTAATAGTTATGATTCTATTGAGCGATAATTTTATAGTAAATTTTATACGGTTTATTTTCTCTCTAAATTTATGTTATGACATGATATAAAAAAATTATTGTAAAATTATTCGATGCTGAACACATGTATATTGTGTTTTTTAGTTAGTAGTAATGTTCATAGGCCTTTCCTAAAAAAAAGGTCCATATGCTTGCTAAAATCCAATATAGTCCTCTCCTTGGTCAAATTAGGGGAGAACACGAAATTAAGAGGAACGAAAGAGTTTGACCAAAAAAATGTAGAAAGAGATAAGAGGGAAGGGGAGAGAGAGAGAGAGAGAGAGAGCGCAGGGTAGCTCGCATATCGTGTATGATTGCCTTATACAAAAAGTTTGTTTAAACGGTTAATAATATAAATATTTACTTATGGACAAAGCTTAGTATGTTTACCTAGCTAGCTAGTATATAGTATATATTTTTATTTTTGTTGTTTATTTATGTGTGGCAAGGCCGTGACATCAATTTTGTAAAAAATATTTTAAAATAATCGGATAAAATTTACAGTTATGCGCCTGAAATAAATGATGTTGAAGAAAAAGTGAAGTTATCAACAAAACTATTCTAACTTAACTAAAATGTTTAGATTTCTAGCTATTAAACTATAATATTAAATATTCGTTATGAAAATTTTATACTATTAAAAAATATAGCCGGATTAGTTAGCACAATGAGTGTTTGAATATTATATGATTAATTGTTTTTAACAAAATTCCCTTTTATATTTTCTTTTGGTGGAAATTGCCCTTTTATATTTTAACTTGGAAGGCAAAGAAGGGAGATGGACAACTGAGGCAGCATCTCTTACAAGAAATCGAAAGTTGATGGCTATTTGGCAAAATTAATGTGAAAATTTGACTTTTACCTTCGTTTTAGATATGTACTTTAAACGGTGCGCACTTCTCTATAAGTTGGCAGCGAATTTAGATTCATTAAATGTTGGCCTCGGGTGTTCAAAATAACTGTCGTTTCGTCATAGCATGTGAGTATCTTAGATCATTGGCGAAAATCCCAAGTCATGATGCTCAATCGCTACCATCACCCAGCAATGATATAATTATCAGGGGTTATGAGTTCGGATTTAGTCGGGACAAGAGTTGTTCTCACTAAAATGGATTAAATTATTATATTTATAGATACAATTTTTAATGACTGTCAGATCTGTAAATACAATTTTTAATGAAATTTGATAATCTAAACAAAATTTACTCAGTGAAGACGACTTTTATGTTGTCCTCACTCAATCCAAAACCAATTATCAGGCACCAATAAGCCTAACTTTTTTTTTCCAGCATGAGGAGTCGAGCATTGTTTTTCCCCCGAAAAAGAAAGCTTTATTAAAGGAGTAAAAGAAAAGCTACAGCACATGGTGAGAAGAAGCGAGAGGAAGGGGTGAGAAGAAAGAAATCTATGCAAACAACTAGAAAACCATCAAAGGGCTACCTATTACCTAAACAAGTAACTCTATCCAAACTAGTCCACAAGTCAGATAGTCTTGGGTAGATGCTGTCAAACTTGGAACTACTTTCTTTCGACTAAGAAAGTCATTTTTTTCTCCTTGGAACGGGTACTCTTGGCAGGGGAAAATATAAGTCATCATGCTACTCAACCTCAACGTCGTACGGTTCCTCCTCCATCCAATGCGAGTTCGCCAGCTTTGACAGCTTGGACATGGCAAGCAATGCAGGAGTCAAGCATTGTTTTTTTTTTTTTGCGAAAAGAAACTTTATTACTCAAAGAAACGAAAAAGTTACAGGAAGGGAAAAAGAAAACAGAAGAGAAGCCAAACACAAAGGCCGAATAGAAAACCGCAAAACAGCAAGCCTATCACCATAAAGAAGAACTCGACCCTACGAACTTGAGGGATAGCGAGGCCGATGAAGGAAACAATGATCTAAAGCGATCAAACGCGGCGCATCAAAAGTCCACCTCATACTCCAGCCAACGTAGATCCTTACTGGCGTAGGTAGTCCCAGCCTGCTTCCTCGCTTGAAAGCGAGTGTTCTTGGCAGGTGGTAGATGGGATTCTTCCATGTCCGGCTGAGAATCCGCCTCGTCCGCCCAATTGTTCTTCATCTTCTTCGTAATCGAACCCATGAACTCCAACGAGTCCGGAAGATCATCGTTGTCAGAAAAAACAACAACCCCATTACCCTCTTGACCTGGGATAGGCATGGGATCTGTAGTAGGTAAAGCAGAGGCGCTGCCCAAAATAGATGGTTTTATTATCGTGTGAAAGAATTTGAATTTTTTTATTGAAGTAAGTCAATTTATGTTATTTCGCCCAAATACTTCTAATATACTAGTGAGATATCTCACCGAATCCACACCCAACGAACTTCAAGGATAGATTGAGTTATGTATCCTTATTCGTTTCATGGAATATACAAAATTTTCCTCTAAGATTGTTTTGGAACTTTAAAAAAAAGGCCAAGCTTTTTGGGCGAATCAAGAATTTTGAGAATGACAAATCGATGGAAAAAGAAGATAGAGATTGGTAGGGAGGAAAATTATTCATTTGTAAAGTTGAGCAAAGTATGAGAAAAAGGAAGATCAAAATAATCATGAGATAGGGGTCCTTATGGAAGTCTATCTTCTTTGCTCGTTCAATCCAGAGTCTTCTAGTAAGAGCTGGTTCGATAAGAGGGGAGGAGAAAAGGGATAAATACAGCCACTGTTAAATTGGTTCGAATTGATTCGAGTTGAATTCGTAAAATTCAATTCTTACGAATGAAAAAATATCATAAACTAATCTACTTTATTAATAAGGATCGACAATAATAATTGAGTCTCAGTATCAGAAATTGAAAAAAAAAGTGACTGACTAGAGAGGAACCGAAAAGAAGAAATGAGACAAACTAGATCCAACAGATGAAGATTCCATTTTCGAGCACGAAATAGACTGCCCCTACAAGAGATTCATCCGAATTTGTTTGTCATCATCATTATAGAAGTGATAACCCACCATTTCAATACCGCAAAGTGTGTAATGATAACTATACATAAATCTCCAACCTTTTTAGTTAATGATTTGTCAGGAATCTTATTAAGTCGACTAATTAAGATTTGAGTTGAATCTGATAGTTAAATGAGATTGATGTATTCCTAAGTACTCCAACTTCTAAACCTCTTACATAAAATAAAATAACTCTCACACCCATTAATGTTAGTGTTCGTTGTATCTCATCCTTTTGGAGTAGAGCTTCTTTCATCTTTAGAAATGTGGTTGAAATGATCACTAGCTAACCTAGGACCGCGCAATTTCTGATCTTCCGGTTCACGTAATGTGTGGCTCCTCCTCTAATTTGACAATGAAACTTGCCGCCCCTAGGCTAGAACTTGTTGCATGTCTTTTGTTGTCTCAAAAGGTTCTCCAATATTCCAAGATAAGTATGACCTTACTTTAAAGGACCATCCATTTCGATACTGCGCCTATGGTCTAATCATGGGATGTTGGTCCCTCGTTTCTTTATTCCATTCCGTGTTGCACAATTCCTCTATTCTAATGGTCCGTGGTCTGATCGACTATCTTCACAGATAAATACAAATTTTTTTAGCGTGTTTGTCCTTACTCACTCATACCCGAAAAACTTTCCTGAGGTCACCCATGCAAGCCAAGCGCATTTAACCTTAGAATTCTTTCAAAATATAAGTTAGAAAAATATATAGACCTTATTAATATGAATAATTCAAATTAAATCACTTAAGCCTTTCAAAACATATCATTAACGAGTATCACAAAGATTATAGTACACCATAAACAATAATTTGAAATTGTATAATTTTTTGCAAGAATCTTTGTATTTAATTCAAACATTTAAAATAGTTCGTTGATAAACTTCCATTCTTTCTATATTGGATTCACTAACAACTCACAACCACCATCAAATTCATTCTTCAACATGATCTCTCAATGTCATCCTGAAGAAAGATAACACAAATTTGGTAGTTTTTCATAGGCATACCATGCTTTCTTTTCTTTGTAGTTTAACATTGTTGCATGTCGTGATTTTTAACTCGAAAAGTCTAAATTATCAACAGCCGAGTTAGAATTTTTACGATGTGATCTATCTGCTCGGTGGTAAACATATAGCTTACTATTGATTTTTGGTGATCAATCACACTCATCCACTTGTTGGTGAACATATACCAAAGAGATATAGCTTTTCCTGCACCTTTTTGCACCAGACAATACATCTTCTGCTCGGAGCATTAATTAGTGGCCCGATGAATATGGACTTTGCAATCTTGTGGGATTTTGGCTTTTGGAATGTTGTTGTTGTCTTCTCTTTCTATAGGACCTAAGCACACTAAAAAAAGGGGTAAAGTGAAATGTCCCAGAACAAACTCTTGGCTCAGTGGCAAGTTGCTGCTCGTCGTCATGCTGTCCAACTTGTAATTTTAGGATTTTTAACACTCTTACAAACGAGACACTATCGAGATCAAACTTATTTGATATTATGTTAGAATCGTTATAACTAACCAAAAATTTTAAGATAATAGGTAAATAAATTTTTTACATTTATAAACAATCTGAACATATCCTTGCACCAAGCAATAGTAATAGAGAAGGGACAAGAATTTAATATAATACCACTGAAAATGAATAATTCATGCTTGATTAGCTTCACAATGCAGATGTGATAAAATTTGGTAGCACAAGATTTTTCATCATTTCTAGTGATGCTGACATGGAATTTGTATTGATTTGGTAGATTGAATGTCGAAATAGTAGGTGGTTTAGATTTAAAAATAGGCCCGGTGGTTTGATTTCATGTTTGAGTGGACTGGATTTGACTGCAAGAATTATTGTGGTAAAAAGTATTAAATAATAGCCGGGTATTGTAAATATCTAAAAGGTCAAGGATCCAAATCTAGCAGGTTTAAAAATTTATCAAAAAAAATTTAAATAATAGTGGGTTGGCGTACATTAGATAGCAAGATATTGAATAGTATAAGTATAATGCAAAAGCTAATCAATAACGTGAGCGTGCCGGAGTGGTTATCGGGCATGACTAGAAATCATGTGGGCTTTGCCCGCGCAGGTTCGAATCCTGCCGCTCACGTTTTTCTGTATTTTTCTTCACAATTGGCCTTTTTTTTTCTTCTAGCCTCTAGGGATACAAGTTCAGAAACTTAAAACATTACCTATTTTTCCATGTTTATGGAAACGTGGGACCAATTACAATACTAACTCTAACTCTATAAATTAACCACAGTTATAACCTCTATAAATTGATAAAAATTTTCGGTCCTAAGTCAAAACTAGTGTTAAAATTTAATAACCTCTCTCTCGTAATAACTAATAATTTTTGCAAAAAATGTTAATCCAAAGTACCGTTCCCAATTTTTGCATAAAATAATATTTTTGAATAAAATAATATTTTTTAATACTTTACAAATTTAAAAAATATTTTAAGATGATAGTTTGTGCTAGATTTGCTAGTTTAATAACTTTTACATCATCATTCATCTTTTGAATTATCTTCAAATGATCATTGCAATCGCCGTCTTATTATAGAAAAAATATGTTTCAATCAAGTGTACTATTTAATAACACTATAAGCCGAGATTTTAGGTATCTC
The DNA here is from genome assembly GCA_963995505.1 of Hypericum androsaemum. Classification (NCBI taxonomy): domain Eukaryota; kingdom Viridiplantae; phylum Streptophyta; class Magnoliopsida; order Malpighiales; family Hypericaceae; genus Hypericum; species Hypericum androsaemum. The sequence continues at coordinate 851,350 of OZ023196.1, forward strand.
GTGACTATCATGATCATCCACCTTTAGCACGATTTAAATATTTTTTGGATAAAAGTTTTATCATAAATAGATGTTAATAAATTATTTTGAAATTTAAAATACTATTTAAATTTTCTATGAGATAATAAGTGTGATTTTTATTAATATATCTTTTGTATATTTGAATGTGGTCAAAGAAATAAGTATAATTTTTGGTGATTTGAATATAAAAAATATATATTTTTAGTCAAAAAAAATGTAAACTTTCTTTATGTGATAATGTCTCTAAAGTGATAATTTTCTCGGTCCTAATAATATCATTTTAGAGAGGTTTTACTTCAAACTAAAACTAACTAAAAGAAGACTCCCGAAATAAAGATATAATTCTTATGAATTTTTTATCCCTTTTAAAAATATGGAAATTTGAAATGGATGATTTTTTTTATAAGTTGGATTTTGTGATATACGAACGTGTACATATTCACCCTCCCTTTCGTAACTCGAAATTGGAACGGCACCAAGGTAAAACCCTAAACCCAATGAGAAATCTTAAAATCATTGTTGGGTTTGAATGAAAATTCAATGGAAGCCCAAAGTAGAAAGGCCCAAAGTGGAGGCCCAAAAGGGAAATGAAAAGTGCAATCCCACATTGGAAAGTGGCACCAACATTTTCTAGTTTATAAGGAGGAAGTCCTTGTTGACTAGAAAATAAGTTGACCACCAGGAGGGAAAGCCAACTCGGATCGCGACGAGATGCACCATCCGAGCACGCGCGTGTGCGCATGGCGCATTGGGCGCTTTGTGGCGCACTTCGCATGTGCGCATCGTCGCGAGGAGCCTTAAGTATTTTGCCCGGGTCCGGAGAGAGCTGCGCAGCTACCGAAGTGACGAGGAGCTGCGAGCACCTTCAGGTTGGCCACCGAAGAGGCACGACGGGCAGGAATGTGCAGGAGACTTCCAGAAGGCCGAAGGGGTGCGAGATCCATCGCAAAAGGGCGCCAGCGCAGCCTGGGCGCACCTGGAAGGATCCAGAAGCCACCGAAGGGCCACGAGCGCAGCCAGTCAGCCTGCTGGCCGAGCGAACGCGTCCCTTCGGGGTGGTTGCCTCCCTGCCTCCTCCAGCCTATAAATAGGCATGTCCCTTGCCATAATCCCTCATCCCAGCAGCAAGTGCATCCATAGCATTGTTGTCTTCTCCTCTCTCCCCGTTCTTCACTTACAAGAGTCCGAAAGTTCTGGGTATATAAGGGTTCGCTCGAAAGTTTTGAGATACGTGTGCAACGTTCTTGGAAATGCCCTAAACAGTCGTTGTATCTTGGGGACGATTGCCGAAGTCCGTACCGCACTGAAATATACAGGGCAATCTCGTCTTACGGAGAAAGTGTCCAACACTTGCCTCGACTGCCGTAGATCCTAATCAAGTACACCAACCTCCGCAAACAACAATCGTAAGACGAGATTGTGTACTTGAAGATGGCATCAACAAGCTCAGCACCGGTCCCGGGAACTGTCCACGCCGAAAAGCCGGCCAAGTTCAATGGTACCGAGTTCAAGAGATGGCAACATAAGATGTTGTTCTATTTGACGACGCTCAACCTGGTCCGATTCTTGAAGGAAGAGGCTCCGAAGGTGGCGGAAAATGAGGCAGATCAACAGAAGATCAACGCCCTCGATGCATAGAGTCATAGCGACTTCCTATGCCGGAACTACGTCCTGAATGGACTAGACGACACGCTCTACAATGTCTACGCAGAAACCAAAATCGCTAAGGAGCTGTGGAGTTCACTCGAAAAGAAGTACAAAACGGAGGATGCCGGGACGAAGAAATTCATCGTCGGACGATTCCTTGACTTCAAGATGGTGGACTCCAAGAAGGTCATCGACCAAGTGCAGGAGTTGCAGCTGATCCTTCACGAGATCCAAGCCGAAGGGATGCAACTCAACGAGTCCTTCCAAGTAGCTGCGATGATCGAGAAGCTCCTCCCGCTCTGGAAGGACTTCAAGAGCTACCTCAAGCACAAGAGGAAGGACATGGGCCTAGAAAACCTGATCGTGAGACTTAGGATCGAGGAAGACAACCGAAAGTCCGAAGTCAAGCAAGGCAAGGCCAACTCTGAGACCACCGTGCACCTTGCCGAGGGAAAAGGTAGCAAGAAGAGGAAGAAGTCCGGGGATAAGCAGGAGAAGCAAGAGCCCAAGAAAAAAAAGAAGATCAAGAGCGACTGCTACAACTGCGGCAAACCCGGACACATGGCTAAGGACTGTCGCCAGCCGAAGAAGGACGACCAAGGAAAGGCTAACCTGGCTGAGGACTTGTCCCAAATGGATCTGTCAGCCGTGGTGTTTAAAGCCAACCTGGTGGACAATCTGAGAAAATGGTTCGTGGACACATGAGCTACCCGCCACATCTGCTCGGACAAGGAGATGTTCTCGAGCTATATCCCGATCACCGGCCGAAAGCTATTCATGGGAAACTCCGCAATGTCCAAGATCGTCGGTCTGGGAAAGGTGGTCCTGAAGCTGACTTCAGGAAAGGAGCTGACCCTCAAGGATGTGCTGCATGTCCCGGACATCCGCAAGAACTTAGTTTCTGGCTCACTGTTGAGCAAAGCCGGTCTTAAGCTTGTATTTGAGGCTGATAAGTTTGTACTGACCAAAGTGGGTCAATTCATAAGAAAGGGTTATCTAGAGAGGGGACTATTTAAGATGAATGTAATAACTGTACATCGCACCTTTAACGGTGAAAATAAAGTTAACGCTTCTTCTTACTTGGCCGAGTGTTCTAATTTATGGCATGGTAGATTAGGACACGTAAATTTAAACTCGCTAAGAAAGTTAGTAAGTTTAAAATTATTACCGAATCTAGAGTTCAACCCATCCGATAAATGTGAAATATGTGTGGAGGCTAAAATGACCAAAGCACCTTTTCATTCGGTGGAAAGAAGTACTACGCCTTTAGAGTTAATTCATACGGACCCTTGCGATATGAAACACGTGCAAACTAAAGGCGGGAAGAAATACTTCATCACGTTTATCGATGATTGCACGAGATACTGTCACGTATATCTCCTAAAGGGCAAAGACGAAGCTCTTGATGCCTTTAAGAGATATAAGAATGAGGTTGTAAATCAACTCAGCGTGAAAATTAAAATGATCCGAAGTGATCGAGGGGGAGAATATGTAGCTCCGTTTGATGAACTCTGTCGAGAATATGGCATTATTCATCAGACGACTGCTCCTTATTCACCTCAATCGAATGGCGTAGCTGAACGCAAAAATCGAACTCTTAAGGAGATGATGAACGCTATGTTGATTAGCTCGGGCTTACCCCAGAACATGTGGGGGGAAGCTGTGCTCTCAGCTAACCACATTCTAAACAAATTACCACACAAGAAAAGATATAAAATCCCATATGAACTATGGAAAGGAAGGAAGCCTTCCTACGGTTACCTTAAAGTGTGGGGGTGCCTAGCAAAGGTCGAAGTATCTAAGCCTAAGCAGGTGAGAATAGGACCCAATACCATTGATTGCATCTTTATCGGATATGCGCAAAATAGTAGTGCTTATCAGTTTTTGGTGCATAAATCTGAAAACCCTGAGATAAACCCGGGAATGGTCATAGAATCAAGGAACGCAACATTCTTTGAGAATAGCTTTCCTAATAAGGAAAGAAAGGAAGGAAGTCCAAAGAAAAGGGCTCACGAGACTACGCAAGGGTCAAATCAGGAAGATGATGAACCTAGACGTAGTAAACGGACGAAGGTAACCAAATCCTTTGGTCTGGATTATCTAACCTACGCGATAGAAGATGAACTCAGGATAATCCAAGAGGCATTGTCTAGTCCAAATGCTCCTCTCTGGAAGGAAGCTATCAATAGTGAGATAGAATTCATTATGCAAAACCACACGTGGGAAATCGTGGATCTCCCACCGGGCTGCAAACCTTTGGGATGCAGGTGGATCCTAAAAAGGAAATACAAAGCTGATGGATCAATCGACAAGTACAAAGCTCGATTGGTAGCTAAGGGGTTTAAACAGAAGGAGAGATATGATTTCTTTGACACGTACTCACCGGTCACAAGAATCACATCAATTAGAGTACACATAGCTGTTGCAGCACTCTATAACCTCGAGATCCACTAAATGGATGTAAAAATAGCTTTCCTAAATGGAGAACTGGAAGAGGAGATATACATGGAGCAACCTGAAGGGTTTGTGGCTCCCGGTCAAGAGAATAAAGTGTGTCGACTAGTCAAGTCACTATACGGGCTAAAACAAGCGCCGAAACAGTGGCACGAGAAGTTTGACAGAACAATGCTGTCGAATGGGTCTAAGATCAATGAGTGCGATAAATGTGTTTACATTAAAGGCACACCTGAAGCTTACGTAATTGTATGTCTCTACGTAGATGACTTACTAATTATGGGAAGCAATAAAGAGGTTATTGTGAAAATTAAGAACATGTTAAAGAACCACTTTGACATGAAAGATATGGGTCTGACAGATGTCATACTAGGAATACAAATTTCTCGGAAAGCTGACAAAATTATCTTGATGCAATCCCACTACGTGGAGAGCGTGCTCAAGAAATTTGAAGCTTTTGACAAACCTCCGGTTAAGACTCCAGTAGATTTGAATCTACACTTAGCCAAGAATTGAGGGGACCCAGTATCTCAACTGAGGTATGCACAAATTATCGGGAGCTTGATGTATTTAACAAACTGCACACGTCCCGATATTGCGTACTCAGTTAGTAAGCTTAGTAGATTCACAAGTAATCCAGGGAAGGATCACTGGCTAGCTCTGGAAAGGGTTTTACGGTACTTAAATATACTATAAACTATGGCATACATTATGCTAAATATCTAGCTGTATTAGAAGGATACAGTGACGCAAACTGGATATCGGACACTAAGGACTCCAAATCCACGAGTGGATACATATTCACCATAGAATGAGGAGCTGTGTCTTGGAAGTCCTCTAAACAAACGTGCATTGCTCGATCCACCATGGAGTTGGAGTTTATAGCACTAGACAAAGCTGGGGAAGAAGCTGAATGGCTCAGAAACTTCCTAGAGGATATTTCGTGCTGGAGCAAACCGGTACCTCCCGTATTGATACATTGTGATAGCATGTCTGCAATCGGGAGAGCACAAAGTACATTGTACAACGGAAAGTCTCGACATATCCGTCGGAGACATAATACCGTTAGACAGTTGATCTCTAGTTGGGTGATCACCATTAATTACGTAAAGTCCAAGGACAACTTAGCTGATCCTTTTACGAAAGGAATCAATAATGATCAAATGTACAATGCAGTAAGGGGAATGGGATTAAAATTCACACACTAAAGAACGTCCATAGCGGTAACTCAACCATGATGAGTGGAGATCCCGCAAACTTGGTTTAATGAGACAACTAAGTTATGGAGGGTTCAGTTAATCACCTGGAACCTATCTCATTCTCAGAAGCTGCCCAGGTATTAATCTGCAGAGGTGTGATAAGGTTAAGCGTTACACTTTTAATGATTCCTATACTTTGATAAAGGTGGAGTATGGGAGGACATTCCTAATAGGAGATCACCTATGCAAGTGTGAAGTGAGGCCGCTTCAAATGGGAAAAACACTTATGAATCTAAGAAATAGTCCATGGCCGAAATGGACACAACGTGAGAACCCAAATATACTAGGGTTATTATTGTGTAAATGTTATTGTCTTAGTTTACGCCAAAAGCTGATGGTTCAAGACATCACGTTCACCGAGCAGCGAGTAAATCCGATAATATATTACTAGAGAAGGTTCAAAGCCGCAAGCCACCTGTCTCAATGCAATAATAACACGTCAGAACTTTCGATTAGAGTCTACATGCATTAATCATCATTCATGTAGGGGATTGTTGGGTTTGAACGAAAATTTAATGCAAGCCCAAAGTAGAAAGGCCCAAAGTGGAGACCCAAAAGGGAAATGAAAAGTACAATCCCACATTGGAAAGTGGCACCAACATTTCCTAGTTTATAAGGAGGAAATCCTTGTTGACTAGGAAATAAGTTGACCACCAGGAGGGAAAGCCAACTCGGACTGCGACGAGGATGGTGCGTAGCACCATCTGAGCACGAGCACGAGCATAAGTACGAGCACGAACACGAGCACGAGCACGCACATGCGCATGCGCACGCACACGTGCACCCGCTCGCGTACGCACGTGTGCGTGTGCGTATGGTGCATTGGATGCAGGTCGCAATGGGCGCTTTGTGGTGCACTTGGCACTTAGCACGTGTGCATCATCGCGAGGAGCTGGAGGAGCCTTAAGTATTTTGCCCGGGTCCGGAGAGAGCTGCGCAGCTACCGAAGTGACGAGGAGCTGCGAGCACCTTCAGGTTGGCCACCGAAGAGGCACGACGAGCAGGAATGTGCAGGAGACTTCCAGAAGGCCGAAGGGGTGCGAGATCCATTGCAAAAGGGCGCCAGCGCAGTCTGGGCATGCCTGGAAGGATCCAGAAGCCACCGAAGGGCCACGAGCGCAGCCAGTCAGCCTGCTGGACGAGCGGATGCGTCCCTTCGGGGTGGCTGTCTCCCTGCCTCCTCCAGCCTATAAATAGGCCTGCCCCTTGCCATAATCCCTCATCCCAGCAGCAAGTGCATCCATAGCATTGTTGTCTTCTCCTCTCCCCCCCGTTCTTCACTTACAAGAGTCCGAAAGTTCTGGGTATATAAGAGTTCGCCCGAAAGTTTCGAGATACGTGTGCAACGTTCTTGGAAATGCCCTAAACAGTCGTTGTATCTTGGGGATGATTTCCGAAGCCCGTACCGCACTGAAATATATGGGGCAATCTCGTCTTACGGAGAAAGTGTCCAACACTTGCCTCGACTGCCGTAGATCCTAATCAAGTATACCAACCTCCGCAAACAACAATCATAAAACCCCTTCTGGTTTGCATGGCTGCTCTTCCTCAAGCCACAGCTCCAGCGACCATCAACTTCTTCCAACGGTGGCGAAAGGTTTAGAGTTCTTTTCCTTTTTTGCACTTCTATGGATGAATTAGTTTGCATGTTGTTTAGAGATTTATCAAAATTTAATGGCTAAATTACCCTGTAGTCCCTGAACTATGGTCACCCTCCCCCTAGGGTCCCTGACTTTTGGAAAATGATTGTCCCGTCCCTAAGTTTTGATGATAATAGACTCTCGGGTCCTTGGAGCTGAAATATTCCTTTTTCTCCGGTGAACCCCCATTTGAAATGACCAAAATACCTTGTCGTCGTCGTCAATTTCCAAGGTTTCGCGTCGTCGTTGTTTGAGCTTGAAGATTGGGGTTAATTTTATCAAATGGTTATTTTCTCCCCTTGACGATGGGGTTTTTATGGGAAATGTTTGAGCTTGAAGAATCAATTATTAACGAAGCCACTGTTTCGGTTCCAGAGAGAGTGTGAAGAATCCATTGTTAACGAAGCCACTATTTGATGGTGATAATCGGGCAGCTCTGGATGATGGCTTTTGTGCTTCTAGTAGGATTGGTGGTGATAATGGTAATAGCGAGGAGAATGGAGGAGAGAAGCAGAAGAGGGATGTGATGAAGGGGAAAGAAAGATATTTTTATTTTTTTAAGTGGGAGGGTATTTTAGTCTTTTCAGGTGGGGTATCGCCGGAGAATATGGAATATTCTGGCTCCAGGGACCCGAGAGTCTATTATCATCAAAATTTAAGGACAGAAAAATCATTTTCTAAAATCCAGGGACCCTAGAGGAAGGATGACCAAAGTACAGGGACTACAGGGTAATTTGCCCAAATTTAATTGTTTCTTCCGATTTAGCTTCCATTGATTGGGATGATGATGAAAAACTTGGTGCAGTGGTTTCGTTGCTTTTTTAAGGGGATAGACCCATTGCCCAAAGATCTTTGGATAGACCCATTGCCCGAAGATCTAGTGCTCGAGATTTTTAGCAGACTATCATCCGAGGATGTCCTCAAGTGTCGTATGCTGTGCAAGAGTTGGATGGCCATTACCTTCACTCCTTGGTTCTTTGATTTACACTCGACCAGAGCCCCGTAAATGATGTTGGTACAGAATCTTGCCGAAAGCGCTTTGGATACGAGGTTGTATTCGCTTGACCTCACTCATGGACGACAACCTTACATGAGAAGACTTGACACGACCAAGCAGCCGTTAGGCTATCGATATTATTTAGCCGGAACTTGCGGCGGACTGGTGTTGATGTGGACCAGAGATTACCGTGATTCCATCTTTATATATGTAAACAGTGTTAGTATAGATGTCCTAGAGACAATCGTAATAAGGACATTGTACTTGATCATATTCAGTTGTATTATTGATTTATATTAATAATATTCGGCATTACATAAATGAATATAATGTTTGATTATTTGCATATATTCATGTTTATGTTCCCATGAACTAGTGTTGTCATTGAGAATGTGAGATCTCAGATGACTATGCACGTAGTTCTTAAAGAGCCACAATCAATGATCGTCGAGAATAGGATATCGATGATGCGATTGAGATTAGTGTGCGATCTGCATCATATCCTTAGAGGATGTAGTAGTTCTCACAACTACGAGATACTAGGTATTTCATGATGGATGCACAGATACTTTGGAGAGTATTGACATACCCGACCGAGAAACCGTTTGGTGTATTCTATTTACGTGTGTACGGGAATATCAATTTGTGGAGTAGTGTAATAGTCCTTCGACTTGAGGTCAATATGCACGACATGTACGGAGTGATGGACTTTGACCATGACCAATGCTTGCACTCCTGATGGGGTAGATATGGCATGTGTTAAGTACATCACAAAGTATATGTGCGTGGTAGTTGAGCCAAGAATATGATTCATTCCTCAAATAGACTTGGAGAGAATACTTGTCTTCTCATAACTAATTGGATCGTTAGTCATTGGCCAATGCACGTCACTTTTGGAATGGTGTCTAAAAGTGACAATATGATCAATTAGTAGTATGAAATAATATGATTAAGTTATTTAAATAGATACTTAATCATGTTTAAGACTTAATCGAGTATTCGCGAATGAAAGGACTGTATCACTATGAGCTTCACATTACAGGTAGTTGGAGTATCCTCGCAACATACCTCATATGTTGAGATTGTCTGGTCTATTGTTTAGGGTTCGACTAAGATCGTTAGTTTGACTAATTGCTTAACATGTGAGGGCCTATGGGTCATACAACATGTAGTCTTTGTTACGAATTGAAGTTGATTAGATTAAATATTAATTTGATCAAGAATATTTAATCTATGGAGAAATATTATAATTCTATTAGATAGTATTATAATTATTTGATTAGATTAGATTTAATTAAATAAGTATATATATGAAAATTATTGGACATATTTGACTTGGTAAAGGAAAAGGAAAATTGGGCCTCAAAGCCCATACGAGATTGGACTTTAAGGCCCATACGAGATTGGGCTTCAAAGTCCAAAATTAGAGGTCAAAGTTGATGGCTTAAAAAGTCAACATTGATGACTTTTCTAAAGACTTCTTACTTAAGGCATAAGAAATTTTTTTCCTATATATATGCATGAACATCCAAGGTTTTCATGTGTGTATGTGATATACATGTAAGACATGAAATAAAACCTTGATACCAAAGACAATTTCTCCACCTCCTTTGGTAAAGAATTCTCCTAGCGGATTCTCAAAGGATTCATCGTTCAAGGAGTTCGTAGACAAGGATTACGTGGACTCCATAGTAGAGAATTCGATCTACAACGTCTTGTAAGAATTCTCTAACTATACTCTTATGTTTTATATTATACCGCCAAAATCAGTTACGTGTTGGTTAAAATTTTAACTTCTGCTGCTATGATCTTAGAGGTTCGTACTAATAAAATCTAACAATCAGTCCGTTGACAGGAAGGGTAATTGCAGAGGTGAAAACCTTCGGGTACAATTGCAGCGGGCTGTGGTTTCATCCATCCAAGAAAGAGTACTTGTTCCCTGTTGGCTGTCACCGTCGACCAGGCGAACTCGTCCCTAAAGAACTCGACTATAAGATATTTAAGTTGAGTGAGGAGAGTACCTTAATTGGCAGATACGAGGCCTTACATTTATTTTATGCGCCCATCAACGTCAGTGGCTCACTCCATTACTTGCTCTGCTATGCAACTCCTCCTAACAAAGGTATTATGATCTTGAACATTGAGAGCGAGAAAATCGACTTGAAGCACCTTCCACATTTTTGTTATTGTCACGACTATGAACAGGACATGAGTTTGTTGGAAGTGGATGGGTCATTAGCTTTTAGTCATGTGTGCGACGAGATGACGAATTCCCTTAACTTATGGATCCTTGTCGACCATGAGGCTTGGCATTGGATTCAAAGGTATAAAATCAGACTCAACGACATCTGCGTTCCACGTATCAACAAGCTTCATTGGGTAAACATATCGAAAGGGGAGTTGCTAATTCAGTATGATTACAATAGATTGATTTCTGTCAATCTGGAAACAAGACGGGCGAGAATGATCGATATTAGTTTAGTTACTTTCTCGCATAGACGTACTGTCATCTCGACTACTTACCAGAACAGCCTTGTTGGCTTGAGTCGCTTAGGCCTCGTATGACATATGATTACTTGTCTTTGTTATCTTAGTAAGCCTATAATTAAACACGTGGGAAGCTTTAGGACAAATAATTATTTACGGCTATTGGTAGTAATTGTGATTCGTTTTGGGTTTGTTCATGTGAGACATTTGTTTGATTGGCTATGTTAAAGGTATTCAGCATAGTAATTTTATTATATTATGGCTGTTTGGTATGTAGAGATTAGAAAGAGTGCTATTGTTTGGCATAATGCAGATTTCAGTGGTTGATCATAGTAGGTTTCTTTCGCCCTTGTTCCTTATTCTGAAGAGCTTGTGAGATAATTTGCAAACAGACCAGAGAAGAAGTTTGCAGGGATGAGTGGGCAAAAAGATTGATTATAGATGACAATTTCTAATGAACAATGTATCTTTTTTATTTATCTTTCTGATCATTATGAGCCCTGCTATTGAAACTGCACATACTGATTTTGGTTTTATTTGTTGCTCAACATTCATAAAATCCTAAGAAACACAGTTCAATCTGATTTAGCAGTTACATAGGAGACACAATACCAGAAATTTTTTGCCGAAACATTCGTTGGCAGGGTTCGCATCATTAATATTAGTTTTAATACGTAATTAACGAGTAATTACATATTAAAGCCGAATAATTAACAAATTAATTCGTTAATAATAAATTACTTACTTGTTGAAGTAAGAGGTCCACAGGTTCGGGTCCACAATGTCTTGGTGCCAGTCGAATTACGATCACGTTTTAACGGATTCGTAATTGATTTTCACGAGATTTCCTCTAACGAAAACCTGATCAAAACTCAGGGACTAATCCAGAGTTTTTCCTTTCTTATTGAGTGGTAGTTCGCAAAACTTCATTTTGGTTCAGCCAGTGGCACACCAGAATGCGCCATGTGGCACGCCACGTGGCGACACAAGGCACTACTATGCCGCATGTCCGCGTGCCACGTGGGCCGTCAACTCTTGCAGTAACTGCGTCAGCGCCACGCCACGCTGACGTGGCGCCTACGCGGTACCAGGCCGGTCAACGAGGGTTGACCAGCCCATTCTACCCAAAATTTGGGCCTGGGCCCAATCAGGCACAATAATAATTGCCTGATTGGGCCTTTAGGTCCAACATCTCCCACTCAATTATTATTGACCTTGATCAACAGCTATGAGATTTCTTTAAAGAATTTCGTGCGACCAACATACGTCGAGTGTGTTAAGCCAAATTTTAGAGCACAGACACTCAGGCTACTCGAATAGTAGCATCTCGACAACCTTCTTGTATAATGCATGCTATTACCCCAGGACTCATGTCACATTCTATTGTTCACATTAGTAATTTCAAACAATTATATTCGGGTTCACTATTGTACTTTTCAACACATCTGGTGCACCTGAACTACGAAACTTAGAATGTGATGAACAGAGTTCCTTCTCCCTTAACTATATTCCTTTCATAATGATACAACATACTTTTCTGGTCAGTCCTGCCAGGTCGAATCGCTATGCCATAACCTTTTCATGAACTTTCTAAGCTAACAGTACTGGACCATATTTCCAGAATACGTTTAGGATCTTAAGGGTAGATTTCGGGAATCATAGTTCTCAAAAATTGGTCTCACACCAGGGATTGTGAAATCACTCAACATTTTTATCCCATCCAGTGGTCGAGTAGCACACATGATACTGATCACGTGTTATGGTGTACATTCCTTTTTAACGGAACACATGTCATTTAACACCATACTAAAGTATCAGCCTTAGCTTAACTCTAGGCTAATAGGACAGACAGTATAATAAGTTCCACTTATATCTTATCATATGGATTGTAGAAAATCCAAACGCAGCAACTTATTCCTGCATCCCATAAGAAAACTTGTTTTTGAGCAAGACGGCATTACATCATAGGACATACACCTATGAATGTCCAATAACTGCCTCATCTCATCTACAAATCAATTTCTTGACTCCCACTGAGGTAAACACCCGTGTGAGTGGGCTACTTCTATGTCCGACATGTTTCATAATTAACTCATATTGCCAAATAAAACTCCTTTATTCCAACTAATTGGATTACAAATAAAACCGTCGTAAACTCAGTGACTTAACATATTTCTCGAACACTTCTCGAGGTAATGCTTTAGTCATTGGATCTGCGATCATATCTTTTGTAGATATGTATTTCAAACATAGTTCTTTATATTTTATTAAATTTCTAACAAAGTGAAATTTAATATCTATATGCTTGGCCCTGCTATGGAATCTAGGATCCTTAGCATAGGCTATAGCTGCCTGGTTGTCACAGAATAGACTCACGGGCTCCGTCGAGCTGATTAGGGAGAGATGGCTTAAGAATCTCTTCAACCATACCGCTTCTTGTGCAGCATGAGCTGAAGCTACATATTCTGCTTCCATTATTGACAGGGATACACATGTTTGCTTCTTACTGCTTCATGAGATACCACCCCCGCCCAACAAGAAAATGAATTCAGATGTAGACTTATTCTTGTCCACGCCTTCCCAATCAGTATCAGTATAGCCACTCAATATCAGGTCATGGCCTTGATAGCACAAAGATATTCTGTAATAGTGTTCAAATATTTCAAAATCCCTTTGACAGCCTTCCAGTGAGCACTGCCTGGATCAGACTGATATCTGCTTTCTATCCCAACAATATAGCAAATATCAGGTCTGGTACACAACATTGCGTACATCAGGCATCCAACTGAGTTGGCATAAGGAATTTTCTCCATGTCTCCGCGTTGTTTAGCTATTTTTGGGCACATGTCCTTACATAAATTATGACCTTTAACCAATGTAACGTACTTTGGGTTACTGTGATCACATTTGAAATATTCTACTACTTTGCAAATATATGTCTCTTGTAAAAGAGACACTATCCTTTTTGAACGATTCTTCGAAATCTTAAATCCGAGTATGTAATCCGCTTCACCCATGTCTTTCATTTCAAAGTTGGAAGATAACCAATCTTTGATTTCGACAAGAAATCCCATGTCATTTCTAGCTAAAAGTATGTCATCAACATACAAAGTGATGATAACAAACTTCTTTCCTGATCGCTTAACATACACGCAGTGATCTTCATCTATCATTATAAAATCATGCGCCATGATCGTATTATGAAAGCGAATATACCACTGTCTAGACGACTACTTAAGGCCATAAATTGATCTATTCAATTTGCAAACTTTGTGTTCGCAGCCTCTTTGAATGTAGCCCTTAGGCTGAATCATGTAGATTTTTTCATCCAATTCTCCGTGGAGAAAAGTAGTCTTTACATCCATTTGATGTAATTCTAGATTCATATTAGCAACCATAGCTAAAATGAACCTAATTGACGTAAATCTAACAACAGGTGCAAAAGTCTCCTCATAGTCTATCCCAGCCTGTTGTTTGAACCCTTGGGCAACTAAATGCGCTTTGTATCTTTCGATACTGCCATCTGCATTGTGCTTGATTTTGAGAATTCACTTATTCCCAATTGCCCTACGCCCCTTAGGTAGGCCGATTGGATCTCAAACCTGGTTTTTGATCATAGAAGATATTTCTTCTTCTATTGCATTCATCCATTCAGTTCGTTTTGGAGATGACAAAGCTACATATACATTCTTTGGCTCATCTTCATCCTGTAGGATGGCCAAAAGAATTTTACCAAATTTCTTTAGTGATACCAAGAATGCATTAGCCTCGCCTTCGATGTCAAATCGTCGGCGTGGTATGCTAGTTCTGCTAGACCTACGATATTCCCAGTTTTGATAAACATCTCTCATATATTCATCATATCAAGGATTCGCACTCCCACTGGGTGGAAATACCATACTCCCACAGGAATAAAGAATTACCTCCCTTTCAAGACTCAGATCACGACCTTCCAGATCATTTTGAGTTAGAAAATCTCTATCTTCCTCCTCAATTCTCCCACTCGGAAGAAGTGATCCAGATAATTCTGGTTCATCTGTCTCATAAAGAGTAAGGTCATTACTAACCTCCCCCAACTTTAGAAATTTATTTTCCAAAAATGTGGCATCACGTGATTCAAATTCTGTTACATGTCCATCGTCCAATTTACCCACGAACACGTACCCTTTAGATACCTCTGGATATCTTATAAAGATACTTTTTTTACCTCTCGGTCCTAATTTACCGAAAGTAGTTGAGGTAGACTGGACATAGGATGCATACCCCCATAGCTTAAAATAAGATAGATCGGGCTTCCGATCTGTCCACATTTCATAAGGAATGGCTGTAACAGACTTACAGGGAACACGATTTAGAACGTATGCGGCAGTCAGGAGCGCATCTCCATAGAATGATATAGGAAAATTTACCTCTGCCATCATTGATCTAACCATGTCAAGGAGGGTTCTATTCCTTCTTTCAGCAACCCCGTTTTGCTGGGGTGTATAGGGAATGGACAACTGATGTTTAATCCCTTTTTCAATGCATAGAGCTTTGAACTCATCTGAAAGATATTCACGGCCACGATCAATTCGCAAGGCCTTTATCTTTCTGTCCTTCTGATTTTCAACAAAATGCATGTATCTCATGAAGCAGTTTAAGGCTTCAGACTTGTGAGAAATCAGGTATATCAGACCATATCTAGTATAGTCGTCAATGAAGGTGATAAAGTAATATGCTCCATGCCTTGCCCTCATGTTCATTGGACCACAGATGTCAGAATGGACTAATTGTAATAGAAATTTGGCTCTAGCCCCAGTACCGAAAAGTTTCCTTGTGCTTTTCCCTTCTAGACAAGATACACATCTGGGTAATATAGATCTCTCTACATTCCTAGTAGTCCTGCCTTAGCTAGACGGGTTAAACGATCCTGACCGATATGGCCTAGTCTAGAATGCCACAGTTTAATATCATCTTCCGATGAGTTTGAACTAGTGACTAAGAAAATACTTTTACAAGGATCGATATCCAGAATCAAAAAATCTTCCGATATATATCCAAGGCCAAAATAGGTATCATCCAAAAATAATCTAACAATGTCGTCCTTAAACGATAACCGAAAACCTAAAGATATTAAGGCCGAAACTGAGATCAGGTTCCTTCGAATGTCTGAAGCAAATAATACGTCATGTAAATGAAGGGCACGACCACTACGAAGGTACAATTTACAAGTGCCCAGGTCTTTCACATCCACGCACGAGTTGTTACCAACAAAAATAGTTTTTGCTCCAGCCGGCAACCGCCTGTATTCAACGAACGAACAACAGTCTCTAGCTACATGGTCTGTCGCTCCTGAATCAATCACCCACATAGAATGTGACTCAGTTAGAAGGGTACAAGAGGATACATACAACTTACTCACACTTGAGTTTAGGTGTACCTGCTTGGGCATCTTCCAATCTTTTGCAAAATGTCCCTTCTGTTGACAGTTAAAACATTTCACTTTTGAAATGTTAAACCGCTTTTTCTTTTTAGCCTTGGAGCTATCTAACTTGGTTCCATGGTTTTCAGCCTTTAGAAATTCTTTACCCTTACCCTTCCCTTTACCTTTCTTCTTTTTTCCACCACTCCCAGTCGAACAAATCAAATGAGCTTCAGGGTAGAATTTCATAGCTAGGAGGCGATCCTCCTCCAGCCTCTGCTGCTCGTTGCTAAGTATGTGACCAACCTCTGCGAGTTCACTGATCATATTAGACATCACACTCAAGTGTTTCCTCATGGTAACCTCTGGACGCTTTTTAAAGGTGTCAAATCTTATAGTCAAAGCACGCAGCTTTGACACTGAAAGCTTTCCTAATTTATGTTTGAGAGCGTCCCATAACTCTTTCGCATTGTCATACATGCGAAATTGTCGGGTGACATCATCCATCATCGAACTCAGCAAAATCAACCAGGCAGTAATATTCTTTCTCTTCCAAATAACATAAGCTTCTTTGTCTCGCTTATGTTGAGCAGTTGTGCCTTCTTCAGGCTCATCCATTATCACATGTATGTGATCCAGAACTTCTTGTTCCTCAAGCACATATTAGATTTTCATGCTCCAATTCTCATAGTTTTCACCGTTGAGTTTTAACTCACGGTTTAACTCAGCTATGATGGATCTAGAAGCAACTGACATCTCTATTGGGATTTTTTTAATATGAGAACATATTAAAAATTTGATTTGGCAATATGATTCAATTTACCAATCACTCATAACTTTTAACGATATGAAGTCCTTGATTAATCTCAAAATCAAAGTGGGTCGCGGGCATGCTTCCCCTCACCATTCAAGTATTAATCTTAAACTTCAACTGTTTAAAGTTCATCAATAGTTAACTCAAGTGGAAGTAACTAAACAAATATCTTTATTTAATTACATGCATCACATATGCATTTGTACATTCTGAGTTTATACACACATGTACAAAAAACTCAGACAAGATCTCAACCTATTGTACAAAATTCCCTCAAAAACACATATGTATATGGAGACAGTTAAACATGTAATCACATGAGGATCGAGTGTCCAGGCGATCCGCTAGAAGAATCCAGATACATATCTAGATCTGATTCTGAGGACGATCCTGTGGGAAACGGGTGCGAGGACGATCCGGCGAAGGATTCCAAGTTCACCACCAAAACTGGGATCGATTCCATAATCCAGATGATCAGGAGCGGAGGAAAATTGTAATGGTATTCCTTAGCGAGGTAGCGGTTCAAGATCAAACCGCTTCGCAGCTCCAGAACAGGAGAAGGTATCATTTCTCTGAGAAGACCCCTCTCCTCGAGATAGTGGATCAGACCATAGAGGGCATCTCTATGGGTATTGATCTCGGGCTCCGAGAAGACACACATATCTTCTTAGATTTTCAGCGTGACCAGGAGGTCTCGAAATATGGAGGGCCAGTCCTCTCCATAATTATAACCTTCAGCCCAGATGCAGTCTTACATCTCCCGGTGAACAGCCTCGATATGCTCAACGATGACATACATGTCATCCTTAGGCACTCGCAGCGGTAAACGACGCTTCAGAATCTTTTGTCGAAGTTCTGTTACACAGAAGTTCAGATACCTTTCTCCAGTAGCCATCGAATCTTGTATCAATTACAAGTCAATTTCGGGTTAATTCTCATATTCTCCCAAAATAGGATTGAAAAACTCATTTTTCAATCTTTTGATGATCTTACATAGACCAATTCATGTGATTTTAGTTAAATTTAACATATCTCTGAACTCTTTCCAAAATATTTTCTTTTTAAGTTTATTAAAAATATCGTTATAATTTTAATAAACCAAATTGACAAAAATTTCTCAAATTTTTTATCAATTTATTGAATTTTAATTGAATAAAAACTGATTTTATCTAATTAAAAGAGAAAAAATCCAACATATAACCATAAATCGGGTTAGGTCGAACCAAAAAACTAAGCCGATTCGACTGGTTTTTTTATTTTCTTGACCCGGGTATAAATATTTTTGGGAAAAAATTGTATAATTACGATTTTGACCCTCGCATATTTTCTACTTTCACTTTCTCTCTCTTCTCCCGCGAGCGCCGAAGGCGGCCAAATCTCTGCCCACGACCGCGGCGCAACGGCAGCAAACCAACGGCCGAGACCGGTCGCAATCGACTCGCCGTGGTATCGCGAGCTCGTCGGTAGCAGCCACGCGAGCCATCGTGCCTCCATGCTCCGTTCGGCGCATCTCCGCTGTCGTCGGCTTCGATCTTCGTTTTCCGACGACGTCGATCCACGAAAGTGGTATAGGAACGTCGAGGAGAAGCCGGAGAATCTACGGCGTCGAAATCATCAGATTTTCGGCGAAATCGAAGAGAATCGATTTGGGGAAAATCGCCCCAAATCGCCCGATTAGGGTTTTTTGTTGATTTGTGGTTTTTTGGTCAAATTTCAAATTAATCCCCAAGTTTTCCAAAAATTGCACCGAAGTCCATGACACGCAGGTGCCACGTATGCGGTCAAATTTTAGATTGGTACTTTAAGGTTTCGCGCGTGCGCGAATTTGCCCGCGTGGTTAGGCATAATTTAATTTAGTCCCGCTGGTTCTAAATTAATTATATTAAAGTCTAACAGATTATGATTTTTAATAAAATTACAATTAATACGATTTTTAACCCAATAAATCACATAATTACTTCAATTTAAACATCATATCATCATCAAAATATGGTTTCAATTATGCTCTGATACCAATTGCTAGTTTTAATGCGTAATTAATGAGTAATTACATATTAAAGCTGAATAATTAACAAACTAATTTGTTAATAATAAATCACTTACTTGTTGAAGCAAGAGGTCCACAGGTTCGGATCCACAATGTCGAACTACGATCACGTTTTAACGGATTCGTAATTAATTTTCACGAGATTTTCTCTAACAAAAATCTGATCAAAACTCAGGGACTAATCCAGAGTTTTTCCTTTCTTATTGAGTGGTAGTTCGCAAAACTTCATTTTGGTTCAGCCAGATTATGCGCCATGTGGCATGCCACGTGGCACGTGGCACTACTGGGCCGCATGCCCGCCATGTGGCATGCTACGTGGCACTTCGAACCGCATGTCCGCCACGTGGCATGCCGCGTCAGCGTGCCACGCGGGCCGCCAACTCCTGTGGTAAATGCGTCAGCGCCACGTCACAGTGACGTGGCGCCTACGCGGCACCGGGCCGGTCAACACAGGTTGACCGGCCCATTCTACCCAAAATTTGGGCCTGATGGACCTGGGCCCAATCAGACACAATAATAATTGCCTGATTGGGCCTTTAGGTCCAACAATTAAACATCACAGAAACGAGTTTCATGCACTTTTCTATAAGTTTCAAATTCCATATATTACAAATAACACATGAATATATTGATTAAAATGCCTTTTATAGATTAAATGAAGAAAATAATTGAACTAGATAAAATAATCTAATTCAAAAAAATGCAATGTACCAAAATAAATTGATCGTATTTCCATAAATACGATTTTGCGTAATAAAAGCATCATTGCATGACGAAAAGGAGCAGTGCTCCGGAGGAAGCACCCTCACTACCGCGAGCCCAAGGAGGAGCAAGTGATCCTACGCGTAATCATCCCATAAAACGAAGGGCCAACTCCACCTCCTTTTGAGCTGCATGCCCCACATTCTGCTATTAAACACACTGTTATTTCTCATCTCCCAATGCCCCATAAGCAAGCCACACGACGACTACATTCAAAAACATCAACCGGGGCCAAAAGATCTGAAATCGTCGCAGGGAAGGATGATAAAGATAACAGACGAACATCCACACCCAACACATGGTTGTAAAAGAGGTGTTTTTTGTCCGGTTTCATCGCGGAATAAGCATTTAGCGTCGGGGTGACATTTTGAACGAACTCTGAGATACAATGTGAAAAAATTTAAAGTTTAAAAAATTTGACCTTTCAAGAGAAATTCAAAAAATAATTCACATTTATTTAAAAAGAATTTGAATTCGGCGGCTGGTCACTCCTAATCCGAGATAATCCAAATCAACGACCAAAAACATACTTTAAATGGTGTTGCACATTCTATTAGTGACAACACTCAATTCGGCCTCATACAAAAAATACCCTATATTAATTAAGAATATACAAAAGGATATGGAGTCCTGCATGAACGAATTAAACGGAGAAATATCAAACTTTTGCGTATAGTACAAGTTCAACTAATAAGCTTTAGTCCATGAAATAGGAACTCCCAATTTTCGAGTATTGAACTTTTTTTTAATACTAAATTAATAATCATCTTTAATCAAATTTTAGAGAGTAAAAAAACGTTGAAACAACACAAACAGTTACAACACGAACAGTTATAACCGCTATAGAAAAACGATGAATAAGAAGATTGAATCAAAAATATTGAAAGATTTTTTGGAGTTCAAAAAAAAATCAAATATGAAAGAAAAAGGCGGGATTTGTTCTTTCAATTTCATCTCTATCCAATTTGAATATCATAATTTTGAATAGAGTTAATAGGTTAAGTCCACTTACTTTTTTGTGATTTTAAATCTCATTTGAGTTGATTAAAATAATAGTAAATAGTTAAATGGGTTCCGACCCAATCCAACCGCGAGGTTAAAACCCATTATTATGCATTGAATTGAAGGATCCAGATGAAACAGCCCAACCCAAACCGTTACTCCCGATCGTAAACTGACCAACCAATTAACTAATAAGCTCCCCAAACCTCCAAAAATCATAAAATAAAACCCCTCCTGGTTTTTTATTTGGTAAAGGTAAAATTTAGTGGGGTCTCTCACTCACTAAATCCCTTCCGGGTTTTGAATGGCTGCCACCTGGCCTGGACATGTGCTCAGATAAACCCGCTGCTCTTCTTCCTCAAGCCACAGCTCCGGTAACCATCAGCCTCTTCCAACGGCGGCGAAAGGTTTAGAGTTCCTTTCCTTATTTGCACTTCCATGGATGAATAGGCTTCTTCGCCGTCACAGTGAGATTTAGGGATTTATTATTAAAAAAAAATTGGTTTCTTCCGATTTAGGGATTCGGGTTTTTTTATATAAAAAAATTAGGGATATTACCTTCTTGTAGTAGTTGTAGATGTGGACTCTAATTTCGTGCGTGCTGCTGGCTCTCTGGCCGATCAAATACTTAGTTGCTGTCAGTGTGGGGAAGCTTGGAGAGCTGATGGAAACACAATGGAATACACTAGGAGGAGGATTGATTGCAAGCTTGGTTGAGTGGTTTCGTCGCTGCTTTTTTCAGGGGACAGAGATAGACCCATTGCCCGAAGATCTGGTGCTCGAGATTGTTAGCAGACTATCATCCGAGGATGTCCTCAAGTGTCGTATGGTGTGCAAGAGTTGGATGGCCCTTACCTCTACTCCATGCTTCATTGATTTACACTTTTCCAGAGCCCCTTCCATGATGTTGCTACTGAATCTTGCCGAAAGCGTGGACACGAGGTTGTATTCGCTTGACCTCACCCAAGGACGAGTACAACCCTACTTGAGAAGACTTGACACGACCAAGCTGCCTTTAGCCGATCAATATTATTTAGCCGGAACTTGCGACGGACTTGTGTTGCTGTGGACCACAGGTTACCCTGACACCCTCGTTATATATGTAGTCAGTCTGTTGACAGGAAGGGTAGTTGCAGAGGTGAAAACCTCTGGGTACAATTGCAGCGGGCTGTGGTTTCATCCGTCCAAGAAAGAGTATCTGTTCCTTGTTGGTTGTCAGCGTCGACCAGGCGATCTCGTCTCTAGAAAACTCGACTATAAGATATTTAACTTGAGCGGTGATTGGACCGTAATTGGATCGTACAAGGCCTATCCTTCATTTGATGCGCCCATCAACGTCAGTGGCTCACTCCATCACTTGCTCGACTCAACAACAGAAGCTCCTCCTAACAATTGCATTATGATCTTGAACATTGAGAGCGAGAAAATCGACTTCAAGCGGCATCCAGGAAGTGGTGATTGCCGCAGGGGTGGACATGTGCCTCACAAGGAAATGAGTTTGTTGGAACTGGATGGGTCATTGGCCTTTTGTCACGTGTACAAACAGATGAATTTCCTTCACTTATGGATCCTTTTTGATCGTGAGGGTTGGCAGTGGATTCCATGGTATACAATCCAACTCAAAGACATATGCGGTCCATATATCGACAGGCTTCAATGGGTAAACATATCGGAAGGGGAGATGCTAATTAAGTATGCTCGTGATAGATTAATCTCTGTCAATTTGGAAACAACATGGGTGAGAAAGATTGATATTCGTTTAAGTAGCTTCTTGCAAAGTCAATATGTCATCCCGACTACTTACCAGAACAGCCTTGTTGGCTTGAGTCGCTTGGGCCTCGCATGACTGATAACATATGATTACTTGTCTTTGTTATCTTAGGATTGATATTCAGTTGTTGATCATAGTAGGTTTTGCCCTCGCCCTTGTTCCTTGTGGTACTGAAGAGCTTGTGAGACAATTTGCATGAAAAAGAAGGTTGTTTCTGGCTATCCAAACAGACCAGAGAAGAAGGAAGCCCAGTTGCTGATGCAGATAAGGAGTTTGCTGCAAACTGTTTTGCAGGGATGAGTGGGCAAATATATTGATTCTAGATGACAATTTTTAGTGAGCAGCGTTTCTTTTTTTCAGATTAACTGGTAAACATTGTTCAAGTTCAATCAGTAGTCTCGAGTTTGAGCGCCGTGAATGAAGCTAACCATAGGAAGAATTTTGTTACTTTGGTGATCTTATCGGCTCCAAACTATCTTAACAATTTATCTTTCTGTTCATTATGAGCTCTGCTATTGAAACTGTGCATACTGATTTTGGTTTCAATCTGATTTAGCAGTCGCGGATGAGAACACAGTAACGTAAATTTGTTACTGAACATTCGTTTAAAATCACAGACAAGAGCTCCATGCACTTTTCTATAAGTTTCAAATTCCATATATTTTCATATCAGACATGAAAGAAAAAAAAAACGTGTAGATTTAGTCTGATATTGATTATTAAAAAAAAGCCTGTTATAGATGAAATGAAGAAAACAGTTGAACAGGTCAAAATAATTTAATTTAAAAAAAATGCAACATACCAATAAACTCTTATCGTATTTCTACAAATATGATTTTGCTACTAGATTTGTCTTTTGGTTGAAACTACATGATATACGTATATTTATTGTCTGACTAAATCTAGTCAAACCGAATAGGATACTTAAACAACGACAAAGCTCTTGGCCCATCTGGACCACAGGCCCAGCCCAGAAACATCCCCTAAACCCTAAACCCACGCCGAAGAAGAAGAACCAAACTAAAACCCTAAACGCCTAGAACCTTCTTCGAGCGTCTAGAGAACCACCACCAACCCCTCCATTACCATTTAAGCTCGAGAAGACGCCGCCCGAAGAAGAAGCACCATCCGAAAATACTGCACGGGACCAGGGGCATTTCGGTAAAACGCCAGAAAAATGTTTAAGCGGCTGATCCCAACCCTAAACCGGGTGCTGGTGGAGAAGATCGTCCCTCCTTCCAAGACCTCCGCCGGTATCCTCCTCCCCGAGACCTCCACCAAGGTAAATTAAATTACCCTCTAACCCTGCGTTTTCCGTTTTAAAGGAGAGGGCATTTTAGTAATTTTTCGCCGTGCAGCTGAATTCGGGGAAGGTGGTGTCGGTGGGGCCGGGGCTGAAGACAAAGGAAGGGAAGGTGATAGAGACCTCGTTTAAGGAAGGGGACACCGTGCTCTTGCCGGAGTACGGCGGCACCCAAGTCAAGCTCGCCGATAAAGAGTAATAACGCCTTCCTGCCTTCCCTCTCGACTGTTTTTGATTTCCCGTTTGCGAAATTAGCACTCGGGTCCTCGATCTTCGGAAACTGCCCTTGAATCATCTCCATTGCCCTTGGATGAACTCGGATTTAATGTCGAAGGGGGCTTTAGCGCATTTGACCACTCACTGTGCATACAAAGATTCGGATATCTGGCGTTTTCGTTCGCCTGCTAGTGTTTGTGTCTATGATGTTTGCTTAATGCTTTCCTTGTTCTATTGTTCTGCTCGTGCAGGTACTTCTTGTATAGGGACGAGGACATCTTGGGCACCTTACATGAGTGAAATTTGTTGTCTGAATTGTTCCGGGTAGCTGTTCTCTTTGCGCCTTGTCAGACTGGATATTTGGTTTTTGATTGATCGATGTATTGGGATCGGCATTCGTGGTTGTGGACTGAATTAAGAGTACCCTGCTTTTAAGCAATTAGTGTTCGGAATAACTTGCTTACTGCTTCATTGGATTGTTGCTACTGCGTGTTACTTGTGATATCTTGAAGATATGATCGTGATATCTTGAAGATATGATCTTCTTCTTTAGGTGGACTTGATTTCTTGACTGGTATCTTAGCTGATACAAAGCTTCTTGGTGGGGTTATTCGAGCACGACTAAATGTCGTGATAGCTCTGCGTGCTTATGTGAGCTTGTATGTCCTGCAGTTACTTTGTTGCTCATGAAGATTCATGGTGATAAAAGTGTACCCGTAGCTTTATATCTTTCGTTGCTAATAATTCACCCTGTCGAATCATTAGTGCCCTCGTTTCAAGGATTAGGTTCATAATTTGTTTGAATACTTGCCAAACCACAGGTATAGTAAGTGTTGCTTCTGTAGGTTGAACGAGGTTAGATAGTACTCTCTGTTCTGCTGCAGCTACAATCTGAGCTCTTTTTGTTTCAAGTGGGTGGTTCTGTTTGTTATCAGCTGGCTTCTGTACGGAAAGATGGTCCGTGGTCTGGGAAAATGGGAAAATTTTACAATGATTTTCTACACAATACAAATATGATTTTGTACCCAATAGTTGAGTTTATTACATGGATCATAATATTCGTATTGTTTCTTGTGGTCTAAAATAGTGACGGGTTACGACTTGAGATTGGTGTAGCGGACAGCCAACTAAGGGAGGCCCATCAGCCGTTGTTTGCTTTACCCACGGACTAGTGGTAGCCGGCTTTTATAAAACTGTTTGCGATCCTCGGATTTGATTTCAATTTGAATTAGTCGATACGATAGTTCCGAACTCTCGATCACGATAAAACTCTACGTCCTCACCTTGTGTTACATGGGGCTTGCCTTCCTCTTCAGAAAATCAGGAACGGTGGGGCTCGGTAGTGTATGGTTAAAGTTTTATAATATTGTATCCTTTTCACTTGCTTGTCGCCCAATATTGGTATGATTGTTCCGGGATGGGTAGAGACGGGAAATAATTAAAGGTCGCCATCGCCTTCGGTTTTAGGAGATATTCGTTGCCCCACACTGTACAATTCAATATCTCTAAACTTTGTCATCTAACTCCAAAAGAGGACACATTTTGGTTTTAGAAATGAGCGAGAGAGATTACATTCCTACCAATTATGGATTGGCTTAAATTTGTACTTTTGTAGAAACCAATTTGCACAAGTGGGCCTACAAAAAAAAGTTTTTGGATATCACAAAAAAAAGGGTTATACTTTTGGTCTCATGATTCATCGGATTGATTAATTCATATTCAAGTTGAATAGTGACAGTTAGTCTAAAAAATATTTATCACTGATTCGAACTCGAAATTTAGTTAAACGAGGACTTCTCAAAAAGTTACCTATCTACGTACTACTAGTACTCAACCCCGTTTGACTTTGAAGTCTGATGAAATTCAGTACATTATCGCTGATAATTGTTACCACCATGCTTCAACAAACATATACTCTTGATTATTGAACTTATTAATTAAGGTTCAAGTCAATTAAATTACAATATTTTCAAAGTTGTTTCGAGTTTATTGCAGTTATTTTATTAGAATTAGAATTTGATATTTCTAATTAAAATATATAACAATCGTTCACTAGTTCATCTATGAACTCGATTATTTTGATTAAGTTTAGATTATGATGTACAACGGGATGGCTAGGCAGGAAATGCCAGGTGGGTTTGGGACGATTTGCACAAGATTTGTGCTAGTACACATGGAGGCCATGCCAAGCGAGGCCAAGCTGTATTATGTGTGCCAACACGTGCGTTTCCTCATTCTTCCCAAGTGGACCAAGGTAGATCAGGGTTTCCCTTTAATTCTCATTCAATTAGGACGATCATTTACCAAAAATAATATTCAGAAATTGACTCCAAGTCCTTGTAACATTAAAAGTAAAACGGAGTATAATGTAATTAAATTGGGACCGAAGAAGAACCGGAAGTTAAACAACGAGTCCAATTGATTTTTTGAACATTTGGTATTCAGAAGATACAATGAATTAATCTATATTTTAGCCGAGTGTAATTTTGAAAGGTGAGAAAGTTATACCAATAAATATTTAACACTATTTAATGCAATTTTGAGAGGTGACAAAATTATACCAATGAGTCATACTCGAATCCTCTTGCTTAAGTTAGAACACGATATGAGTCAAATTCATTTGATAAGATAAAATAATTTGTAATTGGGTCAGTTAAAATAGAATTTGAATTATAATTGGATATTGTGGAAATTTGAATTCAAATTAAACAGTTTTTAGGAAGAAAAAATAACTAAATTTGGGAAATTGAGCGACATATTATTCAATCTGTTAATTGGGAACTTAGATTTTGTTACTATTTTATTCTCAAAAAAAGTTTTTCTTATTATTTAAAATTTCTGAATTTGGAAGATCTCCGATTAATTCGGCTCTACACGACGACACAATTGTAACCAATATTACTCTTTTAATATTGAAAACAGGAAAGTTTAAATTGCTATTTTTTAATTTAAAAAAATTTATTTTGTACATGTTCAAGTCACCAAAAATTATGATTATTTTTTTTTATCACATTCAAGTCTCCAAAAAATATATTAATAACAATAATAATAATTATCTCATAGAAAATAATAATTAGTCATGAAATACCTAAAATCTCGGTTTATAGCAAGACGGCAGTCACAAAGACAATTTGGAGAAAATTCAAAATATGATTGGTGAAGTAAAATTTATCAACCAAGCAAATCTAGCATATTAAATTATTTTTAAATTTGTAAAGTATGTAAAAATATATGTATTTATTCAAACATATCACTTTATGCGAAAATTGAGATAGAAATTTACACTAATATTTTCTGCAAAAAGTATTAGTTACTACTATAGAGGAATTATTAAATTTTTATACTGATCACAACTCAGAATCGAAATTTTTATTACTTTAGAGGAGATCACTTTATAGAGATTTTAATGTATTATATATTTTTAGCACTCTAGTTAGCTCCTGATTTTCGGTTGGATCACCTTTGTACAAACTAAGCTCCTTACATTTGAAAAAGGAAACAAATCAAATCATGCAAATTTAAAGTCAGTTCCATTTTTAATTTGATATCTAAATAAAATTTCAATTTATTTAGCTGGGGTAGTTCCTACTTTAATCAACTTAAATTGCTATAATTTCATTTTTTTTTCAAAATTACATCAACATCACCTAGTTATTTGAACTGATTAAGAGTTTGAAAACTTGATCATTTAGAAATTTTGAACCATAACAAAATTATCTATAAAAAAATTTATAATATGTCGTGTTATCAAAATTCAAACTCGAACAATATACTCGTTTGTGCTAAAAACGTTTAAAAAGAGAATTTCCTTCTACCTCTCGTTGCCTTCTCCTTCCAAAAGCACGTGCTCTCTCTCGCTCTCTCTTCCAAGTTTCTCTCGCTCCCTCTGGCTCATCACGACGCCGAGACTCCGACCCGGAGAGAGAGAGAGAGAGAGAGAGAGAGAGAGAGGGAGAGACCCGACCCAAAAGCACCATTGGAATCAAAACGACACCGCCAATACACATCAAACGGCACCGCCACACTACACACGTAAAACACATGAAGAAGAGGCAGGAGGAAAAGGAAACAAACTAATCCTCCTCTATTTTCCCTGAGCTCAAACGACGCCGTCTCGTCCTCAAAACGCCCAAATTTCTATATACAATTAGAAGGATTTTATTATTATTATTATTATTTTAAATCTGATCCCGTTAAATGCACGCGTACAATAGGATCCCAGGCAGCGGCCACACGACACCGTCTCCGCCCCAATCGCCGCTCCGGTCCCCGCGCTACCGGCGGGGGTCGGGCAAGGGCGGCCGGAATCCCCCGTTCGCCGGTGGAGCCCGCGGCGGGACGACGATAGCGCACCGGCTCGCCTGGCTGCTCCTCTCGGTGCTGCTCCGGCGGCAGGGGATCTTCCTCTTCGCTCCGCTGATTTATATCTCCGGGATGCTGCTGTACATGGGGACGATGTCGTTCGACGTCGTCCCGGTCGTCAATCAACGCCCTGCCTCCGGCTCCGTCTACCGGAGCCCCCAGGTCTACGAGAAGCTCCGCCCCGAGATGGACGCCGATAACTCCTCCGCTAACGCCGTTAGTCTCTCTGTCTCTGTCTCTATTTCTTTTATTTTGCTTTAGGTTTTAGGCTAATTTCCAGCGGTTGGGATCTTTGAGGTTGAGGCTAGTGAATTTCGGTATTTTTAAGTGGAGAAATTGGAAAATTATTTAAAAATTGTTGCATTTTTTCTCTCATTTTTTAACGTCCTTTTGAATTTGTACTCGTTAGAATTTTCTGTTTCTTGATAGTGTGGAATGGCTCAATGGCATTAGGTCTTGACATTCCTTCTGCCGATTTTGCAACTAACATAACCGTTATTCCCTTAGAATTTTCTGTTTCTTGATGCTGCGTGTTACATGTTGCTAGGACGGGGTGATCGTTTGTATCTGTTTTGTGCCTGCTTGTGTTTGGTTGGATGTTTAGTGTGATACGGATTTGCATGTTGAACTTCTAGCTATCGACGATCTGGAAAAACTCATATAAGAGCGGCGAGTGGAGGCCGTGTGTAAAACATTCTCCAGGAGGTACGGAACCTTCTTGATGGGCCAGTGTTGTTCTGTATTGTCGTTGTGTTTCCATTCTCTGTGCGTTTATGAACTTCATGCTTATTTCTTTTTTGAAAAAAAAAAATTGTGGAAGGTTTACCTGAATCAAATGGTTATATTTATGTGGAGGCAAATGGAGGCCTGAATCAGCAGAGAACATCGGTTGGTCTTGCTCTTTACTTTTCCTTGTTTCTTTTTCTGCATATTTATTTATTTGGTTTAATATTGTTGTTAAGGTTTTCTGTACTTCTCCAGATATGCAATGCTGTTGCTGTGGCAGGCTATCTTAATGCGACGTTATTAATCCCGAATTTTCATTTCCATAGCATCTGGAGAGATCCAAGGTTAGTCAAGCCCTTCTCATTGTGGCAGTCTGAAGGCCCGTGGCCATGACAGAACAATCTTGGTTTACCACATGTGGTTGAGTGACATTATTTCTACTAATGCTGATTGCTAGCGTATTCGAATTTTAAAGAGCACGGGGCTGAAATTAGAAAGTCACTTGAAATTTTCACTGGCATTGAACTTGTTTGTTTGAGTATCAACAGTTTTCCATTGGCATCCAATGTGGTTCTTCTTTAATGTGGTGTTAATATCAAGTTTAATTAGAGAAGTGGGCCGATCATTAGTTTTCTCCAATAATTTCCTTTTGGTTTATTGTTTATACAGCAAATTCAGCGACATTTATGATGAGGAATATTTCATCAAGACATTGGAAAATGATGTACAGGTGGTTGATAAGATTCCTGAATATCTGATGGAGCGGTTTGATCATAACTTCACAAATGTCTTCAACTTTAGAGTGAAAGCATGGTCCCCGGTTCAATACTACCGGGATGTTGTCCTCCCAAGGCTACTAGAAGAGAAGTGAGTGACAAGCTCTATATTAATATCATGACTTGATTAAATGAAAAGTGATTAGGGTTGTCAACTTGGATTTCTGGGTAATTGTGCCTCTGCTGTTGCTTTTATCTTGCTCCCTGGCTGGAAGTTTGATTTGGGGCTATTATGATTTGTTTGTTATGTTTGCTTATTGCTTTTAGCAGCTTGGGATTGCTTCTCCTGTATTTTTAAATAATTTCAAATTATTCAGATTTATGATTTTCAGAATGGCAAGTTGATGTCATTGCCTCGATGCCACAACTGTTTTGGGTGATATATGCATCATTTGCTCTGTTTTTTCAGTTCTTGTTGATGGCATACCTTTATCATTTACCATTAGCTAATGATGTGGCTTGTCTTCTGAAACTTTCTTTCCTATTTTGACACTGTTTGTGGGATGACTTGGTGCATATTTTCTGTACTTCAGAAGAAACATGCTAACCGTCTTATATCTCACCTGAGCCTAGAGGTCCTTCAAGTATTTACTTGTTAGTGTTAGTTGTGGCTGGTTGATATCGTAATTTTGTGTCTTAGATACACTTAATTCTTCTGAGTATGGTGCTTTGATAATTGACAGAGTAATAAGGATTTCGCCTTTTGCAAATCGGTTGTCATTTGATGCTCCACCAGCAGTCCAACGGCTTAGGTGCTTGGCAAACTATGAAGCGCTTAAATTTGCAAGTCCAATATTATCCCTGGGAGAAGATTTAGTTGCAAGGATGAAAGAACGCAGTGCCAACTATGGTGGAAAATATGTTTCTGTTCATCTTCGGTTTGAGGAGGTGATATATGGCTGTGAATCACTTAACTGCAGATTATATTCTTACCTTCTGTAAAATTCCCTCCTTTCTGGCAATATCATACTTTCTTCCTTCTTCAATTTCTTGATCTTGTTTGCAAATGCTTATCCTCAGGACATGGTTGCTTTCTCTTGCTGTGTGTTTGATGGCGGCGAGCAGGAAGAGCAAGACATGAAGGCAGCAAGAGAACGAGGTTGGAAAGGGAAGTTCACAAAGCCTGGTCGAACAATACGTCCTGGAGCTATCAGGCTTAACGGGAAATGTCCCCTCACTCCCTTGGAGGTGTATTTATGAATTCCACTTTTCCCGATAATTCTGATTTGTGTTATTAATTATTTAATTTGGAACTGGAAGTGGGGCTCAAAGGAAAGAAAATGACCGGAAAGTATTGGATTGACAGATGCTGTCGTAGCTTAAATATTTGCTATGAATCAAAAGAGCAATGAAAAGACAGATAAATCTTACACACACATTGCGCAAATATTCTGATCACATTTGCATTTTTCTTTCCTTTAAACAGGTGGGTCTGATGCTTAGAGGAATGGGTTTCGAAAAAAACACGTACATTTATTTGGCATCCGGTAGGATATACAGTGCTGAGAAATACATGGCCCCGCTGCTGGAAATGTTCCCAAATCTTCTGACAAAAGACATGTTAGCTACAGAGGAAGAGCTTGCTCCATTCAAGGTACCATTGTGCTTGCTTCTGTGGTCATTGAATCGTCTGCGGCTGTTAATCTGACTTGAGCTACTGCTTCTAGAACTTCTCTTCCAGAATGGCTGCAATAGACTATACTGTTTGCCTTCACAGTGAGGTCTTTGTGACCACTCAAGGTGGGAATTTTCCTCATTTTCTGATGGGTCACAGAAGATTCTTGTACGGTGGGCATTCGAAGACAATCCGACCAGACAAGCGGAAGTTGGCATTGCTCTTTGATAATCCAAATATCGGGTATGCTTCCATGTGGTTTCTCCGGTGTGTTTATATGAAGGTCTTCATAATCACAAGAATTTTTGTTTCTTCTTGATTTTCAGATGGAAGAGCTTCAAGCGGCACATGCTGAATATGAGATCTCACAGTGACTCGAAGGGATTTGAACTGAAACGACCATCCGACTCTTTGTACACCTTCCCGTGTCCAGATTGCATGTGCCATGTGAATAGAACAGAAGGCTTGAGATCTTCATCGGCTACATGATCATCTTCTGAAAAGTTTACGATGGTTCTTCCGTACCCTTTGTGTGCTAACGATTCTTTCATTCTTTGACGACATATCCACGCGAGGGCATGCACATTACATTCGGGAGCTTCACGGAACTCATTGGAGATCGCATCATCCGGCACTCCCCATATTTGGTACAGAAGGGGAACTGCACCGTTTTGTACATGATACCAGAAAGCATAGGAGATGGCATGGCATTCTTTGATCGCGGAGCTACCGGAGAGCGTTGTCTCCTCGCATACAGCTACTTGCTGCTGTATCTAACCAGACGTACACGAGATACATTACATTCTTTGAGCACCTTGATTCTGTGCAAGGTGTAGCCTAGACTCCAGTTAGATCCGCTTGTATGACTATAGAACCAGGACAAGTTTGTGTACATTTTTGACAAAAGTTGGGGCATTAACGTAGTAGAAGTTTCATTTTCTAAGCCTTCCTCGTTGAAGCTTGCACTTGCCCTTTTCTCATTTTCTCCTCTCGCAATATGTTAATTCGTTGTGTGTAATTGATAATAGACTTTGATTCCCTTAAAAATATTTGGGTTCGTGCCATACGGATGAAAATGGCACCCGTAAGAGAGCTACTTTTAAATATGACGTGAAATTTTTTCGTTATACCACGTTAATGTCAACTTTAGATGATTAAGATTTATTCGGTGCAGAAGTTCAGATTTCTAAAGCAAAGAAATTTCGTGTTATTGATTTGAAGCCCATATTTGGTGGACAGCTGACAATTTATGAGCATAGCACTTTACAATTGCGTCACGGAAATATTTTGTCCGATTTCTCAACGGAGTCGATATTCAATAAGCAAATCCGAAGTACCGATTGCAATTTTGGATTGTTTGGAACATCGGTTAAAAATTAGCAAAATGACAGATCCTCCTGTTTAATCGCTTTTAACTCTACATCCCTCTCGGCAAGGTAGAGGTAAATATCAATAATCTCTTAAATCAATAGAGTTGTTTTAGTTTGATCGAATTTCAACTTTGAGTCTTAGATCACAGGAGCATTGTTAAATATTTGTTTAAATAGTTTTGCCATCTTGTAAAAATCTTATCCGATTTAAATTTGGATTAGTCGATCTATTGAACCGGATATTAAGTAGTATAAAAAAAGATAAAAACAATATATTAAAACCGAACTGGGAGGTAATTTTCTTGTTCATTTGGTCCACCTGTTTGGGTCGCCGGTCGATACGAGTTTTTTCTTTCTTTCTTTCACATATTAGTCAAATTCGCTACCAACGAAGGGGCAGAAAAATCACAGGAACCCGAGACCAAAGAGAGCCGATGATGGGCATCACCGGACTTCTCTCCCCGGACCACCTCGACTTGTTCAACTCTCAAGGTCCGTACATCCACCCCCCTGTAACTTGTCCTAAACTCGACACCCCCCTCCCTTTTCTTTTGGGCTTACCGATGGTTTTCTACGAGATGGGTCCTTTTTTTTTTTTTGCCACCCAATTGAGTAAAGATTGCTGCTTTTTTTTGGGGGTACTGTTATAGGATATGTGGTGGTGGAATCGTTTGCGAGCCAAGAGGAGATAGAGGGGATGATGAAGAGGATGGACCAGTTGCTTGACCAGTTTGACTACGCCACCGCCTCTGTTTTCTCCACAAAGAACCAAGTAATCTTCCCCGTCTTCTCTGGTGTATTTGGTTAGGGATGAGTTGGAATTGGTTGCGCGGTATTGGCTTACTTGTTAGTGGTTAGTTGGTGGGAGTTTGACTCGCGGGGAATTGGTTAAACGAAAGGAAAATGAATGTTGCATTTGGAATCGGCTAGACCTCGCGTATGCATTTGGAACAAACATTGTCGAGGTTCAATGGAGAGATGTTGTCTAGTGTGTGTGACTCCTTTTTCTTCTTGTCTGTATGATTAAGAAAATAGCAGCCTTATCAGTAGCAGAGATGTCATACCTCCTCCTTGATTGGGATTGCACATTTTACGGAGTCGATATTTTTTAGCCATCTTGTCGGTCCTTTTGTTCGTGATTCGTTCATGTTTAGCCAATTGGCTTATTGCTTTTTCCATTGTTCTTTTGTTTATTCCATGCAACTCCTGCTAGCAAAGGGTGACCGATGATTACTTCTATGAGAGTGCCGAGAAAATCTCCTTCTTCTTTGAAGGTACCGAATTCTGTCAAAAACTTCTGTCTATTATTCTCTTGATTGGTACTGCTCATGACTATGATTAATCAAAAAGAAAAGGAAAGAGAAAGAATGTCCTAGCAAGGAAAACAGATGCTTAAGTTTTGCCTCCCCTGTACACCGTCAGTGAACCTTTTTCACCACTGATAGTTCAGGACTTGGGTTAGGAGTTTGTGGGGACTCAGTATTATGTTATCTTAGCTGACATTGCAGATTTTGATGTTTGGCAGAGAAGGCGTTTGATGACGATGGGAAACTAAAGCAATCCAAGCAATTGTCAATCAACAAAGTTGGTCATGGTATACTGTTAAAAATTCGCAACTTTTGCTGGCTTTCATGAATCAAAATAAGATTCTTGTGTTCTGTGTTGAATTATTTCTTCTTGAAGTTATAAGTTGATGTTCTTTACTGCGTTGATTCTTTGCAATTTGGGACATGGGAGTCCAGCTCTTCATGAACTTGATCCTGTATTCCGAAGCTTCTCGAGCTCCGAGAAAGTCTCAAGCTTGTTATTATCGTTGGGTTACAAGAGGCCGGTAGGCATCCAGTCCATGTACATCTTCAAGGTACAGACTTACTACTGGCCAATTGATTATAACAGAGATCAATTGAAAATTAATCCTGCTCATGCTGTTAGTGTGTCATTCTCCAATGCCATCACATAAGACCTATAAACCAAGCTGCCTGAAATAGCTCGAAGCTCGTTATAAGATGAATTGATGAGTAATGTCGTCAGAATATATTAACTTCAGAAAATGTTCTTAGGACTTGGGAGTGCTAGATTCTCATCTATTTTCCCATGTTGCAGCAACCCGGCATTGGAGGCGAAGTGGTACCTCACCAGGACAATTCATTCTTATACACAGAACCAACAACTTGCACAGGGCTGTGGCTGGCGCTTGAAGATGCAACAACCATCAACGGCTGCCTTTGGGCCATTCCTGGATCTCACAAAAGTATGTTTCTTACGAGTGATCTAGCCTTTCTGTTTCCTTTCAAACAGCACAAATTTTCTTAGCTCCCCCCTGCGAAGTTGGCTAAACGCTCGCATGACACCTCTTCGGTGCTGTTTCAGATGGCCTCGTGAGAAGATTTCTCAGAAATGAACAAGGGGTGTATTTTGATCGGCCTTCGACGGCTTATGACCAGAAAGATTTTGTACCTATTGAAGTAAAAGCGGGTTCGTTGGTTGTTATCCACGGTGACCTTATCCATCAAAGGTGCGGTAGTGTATAGAAATAGAGGAACTTGCAAGACCGCTTCTCTCCTCAATGATGTACCATGGAGCTCTTAACCTAGAACCCGGAACTCGATTATGGCTCACATCTATTTGCTTGATTGCAGTTTCGAGAACCAATCCCCAAAATCAAGGCATGCTTATAGCTTGCATGTGGTGGACACCGAAGGTTGCAAATGGGCTGAGAACAATTGGTAAGAACAGG
Organism: Hypericum androsaemum; assembly: GCA_963995505.1. Taxonomy (NCBI): domain Eukaryota; kingdom Viridiplantae; phylum Streptophyta; class Magnoliopsida; order Malpighiales; family Hypericaceae; genus Hypericum; species Hypericum androsaemum. Next base: position 886,757 of record OZ023196.1, read on the forward strand.
GGCATCTCTTACACCTTGTGTTCCACAGATTTCTTTTAAGTAGGATTTTCCGTCTTACACCTCAAACCGATAACTGAACTAAAAAAGAGAAGTAACCATAACAATCGTCCTTGGTGCTCTCTTGTACTTTCATCTTTATAGTGCAAAAGAATCGATTCTGCGGATGTTCTGGGGACGAGATCTACACCCCTTGCTAAGTCCATCATGGTGGTTGAAGGGAAATACCATATTTCTTGGCTGCAAATGTTCATACATGCATATTATCTGCGCTCTAACTCGTCGATTCGTTCGTATTTTCTCGCAGGCTTCGAAGAAAAGTGGAGCCGGAGCCTCTGTATGCATCATGAAAGAAACAGCCCCAGTTTGCAAGGGGTTTATTCCATGTAATAAGAGAGACCACAGTGTAACTACTACACTAAGAAGCGACTGCCTTGGGCTGCTCTTGTCCTTCCCCTTTCTACTCCAATATGGTTATTTGGTCTGTAGGAAGTCAAAATAATTGGTGACCTGTGTTTTTTTTCTCTCAGAATCAGCTTGTAAACATTTGTCAAAATAATTTTTTTTCTCTCAAGAAATTAACCACGAATTTGTTAAATCTGTCAACAACAAAAAACCAAGTTATTTGGTAAAAAATGAGATATATTTCATTTCTAAATGTTTTCATTACATTCAAAAGTTTTGTCCTTTTTCCGAATTTCAAGTGAAAAAGTAAAAAAATTGTTGACACTTTTATTAATTAATTAAAAACTCTTTAAATTTATAAAATTTTATGGTCCTAAAATTATTGTGACTAAATATATAGATATTTTACTGACATGATGTTTAGTACGTAATGTCTATTTCAAAGACGAACGATGGAGTTCGTGGCATGTCGAGTGTTCTACTTGGTGGAACAAAAAGTTGTCCATTGTATGATATGGCATGTAGCATTGGTTCGAGGCAAAAAGGTCAAATGAAGAAGCAGTTGGAGGTTGCGGAACATGAGGGTGACTGAAAAATAGAGGGAGTGTCTATTGGTCACAAAGTTGCTTCGGTAGGTGAACTTGCAAGTTGGGTTTCAATAGAGGTTGGAGAGGATACGTCAAGCAAGCCCGGGAGATGCTCGAGTTGGGAAGATGACTCCAAGTGATTGAACAAGGATGGAGAGAATGGAAGTTGGTTTCATTGAGGATAATTTCGTTGAGGACGGAGTGTCTAAGATTCAAAGAGGAGTCAATTTGATTTCGGGTGGAACTTCATGGTTCTTCTAAGGGGCGATTTCTCGTCAAGGTGGAGATTGATGAAGTTCGGGTGGAGCTTCATGGTTCTTCTGATGGATGATTTCTCGCCAAGGTGGAGATTGTTGAAGAATGACTCAAAAACAAGGAAATTTCATCCTAATTGGATCTATGTTAGACTCCTAGTTGGATTATATTTTAGACTCCTAAGTGACTTAGATAAGCTTCATGAATGTATTATGGTTTGCTTATAAATAGATAGGGGTTCTAACCATAATGTATTACTTTGTGGCTCGAAAACTTATAAATAAAGATCTCCTTTTCTCCCGTGGACGTAGGCATTAGAGCGAACTACGTAATCTCTTGTGTTTGTTTCACATTCTTATTTTCCCTGGATTCCTAACATTAATAAAATATAGGGGTTGATTGCGGAAATCTTGATGTTGTAGAGCTTAGTTTCAATTCATCAAAAGTTAGAGGACCTCCATAAAAGTGCGGCCTTGTGCCGTTTGCATCTTCTCTCTAGTCTCCCATTAGACGGGTCATTCCAGATTTACTTGGTTAGCAAGAACTAACAAGGACAATGTAAGCAACTCGTAACGAGAAAATAGAGCAAAAGAATTCCACCAAAAAATGGTTAAGCATGAAGGATAACCTTCTGTGATACCCCGTTAATGATTTGTTTTGTCTGAAATGCTTATTGATTTGATTGGTACTATCCACACCAACAAGGTGCACCTTCTTTTCCGGTACATATCCTGAAAGAACTCCAAAGTTAAACGCATTTGGCCGGGAGTAGGATCAGGATGGGTGACCTACTAAAAAATTTTCTATGATGCGTGCGAGTGAGGACAAAACACGTTGGAAAAGACCCGTGTTGGTCTGTGGAGACAGTTGGTCGGATCACGGGGTGTTACATTTGGTATCAGAGCAAATACGGTCCTGAGACTGTTCTGTATACTGTCTGGTGCGACGAGGATGTCTCATATTTAAGGAGGGATGAATGTGATACCCCGTTAATGATCTGTTCTGTCTGAAACACTTAAGTGATTTGATTGGTACTATCCAAACCAATAAGGTACACCTTCTTTTTCGGTACACATCCTGAGAGAACTCAAATGTTAAACGCGTTTGGCCGAGAGTAGGATCGGGATGAGTGACCTCCTGGGAAGTTTTTTGGATACGTGCGAGTGAGGACAAAACATACTGGAAAAGACATGTGTTGGTCTGTGGAGACAGTCAGTCAAATCACGAGGCGTTACATTTGGTATCAGAGTAAATACGGTTCTGAGACCGGTCACTGAGGCTTGGGACCGATCACTGAGGAGACCAATAACTAAGGCTTGAGACCGGTCATTGAGGAGACTGAAAACTGAGGCTTGAGATCAACCGGGCTCAACTCAAATGGGAACCAACCGGGTCCATTTTGATGCCAATTGAAGACAGAGTTCGTCTAATCAAGAGATCAGAGACGGAATTGCCATACCAAATACCGAGATTATTTTTGTATCTCAGCAATGCCCCTGTACGTTAATGATTCAGTACGATTAGGCAAGAAACATTGACGTCATCCTTCATCTCTGGTTTGACATCCTTAAACTAACTTGGAGTAGAACGAAGATGAGCAGTTCGAAGAGGTCTAGGCCATCGTCCCGAGACATACCCGGCCGACTTATATGGTGACAAAGTGTAGAGATACAATCGCCTTGTCACCTCGCCTATTGCTTTACTCCTTATAAGTAAGGGAGAGTGGACATCCCACTCGATCGATCTCGCACACAAGACAAACGGCCATCTACACTGCTCCAGACCACCCTTATTGGCATCGGGGATGACTGGAGATGATGCCCGGAGTTGAATGTTTGCCGAAAATATAAATGGAGAAGATGATCAGAAGTTTAGGTCAATCGGAGCAAGAGTATAATCCTCATTTCAAATAAAAAATAAAAATATTGATTAATAACGTCAGCCAGGAATCCTAAAATATAATAAATCCAAACTAGAAAAACTACAAAATTAAAATACAAATTAAAAAATCTCTAGCATCTATTTTACCAAACAATCAGAATTCTATATGTAAATGAGTTTTGTGTTTCCAAAAGGGTAGTACAAGTCTTAACACTTGACACAGAGTCAAGTACGGCAACTAAAAAATAAAGGGCAAATTATCCTCACATCCCTGTACTTTGGTCAGCCTCCCCCTAGGGTCCCTGTATTTTGGAAAATGATTGTCCCGTCCCTAAGTTTTGATGATAATAGACTCTCGGGTCCCTGGAGCCGAATATTCCTTTTTCTCCGGTGAACCCCCACCTGAAATGACCAAAATACCCTCCCTTGTTAAATTTTACTCCACCCCCTTTAAAAAACACTTTCCAACCTCTTTGTTTTATTCTCCTCCTATCTTCTCCGTCATTTCTCTCCACTTTTCTTCATCTTCATTTTGTTCTCTCTTGAACAAGACCTAGGGTTCGTGGGTTTTCTGAATTTGAAGATGAAGAAGATGAACAAGACCTAGGGTTCGTGGTTTTCATTTTGTTCCCTCTTTGTAAATCTAGGGTTTTCTGGATTTGAAGGTACAACATCTTGGGTTTTCTGGGTTCGAAAGTTTATCTGGGGTTCGTTCTAGAAGCTGGACCATGTCATCCTCCAATTCTTCGTACCAGTTTGACGATGGTGTGAGGTACATGAATGTCGATTGCAAATGTGGTGTTCATGCCTTGGTGAAGATTGCTGAGTCTGAAAAAAATTGTGGCCGGTTGTATTATTCTTGCGCCAAGAATAATTGTCGGTGGATTGGATGGTGTATTCCACGGGAAGGATATGTTCGTAAGCAGCACTGGCGAATTGAAGATGATGAATTGGTTCTTCAAGATTTGAAGATGATGAAGAACATGTTAAAAGAGCAAGATAAATCTATGATGTTGTTGAAGAAACTAGTCTTTGTTCTGATTTTCTGCAACATTGTCTTATATTTGCTTCTCATTGTAAGATGATGTACTTTGTCTACTTGAAATGGAATAAAATTGTTGTGTTAATCATCAAAAGTATTCCATTTTGTTCATAGCAAAAGGCATGGAATCTGAGTTTCATGACCATTACATACCAAAAACAGCAAAAGTAGTTCATAGCAAAGAAACCCGTTTAATAAGGCAGATGAATGAGTTGGTAATTATCTGCCTATTACATATCAAACAACAAACTACGGTTTCCAGACAGCAGCTCCTCCTGCAGATCCGCGTCCTCTGACAGCAGTAGCTCCTCCTCTTGTTGTAGCTCCTCTGCGTGTGCCAGATTTTGGAACACCAAGGTTGACACTACTTGAAGCTCCATGTGTTTGGGATGAGGTGTCACCATGACCCAATGGTCCACTTGATGACTACAAAATAATCACAAGAAAAGTTAGGTACAACTTTAAACCAAAACAGCTGTAAAGTAGGCAAAAGAGTCCCACCTCTCGCACCTGTAGTCCACTTGATGAAGCAACCATGGATTGTTGTGAAGGTGTAACTTGGACTCCTTTTTTGGCCTTTTTCACCTAAAGTCAGTATAACAATATTAAAATCTGAGCAAGTACACATAAGAGCACAATATTAAATGCACTTACCAATACACTTTTGCCTTTCCTCTTGGTAGGTGCTCCTTGGCAAGACCTTTTGTTGTGACCCATTACCCCACAAATTGCACATTTCACTGTGTTAGTTCGAGTGGATAGACAGCCTTCACCTTCTTGCCGTTTCCTACTTTTTCTTGGTCTACCAGATCTTCTACTGAGAGGAGGAGGGATGTATGTGTCATAACCCTCTTTTGGTTCCAGATCAGCCTCGGGGAAGGGATGAACAACCATCTGGTAAGTCTTTTTCCACATCTCCACTTTGTAGTAATCATCTACATAATCCTGGATATCGCCCTCAATTGCCATCACACAAGCAACCACGTGAATACATGGCACGCCGCTCAACTACCAAACATTGCAGGAGCAGGTACGAACCCTCAAATGAACAGCATATCTTTTCCCTTCACAAATCACCTCAAACTCCAAGTCCCTTGCAGGCATAATTTTGCACTTTCTCCCATCAGAACACAAGCTTCTCAACTCATTATACACATGTGGACTCACTTTTGTTGTGCATTCATCTGCCAACACATATCTGGTGTGTTGCCTAGTCATAATCATCTGGCGCAGACTGTCAAGGAGCTCAACTATAGGTAAATCCCTAATATCTAGAATCCAACTATTGAATGATTCAACTAGATTGTTTGTAACATCCATGTTCTTCACATAATCATCCAAAGCATACCTGGACCACTTGTCATGTGGGATTTTGTCAAGCCATTTAGCTGGAGTTAGCATTTGACCATTAATCTTCCTTGGTGAAATATGTTCCAACTTTAATAGTGCCATTTTCTTATTAAAATCTGCCCTTGTTGTAGAATATGCTAGCTCCCAGAAGTGTCCCTCAAGATGCACTCCTCTGTATGCAGCAGCAAGGTTAGCCGCTATATGCTTTGCACATCTTCTATGCCTTGCATTAGGAAAAGCCTGTTCTATTTGATCTCCAAGTCCCTACATTAGGAAAGATTATTGTCATAATCTAGTTATTATCCAAAGATAAATATATTTTTAAGTGTAAAAGATACCTTTTGCCCATCGGTCATGAAAGTCAGCACACTGCCACTTGCATGGTCTCCCACACATTCATTTAAGAGCTCAAGAAACCAAATCCAGTTCTGCCCATTTTCCTTATCTACAACTGCCCAAGCAACTGGTACGATTCCGTTATCTGCATCAAGGCCAATAGCAGCCAATAGGGTACCTCCGAATGGACCTTTAAGGTGGCAGCCATCAATACCAATGAAAGGTTTACAACCATTCTTGAAACCCCACTTCATCGCATATAAGCATATGAAAAGTCTCCTAAATTCAATCGGCCCATTCATGTTGGTCCTAGGCTGCCCTTCTAACTTAATCACAGAACCTGGATTAAGTTCACGCAATAAATCACAGTAGACATGGAGACGTGCATATGATTCAGCATGAGAACCTTGCGTCTGCACCCTAGCACGAGCCTTGGCCTTCCATAATTTCCAATTTTGAGGATTAACACCCCAGGCAGCCAGAGCAGCTCTTATTGTTTTGTTGTCCAAATTGGGATTTGCTCTCAAGAGGTCAGCTACCTGCTCAGCTATCCATTTAGGGGTGGCCCAATGCCCAGTTCCAACTCGTAGACAAGTGTGTTTGTCAATCAATGTCTTCACCATGAACTCTTTCGCACCAGCCAAGACTGAAGCATGAATTCTCCAAGGACAGTCTTTGCAAACCGCAGTACATTTTAATTTGTCATTCTTGACAAACCTGATATCATATCCATTCTTAATTGAATAATGTTTCACTGTCGTCCTGAAATGCTCGTGAGATTTGAATGTCTGCCCAACTTCAAATGTAATATCCTGCCCAGAATTACACCTAAATGGAGCTCCACCATAATCACCAACTGGATCCATCCTGACCCTCTTCCTTCTCCTCCTTCTTTCTGCTCAATCTTCAGCCTCTGCCACAACACTATCTGACTCACTGTCTACAACCTTCCTGTTCTCAAAGTTTACCTCAAGAAAGTCAAAACATTCAAAATCAACCTCCACTTCAGTATGCACATCCTCCACATCAGCATGCACATCCTCTAAATCAACCTCCACTTCAGCATGCACATCCTCCAAATCAACCCCACTTCCGCATGTAAATCTTCCAAATCAACACCATCAGCACCATCAGAAACACCCTCAGAAACACCCTGAGCAACACCCTCAGAAATACCCTTAGCAACACCATCAGAAACACCCTCATCCTCTACAACACCCGAAGGACCACCCTCTTCCATGCCATGTTTCCATTGCAACTTGGGAAACTCGGGTCTAACATCTCGAACAAACAACACCCTTCCTTTCGGACTTATAGCACAAAGAGGTATACCTCGGTCATCCTCTTCAACAAAAATCCGAATAACTTTATCCAGGTACATTTCAAACATGAACATAACATCATCATCCTCACTAATTTCCATCCCCCCTTGTAGTCTGAATTTCAAAATATCACTTTTCAGTCGACCAACAAATGCTTTATATGCATCTTCAACCAATTCTCTATAACAATACCGATCGGGGTCGATATTTTCATAAAAGGCTGACTTACCTTTGAAGATGAACTCCAAGGTTCTCAAGTGGGCATGCATTGTTAGCGACAGTCAGAATCCTAACTTCCAGAAAATTAGGGTTTCTGACTTTGGGTAAAAATCTGGGCGAAGATGGTGAAGATTACTATGCGAAAGGGAATGTTGCAGAGAAGAAGAGGAAGGGGAGAAGGGTTCCTTGTATCGAAGAGGACAGGTCGAAGATGGTGGAGAAGAAGAAAGCGGGAAGGAAGGGGAAGGAGGTGAAAAGTCGGATTTTTTTAAGAATGGAAGGTGAAGAGGGGGTTGTAACTTTTTAAGGGGGGTGGAGTAAAATTTAACAAGGGAGGGTATTTTGGTCATTTCAGGTGGGGGTTCACCGGAGAAAAAGGAATATTCCGGCTCCAGGGACCCGAGAGTCTATTATCATCAAAACTTAGGGACGGGACAATCATTTTCCAAAATACAGGGACCCTAGGGGGAGGCTGACCAAAGTACAGGGATGTGAGGGTAATTTGCCCAAAAATAAAACCCTGGCACATGGAACCGAACATTGGCTAACTTCTTGTACCTTCCTCGTGTTCTGAAAAAAAGAAAAAGAAGAAACTTCTTGTACCTTCTCACAAAAAAGGAATATTTAACTTCTTGTACTTAAACCAACCAGTCTCCAGATGCATACCCAAAAAAAGAGAGAAAAATTAGTCAAATAATTTTTGCGAAGGCGAAGATCGTCGCATATACACGACGGTGGACTACTTCATCATCAAACACTAGGTTTTACTAAAATTTTCTTGTTTCTTCCAATTTAGAGATTCGGGTTTACCTAAATTTTCTTCTTCCTTCCGATTTAGGGATTTGGGATTTGGGGTTTTTTTTTCCTGATCAAGGACTTTTGAGTCTCTGGATGCATTTGAACCCGCGGCAATTGCGGAATCATAATTGATAGAGCCAACGAACGCTTTTAAATAGGGATATTACCTTGTGGTTGTTGTAGATGTGGACCTGACCTGTTGCAGGCTGAGACGGCTTGTGGATGGGATTGCGATTTGGTGCTGCTGTTTTTTGTGAGATATATGTGATTTGATGATGTTATATCTCCGACTTGTTCTGAACTTCATGCGTGCGTGCGTGCGTGCAGGCAGGCTCTTTGGTCGATCAAATACTTACTTGTTGTCTGTGTGTCAAGCCTGGTGAGCAGATGGAAATACAATGGAATCCAGCAGCTACGAGGGACACTGCTCACGATAATGCTATCGGTGCTATTGTTTCGGTAAACAACGATACACCACCGACCAGAGATGTCATCCCCCAAAGAACTAGAACGAGGACTCTAGGAGGATTGATTGGGATGATGGCAAACCTACAGCAGTGGTTTCGTTGCATTTTTAAGGGGATAGACCCATTGCCCGAAGATGTGGTGGTTGAGATTGTTAGCAGACTACCATCCGAGGATGTCATCAAGTGTCGTATAGTTTGCAAGGGATGGATGACCATTACCTCTACTCCATGTTTCTATGATTTACACTCGATCAGAGCCCCTTCCATGATGTTGGTACAAAATCTTACCCAAAGTGACGACACAAGGTTGTATTCCCTTGACCTTACTCATCGAAAGCCCTACATGAGAAGACTTGACACGACAAAGCTGCCGTTAGCCAATCAATATTATTTAGCCGGAACTTGCCACGGTCTGGTGTTGCTGTGGTACACGGATTATGGTAATTCCCTCTTCATATATATTTTCAGTCCTTTGACAGGAAGGGTAATAGCATATGTGAAAGCCGTAGGATACTATTGTGGCGGACTATGGTTTCATCCATCCAAGAAAGAGTATTTCTTCCTCGTTGCTTCTGACCGTAGCTCTCGTATCGGCCTTGAATACGAGTATAAGATATTTAAGTTGAATGGGGAAAGTACGGTAATTGGCTCGTACAATAATTTCCCTTCATTTGATTCACCCATCATCGTCGGTGGCTCGGTCTATTACTTCACTGCTCTTTGCAGTGCGGGAGACAAATGCATTATGATCTTGAACATTGAGGGCGAGAACATCGATTTCAAGACGCATCCGCATAGAGGTCATTGTGGCTTGCGTGGACATATTACAGATAAGGACATGAGTTTGTTGGAAGTGGAGGGGTCATTGGCTTTTGGTCATGTGTGCAAAGAGATGGATTTCCTTTTCTTATGGATACTGGTTGACCGAGAGGCTTGGCGTTGGAATGAAAGGTATAAAATCAATCTTAACGACATATACGGTCCACGTATCAACAGGCTTCATTGGGTAAACATACGGGAAGGGGAGATGCTAATTCAGTATAATCGCGATAGAATGATCTCTGTGAATGTGGAAACAAGGCGGGTGAGAAGAATTGACATTAGCTTAATTACTTTCTCACAAAGACCATATGTCATCTCGACAAGTTACCAGAACAGCCTGAGTGGCTTGAGTCGCTTGGGCCTCATATGATTACATGTCTTTGTTGCTTTAGTAAGCCCACAACTAAATACGGGGGAAGCGTAGGACAATTTAATTGTTTACGGCTGTTGGATGTAACTGTGATTTGTTTGGGGATTGTTCATGTGAGACATTTGTTTTTATACGTATTTGGTTGTATGTTAAAGGTATCCGGGATAATAATTTTATTGTATAATGGTTGTTTAGTATGTAGAGATTAGAAGGGGTGTTAATGTTTGGCATAACGCAGATTTCAGCAGTTGATTTCCTTGTTTGACAACCGAAGTCCAGGTATTCCTGCAACTGTATGGGTAATCTGTAAGATCAGCTAGTCTCCTTCCTGTTTCCACCTTACTTATTAGTAATGCTAATTCTTTTTGCTCCATGGAACTCGTGTTTCTGGGGCTGGAAGTATCTGCGGCGTAAATTGCAGTGGTGAGTTGGTGTGTTATGAATCAGCGTTGTTTGACAAACATTTGATGATGATAATATAAGTTGAGTATTTAGTGCTCTGGATGTACCATTCAGTTCAATTACAGTCATCAACTGAATGCGTCCTTTCTGCTTCTTCCACACCATCTTTGTTTGGACTGATTGGTTTATGATCTAGTACTACATTTGCAGAGTGAACAACTAAGAAAATATATGGAGTTGAGAGCTAACTAACAATGTATGGTTGTTGAACAATTGAATAGTAGATGTTCGTGTGGTTTGTTATAGATCCTTGCACATCATCTTCTTGGCAAGAAAATAAATAGTACGCATGGTCTCTTAGCCGAGTGGCAGTCGTTGCGCTGCTTATCTTGGTTTGATCCAAAATAAAGACCTTCCATATAGTTTGATGAGAAGGCACCAAATTTTAACCGTGAGCAAGAGAAGTCTCATCTCATATCATCTCTCAGAATAATTCTAGTTAGGCCGGAACTGCAACCTCCTGCCCATTTGACATTACGGTCCAGCTCGCCAGCCTTCGAGAAATCGATACGTGACATCACTCTCCGAGAATCTACATCGTTGGAAAAGTCGAGGGATTTCATACGAGTCGGGAGGAATGCCATCTTTTGCTTTTGATAAAGAAAAGATAGAGAAAAAGGTAAAAGCATAGCCCTTTGATTTGATGCACCGTTACTATTTCATTCTCAAATCACTTAACCAAACCACTCCAAAGTTTGAGGCAGGGTGCAGCTGCTTTTATTTTAATACGTCCTGCCTAGGTCGGCGATACAAAATGTAATAGGAGTTAACAGAAGCATACAATTCAACTCTTAGATGTGTCAATATTGGTATAAAGTTTTACTTTTAAATTTTTTTAAGGAAAGGTTCAATTTTATATCTCGAAAAATCATATGAATACTTTGTAGTTAAAAAAACATTAATTGAGTACTCCGAACAGCTGCCCGACGACCACGTCAGTTTTTCATTTTTAAGAGACATGCCAATTAAACTTTTGTAAAAATATCAAAATTGTCTTTTGTATATAATTTTTAAAACTAAACTCCTTTATCTTCACCGGATAAAAAAAAACGTACAAAAGAATCATCAAAATTGGATCTCGAGGAGGAATAAATTACTCCTTGCACCAATTAAGCAACAACAATCAACATTCGTAGTTTGGGTCACTCTGTCTTCAACGTGCTTTTGGGTCTGGGGTCTCTCTCTCTCTCTCTCTCCCCCCTTGTCGGAGTTCATGACCTCGTCCTCGTGCTCCATCACCTCCCCGTAGCGTAAATCATCTTTGATGAGGCAGCGGTCGGTGATCATTTTTGAAAGTGGAATTGGTGAAGCAAGTAATTGAAATGAACTTGCCGACGTATACATAGTTATAAGATAAGCAAGTAATTAACTAGGGATAAGTTCATTTTAGTACCCTGTAGTTTTATCCTTTTCACTTGGAGTACCATGTGGTTTCAAATTGGTAGTTTAGTACCCTGTGGTTGACCACCAATTATCAAGGCAGGTCCAAGGCAGCTGTCCGTCCAAACCCGCTCGAAACGTCGTCATTTTGAGACCACGTGGAAGACACGTGGCGATGAAGTGGCAAGACAAAAATTTTCAAAATGGTCATAATTTTTTATGAAATGACCTTTATATCCTTACAATTAAAACTCTAGTCTCTCTCCTCTTCTCCCCCCTCGTCTCTTCTCTGAGATGAAGAACATTGAATCCTTCAACCCATTTAATATTTCAGAACTTTTATACCCAATAAGCTGCCATGACCCAGTTGTTTGAATCAGAGATATTAGAGGACCCAACAATTTCAAGAGGATTATTTTAAGAGGTTAAAGGTTGAAGTCGAAGTACATGGACCTCGCCCTCCTCGACGTCGTTGCCCTCCTCGACGCTATCTCGTTCCCTGCCCTCTACGAGATGAAGTGGAAGTACATGGACCTCGCCAAGAACAAGGTCGCATGTACTCTTTTCGGCGGCTCGGTCGCCGTCATCTGTGACGCGACCAAGATCGTCCAGCTCCGGGGCGAGTCCACCTAGCGAAAACACCCCATCTTCAACTCCGATGGCATCCTCCTCTCCGACATCGTCTGGCAGAACCCCGACGTGCCTCGTTGGTCTCTCCTGGACTGAGGATCAAACCCTAGCCTGCGTTGTCCAGGACGGCACCGTTTATCCCGATGAAACCCCATCTACTCAAACCTGATGTCGAGATCGAGGAGGAATAGGGCTGGCGGGAGACGGCGTTGATGGTTGTGTTGCATCTCATCGACTGATTGAATTAGGGTTCGATTGATTGAATTGGATTTTGATTGATGGGTTTTTAGTTTAAATAATTTTAGTCCTATTATTTGTTGCTTGATTAATTTCAGTTTTGGAAGTGATTCATAGGCTGATTAAGTAATTTAAGTAATTTCAGTTTAAGTAATTTCAGAGGGGAGGAGGAAGAGGAAGAAGAAGAAGAAGAGGAGGAGGAGGAGGAGTGGACGGAGATGGAGGAAGATTGGTGATTATGGACTGAATAGGTAATTTACTATGATCTACGTCAGCTTTAACTCAAAAAGTCGGGCGCCACGTGGTCTCAAAATGATGACATTTCGGGCGGGTTTTGACAGGTGGCTGCCTTGGACCTGCCCTGATAATTGGTGATCAACCACATGGTACTCCAGGCAAAAAGGGTAAAACTACAAGGTACTAAAATAAACTTATCCTAATTAACTATCTAAAACTTGGTCATATATCTAACTGACTCCATCCAGATAGGATTAGTGGTGTCGTGGTTGCTACAAATTTCGTGGATGAAACTATCCAAATTGCAGCTGGCGAAGGAGTGGAAATCGGGACTGGTTGTTAGCTGGTGAACGAATGTGGCATATTAGGGAGGAGACCGTTGGTGAGCTCAGTGAACTGGCTTCTTCCGTCTTTGGTGGGATATTTGTATCGAATTGTGTCTCGACTATGTTAACAAAATGTTCAAGGATAGGTCGAGTATCCGCCTTAGATTTCATCATGTAAACCCAAACAGATCGTGAATGATCGTCCAAAATAGTTAGGAAATAACTAAACCCATCATATGATGAAATATTGTATTTCTCCCAAATGTCAACGTGAATTAAATTAAACGGACAGCTAGCTAATGACTCACTAGTAGGAAAAGATAATCGCTTTTGCTTGGCAATTGGATATGTGGGACAATGGTTGTGTAGCTTGGAGGTAATACAATACGTGGGTCGATGTGGCCGAGGAGCTCGAGTTTTGGTGATGGAATGTGGCCAAAACAAAGATGCCATATATCGCCATTCGTTGAAGTAGCTGTGACCTTATTGCTGATTTGATCGTCCATTATTCGATAACGCCCCCACTTGCTTGTTCTCTACCAATCTCCCTCATCGAGACAAGGTCCTGGATAATGCAATAGTTAGAATAAAAAATAATTGAATAAGAGTTTTGTTCGGTTAGCTTACTAATTGAAACAAGGTTAAATCTAAAAGAGGAAATTAATAAAATGTCTTGCAAGTGAAGATAATCTGTCAATTGGACAGATCCAATGTGGGTTGCTAAAACACGATTGCCATTACGGAGAGAGATAAACATGTTGGTCAAGGGTCAAATGGATGAAAAATGCAAAGGACTACAACCGATATGATCGGTTGCCCCTGAGTCAAGTATCCAGACGTTAGACATCGGGATGGAGTCAAATGAAGAGAGGATCTTACTAGCCTTGTCGAGAGGGTTGGATAAAACAGAATTGGCTTATGGGTTTTGGTTAGAGGATACAGTACCGGAGGGGCCGCCACTAGTTTGATGTAGCAAGGACATAAGGTTGGAACGTTGCTCGAAGGATAATCGTAGCTGTAAAAATTTGGTGATGCCTCCTTCATCGGGAGTGCTACAAGCTTGACTGGCATTTGGATCGTTGGAAGGTCCATTTTTCTGCGACTTGAACTTGAATCCCAGAGGATAGCCGTGTTTCTTGCAAAATTTATCGGCAGTGTATCCCGGTTTATCACAATAGGTGCAATGTGATCTATGACCTTGCTGCCAAGGTCGACGAGATGAATTGGGGCGGCAGCAGCAAGAGCGGGTTGTTGATCACCAGACGAATGTGAATTGCCTTTAGTATTAGCAATTATGCCAAGTCCTGGGTTGTTGAGAATCTGTCGCTCGTGCTGTAGTACAAGGAATAAAGCTCGATTCACCATGGGGAGAGGTTGAATCAGCAACATTTGTGATCACAATGTGCCAAAATTGTCGTTCAAGCCTCGTAACAACCTGATCCCCTGATCGTTGTCCCTGTAGTTCTTCATGGTTGTGTAGACAATACAATCGTGAGAATTAGAATCAAGCAAGGAGGTACACTTGCAACCTTGTAGGGGACAGAATTGGACCAATTAGTCCCATCGAGTCTTGAAGTTGGTGAAATAATCGTTGAGAGATAAAGCACCTTGTCGAAGGTTGTAGATTTCTTCTTGTAGGTCGTAAATACGAATTGCATCTCCTCACCCGAATTGTTCTCAAAGGTTCGCCCAGGCTTCAGCGGCTGTCTCCATCCAAATAAGGCTCTGAGCAATCGGATTATCGATCGAGTGCATAATCCAGCTAAGCACCATAGTGTTGCATCGCTCCCATGTTGAGAACTGAGCATCGTCAACGGCTGGTGCGGTTAGAGTCCCATCCACAAACTATAATTTATGGTAATTGTCACCATTTAGGACTGGAGACACAAGAACAAAGGCTGGATTTCGTTGGAATGTAGATGAAAAGGGTCAGAAATATGAGTAGAAAGGGCTTCATCAGTTTGTTTTGTGACAGCCATGGTTGCTATGATCAAGCATGGCATGTGGTCACCGAAGGAATGGGTCTTTAGAAGATGATTTGTCTAGAAAGCTCGGATGATAATTTTTGATAGTGGAATTGGTGAAGCAAGTAATTGAAATGAACTTGCCGACTTAATTATTATTGATTGATCACCGTATACATATTTAGAAGCTCATCAAGTAACTAACTATCTAAAACTTAGTCATTACATCTAACTAACTCTATCAAGATAGGATTAGTAGCGTTGTGGTTATTACAAACTTCGTGGATCAAATGATCCAAATTGTAGTTCACGAAGGATTTCAAACACCTCATCCATCCCATTGGACCCCTACTCTGTGGGGAAGACCGAATCCTCAGAAAAGATGTCGCCAGCTTTCATTACCCCCTTCTTGATATCAGCTTGAGGATGTCACCAGGGATTCGAAGGAGGACCTCCTCGACGGGCTCCGGCGGTGCAAATATGAAGGATGGGCCGGCATTGTAATCCGTTTGGATGATTTTATGGATTGAGGTTCTTGTGAAGATTCTTTATGTCAACATTGGAGGAGAAGGAAGTGGTGAGAGGAGGGCAGTATTGTAATCCGTTTGAATAATTTTATGGATTGAGAGGATTTATGTTTAGGGTTTTGGGATGACATTTTATTATTATTCTGTTTTCAAATATTGTGATTTTAGGCATAATATAGGAAGAACATAGTGAAGGGGAGAGGAGGAAGAATTTATGAACAATTATAAAAAAATCAAAAGATTGTTTTGATGTTTTAGCCATCTGCCATGTCATGCTCTAAAATTATAAAAAATGAAAAGATTATTTTGATGTTTTAGCCATCTGCCACATAATATTATACCCGCGGATATGGCATGTTGTCGTTCTGATGATGATGTGGCATGCCATATCATCGTCAGAACGACGATATTTCAATGGGAAGGGTTTGGGCATTACTTGGTTCTTTAAGTGATGTTAATTTTATAAAATTTGACTCAATTGATGTGTTTAAAATTATATGGTAACTCGCGTAATTTTTCGCGATACTCACAGAATACTACGATGAACTTCATAGGGCCATAACCTTCATTGGACCATAACCGTCTAGCTTGCAACCAAGTTTAGTGGTTGCATTGCAATCTAAGAAGTTATGAGGGCTCATTGAACCAATCAGAATATATAGATAGTGATTATGAGATTCATTTTACCTTCATAGTTCTATAATTGTGCAGAGTTCTACTCATCTTGGCATGAGCAGATATGATGAGATTATTCTTTGTATCTTCCTAGCAAATAATTCCTCTTTCGAATCAGCTTTATATGTTTCAACTTCATCATCTGAACCACCTAGAACAAAGATCATACCCTTATGTGAGCATTTTTGGCCAGGGAAGAACTTCTTATTGCACCAGAAGCAAAGTCCCTTCGTCCTCTTCTCTTCAATCTCAGCTTTGATCTTGTAGTTGTTCTACTGCATGGATATATTCTGGTTGAAGTTGATAGAAATTCTGGTAGCCAAGGAAGGAGTAGAACTTCCACTAGCTAGAGCAGTAGAGGGCAACGATCCTAGTTGATAAGTTGCAGACTTGATGAACTCTCATGTCTTCCTCTGATTGTGGTTAATCATGATCTTCTGTAGCTGTGCCAACTTATAAACCTGAGAGAGGTCAGCTGGAAAGAACAAACAAAGAGGGTCAGCAATTTCTGGCTTTAATCCATGAAGAAAAATAGGCAAATCACGTGTGTGGTCGATATCCACTCTGCTCAGAATCACTTCAAAGTTCATCTGGTAGTCTAGGACACTACTAGTTTGTCTTAACTTAAGCAATTCATCCATATGACTCTCATAGATGCTATCAGAGAACCTCTTGGATGCATCCTTCCTCAATTCCTCCCATTCCAACTCCACGTAATGTAAGATGACTAGCTTCATCTTCAAGTCCTTCTCTATGTGAGCAATTAAGAAGTAATGTTCATGTTTAGCCACTCAGCTACGAACATTAGTGCCATCAAATCACAAAAATTCAACCTTTGGATTCTTAACCGACGAAGTGAAGTCAAGAGAATTTAAAACAACAGTTGGACATTTCTGGTTCACTGTGGACTACTTCGGTGATATGATGCTCCTATCATAGGGCTCCTTCTCTGCTGCTTTTGCACCAATAGATCTGAATTATTGAATCACATTCTGATTCTGCATATTCAAGGCTGCCATGGTGGTTCTACCTTTGCCCATCTTTCAGAATTAGACTGATACAGCTTCTCCATCCTTTCCTTGATAAGAGTAATAACCTTGTCGTCCTTCATGTTATCGAGTAACAAGCCCGGAAGGAGCTCTGATACCAATTGAAATGATTAAGTTCACCAGGAGGGCACGATCAAGAAGCACCTCAAAGATCTCTTATGTAATCGGAAGAAAATTTGGTGGAAGAAAGAAATTATAAGGGATAGAGATTTGCCAAAGCAAATTGGAATTCATTACATAATCATCATTACTAAAAAGTGATTAAGTGCTATGGATGAACTAACTTGTTCAAAATTGCAAGGTGGCCTCGGGTTTAAAGATTTTCATATGTTTAACTTGGCTTTGCTGGCCAAGCAAGTGTGGCAGCTTTTGGGGAACCAAAGCTCTTTATGCTTCAGAGTTCTAAAAGGTTTATATTTCCACAATACTGACCTCTTATTGGCTTCTAAAGGTTCTAGGCCTTTGTGGATCTAGTCCAGCTTGTTTGCTGGGAAAGAGGCTCTCAAACATGGTCTTTTTTCTGTATTAGCAATGGTCATTCAGTCGATATTTGGCGTGACCCTTGGGTCCCTAGTTTGCCTAACTCTAGGATTGCCACACACATTTTTGCTCTCTCCTCTTTGACAACTGTTTCTAACCTGATTTCTTTTTCCACAGGCTGCTGGAATGTTGACCTTATACATCACTTTTTCTCATCTTCTGAATATGAGGTTATTACTAATATTATTTTGGGTCGTTTATAGGCTCCTGATCAGTTTCTGTGGAAATTTAGTGATGATGGAATGTACTCAGTCAAGCGGGGCTACCTTTTTTTAAGGCTGCTCGCATGGTTTCTCTGAACTTGCAAATGTTTGACTCCCACACTTGCCCTTTTGATCCCAGGATTTGGAGGAGACTTTGGAAGATGTGAGTCCCACCTAAGCTGCAAAATTTATCTGGCGGCTCTTTAGAAATGCCCTCCCTTTAGCCGCTACTCTTTTTAGGAGACATCTTGTTGTTTCTCCTATTTGCTAATTGTGTAGTCTTGAGGAGGAATATGTCCTTCATTTGCTTTTTAACTGTCCCAACGCTAGAGCCACGTGGTTGTTAAGCCCCTTTGGTTTTAGATTTGATGGCTCTGTTCATATGACTTTTGGTTCATGGTTTATTGCTATCCTTGACTTATTGAAGTCCCCTGAGGATCAGGAGTTGAATACCCTTGCATTTTTATTTGCTGGGGCATTTGGTTGACTCGTAATAAATTTCTGCATGAAGGTGTGACGATTGATCCTAATACTATCTTGTACCATGCTTCTTATATGGCTGTGGAATTTTTGCAGGTGCAGTGCTCGAATTTACAGGAGCAAAGTAGGGGTGCTACACATCCAACTTCATAGAGTGCTCCGGGATATGGAGCTGTGAAGTTCAACTGCGATGCCTCATGGTTGAATGCCTCAGATTTGGCTGGTTTGGCGATGGTTGCTAGGAATCATCTTGGGCTCGTGGTGGAAGGTCAGACAGAATTGAAGGTGGCTCGGTCACCATTGGAAGCTGAACTCATGGCAGTTGAACTCGGCCTCAATTTGATCAAAGTGAAGTATCGCGGCGTACAAACTGTCGTGGAGACGGACTGTCTTTTTTCATACAATTTTGTGAATGACCATTCCTCTTTAGTTTTCTGGCAGGTAGAATCGCTTGTTATTAAACTTAGGTTGCTTCTTGTTAATTTGCCAAATTGTATGCTAAGTTTGACTCCTCGTACGCTTAACGAGGTTGCTGATTGGTTAAGCAAAACGTGTAGGCTTGGGACTCTTCCTGGGGATTGGAAGATTGTTCCCCCGAAGAGCTCGACGCTCTCCTGTCTACTGACTTTCCTACTTAAAGGATAAATATATTCGGTGTGTTATTACCTTTAAAAAAAGGAAACAAAAGGCAACTTTGTTAAAAGAAGAAGAAAGGAAAACATGAATTTATAGAACCAGGGGATGACACTTAGCTGGAACTATTCTAATCCTAAAAACAAAGAAATAAAAAACTATCATGGACATAGAATGTCAAAACCAATGTTTTTAAAACTGACCTGGAAGGCGACCCAGAATTCTTAAAATCTCTGGTTCACCCGGTAAGGCCACCGATCGGACCAGAACTTCTATTTATATTAATATAATTAAATAATATTTAATAAATTTAATTTAACATAAAAATGATAAAATATCAAATAAGTTCAAATATTTAGCAACTTTGTTATACAATTTATCCAAACAAAGTCTTCAAACATGAATTGAACAAGTCAAAAAGATGATTATAGAAGTTTTCAGGTTCGACATATTAGTCCAATTAGTTTGACTTATTTGAAATATTATCAAGAATTGTTAAAAAATAAGTTTTTTATGATCAAAAAGTGATGTACATGTTCCGAATGTGAAAGTTGAGATTTTATTTCTAAATTAAATCAGATAAAATGAAAAAATAAACAATATTTTTTTGATCCGAGCGAACCGGGTTACCCGAAAATATCTGACTGGGTAGTCCGACCGGATTTCATCCAGTCGAATCACATTCTGGGTTTTAGGGAAAAATTGACCCATATTTGATTACAGGTAATAGTCCGACCACTGGTCGGACCGCAGTTTTTAAAACATTGGTCAAAACTACCACGCCCTCGGGTATGGATTGGGTACGGAATGCCACTATTCTGCACCGTTTGGAATGAAGACACGCTGGGACTTTTTTGCAAACACGCTAAAATACGGGGACCAAAATGAAAAAATCCATGCACAAGCACAAGCCGGATACAAATGCCAGTATCACATAACTGCACATGCCAGTATCACATAACTGCGCATGCCAGTATCACATAACAGTGCATGCCAGTGTGACCTTTTTGCAAAAATGCTAAAATATGGGGGACCAAAATGAAAAAAACTATGTGTGTCATTATCATCAACGGGGACTTGCCGTTTTCACAAAAAAAATGTCATTATCACATAACTGCACTTGCCATTATCACATAACTGCATTTACCATTATCACATACCTGTGCTTGCCGCTGCGGTCCCCCTTCAGTTCAAACCGTTCGGAATCAATTCCTTCACTCCGTATCCAATCCAAACCCCAGGCCCTCGCCTTTCTTTTTCATTTCTTCATCATTCTCCACCTTCTTTGATGTGTTTGCCATAAAATAAAGATCCCCAACCTTCTCCATGTTACATTTTCCTTTTAAGATGTTCGAAACACAAAAGAGAAGGAAATTTTGTGAGGATGGGAATTTTTTTTGGGAGAGTAATCGTGGGAATAGAGGATGGGTGATTAAGAAAAATTGTGAAAATAGGTTTTTTGGAAGAGTAATTGTGGGGATAAATGATGGTTATTAAGAAAAATTGCGTGAAGATAGATTTTTTGAGAAAAGTAATCCGCGGGGATATAGGGATTGACGATTAAATAGTATTTAAAATGGCAAGTTGCCCTCAGGTTTCCAGGATTTGGTTAAATTATTATTTTAGTCCCCACTGTTTCGAAATCAAAAATTTGGTCCCGTAGTTTGATTTTAATCAACTCTCAGGTCCCTGCCGCTGGAATCGTTGAAATTTTTTCGGCGAAGAATGACCTTAAATGATCCAATTGCCCCTTAATTGGAATCAATTAACTTGCACAAGCACCCCCTTTTTTTTCTTTCAAGAAGAACCCTTTCCCATTAGAACCCAGGAAGGTCAACGCAAACCATAACCCAAATCCACTTAAATTGAGCATACCAAACACAAAATCAACCTTCACCATATTAAACACAGACATGCAAAGACTTGGTCGAAGAGATCACACGAATTATAAAGACCAAAGAGGATGAAAAAAAAGGTTCCGGGTATTAACGAGGAGTGTCTATTGCCAAAAACCAATCAAATAAGCTTTCTTCAAAGAAGAAAAAGTTGGTGTCTTTCTTCCTATCTTCCTCGAATTCTCTAAAGAACAAAAGCAGCCAACATTTAATTCAGTTTTTGTTCTGATTAAATGTTAGTTGGGTGTTTAATCGGGCTATCAAGGGCGTTTAATTAATTAGATTTTTTGAGTGTTTAATTGGATGATTTTGGGAAATTCCCGCCGAAATTTCACAATTAAAAAATATCCGATTAATATCCAGGTACCTCAACTTTCTAATAGTAAAACGTTAAAATAAAATTTAACCATAATATCCGATTCAAAAACCCTAAACACAATCAGAGAGTTGCCTTCATTATACTTAATTTTAAATCAATCGTAATCACTTGGATGTAACGAATTTAACAAAAAAAAAATACGTACCATGAAATTACCATTTCCAATAGTCTGCAAAAAAAACTAGATACTCCAAAATTAATAAGGCCGCAGTGTGGCTGGCTCTGTATTAACTTATCTTACATTGGGCTTCCTCTCCTCGGCCTGAAATTATTGGGAAAGCTTATAACCCAAGCCCATATATTTACCCTCTAAACTGTAAAGAAAAGCCCGTACTTTTTTTTTTTTGCCCTTTCTTCTCGAGTAGTAGTAAGTAGTAAACCCATCCTTGGGCTGGGCTTGGCTTGGCTTGGCTTGGGGTTTAACGGCTGAGCTCGTCGTGGCTATGGATACAAGATGGAAGATCGTAGACGAACAACACAGGAAACTTGAGGCAGGAGTTTCTACCTTGGTTGAGCAAGTGACTTCCTATGCGCGCGCGTTGAAGGAAAATGGAGAGGAGCTGCAGGGAATTGGCGATCGGGTCTTGGCAAATGGCGAGAAGCTCCAGGAGATTGGCGATCGGGTCGGGTTAAATGGCGAGAAGCTCCAGGAGATTGGCGAGAAGCTCCAGGAGATTGGCGATCGGGTCTTGGAAAATGGCGAGAAGCTCCAGGAGATTGGCGATCGGGTCTTGGCAAATGGCGAGAAGCTCCAGGAGATTGGCGATCGGGTCGGGTTAAATGGCGTGATGATGCAAGCTGTTTGCAAACGAATAGACGCAACAGACGCTAAGATGGATTTGTTGCGGGTCGAGATTCTGGAGGCGTTGGGATTCTGGAGGCCCCAGGGTAAGGGAACGCCCCCCGCTTTTTCACCACACTTGGGCATGGATGGTCCTTCGATTTATCCCCGACGGCAATGTGATCTAGATGCGCAGGTAAAGCTAGAGTTCCCTGCTTTTAATAATGAGAATCCTAGGTTTTGGATTAGAAAGTGCGAACGTTACTTTGCGATTAATGGGATTGAGGAAGCACGGAAGCTAGAGTTGGCTAGCTTTCACTTTGATGAGGAAGCAGATACGTGGTACGAATCTTGGGCTTTGCAGAATCCTAAAGCTACTTGGGGAATGTTTGTTGAAGGTGTGTGTCACCAGTTTGCAACTCTGAACATAGCTAGTATCATTGAGGAGTTTGACCATCTTAAGCAAAGCGGGTCTGTTATTGAGTACGTTCAGAGATTTGGGGAACTTATGTTGAGGAAGAATCTGTCCCTTGCAGAAAGATACTTTGTGTTTAACTTTGTTGGAGGTCTTAGTGACGCTCTTAAATCCTTGGCACCGAGGCACTCCCCTGTTACGCTTGGAGACGCAGTGGAGATGGCGAAACTCCATGAGATGGCTCTTCGAGCGGCTTTCAAAGCCCAGAATGTGAGGACGACTCCTCCGGGGACTGGTAGTTCGTTACCAGTGGAAATGGTGAGTTTTTAGCATGCAGTTGCTTGCCACATTCGGGTTTCAACTGGGTTTTCGTTTTTGTAGGCTAGCTTGCAATTGTTTGAGGCCAATCTGTTGCGGATTTTTCTGTTATTAGAGCTGTTCGTTTTTCGTGCTTGCACAACCCGATTTAAAAGCTTGTTTTTGGGATGGTTGGGACTTCCTGGTTTCTTCCATTTGTGATTGACATTCTGGTTTGGAGACTAACTCTGGATTCTTGTTTGGAATGGAGGAAATTGGTTTGAATGGTGAAAGGATTGAGCTTACAGACTTCGAGGACCAAACTCCCGAGGTAAGAAGGTTGATAAGTCTAGAGGTTGCAAAGGTTGATAAGGATGTGGATCAGCCCGTTGGTGCAAGCTCCAGTAACACACCTGAAGGTTATGTTACTGGATCCTTTTGAACTTGTTTCCCTGCTCTTTAATCTGGTTCATCTAATGTAGAGAAGCATATAGAGGTATTAGCGGTTAGATGGCAACTAGTTATTGCATTCCTGTCATGGCTGCTCTACTTTGTTTGTTTAGATTATGCACAGCATGCCATGTTATTTTTCTCGTGCCAATTTCCGCAGTCCCCGTTTTGTTTCCTTGTTCTCAGACATGTCTTTTGTGGCAGTTGACCTATTGTCCTTTCTTGCTGATTTGTCTCTCATTAAATTTTTTTTTTCCATGTGCCGATCAGATTAGTTTCACCTTCTCTTTCATATCTTGTTATTGTCCTCTAGCCTATGTTATAGATAATTCGCTATCACTTGTTTCCTTTTTTTTTGCCTCACTTTGGTACGTTAATGGTTTCTCTAGTAGCTGACAAAAAGCCCGAGGAACTTGTAGCAACGGGTTCTCCTATAGCAAAGGGGTTCCCCTACAGCGAAGGCAACTATGGTGTGCCACGCAGCTTAGATGAGCGTAAATCCCTTGTAGCTGTTTAGTATATAACTCTCCCTAGGTTAAGGCTTTAGCAATGGCTGTCTGTTTCAATGATTCGGTAACTTGGAAATTGCGTAGCGTGAGAAGAAAATTACATTTGGGGACTAAATGGCATTGTGTTACAGTTAGGTTCGGCTTTTACCAATAACCTTCTAGTCTAATGCTCTAGTACTATGGAGGAATTGAGTAGCATCAGAAAATAAGTATCTTTTAAGGAATAAATGAAACAGCTATCAGAAATCAATTAGGTTGCGGCTTCTTCATGGGTTTCAATGCCAAAGCTTCAGTAATTTTGAGCAATTGTGTAGCAGAGAGAATAGGTGTACTTTGGAAACTAAAATTTCATTGTTATTGTGGATCAGTTAGGTATATGTGCCATAGCCCATTTCTGATTGAGAATCAGAATAATTATGCAACACTTCTGTTTGGTTTGGACGAGCTTCTAATTGTGTCTTCGACATCTATTTATTGAGGACATTTAGATGGAGCGATGCAGCTTCATAACTTATGCAAGAACTGCTATGCATTTAAGATTCAAAATTGTGTAGATTATTAAAGTTTGGGACACACAAGAAAAGATGTATTCCGAATGGCTTTTGTGTTTGAGAGTAATCTCGCTATTTCAAATTTTGCCCAATACTGATAGCATGATCAATGCTAGTCTCTATAAAACAACTTACGGGCAGTCTGATTAAATTGATGACTAGAGCTATCATTCATACAAATTTGCAGAAGCTCATTTGGCCTAGTTTTTGTATTTCTGTTGGTTTCTTTCAAAAGGTCCTATATATTGTTGTTGTTCATATTCTAATTTCGGTTATCCATTCTTTCAGGTAACTCTAGTCTGGAGGCAGCTGGAAATTTAAATGATCCAGACATTGGTGAAATGCCACTGGTATGTCGTATATCTTGAAGTGAGCTTATTTTTCTTACCCCTACCTCTTCTCTCTATTGCTCTATCGCATAGGAGGCACATACATTTCAATTGCATGCAGCAATTTCAATAGTAGAGGCATTCATTTGCATAGTTCCATATTTATATGACTGAAATTAGTTGTTTGAAATGGTTGTTTTATCTTGACTTTCGGTATCTACTTCTCCGAATTCAACAGATAATAAGCTGTCTTTCATTCTGCAATGATCCGTCAACTACTTGATCATTAAATATCTTTTAGATCATTTACTTGCTTGAAGTAGATAGTATACATGGTTCCTTTTCTACTTGACCAGGGAATGGGCAAGAGGGTTGAGAATAAAAGCTGTGCGCCTTCAAATGAGAAGCAAGCTGCGGCTTCTTCTCCCGAAACTGCTGCTGAGCATATCAACGGTAGTAAATCTTGTCCCCATTTTTCCAAGGGTTTTGACTTGAATGCACTGTCAGAAAAAATTGGCTCCTCCGGTCCTTGCAAGTGTCAGGATTGTTGCAAAGGTGCGGCTGATAAGAGGGGGGGTATAGGAAAAGTTAAGCATGGAAAGAAAAAAGAAAAAGGTTCTGCTAATGCATCAACAGCCATCTGGGTTTGCTTACAATGTGGACATTATGGTTGTGGTGGTGTTGGGTTGCCTGGCACTCGGCACCACGCATTTCGCCACCATAGACAAACGTGCCACCCATTGGTGATCCAATCGAAAAATTCTCATCTCCGGTGGTGCTTCCAATGCGATAAATTCTTTCCCTTCGAGAGAGTTGATGAAAATGGTGACAAGCGAGATGCACTGTTGGATGTTGTAAAGTTGATGAAATTGCAGTCACTAGAAAAGAAATCTGTGGATGATGAAGATGCATTGTTCGGAGGTGGTGGCAGTGGTGTAAAAACAACAGATGGCTATTTGGTGAGAGGACTAATCAATCTTGGTAATACTTGTTTTTTCAATTCAGTCATGCAGAATCTCTTTGCTATGGATTCTTTGCGGGAGTATTTCTTGAATGAAGATGCTTCTTTTGGACCACTTTATATGGCTTTGAAGAGGCTTTTTTCTGAAACAAGAGCATACATTGGCTTGAGGGATGCGATAAACCCTTCGTCACTCTTCAGTTGTCTGTGTTCAAAGGCTCCCCAGTTTAAGGGAGGTCAGCAGCACGATAGTCATGAATTATTGCTTTGCTTGCTTGATGGGTTATCAATTGAAGAGTTGGCAGTGCAGAGTCCAGCATCTGTAAATTCTTTATTCGGGGGTCGATTTTCAAGCACGGTTTCTTTTGAGTGTGGGCATTCCTCGACTAACTTTGAACCCTTCTTGGATCTCTCGTTACATGTTCCTGCCAAAAAGCCTCCAGCTAAACGGGTCCAACCTGCCACTAGAGATGATACAGATGCAGGCCTCAAAAGATGTGTTTCAGAACCATCAGTCAATGTCGAGTCTCCTGAAGCCAAGTCTGTTGTATCTTTTGGAGAGAATGCCTCTACTTCTTTGGTTAACAATGCAAAAGGTTCAAGCGTTACACTTAATGAAAATGGGGACTCTGATTCTGATCCAAATGAAGTTGATGATACAGATTCTCCAGTTTCTGTGGGCAGTTGTTTGCTTCATTTTATAAAGCAAGAGCTTCTTATTAATGGTGGTGCTTGGGAATATTGTGATGACTGCTCCAGCAATGTAAAACGTCAGGTTCTTGAGAAAGAAAGGAAACATTCAAAAAGTAGACCAGGAACATCAAAATGTGGAGGTGACACTCTGATAAGCCAGTCAAATCCATTTCCTAGTAAATGTGAAATAGAAGCTTGTACCGAAGATGCCAAAGTTCTTGAGGAAACACCTTTGTCAACTGTCTGTGAGTCATGCAATCAAGACAAATTTGGTGTTGATGAGCTGTGCAGCAGTGGGGAGGTGACTTCCAACGATCAGAAGTGTTGTGAGCAGTCAATTGAAAAATGTGAATCGAGAGAAAGTGAGGATCGGACAGCCACGAAACCTTCCGAAAAAATAAATGTGAAGAAGGATGCTACAAAGATGGTACGAATATATGAAGCTCCATTGATACTTACTGTTAATCTGAAGAGGTTCAGCAAAGATGCTCGAGGTTGTTTTACTAAATTGAAAGGCCATGTGAAGTTTGGGGAGACTCTTGATCTCGGGCCTTATATGGATGCCAGGTACTTGTGTGATACCAGCCAAAAAAAAAATGCAAAATTTGTTTCCACACTGCTATTTGGTTTATAAAGCTTACTGATCTGCAAATCATTCTTTCCAGCTCGGTCATCAAACGATTTATTTGTGTTGATTTCTTCTGCACCTCATAGTTGATGATTTGCAGAAACAATCCGTCCTTGGATGTTACTTGGTTAGATGTTCCCGTGGTGTATGCAAATGATAGCTATTTTATATTTTAAGAAGTTGTGTTGCATTGTCATAGACTGTACTAGCCTGATTATTCAACGATGTTGTTGATGGCATTATGATAACAGCATAAAAACTGACAAGCTTGTTCAACTGGTGAAGGTCAACTAAGAAAAGAAACCTGGGAGGATAGAGTATCAAATGTCTCTTTATTTACCATGCTCTGCTCAGTCAGTATCTGTATGCAGGTGCATCGGCGAGGACCAATTCATGTATCGCCTCCTTGGGGTGGTGGAGCATTCGGGTACCATGACAGGAGGCCATTACACAGCATATGTTAGCAGGGAGAAGAGGGAGAGCAGCAAGGCAGAGAGAGGAAGCAAGGGATGGTATCTCACAGACGATGCGCTTGTACGAGAGGTTTCCTTGGAAGATGTTCTGCGCTCTGAGGCATACATTTTGTTCTACGAGAGAGTTTGATTCTCAAACTACATTTTTCCAGCACATAATTGCCATTCAGTATTGCGGGGTTGAATTAGGAAGCCCCTGAGGTGAAGCAAGGAAATTGAAACCTATGAAGTGATGTGTACTTCATCTTGCTTTCCTGGCCACTTTTATACGGGAAAACGAGATTATGAGATGTTATACATTACGGGATTTACTTCAACATGAATGTGTATCGCCTGTTCCCGGTTTTCCAATTCGTTACCCGAAGAGTGCTAGTTTACACTGATTGATTGCACGCTTGCCATAAACTTCTTTTTCCTTTTTTTCTTCTTAATAGTGTCTGGTTGAAATTGATTTTTTTTATTCATTAAATTGTTCTTTTGAGTTTTTTGGCCAAGTTTTTTTTAGTCAAGCATTGTTTTAGTGTAACTAGATATTTCGAGTTTGAACTATTAAAATACAAGAAAAAGTTTAATCGTCCTTCATGTCCTTTGGTAGGTTGGTTGTTTGTGTTAATAATCAGTTGGGAGAATAAACCACAAGACATGAGTTCTTATTTTAGTTTCTCGACCGAGCCCAAGTAACACCGGCTACTCTCTCTGTCTCTCTCCTCTTTACACAACTTCAGCTCTTTATTGGTTCTGTGCTTGCTGTGAGTTTGGTGCACTATAATGAGTTCGAATTTAGGACAATGCTTGTCAATCCTCATCTGGGTTTTGTTTGGAATTGGATTTTTTCGATAACCACTTCTGGGTGGTAGTTCCTTTTTTTGAGGAATGGTAGTAGTTTCCATTGGTGAAGTTGATCGCTCCATGTCTCACTGTCGTGATCGTTGAAGTTGAATAAAAGGGCTGCCTCTTTTCTGTTCTTTCAAGATGTCCTTTTGCCTCTAGAATTGTTCAGTCGCTGTTGTTCATGAAGAAGCTCAAAGTTTACTGGGGTGAAACTTGGTTCTCGTGTTTGCTTGTTCCCTGTAATCGGTTATTATTAATAGCTGTCATTGCTTCAGATTGATAGAAAAAGTTTCGAGTTTTGTGCTAATTCCTAAAAGAGAGTCATTTGATTTTTTAGATGTGGTTAAAGATATTCTGCCGTTCATAAATTAGGAGGAGAGGAATGGGTGAATAAGGTTGTTCTCATGTGTACAAAACGAGTGAAAATGGCGAGAAGTTTTTTTATAAGTAAAATTGTATCACCTCTAAAAAAAACCAAAATTATTTACACTAATAGTAACAAAATACAACATCAAAGATACCAGATAAGCAGCTATTAGAACTGAACAATGATAAACGCTATCTCATAACCCAAAATCCACAATTAGTAACACCAATGATGGCGAGAACTTGAGAGTTGATTTTGGTCGTGCCGGAAATGTTCGTATGACTTCTGGTCATGGTGGAGGAGCATCAACGCAATTACATTTTCTGGATTTAGCCATAGAGTGAGGTCTTGTATTGGATCCGAATTTTAGCTTAAGAATCAAATAAAATCCTGTCCAAATTGACTCAAATATTTAGAGTGCTGTTGAGCACTTGGGTACTTCTTGTAGGATTTTAAAGCTCAGAAATAGGCGAATTTTCTCAAGGAGGATATGGCAGCAAAGACCAGGATGCATGATACCAATTCGCGCTTGTTTTCATGGTATAAAAAAGAGACAAACTTCGTACATGGTTAAGTTTCTATTGCTTCTCTTGCTTAGATTGTAAGCATCTCGCCAGTTACTAACGTTATCACTTCACTTCCTTTCATTGTTCTTGGCCTTCAGTCTCCAAAGTAATATTGTTTACTGTGTAATGTCCCTAATTAGGATTTAGGGTTCCTGGAATTAGGAAATCGATGGAGAGATAGGAGAAGCGAAAGAAAGAGATAGGAGGCAAAATCAAAATCAATTTTATGTAAAATGTTCAGAACGACCTCCATCTTTACATTGACTTCTATTTATGCTCCTCTATAATGCGGTTTATGCGACTTACTACAGTTCAATTACAAAACTTCCTCTACTTCTCACTCAAGTCCTCCTGTACATTACAATCTCCTCCCTTCGAAAGAACTTTGTCCTTGAAGTTTAAGGAATGTCAAAATCAAAAAATTGAACTCGCCCGTGCACCATAACTTCTCTTTGAACTTCAACTGAACACAAAGTGCATCCAACAAATGAGTCACGTGCCATAGTCTGCGTACCCTTCTTAGGCCTGTTCTTGCCCTTGTGCATACCAAATTTATTTAAATCTCGTTCCTAAATGACTCCAGTTATCTATTTCAACTTTTATTTTGTCCGGATCCGGAGTGGTGCTTATGGAGATATGTTACTGCTGATTGGTTGTTTTTTTGCAAGAATCTGGAGGTTTAGGGAGCGATTGTTTCAATGTGATGTTGTTTTTATTTTTGTTGGTATGGATAGTAATATTAGCTTGAGATATCCTCATTGAATTTGTAATCGAACCTCTATTTTATGCATATAGGTGAATAATTTGGATATCTCAACTGATAGTGTTAATTAAAAACAATATTGATTGTCTAACGGTAGATTGGTCGTAGCAAACAATATCGATGGGTGAGGTTAAGGGAATACAATTTTTTGTCTAGGATGGTAGAAATATTCATATCTTGTGGGTCAGCCTTACACTATGGGTCTAGGGTATGTTGACTTTGACTGGGTCTAGGGTAAGGTATGGGTATGAGTCCATGTTTAGAAGTAGGGTTTAAGATAGGGTATGAATCTATAGTTAAATCCTGTGGGTCGAACCATACCCTTACATTTTTACCCTACTTTAAACTATATCCTAATTAAACCATAGCTAAACACTAATTAGACCCTATTGATAATATATATATATGGAAAAATTATGCTCAGGTCCCTGTAGTTTTCCGTCCCTCCCTCTCGAGTCCCTGCATTTCTAAAATATATACTGACGTCCCCCGACTTTGATTTTAGATACTCTCGGGTCCCTGATGCTGGAATATGAATATGCTGATTTCTCCGGCGAACACCCACCTGAAAAGACTAAAATGCCCTCCCACTAAAAACAAAAAAAAAACCCTCTCTTCCTCCTACTTCTTCTTCCTCCCACTTCATCTTCTTCCTTCAACTTCAATCAAAACCAAAAATTTGAAGAACCATAATTTGGGAACTCGAATTCAAATTTTCCAGATCTAAAAACCAAACCTCCCTCGAAAATGGCCAGACGAAGAGGAAAAGCAGGTGCTTTGCCTGGGCCTCTACTACCCGCTATGGTGACACCACCCTTGGAACCGTCGGCGACCAAAATTAATCAGTATCAGTATTGCCCACCAAAAACCCAGCCGTCATCATCTCGTCAACGCCTATCAGAGAAAATGATAGCTCAGACCATCGTTCTCGCCAATTTCCATCATCGTTCTTGCTGATTTCTATCATCGTCCTCGTCATTTTTGACATTGGACCCACCATTGCAGACAGTCACCGCCCTCCATCTCAGGACCCCACACCACTCATCAACAACAGGGACATCCACAATCACCATCGTCGGAAGCAAAGACCCCACCACCCACAGGACGGAGATGACTTCGGCGGGAGCAAGGAAATTAAAAGATTTCAGAGATCTTAACGAGAGGGAGAAGAGAAAGAAGAATTGAAGACCCTAACTATCTCCACCGTCGTTGGGTGTTGCTACTTTTATCTAATTAAAATTAGAATCTTGAAACTTCTGGGCATGAAAAGGTTAGGCCTTTAGGGCAGAGCTCCACGTGGTAGGAATTCCCTTCCGATGAGCGCCTCTAGGACAGAGCTCTTCCCGCTTGACTGGCTCCCAATTATCGCCACTTACGGGAGCTCGATCGTCGACTGAGACCCGACGATCGCACCAGAGACGGGGATGCTGGCTCCTCGGCCATTTTCCTTCAACTTCTTATAATTTTTTAATCCAATTGGGAGGAGCTAGGGTATTTAATTTGAAAAAGAATTGGCAAAATAATGGGAGAGAATGGGAGAGGGTTTTTAATTTGAAAAAGAATTGGCAAAATAATTGGGAGGAACTTGCACTTTGTTGTTACTATTGAGGAATTAGTTGTTCTTGCACTTCGTTTTGATGTTCATTGGGCTTGGGTGCCCCATATTTCGCAAGATTCATTTGAATGCTTTTAAAATTTAGGTTTTTTAAGTTTTGATTTTTTAATTAGTTTTGATTCTAGTTTTAAAGATTTGAGTTTGAGTTTTGGTTTTGGTTGAAAATTGGAGGAAGAAGATGAAGTGGGAGGTAGAAGAAGGGTTTTTTTATTTTTAGTGGGAGGACATTTTAGTCTTTTCAGGTAGGTGTTCGCCGAAGAAATCTGCATATTTTCAGGGACCCGAGAGTATCTAAAATCAAAGTTGGGAGACATTAGTATAGATTTTAGAAATGTAGGGACTCGAGAGGGAGGGATGCTAAACTACTGGGACCTGAGTGTAATTTTCCCTATATATAATATACTTTATAGTTAATGTTAACATATTTATTATGTTATTACACAACCAGCTTAGAAGATGTTGTGAATGATAGATCACTAGAAGCCGACATTCTTTTTTTTTTGAATTGTTTATGTACTTCAAACTCGAAAGAAAATTTTTCGTACTATTGATATTAAATTGCAAAATTTGGTATTTCATTAATTTTCTATTGAATGTTGATGTGTAACGTAATAGATGTCTTGAATTTATATAAATTTTATATAGAAATTAATTTTTAATTAAAAATTATCAAAAAATAGAACATTAAAGGGTCGGACCCTGTAGACCTGGGTCTCCAGGAGGGTAGAGTATGAATCTAACAATAAAAAATTTACAGGATCAAAAGTAGGATATAGATCCAACTCAAAAAACTAGGGCATGAGTAGGGTCCTATCAATACCCTATCATACCCTACCCATTATCATCCCTATTTTTATCTATGCTTTGAGTAAAATTTTGTAGCAACGTCAAGAAATGAGCTCTAAATGAGTCTAAATGAAAGAAGCATTGAAATAAGGGTAATGGACATCCTCAAATGATAGTGTGCTAAAATGGAGATATGTTATTGGTGATTGATTGTTAAGTGTCAAAAAATTTCGCAAGAATCTGTAGGTTTAATGGGGAATTATTTTGATATGATGATGTTTTTCTTTTTGTCGGCGTGGATTGTATTATCAAGTTGAGATATATCAATCGAGTGTAAACTTGAACCTCTCTATATTTATGCATATTGATGAATTATTTGGATATCGCAATCGATATAAACATAAGAGATCTCTTTAAAAGATTATTTTTTATTTTTGAATCAAATTATGAATATCAAAATTTGTAATTGGAAAACAAGTATTTTTTTTCTTAGATGGATAAAACCGTAGTCCACCATAATAATTTCATGCATCTTTCACCTAATTTTAATCATTCCTGTCAACAGATAGAACATATATATGAAGAGAGAATTACGGTAATATGTGGATCGTAATATTGTTGATATTGATTATATGCCTTCGAATCCAATGCCAACTTCCCGGTCAACAAGGATCCATAAGAAAAGAAAATCTATCTTTTTGCATACATGACCAAAAGTCAATAACCCATCCACTTCTAACAAACCCATGTCATTATCGGTCACATATCCAAGCAAGCCACAATGTCCACAATGTTGTTGTTTGAATTCAATTTTTTCGCTCTTATAGTGGAAAACATAATGCATTTGTTTCTTACATTGTTGAGAGCACTAAAGTAATGGAGTGAACCACAATAGTTAATAATTGCATCAAATGAAGAGAAATTCTTGTAAGAGCCAATTACAGTACTCTTTCTGCTCGACTTAAATATCTTATAGCCAAATTCATTAGTGATGAGAGAGCCTGATTGATTGTGAGAAGTAATGAATAACAAATACGTGGACGGATGAAACAAAAGTCTGTCACAATGATACCCTACAATTTCACCTTCTTTTTTATATTTTCTCAAGATGAAAATTTCAGAAAAATATAGTACGAAGATGGAGATTTGTTGCACAAATTTTCTAAAATAAAAATAAGCTAGTTTCAATTTTTTTTAACACAATTCTTATTTTTCTTGGGCCTTTTTTTTCTCTTATGCATTTCAAAATTTATTTAAATTCTCGTTGGTACAAGACTTCAATTGTCTATTTAAACATTTATTTTTTTCGGATCACAAGTGATGCTTATGGAGGGAGATATGTTATTGGTGATTGTTGTTAAATGTCAATTTTTTTTGCAACAATCTATAATTTTAGTGAGGAATTGTTTTGATATGATGTTGTTTTTATTTTTGTTGGTGTGGATTGTATTATCAAGTTGAGATATCTCAATCGAGTGTGAACTTGAACCTCTCTATATTTATGCATATTGGTGAATTATTTGGATATCGCAATTGATAGTGATGATATAAAAATAAGAGATCTCTTTAAAAGATTATTTTTTTATTTTTGAAACAAATTATGAATATCAAAATTTGTCATTGAAAAACAAGTATTTTTTTAGATGGATGAAACAGTAGTCCACCATAATAATTTCATACGTCTTTTACCAAACTTTAATCATTCATGTCAACAGACATAACATATATAAGAAGAGAGAATCACGGTAACATGTGGATCGTATATGTCGTTGATATTGATTCTATGCCTTAGAATCCAATGCCAACCCCCCGGTCAACAAGAATCTATAAGAAAAGAAAATCCATCTCTTTGCACACATGATCAAAAGCCAATAACCCATCCACTTCCAACAAACTCATCTCCTTATCAGTCACATGTCCACGATGTGGTTACTGTTTGAATTTAATTTTTTTTTGCTCTTATAGTTCAAACCATAATGCATTTTGTCTCATGTACTCTTGAGAGCGGTGAGGTAATGGAGTGAACTACAATGGTTAACGAGTGCATCAAATGAAGGAAAATTCTCGTAAAAGCCAATTACGGTACTGTCCCCGCCTAACTTGAATTTCTTATAGCCAAATTCTTTGTTGATGAGAGAGCATGGTTGACTTTGAGAATAAATGAGGAAAAAATACTCTTTCTTGGACGGATAAAGCCAGAGCCCATCATAATAATACCCTACACTTTCACCTTCTTTTTTATATTTTCTAAACATGAAAATTTTAGGAAAATATAGTACGAAGATGAAGATTTGTTGCACAAATTTTCTAAAAATAAAAATAAGCTAGTTTCACCTTTTTTAACAAAATTCTTATTTTTCTTGGGCCTTTTTTTTCTTATGCATGTCAAAATTTGTTTAAATTCTTGTTGGTACAAGACTTCAATTGTCAATTTAAACATTTATTTTTTTCGGATCACGAGTGGTGCTTATGGAGAGAGATATGTTATTGGTGATTGTTGTTAAATGTCAATTTTTTTTTGCAACAATCTATAATTTTAGTGAGGAATTGTTTTGATATGATGTTGTTTTTATTTTTGTTGGTGTGGATTGTATTATCAAGTTGAGATATCTCAATCGAGTGTGAACTTGAACCTCTTTATATTTATGAATATTGGTGAATTATTTGGATATCGCAATTGATAGTGATGATATAAAAATAAGAGATCTCTTTAAAAGATTATTTTTTTATTTTTGAATCAAATTATGAATATCAAAATTTGTCATTGGAAAACAAGTATTTTTTTAGAGGGATGAAACAGTAGTCCACCATAATAATTTCATACGTCTTTCACCAAACTTTAATCATTCCTGTCAACAGACATAACATATATATAAAGAGAGAATCACGGTAACATGTGGATCGTATATGTCGTTGATATTGATTCTATGCTTTAGAATCCAATGCCAGCCCCCCGGTCAGCAAGAATTCATAAGAAAAGAAAATCCATCTCTTTGCACACATGACCAAAAGCCAATAACCCATCCACTTCCAACAAACTCATCTCCTTATCGGTCACATATCCAAGCAAGCCATAATGTCCACTATGTGGTTACTATTTAAATTTAATTTTTTTTTGCTCTTACAATTCAAACCATAATGCATTTTGTCTCATGTGCTCTTGAGGGCAGTGAAGTAATGAAGTGAACCACAATGGTTAATGAGTGCATCAAATGAAAGAAAATTCTCGTAAGAGCCAATTACGGTACTCTCCCCGCCTAACTTAAATTTCTTTTAGCCAAATTCTTTGGTAATGAGAGAGCATGGTTGATTTTGAGAATAAATGAGGAACAAATACTCTTTCTTGGACGGATAAAGCCAGAGCCCGTCAGAATAATACCCTACACTTTCACCTTCTTTTTTATATTTTCTAAACATGGAAATTTTAGGAAAATATAGTACGAAGATGGAGATTTGTTGCATAAATTTTTTTTTAAATAAAAATAAGCTAGTTTCGCTTTTTTTAACTAAATTCTTATTTTTCTTGGGCCTTTTTTTTCTTATGCATGTCAAAATTGGTGTAAATTCTTGTTGGTACAAGACTTCAATTGTCAATTTAAATATTTATTTTTTTCGGATCACGAGTGGTGCTTATGAAGGGAGATATGTTATTGGTGATTGATGTTAAATGTCAAATTTTTTTGCAACAATCTATAGGTTTAGTGAAGAATTGTTTTTATATAATTTTGTTTTTCTTTTTGTTGGCGCGGATAGTATTATGAAGTTGAGTATCTCAATCGAGTGTGAACTTGAACCCGTCTATGTTTATGCATATCAGTGAATCATTTGGATATCGCAATCGATAATGATGATATAAAAATAAGAGATATCTTAAAAATATTAAATTTTATTTATGAAACCAAATTAAGAAAAGAAAATTTGACTATTGTGAAACAAGTAATTTTTTTTCTTTGATGGATGAAACCGTAGCCCACCACAATAATTTTATATGGCTTTCACTTAAAATTTATCATTTCTATTAACAGACTATATCTATATATAAAGTGGGAATCAGAGTAACATATGGATCGTACATGTCATTGATATTGATTATATATATTTTTGAATCCAATGACAGCCTTTCGATCAATAAGGATTCATAAGAAAAGGAAATCCATCTCTTCACACAGATGGACAAAAGTTAATAACTCCTCCACTTCCAACAAACCCATCTCCTTATCGGTCACATGCCCAAGCAAGTCACAATGTCCACTATATGGTTACTATTTAAATGTGATTTTTTTGCTCTTTCAGTTCAAACCATAATGCATTTTGTCTCCTATGCTGTTGAGAGCGGTGAAGTAATAGAGTGAACACAATGGTTAATGAGCGCATCAAATGAAGAGAAATTCTCGTAAGAGCCAATTATGGTATTCTCTCCGCCAAGTCTTGTACCAACGAGAATTTAAACAAATTTTGACATGCATAAGAGAAAAAAGCCCAAGAAAAATAAGAATTGTATAAAAAAATCAAAACTTACATAATTTGTGCAACAAATCTCCATCTTCATACTATATTTTCCTAAAATTTTCATGTTTATAAAATATAAAAAAGAAGGTGAAAGCGTAGGGTATTACTGTGACGGGCTCTGGTTTCATCAATCCAAGAAAGAGTACTTGTTCTTCATTTATTCTTAAAGTCAACTATGCTCTCTCATCAACAAAGAATTTGACTATAAGATATTCAAGTTGTCTACTTAAACATTTATTTTTTAGAACATCATTATATATTTAGTGCATGTACTAAAATATGAATGTGGTCTTACTTAACTGCAAGAGAAGACCTTGTTAAAGTGCAAAATTAATAATGGTGCAAGTTGTGGATGCTGCATTAAATAAGTTTTTGAACTTATAGG
The DNA here is from genome assembly GCA_963995505.1 of Hypericum androsaemum. Taxonomy (NCBI): domain Eukaryota; kingdom Viridiplantae; phylum Streptophyta; class Magnoliopsida; order Malpighiales; family Hypericaceae; genus Hypericum; species Hypericum androsaemum. Next base: position 924,134 of record OZ023196.1, read on the forward strand.
ATTATTTAGAATCCAATGGTAAGAAGTAAGTAGAACTTACCATATTTATGTCTTAAAAGCTTGGAGCAGTATTTGGGTAGACTAAAGCTATTGTTCATAAACATCGAGGTGTTGAAAAATAATAATAGGCCAGTAATCACAAAGAACAAAATTGAAATAAAGAACACGAGTAATTTGGTCACCCAGATCGACAAGAATGTCTACTCTAGGGGCGTGCCAAGCCAGGATCTTTCTACTAGATTTCTTGTGTCTCACTACACTTTTGTCACCCATTACAATGAGTATTAAATAGATTTATATAGAGGAGCAACCCTAGAAAGAGTGGGGATCACGAATTAAATAAAACAGGAAACAAAAATTAAACCTGCCTAGGCGAACTAGCGATCGCCAGTTCCACGCTTATCATATTCTCTGTAACTCCCTGCTTGCGGTCGCCAATCCACTTACGACCGCAAGTGCTGCCGATTCTTCACAACAATGCCTTTAACTTGACGGGATCCCTTGGCAAGTACGGGTACTCACACGTGGTCTTCACTCGATCATCCAACGCCTTCTTGAGCACCTTTCAGGCTCCATAACCCAAAACGAGGATGTGCTCTAGTACGGTGTTATTTGCAAAATACATGCGCTCTTTTCAGAGGAAAAAATACCATAGCACATGGATTGTGTCATGTGTGCTTTACGACCAATGGATGGAAAATTAATTTATTGCTAAGTGATTTCAATTTTCCTAGTGTGAGACCAATTCTGAAAACTACGGTTTCCAGAACTCTACCATTAAGATCTTAACATATTTTAGAATTATGATTCAGTGCTGCTAGGTTGGAAAGTCTTTAAAGAGTTATGGTTAGGTTCGACCTGGCAAGGATCGTGTCATGTGTGCTTTACAACCAATGGATGGAAAATCAAATTTATTACTAAGTGATTTTAATTTTTCTAGTGTGAGACCAATTCTGAAAACTACAATTTTTAGAACTCTACCCTTAAGATCTTAACATATTTTGGAAGTATGACACAGTGCTGCTAGGTTGGAAAGTCTTTAAAGAGTCATGGTTAGGTTCGACCTGGCAAGGCTGACTGAAAAAGCAGACTGGATCATGACGAAAAAAATATCGTTAAGGGAGAAGATTTTATATCGATCACATTCTCGAAGCTTCGTGGTTTACCGGTGCACCTAATATGTTGAGAGCAACACAATAGTGAACACAAATAGATTATTTCAGAAATCACATGTAGAAACAAGGAATGTGAGATGAGATCAAAGGTAAAACATACTTTATGTAATTGAGGTATCGAGATGCTATCATTCAAGTGGTCACTATGTGCTCTTGAGTTTGGCTACGTGCACTCAATGTATGCTGATTACCCATAAAATATCTATCAAACATGATAAGAGAGAATGTTAGTTATGATCAATTATGTGTGAGTGAGAGATGTTAGTTTTGGTAACACCCATGATGATCGTGGGCTAAGTTAATGACTAACATGGACATGCCGTGTATCCGCCATGGATGATTAATTTCTTTGCTCACATCCCTTGGTGAGGGGGTTACTGCCTTTGTTCTTTTGGAAAGAAATAAAAGGACAAGTGATAGAAACCAAAAGTGATGGACAAAAAGGGTTCGAAACATACTGAGCAAAAGAAACCTCTCATACACTAAACCGAGACAACGACTTGGTTATTTGGCAATTCTTTCTATGTCTCCAACGGTAATTAAATTCGTGAAAATTATTCTCAACTTCAACATATTGTGAGCGAGAACCGATTAGTGATAAGAATTCTGTTGCGATTTGAGTGAAGGACGCTTCAACAAGTAACTTCGATTGAATTTATTAATGAATTTGTTTCATTGATCAATTTCAGGTTTAGATTATTTGTTAGTGATCCTATGATCAAAATCCTTCAGCGAGGTTGTGACTGCCAACATTAGCAAAATCCTATCACAGTAAAATTCAGTGGGAAAAACCGTTATAGAGAAGAAAAAAATACCTCAGTAGGGTAAACCCTGTCTTGACATTGTTTATATCGCTAGACTTGATCCTATGCTATCAACATCACAAAACTTATGGATATATTGAGGGTTGCTAACTTCCTGCAGTCATCAATATACACATCAATTCAAGAACCTAAAAATATATCAAATATAAGGTAATCAAAAGAAATCTTCAAGATATGTTTCGATAGCACGTCTGCCACACAGTTACTCTCGTACCACGTGTGATGTATGTCTTTCTTCCAATCTCTAGCAGGCAACTCTTGAACTCTGAAGATAGGAGTCGCTAAGAAATGGTCTGGAGCAACGTTACGTCCCACGTAAAAGATATTCAAAGATGAATCTGTCTCTAGGTGAACTCTTTGAAAATCCCTCTCCCAATTTATAACAATTAAGCACGAACGCATCAGGCATTAACCCGATAGAGAAGGTAGGATAAAGAGGAAGGAAGGAAGTCACGCAGACAACACTCCACGGTTTTATGACTTTTGGCTTACTCGGAGTCGCAGGTAAAGCAACAACTAACAACCAACATATGGTAAATTACTTGTACGTGTCAAATGACTTTTGCCTTTTTATCTAAACCATCTGGGATATCTTGCGAACCAATATAGGTCTCAGTCCTTGCAAAATTGTATTAAAAAATTAACAATTATTTAACACCGTTTATATCTGAAACATTATTGAGTAGTTTCATTTGGGAGAATTTTTTTTTTTTTTGGAAGTTTATTTGGGAGAATTTTAGGTACAAAGTGAGTGACGATGGTTGATATTATATTTATGAGAGTTTACCAAGATATAAAGGTTCGTGACATTGGACGCGAAGTTTCCCCAACCCAAGATAACGAGTGGGGTCGAAGCGTTGATTGGCTGGTCTGGAACCCGCGCCTGCCTCCTCTTCCGCGAAACGGCATCATTTCCTTCCCATTCGCGTGCCACTTAAAACTGTCACGTGCGGTCTCAACGTTCACTTGCCCCATCACTGGACCCCGCGCGTCTTCCTACCAATCCGCTGCCTCCAAGCCAGCTTCCTCTGCCAGGTCAACGAGCCCAGCAACGGTCCTTCCCAAATTAACGGAGAAATCCCTAATTCCCCTTCCTGAAACCCTAATTCCGGTCCCCGATTTTCCCTCCACCTCCAGCATTCAACTTTCCATCTTCACCCGACTTCTCGCCTTCTTCCTCCAACCCAGAATTCTCCATGTAACAAACTTCCCCTTCTTACGTCTTCGTTTCTTAGCGGAAGAGGTAAGATACCGGTCCCTCCTTTTTTTCTTATATTCTATTTTTCTCTTTTTTTGAGTACAATACAATTAATTTACTGTCGTAGAGGCAGGAACGGTGAAATCTCCGTACCTAGTGTCCATCTTAGGGTTCAGAGTGGAGCTAGCAGCTCTGGTTTGTGGTTAGGTAGTAACGGACGAAGGGAATTAACGAGTACGTAGGTTTTGAGGGATATTGGCATGTGTTATCGTGGTGGAGTTGGCGGCGTGATGATCGTAAACCCTAACCGTTATAGGAGAATTTGGATCCGCTCATGTTTGTGCTCCCGACGCTCTGACTTCTTTCACCGTCTTGTTTGTTTCTTTTTTTGTGGTAATTTGGATTGGGATCGTAGCTTTACGAGTCGTTGGCCCAGGGCTGGCATGGCCGATCGTCCTAGAGCGCGTAGGGGGACCGCCTGTTGTTGTCTGCAGTAACCTTTTTGATCGTTTTGCGAGGGTTGTTAAGGTTAGTGTCTTGGCTTTGTGCTCGGATTTGAGGATAAATGGGTCTTTTTTCTGGTCATGCCTTGCCGAATAGTTGCCATGTTTCAGTCTTATGAAAATGCAGTCCTATCTGCTCTCTTTTTGCACCCTGCAATTACAAAAAAACTAAGCTTCTACATGTGCACGATCAGGCTTGAGGGACTCAGCACTGCAGAGATCGGGAAGCTGGTCTCCGTGACGGAGTGGTGACTCGCACCAGTGAGGTTAGGCCTGAGCTTCTCCAGGGGTCTTTCAGATGCTTAGAATGTGGTGGCGTCATCAAGAACGCGGAGCAGCCGTTCAAGTATACCGAGGTGCCCTTTCATTTTCATCTTGCACTCTTAGCTTACGGACCCTATCCTATATGAATATATCTTCTCAGTTTGTAAATGATGCATATGCCTAAATATGGAATACAGCCTGCAATCTGTGTGAACACCATGTGCAATAACAAATCAAGGTGGGCTTTGCTTAGACGAGAGCAAATTCGCCGACTGGCAGAGAGTCAGGATGCGGCAAACCTCCAAAGAGATCCCGGCTGGATCCCTTCCCCGGTCTTTAGATGTTATTCTCAGCCATGACATTGTTGAGCAAGCCAGAGCGGGAGAATTTGGACCAGAGCGGGAGGCCGTACTTGGTGGCGGAGAGGTGCATCTTGATGTCGTCTATAGGGTTTCGCACTGGCAGAGATTGTTGTAGTCGGAGGCGTTCAGGAGGTCCGACAGGTAACCCCTCACGATCGACTCCAGGTGCCCTCTGTGGACGTTAAACGTCATCGCTTCGAATCCGTACATTTTCTCCCCTCCGTCGTTCCTCCGTTTCCCTCTCGATCTGCGAGGATCGGATCTGGCCGGCGTTGCTTCGAGAATTTGGGAAGATTGGAGAAGACAAGGGGATTATAATATTTTCTTTGTTTGTTTATTTTTTTATTTTATTTTTTTTGGCAGTAAGGTGGATTTTCGGAATTTTGTGGGCTAAATTATTATGCCAGGGGATGATGTTTTTTGGATTGTCTTCTCCATTCTGCTCCTGCTTCCTTCCCATATTTGTATCACTTTACTCTTCCGGCCTCCGCGATTTAAAAAATATATATCTAAATTCCTAACAAACTAACATTTTTTTCTAATGGGTAGTTTTAAAAAAAAATAGTAAAAGTCAATTTTAGTATTATGTGGTTTCACCGATTTGCATTTTAAAGGTTACAAAATATTTGAGACTAAAGTGGTAGAAATTTTTCATATTGACACACTACTTTTTGAACAAGTATTTGTGGCTTGGGAAGGTACACTATAGAAACTTGAAGCTGTACATTCATTTGATTAGCTTTGGTACTTCCAACTTTTAAAAACGTCTTCTCTAGTCTGGTTAGTCAATTGGGATATTAAAATTCATTGTAGATGACCACATTCAGGGTCTGGCCTGGCTGCAATGAGGCAGGCAGAGCTAATGAAATGGTACGTGAAACAGCAGAATCAGAACTTACGGATGAAGCATTTAAGATCAGAGCCATCATAGAGGTATGCTGCTAGGACAAATGCATGTTCTCTACTCTTATGTTTTCTACTCATACATACATGTGTGTGTGCTGGGGCACGTGACTGCTGGCTTGTTGGGTCACTTGCTTCCCTTATGTTGTGTTGAAACAGAGTTATAGAGTGGGGCTGTCCTTGAGGGATGCTGCTTATCTGCTCCTCTCTACGTGTCTCTTTCCATGAATTTTGGCATGCCATCGCTGCAGCTAGGTCGTCCTTCTCTCGCTTAAACCTAACACTCCTCCAAAACATTTTCAGTTGTTTTATGGTGCTCTCCTTTATCCAGCTTTCTCACGCGTTTTAAAAAAGGTGCTGCTCTCTGGTGATTTCTCGTGTTTCTTCTAAATTCAGCCATGGTAGTATTCAATCTCATTGTAAAGAGGGTGGGAAATTGCTTTATGACGTGGGGATAGAATGCCACTTACAAAATTAGCTGTTCAGATTCTAATAACGTTCTTAACCCAAAAAAAAAAACTCTTACTTGTGACAAATTATGGTCCATCAACATTTCTCCATGGACCATTCTTATGCATAAGAATATTGATCTGTTTTAACTTAAAAAGGCAGGCTTTTTTCTGAACAGTGAGGGTGTTCCCATGGAGTACATTGCTGTCTTTGTTGCACTAATGTTTCCTGGTGGCCTTCGATTCCAAACTGCTACTTGCTTTCATGATGCTGCGGCTCTCCGTGTTTATTGTGCAGGCATTTGGCATAACGCTGTGGTATTGATAACGTTCCAATTTCCTAAAGAGTTACTGATCTGAATCTCGTTACGGATCCACGCGAAAGCCAGATCTATCTACGTTCAGATTGATGGAAATCTCGACCCGTTGTTTGCACTTTTGCAAGAACCTCGGTATGAACAACCTCGACCCGCTGCTGTAGGAAAACAAGAACCTTGAATTGATGAAGACGCCACAAACGGTGATGTAGATCTGCTTGATAAGTCGAAGGTGAACGAACAGAATCCCTCCGCTGTGTTCGAACAGTTCCGAAGAACCAAGAGAACAAAGCCCACGTTTTTTGTACTCAAATTATTCTCCTCATTCTCATTGATAAAGCCTTTATATATAGTCAGATTATTACAAAGAGATTCCTAATTAAATATAACTTCTAACTAGATAAATATGACTTAAAAAGGGAAACTAAAAAAAGAAAACAAGTCTAATACTCCTATGATTGCTAAAAACGTGATTATCACATAATCACATTCCTAAACTGACTTGAACTCTTAAAGAAACGAAATTCTCAAATTATTGTCTTCCTAAATAGACTAAAACTCTTATAAAACGAAAATAACATATAATTAACTTCCTAAACAGACTCAAAAACCTCAAAAACGAAATTAATTTTCTTGCTGATCAGATTCATATCATTCCCCTCCTCTTGAAATGGATTTGTCCTCAAATCCTTGCATCCGTCATGCTTTTGCCAACTCATAACCATGCTGGTGCAAGATGAACTCTTTGAACGTCGTGGCTGCACTTGATACCTTCCTTTCCAATAGAACAAGTACTTCGATCTTGTTACGGATCCACGCGAAAGCCGGATCTATCTACGTTCAGATTGATGGAAATCTCGACCCGTTGTTTGCACCTTTGCAAGAACCAACCTCGACCAATTCAGATTCATTGAACAAATCTCTCAAGTAAAGAAGTGACATGGCATGGTCATCAAAACATTCTCCATCGAACAAGTCAATAGAATATTCACCAAATTCCTCCCATGTCAAAACCTCTTCTTCAACAATCACTTCAGGTGTAACCTCCAAATCGTCAGAACTACATACCTTTCCCTCAATGTCGTGCTTAGTGTTAATGGTGTTCTCCCTCTTTCCATTGACTTCTCCAACAAAATTAGCTCCTGAATTCTTCTCATCTTTGACCCTCATCCTCCTTTGTTGAATTTGTCTTCCGCTACAGACATTAGGAACATCATGTATCCTCTCTTGTTTGCACACTATCCGGTCCACCTTTTCTCTGAGCTTCTTGACCTCCGTTCTCATTATATGCCTCATCCCACTAAGAAGGGCGTCCATAAACGTGTGTGGATCACCAACCAATGGTGCAACACCTTCAAAGGATCTTCTTGAGTAGTTATAAGACATTCTTACAGATTCTCTTTTTTTCTACTTTCAACTTTTCATTTCTTTTTTTGATTTTTTTTTCAGCCTTCTTTCTTCTTCTTTTCTTGGCTGCCTTCTTCTCTATCTTTCTTTTCTTCGGAATTTTTTTTCCTCTTTTTTATTTTTTTTTCTTTCTCCAACTCAGAATACAATAAGAACAAAGAAAACTAATGATAAAAAAATAAAATTTAAAGATAGATGATCTGAAGTAGAGCCTAAGCTTTGATACCAACTGATGTGAATCTCGTTACGGATCCACGCGAAAGCCGGATCTATCTACGTTCAGATTGATGGAAATCTCGACCCGTTGTTTGCACCTTTGCAAGAACCTCGGTATGAACAACCTCGACCCGCTGCTGTAGGAAAACAAGAACCTTGAATTGATGAAGACGCCACAAACGGTGATGTAGATCCGCTTGATAAGTCGAAGGTGAACGAACAGAATCCCTCCGCTGTGTTCGAACAGTTCCGAAAAACCAAGAGAGCAAAGCCCACGTTTTTTGTACTCAAATTATTCTCCTCATTCTCATTGATAAAGTCTTTATATATAGGCAGATTGTTACAAAGAGATTCCTAATTAAATATAACTTCTAACTAGATAAATATGACTTAAAAAGGGAAACTAAAAAAAGAAAACAAATCTAATACTCCTATGATTGCTAAAAACATGATTATCACATAATCACATTCCTAAACTGACTTGAACTCTTAAAGAAACGAAATTCTCAAATTATTGTCTTGCTAAATAGACTAGAACTCTTATAAAACAAAAATAACATATAATTAACTTCCTAAACAGACTCAAAAACCTCAAAGACGAAATTAATCTTCTTGCTGATCAGATTCATATCAGTTACTGTAAATCATCCATCAGCCGTGGTGACTGCCAAGTGTTCTTTCTACAATAAGAAATATGGTCCCCTTCATGATGCAGTCCACCACACTCTGCATGGTCGTGTAATACAACTTCCTGCAGTGCTGTGCAGGTTTCGGGTTTTCATAATTTCTCCTTCCCTTGATACTGTGGCCCTTTTTCATGCACTGTGAAAATCCATTTGTTTTTAACTACACAAGATGTTGGAACTATCAAAGTTCTACATTGTTTTCTAAGGTTAAGGTTTTATATCGTTAATATGATGAATTACCGATAAATGGTGAGGACTACTACTACCGAGAAACTCTACAATATATATAAAAGTATTAGATCGAGAAACGCTATGTCAATTATTTGAATAAATTAATTATTGACAAATTGTAATCTATTGTTCCAAATTCGGAATAATAGAAATTTTAAATTTTGTGAAAACTAGCTCGATAATTATTAAATAGTGTTCCCATGCTATTCGAGTTCACCCAACGTCTTGTTTGAAAGAGGGCCCAACCTGGCCACTCGGAGAAACATTTACGTTTCTCCACCAACGTACGGATTGTGTCTAGAGAAATTTTATGGCACTAATTTCATATCAAGTAATCAAATGACTTGGTATATATTCACCAGTAACAAATAGATTGGTAGAATAATTTTATAATACATGACTAGGATATTCACTTGAGGAAATAAAATCAAAAATAATATTGAGTAATAGTTAAAAATCATTTCCTAAATAATATAAGCCATTACAAGGCAATAGAATTAAAATATAACAAGATTTAGAAAATATTATATTCATTAATGAGTTAATTTTATTACCTTGTAATAATGGCTTATATTGTTTAGGAAATAATTTTTTAACTACTAATCAATGTTGTCTTCGATTGTATTTCCTTAAGTGAATATCCTAGTCATATATCATCAAATTATTTCACCAATGCACTTCTCACTTATAGATTAGTAGATACATACTAAGTTACTTGATAATTTGACAGGGATGAACTACCGTAAAGTTTCTCGGCTAGGTGGGGTTGGGTCAGCTAAGCCGCAGGCAGCCGCTGGCCAAGGAGAGAGAGGGGAGGAGATTTTATTCAATTTTTTTATTCCAAGTTGTAAATAAACAATTGTCTTCTGTATTTTTATAAGCAAAAAATTAGATTCGAAATCCCGATGTAGGTCTTTGCTAATTATATAAATGCATGTACAATTTCGTAGATCTCTGGATCTGTTATTTTAAAGAGAAAATGACAGATAAGTACCCTGTAGTTTTATGTTTTCACAACGGCGTACCCTGTGGTTTTAAATTGGTAATTTAGTCCCTGTGGTTTTCAAAAAAATTTCCGGGCAGGTCTAAGGTAGCTACCCGTCAATATGGTCTTCGAACGATGTCATTTTTGGTCCTACGTGGCTGACACGTGAGTAATATGGTTAATTACATATTTAGTCCCCAATTTATTTATATTTTTCAAAACAACCCTTCTTCTTCCTCCACCATCCCTTCTCTCCCCACATACTATGTTCATCTCAATTGTTTCATAATCCCAGTTTCCTTCATAATCCCAGTTTCCGTGTAGCTTTAGTAATACAAAAGCTGTAATTGACTAATTTTCTAACTGTAATTTCCATATATCCAAGTTTGAAGTGATCAAGATTGAATTTTAATGACAAAAATTAGTAGTACAAAAACCAAAATTTTCCTCAAAAACAAAAAAGAAAAGCCATACGCAAACAGGAGGCATGTCCATGGTTAGGGTTTTCAAACTTTGTTGAAGCTCAACGCCATAGCCTCTCCTTCCTCTTCTTAGGCTCCGACCCATGCAAAATAAACCCCAGAAGAGACCCAACCCGACAAGCCTGACCCATCGGCTGATTCTGGCGCAGAAGCGTTCACCTTCACACTAACTAGAACAACGGTGACTCAAATATGCAAGGCAGCTGGAGACCGGTCGACCTGGGAATCCGTTCTTTAAGGCCCTCACGCGGGCCGCCGCCATCTACATCCAGAACTTTGCCGTCCAACCTCCGCGACCTTGTCAGCGCCCTTCACGACATCATCGCGCCGTCCACCATCGACATCCTCCCCGACGATGACGTCATTTTATCGAAAAGGGAGCGGATTTGATTTGGGGGTCCGTCCACCTCCACCATACCACTACACCTCCACCATCGTTCCGTCCCGCCTCACCCCTTTTCCTTCATTGGTTGTTATAAAGTTTTGATCTTTAATAGTGTTGCATCTGCGATGAATGTGTTTGGAAGGGAAAAGATTCTATTTTTTTATGTTGGTGTTGGGTGTTTGTGTGGTTGAAGCAGATAGGATAATAAGGAAAAAGATTGATTTTTACGTTTTGAACCTGGGAGTGAAATTGAAACATGGTTATTTTCTGGATTTAAAGGATGAAGTGGGAGAAACAGAGAGCGAGGATAGAGAATGGGTGGAGGAAGAGGAAGAAGGGTTATTTGAAAAAATACAAATAAATTAGGGACTAAATATGTAATTAATCATGATATCCACGTGTCCACCACGTAGGACCAAAACGACGTCGTTCGAATACCATATGGACGGGTAGCTGCCCTGGACCTGCCCGGGAAAATTTTTAAAAATCACAGGGACTAAATTACCAATTTGAAACTACAGAATACCCCGTTGTAAAAACGTGAAACTACAGAGTACTTATCTGTCCTTTTCTCTATTTTAAATTACAGAGATTCGGGCTATGTCAAAGTATATACTTCGTGTTGGTAATTCTCCTCACCGAGAGGGCATGCCAAAGGAAACATGGCCCAATAAATAAAGTTTTGACGGAAGTAGAGTTTAATAAAAATTTACTTTAAAAAATTGAAACCAAGAGGGCACGTCGTCATCATATTCCACATAAATTAAAGCCCAAGCAATTAAGATCTAATTAGTTTTAATTTTTTTATGAAAGCTTAGTCCTAGTCAACTCCTTACCTCCGAGAAATTGGATTGCAATCGTCACGTACGGTATGACAAATTGGTAGGTCTAGGTGCTTCCTGAATATCACCGTACCAAATTCGATGACCAACATTAGTTAATCAATTACAATTATAATATGATAATTAATTGAGGGGTAAATTGCCCTCATGTCCAAATTCTCTCTCTGGTTGCTTGGGCGCTAGGCTGATGTTTGACTTGATAAATATATTGTTTGATAAATAGATAGATTGTATTCTTCTTTGCAAAATAATTACAATCCACGAAACTCCATACAAATCCACTAGAAGGAGGAACTCCATACACAAACGGGACGCGGATTGGTTGCTGGCAACAGCGCGCCTGCAGCACCTGCTGCGGGCTAACGCCCTGTAGCCACGTGTCCTCTTTTTTAAATAAAAAATATATTGATAAATTTCATTTTGGTACCTTATATTTTTATGTAATTCGTGTCTTTTTCGTACATTTTAATTTTCTTATTTTAGCCTACATTTTTTTAGTTTTTGGGACTATAACTAATAAAATTTTAACGGACCATAACTTTTGACTCGTTTGGAGTTTTTGCTATTATAATATATGTTTGGAAAGGGAATCTAACAATCTACACGAATTAGGAATTGTCTTTTGAAAATTGATGTGACGTTAAGATTGTGTTCCGTTGGGATGTGGCATTGAAAATTTTGATGTGCCGTTAGAAAATTTTGATGTACTGCGAAAAAAATCTGATTTCTCTTTGAAAATTTTGATGTGCCGTTGGGATATGCCATTGAAAAACCTGATTTGCTGTTGTGATTTTTGCGTTAGAAAACTTGACGTGCCGTTCAAAATAGATGTGCCGTTATGATTTTATCGTTGAAAATTGATGCGCCGTTGTGATTTTACCATTTGAAAATTTTGATGTGTCGTTCAAAATAGATGTGCCGTCGTGATTTTTCCGTCAAAAAACTTGATGTGCTATTGAAAAACTTGATTGAAAAAATTAAAATGTACGAAAATAAAATTGTGTATAAATATCAGGTACTAAAGTAAAATTTAGCCAAAAAAGGCACCCAATCCAACCTCCACAAAAGACCTAATCACGTAAAGAATATAATCAAGTAAGACTCTATTTAATAGAATCTAGATAGAGAAAAAAAATTTGTCACGCTAAATCGTTAAAACAATCTTCCCACAAAATTCATTCTTGAACATAATTGGAAAGCTTGATAAATATTAAATAGGGAGGAAGCACGTCGTTTTATAACTTTTAAATTCTCTTTTGTGCTTTTCAGGAGTTGCGTAAGCATCTAATAGATATTGTTGATATTAGATCCAGGAAGTATTTTTTTAAACTTTGGCTTAGATCACATAATACTCTTAATAGAATGCAATTAAAATCATAGATATTCTGGCTGTTGGAGTTTGTTTCTGCTTAACATTTTCGTAGCTTGATTATACAATTTAATTATATTTTTGAGCAATAAAGAATCCTACAATGTTGAATAATTATTAGGAAAATTTTACAATCTTTTGTTCAAAGGAAAATGGCACGGTCTATAAGAAGTCAAGAAGCGAGCGTTCGAATTCAATGTCAGTGGCGAAGGCCCAGTAAGAGCCAGCCCAAGATACGAGTAAAAGTGGCCCAAGATGCCGTCGAGTTTGGATTTAAATAGACTCCAACTAGACCTAGACCTAGACCTGAGCATTGTTCGAATTCGCTCGAATTCAAATTCATCAAAACATTCAATCATATTCAATTCGTCCAATAACTCATTTGAATTCGAATTATGAACCATCGAATTCGAATTGAATTTAAATTGAGTTCGAATTATTTCTATTTTATTTATTTTAAACTTTTCAAAAATTTATGATTTAAGGTTAGGGTGAGATTTAAATGTTAGGGTTAGGATTTATGGTTAGAGTTATGGTTACGGTTAGAGCGTCGAGTTTGGGTTAGGGTTAGATTAATTTTAGGTTTAAGGTTAGGGTAGGGTTATGGTTATGGTTGTACTATTTTCTGTTAATCTCGAATACTTACGTATGCATTTCAAAAAAAAAACTTATGTATAATCAAATAAAAATTACTTGCAGGATTAAACTCTTCTCTACCCAGTTTCCCACCCTATGAGTATGACCCCACTTTATTAATCTGCCACGTGTATTGGCACGTGTCGGTAACCGTAATTGGCAGAATATAGCATGGTTTTAAAACCCGGCTCGGAGCTACGACCCAAAATTTCTACCGTTTCTGGGTCGGCCGGTCGGACCAAAAATAATTTTATTTTTAAATATTTTAAATAGTATATATATATGTAGGTTAAAATATACTATTTTCCATACAAAAAAATAAACTTAATTTTTTATCTCTCCACTCTATAAATCTACTTTTTAAATTTATTTATTACTTTATAAACTTGTCAAATCAATTTTTTTCCTCGAAAACCATCAAAAAAAAGTCAATTTCGCCTATTTTTGTACTAACCAGGTTCGACCGGTCAGAGTAGACCTCAAAATTGGCCGGTCCGACCGAATTTAGTCCGATTAGTACAGACCCCGATCAAAAGCCTAAAAATGACCCGATCTTGTGCTCATTTCATGGTCCAACCGATCGAACCGCATTTTTTAAAACCATAGAATAGAGGAGATTGACACATACAATAAAATCTATTTATTAATATAATAGAAACAATGAGTTTAAATAATTGGTGAAATAATTATTGTAAGAATTTTGTCATCTTTCGTATTTTAGTTCAAATATGAATTAATTGGTCAAATTTGTATCTTAATAATAAGTATATAAACTAAAAATGTAGTGAATTAATTTATTTCGATTAATTTACAAGAATTAATTTTAAAAATATTAAGTTACAGAGATTTGTGGTGCGACTAAACAATAATGTAGTACAGAGGGTGGTGATGATTGACATACAGAAAAGAGAATATGGTCAGATCTGGTTCCTTTTTAATGTTTCCGGAGTGCGAATGTCTACGATATGACGGGACGGGACGACTACAAATTGCTTGATGTTTGACTTGATCGCAATCATAAGATTACCCACAAGTACAACCGGGTGGGTCAGAAAATATTTTAAAAAAATGAAAACTCGTGAATAGTGGGCGGCTGACAGCGGTCGGCCGCTCGTGGATCGCGATCCAATTTTTTTTTCTTTTATCTAGTTTAGTTTTATTTGGTACAATGTTATTCGATAAAAATATAAAAAATTATATTTTTAAATTTTTTATAAATTGAGCCTAATATTTTTAAAGAGTATATAATTTATTTTTTTGATTTTCTATAAAAATTAGTATAACTGATACATGAGAGAGAAATTAATTATTTATGCTCTTATGTAGGTTGGGATGAGTTGTTGTTGTAAGTTTTAAATATTTAGTTGGGTTGAATTGGCTATGGATGAGTGAGAAATTAATTATTTATTCTGTGACTTAAGTTGAGATAAATTGTTGTTGTGGGTAGCCTAAGTAACCTGCTGACAGGACGGGACGCCTACGCCAGACAGGACGGCGCGTCAGGCGTCAGGAGAGGACGGTTGGATGCGGCAGTCGAAGTGACGCGTCAGTCGTTCAAATATCAATTTTCCACCTCCTATTTTCCCTCTTTCCAAACCTGTCCAGATTTTTTTTCCTAATCAATTTATATAATATGGACCAATTTGCAACGGATTGAATTCAAATTTGATTCTCCGGTTCGAAGAATTTTAGAAATCTCGAACTGTATTTAATTCATCTCCGGACGAATTCAGTCGAATTAGTAATAAATTAATTTTTTTATGAATCGAATCGAACTACGAATCATATTCTAACAATGATCAGAGTGGACATAACTTGTTTTGGTAGATAGATTTCTAAACGACAAACTCTTATATCAATTTTTTTATATACAAATTTTGTGGTGATCAATATTTGAATTCTGATTATTCTGAACGAAAATCTTGAATACTATGCAACCTTCCTTCGCACTTAAATTTATGATCATCTAATATCTGCAGCTATATCTACGAGTAAGCTTATAAATCGAATAAAAAAAACAAATAGAAACTCCCACTTAAGCAAACAGTAGCAAGAGATCAACAGATCAACTGATCTTGTTAGAAAGAGTCCATTTCCTTTTCACAACACAGAATAAAGATCGGAAGCTTCCACATCACTATTTACAAGGAAACGACAAAAAAGTAGGGACTCAAGGAATCAGAACACCCACACAAAAGACAAAAACAAGCAAGTATTAGCAAGGTATATGTCTAATATGATAATTAATTGAGGGGTAAATTGCCCTCAGGTACAAATTCTCTCTCTGGTTGCTTGGGCGCTAGGCTGATGTCAGCTTGGTAAATATTCTTTTGATAAATAGATAGATTTTATTCTTCTTTACAAAATAATTATAATCCAAGAAACTTCTTACAAATTCACCAGAAGGAGGACCTCTATTATACACAAAAGAGACGTGGATTGGGTGCGGGAAACAGCGCGTCTGCAGTACCTGTTGTGGGTTGACGCGGCACTCGAGGTGACGCGTCAGGCGTTCAACTATCAAATTTTCACCTCCTAATTTTCCTCTTTTCAAATCAATCCAGATTTATTTATTTTTTATAATATGGACGAATTCAAAACGAATCGAATTCGAATTGAATTTTTTGATTCGACAAATTTTAAAAACCTTGGAAAATATTCATTTTGTTTTTGGACAAATTCAATCGAGTTAGTAACGAATCAAATTTTTGATGAATAAAATCAAATCGAATTCTAACAATGGTCAGGATGGACATAACTTGGTAAATAGATTTCTAAACGACAAACTCTTATATCAAATTTTTTTATAAGCAGATTTTGTGGTGATCAAGATTTGAATTCTGATCATTCTCAACCACAATCTTTTTTTATTATATTATTAGAGTAAGTATTCTTTGATAATACTTAGATCTATAAGTTATAGAATTATTCTAATTTGATCGACCGATGTCAAGTTCAAGTATTAAAAAAAAATTATGGTGTAAAATACTCATCGGCTGGTGGAAAAATAAAATAGTTTTATAGTAGTCGTAGCAAAAAGTTGACAAATGAAAGTTGAATGGAATATGAAAAAGAAAGCACAATGCATAGCTCGACATAATTTTTTAAAAATATTAAAATTCCTGTCGGTTAAACCAAATCACACGAGCCATACCAAAAGTGTTCCCTGTTTATCAGGTGAAGGTTAGTTGATAAAAGAAATAAAATAAAATAAAATATTTGAATTGTACAATCTTAGATAGTTCAAAAAAGTATGCACTAGAACCCATTTATCACTGCGGAGTCTCATCAATATATAACTTGAACTGAATATCTCGATTTCGACCATGAAAATACCTTGTTCAGATATAATATGATTTTCGACTAAGAAGAAAATAAAAGCTATTTACTTTATGATTAATCTTTAAATAACTGTCGTTTCTCTTGTAGTAGTAGACTAGTTAGGGAGAGGTAACCGTATAAATCAAACTTTATAGTGGGGCATCATAAATTATTTATACTGGGTGGCAACCGTTGACATAGTATTGAGGCAGAAGGAGCTTGGACTAGCATGGGGGACGCTACCGATTACCGATTACGTAACAAATGACAGCAGTAATCGCCAGTACAAGGAAGAAGCAGAACCATCCTCCACATCCATTGTGCTTGCACGGCCCCAGGTGACTCCTCCCTCCGCAACGGTGACAAAACCGAGCTCTGCACGGCACCTGCATCAATCACCACCACCTTTTAGATTGATGATGGCATGTTCTAGACCACTCCGAGGAGGGGCTTGAAACCCTTCTATATCCGGTGTCAAGCATGAAACTAGGCATTCTATACGGTATATAATTGACTCGTGCGTGTCTGTGTATGTCTATATGCAACATGGGTGGCCGTGTGTGCAAGCTAAGGCACAAGCAAGTGAATGAGAGCACGGGGGATACCTGCATTTTATTTCTCTGCAGCCACTAACTCGTTCAACCACAGTGGTAGCATCTGGTCCAACTATTAAGTTCAATAAGCTGTCCGACAAGAACATCGTTCCTGTCTCTGAGCTGTCCGCTTTCCTTGCACGAATATCCAGCATGCCATGGGATCTTGCACGTCAAACATAAATTCCTCTTGCAGTTGGGGCACTGAACTTTCTTCAACTTAGCCTTGCACTCATTTAGAACCAGAACCGAGCAATTCTGATACGGGCAATAACATTTGTCAAGTCGTGAAACAGCTGAATCACACAAAAGATCACACCATTTCACAAAATTTGGTTGTGACATGATCGGGCTGCATGATAGAGGGCTGCATGATTGGATCCTGCCGGTACTGCCATCAAGTTTCACTTCTATGTACTTGGCAATACAGTCGAAGCAAAAGGGATGAACACATAGGTTGCTGTTTCTCAACTTTCTGTCGGCCAACATCGGTTCAATGCATATCTCACAAGTGAATCTTGTACCTTCGTCTTGCTGTAGCTGTTGCTGTTCTGTTTCTACTTCTATTTGCACTTCCTGCGGCTTTTGCAAATTATTCCCATGGTACGTCACCCACAGATCCAGATCGGAACCCAGAAATTGGCCAGGGCTTGGTGAGAAGTGTCAAAGTCACGCAGTTGAGTTTTAACTCTGCACAAATCTATCACGTACCTTATTGTTTATTCTGGGTCTTTTCTGAATTATCTTCATTGATAATGTTAACAAACATAACATCAAAAGTCAAGTGAGATACATCTTTAAATGAAGATTTGTACAAACAACCAAATACGTAACCTTAAAAATGTCGCAGCAAGACAGGACACTCTTGCTCAGGTGGAGAATTGGAAGAAAGAAGAGCAAGCACATTATAAGCAAGTATATAGATTCTCAGCACATGATATTTGATGATTTCACTTTATCTGGGCACTAAAGTTCTACCACCAAACGAAAGAAAAGGAAATTAACGTGAAACCTCAATATTGGAGAAGCATCAGGGAATTGTCAACAAAGTAACAAACTGCATTTCTAGAACAAAGGTTCTGATCATCGAAAAACAACACGAGAACAACAACTTTCATTTTTTTTAGAATGGATTTAGCTTTCTACAGAACAAGGCCTTTTTATGCAATTCAAGGATATGACTTCAGAAACCTAACAGCCAAATGCACATGGAAGCAAAAAGTTGATGGTCCAATCAAAACTTTTACACGATTCAGACAGTAGGAAAGGAAGCCACAATTCAACGTTTTCATAAGAATTGCATCCATAAAAAAAAAAATTTTTTTTTTACAGAGCCCAGAACAATCATTAGTCCAGGACCTACTGGTGTTTTAAACTTTGGACTCATAAAACCTTAATAATCCAAAGCATCATATGATTATCATCGTCAATAAAAATTGTACTTAGAAATTAAGGGTAGCGTGCTCTACGAGAATCTCACTGGCCCTCATCGAGTCCCAGGTAAGCTATTACTCTATAGAAAACACAGTGTAGTTAGTTCCCCGAGTCTTCTAAAGAACCCAGAAGAGAAGTTTACAGAACCGACACAATTATGATACCAGGATCATGACGGGACCTTTCATATGCCGGAAGAAACTCAAAGCAGAGCCCCGCCAGAGTGGCCCTAAAAACAACTAACTTTGGTGTGAACAAGCTACTCCCAACCCGGGTTCAAACTTTCGATTATCTGTACTAGGTGGTTTACTACACTCGGAAAAAGCAGGCGACTTTTAGAGAGAGGAAGTACCTGTGCTTGCGAACTAATATAGGTTTATTTGAATAATTATTTAACACCGTTTGTTTTTGAAAAAATTGAAATCTATGTCTCTGGATAAAATTAGAATAGTGCCCTTAATAATTAATCTCTGCTTGTGCAAAGTGCCCTCCTCCTGTGCTACTTGCTAATATGTTGTAATAATTTCTTCTGTGGCTGAGTTCTTTTTCTTAAGGTAGGAGGCTGTTAGATTTTGACGAAAGAAGTGTCTGTGGGGGGCTGGGCTACGGTTCCACTTGGTGAGATTAGCTCGAATTGTTTTACTATGTGTGTCATTATTCGGGTTAATGTCAGGCATGGTGAAT
The DNA here is from genome assembly GCA_963995505.1 of Hypericum androsaemum. Lineage (NCBI taxonomy): Eukaryota > Viridiplantae > Streptophyta > Magnoliopsida > Malpighiales > Hypericaceae > Hypericum > Hypericum androsaemum. The sequence continues at coordinate 943,400 of OZ023196.1, forward strand.
TGTTTGTTATTACAACTTCCTAGGTGGTTGACATATCTATATATTTAAGTATATTTTTATTAATAAATAATATTTACTTTAAAAAACAGCTGATTGGTAATTAGGCCGAACTTCATTTCAGTAACATTTATTTGCCACATTTTCGCTTCAGTTCCTAGTGGTTTAAAGATGTGCTATATCGAATGTGCATATCAGTAAGAGTTTTGAAATTTGCCTCTTACAAATTACAATAACATCTAGCCGACGAAAATTATTTCCAGTATCAATCTAGCGACTTTTAAAAGATATTACTATGATCGAATTAAAACTAAGTGAACAAGTATCAAAATACCAGTTAGTATTAACCAAAATAAATAAATTAGTTAGAGATTAATTTATCTTAACAAACTTTCAAGTTTGAACTCCGAAGATACAATTATATAAAACTCTATAGAGAGAACATTATTGTTCTTAATAATCATACTCGATCAAATATAAATTAGTTAATTGTACCGAAAAATGAAAGTCTCGGGGAACCAAATCAAACCCATATCATTGCATTGCGTTTCTATTAGAAAACGGGAGTTTTCATTTTGATAGTTCATTGTGCAAACATTAATTATACGAAACAGATACATCAATTGATCATAACTCGACGACACAAAACCTCTGAATAACGACCATCAACTCGGTTCTCTCTCATTCTCAATGAGATCCACGGACAACATCTCCCAGCATTCGTACAAAGTCACGTAAACAAAAAACTAGTAACATTCATTAGAAAACAGAAACACAACTACCACCACTACAGTTTCTTGACCTTCTCTTTCTTCTTCCGCGTCTTTCTTATACAATTTATAGCCAAACAGAGTAATGGTCCGAAAAAGAAGATCAGGAAACCTATGCCAGAACCATATAACATGGGTAGGTACCAATCTGGATCATGTAATGCGGCAGAAAAAGATGCCAAAAAGCCCGATGCTACTATAATCGAAGCCCACATCAACTGCAAGTATAAAAGAAGACTACAGTTAATTTAACATTAAAAATACATCTTTCAGAGATAATTTCAAATTACCTGGCAACGCTTTGAGTTAGCCATGACAATGTCATTTCTTCTCATCTCGGTCTTCTTGACGAGGCATTTCAACCTAGAAGACAAATCATCACACCTTTTTTGGAGAATCAAATGGGAAAACTCAGATCTCTCCATGCACACACAAATGTTGTCGCTCTCATCGATGACGTTTTTAAGCTGCAAATTTAAGGATTATATAATGTTATAACAAATATGAGAAAGAGTAAACCATAAAGTGAGAATTCGATTAACTTACAATTTCCACATCAAGAGAAAGCACTGCGATATCATCCAGGAGGGTAGTGCATGTCTCTATCCCTGTGTCTTTTGTAAAGAGTTCATCAAATCCTTACACCTATACACAACTTATTAGTGTCCAGATTATCAAAATCAATGTTCAGTATTATCAACTTCCCAACCTTACCTTCAAGGAAAGCCTCTCCATATAATAATCAAGGATTGATTCAATGGCCTTCAATTTGAAGGGATTTCCCGCTTCAATCCGGGCAACCATGTTGTCAAACTCATGGTCCCGCTCGCTAGAAGCTGCCATTACAGTGTCCAATAAGGACACGGATTTATCCCGTATCACCGCTCTACAAAAAAATTCACTGATTAAAAAAAAACAGATTTTTAGAAGTAAAAATATTGAAGATGAAGAAAGATCAGATTGATGCATTGCTGCTAACCAGAAGAAGAGCATGATGATCTGCCGGATCATCATGTCAAGGGACTTAATTCCTAAGTCTAGTATCCACCTAATTACAGCTGTAATTAGCTGTACAATGGCTGGTGTAATTGTACTAGTCGTTGCAAATATGAAACGGCTACTTTCTCTTAATTACTTAGTCTTAGATTATTAAATAAGATGTAAATGCCACTTGTATATAAGCTACTGCTAAGCATCAATAAGAATTAGTCCATTCATCTTACAACACTACATGGTATCAGAGACTAGCAATGTCAGATCCATTAGTTCCCACCATTGTTGAGTCTACTGCAACAAGGAATCACACCACAAATCCTCTTCTCTCTCGCAGAATTGCTCAAGAAAATGGTTCCAACATAAACCTCAAAATCACCCCAAATCAACTAAATGGCCACAACTATCTATCATGGTCAAGATCAGCCTACATGAACCTGAATATCAAAGGCATGGTAGGCTACATTACTGGGAAAATACCAGCTCCTGATCCTGAAAGCGAGGAGTTCAATGCTTGGCAGGTCAATGATCATCTTGTCATGACCTGGATTCTCAACTCAGTTGATGCAAAGATCTACGACTTCTTTGCTACATCAAGCACCTCCAAAGAGCTATGGGAATCAATCAAGGGGATGCACGGGCAACAAAAGAACCTGTTCAGGGTCTATGAGTTGAAGAAAAAGCGCTCAAAGACCAAACAAGGTGACCTCTCTTTTGGGGAACACCTTGGCAAAATGAAAGGTATGTGGGATGAGCTCTCTCTATACAGACCTTCCACTACTGACATCAATATCATCCAACAACGGGCAGAGCAGGACAGAATATTTGACCTCTTGGTCTCCTTGAAGCCAGAGTTTGAAAGCTTCATTGATCAAATTTTCAGAGGAGCTGATCTGCCATCCTTGAGTGATGTATGCTCAAGGATTTATCAAGAAGAAACAAGAAAGAAAGTGACGCACGGACACAAAGAAAAATATGAAACTACTGAAACAAGTGTCTAATTCACCAAAGGAAATCAAAGAGGAGGATACTCTCAAAGAGAAGGCTCCAAGGGAAGAGAAGGAAGATTCAATTCCAGCAGGTCACAATTATACCGTGAACACTGCAAAAAATAAGGCCACACTCATGATAAGTGCTGGCATATACACCCTCATTTGAGAAACCAGAAGTCAGCTGCTGCAAATGTTGCCGAGTCTAGTGACATCAAAAGCACAACTGATATTAACTCAGCCCAAACAATTGAGCAAATTGTGCAGCAAGTGCTACAGCAACTGCACAAGGGACCTGCTGACAATCCAACCAGCAGCAACATGGCACTTGCAGATCATCAGTCTTGGCATATCTCAACCAGAAGATGGTAAGATGAAGGGTAAGATCAATCCTATTACTTATTCCTCATCTTTGCATCGTGACAACTCTGTATGGATTATAGATTCTGGTGCTAGTCACCACATGACTCATGATGATATACAAAGTTTTTCTGCTGCAAATGGATCAATGATTCTTATTCAAGGGATTGGTAAAAGGAATTTCTTTCATAACAAAAAGGCTTCAGATGTCTTGTTCCTTCCTAATCTTACTGCTAAGTTGATTTCAGTTAGTGAAGTTACAAAAAACTTGAACTGCAAAGTAATTTTTGAACCAAATCATGTGTTTTTTCAGGACATGATAACAGGGAATACGATTGGCAGGGGGAGATTAAGCAATGGACTTTACATTCCCGATGAAGCTGGACCTAAATCTGCACTAAATGTTTCTACCACATCTGATTCAAACTTGATGCATTTCAGATTAGGTCATCCCTCAGACAGGATATTAAATAAAGTAGTCAAATGTAACAAGTCTATTGCTGATCATTGTGAAAGCTGCAAAATGGCCAAAACAAGCAGAAATATATTTCCTAATTCTTCAACGGAAAGAATGAGCCTTTTGCACTTGTGCACTCTGATTTATTATGGACTTCCCCTACCCTATCATATGATGGTTTTAAATATTTTATAACTTTTATTGATCATTATAGTAAAACAACTTGGTTGTACCTATTAAAGAACAAGACAGAAGTACCTGCTGCATTTGATGAGGTCGAAATCTGTTCTCTACTCAGTTTAGGAAGAAGATCAAAATTTTCAGAACAGATAATGGCACGGAGTACCTAAAAAGTTTGCCTAGAAGCTTAAGGAACTAGGAATAATTCACCAAAAATCATGCACATACTCTCCTCAACAAAATGGTGTTACGAAGAGGAAGAATAGGCACTTGCTTGAAGTGGCCAGAGCTCTGAGATTTTACATGAATGTTCCTAAGTTTTTCTGGTCTGATGCATCGTGTTATTTGATAAATCAAACACCTAGCCAAGGACTGAATTATAAAGATCCACTTGAGCTGCTATATAACAGACCTCTGAACTTAGAACATTTGAAGATATTTGGATGTGTATGTTTTGTCTTGCTACCAAAACAGAAGAGGGATAAGCACGATCCTAAAACAGATTAGTGCATATTTTTGGGCTATTCCTCAACTACAAAGGGGTACAAGTGTTACAACCCCAAGATAAAACAGAAGTAAGTATGTGTCTAGAGATGTGTCATTCATTGAAACTCACCCTTATTATGCTAACAAGTTAACAGATTATATTGAGGATGAGTTTCAGGGGGAGAGTTTGCAAGACACACATGGACATGAGGAAGCACCAATTGTCAGAAAACAAGTACCCTATGATGATCTTTACTCTGAAGACAGAACAGGAGAAGATCAGGTAAGTCAAGGTGATATTCAAGTTGATGATCAGACATTAAATCACCAGGTGAACTCCACCAATTCCCAGAATGATCAGGAGAATGAGACACATCCTCCAACAGCATCAAAGCAAAGGTTTGGTAAAGTGTATCAGAAAAAGAAAACCAAGAATCTTAGTTCTGAGAATTGCAATCAACCTGATAAAAATCAAGTTGTGACCGAGTCTGCAGGTTCTCAAGAACATTCTCAAAAGGTAGAGTGATTGTATAACGAATCCCCAAATTTTAATAACCCTAATACAGAAACGAATCCCCAAATTTAAATAACCCTAATACAGAAAAAAATTTAGGATACTTACGTGGGCCAAAGGGAGCGGAGGACCGGAGGAGGAAGGGCCGAAGGGAGGAGGAGGCCTGGCCACAGGGAGTGGAGGGCGAGAGGGAGGAGGAAGCGCCGATGGGAAAAGGGCCCGGCCACAGGGAGGGGAGGGCGAGAGGGAGAGCGGGAGGGAGGAGGAAGCGCCGATGGGAAAAGGGCCCGGCCACAGGGAGGGGAGGGCGAGAGGGAGAGCGGGAGGGAGGAGGAAGCGCCGATGGGAAAAGGAGAGAGAGAGAAGGAAAGGAGAAGAGGACAAAGTGCGTTTTCTGGAAGGGGGTGTGATTTTTTTTCCCTTATATATAATTTGGTAAACTTACACTTTAGTCCTCGGTATTACCAAAATGATATCGAACCAATCCCTAATACATAAATTACCGAAATTAGGATAATTAAGATTGTTCACTAATTAATTATAGTATTATATAATATTTTATACCTTATGACAATAATTTGGTAATTAGTTTCAAAATTTCCTCTAAAATTCAAGGTGTCCCCACTCATCGCCTGTTTGGGTTTGGCAGAAGGAGGTTCGATTATGAGTGTTCTTAGGAGAGCGGGATGGAAGAGGGGAGACATTGTTTTTCTTTTCCGACGAAGAGAGGGGATGAGGAATTGAAATGATAGTGAGCGAGGGATGAGGAGGAAAAAATTTTATTTTTTGCTGAAGGATATTTTGGTCATTTCAATGACCAAAAATGAAAAAAAGCCGTCATGGACCCGAAAATTTCTAAAACCAAACTAGAGGGACGTGAGTATGGATTTCAGAAATGCAGGGACCCAAGAAAGAGGAACGCCAAACTACAAAGACCTGACCGTAATTTTTCTTTTCTATTTAGATACAAATAAATATTAAAAGTACACAAAAAAACTTGTATTAACATACACGAAGCCGAATAAAATACATCCTCATATGAGCCCATACAGTAGTAGACTCGTGTCTAAAGGTAGATACATCCACTTATTCTTAATCTTTTTATGTATTGGATATGGCTTCGTATTTGTCTTCAACTACTGTCCTGAGGTTCCCCAGCAGAAAGCTCCCCTGCTTCTTCACCAGGACCGCGCCTGAAACAGGTCTCCAACTATGCCCTCTTCGCTCTTTGTTTTTCGTCCAAGGCTCTGTTTGTTTTGTCGGAAAATACTTCCCGGAGCCCAATTCTAATTATTTTTTTAAAGTAAAGTTTTATTATTCGTAATAATATGTACAGAGTTACATCCTTACGAGTGTAGAACTGATCATGGACTGATGCTTCATGTCAGATGAAAATGGTGGCAGGTTGGTTTCTGTGAAAGCCAAGTTCTTGGGGGAATGTATCAGCGTAAATGGTGGCCAATTGAGCTGCAATTCGAGTGTTAGTATGTGATGTGTGTCTCCAAGCTCTCTGCCTAGTTCCACCCCGGCCGGGTTTGAGGAGTCTAAGAGGGTGTGGATATGGACTAGGAGCAAGCAAGTCATGACTTCCGCTGTTGAAAGAGGGTGGAACACTTTCGTTTTCGTGTCCAGGGATCGGAAACTTGCCGATGATTGGTCATGTAATGCCGAGTCTTTATCGCGATTCTTCTTTTATTAATGTGAATTCCCAATTAGCTTTAGCTTATGGTTATTGATTCTAATGTTAAGTGTGTGCTTTCAGTTTACATTGGTCTAATGTGTGGTTGGTGTTGTTTGTTTCGATGGTTCCCCCCTTTATGTGTTGGATGTGCAGTAATTGCATTGATACAGCCTCTCTTTGTGGAGAATGGTGAGGTTTTGGATGTCGAGAACAGAAGGGTCGCTGCGGTTCTAGCAGTTTCAGCCTTGCGAGAATTGGAGCAGCTTCAACCGGACAATGGGGAGGCTGACAATGTCATTGTTTCTTTTCTTGGATTGGCAGATTTGTCGATAGCTCGATGTTTGTGTGAGAGTATACTAGTTGAGGGGCTGTGAGAAGATTAGCCACTTTGTCTATTTTATCATAGTATTTGATTGATGGACTTCAAAAGGATAGGTTCCCTTTCTGAATTCCTTCGCACGGAGTTGCAAAGAATCAACTTACTGCTGATCTTAGATTTGATAAGCAAAATCGTAATCGAACAAATCGCTGTTCTGTGTAGTCCATATCATGTTTCCTTCTCACGTCTGATTTTTCTGAGTTCAGTTCTCTCTGATTCTGTGCTAGATAATACCAGCAGAGAACATAGTAGCAGCTTTCCAAGGCAGCCAGAAAACTGTGTTTACCATCTCGAAAACGTTCATGGAGGCTAAGTCATTCCTCGAGGTATCAACTTAAAACTATGTAATCCAAACGAAGAAGAAAAAGATGATACTGCTTTACATGGAGTTTTTTCTAATAGTTCTCATCTTGTTGCTCAATCTGCTTCTTGTTTGTAGGCATTGGAGCGAGGTTTGGGTGGAGTTGTTCTAAGAGTTGAGGATGTCGAAAATGTACCTGAACTGTAGGTGCTTTTAGTTCGCTACATGTGTTTTGCATTTCATGATCGGAAAATTACTGATCCACATGTTAATTTAATCACCAGAACTATTTTGATCAAAGGAACGAGTCGAGCAATCTCTTAAGCTTGAGCAAAGCTATCGTCACTCGAGTTCTAGCAGTCGGAATGGGTGTTCGTGTTTGTGTAGATCTCTGCTGCCTTATGAGATCTGGAGAAGGACTTCTAGTATGTTCCTGCATTATCTTAATCTAAGGGAAGCTACCTTAGTTTACCATTGAGCCTTTTCTTCCTGGTTGGCTGTAATGGAAAAGTCTTCGCGCTGGTTGGTTCCTTTGCAAGAGGATTGTTTCTGGTTCACTCGGAATGCCTGGAATCAAATTACATAGCCAGCAGGCCTTTCCGTATCAATGCAGTTTCTTTAGAATATTTTAGATAGTATGCATTGCGTGCATGAATTTGTGTCCTATTGATTTCAGTACATCAACTCTCTATAAATAGAGTCAAATATTGACATATTTTGATACACAATCTTGTATTCAAACTTTGAACGCTTGTAATTCTGTCTAATATTGACTTCAAATATATTTTTGATATTCTTACACTCGGAATTTGAAGAAGTCATAAACTAAAAAATTGTAGATATATGTCTCATCTTCGCAAAGCAACTAGAATCAACTCAATCGGACTCCAGAATAAGAAGTTGTGGCTCCGCAACCGAAACTCGTCCCCATAACTCGCTCGACTATTGACATCAAATATATTTTCGACATCTATTTGTAGCTCGATTTATGTATTTCTAATTTTGTTTTCTAACTTTTGTAATCTTAAATTTGTTATTTTATTTTAATTTTTTTCTTGTTATAATTATGGACGTATAATTTTATATATTTATTATAATTTATATATAAACATAAATATTAATTTATATAATATGTGGATGAGAGAGAAATTAATTATTTATTTGGTGAGCGGATTGGATGAGATCACCAATAAAGATGATAAAAGATTGGGTTGGGTTGGAATGAATAATAATTTAATGAGAGAGAAATTAATTATTTATTGCGTGAGTGGATTGTATCCGCTCACTAATGTGGGTAGTCTAAATATCTGCTTAATCCTGATCAGGTGTGAGGCGTTGGCCTACGTGGGATGTCGGGCCAACAATTCTTTGTGCTTTTGATGACGGGGTCAAATGATAATATTTGGACGTTGGTCTTTTAATAAAATCAAAATAAAATTATTACTCCATAAAATTCTAACTATTTAATGTAGCATCTCCAAAAAAAACGATTTAATGTATCATTGTAAAATTTGTAATCAGAACCTTGGCCACGTAGATAAGGTGATGCTGAGGGAAGACGTGTATGAACAAGAACGATAACTTCTTGTTCCGTGAACTACGTCTGAAGAACAAGACAAAATCGGAATCCCTAAGTTTTATTAATAAATCAAGGAAATTTAATGAATACATAGGACATGTATATAAAGGCATTAACGACATAAAATATTACTAGGACTCCAATAAATAAACTAAAAAAAATAAAAGCAGAAAACTTATTAGAACTAAAAAATGAAATACTAAAGCAAATCGGAAATACATCTAAACCGAAGCCTTCGAACGGGATAAACGATCATGTTTATCCAAGAATAAAAATACAGCTTCATCTCCGTCAGAAGGTTTACCGAACTGAAGGACCAAAGAAAAACTTTTTTCGGGTGGGGGGTGGGGGATAACTTGCTTACTAGAAGGAAAAAAGGTTCCACCAAAAAGAAAAAGAAGGAAAAAAGGGGTCAAAGGAGAAAAACGGAAGAAGAGGCTGCTTCCTGTTCTACGCTGCACTCTCTCCGTCTCTCTCCAGCCATCCAAAACAACCTCAACCCTTTCTCTAATCTCAAACCCAGAATCATATTGCGAAATCTTCAATTGAGTCGTTCGTTTTCCTCCAGTTTCCGGGACCACCCCCTCTGTATCCTAGGAAAGCACCACCGGGTGAATGGTGCAGGGTGGCCAGCTCGGACTCTGCTTCCAGCAGCCAGAACCCATCTCCGGAATTGGCTGTCCTCCTCGGAGTTGATGGGTAATTTCCTCTCTGGGTTTTTTTGGGGGTGGGGGTCTTCAAGTTGTTACCTTTACGGGAAATGGTCCAAGTGGGACCCTCTCAAGCAACGTGTCAAGTTTGGATACTGTGAGTAGAGCTTTAAGTTGTTACCTCTGTTACCAATAGGGGTTGGTCTAAGTCGCAAGGGTTTACACTTTCTTAAGCGAAGTTCTCTAAGTTCGTATAATGTGAATAGAGCTTGAAATTGTTACCTTTGTTACCAAAGAGTGTTGATCCAAGTGAGGTTTAGACTGTTTTAATCATTCAATTTCCGAATCCTGTGAAAGGAGCAGATATTGCTGTGAGAAATGTTTCGATTCACATGGGTCGACTCGACTGTACTTGTGTAGCGGATACAAATGGATTATGGACCTGGATGGCTACTTAAAAGCAGGAGCTGAAGTACTTGTTGCCAATGTTGTTTCCAGTCGGAGTGTCCATATACTACGTTAAAGCTGATGAGGGGTTTTGTAGCAGTAGCTGATTCTAGGATCGAACCTTGGCTCTAATACTAATCTTAGAGTGCTTATATTTTCTGTCCAAGTGCTTTGAGTCTAAGGTAGGCGGAAGCAGATTACATACATACATCCCGCATCCTAATGTAGGGCGTCCAACATTTGTAGTTTCACCATTAGTCTAGAGTTTTGTACCCGTCAAGGCGGCTTCGAGAATAGCAGTCCTTTGCAAAACCGTTCTGAATGGTATAGAACTCATGTATGGTGACTGCTGGCAGTCAACTGCTTTATCCTGCTACTATTATCGAATTGCTTGACTGCTGTCATATCAGAATTATTCTAGAGTAAAAGATATCTGGACCCGCAGCACGTATTGAAGCTTGCATCTTCCAGTTACATTCACTTCAGAAGTGTGCACTCTATTTTTTTATCTCTTTTGTTTTCTAGAGTTCCAATCCTATAGCATCATCATATTGTTTCTATGTCCTCTGGTTTCTAGAGTATTGATGGACGCTTATCGCTTGGAAAATCGGCAATCATTCAATGTAGGTCTGGCTACATGCGTTTCAGATCAAAATGAAATAACTATATGCTACTTAACTTGAGATTTATCTGCACGGCCTTTAAGTATGTCTGTTCTGCCACAAGCCTTCCGGAAACTTGGACTTGACTGTGCAAATTGGGCTGAGCCGATATATGTAGATCTTTTGAGGTTCCAATGGGTTGATCAAGACATTGTTAAATCTGCCTAAATTTACTCCTACCAAATTTGTGACTGCGATTCCCACTCTTACCAGGAAAGTGGTGGCGATGAGGAGAAGATGTTGGTTTTATTTTTTTAACCGAGTGAGTTGCCCCCTTCTGCTTAGCGTTCATGTAGGCCTAGGCATCTCATTTGTCTGTGTGCAGATTTGATGGCCTTGTTCATTGCCTTACTAGTGATAACAGCTCATTTATCAAGAGTGTTTTGCGATAAAAGGTACTCCCGCATTCACCATCTTGTGTAGTTTAATATGAAAGATGATCTGCCAATGCATGTGAACGTGGAACTTGCGCAAATAAAGATTTGAATTTGTATTCTTTTATTTTGGATAAAGTGGAGACTCTTCCAGTGTCAGGAATGTACCTCATAGTATTGCTTACTTCATTGGCAGAAAAATGCATTGGATAAATTTGCCGCATCAACGAGTTCGTCTTTGCGACCTGGAGTTGAGAAGTAAGCTACCTTTACAGCTGTGCTCCCTCAATGATTTAGCTGTGTTATTTTAAGATAAGTGTGACTTAGCATTGTTTGTAAGCTTATCCGAGAATCAACGGGCAACGGTTATGAAGTAGCCAAAGAAGCAATTAAAGCAGGTAATACGAATAAACCTGGCGTACTCCCAGGGTTTCATCAGAGTAATGCTGAATTTCACTACATAATTATCTTCTTGCCTTTCGAACCAGTTTCTGCTGAGAAACAGAGGATAGCCGAGGAGGTTGCTTCCTTGCTAAAGCTGAGTGTTGAACTAGATACTAGCTCATCTGAAAGGTTGGTCCCCTCGCTTAATGATGGCTCGCAGTCTTACCGTGCCTTGCGTCTGCTGTTTGCACCGACAATTAATGTCTAGTGGGGGTCTTTGACTCTAGTGCAAGCAACTACTGGAATTTGTTTTTGTGGAATCAAGCAAGACACCCTATAGTTTAGAGCAGGGCGTGAATTATAAATCTGTGGTTGCAATTAATTCGTGCATTTTCTCTTTGACCAGCCTACAAAAGATTGTGGCAGCATTGCATGCAGGTGCTGAGTACGCAGGTGTTCCCGTTAGTAACTGCATCCTTGTAGCTGAAACTCAGACGGGTTTGTTAATGGGTTTTGTTGAGTCTCATTTTCTTTGGGCGACTTTATTGTGTTCAGTTGGAGATGGCAGCGTGGAGGCGTTTAGGTCAGTGGCATGTGGGCGACTGGGGATTTCTTTGCTGCTTTTTGTTATTTTTTAGTGGTTTGAGATGATTTTGAGGGTTTTTTAGATCGTGCATTGCATGCATGGATCTTAGATGATTTTGCCGAGGATCGAAGCAGGTTTTTCTTCATTCAGGATAATGAATGCGCTACTGGGTTCTAATCGAATAGATTTCCTCTTGGTGTTCTTTGCAGCGGTACAATGCTATCTCCCGCTTGCTCGATAAGATGAGTCGGAAGTTGTATAAAAGGGCTTGTCACATTTAACTATTGTTGGTTCCGTCTTGCATGGGATGAGAGAGGTACTTTATGCGTTCGAGTCTTGAGAACTCGTCTTCTTTCGGATGTCTTAGGTTCATGTTTTAGTAGTGCCAATATAAGCTTTTTGGATAATAGAATAACATAGATTGTTAGATTCTTTGGGTGTTAGATCAATGGAGGTCACCAAGTACACTTCTATAATGTATCCAATTCATTTTTGAAGTTCTATTGTTTAGGTTCTCAATATGTTGAATAGTATTAAGCTTTCTTGACCTCTTGTTTTTCTAGTTGACAAGTAGAAGAAGAAGCATGCTTGTTGAGTGGATAGAATCTCTCATTATACTTTTATGCTCTTGCATTTGTACCACTTGTTTTTTAGTCCATTGTTGATGGATCTTGCTCCTAATGACACTTGTCTTCTGACTCATTGAGTTTGCAATGACCGATTCTGAGGTTAATGTCAGTGAATGTTTTATTTAGTGTCGTGGATTGGGAGCCTTTGAGTAGGCTTTGCCAATTTTTGATTAGTTCATTAGTGTATTTTTGAACTTCATTGGTGTTCTTGCCTTGTTGGTGTTTTCTTTTGTCTCGAACTTTCACTGAAAACGGTTCCCTTCTGGTGTTAGCAGCCTGCGAAGTGTTTATTTGTTGCATGTAGATTCATTCCCAACTGCTAAGGATCCCAGTTTGTGCTAGTGCTATTGGCTGAAAGTGAGTTTCTTGTTGTGAATTTTGTGCATTGTCAAGTAGTTTCAATTATATTTCTTTTCTAGTGGACCACCGTCCATTCATTCCTGTCCATTTTGTTCTTAACGTTCAAGTAATTTTGTTGATGCTTTCTTTTTCAGCTGGAATATGATGAAGAAATGTTCTTAGATCTCTTGGAGGAGGATGCTCTTGGAGCTCTCTCACTTCTTTGCTACAATAGTTAACGTATGAAGCCCTTGGTTGAAGAATTTACATTCCTTTTGTTTTTTTGAGAAAACATTCCTTTTGTTGAAGGTTTTTTTTTTCTTCCTGCACAAGGGTCGTAGTTGCCACTAAGGTTGATTACGTTGGTATGTTTTGAAAATATATGTAAGGGCATTTTTGTCATCTATGATATTGAATAAAAACAAAAGATTATTCAGCATGTTTTTTCAATGTAAAAACAGTAAGATTTGGTTCGAAACAGACAGTAAGTGTAACCATATGTTATAAAAATAAAAGATTATGGGAATGGAAATAGAATCATTTTCCTATAAGATTTGGTTCCAAACAGACAGTAAGTGTAACCATATGTTATAAAAATAAAAGATTATTCAGCATGTTTTTTCAATGTAAAACAGTAAATCAATTTCTATGTTTTAGTTTTAGTTCCAAACATGAAAATAGGAAAATGATTCTATTTCCTTCTCTTATGGGAATGGAAATAGAATCATTTTTCTATAAAATTTGGTTCCAAACAGGCAGTAAGTGTAACCATATGTTATATGCATATTGTTCGTTGGTCTGTTCCGTTCAAACCTGAATGACTAGGCGGTTTCTTAAAAAATATGAGTGATAGTGATATGGTAATGTGTATTTTGTTCGCATTTTAATCTTGAGAATTTACTATTTTAAATGTGCGGAGAAAAGTTTACATCCACTATAAATAATATTTTCTGTTTGTTTAAATGTGATTCCACTTGAAAAGACAAAAATATCCCTCTTTATAATCTTTTACCCTTTCTCTCGCCTCCCTCCCAGAAAAAAATGTAGTTTTTTCGGCCAAGACTTCATCTTCAACCCATTATTCCCAATTGGAACCAACTTTTTCTGCCATTTTCACACAAGAACACCAAGAATAATTCGGTAGTAACAAACAACTTTTAGGAACCAAATCATCAACCCCTAATACAAAGCCCATAATATAACGTCTCCTCCCTTAATATCTCTGCTCTCTAATTCTCTTAATTCCAACAGAAACAAATTAGAAAAAGGAAGGGAAATATGGATGGGGGAGCGACCTAGGAACCGCCTTTTCTCTTCTATGTCCATACCCAAAGGGAGATGAAAAGAAGAAGATGACCAAACGACGACGGACAGAGGGAAAAGGAAATGCCGTCGTCGCGACACCAGGTGTACGTGGAGCGGTCGTCTTCCCCTTCGCCGTCTATGTACCGCCGCCATCCGCTCCTCAACCGCAACCACGGGCGATCCTCTAGGTGTTGAAAAGAACTCTACCCGGGTAAATCGAACATGTCACCGCAGTGGAGCTTGGCCCACGACCGATCCCTGTTGTCGGCGACCACCTCCAGACAAATCGAACACGACACCGTCGACCACCTCAAGCTTTGGATTTGCTACTAGGGGATGATTCTAATCGAAGTTAGATAGGTTTTGGATTTTCTATTTAGGTAATTTTAATTAAAGTTAGTTAGGTTTTGGATTTTTTATTGGGTAAATTACTGTAAATTGGTTCCAATTGGGAATAATGGGTTGAAGATGAAGTATTGACCGAATTTTTTTTTTTTTTGGGGAGGGAGGAGAGAGAAAGGGTAAAAGATTACAAAGGTAGTATTTTTGTCTTTTCAAGGGACCATTTGTTAGAGAAAATTAAATATTCCGACATCAGATCCCAAAGTATAATAAAATCAAAAACAAAAAATGTCAGAATATTTTTCGAAACTAGAGAAACTAAATCGTCGATTAAGTCAAACAAGAGGGGTGCTACAATAATTTGCTCTTATATTTTTGCAAACTGCATGGTCCAGTTCGTAATCCTAGAGATATCAGTCTATTAATGCAAACTAGAAGGACCAATTTGTATTTTTTTTCCTCTGAGTTATTCGTCTAATTGTTTCTATGACATTTATTATTTTATCTTTCTTTAAGAATTGATGTTATGGGTTTTGTGTATGGTATTTTTTTTAATGATGACTATTTGTTTATGGATTGTATTGATTTCTTGGAAGAAGAGTAAGTAGTGAGACTGTTACGTATATTAATAGCCGTTGTCTCCGGAGTATTGAAAATGAGGCGAGGTACTGGTAAGCAAACCTTTTGTTCGTATTATTTATGTATTTTGTTCCAATAACTATTATTTATTATTTATGTATTTTGTTCCAATATTAGTTACATTGGTGTTCCGTGCTACTGTATATGTTTTTTTTAATGGAAAATGCAGTATCTTCTTACATTATAGATAGAAGTAATAGTACAAATAAAATAAATAAATAAATAAAAATAAGCCCGTTGATACAATTGTTGGGTGCTTTGCTAATATACAATTAATCAATTTTTAGAGGTTCTAATATACCATAAGCAGGAAACAAGCTGTACTAAAGCTAGTTGAAACATTGGTTAACAAAGATGCATTAGATAGCTAACTCAAAATTTGGCGGTTGATAATAGATCAATTAATTTAATTTCAAATCAAATATGGTTCAGAAATAATAATGTGGAATATAATGGCCGACTGACAAGCTAATTTGTCCAGACGCCATTGATGGATTTTCGTCGTGGTCCAAAGGAACAAACATACCAACTGATTGGCCCATGCTCAATTTAAGCCTGGACATGCATAAACTCATCAAGTTCATCTTCATGCAATTAATTTTAACCCATACTCCTTTAAAATAATCAGCACAAATAAGGATAATTTGGTGGAAATTTGGGCTGAAAATTTGGGCCTAACCCAACAACACAAACCGACTTGGAAGATCTGAATGGCCGCAAATAAACTTTGTTACTGGACCATGGGCTTTTTGAAATGTAAGTCCAACGTAGTTTATATCTTTTCTTGTCCCTGGGTTTCTTTATTAAGAGTACCTATTTACCAGGTTTCTTGATTCTGAAATTTGGGATACTTACTATTTAGTTTAGAACTAAATGCATGTACATATAACAGTAAAAGGAAAAATAGTCACGCTTTAACTGCTTAATATTTTGAATTTAACTAATTCAGATTTGAATCGAATATACATGAAATTCACTTTATATAATTTTTTTGGTAAATAATATATTATTTCACTTTATACTATAACATCTATTTCGTTGGTATATTTCCTGTACTACATAAGCACCATTGAATTGGAATATGCGCATTGTCAAATGAGGAGATCCGTGCATGTAAATGCGCATCTCTCTCTGCATAGTGTTACTCTAGTTTAACTAAATTTTGATTAAGAGTTTTTGCAAGATAGAACGCTTGTAACTTTTCATTGTCTCACCTAACTCAAATTTAAATTAATTGGCGAGTAAATGCAGACATTAAATAGTATAAACCCAAAAAATTCGCATCTCTCTCTGTTTTTTTCTCTTTTTTTTCCCTGAAAGATTCCCTCTCATTCTCTTTATTCCATTTTTATTCCCACTCCTCTTTCTCAATATATATAAACCACAAGACACAAGTCTTCTTAATTCAGTTTCTCGACCGAACCCAACTCACTCCAGGTACGTCTTTATCTCTCTCTCTCTCTCTCTCTGCACTTTACACAGAAGAAAAAAAGGGAAGAACAAAAGATTGAATCTTTAGCTCTTTTTTTCCGGTTCTGTGCTTGCTGTGAGTTTGGTGAACTAGAATGAGTTCAAATTTAGGACAATGCTTGTGAACTAGAATTGGAAATGGGTTTTGTCTGGCTTTGAACACTGACGGTCTCTTATAATACCGCTTACCATTTAGTAGCAATGCTCAAGTCAATCCTTCACACTTTGGTTTGTTTCCACAGGTTCTCGTCGAAGTATTCGGGTTTGCGGGTTTGAATTGTCAAGATGTGTTGCCAGGATACATCGGCTCAAAGCAAATTCCTAGATGGCGTGCACGGAATTCGTGTGGTGCCTCGTGCTCCATTTGCTCTGGAACATATTACTCAACAAAGGGAAGTCATATCTTCTACGTGCGACAGTTCAGTTGATAGATTGAACAATCAGCTGCTCATCCAATAAGTGCTAAACCGACATGAGTTTTCTCTTAGAAATTTATCATTGGAAATAGCTGTGCATGGTCCAGCTGCTAAACTTTTGCTCTTAAACAAACTTTTGATTCGGTGGCTATGCTTTCTGCAGGAGAATATGGCAGCAAAGACCGGGATGCTTGAGACCAATTCGGGCCTGTGTTCATGGTATAAAACAGAGACAAACTTTGTACATGGTTCAGTTATAGCTTCCTGACTTGTTTAAGTTTCTGATGCTTCTCTCGCGTAGGTGATAAGCATTTTGCAGAAACAGTTGCTAATGTTCTCACCTCACTTCCTTTCATTGTTCTTGGCCTTCAGGCTCCGAGGTAATGCTACGTACCGTCATATGGTTGTTCAACGTGCAATGCCTTCTCAAATCTGCTAAATTCTCTTAGTATTTGGTGTGTGTATCCAGGAAGAACCTGAATACGAAGCTGTACGCTAACTCATTGATCGGGGTTGGGGTTGCCTCGAGTCTGTATCATGCTTCAAGAGGGAGACCGAGGAAGTACTTGAGATGGCTTGACTATTCAATGATTGCCACAGCAACAGTAGTGAGTGCCTACAATTTTATTGCCAGCTATTCATCCTGTCACCAGTTAGTTGCTTGATTGTACGAATGTTATGCATGTGATCTGCTTCTTCATCGAATTCCAGAGAAATAGAAATACTCTTCCTATGTTTGTTCTTACTTTGTGGACGTTACATCGATAATCTTGCAAGGGAACATTAGCAGGCATCAGTTCAGATTTAGCATTCGTTTAATAACACGACGTTATATTTTGGCAATGTTTATCAAGAGCCCTCCGAAACGAGAACCTGAAGTTGCTGATGGCAGCTTCTGCTGCTCTACTGCCCGTCCAGCCTCTGATGGTTTCAGCTGTTCACACTGGCATGATGGAGGTAACTAACTAACTTCCCTCTCGAATACCTCTCTAATGAATTAAAGATCGAATTCAAATTCTCGACACTATCTATCGGTTTGCAATCTTTACGCACCTAACCAATTTTATTGGATCATTCTTGCTGCGGCTCGCGGGAAGAACCAGATGTAACATCAGCTCGTAACTGATTTGTTTGAATTCTAATCAAAACTGCTGAATGATAGGTAGTTTTCGCCAAGAGAGCATTGGAAGATCCAGAACTGAGGATGGCTCATAATGTGCATAAGATGTCATCGTTGTTAGGAGGCGTTCTTTTCATCGCTGACGACGCCTTCCCTAGCACTCCGTTTCTTCACGCCGGCTGGCATCTCGCGGCAGCTATTGGCGTCGGAACTTGTAACAAACTCCTCGAGTAGTGTATATAGCAGATTTACCAAAGGTAAGCTACATATTAGAGCCATTGCTTGACTAGAAAGGGAAAGGAAACATGCAGTTCCTATTTCGGGTCAATGCTGGTGTAGTTAAGAGGGTCCAACTTCGTGTTGGGTTCTTGGAACTCATATGTATTATTTATAATCTGGTAATTTGTCCATTGTTCAAGTATTCCTACCATATGATTGTAGTCATAGGGTGGCTAGAATAGCTCTTTAAGATATGTAATATTTTCTTAGAAATTAGTAGTTTCTATCTCTGTTCGTAAGGATTTCGAGAATATGTAATCTTTTCGGCGTAGCTTTATGACCATTTAAAAATTATGTGCGGATTAAAATCTTCTATTTAGTAACATATAATCAAAGTTTGTAAATTGGATTGACTACGGTAGGTGAAATACTCGATAGTCAGGTAGACAATCAATCAATAAATAAAATTTATAAAGCAAAGCAAGAATAATTGTGATGATGCATGTACTGGAGAATTAATGACATGGTAATAAATCTTTGTCCCAGAAAAAACCTGCCACTCTCAAAAGGGTCGCTACAGTGACGGGTATTTCAATTTGTCCACGTTCCGGGACACAAACCTCGACCGAAAACCGTGTGATCTACATCTATAAGCAAATAATTTCCCCGATTTATTTCCATGTACGAGATAATCCATGATGACAACTCAAGTTGGAACTCTTATAAATGGAGTGTCAAATACTATCTGGAAAATTTTCGTCAAATTTTATCCCACTCGAATTTGAATTTGGTGGTTAGTATATGTTCGGATATTTCAACAAAAAATAATCAATTATCTATATCTTAAAAATAAGATAAATACAAAATTAACTTATTGGAGTAAAAAATCAAAACTTTTTTCTTTGGTTGTCTAATCTTCTGAGTAAAATTAAGTAGAAACCGTTCGTAAGTGGAGAAAAGCGATAAATTATGTGTACTCAAAATCTGTACAACTATCAAAAAAGTATCTTGTAAAATTTGTTTTTGTGATGAAACCACTTAGTATCAGTTCAGACTAAGTCAGAACTTTTCAACTAACTCGTATGATTTTTTTAGTGCTTCTCTTGAACTTTGATTGAATGCCCCCAACAAATTCTTACAACAATAATTATATTTACTTGAATCCTTAATCCAGTCAATTCCAACTATATCTTGTATCATTATACTAAATATCCCGCCCCTCCCTTTATATATCAACACATATCCCTGAACCCCACGCTACCTCCTCCTTGTAATCGCTCCATTCCTTCTCTCCCTCTCTCCTAAACCAGGCACTGTCACCTTTCCTCGTGCCCAAAAACAATGGAAATTCTCCTTAATTTCTCCAACTTGTTCATCCACTTAGACCGAAAGACAAGGATATTAAAGAACTAGGACAACTTTTTCTTCCTTGTTTTAACTCATCAACCAAATGTTACCCTTTTTGAAACAACACCATCTCTAAGGAAATATTGAAGGAAAAAAAAAATTCCCAGAGGCATTAATATTATAATTAGTTGGCTTATATAATAATGGGTGTTGGCAAGAGAAATGATATAAAAACTCATGCACATGGCCCCTTCTTTTAAACTAGTTGAGCTTCTATCTGTTATTCCAAACCCTAGTTGCACTTCTTTCTATCCTAGAACTACTGATATTGCTTCCACCAATATTACATCCCTTACTTGGTCTAATCCAGGCACATTCCATCTTCTTGAATCAAATCATCATCTGGGTATGGCTCTAATTCTAATTCTTTTCCTTTTTTGGTCTTTATGTGTGTGTAGATATATATATATATGTATATATGTACACACATATATATATATATATCATTCTTTTCCTTTTTTGGTCTTTATGTGTGTGTATATATATATGTATGTGTATGTAGATATATGTATGTATATATGTACATATATAGATATGTAGATATATGTATGTATATATGTACATATGTATGTATGTATATATATATGTATATATGTGTGTGTTTATATGCCACGTATAAATTCTTTTAATTATTTTCACGTTTATCTCGTTTGATCATTTCATATATCTTCAACTTAGTCGCTTCTTCTTGCCTGTTAAAATTCGAAAAGGACTTTTTACTTTTTATTAAGTTTTTACAAGTGAAAAGTATTATTACTCCAGAAATGGAGCTAATTTTTTTACATCGATTGCTATACCTACTAGAAATTGAATCATGAATTTTCGTCTATTCATATATATTTTGTGTCATCCTAGCAAGTATTATTTGGCACGTAGAAGTAATCTTATATGTCTTACTTTAAAAACAGCTAGACTAATGCTTATATGTTATAATTAGGCGGTGACCTAAACATGGGAATTGGGAAAGGAGTACAGTCAGAAGCAACATTTTATGAACAAAACTATGGTTGTTGGTGGGGGTGGTGGTGACTCTAATGCTTATAATAATTACACGATGGCAACAAAAACAACCACCACTCTTACTCCCAGCTTAAGGTGGAACCCTGCACCGGAGCAGCTTGTCATGATCTCAGGTCTTAATAGCAATAATAGAAATCCTTTGTGACTGAATTGTAATAAGACGTAAGGTGTATAAATAAGGGTAAGATAGAATTGTAGGTATCATTCTTGACATTGTGTAATCAAATCACACACTAAAAAAAACGTATTGTTTCTTCTTCCTTCCCCTTCTTCTCTATCTTCTTTCCCTTTCTATCAATTAGGGTTCTTATCCCTCTTCTTAATCAAGATCATGACAAATTGGTATCAGAGCTCTCCGTTCCTCGTAAAGCTTAGTATGACGCGTTTGAGTGCATAGGAATCGCTGGAGAATGACGGGAGGTCTACTCTGTTTCCTTTGCCTATGGGTGTGTGTAACCCAACTTGGAGAAAGGGACGAGCAGAGTGGATCGAGGACTGAGATCGCTGGCGGAAACTTACATCAGGAAGACGGGGACGTGCCTCGCCCTAGGAGGAATAAAGAGAATCTCCAGGTAAATGCCCAAATTCCTAAGCCGAAAATCCCAATATTCACAGGACCAAACCCTAGATTTTGGATTATGAGTTGTGAAAAGTACTTTATGCTTAATCGCACCCCTGAGGAAAGGAAAGTGAGACTGAGTGCGTCTTATATGGATGAGAAGGCAGATGAGTGGTACATGTCTTGGGCTGTGAATCTTGAGAGGGTTAGTTGGTCTGAGTTTACAGAGGCGGTGTATGCTAGGTTTGGAGACGAAGGGTATGACTTTGTGCTTAAAGAATTCAACTAACTGAAACAGAGTGGTGATGTAGAGGATTATGTGGAAAGATTTGAGGAGTTGAAGACTTTGTTGTTGGTGGAGTATAGATTATTGTCTGATAGGTATTTCACATGGAATTTCATAGCGGTAACTGAAAGAAGATGTCAAAGCCTTGGTATTGACAGCGGAGCCTAACTCTTTGAGTGAAGTCGTTAGGTTGGCCAAATTACAAGTGAATGCAACGACACAATGTACTGCTCAACTTACCGCTGAAGGGTCTAATTCCAACCACTTTGAAAACCCAGATGGAAATAATTTGAAGTTGCAGGTGGATGTTGATTCATACCCTGTTGTGATTTCTGTTTTCGTAGATTCTATGAAGTTAGATGTGGTTGTGCTTGAAGATGAATCCAACAAAGAAGATGATGAAGAATGGATACTGGAAGAACTTGAAACTGAAGTAGTGAAAGTTGCTTCTGGATTTCATGTGAGAATTCGTGTATGTGGGGCTAAGATAAAAGCCTTTACAGTACAGGAACACAAGGGATTGAAGGTTTTTCATGTTGTGCTGAAACAATAAGGTCGAAGCTTGGTTTTTGTCATCAATTGTGAACCACAAAGATGCGAATCAGAATAATTTTGAGAAGGATTTTTGTACTAGAATTGATGATATGGGCTATGAATTGGTCAAGGAAATTAACCAATGGAAGCAAGTAAGAATAGTTAAGAAATGTGTGAAGAAGTTCGAGAGGTTAAAAGACAAGATTTTATATGCTTGGGTTGTTGCACCAATAGGCTATAACTTGATCACTACATCATGTTGCACTAGTGCTTGGGAGCAGTGATGGAAGAATCGTCATAATGTGGAGTTATTTCAGTTCATGGGGAAGAATAACGAGACACATAGTGGGTCTTCACCGTATTCTATCTTTATTTCCCCTTCTACTAGTACCTCTACTTCTATTTCATCATCGTCTGGATCTACGACCACGGGCTCCCCCTCTCCTTCGTCATCTGAATTTACGACCACGGGCTCCCACTCTCCTTTGTCTTCTGAATCACTTGCTTTATGGAAAGGGATTTCCCTTCACAATGTGCAAGCACAGCTTATTGGATATGGACTATTAATCCCAGATGCACCAGGAGCGGATTCACATCCATTGACATTGACAACGAAATTGGTTGTTGCTAACAATGACGATAAGCCTCCTTCAGCTATAGTTATTCTTGGAGAAATGGGTCATAGACACTATACTGAGAAGTGGGAAATCGTTGTGACGGAATTAACTGTCCAAGAGTTGATTATGGGATCAACATTAGAACGGGTTAGCAATTTTCATATTACTGTTGCATCTAAGGTATTTGGATTGACAAGAGCTGCACATATAATTGATTTCACTATTGCAGATAAAGCATTTGAGCTGACAAGAGCTGCACATATGGCTGATTTGCAAGTTTTGGCTCCACCACTTATAACTTTGGATGTCTTGATGTCTAAAATCCAACAATTGAAGAAGCTGTATGCAGATGAAAAAGAAGTTCAGAACTTTTTAAGGAAGGAGTGGAAAAAGTTTGCAGCATTTGATGGCCGCAGTCCTGAACTAGAAGCCATATATAATGCTATATCTAATGAGAATTTGGATGCAGTGGAAGTTGACTACTGTCCACAACTGATAATGTGTAGAACTGAAACAATATGGCAGCTGGTTTTTGGAAGGGGTGGTGAGAAGATGGATTTGGCTGATGTGCTTTTGAACGCAAGAATAAATTTAGACCCGTTAAGCAAGTTGTCAAAGGTGAGTGCACTTTCTCCTCAAAAGAAGGAACGAAGAGATGATATGGTGGCAACGCCAGGAAGAAAAATAACTCACATTGCTGATCTCATAAAAAATAGTGGTATTATATGCTAATGAGATGAAGCAGCCAAGGGTCAAGTCAGTCACTGTTAAATTGCATTGTTTGAGAATAACAAATACCATTGCTTACTCTACATATTTACCGAAGCAATGGATGCTTGCTGTAACCAACTTGGTTCCAGAGAATGAAGAGGTCATAGATTGTGTGGAGTCAGAAGATGCGACTTGGTGCGACCTATTTGTGAGCTCGATTTCACGATTTCGATGTTCCTTGAACTTTGAGGACAAGGTTCTCATTAAGGGGGGAGTTGTCATGATCTTAGGTCTTAATAGCAATATAGAAATTCTTTGTGACTGAATTGTAATAAGACGTAAGGTGTATAAATAAGGGTAAAGATAGAATTGTAGGTATCATTCTTGACATTGTGTAATCAAACTCTAAAAGAAACGTATTGTTTCTTCTTCCTTCCCTTTTTCTCTATCTTCTTTCCCTTTTTATCAATTAGGGTTCTTATCTCTCTTCTTAATCAAGATCATGACACAGCTGCCTCGAGGAGATGTATCGGAGGGGAATTCGAACCCCGTCCGCCGACCAGATCCAGCAGATGGCTGTGCAGCTCCTCAGGTTTGGTAAGATTGAAGGGAAGAACGTGTTCTACTGGTTCCAAAACCACAAGGCCAGGGAAAGACAAAAACGCCGTCGTGAAGGGGAGAACAGTGCAAAATGCATAAGCAAGGTGTTGATAAGAGAGAATCAGGTAATTAGTTGTTTGGTAATGTCCTCGTACGGCTTATTAAGTGTTAATATTTTATAGGGTTGACAATATGCTTTTTATTTTATACCAGCACTTTTGTTGGTACGTTTGTTTTAATTAAGCAAGCGTCTTTGATATTTGCATGACTCGAGTGTTTAAACCCACTTAAGAAATCTATTCTCAGGAGACTAAATACAGGAAAATTTACAATGGTCATTCCATAAATAGGACTTTCTATAGTCAATAGTTAGGGTTTAAATTTTATCTTTTTTTTCAATTTGTGATGGGTCCTACATTGTCACCTTCTTTCTCTTAGATTTTATTATGATCAATAATTTGACCATTATCACCTAATAGGTAGGATCATCATACCAAATAAGCTCGTTTACATGATTTTGTAAAAAGTAAAAATTGGTTTTAATTACGATCGTTTCGTATAATATATGGTTTTATGTCATATTTATCCTAACATATTAATTTTTATTTTTTATAGGGATCAAAAGATCAGCTACAACATTCTAAGAACTTGATTGCTTCTTCCCAATGCAAAAGAAACACAGAGGTAATGCACAAAAGTCGTCAACTCTTTGCATTTTTTAGGTACTAACAAGATTATATAAAACCCTAGAAGAAACTTTCCATTATTAACTCACGATAATATTACATAAAACTTAAAATAAAGTAAAGATATGCTTTTCTTGTCATATCTTGGGTAAATAAGTTTTTCATGAAAGAGCACATAATTTTTTGGAATTAATAGGAATTTACTCATAGACCCTTATTTGTTTCTCCCTTCTTTTATGGACTTTTTCCAATTCAGAGGCAGGCATCAGCTAAAGGAGAGAAAATAACACATGGCTGGTCAGTGCAACAATTTCAAGAGAGGGAATTGGAATTACAACTACAAGAGAAGAAAAACCAGTTAAGCCAATTGGTCAACGATGACACGTGGAAAAATGGGTTTTTCCCTTCCCCGATATTCCACAATTCCTTCCCAAATACTCCAAATTTTTTGGCACTTCATCAAGAACAATGCAATTACCTGTCCAATTGCACCACATTGGAGAATGAAGCCGGAGAAATCCAAACACTTCAACTATTCCCACTAGGTAACATTAATGGTGATTGTGAAGGTATGGTTAAGACCCACAAAAGAGACAAGGATGTGGCTGTGACAACCATAAATACCAAGTCCAGTCCTTGCCAATTCTTTCAGTTTCTTCCCATGAAGGACTGAAGAAAAAAAGTGGCAAAATTAATTGTCAACCCATGTGGGCACAAATGTGCTATTTTGCACGACTCAGATTACGATTCTTAACCGGATTAGCCAGCATTAATTGCATTTTTCTGGTTAACAAATGATATTCAGTTTGTTCTTTAGTTGGGAATTGGGAGACTGTTCCTTTCTCTTCATCCATGTTACAATAGTTTGATAAGGACATTTGTTCTACTTTGGGGATGTAATTCTTAAATTGCATTTTGGACCATTGTTGGGGTTGAACCCTAGACAGCTAGAGAGGTGTAGCTACAAGCTTCATTATATTTATATCCGTAAATAAATAGGGCACTCGAATTTCTCTTGGCAGGGTAGTCCATTTTGTGTACCTTATTTTGGAAGTGTCACGGATATATAGAGAGAGATGCAGATGACAGTGGTTAATTGCATGAGATTGATATGATAGACTTTTTTTCGAGTTTCTGATATTCGAGTTGAGCAACGTCGGCACTACTATTTATGAAGAGATTTTTTCAATCCAATATTTTCTGAAAAAAATCTAAGATTAATTAGCATTGGGGATGTATTGAAGTTGAAGTGACCTTGAATTCGGATTGAATATGCAAGGAATCATGTATGTTAAAACGTGTAGCCAATGCACATTTGGGAGAATAAATAATCATATCAAAGAGTGCGTTTGTTTCCATCTATCGATTAAGTGAAATACTATTGGGTTGAATGCATATTAAATACATTTGGCCCAAATTGGAAAGGCTCAAGTGGAAGGCCTAAAGTCCAAAAACCCAAAAAGGGGAAACGGAAAGTGCCATCTTACATCGGAAAGTGGCACCAACATTTCATAGTTTATAAGGAGGAAATCTTTGTTGACTAGGAAATAAGTTGACCACCAGGAGGGAAAGCTAACTCGGATCGCGACTACGCACCATCCGAGCACGAGCATTGGACGCATGTCGCAATGGGCGCTTTATGGCGCACTTCGCACGTGCGCATCGTTGCGAGGAGCTCGAGGAGCCTTAAGTATTTTGCCCGGGTCTGGAGAGAGCTGCGCAGCTACCGGAGAGAGCTGCGCAGCTACCTGAGAGAGCTGCGCAGCTACCAGAGTGACGAGGAGCTGCGAGCGCCTTCAGACTGGCCACCGAAGAGGCACGACGGGCAGGAATGTGCAGGAGACTTCCAGGAGGCCGAAGGGCCACGAGCTCAGCCAGCCAGCCTGCTGGCCGAACGGACGCGTCCCTTCGGGGTGGCTGCCTCTCTGCCTCCTCCAGCCTATAAATAGGCCTGCCCCCTTGCCATAATCCTCATCCCAGCAGCAAGTGCATCCATAGCATTGTTGTCTTCTCCTCTCCCCTCGCTCTTCACTTACAAGAGTCTGAAAGTTCTGGGTATATAAGGGTTCGCCCAAAAGTTTCGAGATACGTGTGCAACGTTTTTGGAAACGCCCTAAACAGTCGTTGTATTTTGGGGACGATCGCCAAAGCCCGAACCGCACTGAAATATACGGGGCAATCTCGTCTTACGGAGAAAGTGTCCAACACTTGCCTCGACTGCCGTAGATCCTAATCAAGTACACCACTCCGACAAACAACAAATACATGATTCGCCCATGGTGCTATCAATGATTTTGTATTTATTATGCAAAACCTACCCAACACCTTTGACGTGCACGTGTCTTTAGCAACCATAACGAGAACTTGCTAACTTTGTCTCCGCGAATCCCAAATCCACTCAAACCAAACTATTCATGTTAAGCCTTCGCTCCATCACACAAGAGCTTTTCTTCCTTCCATTAGAACCCAACAAGGTGACTTTACCTACAACTGTGTTTTCCACTAACATGTAGGTGTTCCTAGCATCCTTTTCACCCTTCATCACCACCACGAACATCATTGTCCACCTCAATTAGTTCGCCTACCTCCTTATAGCATTACCCACTATAATCCAAGGCACCTAATGAGATTAAATTTCTCTCCAACTTTAGAACATCATTAACCCCACACAACTCTCTCTCAACACCATTCCACATCTTGATCCGGATATTACATATGCCATCAATTCTAGAAGTAGAACCATCACCCATAGTCACCATACCTAAATTAACGAACTTGTAAGTGTCGAACTACCCTCTCTTGGGCGTCATATGAAAAGAGCAGCGCTATCCAAAATCCAGGAATCAGAATACTTTGGACCTGATAAGACAGAAAGAACATCACCATCCGACCTGTCCAAATATGAGGTCATATTCACGGAACCCGATCCTTTTCTCTCGCGATCCCGAGTTCTTCTCGGACAATCCTTCTTCACGTGCCCTTTTTCTCTGTACTCAAAGCAATTTTCTTTGCACTTTTTTTACCACGACGTGGATTCTTTTCCATCTTTTCCTCCACGATCATGGCTACCCCTCACAACCAGCCCCACTACTTGATCATCATTAGTTTTTCTCCTTTGATGATACCCTAGCAAAACACTCATGATATCCTAGTGCCCAGGGACTCCTTCCCCCAAGTTAGAGTTGTAACCAAATTTTTGTAGGAACCCGGTAAGAAATTCAGCAACAACAATGTCTTGTCTTCTTCCTTGAACTTCACATCAACCTTTCTCAAGTCGCTCACAAGTTGACTAAAATCATTAATATGTTGGCTCAAATCCGAGCCCTCCTTCATCTTGAGCCCGTACAATCTTTGCTTAAGATAAATCTTGTTCGACAAAGACTTATACATATACCTTGCCTCCAATTTCTTCCATACCTTAACTGGTGACTCCTCATCCATGATGTGATACATCACATCATCTGCCAGTCACAAACGAATTGTCACCACCGCCTTGGCCCCCAGATCCTTCCACTCTTGCTCCTCCATCTTCTCGGGCTTCTTCTCCAAGAGTGTGATTACCATTGCACGAGGAGATCCTTGACACACCTTTTTCATAACGTGAAATTCGATGAGCCACCGAACTTCACAAGAGCGAACTTCGCGCCGTGATCCGACATCCTCCAACCTTAGCTCTTGATACCATTTATAAGGAATCCAAGAAAAATAAGAACGTGAAACGGACACAAGAGATTACATGGTTCGACCTAATGCTTATGTCCGCAGGAGAGAAATGAGATCTTTATTGGTGAGTTTTCGAGTCACAACGCAATATATTATGGTTAGAACCCCTATCTATTTATAGACAAACCATTACATCCATGAAACTTATCTAAGTCACCTAGGAGTGTAAAACATAATCCAACTAGGAGTCTATAATCCAATTAGGATAAAATTTTCTTGATTTGAAATCATTCTTCAACAATCTCTATCTTGACGAGAAATCATCCATAAGAAGAACCATCAAGCTCTACCCGAACTTCAACAATTAATTAAAGGATCATAGTTGATTACGGTCATCACGTGCCATGGTTTAATTTTAAGGATCTAGATCCAGGTAAGATGAACGGTACAGATATTCGGATTAACCTAATCCAATCCACTATGATGACCGGAGAAAAATTTCACCCAAAAAAAGTATGAATTCGTAGATGGGTTATGTTACGTGGACAACCAGATGAATGAGGAATCAATTTGGAGTATTTTAAAAGTTTATTTTAAATTAAGTTAATTTGGATGGTTTATTATCATCCGGTATTTAGTTACAAAGTTAATATTTAACATTTTATTTGAAACCAAAATTAATATTTAACATTGTTGTAATTTTAAAGACTCGAATCTGAAATCTTATTAAATTAAAATAATATAGTAAACAAGTAATTATCTCGTATATGGAAATGACTAGAAAACTTCTAAATACGAAAAATCCAATAAGGAAGTTGAGGAGGAAAAGAAGAGTAGAGAGGAACGACCACGTCAAAAACAAACCCCCGATTCCAACTTTTCTCTCTCCCTCACTCCGTCCTAGAAACGACGACGCATCAAACACAACTCCTGCTCAACTCCCAACCCGAATCCCCATTTACTTGTTCTCCTCCTCGAAGCTCAACTAAACTTTAACCAGACCGCGGTTCAACAGCCAACCAGAGTTAAAGTTGCGATGGGAGCAGGGGCGAGGGAGAAGACTCACGCCCTACGCAGCTGATCGACGGCCGGACCGTCCTCGACCTCTGCGGCCTCTCTTACGCCGTCGTCGCCTCATGGGCCTGCAGAGCAGCAGTTACTCTCTCTTCTCTCTCTCTCTCTCTCTCTCTCTAATTTGGAATTTGTTTAAGCTAATTGAAGTTGTACGGGGAGCAGGGAAGAGCACGCTGATGAACCACCTGTTCCGGACCAGTCTCCGCGAGATGGACGCCTTTCGAGGAAGGTTAGTTTTGTAATTTCCCCATTTTCTTTACGATCTGAGCTCGGTTTTAATTAGTAGTGTCGTTAAACAGGAGCCAGACGACCAAAGGGGATGTAGATCGCCAAGTGCCCGGGGATCGATCGGTTTACCATTGCCATGGATTTGGAAGGCACCGACGGGAGGGAGCGCGGCGAGGTATCATTTGATTTGCTCGATATGTTTTGGTTTCGGATCAAGTAGGGTGCATTTAGCTCCTAGCTTGACTTGATTTGGACTAAAGTTGGTTGCTTTGACTTGATTTCGGTTTAGGATGATACTGCATTTGAGAAACAGAGTGCCCTGTTTTCTTTGGCTGTTGCTGACATCGTCCTTATCAACATGTGAGTTTCTAGTTCTGACCCTGTAGATAAATTGCTCTTGGTCGTAGCCTTGTGTTGAAACTAGATTTAGATGTTCTTATTTGAGGTTTGAAGTTAGTGGAATGACGTGTGAAAACAAATGTCACAAGCAGTTATTAATTTTACTTGAGTGCCTTGTGCAGGTGGTGCCATGACATTGGTGGGGAGCAGGCTGCTAACAAACCGCTCTTGAAGACGGTCTTTCAGGTAATCAGATATCAAGTCTCGCGATCACATGATCAATGTGTTTGCCGAGTCTAACATTGTAGTCTACCTAGGTCATGATGCGCCTTTTCAGCCCCCGCAAGACAACGTTGCTGTTTGTTATACGAGATTAAACTAAGGTTTGGATAATCACTAATATTCTGAGGACTTCTGTCTCTATCCGTTTCTTCCTGGTCTCAATCTTTTTCATGGCTTTCTATGCAGACTCCACTTGAGTATCTAGAGCCTACTCTGAGAGAAGATATTCAGAAGGTATTTCTCATCCACTCTTTTATTTTCTGGCATTTGTTCCTTTTCCCTATTGTTGATTTATCAAACAGGTTTTATGGTGTATTTACACGTAGATATGGGATGGGGTTCCAAAGCGCGAGGCTCATAAAAGCAATCCGCTCAGTGAATTTTTCAATGTGAGAACATACACCATGATTCTATCTTGCTTCCGTTTTGTACCTTCGTGTGTAATACCCCTGAGACTTCATTCTCTGCTTCTTATAATTGAAATGCATGTGGAGGTCACTGCTTTGTCCAGCTTTGAAGAAAAAGAAGATCAGTTTAAGGAGCAGGTATCATTCGTTGAAGAAGTCATTAATAAACATTCTGACCTTTGATTTCGGGTTTCTAATATTAGTCAGAAATTCTTGGCCATAAATCCAGATGAATTGTTTTTAATTTTTGCCTTCAAGTGTTCAAAGTTTCTTGTTGAATTTTTTAATGTTCTCATGTCTTTGTTGAAGTTATACAACTTCTTATTTCCGTGCGAGTTACAAGTTTACGTTCTCATTTGATGTCTCATACAGGTTGCTCAACTGAGGCAGCGGTTTTTCATTCTATTTCTCCAGGAGGACTTGCTGGTGATAGGCGGGGAGTCGTGCCTGTGCACAGCAGATTTGGAAAACTATTAAAGAAAACAAGGATCTGGACCTTCCTGCTCACAAGGTCTGTCGGCTGGTGTCCTTCTGATTTACTTCTTAGATATCTCGATACCCATAAATATTATGTTCTATCCATCAGGTCATGGTTGCAACTGTCCGTTGTGAGGACATTGCCAATGAGAAGCTCACTCGCTTGAGCACTGATGAGGTACTTGGCTACATCTGTTTCCTCTTTCTACTCTGCCTTTAAGTTCTCAATTTTGATCAATTCCAGCCACACACTGGAAATTGTCAGTTCATTGAGAGACCTTTTCTTCCAGGGTTGGTTGGAATTGAACGAAGCTGTTCAAGAAGGTCCAGTTTCATTATTTGGGAAAAGACTCAGCACTATCCTGGACACTTATATCTCTGAGTACGTTCCACTTATATCTCCAGTAATTGCAGCTGGTTGATGTTATTGTTATACTGAACCAAATCGACCCAGCCTATGCATATGTTTTACTGCTATAATCGCTTGCTTGAGCTATATGCATGTACTTTATATTGCCTAGAAATTGAACTAACAGAGTAACTTCTTCTTGATACATATATGGCACGGAAACAATCTATTTTGACGAGGGGTGTAAGAACTGCAAAAAGATGACATTTGGAGTCAAAAACATTGGATGGAAAGCCTTACAATATGTTTTAACATAATGATGCTTCATGTTGAATTTATGTAGGCTGTTCTTTTCTATTCTTTTTTTTTTCCTGTAAGGAAGTTGTTTTCTGTTCTTTGGTTCTAGCTTCTGGAGTTTTTCTTCTTTCTGTTTTCTACTTGTTTTACTTTTCCTTTTAGAATGATTTGAGGAATGTAGTGAATGCACTCCATCTGTTGCATTCCTGTCATATTGAACCTCCCGCTTTTTGAGTTTCCCTTGATCTCTCCTGCACCATGGGTTGTTATGCTCAATAATTAGCTTGAAATTGTTCCATTTCTATGCAGCTGGTACACCCTGCTCATGTTACCTTGCTGGAGCATCGGTACTCAAAAGCTCATTTCAAGTCTAAATTGTTCCCTTTATCATTTAATGAATCTTCCAGTTTAGACTTGAAATGTTGAAGAGCTTCTTTCCGTCATCATTACAAAGATTTGTTCAGTCAGCATCATGCTAATGCAAATATTTCGTTTGGTTGCAGTCGTTGAAGCTTCTTTCCGTCATGGCTGGCTTACGATTGGCGGAGAAGGAAGATAAGATTGAGAAGGTCCTCCAGTCATCTATAGTTGAGGGAGAGATGAATGTTCCATCTTCCCAAACTAGAAGCATCGAGTATTCATCAGATCCTCTTGCCTCCAGCACATGGAAGAGGTAGTTGCTTGCTTCGTGTGGTTTCACCATCCATGTCTGATGTCTTGCACTACAACATTGCCTGCATCCAAAAATTTTGTTTCCCCATTGAATTATGACGCATGTACAATGTACCAGGTTTCTCCAAAAGAGACTTTAATAACTCCAGTTCGGTGCAAATCAATCAATCTGGAGGCAATTTAAAGCAGAAACATGAGCGTGCAGTTACTCAAGCTATTTTGACCCCAGGCATGTGACTTTGCTTCTCATATGTCAAAGTTCTGTTTTCTGTTAACTTGACAACCTCCAGTGGGCTCCCATGAATGTTGTTTCTCAGTCTTTCTTGGCGGCTCTTCTTCTGCAGCTGCCAGGGATTCTTTCAATCTCGTCAAGGTTTCTTCCTACCGTCATGAATCTTCTGAGACGACTCGCCAAAGAGGCCCGGGGAAATCAAACCCATCAACCCCCTAATCCGCAGTTGCCATCTTCGCAGAGCTTCAAGTCTCAAAGCCAACGGACCTCAACACCTAGCGTGGTAATTGTATCCTCCGTGTCGTCTAGCTTATCCTCGACAGACGACGGTGGTATCGACTACTCGAGCCCGAATCAGACTCGTCGAAGAAGTACAATTCTTGCAGAGACAACTGCGTCATACGTAGTAGATGGGACTCGTAACCCAGGCACGTTCCCTTTTTGTTCTCCTACATACCAAATTTATAGCGATGAAAAGCCATAAATTTACAAATGATGTGTTGGCCCCTACAAATGAACCCACCAATGAACATGTGAAAAAGTGGGATCGTTATTATTAGTCTAATGGTACAATGAACATTTAAGGTATATAATCTTGTCATTAATGAACAAAATTGTTAAAAAAGTTGGTTAAATAATTGAGCTTGATTCAAGGACAATTAAAATTAATTGAATTTTTTAGTGAAGAAAGATAATTTGTGAAAAAATCCATTTCTGCTCTAGCAATGGTTGGTTAGGTGTGGACTTGCATCCCGTGAATACTAAATAACGAGGAGATGATTTTTGACATCTTCTACATGCTCTTTAATTTTGAGTTGATGGGTAATTGGATTGGTGATTTCACCAACTTTGATTTTTCTAATCCATGAATAACTTGTTTTCTATGGGATGAGAAGAATCGGGACAAGTTTTTTTTACATGTGATTTCTGTTATGCAAATAAGAATTTCCTTGATACATACAGAGGAAATCGCACATGGGATGCATAGACAAATCATTAATTAAATTAAATAGAATAAATCGGCGTCAATAATTAATGTAGAGCGTCCTAAATGAGGCGACACCTTGAATTTTAGAGGAAATTTTGAAACTAATTACCAAATTATTGTCATAAGGTATAAAATATTATATAATACTATAATTAATTAGTGAACAATCTTAATTATCCTAATTTCGGTAATTTATGTATTAGGGATTGGTTCGATATCATTTTGGTAATACCGAGGACTAAAGTGTAAGTTTACCAAATTATATATAAGGGAAAAAAAATCACACCCCCTTCCAGAAAACGCACTTTGTCCTCTTCTCCTTTCCTTCTCTCTCTCTCCTTTTCCCATCGGCGCTTCCTCCTCCCTCCCGCTCTCCCTCTCGCCCTCCCCTCCCTGTGGCCGGGCCCTTTTCCCATCGGCGCTTCCTCCTCCCTCCCGCTCTCCCTCTCGCCCTCCCCTCCCTGTGGCCGGGCCCTTTTCCCATCGGCGCTTCCTCCTCCCTCTCGCCCTCCACTCCCTGTGGCCAGGCCTCCTCCTCCCTTCGGCCCTTCCTCCTCCGGTCCTCCGCTCCCTTTGGCCCACGTAAGTATCCTAAATTTTTTTCTGTATTAGGGTTATTTAAATTTGGGGATTCGTTTCTGTATTAGGGTTATTAAAATTTGGGGATTCGTTATACAATCACTCTACCTTTTGAGAATGTTCTTGAGAACCTGCAGACTCGGTCACAACTTGATTTTTATCAGGTTGATTGCAATTCTCAGAACTAAGATTCTTGGTTTTCTTTTTCTGATACACTTTACCAAACCTTTGCTTTGATGCTGTTGGAGGATGTGTCTCATTCTCCTGATCATTCTGGGAATTGGTGGAGTTCACCTGGTGATTTAATGTCTGATCATCAACTTGAATATCACCTTGACTTACCTGATCTTCTCCTGTTCTGTCTTCAGAGTAAAGATCATCATAGGGTACTTGTTTTCTGACAATTGGTGCTTCCTCATGTCCATGTGTGTCTTGCAAACTCTCCCCCTGAAACTCATCCTCAATATAATCTGTTAACTTGTTAGCATAATAAGGGTGAGTTTCAATGAATGACACATCTCTAGACACATACTTACTTCTGTTTTATCTTGGGGTTGTAACACTTGTACCCCTTTGTAGTTGAGGAATAGCCCAAAAATATGCACTAATCTGTTTTAGGATCGTGCTTATCCCTCTTCTGTTTTGGTAGCAAGACAAAACATACACATCCAAATATCTTCAAATGTTCTAAGTTCAGAGGTCTGTTATATAGCAGCTCAAGTGGATCTTTATAATTCAGTCCTTGGCTAGGTGTTTGATTTATCAAATAACACGATGCATCAGACCAGAAAAACTTAGGAACATTCATGTAAAATCTCAGAGCTCTGGCCACTTCAAGCAAGTGCCTATTCTTCCTCTTCGTAACACCATTTTGTTGAGGAGAGTATGTGCATGATTTTTGGTGAATTATTCCTAGTTCCTTAAGCTTAGATGGCAAACTTTTTAGGTACTCCGTGCCATTATCTGTTCTGAAAATTTTGATCTTCTTCAGATTGTTAGGTGTGATAAAAAAGTGTGTGTTTTTTATTTATTAATTTGTTAGCTTACAGGGACTTGATAAGGATAATGTAGGACTCTTGTTGAGATTATCACATGTGATAAGCAATCTAGAAATTTCTTTTGGTTATTTTCTTATGGACATTCCTCTTGTAATGTATTTCGGCTTTTTTTTGTTTTTGGCCCATTTCAGCTGTTTACAAATGTATCGGATCAAAATTCCTGCTGAGGTAAAACCGCAGCAGTGGTATGTTATTGAGCCTACTGGTGGTGACGATGCCAAGGTAATTCATATTTATTAATTTGTTAATCTTATTTCTTCCTTGACATATCTTGGTTTCTTTTTTTCAGTTGAAGTGGCTATATGATGATAATGTCGTGCACGGTTTGATGACTGAGGCTGAGAAGGTGATGCTGAAACGTTGCGCATCACCTTTTATCATCCGGAAGGGGGAAAGAGGCTACCTACTGCGTCTCCCCACTGTTTTGTGAGTCTGGATTTTTCTTAATTTTTTGTAGAAACTTAGAGTGTTGGAAGAGGAATGGTCTAATTCTTATTGATGCTTAGCAGCAGCTTATATACAGGTGGCATTTACATCTTATTTAATAATCCAAGACTAAGTAATTAAGAGAAAGTAGCCGTTTCATATTTGCAACGACTAGTACAATTACATCAGTCATTGTACAGCTAATTACAGCTGTAATTAGGTGGATGCTAGACTTAGGAATTAAGTCCCTTGACATGATGATCCGGCAGATCATCATGCTTTTCTTCTGGTTAGCAGCAATGCATCAATCTGATCTTTCTTCATTTTCAATACTCCCCCTCAAGTTGAGTTTGTATAGATTGAACAAACCCAACTTGGATGAAAGATGCCTGAATTGAGGACCATCAATGGCCTTGGTGAAGATATCTGCAATCTGTTCTTCACTGCTGATGTATGGAGTTGCAATGTCCTTGTTTTGAACCTTCTCTCAAACATAGTGACAGTCAACTTCAATGTGTTTAGTTCTTTCGTGGAACACGGGGTTAGCCGCTATGTAAATAGCTGCCTCGTTGTCACAATGCATCAGCATTGGTCCTTTTTGATTGAATCCGAGCTCCCGAACAAGCTGCTTGACCCAAATCATTTCACTTGACTCGATACTCAACTTCTGCACTTGACTTTGAGACAACGGTTTGCTTCTTGCTTCTCCATTTGACTAAGTTTCCACCTGCAAAAGTACAATATCCACTTGTTGATTTCCTACCATCAACACAGCCAGCATAACTTGCATCAGAATATCCCACAATATTCATATGTCCAAACTTTCTCATAAGTAGTCCTTGTCCAGGATTGGACTTCAAGTACTGCAAAATTCTATCAGCAAGTAAAATAAGTCTAGCTCTTGGCTTATGCATTGCTCGACTTACTAAGCTGACAGCATATGCAATTTCTGGCCTTGTAATGGTCAAGTATATTAGCTTTCCAGCCAACCTTTGATAACCAGCAACATCTTTAATCAATTGTCCTTCATTTAGAGAGAATTTTGTACTGCAGTCCAGAGGAGTATCATAAGGTTTGCAGTCACTCTTGGTTGTTTCTCTCATGAGATCCAGTATATACTTACTCTGGCAGAGGTGAACACCTCTTTCAGAGTAGGCAAACTCGATTCCAAGGAAATATCTAAGTTTTCCTAGATCCTTTATGTCAAACTTACTCTTCAAATTCTGTTTTAACTCTGAAATTCCTTCCTTGTTATCACCAGTTATGATAAGATCATCTACATACATACATACATACATACAATCACTCTACCTTTATGGCTACTAAGAACAAACACAGTGTGATCAGCATTGCCTTTCTTAAATCCTAGTGTTATAAGTGCCTTGCTTATTTTGTGATACCAAGCTCTAGGAGATGGGATATGGACTGACAGAGTTATGATTTGAAGAGTATACCTTGAACTGACTTAATTTAGCAGGTAACCTTGATGTTCTTTGAGATCTGCGTACTCCAATTTCTCCAGGTTGTGGCTGCTCCTATGCCTCCTGCCTATCTTGTTCTTCAATAGAATGTTCTTGAGAACCTGCAGACTCAGTCACAACTTGATTTTTATCAGGTTGATTGCAATTCTCAGAACTAAGATCCTTGGTTTTCTTTTTCTGATACACTTTACCAAACCTTTGCTTTGATGCTGTTGGAGGATGTGTCTCATTCTCCTGATCATTCTGGGAATTGGTGGAGTTCACCTGGTGATTTAATGTCTGATCATCAACTTGAATATCACCTTGACTTACCTGATCTTCTCCTGTTCTGTCTTCAGAGTAAAGATCATCATAGGGTACTTGTTTTCTGACAATTGGTGCTTCCTCATGTCCATGTGTGTCTTGCAAACTCTCCCCCTGAAACTCATCCTCAATATAATCTGTTAACTTGTTAGCATAATAAGGGTGAGTTTCAATGAATGACACATCTCTAGACACATACTTACTTCTGTTTTATCTTGGGGTTGTAACACTTGTACCCCTTTGTAGTTGAGGAATAGCCCAAAAATATGCACTAATCTGTTTTAGGATCGTGCTTATCCCTCTTCTGTTTTGGTAGCAAGACAAAACATACACATCCAAATATCTTCAAATGTTCTAAGTTCAGAGGTCTGTTATATAGCAGCTCAAGTGGATCTTTATAATTCAGTCCTTGGCTAGGTGTTTGATTTATCAAATAACACGATGCATCAGACCAGAAAAACTTAGGAACATTCATGTAAAATCTCAGAGCTCTGGCCACTTCAAGCAAGTGCCTATTCTTCCTCTTCGTAACACCATTTTGTTGAGGAGAGTATGTGCATGATTTTTGGTGAATTATTCCTAGTTCCTTAAGCTTAGATGGCAAACTTTTTAGGTACTCCGTGCCATTATCTGTTCTGAAAATTTTGATCTTCTTCCCAAACTGAGTAGAGATCAGATTTCGACCTCATCAAATGCAGCAGGTACTTCTGTCTTGTTCTTTAATAGGCACAACCAAGTTGTTTTACTATAATGATCAATAAAAGTTATAAAATATTTAAAACCATCATATGATAGGGTAGGGGAAGTCCATAATAAATCAGAGTGCACAAGTGCAAAAGGCTCATTCTTTCCGTTGAAGAATTAGGAAATATATTTCTGCTTGTTTTGGCCATTTTGCAGCTTTCACAATGATCAGCAATATACTTGTTACATTTGACTACTTTATTTAATATCCTGTCTGAGGGATGACCTAATCTGAAATGCATCAAGTTTGAATCAGATGTGGTAGAAACATTTAGTGCTGATTTAGGTCCAGCTTCATCGGGAATGTAAAGTCCATTGCTTAATCTCCCCCTGCCAATCGTATTCCCTGTTATCATGTCCTGAAAAAACACATGATTTGGTTCAAAAATTACTTTGCAGTTCAAGTTTTTTGTAACTTCACTAACTGAAATCAACTTAGCAGTAAGATTAGGAAGGAACAAGACATCTGAAGCCTTTTTGTTATGAAAGAAATTCCTTTTACCAATCCCTTGAATAAGAATCATTGATCCATTTGCAGCAGAAAAACTTTGTATATCATCATGAGTCATGTGGTGACTAGCACCAGAATCTATAATCCATACAGAGTTGTCATGATGCAAAGATGAGGAATAAGTAATAGGATTGATCTTACCCTTCATCTTGCCATCTTCTGGTTGAGATATGCCAAGACTGATGATCTGCAAGTGCCATGTTGCTGCTGGTTGGATTGTCAGCAGGTCCCTTGTGCAGTTGCTGTAGCACTTGCTGCACAATTTGCTCAATTGTTTGGGCTGAGTTAATATCAGTTGTGCTTTTGATGTCACTAGACTCGGCAACATTTGCAGCAGCTGACTTCTGGTTTCTCAAATGAGGGTGTATATGCCAGCACTTATCATGAGTGTGGCCTTATTTTTTGCAGTGTTCACAGTATAATTGTGACCTGCTGGAATTGAATCTTCCTTCTCTTCCCTTGGAGCCTCTCCTCTTTGAGAGTATCCTCCTCTTTGATTTCCTTTGGTTAATTAGACACTTGTTTCAGTAGTTACTTGGTTTTTTGTTTAATTTATTTGTTTAATTTACTCGTCTGTTTCAGTTGTTGATAATGAATCAAATAGGAAGTCCTAAGCGTACGCGAGATTGGTTAGTAATTGAACGTGAACGTGATTTTTATGAGGTAATTACAATTTATTTATTGCTAATCATATATATATATATATATATATATTTATTTATTTGATCACATATCTATATCTTTGTTTCTGTTTTAGGTGAAGTCATTGGGTGACGACGATATTGCGAGAGATTGGCTGCTTAAGCGTGAGAAAGTCATACTCAAACTTCCAGAATCATCGTTTATAATTGAAAAGGATGGATCATATATATTATCTCTTCCTGCTGTTTTGTAAGTTTTTCTTGTTTGTGAGTCTTGATTTTGTTAATCATATTTCTTCCTGAGCGTTATTTTTTTTGCAGGGCGGTGATTGAGGATCGATCTGTGTGCTTAGTGGACACAAAATTGACAAGCTCTATAGGTCGATCTGGATATTTGAGGGAGAACGTCGATTTTATGGACATGGTAAACGCAATTCGATTTGGAGATCCCTTCAAATTGAAGGCTGTCCAGTCAATCTTCAATTACTATGTGCATCTTCTTTTCACTAAGGTGAAGTTTTTAAAGTTCATGATATTGAGTAACGGTTTTGAAAGAGTTTAAACTAAGTTTTACTATCGTATAGGTGGAAGAATTTGGGGAATCACTTGAGGATAAGCAAGGAGTAGCGGCAATTACTAACTTGCTGGAAGAAATTATGATGCTGTCACCTCAAGTTGAAACTGTAAGTAGGAGGATTCAAGATTTTTTTTAAAACATTTCTTCGTTTTACTTATATAATTTTTAATCATTACAGCTTAACAATGTGATAGATGAGAGTGCTAACATGTTTGCCGCTGTGGATGGTTTCGAAGAATCGCCTCTTTTCTATTCAATACTCACCAAGATGTGTGAGCATTTATGTTGCAAGTTGGAGTTACTAGCCAAGAAAACCGAGAGAAAAAAAAATGACATACTCATGCGGAACTCAAACTTTTTGCAGGTAATTCAAAGTTAACTTTAAAAGATATACAATTTTTTTATTTTGAATTAACAGTATTCTTTTATTCTTCCAGATTGCATTTAATTCTATATCAACTTCAGTGGGATTTCTCGGAGCTTTTTCAGGAGCATTGCATCATGAGCATAATAAGATACGACGTGTGACATTGTGGTTCTCTGGTATATGCTTTTTGATATTTCTGTTTGGACCATTCCTCTGGTTGGTTACAGATGGTATAAGAGATTTGTGGAAGAAGAAATGTAAGCCCAGGGGTGGTAAGTGTTGCTGTTTTCTAGTGAATTTTATCGCTTCTTTGTTTATGGGACTTTGTAGTTCTAGTAATTGCTTTCAAACACTATGAAATACTCACTTCACTCTCGCTCCTCTTTGCCCCTTCACAATTAACCTTGCACATTACCTTCCTGTAGGTGCCAGCCATAGCTGCTGGAAGTTGGGACGCAGCACCTACTCCGGCCGTAACAAGACTTTGCAGATCGAAATGATGTCTAGATAAGAATTTAGCGGAGAGAACTTTTGCTCGTTTTATAGTTCGACAGTGACTTGAACTCCATTTAACAAGTGTTCCGTGTACTGGTCAAGTGTTCCATGAATTGTGGGTTTGGGGCTTAGCACTCTTCCATGCAACCAAAAAGTAAATCATGCGGGAGCTCAATCAGGCCCTTGTAACTTTTTATGAAAATCCCGTCCTCTGCCTGGTCTATGCTGTAACTTTTAGTTACAAAACAAATTTTAAATACAAAAGGGGTGAACATGATGTCTTGATTGCGGGGAATGGTACGGTTTGTGCGATCGTTGAATGCACTGTTGGTGATGCACACAGGGTTGTTGCATGGGGGCTGTAATAGTTGGTGATGCACATACATTGTCTTCATTTGCTAATTGCTCTAGCATGTAATCCCTACTATGGTGAGATAAAACAAAATATCTTTTTATTGGTTGCATTTTTAGTGTCATATTCTTTCCTAAATACAAATGATTAGTGTTTTTTATGTAGTGGGTCGATTTTTTTCGTGAGTGTGATTAGTATGTTTTATCTTGATTTTAGAATTTGTATTTTTGTTTCTAAATACAAGGGCCATCCGAGGAAGTTCCTACATCAAAATTCGGCTTGGTTGGGGATTGTTGAAGCAAGTGTAGGATGCCAGAGTGTTCCTCTGCATTCAAATTGAACTTGGAGAGTTCCCGACACAAATCAGTTGCGCCCTACTGCAAGGAGGACGACGGTCAAAAGGTGGCATTTGTTCTTGCATCCCAGAGTCAAAATCATGGATTTGCTCCAGAAATGGTAGTTTGGGCCATTCAGTAAAGGTGGAAGGAGCACATGAGAGAGAGTTTCACTAGGATGAGGAAAATAGGGGCTGGATTCGTCCATGTGTAGTGCAACCTCCCTTCCTGGCTCCATCAGCTCAAGAAGAGGGTTATCAGTTAATCGGAGTTCAAAGGAAGAGCTCTAATACCATGTCAAGTTATCGTCAATGGCAGAAGCGGAGAAAACGAAGAACAGGAAAAATGAAATAAACTTTTCTCTACTATAATAATGTAAACCCTCTTTTTTGTATGCCGCGTGGAAATGTCAATACTACCCCTTTCTAACATTTTTTTTACGTGACCTCCTCATTTACAATGCAAAAGGCCCAATACTATGAAGCCCACATAAATCACGACTAAACCCACATTAAGAGAGGAAAAAAATTAAACGACAAGAAACCTAAACCCACAGAGAAGAACGAAAATTAAACGATCACCAGCGACAAGGGCGGCGACGAGAGCGGGCAAGGAGCGGCGCGGAAGGGGTTTGGGGGGGGGGGGAGAGAACCGGCGGAGGGAGGGAAGGGAGGCGGGGACCCGGAGGGAGAAGTAGAGGATGGGCTGGACCCGGAGGTCCGCGGTTATCGCCAGGTTGACCTCCTTCACCGAGAAGAACGCGTCGGCCGTGCAGTACCTGATGTCGCAGGCGGTGACGATGTCCACCCCGCCGCCGATGCACACATCGTGGATGGCGGTGATCACCGGCTTCCGGCACCCTTCGACGGCCTAGAGGTACTTGATGTCCCTCTGGTGGCGCTCGCTGGACCGGGCTCGATCAGAGTCGGGGACGGCGGTGGTGGAGGAGAGGGTGGCGAGGTCGATGCCGGCGCAGAAGTGGTCGCCGGTGCCGGAGAGGACGATGGCGTTGACGTCGGAGTCGAGGTCAAGGGCGTTTCCGTGTGATGGGCAGTTGAGTTTGAGATGAGCGACCCCGTTTCTTCGGGTCGGGTACGATTAAAAGGGTTTTGTACTGATCCACTTTTTTTTAGAGCAGGAAAGTGAAGAGAGTTCTAAAAAAATTGAGAGAGAAGATCAGTTTTAAGAAAGAAGGTGATGTTTGTTTTAAGGAAAAAAACTAAAAAAAAGGAGGTCCTACGAGGATCGAACCCAGGTCTGGATTTATTACCGGGGTTTAAAAAAAATCCCGTTTATGTAAAATTGACGGTTAATCTTACTATAATAAAATCCCGGATTTATTGATGCTGGATCCTGTAACTCCTCTCCCTTCTCTTCCGAAGACATGCGACGGCGACGATGGTGCATCGTGTACAAAGAAATTTTTATGATATCTTAGGTAAATCAAAAAATAAAATATGTAAGAGAGCATCTTATTCATGTACATCTTAAAAATGAAAATAAGTAAACGATATATTTTGCGAGTTTTGAAATATAATGACATTCGTATCATGCGTGCATATTTGCTAGTCTTCATTGAAAATCTTTCATCCAACTTACAAGGAGAAGAAGGAAAGTAAGTGATGGAAGTAGGAAAGACAAAAACATATTTGGGAAAGTAAGTGATGGAAGTAGGAAAGACAAAAACATCATTTGGAGCTTTTGGTGGGAATAAAATCTTTCCTGACGGCCTCCTGCCGAGATGAGAAGGTGACGCGTGTTCCTTCGAATCAATCGGGACCCACGTGCTACCGATTTAGTGGGAGTGTGCATAGTGGTATTAATGATCGGGACCCACATGTTCCTTATCTGAATATTCCCGCTGGCTGACGGGTTGTTAATGTCAACTGGAGGCAAGACCTCGGATGAGTGAGGCCCATTCTTCTAATGGCCCACGAATGTAACTTTTGCTGAATTACTGGGTTCAATAAGGAATTAATTTGTTCGGAGAAAAAGTTCACAAAAAAAAAGAATTCGTAGATGGGTTACTTATGTGGACAACCAAGCAAAATCGATACTTTTGCAGACAAATGAGTAATCAATTTGGAGTATTACGACTTTGTATTTTACGATATTTACTCCTAATTTACACTAAAATTATTATCTACTTCTAAATTATTGTTTCTCAAACAGAGTTATTATGTCAAACTTTAAAAAATTTCTAAATATCTTTTTCCTAATTAATAAATTTCAAGTTCTTAAAAATTAGAAATTTTTTGTTATAATTCAAAAATTATGATTCGAATTTAAATTGGACGGCAAAATCCATGCTAAAAAACAACACGCGAAAAATCATAGTATACTGCGGGACAATGCATCTGCAACTTTGTTTTCGACTCCCTTCTTGTATGCAATGTGGTAGTCATAGCTCATCAGCTTCGCTAGCCACGAACATTGGCTGGCCGTGGAAAGCTTTTGGTTGAGCAGAAATTTGAAGCTCTTGTGGTCTGTTTTGATGATGAATCTTTGTGACATCAAATAATGGTGCCACTTGGTAACAGCAAGGACAATAGCTCGT
This sequence comes from Hypericum androsaemum, assembly GCA_963995505.1. Lineage (NCBI taxonomy): Eukaryota > Viridiplantae > Streptophyta > Magnoliopsida > Malpighiales > Hypericaceae > Hypericum > Hypericum androsaemum. The sequence continues at coordinate 987,522 of OZ023196.1, forward strand.
AATTCCTTCTCATATACGGACAGTGCCTGGTATTTAGGTCCCATGGCTTTACTGTAGTAGGCAATGGGGTGGCTTTCTTGCATCAAAACTGCTCCAACACCAATCTGTCTCCACCACAAACGTCAGGGAAAAGTTGGGCAAAGCTAATACGGGTGCACTTACCATAGCAGCCTTAAGCTCTTGGAAGGCCTTCTCTGCAACATCAGACCAAGAGAATGCATCCTTCTTTAGTAGTGCGGTCAGAGGTTTGCTGATGATGCCATATCCTTTGACAAACCTGCGATAGTAACCACACAATCCGAGAAATCCCCGTAGCTGCTTGAGTGTTTTCGGAGTCGAAAAAGCTGCCATTGCATGTATCTTCTTAGGATTAGTTGCGACCCCATTTCCAGAGATGATATGGCCGAGATATTCAATGGATTCTGCCCAAAAGGTGCATTTGCTTTGCTTAGCATACATGGTTTCTTCTCGCAGGACCTGTAATGCCTTCTGCACATGCTGCAAATGCTGATGAAAACTGGAACTATAGATCAATATATCGTCGAAGAATACTAGAATGAACTTCCTTAAAAAAGGTCTAAACATGTCGTTCATAGTACTCTGAAAGGTGGCGGGAGCATTGGTCAACCCAAATGGCATCACTAAGAATTCATAGTGCCCATCATGGGTTTTAAAAGCTGTTTTATGAATATCAGCTTTAGCCATCCTAATTTGGCGATAACCAGCCCGTAAATCTACCTTTGAAAACCATCTTGCACCACCTAACTCATCCAATAATTCCTCGATCACAGGGATGGGATACTTGTCTTTAATGGTTATATCATTAAGAGCTCGATAGTCAACGCAAAATCTCCACGTACTATCTTTCTTTTTGACAAGCACCACAGGGGAAGAATAACAGCTATGGCTGCATTGGATGATTCCCGCCTTGAGCATGTCCTTCACGAGTTCCTTAACGGCATCCTTTTGCTGGCTTGAGTGCCTATAAGGCCTCAAATTCACCGGGTTGCTACCATCTTTGAGTGGGATGTGATGCTCCGTGCTTCGAATAGGGGGCAAACAAGTTGGTTCTTGAAAAACATCCTGAAATTTGGTCAGCAAGTTCACCATTTCTGGTGGTTCTACTGGTACCTATACTTGATGGAGTTCAGCTTCATGTTCCTCCAGTTTCTCGGGCACAAAGCGCACCAAAGACAACCGGCAGAACTCCACCTCCGAGTCCTCTTCTTTAGCAGTTAACAGCTTGCACAACTGTTTTGCTGAGCTCTCTCGCAATGCTCCCTTCTCGGATCCTCGAAGTACCACCTTACTGCCAGAGACTTGGAACTCCATTCGAAGTTGCTTGAAGTTTCATTGGATATCTCCCAGAGTTTCAAGCCATTGAACTCCGAGGACCATGTCGTAGCTTCCCAGTTGCAGCAAGAGTGCATCAGTTTTGAAGCTTCGTCCCTGCATAGTCCATTGGAAGTTCCTGCAAATCATAGAGCACTGGGCAACACCACCATCTGCCACCTTAACCTTCATAGGGCCATATGCTTCCAGCTTGCATCCTAATCTTTTAGCTACATCACAATCCAAGAAATTGTGAGTAGTACCAGAATCGATGAGAATGAACATGGATTGATCATTGGAGTGACCCGTGACTTTTATGGTCCTGTAATCTTGCAGGGTCCTGCTCATCATGGCATGAGCAGAGATAATAGGTCCCGTGTAGGCATCTTCCCTTTCCAGCTGAATATTTCTTCTGTCTCTTCTGCTGCGACATCTTCTTCATCATCGGATGCCTCTATCATGAACGATCTTCCCTTCCTGCTGCATCTATGACGTGGGACAAATTTCTCGTCGCACCAGAAGCACAATCCTCTGGCCCTTTTCTCTTCGATTTCGGCCTTTGTCTTCCTCTCTGGCTGCCTACATCTGCTCTGATTGAAGTTGATAGGATTCTTGGCAACATAATTATTGGTATAGGAGACGGCAATAGGGGTGGAAGTGTAGCAGCTGACTTGATATATTCCCTTGTCTTCCTCTGATTGTGGTTGATAGTGATCTCTTGTAACTGTGCCAACTTATAAGCCTGCGATAAATCAGCCGGAAAGAACATGCGTAGGGGATTAGCGATCTCAGGCTTTAAGCCTTGAAGGAAAATTGGGAGAGCATGGACAAGGTTGATATCAACTCGACTCAGGATCACTTCAAACTCCATCTGGTAGTCAAGAACACTACCAGTCTGCTTCAATTTTAGCACATCATCCATTGGACTGTCATGTCATAGAGGATATCAGAGAACCTCTTAGTGGCATCCCCCTTGAATTCCTCCCACTCCAATTGAACATTAGGATCTTGATCAGACTATGATACCACTGGAGTGCTTGCCCATCTAAATGCAGGATGGCTAAAGTCATCCTAAGCTCTTCATCTATTTGGGCAATAGAAAAGTAGTTAGTAATGCTCGCACTTAGTCACCCAGCTACGAACATCAATTCCATCAAAACGTGGGAACTCTACTTTAGGATTCTTAATAAGAGTAGGAAGAGTAGCTATAGAGGAACTTCCCTGATTAGCCCGGGAATGTGAGGAATCGCCCATCACGATCCGGATTCTTGGTGTAAGGATAGCCTATTTGTTGCATCACACTCTGGTTTTGGTTTTGTAGATTTAAGGCAGAAATGGTTGCTTCTAGCTTGGCCCATGTCTCAGCATTGGATTGACGAATCTGCTCAAGTTGATCCGCAGTAGACTGAGAGACCTTTGCCACCTGCTCGTTCACCAGAGCAACGATTTCCTCCTTCTTCATACTGGCGTATCACAGGCCTGGAAAGGGCTCTGATAACAATTGCAACGTGGATAACTTCGAGAGCTAAGCCAGGAAGTCCTTCAATGAGGAACTTCGAAACCATGCTAAAGAACCAAGCAGATTACTACTAAAGAATTCATGAGAGAGAGAGAGAGAGAGAGAGAGATTGGAGCAATTTTCTGGATATCATCATTCATATTCAAAACAATACAAAGGGAAACACTTACATAGACCAGGGGATGGCACCCAGGCCAGCTGACCTATAATTATATTTAATTAAAAATAAAGGAAATTGCAGCTAACTTCCTAAACCACGAAATAAGGAAACGAACCACTAAACAAGGAAATAACAACCCACTAGGCCATTTACCGAACGTGGCCCAATCCACCAGCCCATTTCACAATGGATAACCCACGTGGCCCAATCCTTTGCATAACGTCCCCCACTTAAGCGTAACGACCTCCACTATCATCAGCGAATTCAACGGCCCTTCCCGCGCCATCATCTTCCTCGTTACAGATTTCAATGGAGTTCGTTGATGATTTGGAATTGGTTGATCTCCCTCTTACTGGATGCAAATATACTTGGAGAAGCCGCTAGTCGCATTGATCGCTTCCTGGTTTCCCCTAGCTGGTTTGGCCTTTTCTCTAGCTGCACCCAGATTGGGCTTCGTCGACCTTGCTCTGACCATAATTTGGTCCTTTTGACTATTTCTGATGTTAATTAGGGCCTCAAGCCCTTCCGGTTCCTTTCGGCCTGGTCCTCGTCGCTGGGTTTTTTATCCAAAATCTCGGGTTGGTGGACCGATTTTGATATGGACATGTTTGGCCCTAGTAGAATTGCAAAGTATCCTCGCTGCCGTTCTCTTACCTTGGCCTTCCTATTGGTGCTTCTAACAAGAGGAGTCTCTCTTTTTGTACCCTGGAGCTTTGTCTGCTTACCAAAGGATAATGGGTCTCCCGAGGCTTGATCTTCAAAATGATGCTCTCCGTGGCGCTATTTGACAAGGCTTACCTGATGCTTTATGGGCTGCGGTGGTTAGGGGTGTTCACAAGGTGAGAGGGGTGCAGCTTAGCTTACTTCAATTCCCCCTTTCCAGAATTCCCAGAAATTCACGTCCAACGTTCACTCCACCTATGCTTTATGGGCTGCGGTGGTGGCACCTGGTCAAATATTTGGAAGCTTCTCTCTTCCAACGTTCACTCCACCTATACTTTCAGAAAGCACGTCCGTATTATTGTCAAAAGCAGTTCCCGGACCCAGTTTTGGCTTGATCCTTGGGCCACTTTCGAGCCAATTTTTCCTAGGCTAATAACAAGGATGCTGGGTTTAGTGATATCTTGCAATCTTCGGCCTCTGGAGGAGATTGGAACTGGTGCTGGCGAAGGAATCTTTTCTCGAGTCCGGACCACGCCAATGGGTTCACTACTGTCCATAACCTTCACGAGCTCTTGTTCAATGAATTCTCTCTCTCTCCTCCTCCAGTTCTTCAAAGAAAGTCGCCTGGCTAAGTTAATTCCGCCCAAAGTGAGCCACTTCTTATGGCTGGCTCTTCAAGGAAGAATCAAAACTCGGGATAACTTGTTACGCATTGGTTCCATCCAGCCTCAAGATTTGCTGTGTCCCTTTAGTAATCAGTAGGTGGAGTCTTCTACTCACCTGTTCCTTCACTGTGATTTCACTTCGAAGAATTCTTTGGGCCTGAAGTGGTGCGCTGGGGCTTCAATTTCTGAGCTGCTTGATGACTGGTTGGGCGTAGTCCATGGTGCCTTTCTTCGTAAGCTGAGTTATGTGATGCTGGCCTCTTACTGTTGAAATGTTTGGTGGACCCGGAACAAGTTTATCTTCGAGAATTGCAGTCCATGCTTTGACCAATTGATTCTCTTGATATTAAGGAATTTCTCTGAATGGTGTTTCTGGTCCGGTTTAGCTTCTGATGTTCAATTCCAGGATGTGCTCTTGGTGCTTGATTCTCTCCGGGATCGAGGATAGTTGGGGGATGCTTGTAGATCTTCTTCAACTCATCTGCAGGACTCCTTTCCACATGCTTCCTCCGTTGTCGTGCTTCCGTCTCAGTCATGGCTTTACTGTGATTCTTGGTTGCTTGCGGTTTTCTGGATCTCTTCTCATCTTGGCGATGATGTATCTTAATACAATTTTTGTGTACTTTTAATATTTATTTGTATCTAAATAGAAAATATGATCTCAACCTTGTAGAGGATAATAGAAGTTTAGGTTGTGTTGGGGTACGAAAATTATAAATCAACGTCTACGTGTTTAGTCGGATGGATGAACAAAACACACGTAACCTACCTTGTATATACCGTTGGCTTAAAATAACATGACCAGGTAGGTTTCTTATAATTGGAAGGTGCCTACCACCAACCATTACAATAAATTAATAGGGAGTTTCTTTTAATTTAACAAGAATTTTAAAATTTGAGTACTAAAAATATAACAGTGTTAAATTTAAAAAATGATAATTATGTAATTTTTGGATAAATTATGGATATTGACACTTTTGGGTCCAAAAATTTAATCATTAGATTTGAAAAATATCACGTACTAAATAATATTATGTAATTCTGATTAATAATTTCTTCAAACATTAAGAATTTAAGATCGTTTTGCCAAAAAATTATTACCATCTACGAATATATTAAATTTAAATTTAGATTAATCGAAATATAATTCGAAAGGCCGCCAAGACTGTAATTTTTCATAAGTAAAGGGGTGAGGGACCACCGGTTGAACCACCAAATGCCGATTTAGAAACCGCCCTCAAACCGTTCCACTCCGATTAAGATTAAGGTTCACTCAATTCCCAAATTTTTAATCGAAGGTTTATGAACCATGTTCAGGACTAGAGTAAGGTGCAAAGTATAAGATTTATTTTTAGACATGTAAGTTTCGACTAGATTAGGTTATGAGTCCTATGGATCCATAATCGATTTTTAGAAATGGGCTTTGAAAACCCATTGGGTTTTCATAGATGGGCCTGGCCAGCCCGATGGACTACGAACCCATTTCCTCCCTCCTCCGCTCACACAACCACCAAAAACCCATCCGCCCCCAGACACAAAAACGATGTCGTCCGCTAAGTGGCGGGCGGTCGCCACCGCTACACCAACAGCGCGGTGACGTTCCCTTCCTCCTTCGGGGACGACTTGTCGTCCTCCCCTCTCCCCGCCGACCCAAAGTCGGCGTCTTTCTTTGCCCACCTCATCCAGCTCGCCTCCCGCGACCCGGGAGACCTGTCGCTCGTGGAGGCCGCGATGAGGTTCTATCTTGAGGTGCTCTTCCTGGAGAATTCCCTGCCTCTGCATAGGACGTTGGTTTCTGGGTTTTCGAAGGTGGGTGACGCGGGTTTCCGCGAGGCGATCTGCAGGTGTTTGGGGAGACTCTGTGAGGATTATGGGAGGAAGAAGAGGAAGAGGGTTTGCTTGTCCAGGGTGGCGTTGTCTGTATTGGGTATGCCTAAATTGGGCTACTTGGTGAGTGTCGTGGAAGGGTGCACGGGTTCGGTGGCGTGGGATGCGGTTTTGGGTTGGAGGGTGTGGTTTTGGAGACCGAGGAGTTGGCCCGGCCGTCCCCCATTGTGATGGAGCAGTGCCAGGAGGGGTTGTCTTGCTTGTATTACTTAATACAGCGGTTTCCGGAGAGGTTCAAGGGGGAGGGGACGGATGTCATGGAGAGGGTTTTGGGGGGTTTTGATCAGGGTTTGGAAATCTGGAGCCTTTTCCAGGGATTGTTTTGTGGTGGCCAGAGTCGGCTTTTGTGCCGCTCAGCAAGTTTGTCTTGGTTCTGAGGAGCTCGGGTTGTTCATCATGGGAGGTATATTTGGTCAAAGCTCGTGCAGTGTTGATGGTGGTTGTGGCATTCAGTTGAAGGATGTTGTGTCGAAGGTTCCATTTAGAGGGGACCTGTGTATGGAGATTCATAGCTTTTCTGTACTGAGTAGGCTGTGTTTGATTAGAGGGGTTCTTACTGCTGTTTCCCGGGAAGTCTTGAATGCCCACTTTGTTGTTTCGGGTGGGTACTTGAATGGCCAGGTGGAGAATGGAAATCATTGTTGTTATTTAGTCAAGACAATTTTGTATCACGGAATTCTACCCGAGCTCTGCTTCTACTCCGAGAATCCTGTGGACAGTCGTTTCAATTTTCATGCGTTGACAGTTGCACAGATCTGTTTGCAGCAGATGAAAACGTCAATGCTAGGTAAATCAACCAAACCGTCAGAGAATTAGCATCCAGTTCCCGAGGAGATGGGGACCCGATTACTGAAGATTTTTTTGGAATAACTTGGAAGATCCATTAAGTCAAACCGTGAAGCAGGTTCACCTCATCTTTGACCTCTTTTTAGACATTCAGTCTAGCATCCATTGGGAGGACGGTAATAGTAGAATAACAATTTTCCTGCAAAAGATTGCCAGTGATCTTCTGCGTCTGGGCCCTCTGTGCAAAGGGATATATGTCCCTTTAGCTTTGTTGACCAAGAGGCTGGGAGCAAAAACTTTACTTGACATGAGTCCAAATCTAGTGTCTGACACCATTCAAGCTTATATTGAATATTGATGTTGATGTTTGCTGTGCTGCCACAAATTTCTTAAAGTGCTTCCTTGAGCACTTACACGATGAGTGTTGGGACAGTGACGGGATTGAGGGAGGGTATGCAATTCTGAGGGTCCATTGCTTGTCCTCTTTTCTTGCTGGACTTGCTTCTGGGGTGTCAAAGCTCCGATCAAATCTGTACACTTATGCTTTGCCAGTTCTATTGGAAGTTGACGTAGATAGTATATTTCCCATGCTTGACTTTGTCTTGGTCGGGTCTAGCCAGGAGGAAAAAGATACCACAAGCCCCTTCCGTTTAACATAGAAGTCGGGGTTGAACAAAAAGTGGCAATTTTCGTCTCTTTCCTAAAGGTATGCCGTTCTCTTGCTTTAATTGAAGGTGATATTGATTCAGATGAAACTTCAGTGATTTCTGAGACCAGTTGTCCCTCGGGAATAGAATCCACGAATTGCTTTGCTATTGTATGCATAAAAGGAATCAAAGTCAAGGTGCTTATTGAGTGGCTAGTAATGGCTTTGACTCACAATGATGAGTTCTTGTTGAATTACCTATAATTTCTATGCTTAGTCATGGTGTTTATCCCATTCCTGGATCATGTGGCTGCTGTTGTCCAGATTCTTCTCAGCCTCAAGAACATGCTGATAAAGCTGCCAGTTAGGAGGAGAAGGATCTGCTGATAAGTTAGTTTAATTCCTTCTAGATTATGTCATCTTGTTGTTGGCTATTCCTAGTTATCTTCTCTTTCTAGTTTGGTACCTAGGTTCTACAAGTTATCATTGTAACTTGCTTTAGCAGTTGGCTGTCCAATCTGCTTCTTTCCCATTACTGTGTAACGGCTAGTTCCTGTAGAGAAGTTTAAACTTCTCTGCAGCTTTCTCTCTCTTGTATATAAAATGCTCTTTTGAGCCATTAATGAAGTAAGGTTGTTGAGTTCATTAATTTCTTACCTCTATTCAGAAATTTACATGGTATCAGAGCTCCATGGCTGATCCATCCATTATAGCCTCTGAATCAACTTCCACAAACCAACAACCCATTCCACCAAGAAAAATCACCCGATTTGAAAATGATACAAATACAAATCTCAAATTCACACCCACCCTTCTAAATGAGCACAATTACTTAGCTTGGGCTAAAGCTGCTAGGGTATCCTTGATCACCAAGGGTATGCTAGGCTATGTCACTGGCAAAGTTGTCTCTCCCACTGTTGAAAGTGAGGAATATGAAGTATGGGAAGTGAATGACAATCTAGTCATGAGATTGCTTCAAGCTTCCCTTGAACCCAAGATCTATGATGTGTTTGCTCACACAAACACATCAAAAGATCTTTGGGATGCCCTCAAGGAGATGTATGGTAATCAGAAAAACCTCTTCAGGGTGTATGAACTGAAGAGGAAACTTGCTGATTCCAAGCAAGAAAAAGGCACTACCCTTGTAGAAACACTTGGGAAAGCCAGAAAAATGTGGGATGAGTTGGCTATTTACAGGCCACCAACCACTGATATGCTCGTTTCTCAAACAAGAGCCGAGCAAGACAAGATATTTGACCTACTTGGCATGCTTCCACCTGAGTTTGATGGCTTGGTTGATCAGATTCTCATGGGAGCTGACCTCCCTTCTTTGAGCAACATCTGCACCAGGCTCCAACAAGAGGAAACCAGGAAGCACCTCTTGCCTGGAAGTAAAGAGAAGGAAGAACACATTGAATCAAGTGCTTACTACTCCAATGGTGGACCTGGCAGAGGAGGAAGCAACTTCAGGGGAGGAAGGTCAGGCAGAGGAGGCAGGGGCAATGGCCCTAGAACCAACCTGTTCTGTGAGCACTGTAAGAAAACAGGGCACACACAGGACAGGTGCTGGTTCTTGAATCCCCATTTGAGGCCTCAAAAGCAGGGCAATGCCTCTGCAAATCTCTCTGTTGCTGCCCCTGCAGTGAATCACTCTATTACTGCCACTAACAAGGAGCAAACCAAGCCAAATGAGATGCAAGAATCGGTTGAGGCAATGGTTCAACAATATCTAAATCAACTAAGCAAAGGTGGAGGTCTGAAGCAGCATCTAAATCAGACTCACCATGCTGAGAAGCCTAATGAAAGTGGTAACATTTCTGCAACCTCTTTTACTGTCTTTAGAGAAAGTCCTAGCTGTTGGGTGATTGATTCTGGTGCTAGTCACAATATGAGTTTTGATCCTAATGAGCTAAATGGAGTTGATCACAAAAGAAGTTTATCCAAAGTTTCTGTTGCTAATGGTGACTGTCTTCCTATACTTGGCATAGGAAATAAGAGCTTTCTGAATTCAAATTTTGAATCTGAAGTTTTGATAATCAAAAAACTAACTACCAAACTGCTTTCAGTTAGTGAAATCACCAAAAATCTGAATTGTAGAGTTATTTTTGAACCCAAATCTGTGTTTTTTCAGGACATGAAAACTGGGAAAATGATTGGTAAAGGAACGATGAGGAATGGGCTTTATATTCTTGATGATGGGAGTGAAAGGACTACCTTGGTTGCATCCACTCAAAGTAGAACTGAAGCTGCTTTGAGTGCATCCACTCAATGCAATCCTGAATCCTGGCACAATAGATTAGGCCACCCATCTGATGTGATTTTAAACAAAATTTTGAAATGTAACCAGCCCATTTCCTCCAATTGTTCCAGTTGTAAAATGGCTAAGTCATGTAGGAATGCTTTTCATGACTCTACTACTGAATATTTTGAGCCATTTGCTTTAATACATTCTGATCTATGGATTTCCTCTACTTTGTCTTATGATGGGTTCAAATATTTTGTTACTTTCATTGATCAGTTCACCAAAACTACTTGGTTATATCTTCTAAAGAGCAAAACTGAAGTTTCTGGAATCTTTGAAGAATTTAGAAACCTGATTTTCAATCAATTTGAGAAGAAAATCAAAGTGTTATGAACTGACAATGGTTCAGAGTATCATGATTTGTCTAATCATCTGAAAGTTCTTGGAATTGTGCATCAAAAATCTTGCACTTACACACCTCAGCAGAATGGTGTGGCTGAAAGGAAGAATAGACATCTTCTAGAGGTAGCTAGGGCAATTAGGTTTGAGAAAAATGTACCAAAGACCTACTGGTCTGATGCTGTCCTTACAGCTTGTTACTTGATCAACAGAACTCCTACAAAATCTCTGAAGTTCAAAGCTCCTTTAGAGGTGCTACTTCAGAAACCTCTAAATCTTGATCACCTTAGAACCTTTGGTTGTGTCTGCTTTGCACTAATTCCAAGAGTTAAAAGAGACAAACATGATCCTAAAGCTGAAAAGTGCATGTTTTTGGGATATTCTTCTATAACTAAAGGCTATAAATGTTATAACCCTAAAACTAAACAGAAGTATCTTACTAGGGATGTAACATTTATCGAAGATCAAGCTTTCTATGTGCAAAAGTTGCCTGCAAGTTGGACTAACGAGTTTCAGGGGGAGAATAGAAGTGAAACTCCTTATTCTGAGACCAACAGGATAAGGATTACCTATGAAGACATCCACCCTGAACCATCTCAGCAAATGAATGAAACAAGTGAACCTCAACCAAGTGCAAGTGAACCTCAACCAAGTGCTCAAACTGAAATTGAAGTGCAGGAGCAAGAGGGAGACATCAATAATTCTCAGAATTTGAGTGAAGAAAGTAATAAATATGCTGATTTACCTTATGTCTATGCAAGAAAGAGAGTGAACAGGTTGAGAGAAAAGATTGGAGAAAGAAGTGGTGCCAAGAAAGGAATTCAAGTGGCTACAGAGGAGGAAAACAAGTCCGAGTCACCTATAATCTTGAGAAGATCTTCAAGGGTAAAGAAAAATGTCTACCCCAAGGTATACAACTCTACTCTATACCCTATATCAAGGTATGTTTGCTATAACTCTATTTCTGCAAATCATAAGTGCTTTCTTGATAAGTTAGAATCTGATGTTGAACCTACTGATTATCAAACTGCTTGTAAATCTAAAGTTTGGAAAGCTGCCATGCAAGAAGAACTTGATGCAATTGAAAAGAATAAAACCTGGATCATCTCTGATTTACCTCTGCATAAGAAAGCCATTACCTGTAGGTGGTTGTTTAAAACTAAGTACAACAAAGATGGTTCTGTTGAGAGGCATAAAGCTAGGTTAGTTGCTCGGGGGTTTACTCAAATTCCTGGGATTGACTACACTGAAACGTTTGCTCCAGTGGCAAAAATGAATACCATTCGTGTGATTATTTCTGCTGCTGTGAATAATAGCTGGCCTCTCTATCAGATGGATGTTAAAAATGCCTTTCTCCAAGGAGACTTGGAGGAAGAAATCTACATGGAGCCTCCTGAGGGACATCCTGTAGGTAGAATGGGAAAAGTTTTGAAGCTCAAAAAGGCTATTTATGGCTTAAAACAATCACCTAGGGCTTGGTATCACAGATTAAGTAAAGAGCTTATTGGTCTTGGTTTTAAAATGAGTTATGCTGACAATACCCTGTTTACTCATAATAACTCTGAAGGCAGAATTGTTGTGTGTATGTATGTGGATGACATTATCATCACGGGAAGTAATCTGAATGGCATTGATCTATTAAAGACTAACCTGAAGTGCAGATTTGATATAAAAGATCTTGGAACTCTCAAGTACTTCCTAGGTATTGAATTTGCCTATTCTGATAAAGGGATCCACTTATGTCAAAGGAAGTATGTCCTTGACATCTTGAAAGAAACTCTGAAGTCTGATTCTGCCCCTGCATCTACTCCTATTGAACCTGGTATGAATTCCTCAAAACTTAAGGGTGAGATGCTTAAAAATGTTGGTAGATTTCAAAGGCTTGTTGGAAGATTAATCTATTTAACCATCACTAGACCTGAGATATCTTATGCTGTTAGCATCATAAGTCAAGCTATGCATAAACCCAGATCTAGTCATGCTCTTATTGCTGCCAGAATCTTACACTACTTGAAATCCAGTCCAGGGCAAGGTATTCTCATGAAAAAGTCTGGTCATATGAAGATTATTGGTTTCTCTGATGCAAGTTATGCAGGCTGTAAACAGGGGAGAAGATCCACCACTGGGTATTGCACTTTTGTGGGAGGAAACCTTGTCACTTGGAAGAGTAAAAAGCAGACGGTCGTGTCCAGATCTTCAGCTGAAGCTGAATATAGAGCTATGGCTCAAACTGCTTGTGAACTTGTCTGGCTTAAACTCCTTGTCTCTGAATTAGGGTTCAAACAAGAAGGTCCTATGTTGATGTTTTGTGATAATCAATCAGCTATTTATATAGCTGCTAACCCTGTTTTTCATGAGAGAACTAAACATATTGAGGTTGATTGCCACTATGTTAGAGAGAAAGTTCTTAGCAAGGAAATTGCTACTCCTTTTATCTGCAGCAAGGAGCAAACTGCTGATATTTTCACTAAGGCTTTAAGTCCTGGTTATTTTCAATATTTATCCAGCAAGTTGTGCTTGTTTGATCTATACAAGCCCAACTTGAGGGGGAGTGTTGAATTACCTATAATTTCTATGCTTAGTCATGGTGTTTATCCCATTCCAGGATCATGTGGCTGCTGTTGTCCAGATTCTTCTCAGCCTCAAGAACATGCTGATAAAGCTGCCAGTTAGGAGGAGAAGGATCTGCTGATAAGTTAGTTTAATTCCTTCTAGATTATGTCATCTTGTTGTTGGCTATTCCTAGTTATCTTCTCTTTCTAGTTTGGTACCTAGGTTCTACAAGTTATCATTGTAACTTGCTTTAGCAGTTGGCTGTCCAATCTGCTTCTTTCCCATTACTGTGTAACGGCTAGTTCCTGTAGAGAAGTTTAAACTTCTCTGCAGCTTTCTCTCTCTTGTATATAAAATGCTCTTTTGAGCCATTAATGAAGTAAGGTTGTTGAGTTCATTAATTTCTTACCTCTATTCAGAAATTTACAGTTCTTCCGTGTCGATGCTGCAGAGTCTCTATTCTTGAACCCCAAAACATCCAGCATACCATCTGGTTTAGAACTTAGACTGTTGCGGGAAGCTATCCCATTGAACATGAGTAGTAGTTCAACAAGTTTTCTGATGAAATGGAGTAGCTTGTTTAGAAAGTTCTTTTCTAGGCTTCGAAACAGCCTTGGAGAGGCAATTTAAGCAGGGAAGCTGGCAGCCTCTCCCAATTTGCAACAATCATGGACCTTTTTCAAACTTGAGGATTGAGGACAGTGCAGCTAGAGGGGCAGAAGACCTTTTCAACTTACGAGATGGTAGAGTTCTTTTCTGTTTTTCTCTTGTTATCCTTCTGCGCCTTACAGGAGAAAGATAATGGCAACAGAGCTCATGTTGATAATGCTTAATGTTTGGTCCGTCGTTCCATATTCGGTTAACGATTCTGTTATTTCTTCTGATAGTTCTCTCTATCCCTACAATGATGGGTTAACTTCTCCTAATTCGACATCATTGTTGGTTGGATCTATTATTGATAGCTGGGATAGGCTGTGAGATAATTCTTTTCCCGTACTGTTACATTTTCCAACCCCTCTTCCTGGAGTTTCAAGTGAAGAAAAAGTATCTGAGATGATTACTTGGGCTAAGAAGTTGGTTTGTGGTCCACGTGTGAGAGAAAGTGATGCTGGTGCTCTGGCCATGAGGCTTATATTCACAAAGTACGTCTTGGAACTTGGCTGGTTTGTCAGTGTTTCTGTTGATGTTTCTTGTTCCCGGTTACAGCCCTAGCTGGTTGTTGCAAATGATCTCAGGCCTCCAGTAGTAGAGTACATAAAGTCACTAGTTGATTGGTTGAATGCTGCTGTTGTGGATGGGGAGAGGGACCTTTTGGAAGCTTGCAAAAACAGTTTTGTTCATGGTGTACTACTAACACTAAGGTATACTTTTGAGGAGTTCGATTGGAATTCGGATGCAGTCGTGTCCAGCATTTTGGGGATGAAGCATTTTGGAGAAGCTTCTGGAGCTTGTTATGCGAATAACTTCATTAGCATTATGCGTGGTTTCTGCTGATGCTTGGCATCTGCCGAATGCAGATGAAACACTTGATGATGATACCTTCTTGATTGATGATATGGATGAGCAAACGACATCTGAATTTGATGGAGATTCTTCTACCGATCTGCATGATAAACGACCACAAGAGCAGATTGTCATGGTGGATTGTTGGCTGCCTATGAAGGAGGTATGACACCTTTTGTTTTCCTTCTTGAGTTTCTGGTTCATGTCCTGCCTATGATTCTGCATTTTTCTGTTCCTTAACTTTTCAAGCTTCTGTGTACATAGCTGTGGGCCACTTCCTGGTAGATTTTTGAGTTACAACTTACGAACTAGAGGCTGATGACGAAATTTGTTTTGTTTCAGGTCAGCCTTCTTCTCGGAACCGTCATAAGACAAGTCCCATTGCCAATTAATGACTGCTCAACCTCGTCTTAGATAGAGGACTCCTCATCTGATGGTTCTGTTCTGACGACATCAGTGGAAGTCCTTATTGAACAACTTGAACAGACAAGGAGCCATTTCTTGGAAGTCGTCCTAAAAATGAAGCACAATGGTGCAATTGACAAGACAAGGACTGGCGTCACAGCATTATGCAACCGCTTTGCTTTATCGATCCTAGGTAGTTTCTTGATGCCTTCCTTTCCACTTGTAGGCTGTAGTTATAATGGTCTTTAGTTGAATCTGCTTTCCTGCTTCTGTTCTTTCCACTGCATGTACGTAAGGACTGGGGATTGGGTAGGTGGGAAAATCAATCCAGACGTAACTCTTTAGTTATAATTGCTTAGAGTTTGTACTCAAATCAGTACCAGTCTCTTTTTAGAAAGAATATAAGCTCATCTTTCAGTGGCTTCTTCCTCCAGACTTTGTAGACTTACCGAGTCCTGGATGGAGCAACTTATGGAGAGGACTGTTTCCAAAGGCCAAGTTGTGTATGATCTGCTAAGAAGAAGCGCAGGGATTCTTGCTGCATTCATTGCCCTATTTCTCTCAGAACCTGAAGGTACACCAAAGAAGCTCCTTCCTCAGGCATTGAGGTGGCTGATAGATGTGGCTTCCGGCTTGTTGCATGATCCAGTGAATTCCAGCAGCACAAACATCAGTTCCTCCAAGCTTTTATCAGTGAAGTTGGACCAAGAAACTTTCTCCCCGCAGCCATATGAGAAAAGTGCATTGGAGAGGTCCTCAAAGATCTGAGACGAAGGTGTGATCCTGAATGTACATGCTTTTAATGTACTTAGAGTTTTAGAGCTTCTTTCAATGATACAAACCTAGCTACAGACATCTGGATTTGCTGCCGAGGCTATGATTTTATCGATTCGCCCGTTCTCTTCCTCATACTGGGAGGTCTGCAATAGCGCTTGTCTGACATACACTGCCTTGGTAATAAGGCGCATGTTAGGATTTCTGAATGTCCAGAAGCGAGAATCTGCACGACGTGCATTAACCGGGCTGGAGTTTTTTTCACAGGTATGTTTTCTTTCAAATGCAGAACATTGAACCTACTTATCAGTGGGCACATTCTCGACACGGAGCTGTAAGATTTTGAATTATTTTCCAAAGCTATATGCAAGTGAGAGAAGTTCATGGTTTCTAAAGGTGATTTTCATCAGCAACTAAAAGAAATTTGTTGTCCTCCCTGAGAGTGGAACTCAACTCTTGTCAGTTATAACCTTTTGACCTATCTAAAGGTTGTCACTCTCTGTGTTCTGTATAATTGGCTAATGCATACCTTTTATTATTTCACATTGTTGTATAGGCTTGAGCAGGGACATTCTTGAGCTATGTGAAAGTATTGTTACATTTTTCTCGGTCCAATGCAAAATTCTTTGCCTCTGTCGTTTTGATTAGCTGTTTTATCACTTGATTCTTTTTGGTAATTATTGCTCGATGGTAAACAGTGATTTACTTGTCTGATGACACTTCAATGTTTTTGCTTGAAGGTATCCCTCGTTGCATCCATTTGTGTATAATGAGTTGCAAATTGCCACCGACTTGCTCAATGATGTGAGTGCGGGACATTTGGAACTCAACCTAGTAAAGGCTGTTCACCCAAGCCTTTGCCCAGTTTTGATTCTCTTATCCGGGCTCAAGCCTTCTACAACTGCCAGCGAAAGTGGAGATGACCTTGATCCTTTCCTCTTTATGCCATTCATCAGGAAGTGCTCTATGCAAAGCAATCTGCGAATTCGTGTTCTAGCTTCTAGAGCTTTAAGCGGCCTGGTCTCCAATGAGAAACTGCCGCTTGTTCTATTGATTATTGCATCTGAGTTACCATGTTTGGAAATGCACCTCCGATTCATCATCTGTGTTAACTGACTTAGCAAACGGAACCATTCATGTTGAAACTCAATCAACTAAGGGAAACAATGGTGTTTCTTTTAACTCGGTGCATGGAATGCTATTGCAACTAAGCACGCTTGTAGATTCCAATTGTCGGAACCTGGCTGATTCTGTAAAGAGAGAAGATCGTTGGTGACATTTTCCAAGTTGTTGCCAAACATTCATGGATTGCTAGTCCAAACTCCAAAGTCATGTCCTTGTCCTATCCTCAATGCTTTGTATTTGAGGGTGTTGGATCACATGCTTGAGTGTCGCGAGTACTGGCTTGGCTGGAGAAACGTTTTACAGCATCCGTAATCTTCTTTTGCACCTATCTACTGAATGCTTGGACATAGAAGATTCATATGAATTACCATACTACGATCCAACTATAGCAGAAGTTCGTGAACAAGCTGCAATCTCCTACTTCAGCTGTGTGCAGTATTTTCCAAAAGATGAATCGGATGTAGTTGTTCCAAAGAAGCTAACTCAAATGTCATCTTATCCAACATTTCCCAGTTTACCTGATGAGACGAATACTTTTCCTGGACTTCAAGAAAGTCTGGTTCGGTCACTGTCAGATTCATCCTATGAAGTTCGGCTGGCAACATTAAAGTGGCTCCTAAGGTTTGTGAAATATTTAGGTTATCCAAATGACGTTCTTGTTCGTCCCAGTCGGGAGATTAGCGTTGTTGTGCTGTGGACAAACTCATACCTACACTAAAAAAATGATGGAACTGTTGGACAATGAGAAGCATCATAGATGTAATTGCTGCATCCTGAAAATTCTTCACACTTGGAGCTCTTTGCATTCCCAGAGACTCGAGGGTATGCAAAGTTCTGATACCAGCTACATAGGGAATTTGGATTTCGAATCTCTTTGCAAGTTCTGGGATAAGTTGGTTTCAATGTACAAGGTTACTAGGCATATCAAGACCAGGGAGACACTCATTTGTTGCATGGCTACATGTGTGAAATGCTTTGCGGGTTTGTTGACAACTGATGTTCTTTCCAAACTGGAGGAAAGCTCTGCAAACCTGCTGGAACTGCAAAGAGCAGCCAGATTATATGAATACTTGACCTTTTTTGTTGACCGGATTAAAGAGCATAATTCCTCATCTGAACCAGTAAACATGCGTAGGGCGGCCGTTGAATCTATTGTTGCTTCTGGCTTGCTGGAACAAGCTAAACCTATTGGTTCTTCCATGCTTAGTAATGATTTCCTCCATGAAATGTCATCTTCTTACTGTTTTTACGTCCGAAAATGCTGCTAACATGTATGGAGATCTGGTGCTGGACATGTGGTTCATCTGCATCAAGCTACTAGAGGATGAAAACGATGGGATCAGAGAAAGGCTTGCCTTGAACCCCCAGAACTGCCTTACTTCAATAAGATCTGCCGGCTGCTCCAATGCAGATGGTTCCTCAACTCAACTGGAGAAAGTGATACATTTGTGCTTTGGGCATCTTTCTTCTTTGGGAATTGGGTTCATTACTTTGATTATCTTTGCCAATGGGTAGTTGATGCAGCAAACTATGTCGCAAGTACCGGAGATCTTGTTCGTCGGGTTTTTGACAAAGAAATAGATAATCATCATGAGGAGAAGCTTTTTATCTGTCAACTTTGTTGCTCCAACTTGGAGAAGCTTCCAAGCTTGAATAATTGGTTGGCTAATACATCAGGTGCTCAGAATTTTAAGCAATATTTATGTGAATGGAGAATGAAGTTCTGGAATCAGTTGATGAACTTCGCGAAGCAGAAAACCGGAGGCGGCGTTTGGATTGGTGGTATGGGCAACCACAAAGATGCATTTCTGCCAGTATATGCAAACCTGCTTGGCTTTTACGCTCTCTCAAGCAGCATCCTCTTGGGAGACGTCGAGGACGGTACACATCTACTCGTTGACGTAGGGGAGCTGGGAAAAACTATCAGTCCATTTTTATGCAACTCCTTGATTTGTAACCTGTATCTGTTAGTTGTAAGATTACACAGAGACAAGTTCGGTACATCCGCCGACTCGTCAATGTTTAGATTAGTAGATGAATGTATCTGGGAGCATTTTAACCCATATTTCTTCTTAGGTAGAGTAAAACTCTGCAATAAACACGAGCTCCGCTCTCAGTTGTTCCAGGGAGCAAGCTTCTGCAGCTGTATTCTATACTAGTATGTTCACTATATCAAAGAATCAAAATACGGGGTAATCGAGTCATTCTTCCTCTTTACTCTGATGCACTTCCAGGTATTTTTCTCAAATCTTCAAGATTCTCCTCGCTCTAAGCTTCTGCAGGTATATGGATGGCATCATGAACAATAATAGATCAAACTTAAATTAACAGGATTAACATTCCGAAAAAATTGATCATATTGAATTTTTAACAGTTGATGTTGAAATTTGGTCACCGACATCTTTATGACAGAGTTGCGTAAATCCGACATAGGACCTCGTTGAAGGTCTTGAGCATAATATGCTTTACAAGAATGGAAGTGCTGTGAGACTTGTTTCATTGACGGCCGAGAATTTGGATTGGCATTCAAGCTTGCAAGTGCAGTCATGACAACCAGCACAACATTTCGTCTGAAGGTGTGTGCTTCACTGCTTCTGCGCTTGGCCGTTGCGACCATGGTGTACGCAAGCTCTACGCGGAAACCCGACACAACAGTTATGGCTTAGGTGAGTTTGGTAATTGGATCACCTGGAGCAATATATCCACGAGTGCCAGCAAGAACTGTTTGATTGGACAAATCAACATCGAGTCTCGCTGGCCCGAAGGGTTGCACGTGACGTACCTCCATCGGGAGGTCATGGACTAGTTCCAGTGGTCCAATTGGAAAGGGTGGAGTTTGGATCGGAGGCGATAAGGGTCTTTTGGGACAACAGAGCCTGTGCTTCTGCGAGTATCCTGGCAGCTGCAATGAGTTAGACTTGGTGGTAGATGACAAGGAAGATCATAATATATGTTGTATTTCGACGCGGAAGAAGTTCGGTTTCGGACTTGCATCTACGAGAAACAGTCTGCTTCCCTCCTAGCCGGGGATTAAAACTTTCTTGGTCATGGCTATAAACCAGTTTATTCATGAAAACCACGATGCATGTCTCAGTTGGCACCTTCAAGCATTATCTTGTAGCTTGAAGGTTAACATTCAAGCCTACCTGTTTGATTCATCAGGTAAGATGGAACTTTCAAGAGAGGAGGAAGTCGAGCTACAATTCTAGCAGAGTAGCTGCATGTATCGAAGCCGAAATAGGTGTAGACCCTTCAATGGCATCTGATAACTAGATATGAAGAGGGAATTGTGCTGATCAAATTATGGCCCTTCAATGGCCAGTTCCAATAGTCTTTTGATGATTAGTTAGGCTAATGCAGAGCAGAAAACATTTTGGCATAAATATTTTCGACATTCAGGGTCATAGTGACGCTTCATGGAATCGTCGAACTGATCAAATTATGCGTATTCACTTAGAAATAACAGACTTTTGAATGATAATCTAGGAACAAAACTGAGGGACAAGATGAGCTCACATGTTTGTCTATCGATTCACGTAACGAAGGTGACATCTCTTACCTGAGGAAAACGTGTTGTCTTAATCGGTCATTATATTGCGTTTAACTTGTTGATACGATTAAACGAATCTATTACGTCAGTTCTCGACAATGAATTCTTGAATTTCTATACCTGTATGCCGCGCTCCTCCTTGAACTCTCAATAAAATCCGGTCACCTACTTTGAGTGAAGTCACTGGAATTAGCTGTTTTTGCTGCCCATTTTCTGCAGAAGATTGAAGGTTTGTTACTGTAGGATCACAAAAAAAAAAAGACAGAAGACTGATGGAAAGCAAAAGAGAACCATGATCAGCAATCTTAAGAACCTTGGAAGGAGGGGGCAAGAGCCACCGTTTCGGCATTCTGCAAGAGAATGCTATAAGGAGTTTGATCTTCGAAGTCTTATCTGCAAGAACAAACCTCATCCTGTGTTAGAAACTTCCGGTAGACTCAGTTGCACAAGTCGAAACATCTAAGAAAAAAACCCCAGAACCCTTACTCTACACCATGAAGTTGGATAAAGTCAAGTCTTTCCTTGCTGATCAACTTTTTTTTTTGAAAAGTAAAATTTTATTAATAAACTACTATGACTTCTTTTCCTGTTTTCAACTCTGAAAGGTACGCAATCTTTCCTCCCAGAACAGCAGCATATCCGTGCACCGGCCCCTGCACATTTTCGGGTAAGAACATCTGAAACATTTAGATTGATGGCACAACATGTATATAAATTGACGAAACTTCAAAGTTCATGTACTGAAATCAATAGGACACAAATTCATGCACGCAATGCATACTATCTAAAATATTCTAAAGAAACTGCATTGATACGGAAAGGCCTGCTGGCTATGTAATTTGATTCCAGGCATTCCGAGTGAACCAGAAACAATCCTCTTGCAAAGGAACCAACCAGCGCGAAGACTTTTCCATTACAGCCAACCAGGAAGAAAAGGCTCAATGGTAAACTAAGGTAGCTTCCCTTAGATTAAGATAATGCAGGAACATACTAGAAGTCCTTCTCCAGATCTCATAAGGCAGCAGAGATCTACACAAACACGAACACCCATTCCGACTGCTAGAACTCGAGTGACGATAGCTTTGCTCAAGCTTAAGAGATTGCTCGACTCGTTCCTTTGATCAAAATAGTTCTGGTGATTAAATTAACATGTGGATCAGTAATTTTCCGATCATGAAATGCAAAACACATGTAGCGAACTAAAAGCACCTACAGTTCAGGTACATTTTCGACATCCTCAACTCTTAGAACAACTCCACCCAAACCTTGCTCCAATGCCTACAAACAAGAAGCAGATTGAGCAACAAGATGAGAACTATTAGAAAAAACTCCATGTAAAGCAGTATCATCTTTTTCTTCTTCGTTTGGATTACATAGTTTTAAGTTGATACCTCGAGGAATGACTTAGCCTCCATGAACGTTTTCGAGATGGTAAACACAGTTTTCTGGCTGCCTTGGAAAGCTGCTACTATGTTCTCTGCTGGTATTATCTAGCACAGAATCAGAGAGAACTGAACTCAGAAAAATCAGACGTGAGAAGGAAACATGATATGGACTACACAGAACAGCGATTTGTTCGATTACGATTTTGCTTATCAAATCTAAGATCAGCAGTAAGTTGATTCTTTGCAACTCCGTGCGAAGGAATTCGGCCCTCTACCGGCGATATCCCCATCACGGTCATGGTGACTCCAGTGGGTCGCGAGCTGAAGGAAACTGTTCTCAAAGCCACGACTCGCCGAAAATGGTTTCATCTTGGTTAGGGTTTGACGAAATTCCTGAGGCGAACCATATGCATCGGCTTCAGGAGCGTCACGAGAAACACGAGTTCAACGACTCATCGGTATCGCGACAGGGATCTGCTCACCACCAAGAACGCTACCAAGAAAGGCCGCGAGACGGTCTCTCTTCATCAAGGTCAGTTACTTTCATTTTCCCTGTAATTAAATTTGGTACTGCTAAGTGTGACCAATATGTTGGGCTTTTCTCTTCGGATGTGAACAATGAGGGAGTGAACATGTACACGTCCTTTGGTGATGAAGTTCATGGTAATGTTAATTGTGTGCACGTCTCTGTTCTTGAAAACGCATCTGTTCTTGGAAACGTTCAAGACTTGGTCAAGTTTTGCTTTGGTTCTGATGAGAATTTGACAAAATCTGAGATGGATGAAGATATACTGCATCGGGGAAGGCCACCTGATTCTTTTACCAACAAAGATCACAAAGATATGAACGCAGAAGATACAGTTACTGTGGTAATTAAAGAATCAATTGAGCTTTTGTTAGAAGATTATCGAACCCCAGGGATTACTTTTGATCTTGTTAAGGTAAGGAGAGGATCTTGAAAAGTCACAGGAGTGCTGAAATCAGTCATGAAGTTGAGTTGGGTTATGTGTCAGAGGAGCAACTTTATAAGGACATAGGTAGCAATAAGTTTATGAGACTAATTTTATTGACTTTGGCTGCGGATAAACGAGGATTTTCACTTCCTTTATGTTGTGAGGAAACTCCTGCTTTTGAAAACAGAGGACAGCAGCATGATGATGTCCATGTTCCACTTGTGCTGTTTAATTTGGAAGTTACTGGACTGATTTTCACTAAAGCAATAAATGGACAAGACATGGAGGTCAGGGAAATGCATAGTAACAAGCATGAGACTCTAGATGTTGTTGAAGATAAGAAGCTATTCATGAGTTTTATTGCATGTGTGGGATTGAAAAATACAGGTCCAATTATTCATGAGCATCGTCCATCCGAGGTTGCTTCGGATGGCAATGAGGAGATTCTTGTCTTAACTTTTGATGAAGAGATTGGTACTAGAATTGGTCATTTGGAGATAAAGTCTTCCGAGAAGCTTAAGGAGCACCTGAAAGGGTTCTACATATGTAATTATGTTGATGGAGAAGAAATGAAGAACACGGAAGTTACTCAAATTCAAGTTGCAGATGCTCATATCATTTTTGATACGATCACTAAGAAGGATGTTGATGTTGTCAATTCGGATGTTGGTGCTATTGTTGAGTTGAAAACCAGGCACAGTGTTCAGAATGTTGACAAAACAGCATGGGTTCAGATTGTTATCAAGTATTTGTTCAGTTTGGGTTTGCAGAATGTGTTTGAAGGTTCACCATCTGCTGATTTCTATAATTCTCTGCAACTCTTGGCCAAGAAGAGTGATGTAGTCGCAACTTCTGCATGTTCACCACCTGATTTTGTAGGTCATCTAGCTTCTGCAAGTCTGCAACTCTTTGCATCTGTTCATCTATTTTGTTGCTGCAATTTTGCAAAATAAGTGAGAGGCTGTTTGTTTGCCGTCTACACCAAGCTGAGGACACTGGTGCGATTTGGTTGTTGCTATTATACGGACCCGTTGCTGCATTTTTGCACAAGCCGAGCCTACAGATTTCTAAAATTTTGTGGCAGTCTGGCCTGCACTTTTATGCAGCAGCAGCAACTTTCGAAGAATGACAAGGTTTTTCGGAACTGAACTGTCCGAATGGTGGAAATGAAGGGGCTGAGGTGGCAGACTTGTCGACCCGCTTTCTTGCTTTTCACATTCCTGACCTTGAGGACAAGGTCTTTTGAAGGGGGGACTTGTAACACATTGGGACTTGATTGAATAATTGTAATAGTTCTGGGATTGATTAGCAATTCGTCATAAACCGCCTTATAAGAAGTATAAATAGTGGAAGATAGAGTAGGGGGAGCATTCTGAAAACTTTACCATATTGCTAATAAAGCAGTTATCCTTCCTCTTCTCTAATTCTCTCTCTCTCGTCTAATTCTATCTTTTCCCCAAATTCAACGATTGAGCCCCAATCCCTTAATCCAGGACGTTACATGGTATCCTTTTGAAGTCCATCAATCAAATACTATGATAAAATAGACCCTCAACTAGTATACTCTCACAGAAGCATCGAGCTATCGGCAAATCTGCCAATCCAAGAAAAGAAACAATGACATTGTCAGCCTCCCCATTGTCCGGTTGAAGCTGCTCCAATTCTCGCGAGGCTGAAACTGCTAGAACCGCAGCGACCCTTCTGTTCTCGACATCCAAAACCTCACCATTCTCCACAAAGAGAGGCTGTATCAATGCAATTACTGCACATCCAACACATAAAGGGGGGAACCATTGAAACAAACAACACCAACCACACATTAAACCAATGTAAACTGAAAGCACACACTTAACATTAGAATCAATAACCATAAGCTAAAGCTAATTGGGAATTCACATTAATAAAAGAAGAATCGCGATAAAGACTCGGCATTACATGACCAATCATCGGCAAGTTTCCGATCCCTTGCTTGCTCCTAGTCCATATCCACACCCTCTTAGACTCCTCAAACCCGGCCGGGGTGGAACTAGGCAGAGAGCTTGGAGACACACATCACATACTAACACTCGAATTGCAGCTCAATTGGCCACCCTTTACGCTGATACATTCCCCCAAGAACTTGGCTTTCACAGAAACCAACCTACCACCATTTTCATCTGACATGAAGCATCAGTCCATGATCAGTTCTACACTCGTTAGGATGTAACTCTGTACATATTATTACGAATAATAAAACTTTACTTAAAAAAAAATTAGAATTGGGCTCCAGGAAGTATTTTCCGACAAAACAAACAGAGCCTTGGACGAAAAACAAAGAGCGAAGAGGGCATAGTTGGAGACCTGTTTCAGGCGCGGTCCTGGTGAAGAAGCAGGGGAGCTATTGTTGGGTTTTGAATGCATTGAGCCCAAAGTGAAAAGGCCCAAAAGTGGAGGCCCAAAAGGAAAGGAATGGGGCAATCCCACATTGATTAGAGCAAGGAGGATTTCCTTGTTTATAAGGAGTTTCCTTCCTTGCCTATCAACTTGATTGACCACCTAAAGGCTGACCGACCGCTAGTTGCCTGCGAGGACGGTGCGAAGCACGCGCACGCGCGTGTGCGCATGGCGCATTGGACGCAGGTCGTAATGGGCGCTTTGTGGCGCACTTGGCCACCGAAGAGGCACGATGGGCTGGGAAATTCGGGAGACTTCCAGAAGGCCGAAGGGCTGCGAAATCCGTCGCGAAAGGGCACCAGCGCGCGCATCGTCGCGAGGAGCTGGAGGAGCCTTAAGTATTTTGCCTGGGTCCAGAGGCAGCTGCGCAGCTACCGGAGCAACGAGGAGCTGCGAGCGCCTTCAGGTTGGCCATCGAAGAGGCACGATGGGCTGGGAAATTCGGGAGACTTCCAGAAGGCCGAAGGGCTGCGAAATTCGTCGCGAAAGGGCACTAGCGCACACTGGAGCGCCTGGAAGGGTCCAGAAGTCGCCGAAGGGTCACGAGCGCAGCCAGACAGCCTGTTGGCCGAGCGGACGCGTCCCTTCGGGATGGCTGCCTCCCTGCCTAAATAGGCCTGCCCCCCTGCCAGAAAATAATCCCAGCAACAATTGCACTCTCCTAGCATTGTTGTCTTCTCCTCCTCTCCCGTTCTTCATCTAGAAAAGAGTCCCGAAAGTTCTGGGTATATAAGGGTTCGCCCGAAAGTTTCGAGATACGTGTGCAACGTTCTTGGAAACGCCCTAAACAGTCGTTGTATCTTGGGGACGATTGCCTTAGCCCGTACCACACTGAAATATACGGGGCAATCTCGTCTTACGGAGAAAGTGTCCAACACTTGCCTCGACTGAAGTGATCCTAATCAAGTACACCACTCTGAAACAACAATCGTAAGACGAGATCGTGTACTTGAAGATGGCTTCGACAAGCTCAGCACCAGTGCCTGCTGTCCCGGGAACTGCCCACGCTGAAAGGCCGGCCAAGTTCAACGGTACCGAATTTAAGAGGTGGCAACAGAAGATGTTGTTCTACCTGACAACGCTCAACCTGGTCCGATTCTTGAAGGAAGAGGCTCCGAAGGTAGCAGAAAATGAGGCAGATCAACAGAAGATCAACGCCTTCGATGCATGGAGTCACAGCGACTTCCTATGCCGGAACTACGTCCTAAATGGACTAGACGACACGCTCTACAATGTCTACGCGGAAGCTAAGACCGCTAAAGAGCTGTGGAGTTCACTCGAGAAGAAGTACAAAACGGAGGATGCCGGGACGAAGAAATTCATCGTCGGACGATTCCTCGACTTCAAGATGGTGGACTCCAAGAAGGTCATTGACCAAGTGCAGGAGTTACAGCTGATCCTTCACGAGATCCAAGCCGAAGGGATGCAACTCAGCGAGTCATTCCAAGTAGCTGCAATGATCGAGAAGCTCCCCCCGCTCTGGAAGGATTTCAAAAGCTACCTCAAGCACAAGAGGAAGGACATGGGCCTAGAAGACCTGATTGTGAGACTTAGGATCGAGGAAGACAACCGAAAATCCGAAGTCAAGCAAGGCAAGGCCAACCCCGAGACTACCGTGCACCTCGCCGAGGGAAAAGGTAGCAAGAAGAGGAAGAAGTCAGGGGATAAGCAGGAGAAGCAAGAGCCCAAGAAGAAAAAGAAGATCAAGAGCGACTGCTACAACTGCGGTAAACCCGGCCACATGGGTAAGGACTGTCGCCAGCCGAAGAAAGACCATGGAAAGGCTAACCTGGTTGAAGACCTGTCCCATATGGATCTGTCAGCTGTGGTGTTTGAAGCCAACCTGGTGGACGATCCGAGAGAGTGGTTCGTGGACACTGGAGCTACCCGCCACATCTGCTCGGACAAGGAGTTGTTCTCGAACTATATCCCAATCACAGGCCGAAAACTGTTCATGGGAAATTCCTCAACGTCCAAGATCGTCGGTCTGGGTAAGGTAGTCCTGAAGCTGACCTCAGGAAAGGAGCTGACCCTAAAGGATATGCTGCATGTCCCGGACATCCGCAAGAACTTAGTTTCCGGCTCACTGTTAAGCAAAGCCGGTCTTAAGCTTGTATTTGAGGCTGATAAGTTTGTACTGACCAAAGCGGGTCAATTTATAGGAAAGGGTTACCTAGAGAAGGGGCTATTTAAGATGAATGTAATAACTGTACATCGCACCTTTAACGGTGAAAATAAAGTTAATGCTTCTTCTTACTTGGCTGAGTGTTCAAATCTATGGCATAGTAGATTAGGACACGTAAATCTAAACTCGCTAAGAAAGTTAGTAAGTTTAAATTTATTACCGAATCTAGAGTTCAACCCATCCGATAAATGTGAAGTATGTGTGGAGGCTAAAATGACCAAAGCACCTTTCCATTCAGTGGAAAGAAGTACTACGCCTTTAGAATTAATTCATACGGACACTTGCGATATGAAACACGTGCAAACTAAAGGCGGGAAGAAATACTTCATCACGTTTATCGATGATTGCACGAGATACTGTTACGTATATCTCCTAAAAGGCAAAGACGAAGCTCTTGATGCTTTTAAGAGATATAAGAATGAGGTTGAAAATCAACTCAGCGTAAAAATAAAAATGATCCGAAGTGATCGAGGAGGAGAATATGTAGCTCCGTTTGAGGAACTCTGTCAAGAACATGGCATTATTCATCAGACAACAGCTCCATACTCACCTCAATCGAATGGCGTAGCTGAACGCAAAAATCGAACTCTTAAGGAGATGATGAACGCTATGTTAATTAGCTCGGGCTTACCCCAGAACATGTGGGGGGAAGCTGTGCTCTCAGCTAACCACATTCTAAACAAATTGCCACACAAGAAAAGGAATAAAACCCCATATGAACTATGGAAAAGAAGAAAGCCTTCCTACGGTTACCTTAAAGTGTGGGGGTGCCTAGCAAAGGTCGAAGTACTTAAGCCTAAGCAGGTGCGAATAGGACCCAAGACCATTGATTGCATCTTTATCGGATATGCGCAAAATAGCAGCGCTTATCATTTTTTGGTGCATAAATCTGAAAACCCTGAGATAAACACGGGAATGGTCATAGAATCAAGGAACGCAACGTTTTTTGAAGATAGCTTTCCTAATAAGGAAAGAAAGGAAGCAAGTCCGAAGAAAAGGGCTCGCGAGACTACGCAAGAGATAAATCAGAAAGATGATGAACCTAGACGTAGTAAACGAATGAAGGTAACCAAATCTTTCGGTCCGGACTATCTAACCTATGCGTTAGAAGATGAACCCAGGACAATCCAAGAGGCATTGTCTAGTCCAGATGCTCCTCTCTGGAAGGAAGCTATCAATAGTGAGATAGAATCCATTATGCAAAACCACACGTGGGAAATCGTGGATCTCCCACCGGGCTGCAAACCTTTGGGATGCAGGTGGATCCTAAAAAGGAAATACAAAGCTGATGGATCAATCGACAAGTACACCAACACTCCGAAACAACAGCTTTCTGCTGGGGAACCCCAGGATAATGGTTGAAGACAAATACGAAGCCATATCCAATACATAAAAAGATTAAGAATAAGTGGATGTATCTACCTTTAGACACGAGTCTACTACTGTATGGGCTCATATGAGGATGTATTTTATTTGGCTTCGTGTATGTTAATACAAGTTATGTGTACTTTTAATATTTATTTGTATCTAAATAGAAAGGGAAAATTACGGTCAGGTCCTTGTAGTTTGGCGTCCCTGCATTTCTGAAATCCATGCTCACGTCCCTCTAGTTTAGTTTTAGAAATTTTCGGGTCTATGACGGCTTTTTTTCATTTTTGGTCATTGAAATGACCAAAATACCCTTCAGCAAAAAATAAAAATTTTTCTTCCTTATCCCTTGCCACTATCATTTCAATTCCTCATCCCCTCTCTTCGTCGGAAAAGAAAAACAATGTCCCCTCTTCCATCCCGCTCTCCTAAGAACACTCATAATCGAACCTCCTTCTGCCAAACCCAAACAGGAGATGAGTGGGTTATCAGCTTGGCCCAAAATAAGCACACTCCAGCCCTAATCGAAGTGAGTGGGTTACAATACCCATAATCGAAGTGACCCAAAACATAAACCGTGCACTCCACCCCTCCTTTTGCCTCCCCGAAGTGACCCAAAACCGGTGCTGAGTGGGTTATCGGCTTGGATCTGGTGGCCGACTAGTAGCGCCGAGATGAGAAGCGAGCCGACGCTGGTGAGGAAGAAGACAACGATGGTGAGAAAGATTAGGATCCCTAAGGTTTTGCGGTTGGACAAGGAGCGACCGAGGAAGACGACGGTGACGAGGGATCGGAAGCGGTAATAGCTGATTAATTGATTTTGGGGTTTTTTTTAAAAAGTTTCTCTTCTTCATTTGGGATTTAGGATTTGGGCATCACAGTGTTTCAACGAAAATCCCTTGCTTGCAATCTGGTATTTGAGTTTGGGTTTGGCCGATTACTTGATTTCTTTGTTCCTATTGTTGCTCCTATGAAAGATCTCATGCCTGCAATCTGGTATTTGAGTTTGGGTCTTTGGATTTGGCTGGAGGAGGAAGAAAAAGAAGAGAGAGGAAGGACAAATAGAATTGGATGGTTTGTTAAGTTAATGAGGTGGTACTTATGGATCAAGCAAAGAGTTTGATTGGGGGATGTTTAATTATCTAGGTTTCAGGATTTAAGTTTGTGAAGGTTTCATGGAGGAGGAAGGTGAGAGAGGAGAGGAGGAGGAAGAAGAAGAAGAAGAAGAAGAGAGGGGTGTTTTTGAAAAAAAATATAAAAATAAGGGATTGAATTGATATTTATATTAGTGCCAACTCACTTCGCCAACCGGATAAAAAATTCGACGTGGCGTGCCAAGTCGTCCAAAGAACGACATCGTTTTTTGGTTCGGAGCCAAATTTGGCTCGGGGAGCCATCCGAGCCTAAAAATGTCACGAGGGTGCATACCACAGGATTCAAAACGTCATTTTTAAACCACATGATCATATTTATCAAAATGCGAAACCACAAGTACTAAAAATGTACTTTTCCCAATAATTTAATTTCCCTTTTAATTTAATATACCCTAAAAATCTGTCGCCAACCATGATGCCAGAGCTCGAAACCCAGTACCAATCTGTGACCCATGAGCAGATGGAATTGACAAGGGAATGCGGGTGCGGAGGCGGCCGGGAAAAAGGAGGCGGTGGCTAGGTTTGGGTTTTTCAAGAGGGAGGACCGAGGGCCTCCTGTAGCAATCGATTCAAACTTCTGATCTTTACACCACCGCGTCCGATGGCGACGGAGCCGGAGAAGGTCGGGAGGAGAAATGCGAAGAGCACTTACAATGATCTCGAAAATGAGGAGAGAGCTCAAAGGAAAGAGGTCCAAGTTCCAATCTTTATGCCGCCGGCGCTTGACCGGTGAATGGCTGCCATCGGTTTTTGAATTGGGTTCTTGAGGTTTGCTTGAGAGCTTTTTGAATTTCTTCGTCTTCTTCCATCCATGGTGTTTTTTTAATATTTAGTTTTATGGGTAATCTGGTTGATGTTTCGATTGCTAAGAGTTTTTGAATTGGTTGTTGGTGTTCTTGGTCAAAAGTTCAAGAAGAGGAATTTTTTGTTTTTTGTTTAAGGATATTTTGGTCATTTCTATGACAAAAAAATAAAAAGAGTTCTGACATTAGCTAGGGACCTTAAAGTATCTAAAATCAAAGTCAGGAAACGTCAGTATAGATTTTAGAAATGCAGGGACCCTAGAGGGAGGGACACCAAACTATAGGGATCTGAGCATAATTTTTCCAAATAGAAAATATGATCTCAATCTTGTAGAGGATAATAGAAATTTAGGTTGTGTTGGGGTAAGAAAATTATAAATCAACGTCTCCGTGTTTAGTTGCATATGGAATCCGAAGATTATTTTGAAATTATTAAAACATATGCAGCGTCCTCCCGCCTTGACCCGCATTTTTGACCTACTTTCACCTCGAATCCGAAGACATCACAAACTACGAAGTTGTAGATCTATGTCTTGGCTTCGCACAGAAACTTTAATCGTCTCAATCCGAGCTCCGGATAGAAAGTTATGAGCATTTTATCGAGGAGTGCCAGCGAGGAGAGCGGGAACCAATCATCAAAAGACTATTGGAACTGGCCATTGAAGGGCCATAAATATCCCACCTTGATGTAGACTTTTTACATTGCTATGCCTCGAATATAAAGAAGTAGTTAACTGAGAAGTTCTAGGTTCTTCTCCTATCTTTCCATGACCGACAGAACCAACTTAATCCAATGCCCGAGTCATAAGTTACCGCCAATTTATCAAAGATGAATATTTGGCATCGAAGGACAATAAACTGAGGTGGTCTACCGTCACTGGTCTCAACCAAGGAGAGACCATCATTGGGAGACCGTCATCGGTCTTGACCAAGAGAAGACCATTATCGATTTCTACCAAACTCAAGACCAGAAGCAACCTCTTTGAGATGACACCAATCACTGGTCATCCGACACCGGTCTCTTCGGGACGATACCGAACATCGATCACCCGACATTAAACACCACCCACTTTGAGACCATGCCGGTCATCGGTCACCCGGTCACTTTGAGACCGCACCGGAAAGCTCAAGATATCCTTGATAATTTGAGATTATTTTTGTACCTCAACACCATGAAACTTATCTAAGTCACCTAGGAGTCTAAAACATAATCAAACTAGGAGTCTATAATCCAATTAGGATAAAATTTTCTTGATTTGGAGTCATTCTTCAACAATCTCTATCTTGACGAGAAATCATCCATCAGAAAAACCATCAAGCTCTACCCGGACTTTAACAATTAATTAAAGGATCATAGTTGATTACGGTCATCACGTGCCATGGTTTAATTTTAAGGATCTAGATCCAGATAAGATGAACGGTACAGATATTCGGATTAACCTAATCCAATCCACTCTATGATGACCGGAGAAAAATTTCACCCAAAAAAAGTATGAATTCGTAGATGGGTTATGTTACGTGGACAACCAGATGAATGAGGAATCAATTTGGAGTATTTTAGAAGTTTATTTTAAATTAAGTTAATTTGGATGGTTCATTATCATCCGGTATTTAGTTACAAAGTTAATATTTAACATTTTTTTGAAATCAAAATTAATATTTAACATTGTTGTAATTTTAAAGACTCGAATCTGAAATCTTATTAAATTAAAAAAATATAGTAAACAATTAATTATCTCGTATATGGAAATGACTAGAAAACTTCTAAATACGAAAAATCCAATAAGGAAGTTGAGGAGGAAAAGAAGAGTAGAGAGGAACGACCACGTCAAAAGAGACGAGACGAGCGATGTGAATAGCAGACTGACTATCGCAGAAGAGACGAGCAGGGCGAGGACGGGAGACGCCAAGATCACGGAGTAGCTGTTTCAACCATCGAAGTTCACAGACAGCGACAGCCATAGCACGGTACTCGGCTTCCGCAGACGAACGAGCAACAGTCGGTTGCTTCTTAGTCTTCCAAGAAACGGGGGATAACCCCAATTGAACAAAATAGCCAGTCAAAGAACGCCGAGTAAGGGGGCAACTTGCCCAATCAGAGTCGCAGTAGGCATACAGCTGAAGATCGCTATCCGAACGAAGAAAAAGACCTTGGCCAGCTCGCCCCTTCAAATAGTGGACAATACGAAGGGCAGCATCCCAATGCTCTTGTCGTGGACACTGCATAAACTGCGAGAGCACGTGCACAGCGTAGCTGAGTTCAGGCCGTGTGATAAGAAGATAGATCAAGCGCCCAATTAGGTGACGATAAGCCTCAGAATCAGAGAGTGTCGCGCCATCCGCCAACGCCAACTTATGATTTGGCTCAATAGGAAACGAAGTAGGCTTGGCACCAAGCAACCCGCAGTCACCTATTATATCAAGGGCATATTTGCATTGAGAAAGAAATATTCCGTCAGGTCCCCGAGCAATGCTAATACCAAGAAAATACTTAAGCACGCCCAAATCCTTCATGTAGAAGCAACTCGATAGATATCGCTTAAGTGTAAAAATTGATTCTTCATGACTCCCACCAATAATAAGATCGTCCACGTAGACGAGGACACAGAGGGACACGCCATCCCGATGAGAAGTAAAGAGAGAATAATCCGCGTAAGACTGCCTAAAACCGTAGGCTTTTAAGGCAGCTGCTAGCTTGGCGAACCAGTTTCGCGGAGCTTGACGAAGTCCATACAATGACTTGCGGAGACGACAGACTTTCCCGGGGACACGCGAGATAAAACCAGGAGGAAATTTCATATATACCTCTTCAGCCAAGTCCCCGTGAAGAAATGTGTTATGCACGTCCATCTAATGCAGGAACCAGGAGCGAGCAGCAGCAACCGCTAGAAAAGTGCGTACACTCACCATCTTGGCAACTGGTGCAAAAGTCTCATTATAATCCAATCCTTCAGTTTGGCGGTCACCCCTTACGCCAAGGCGTGCCTTGTACCGTTCAATAGAGCCATCAGAGTGATACTTGATACGGTACACCCACTTGCAGTCAATAGCGGTCTTGCCAGGAGGCAAAGATTCAACAGTCCAGGTGTTGTTCCGTTCCAATGCATCAATCTCGAGCCGCATGGCTTCACGCCAACGTGCATCTTTCATAGCTTCACCAAAATGCGTTGGTTCATGACCCAGATTAATGGTAGCAACAAGTGTCCTGTGGGGCAAGGCAAAATTAGCACTGGCAACAAAGTGGCGATAGGATAAACCGTACCAGAAGACAGCGGTTTGGACGGGGCAGTGGCGGGGGGTTCTTGAATGCGGCGTGCAGTGGGAAGAAATACATGATTCATAACAAAATCACTAAACTTGGTTGATACAACATGAGACCGCTGACCACGTCCAAGTGCAACATCAAGACCGGAGGAAGCTACATCAGAGACAGAAGTGCCTGCAGTTTCCGGCGTAGGGACATCAGCTATCACGATAGGAGGAATGGCGGAGGGATCATCGCTCCCCCTTATGTCTGAACTCCTATCGGCAGCTGATTCAACCGACGGATCAGAATCATCTACATCCTCAATGACCACAGGCGGATCACGTAATGGAGCAACAGAAGGAGCCAAAGATGATGTCTCATGATAAGGAAAAGACTCCTCA
This sequence comes from Hypericum androsaemum, assembly GCA_963995505.1. Taxonomy (NCBI): domain Eukaryota; kingdom Viridiplantae; phylum Streptophyta; class Magnoliopsida; order Malpighiales; family Hypericaceae; genus Hypericum; species Hypericum androsaemum. The sequence goes on from OZ023196.1 coordinate 1,021,660, forward strand.
ATGAAAATAACATCACGAGAAACGAAGGTCTCCCCGGTCTCAAGGTCATACACGCTCCATCCCTTCTTCCCAAACGGATACCCTATGAACATGCACTTGCGGCCTCTTTCCCCGAATTTGTCCTTCACTCTAGGCCGACAATGTGCATAACAGAGACAGCCAAACACACGAATAGAAGAGTAAGAAGGAGTTTTGCCGAATAAAACCTCATATGGAGTCTTGCCGCCTAATAAAGGCGTAGGAGTTCGGTTGATCAGATAACCTGCAGTCAGAATACATTCTCCCCAAAATTGAAGGGGCAGATTCGCCTGAAATCGGAGTGCACGGCCAACATTCAGAATATGACGATGTTTGCGTTCCACTCGACCATTCTGCTGAGGAGTGTTAACGCAAGATGTCTGATGTAAAATGCCATGGTCACTTAGATATGTCCTTAAGCCAAGAAACTCTGTGCCATTGTCACTGCAGAGAGTCTTAATTCTTTGATTAAATTGAGTCAACACTATAGCATAAAACTTGGGAAATATGGTCCGAACCTCACTCTTTTCTGCCAATAAGTAAATCCAAACAGCTCGAGTGCAGTCATCAACAATAGTTAGGAAGTAGTATGCACCACAAGATGAAGCAATACGATAAGGCCCCCATAAATCACAGTGAATCAACTGGAAATGAGTCTCGACTTTATTATCACTGAGTGCAAAACTATTTCGTGTTTGTTTGGCACGTAAACATACATCACAATGATCAAGTTTGCGAGGTAAATCAGAAATTGAAGGTAACATTGCCACTATCTTATTCGAAGGGTGGCCCATCCGTTGATGCCACAAAGAAGAAGAATCCCCAACAATTGCCTTGCATACACGAACACCAGACACTGCACGCAAGATGTAGACCCCCGCCTGCTGTTCACCCACACCAATCACTGTCTTCAAAGTGTGGTCCTGTAAGATGCATAACTTGTTAGCGAAGCTAGCAGTGCATTTAGAATCCCGAACTAGCTGTGACACAGAAATCAAGTTACACGCCAATTTTGGAACAAATAGAACATGAAGTAATTCAAGACTTCCTCCAAGCTTCACCCGGCCTGCCTTGATGGCCGTCGTCTCACTACCATCGGGGAGGCCAATAGCACAAGGCGGAACATCCATGACATCAGTTAAAAAATTCAGATCACCAGTTAAATGGTTAGAGGTTCCAGTATCCAAGAGCAAATGATTTCGAACACTCTTACCGGACAGCTTTTCCATCGTTCCGCCCTGTCCAGGCCTTGCACTATTGATTGCCTCAACAACCTGGTTCCATTGATCAGTCGCCATCCAAGGAAAAGCTGATCGTTCTGCTTCATGACCTTCACTGCTCACAGTTATAGCGCCTCCAATAGAATGCGCCTGAGCAGCATTCGCTAGCTGGCTGCCGCGTCCGCGGCCTGCACCACGCCCTTGAGTGGGAGTACGTCCTCCTCCACCACGGCCTTCTTTGACAGTAGACTACCACTCCGGAAAGCCAATAAGCTGAAAACACTCAGCTTTGTCGTGTCCAGGTTTACCACAATGACCACATTCCACTCCGTCCCGTCGTTGCGAATTTCTTGGCATCGACTTTGCTTGCACAACAAAGCTTAATGCTTCACTCCGTTCATCCTTAGTAATGGCCACAGCACGATGTATCTCTTCATTCATCAGCCTTGCGTGAATCTGGTTCAAAGTCGGTAAGGGCACCGTGCTCAATATGTTGGAACGAACCGTGCGGTACGTTGCATCATCCAATCCCATAAGGAATTGGTACACCTTCTCTTTTTCACGTTCTTGGAGAAGCTCCTTGTCTGCACCGCACTTGCAACCACATGCACATGTCGGCTGCTTGGTGTAGGCGTTGAGCTCCTCCCACATACCTTTCAGTCGATTGTAATAGGCACTAAGACTTGTGCCAGATTGCTTGCAGCTTGCAATCTCACTTTTTAGCTGATAAATTCTCATATCATTGCCAACGGAGAACCGTTCTTTCAGGTCCTCCCAGAGGTCTTTAACGTTCTCCATGTAGGACATGGTGGAGCACAGCGACAGATCGATGGTATTAAAAATCCATCCCACCAACATCGCGTTGACAGCACTCCAGTCATCATAGTTAGGATCTTTCGAATCTGGTTCAGTCACTCTTCCATCGATGAAGGCAAGTTTCCTCTTGGCCTTTAAGGCGTTGCACACCGCCTTCATCCATTCATCATAGTTGTCTCCTTTCAACACCACGGGTGTGATAACAACACCAGGGTTGTCAGCGGAAGTCAGGTAGTATGGCGAACTCGGATCCATCATCGGAGGCTTACGTGCCATTGATCCTTCGCCGCCCATCCTTGATTTTCCTCCGTCGGTCATGGTCGTGTTTTTCTCTCCGTCAGTCATGGTTGTGGCTCTGATACCATGAACGATTAAAGTGGAGAGGAAAAACCTTGTCTCATTGAGCAGCCAATCGGCAATATATATACAAGTGTTGTAACCCTAATTTCTTGTAATGCTACGTAAGTACAGAGAGCTTCCCAATCGGCCATGATACATATTAGGCAAGACACCAACTGAGACCTATACAAAATCTACCACGAAATAGGAAATGGCCTATTCGGCCCAATACTCCCTCTCTCTGTCCTAGAAACGACGACGCATCAAACACAACTCCCAACCCGAATCCCCATTACTTGTTCTCCTCCTCGAAGCTCAACTAAACTTTAACCAGACCGCGGTTCAACAGCTAACCAGAGTTAAAGTTGCGATGGGAGCAGGGGCGAGGGAGAAGACTCACGCCCTACGCAGCTGATCGACGGCCGGACCGTCCTCGACCTCTGCGGCCTCTCTTACGCCGTCGTCGCCTCATGGGCCTGCAGAGCAGCAGTTACTCTCTCTTCTCTCTCTCTCTCTCTCTCTCTCTAATTTGGAATTTGTTTAAGCTAATTGAAGTTGTACGGGGAGCAGGGAAGAGCACGCTGATGAACCACCTGTTCCGGACCAGTCTCCGCGAGATGGACGCCTTTCGAGGAAGGTTAGTTTTGTAATTTCCCCATTTTCTTTACGATCTGAGCTCGGTTTTAATTAGTAGTGTCGTTAAACAGGAGCCAGACGACCAAAGGGGATGTGGATCGCCAAGTGCCCGGGGATCGATCGGTTTACCATTGCCATGGATTTGGAAGGCACCGACGGGAGGGAGCGCGGCGAGGTATCATTTGATTTGCTCGATATGTTTCGGTTTCGGATCAAGTAGGGTGCAGTTAGCTCCTAGCTTGACTTGATTTGGACTAAAGTTGGTTGCTTTGACTTGATTTCGGTTTAGGATGATACTGCATTTGAGAAACAGAGTGCCCTGTTTTCTTTGGCTGTTGCTGACATCGTCCTTATCAACATGTGAGTTTCTAGTTCTGACCCTGTAGATAAATTGCTCTTGGTCGTAGCCTTGTGTTGAAACTAGATTTAGATGTTCTTATTTGAGGTTTGAAGTTAGTGGAATGACGTGTGAAAACAAATGTCACAAGCAGTTATTAATTTTACTTGAGTGCCTTGTGCAGGTGGTGCCATGACATTGGTGGGGAGCAGGCTACTAACAAACCGCTCTTGAAGACGGTCTTTCAGGTAATCAGATATCAAGTCTCGCGATCACATGATCAATGTGTTTGCCGAGTCTAACGTTGTAGTCTACCTAGGTCATGATGCGCCTTTTCAGCCCCCGCAAGACAACGTTGCTGTTTGTTATACGAGATTAAACTAAGGTTTGGATAATCACTAATATTCTGAGGACTTCTGTCTCTATCCGTTTCTTCCTGGTCTCAATCTTTTTCATGGCTTTCTATGCAGACTCCACTTGAGTATCTAGAGCCTACTCTGAGAGAAGATATTCAGAAGGTATTTCTCATCCACTCTTTTATTTTCTGGCATTTGTTCCTTTTCCCTATTGTTGATTTATCAAACAGGTTTTATGGTGTATTTACACGTAGATATGGGATGGGGTTCCAAAGCGCGAGGCTCATAAAAGCAATCCGCTCAGTGAATTTTTCAATGTGAGAACATACACCATGATTCTATCTTGCTTCCGTTTTGTACCTTCGTGTGTAATACCCCTGAGACTTCATTCTCTGCTTCTTATAATTGAAATGCATGTGGAGGTCACTGCTTTGTCCAGCTTTGAAGAAAAAGAAGATCAGTTTAAGGAGCAGGTATCATTCGTTGAAGAAGTCATTAATAAACATTCTGACCTTTGATTTCAGGTTTCTAATATTAGTCAGAAATTCTTGGCCATAAATCCAGATGAATTGTTTTTAATTTTTGCCTTCAAGTGTTCAAAGTTTCTTGTTGAATTTTTTAATGTTCTCATGTCTTTGTTGAAGTTATACAACTTCTTATTTCCGTGCGAGTTACAAGTTTACGTTCTCATTTGATGTCTCATACAGGTTGCTCAACTGAGGCAGCGGTTTTTCATTCTATTTCTCCAGGAGGACTTGCTGGTGATAGGCGGGGAGTCGTGCCTGTGCACAGCAGATTTGGAAAACTATTAAAGAAAACAAGGATCTGGACCTTCCTGCTCACAAGGTCTGTCGGCTGGTGTCCTTCTGATTTACTTCTTAGATATCTCGATACCCATAAATATTATGTTCTATCCATCAGGTCATGGTTGCAACTGTCCGTTGTGAGGACATTGCCAATGAGAAGCTCACTCGCTTGAGCACTGATGAGGTACTTGGCTACATCTGTTTCCTCTTTCTACTCTGCCTTTAAGTTCTCAATTTTGATCAATTCCAGCCACACACTGGAAATTGTCAGTTCATTGAGAGACCTTTTCTTCCAGGGTTGGTTGGAATTGAACGAAGCTGTTCAAGAAGGTCCAGTTTCATTATTTGGGAAAAGACTCAGCACTATCCTGGACACTTATATCTCTGAGTACGTTCCACTTATATCTCCAGTAATTGCATCTGGTTGATGTTATTGTTATACTGAACCAAATCGACCCAGCCTATGCATATGTTTTACTGCTATAATCGCTTGCTTGAGCTATATGCATGTACTTTATATTGCCTAGAAATTGAACTAGCAGAGTAACTTCTCCTTGATACATATATGGCACGGAAACAATCTATTTTGATGAGGGGTGTAAGAACTGCAAAAAGATGACATTTGGAGTCAAAAACATTGGATGGAAAGCCTTACAATATGTTTTAACATAATGATGCTTCATGTTGAATTTATGTAGCCTGTTCTTTTCTATTCTTTTTTTTTCTGTAAGGAAGTTGTTTTCTGTTCTTTGGTTCTAGCTTCTGGAGTTTTTCTTCTTTCCCTTTTCTACTTGTTTTACTTTTCCTTTTAGAATGATTTGAGGAATGTAGTGAATGCACTCCATCTGTTGCATTCCTGTCATATTGAACCTCCCGCTTTTCGAGTTTCCCTTGATCTCTCCTGCACCATGGGTTGTTATGCTCAATAATTAGCTTGAAATTGTTCCATTTCTATGCAGCTGGTACACCCTGCTCATGTTACCTTGCTGGAGCATCGGTACTCAAAAGCTCATTTCAAGTCTAAATTGTTCCCTTTATCATTTAATGATTCTTCCAGTTTAGACTTGAAATGTTGAAGAGCTTCTTTCCGTCATCATTACAAAGATTTGTTCAGTCAGCATCATGCTAATGCAAATATTTCGTTTGGTTGCAGTCGTTGAAGCTTCTTTCCGTCATGGCTGGCTTACGCTTGGCGGAGGAGGAAGATGTTATGAGCTTGGATAGTTGGTAGAATTTGAGGAAAGAAGTTGAGAAGAGAAAGATCTTGATAGAATTAGAGAGAGAAGTTGTGAACGTAGAACAGAAGAAGGAGAACGTAGGAGATACTTCTTGATTATCAACCCTAAGGGTGCGTGGGCATTATATAGCCAAACGCCTAATAGCTGAATAGGAAAACTAAATAAACCCTAACCTAAGGTAAAGTTCTCAATGAAGGAAACAACTGAATGAAAATAACTGATGTAGACTATAACAATTAACTAATGAAGTCTCTAGAATCCTAACACTACTCCCGCCCTCGCGAGACAACTCGTCCTCGAGTTGGAAATCCGGATGTGTGCGCTAACCCGGCTCCGTGGTGTCACCGACTGCCCCCTCCTCGCCGTCGTAGTCATAGACCTCAATGTAGAAGAAGTCCTTGCTTCTCACCAAGGCTTGAACTTCAACAGCGTCCAGGAACATGTGCTTGATCAGAACCCCGTAGTACGTCTCAACGGTGTCGAAGAATTGGTAGGTTGCAGGGTTAAGCCTCCCAATATCATCAATGAACTTGGAGAGGGCCCTGTCTTTGATCTTCAGCTGGACGAAGTCCTTGTGCTCCACTTTCTCCTCCGATTGAACATTCCTTTCAGAGATAGCTTCTATGGATGTTCCTTTTGCCAATTGAATGGCGTCACGATTCTCCTCAATGGCCTCCATCGATGGATCCCCCAACTTCTGTGGAGGTTCCTCGTCCGGTTCAACCATCTCGGCTTCTTCCTGGACAACCTCAGGTTTGGTCGATTCAACCGAATCAGTGAGTTCACCGGATTCAGCCTGCAAGAAGTCTTCAGACCCTCGTGTTTGCCCTTCAGAAATAGCTTTCATGGCTGTCCCTTTGGCCTCTTGAGAGGCATCACGAATCTCTTCAGTAGCCAGCACCGAGGAATCTCCCATCCTTCGTGGAAACTTGTCCATCTCCTTGATGCACTTAATTAACCTGTCGAACAAGGCATCGATAGTGGCAGCCATCCCGGAAAGTGGCTCTGATACCAAATTGTTATGAGCTTGGATAGTTGGTAGAATTTGAGGAAAGAAGTTGAGAAGAGAAAGATCTTGATAGAATTAGAGAGAGAAGTTGTGAACGTAGAACAGAAGAAGGAAAACGTAGGAGATACTTCTTGATTATAATTCTTGATTATCAACCCTAAGGGTGCGTGGGCATTATATAGCCAAATGCCTAATAGCTGAATAGGAAAACTAAATAAACCCTAACCTAAGGTAAAGTTCTCAATGAAGAAAACAACTGAATAGAAACAACTGAATGGAAAATAACAATTAACTAATGAAGTCTCTAGAATCCTAACAGAAGATAAGATTGAGAAGGTCCTCCAGTCATCTATAGTTGAGGGAGAGATGAATGTTCCATCTTCCCAAACTAGAAGCATCGAGTATTCATCAGATCCTCTTGCCTCCAGCACATGGAAGAGGTAGTTGCTTGCTTCGTGTGGTTTCACCATCCATGTCTGATGTCTTGCACTACAACATTGCCTGCATCCAAAAATTTTGTTTCCCCATTGAATTATGACGCATGTACAATGTACCAGGTTTCTCCAAAAGAGACTTTAATAACTCCAGTTCGGTGCAAATCAATCAATCTGGAGGCAATTTAAAGCAGAAACATGAGTGTGCAGTTACTCAAGCTATTTTGACCCCAGGCATGTGACTTTGCTTCTCATATGTCAAAGTTCTGTTTTCTGTTAACTTGACAACCTCCAGTGGGCTCCCATGAATGTTGTTTCTCAGTCTTTCTTGGCGGCTCTTCTTCTGCAGCTGCCGGGGATTCTTTCAATCTCGTCAAGGTTTCTTCCTACCGTCATGAATCTTCTGAGACGACTCGCCAAAGAGGCCCGGGGAAATCAAACCCATCAACCCCCTAATCCGCAGTTGCCATCTTCTCAGAGCTTCAAGTCTCAAAGCCAACGGACCTCAACACCTAGCGTGGTAATTGTATCCTCCGTGTCGTCTAGCTTATCCTCGACAGACGACGGTGGTATCGACTACTCGAGTCCGAATCAGACTCGTCGAAGAAGTACAATTCTTGCAGAGACAAGAGTTGTCTCTTTAGTTGTCCTAAAGAGAGCTGCAGCTTTCTGCGTCATACGTAGTAGATGGGACTCGTAACCCAGGCACGTTCCCTTTTTGTTCTCCTACTTACCAAATTTATAGCGATGAAAAGCCATAAATTTACAAATGATATGTTGGCCCCTACAAATGAACCCACCAATGAACATGTGAAAAAGTGGGATCGTTTTTGTTAGTCTAATGGTACAATGAACATTTAAGGTATATAATCTTGTCATTAATGAACAAAATTGTTAAAAAAGTTGGTTAAATAATTGAGCTTTGATTCAAGGACAATTACAATTAATTGAATTTTTTCGTGAAGAAAGATAATTTGAAAAAAAAAATCCATTTCTGCTCTAGCAATGGTTGGTTAGGTGTGGACTTGCATCCCGTGAATACTAAATAACGAGGAGATAATTTTTGACATCTTCTACACGCTCTTTAATTTTGAGTTGATGGGTAATTGGATTGGTAATTTGACCAATTTTGATTTTTCTAATCCATGAATAACTTGTTTTCTATGGGATGAGAAGAATTGGGACAAGTTTTTTTTGCATGTGATTTCTATTATGCAAATAAGAATTTCCTTGATACATACAGAGGAAATCGCACATGGGATGGATAGACAAATCATTAATTAAATTAAATAGAATAAATCGGTGTCAATAATTAATGTAGAGAGTCCTAAATGAGGCGACACCTTTAATTTTAGAGGAAATTTTGAAACTAATTACCAAATTATTGTCATAAGGTATACAATACTATATAATACTATAATTAATTGGTGAAAAATCTTAATTAGCCCGAAGTACTAAAGTGTAAGTTTACCAAATTATATATAAGGGGAAAAAAATCACACCCCCTTCCAGAAAACGCACTTTGTCCTCTTCTCCTTTCCTTCTCTCTCTCCTTTTCCCATCGGCGCTTCCTCCTCCCTTCCCCGCCTCCGTCCCGCTCTCCCTCTCGCCCTCCCCTCCCTGTGGCCAGGCCTCCTCCTCCCTTCGGCCCTTCCTCCTCCGGTCCTCCGCTCCCTCTCCAAGTAAGTATCGTTATTAAAATTTGGGGATTCGTTATACTAGAGGTTTCGTTTCTGGTCTTTTCCTAAAACAAAATCAATAAACTTCAAATTGCGATTAATTGTAGTTACTTGGTTTTGTTAGGTTTCAGAGACTCATCTATGACTCTTGTTTTGATTCTGTTAAAAGAACTGGCATTCTTGCTCATTGTTTTGTTGGGGAAATTATTGGGATGTTGCAGGGATGTCACAAGTAAAGAAGCATGTTAAAAGATCTTTTTCTAGGGCATCCTCTTGTAATCTCCTAGATCATTATGCCAGTATGCGGACTATGACTTGGTGATGGAGTCATTGGGATTGATTCTTTGTTGGTGAAATTCTACGTTTTACAACTGCAATCGTAATGCTACCTGAGATTCTGTCTCTTTTTTGTTCTATTAATTTATTAGGTTACGGGACTTGTACGGATTATTTAGGACTCTTGTTGAGATTATTACATATGAGAAGCAATATAGAAATTTCTTCTGCTTAGGGCATTCTCTATTTCTGCTTACCTTTTCAGCTATATACAAAATGCTACGAATCAGAATTCCTGGTGTGGAAAAACGGCAGAAGTGGTTTGTTATTGAGCCCGGTACTAAATCCAAGGTAATTCAGATTTATTAATTTGTTGATCTTATTTCTTCAGTGATTTATCTTGGTTTCTTTTTCTTTTTTTTAATAGTTTAAACAGCTATGTCATGATGACTTGGTGCACGGCTTTGTGAGTCTTGATTTTTCTTAATTTGTATTCCTAAAAAATCTGCTTCTTTAATCAGTGAATTTGTTTTGCAGAGCGGTGATACGAAATAGATCGGTGTTCTTATTGGACAAAGAACTACAAGCTGAGAGGGAACCTGGGATGTTTGATAGGATGGTTAACAATATTACATCTGGAAATCCTTTCAAACTCAAAGCAATCGAGTCAATCCTTGATTATGATCTCGAGCAGCTTTTGTTAAAGGTAATGTTGTTAAGTTGGTAATATTGAATATTGATTTTGAAATTTTGTAATTTAAAAGTTGTGTATAGGTGGAAGAATACGAGAAACTCCTCAAAGAAGACACAGGGATAGGGACATGCACTACGGTCCTGCATGATATCATACTGTTTTCTCCTGATGTGAAAATTGTAAGTTAATCGAATTCTCAGTTTATGGTCTTTTTTTTCTCGTACTTGTTTTAATATTATATAATCCTTAATTTTTGTAGCTTAAAAACGTCATTGATGAAAGCGACAATATTTGTGTCGATATGGAGGCATCTCTCTTTTTCCATGTTGGGAAATAACCCACTTTCCCGTGGACCCAAACAACGCAACGAACAAGACCGGAGCAAGATCTACGAACACAACGAGGAGATCGACCACAACTACGAATAAAGAAAACCCACAGTTAATCAAGAACAACAGATTTGGTAACCCGGTTCGATCTTAACCGATCTACGTCCGGGGGCGTACCAAGCCAGGAGATTTCACTATATCAAGCTCGATCTACACTTTGGAGCTACGCAGGCTCAACAATGGTAGTTTCTCTCTCCTCTTCACTCTCTCTCTCTCTCTCTAGAAACGTCTCTCTGTCTCTGCAAGGAAGAAGATAGATAAATAGTGACTGAGAGGTGGGTATTTATAGTGCCCACAGCCTAGGACTATTTGGTGTCGGCAGGGGCAAAATCGTCCACCAGAAATCACATTTCTGGCCCTGGATGAATAGTGCCAAGACAACATGTGAACAATGAAAAGTCATCATGTGAACAGTAACTCCGTATAGTCACATGTGAACAGTAACTCCGTATAGTCAACGTGAACAGTACCGAAGTCTCCAAACCCAACAATCTCCCACCTGGAGACTGACCTCAACACTTGTCGCCATTCACTTGATGACCTCCTCCTCTTCACTTCTTGGTACGCCGGGTCTACTAGACCCGCTGAAGCCATGTTGAGCTTCAGCTTCTCTAAGGTAACCACCTTGGTCAACATATCCGCGGGATTCACTTTCCCGTCAATCTTTTCAAGCCTTAAGATCTTCCTCTCCAAGAGATCACGTATGTAGTGATACTTCAACTCAATGTGCTTCGTCCTTGAGTGGAAGACGGGATTCTTTGCCAAGTGTATCGCACTTTGGCTATCACTGTGGAGCACACTCTCACTTTGCTCCTTCCCCAACTCCCCCAAGAAACTCTGCAACCATACCATTTCTTTACTTGCTTTCGTCACGGCCACGTACTCACTTTCCGCGGTTGACAAAGCTACTACCTTTTGTAGTCTTGAGGCCCAAGATATCGCTGTCCCTCTCAGCGTAAAAACATAACCACTTGTGCTCCTCTTCTCATCATGGTCATTGGACCCCAAGTCCGCATCACAATAGCCTAGGAGCTTCACATCTTTTCCCTCAAAACAAAGACACTTCTCGGTGGTACCTCTCAAGTAGCCAAGGATCCATTTCACTGCAACCCAATGTTGCTCACCCGGATTGCTCATGAACTTGCTCACTACTCCCACCGCATGTGCTATGTTTGGCCTCGTACAAATCATAGCATACATCAAGCTACCCACCGCCGATGCATAAGGAGTCTTCTCCATTTTATCCTCCTCCGCCTTAGTCTTAGGCGAGTCATTCTTGGACAATATGAAGTGTCCAGCTAAAGGAGTCAACTTGGGGTTGGCATTTTGCATACTGAACCTCTCCAGCACCTTCTCAATGTACTCGGCTTGTGAGAGAAATAGCTTCCCTGCAGCTCTATCTCTCTCAATCCTCATCCCTAGGATTTGCTTAGCCTCACCTAAGTCTTTCATGGCAAACCTTTCGGATAATTGCTTCTTCACCTTGCTCACCTCACTTGCACTGGTGCCTGCTATCAACATGTCATCAACATAAAGCAGGAGGATGATATAGCCATTATCCAGCTTCTTCATATAACAACAATGATCCGCTCCACAACGAGAAAATTTAATCTCGCGAATGAATCCATCAAACTTCTTGTACCATTGTCTTGGAGCTTGCTTCAACCCGTATAAGCTCTTCCTCAGCCTGCACACAAGATTACTGTCACTTTGCAAGAACCCCTTTGGTTGCTCCATGTAGATCTCCTCATCTAGATCACCATGGAGAAATGCCGTCTTCACATCCATTTGCTCTAGCAATAGATCTTCAGCAGCCACCATACTTAGCACCATCCGGATGGTGGTCATCTTCACAACAGGAGTGAAGATGTCAGTGAAGTCAATACCATACTTCTGCTGAAATCCCTTTACAACCAGTCTTGCTTTGCAACGCTCGGTGCCATCCGCCTCTTTCTTCACTCTATAGACCCACTTATTTTGCAGTGCTTTCTTGTCTTTGGGAAGTTGAACTAACTCCCATGTTCCATTGCTCCTCAAGGACTCCATTTCATCATCCATGGCAAGTTTCCACTTGTTCACTTGCTCAGTTTCTTGAGCTTCTGCAAAATCTTCAGGTTCACCTCCATCGGTCAATAAAAGATAGAAATTTGCTGGCGAATATCTATCCGGAGATCCACATTGTCTAGTGGACCTCCTCAATGGAACCACTGTTAGTGGTGATCTTGGCTCCATCTCCACTTCGGCCTCTTGGCCATCAACTATTCTGCTCCCACCCGAGTTTGAGATGTCTAACTCGACCACCTCATCGGTAGGACCCACTTCATCAGCTAAATCCCCCTTGTCCTTGTACATCACCTTCTCATTGAATATGACATCCCGGCTCCTCACAACCTTTCGGTTCTTCTCATCCCAAAAGCGGAACCCGAACTCATCTCCTCCATATCCAATGAATGTGCACTTCTTGGACTTTGCATCAAGCTTACTCCTATCACCTGCATCCACAAGCACATAGGAAACACAACCAAACACTCGCAAGAAAGTCAGATCAACCTCTTTGCCACTCCACACCTGCTCCGGTATCTCATTCCCCAAAGGAGTTGATGGCCCTCTGTTGATCTAGAATGCTGCAGTATTTACAGCATCTGCCCAAAACATCTTCGGAAGGCCACTCTTCAACCTCATGGCCCTTGCTCTCTCATTTAGTGTTCGGTTCATCCTCTCAGCTATACCATTTTGCTGGGGGGTCCCAGCTACCGTCTTTTCCATGCGAATCCCATACTTCGCACAAAAGTCTTTGAACTCTTGAAGCTCGTACTCACCACCATTATCGGACCTCAAACACTTCACCTTGTGATTCGTCTCGTTCTCCACAAGAGCCTTCCATTTCTTGAAGGCATTGAAGGCATCAGACTTATGCTTTAGGAAGTAGACCCACACCTTCCTTGTAGAGTCATCTATGAAAGTCATGTAATACAAGGAACCACCCACGGATGCCACCGGTGCCGGTCCCCACAGATCACTGTGGACCAATTCAAGCTTCTCCGCCTTAGGAGTTCTACCACTTCTTGAGAAGCTCACCCTCTTCTGCTTCCCAAATACACAGTCTTCACAAAGACCCACGTCCACGGTCTTTAGACCCGGTAGCTTCCCCTTTGAACAAAGCACCCGCATCCCCTTCTCACTCATGTGGCCAAGCCTACTATGCCACAGATCTGCATCATTGGTTGCTCCTACAAGATCAATGCTTTCATGAGTGTTCCTTGTCATGTACAACGTACCTTCCTTCTCACCACGAGCCACCACTCTAGCTCCCTTGGTGATCTTCCATGTCCGACAACCAAAGGTCACATCATACCCCTCTTTATCTAGTTGTCCCACGGAGAGCAAATTCCTTCTTAACTCAGGGATGTGTCTCACTCCCTTCAACAATAACAATGATCCATTGGGAGTATTGATTCTCACATCTCCTTTACCCACAATTTGCAATGGCTCATCATCAACTAGATAAACCTTGCCAAATTCTCCTGGGGTATACAATTCCATTATCCCCTTGTCGCTACAAGAGTGAAATGATGCTCCTGAATCCAATACCCAAGCTTCCAATGGGCTACTAACACTCAAGATCAATGCATCCCCGTGGTCCTCTGTTATTGCATTTGCCGACTTGTCCTCCTTCTTCGGTGCCTTGCATTGGGTTCTAAAGTGGCCAAACTTCTCACAATTTCAACATTTAATAGAACTCATGTCCCTCTTCGAACCATCCTTCGATTTGGACTTGGACCTGCTCCGGTCCTTCTTCCCCTTCCACTTAGATTCGGACCTCCCTCTATTGCTAGCATTCAAAGCCGAACCCGAGGCTACTCCGGACTCTTTCCTACGAATTTCCTCACTCATAATCAAGTCCCTCACCTCATCCAACTTGAGTACCACCTTCCCCGCCGAGGCACTCACCGCCGTGACCGTGCCATTCCAACTATCGGGTAAGGAACTTAGCAAAATTAGAGCTTGTACCTTATCATCGAAGTCAATCTTCACCGAGCTCAAAGAAGCGATGGTCGCATTGAACTCGTGGAGGTGTACCGATACCGAGGTACTCTCCGCCATCTTAAGGTTGAAGATCTTCCTCATCAAGTGAACCTTGTTGGCCGCCGATGGCTTCTCGTACATCTCGGACAACGTCTCCAACATCTCCTTCGTGGTCTTTGACTTTACTGTGTGCAATGCCACGTTCCTAGACAAAGACAAGCGCACCACGCTCATCGCTTTCCGATCTAGGAGCTTCCACTCCTCTTCCTTCATGTCCTCAGGCTTCTTCCCATCAAGCGGCAAGTGCAAATATTTGCCATACAAGTAGTCCTCTACTTGCATCTTCCAGAAGCCATAGTCGACGCCATCGAACTTCTCCACGGGCGATCTCACATCACCTATCGTGATTGCTCCCACCACGCCCTAAACCCGGGTGCTCTGATACCAGTTGTTGGGAAATAACCCACTTTCCCGTGGACCCAAACAACGCAACGAACAAGACCGGAGCAAGATCTACGAACACAACGAGGAGATCGACCACAACTACAAATAAAGAAAACCCACAGTTAATCAAGAACAACAGATTTGGTAATCCGGTTCGATCTTAACCGATCTACGTCCGGGGGCGTACCAAGCCAGGATATTTCACTATATCAAGCTCGATCTACACTTTGGAGCTACGCAGGCTCAACAATGGTAATTTCTCTCTCCTCTTCACTCTCTCTCTCTAGAAACGTCTCTCTGTCTCTGCAAGGAAGAAGATAGATAAATAGTGACTGAGAGGTGGGTATTTATAGTGCCCACAGCCTATGACTATTTGGTGTTGGCAGGGGCAAAATCGTCAACATGTGAACAGTAACTCCGTATAGTCATATGTGAACAGTACCGAAGTCTCCAAACCCAACATTCCATTCAATTTCCAGAAAAAGGTGCGAGTATATATCTTCTAAGTTGGAGTGCCTAGCTAAGAAGTTCGAGATGAGAAGAAATGACATTTTGATGGAAAATTCAAGTTGAATTAACTGTATTATTTCTAAGAGATATATTTATGTTGAATTAACTGTATTATTTCATTTTTGCAGTTGAGATTGACTTCGATTGCATTAGCAGGGAGCTTTCTGACATCTTTTGCTACCGCATTACATCGTAGAGATTGGTTTCTACCCACGTTATACTGTTCTGGTATAGGTTTCGTGATCTCCTTTGTTGTAGCATTGCTCTGGTTGGCTAAAGAATGTATGCGGAAGAAGAAACTGAAGAACTGTAGTGTGGTAAGTGTTTCTGTTTTCTAGCGAATATTATTAGTTCTTTGTTTAAGTCTTAGTAGTTCTAGCAATTGTGTGACGGAGTGAAGATAGATACATAAATTGTGTTGCCCTCGGTTGCTTATGGTGTGCTGCTGTTAAAAGACTTTCGTGAAAGTTTCAGTGCCTGCTAATTATGTTTGCGACCCTGCTAGACTTGATCTTAGGAGAGTTAGTTCTCTGAAAGAGAAGATAATGGGATTTTTTTGGGGATTGATTTTGTTAGTTCTTGTGCACGATGCCGCGATGACATGGTCTGATCAATTTTAAGCTGAAATTTGGATGTGAAGTTAGAGCTTGAGAGCATTCGTGGTTATAGAGTCGGTTTTTGCTATAGAGTTGAACCGGTAGACGACTTATGGCTTTGCATTGTCCTGACTCCTGTTGGTTGGAAGATAATTAAGCGTCAGTTCAAGGTCTAATTCTATCAACTTTAGGAGATCTGTCCATCCTTGACGCTCATCACCCGAACTCTACTGACCCCTCCAACACCGAACACCTGCCAACACCTTCAACTAAGGTGGCCCGCGCCTACGGAACTGGCACGGGCTTTCTGTGCCCATGAGAAGGGCGGCGCATGCTCCTGTGCCCATGTTATGGGCGCGGGTCCTTTGCCCAAAGCAACCCGAACCAACATGTCCCACCTAAAAAACCTTAGCTCGCTCCTCAATAGCTACAAAACTCAGGATGTTCATGCTTCAACACCGTGAGAGTTTTAAAAAAATATTTCAAAATTTGGCTTCTGAATTTCGTTAGTCATAAATGTACGATGTTCAATAAAGTGAAAAAAATTCACAAGTCTCTAAGTTTCAAGATAAAGTACTTGAAAAGTCCTATTTTTTGTAAAATAGTCTCGAGTTTTAAAAAATGGAACTAGCTAATTTCTAAGTTTTAAGAAATTGAACTGGGTAATCCCTCTTGTTAATTTATTTCACAAATTCAATTAAATTATAATATGAGATTACGAAAATACCCTAATAGTTATCCAAACCCATGGTCAAAGACTAAGCCATAAGATAAAAACGACAACTTCAAAAATAAAGTCATCAAACGAAAATAGCATGTTTCCCTTCTTGTATAAGACCATCCATCACAAGCTCGTTGGGAATGCTTAAGCAAGGAAGGACAGCATTCTTAACAATCTCTCTGTACTTAACTATATGACTCTTCGAACTTCTTCGCATCGCAATATCCCATGTGGAAAAAAAAAATCATTTTAGTACCATGTAGTTTGTAGTATTTTGAAATGTGATGATGTACTTTAACAACAACTATTTGAATACTGTGGTTGTAACAATTTGACACATAGAAACTTGGGGAGTTAATCGAGCCTCTCTTGATTCCGAGCCTCAAAATGACGGACGTCAATTTTTTTAACCTGTTAGACAATCTAAGTTGTCCCAAGATAAATTTCAAAAAAATCACTAAACATTTTCTCTCCTCTCTCGGGGAACACATGTACATGAAAGTTGAAAGTGAAAAAGAGAAGTTGGATTGGAATTGGTCATCGATTACTTTTGTCTATCCCAGGTGTTTTCCAAACGACGACGAATATGTTGGGTATAGAGCCTGAGAAATGGCTCGGGAGTTTATCGAATGTGATTCGGTGCTCGGGAACTCTCGGAAGATCAATCGGGTCAAGAGACGAAGAAGAAGAAGCAAAATACTAATGTTGGGAAGGGCCCAGCGGCCGCTACCCCCTTAGCCCTCGCTGGGGGGAGAAACAGATTGTTGAAAATTTGATAGCCCAGTGGCAGCTGACCTCCGCCCCTTCTTGTTCCATTTGTTTTCTAGGTTTGTTGGCACTATAAAAAGCCCTTGTAATCTCATTTATTGTTGTTCCAAGAGAGAGTGTGAAGCCAAAGAGTGTGGCCAGAGAGAGAGAGAGAAGAAACTCCTAATTGTGTGGGTAACCATAAGTGTGGTTTGTGCTTGTAAGTGTGAGTGAAACACCAAGAGAATATTGAATCTCTCCTAACTTGGTACGCCCCTGGACGTAGACTTTCGGGTTGAACCGGGTGACCAAATCCTTGTCTCCTTTGTATTCTGTCATTTGTTCTTCTTGTGGTTTCGTGATTTTCTTGCTCGTGTTGGTGATTGCGTTGGGTCCGTCAGCTTAACAGAATACTAAATTTTGGGTTGCTTAATTTTTAAAAATTTCATTTCTAGTGGAAGAATAAATGTAATCAGAGGGGCAGAGATGGTCATCCTTCCGATGATGAGATTTTTTACTAGGTAGGCTTTGCATTAATATATTTTTAAAATAACAGAGCATCCGATTGTCTAAGTAGCTAATTTGCATCCGATGTATAATGATAAATAATTGATAGTTAGTATTTGTTTAATTGACGAAGATGACTATGCTTTGTCTTGGTTGGTCATATATCACTACGATATCAAAGACATAAATCGTTGGAGATTCAGCCTGAGCATTAAATTAATATTACCTAAAGACCTATAACCTTTATATCATAACTCCCATCTCGTATACAACTTGCATAATTACTCGCATAAGATGTTGGTGTTGCTTGGAAAAGAATGACGTTTTTTTTATTTAAACCAAATGATGAATGGTTAACAAATTAAGTACTCAAAGATAAAATAAGAATGGAGAATTGGATTGAAAAGGAGAAAAGCTGGTATTTTATGAATGAAAAGTGATGCAATTTTTCATATAAATAGGAAAATATTCTTGCCATAATTCACATTAATTCACTCTTCTATTTCTTCATTTTGTTTGATTTATGGACTTTTTTTTTGCGTAATTTGTTCTTGGGTTGCTTGTATTTTTTGTTAGGTTCTACATTACCGTCAACTTTTTTTTAGTAATTAGTTTAATTTTGGTTATTTAATTTGGTGTTCTTGAAGTTGATAAAGGTGACTTTTCTTTTAGTGAAAGGGAAATGGGTTATTTCAGGTGTCCTCCCTAGGAATTTTTTCACAATTCTGAGGGTAGGGCTGTAGGGGTCTTAGAGTTGGAAGTGGATTGAGTGCAGGTACTAATATAGAGAATCTGTACCTACAGGATTTAATCAGAGCCATTGATCTTGATGATTAGGTGCGCGTTAGAGTTCTAATGGTACTAATTACTTGGGGTATTTTCGTCTTTTGTGTCCATCTCTCACTTCTTTCTTCCCTTATTCTCCAAACCCCCCCCCCCCCCCCCCCCCCCCCAATCTTTAATAAAATGAACCATAAACCAAATAAACTTGGGAGGAAGGAGAGGGAGAGGGCCAAATAGCTCAAGGTTTTGTTCAAGAAATGGGTTAAAATCACGCACTTGAAAAGTTAATTGATTTCTTTCATGTCTTTTTACCTTTGTATTTTATTATGTAAGATTTGCATGCCTCCTTTTCCTTTTTTTCCTCTTTTTTTTCAGATTCTTCCTTTTATTGTAGCTTTGGGTGGATTTGTCTTTACAGATCTGGGTTAATTCTGATGTATTAAATGACATGCCCGATTATTTCTAATGGCATGCTTGGTTAAGTAAAATGACATTTTTGTTAAATAATTAATAAATTAAATAGCATATCCAGTTATTTATTAAATAGCATGCCCAGGTTTGATAAATTGACATGCTTAATTATGTCAAATGGCATGCCCAACGACGTTGAGAAACGGTCAATAAATTTTGGTTGGAGAGCCATAAATTCTTACTGCTGAGTCTGATTGAGGTGATTCAAGTTTTTCGAAAAGGCTGAGATATATATCTATAACTTTGTAGTTTATGACTTCTCTAAATTCAGAGTATAATAATGTCTAAAGTACGTTTGAAATCAAGAGTCGACCTAGTTCCGAGGATAGGTTTAAGTAAGAGAGTCATAACTTCTTACTCCGGAGCCCGACTGAATTGATTCAAGTTGCTGTCTGAAGCTGAGAGGTATGTCTACAACTTTATTGTTTATGATTTTTTCAAATTCAGAGCGTAAAGACATCAAAAATATGTTTAAAATCAATAGTCGACCAAGCGGCTGAAAGGTATTTGTCAAATGACATGCTTGGTTATGTCAAATAGCATGTCCGGTTATGTCAAATGGCAATGCCCGATTACGATAAAATAACATGTCCAATTATGACAAAATAGTATGTTCAATTATGACAAAATGACAGAATCTTTTACAATAATATTTAATAATATTTACAAATATTAATAATTAAAAAGTAATTAAATAATAATAATAATATAAAAATGGTCATTTTCCTAAAGTGCGGTCATTTCCCCACCACCTTACGCGGGTCAGACACGTCAGTTATGTCAGACGCGTCAAGGGCTTTGACTTTTTTGCCCCTTTCCTGAACAAGACAGAATAGTAAATTCCATAGTTTTAAAAAAATATGGTCCAACTGATAGTCTGACCGGTCAGACCATGAATCATCCCCTCAAGTGGCTTGTTTTAGGGTGAAAATGGGGCTCCGGTCGAACCGTCCATTTTATAGTCAGATCGGGCGATTTTTACCTTCGTTCTGACAAAAAAAATACCGATTCGACCGGAACTTAAGGTTCGACCCAAAGTTGGAAACAAAGAAAACCCCTTTGACGCCATTTTTGGGCATCCTTGAACAAATTTTCACCAAATCGCCGATTTTATGAACAAAAAATTTCCATCATCAACA
The DNA here is from genome assembly GCA_963995505.1 of Hypericum androsaemum. Classification (NCBI taxonomy): domain Eukaryota; kingdom Viridiplantae; phylum Streptophyta; class Magnoliopsida; order Malpighiales; family Hypericaceae; genus Hypericum; species Hypericum androsaemum. The sequence goes on from OZ023196.1 coordinate 1,041,851, forward strand.
TCCGTGCCCGCCCACACCAGATGTTATCTGGGTAGAAGTTAGAATAGAGGTGAGGTTTTAGACTTCTAATGGTTTCTTCTCTGAAGATGACGATGACAAGGGGAGGAGGACACTGTGTGGGAGATGACTACGGAAGAGAGGAGAGGTGTTAACAAAGATTTCTGGGTTTGAGATTTTTTTTATTAGATTTAATTGAGTCAAAACTTATTAAAAAAATTGAGTGGGGGGAAAAAGAACCGGTCTTATTTATCTTGTGTGGAGGTGGGAGAAGAAGCATGTAACGAGGACAACAGTCCAGATACACGGAGCAAGGACAAAAGACTTGTCTTTATCTTGAAGTTGGGATGTGTGAACTTTTTTTGGGTTAAAAAAGTAAAAGAACTTTTCAGGAGTTAAGAAAGTGAAGGACAAGCGGTGACCCAAAACCACACAATCAGGACCCACTCAAAAAAATAAAAATAAAAGCTCACCACCCCATCGACCTATATTAACCTCAAAAAAAATCTCCGATCCAACCGTTTGAAATGTCGGTCCAATCGATTGAACTGAACTATGGGAGAAATTTGGCTCGTATCAAAATTAGTATTTAAAAACTATGGTAAATTTCGTGCCCAATCCGAGCCTCTTAAAATTAGGGGAATGAGAACAATTTATCCTATTTTTTTGTTAATTAATTAAAGGATCAATATTGATTCGGTCATCACGTTCCATGCCACAACAAATTAGAGAAACACAAACAAAATTAAGAACCATGGTTTAATTTTTACGGATATAGATCCAGATCAGATCAATGGTACATATATTCAGATTAATCTAATCCAATCACATATGAATAATACCATATATAAATAAATTGGATTCCACGAAATCTAAGTTTCTGTCGATAGTGCAATCTCATATGAGAATATACTTTATTCGGCTTCGTGTACTTTAATACAAGTTTTGTCTACGTTTTATATTTATTTGTATATAAAGAAACAATTTGATATCAACCCCGTAGAACATGATAATATTTTAGGATATTTTTTGTTATGAAAATTTATAGGGCAAATTACCCCTTAGTCGCTGGTATTTGGTCATCTTTCCCCTCGGGTTCCTGCATTTTCAAAAATAATTTTACTATCCTCCAAATTTGATTTTAGAAACTCTTGGGTACCGAGCTGACATCATCAACTCTTTTTTCCATTTTTGGTTATGAAAATGATCAAAATACTTTCAAACAAAAAATTAAAAAAATTAAGCTTGTCGGCAACACACACCAGCTGACCGGCGATGAACTTGTCAGAGGACTGGAAGTCTGCTTTCCCAATAGGCAGCGTGTTCTCATCCCCACTCCTCCTCTCCGACTGCACCAAGCTCGGCCCGCTCCGCTTCAACCCGGACCAGTCGACACCAGATCTGCCTCTTCTCCTCCCCCACCCTCGCCTCTCCCCTCCTCGACCCGCCACACCACCTCTCCCTCCCTCGCTTCATTGCTACCTCCGTCCCCGTTCTCTGGGCCCCACGCCCAGGAGGACGCTGCTTCTCTGCTCGCCTACAACTGCCTCCAGTTCCTGGAGTACCCGGGCGGGGGCGCTCGTGTTCTTCTCTACCGGGAAGTACCGGCGACGGGACTCGAGGTTCTTGGAGAAGTGGCAGATGGCCTCGAAGTTTAGGCCGGATCAAGGGCGGTGAGGAGCTTTATGTGGGAGATCACGTTCGAGACGCTCTCGGCCTCCGAGGAGCTTGATGTTTCTGATTTAGTAGCCAGAAATGATAATCCTAGATCTGACTTTCGCGCTCATCGGTCTCAGGCCCAACTTAATTAGGTTTTTGGTTGGAAAAGTTTGCCGAAAAAGATGATAAGTAGCCGGAGAAGGTGACCGGAAGGCTGGATTCGCCAGAAAAGATGACCAAAGGGGTATAATAGTCATTTCCATGACAAAAAATGAATAAAGCGTTGATGACGTCAGCCAGACCTGAGAGTTTTTAAAATCAAATTCGAGTGATAGTAAAATCATTTTTGAAAATGCAAGAATGACCAAATACCAAGGAGTAGGAAATAATTTGCCCAAAATTATATTCTTCATTGAATTCATTTGTAAATTAACGTATTCGTGTTTAGTTGCTTATGAAGAAAATAATTTTGTAGATGGGTTATGTGGATAACCAAGCAAAATCGATACTTTTGCAGACAAATGAGGACAATGGTTAAGATAAAATGGATTTTAAACTTATCTAGATTATGTGAAAAATAGTTGGTATGATGGTAACAGATTTTACCTCATTTTTCAATATCGGTGAGTCAATTTCAATTCTTGAGAAAATAGAAAAACTTTGCTTTGGAGGAGAATAAAATTATCGAATCCAAAATGTGGTTAAGATAGAACAATGTTTACTAAGACCGACAACATATATGAGTAATAGTGGCCATCACAGTAATAAGCTACAAGAATCTTCAGTTCGAAGGCGATTGTATGACATATTTATTTAGTATATAATTATATTTTTAATTCTTGTATTTATATATAAGAGTTTGTGCTTATTTTCACTAAAAGAAAAGATAATAATATCATAACCAATTTTTTTAAGTTTGTTGATAACTATATTCTTTATTAAAAGGGAAAATTTTTGCAATAGAAAAACCAATCAATCGAGTTCAAATTTTTTGAAATTTTATCAAACTACAATCTAGTTCAGGTTCGAACGACTTCCAAACCTAACTGGACGGCCACATCATTAAAAGAATGTCATTTTTTTGTCTTACTTGACATTAAGGTGTGTTAAAAAGAAAATTTTAAAATAATCTCTAAAAACTAAATTTAATAGACAAAACTTAATTGTACACACTCAAAACAATTTTCTTCCCTAACCTTCTTCCTATGATCGTACACAGTCAATTTAATATCAACCAATCCCCAGCCTTCCTCCCCAATCTCCTTCCTCCATGCCATCTCCCTCCTCCTCAGAATCCGGCTTCCCTCTCCCTTCTTATTCGCCAAGACGTCGTGGATCGGGAGGCTGCGAAAGACGTTGGCGTCGGGGTTTTCAACCCAAAATGTGAAATAAGCCGCTATATGTCTTATTCTAAAAGCAAGCCTTGCTATTTATACAAGTTCTTAGAGTAGGCTACAAAATAATAAATGAATATACAATTACCTAAAGGAGCAAAACATGGAATAAAATAAGGAGTAAAACAAGGAGCAAAACATGGAGAGCAAAACAAAGAGGGAGTATCATCCACAACACTCCCCCTCAAATTGGAGCATGAAGATCAACAATGCCCAACTTGGACACCAACATGCGAAAACGATCAACACCAAGACCCTTAGTAAAAATATCCGCCAGCCGGATAGTTGTACTGATCTTACAAGGAGCAATCTCATTAGAGACAACTCGCTCACGAACAAAATAACAATCCATCTCAACGTGCTTCATCCGCTCGTGAAAAACTGGATTCTCGGCGATATGCAAGGCAGCTTGGTTATCACAAAAGAGACGTGTATGACCGGAGGGTGGAGCACCAAGATCCACCAAGAGTCATCGAAGCCATAGAACTTCACTAACAGTAGTGGCCATAGCCCTGTATTCAGCTTTGGCAGAGGAACGAGCAATAACACTCTGCTTTTTACTACGCCAGGACACCGGAGAGCCGCCAATCGTAATGAAATAACCGGTGCGTGAGCGTCGAGTCATTGGGCAACCACCCCAATCAGCATCACAGTAAGCAACAAGATCAAAACAAGAGGACTTATTTAATAAAATACCATGTCCATGTATGCTCTTGAGGTAGCGTAGAACCATATTAGCAGCATCGAGATGAGCCGGACCAGGACAATCCACAAATTGACTCAAAATGTTAATAGCATAGATAATATCGGGGCGAGTGACAGTAAGATACATCAGGCAGCCCACCAAGCATCGATAGCGAGTACTATCATCAATGACCTATTTGCCTTTCTGCAGACGATGATTTTGCTCAATAGGAATAAAACCAGGGTGCGAGCCTGCCTTTCCACATTCATGAAGGATATCAAGGAGATACTTATGTTGACTTAACACTAGGCCTTCAGAGGTATGGGCTGCTTCAATGCCCAGAAAATACTTCAGTATCCTAAGATCCTTGATGCCAAAAGACCGATCCAAATGAGACTTGGTGCGACAGAGAGTAACATTATCATCACCAACCAATATAACATCGTCAACATAGATGAGGAGAAATAACACCAAACCAGCTCGATGATGAATAAATAGTGCGTGATCGGCTCTAGACCGACGAAAACCAAGATCAAGCAAAGTGGATGCAAGTTTACTATACCAGGTGCGTGAGGCTTGCTTGAGGCCATACAAAGATTTCCGAAGTTGGCAAACCCGCTTATCTTTGGGGCGACTAAAACCTTGAGGAATTGTCATAAAAACTTCTTCCTTCAGTTCGCCGTGCAGAAATGCATTATCAACATCCAATTGTTGTATCATCCATCCTCGTTTGACTGCGATGGACAATAAGCAACGGACATAGACAAGTTTCGCGACTAGAGCAAATATGTCGTGGTAGTCAATTCCTTCAACTTGCTTGAAACCGTGGGCTACCAAACGAGCCTTGTAGCGTTCGATCTCTCCATTTGGACAAAACTTTATTTTGTAAACCCACTTGGAGTCAACCACCTTCTTCCCAGGTGGTAGTTCCACAATGTCCCAGGTTCCATTGCTTTCGAGTGCTTTAATCTCTTTGCGCATCGCCTCGACCCACTGTGAACACTTGGCAGCTTCATGATAATGAGCAGGCTCACGTATAGACACAAGCTTGGTTAAATAAGCTCGATGAGTGTCAATAAACTTTGCATAGCTAATGAAATGTGCAAGGGGATAAGTTACGGAGTTACCAGTTGAAGGGGCAGCCGGCGGGACGACAAGCGAGGGGGGAAGGTCAATATCATAGTCTTGTAAATGGATTGGTGCCATCTTGGTTCATTCACTGCGACGGAGAGGCGGGACTGGGATTGAAACTAGAACTAGTAAATCTGAGGTTTGGCTAGATTGGGCATCGAGGGAAGGTTCTACGGGTTGCCTTTGTGAATGCTGTTCATCTAAATCATATATGGTAGGAGTTTCCTCTGGAAAAATAGTTATGTGAGTACTAGCATCAGGGGACATTCGAAGAGGAAAAATGTCTTCAACAAATGTGACTTTCCTTGTCACAACAAATTTATTTGACTGAACATCATACAACTTGTACCCTTTTTGACTAAAAGGATATCCAACAAATATGCATGGCTTGCTCCTATCGTCAAATTTACTAGTCCGTGTGTGATTGTGTGCGTATGCCAGGCAACCGAAAACTCGAAGATGATCATACGAGGGTGCTCGTCCAAATAGTCTCTCATATGGAGTTTGATTATCAATCACCGAGGAGGGCAAACAGTTGATGATGCAAGTAGCGGTAAGCACACGCTCCCCCAAAAAATCAATAGGTAAATGAGATTGAAAGCGAAGGGAGCGGGCTACCTCTAGTATATAACGATGGCGACGCTCAACCACTCCATTTTGTTGTGGAATGTAAGCACAACTGGTCTGAAAATGTATTCCGCTAACTTCATAATAGTCAAGTAACTCCTTCGACTCTAACTCCATTCTATTATCTGATTGAACTCCTTTGACAACTCTTCCAAATTGCCTTTCAACCACGCAAAAAAATGCCAGCAAATATCGGGTTACTTCCGACTTGAATCTGATAAGGTAAGTCCATATACCTCGGCTAAAATCATCTACTATAGTCAAGAATAGTGAGCACCACGTGACGCTGGGATTTTGTAAGGTCCCCAAACATCACAATGAATCAAATCAAAATACGATGTTGTTTGAATGCAGATGACCGTGTTTGTTTAGCACGTACACAAGAATCACAATGTTCATGCTTACTAGGAAAGGAAATGGCTGTTAAAGAAGGTATATGACATAACTTATCATGGGAGGCATGTCTAAGTCACTTGTGCCAAATCGTAGCATCCTTATTATGTATGGCTGAGAGAACCGCCCCCCCTCGCAAATCTTCAAAATAGTATAGGCCGTCCCGCTGCTTACCCACTCTAATCAGTTTCTTCGTAACTGAGTCCTGTATTACACAAACATTAGCCAAGAAAGTAACGACACAATTAAAATCCTTGGTTAGTCTGCTGATAGACAACAAGTTGCACTGAAATTTTGGTATAAATAAAACCTGATCAAGTCATAATTTTTCACCAAGGTGGACGCTGCCAATTCCTTCGATTGGGATATCATCTCCATTCGGAATTTTGACCGAAAGATGTACAATGCCCTTGTTTGACTCAGTCAACCAATCAGAATAGCATGTGATGTGATAAGTCGCTCCTGAATCAATGATCCAAGGGCGTGATATGAAAGTCTTACCTGCCATGTTTGCCATTGCTACTATCGGCTGCGAGGGCCCAGACTCTACCTTCACTCCAAGATGCTTGAGAAGGTTGCTTAGCTGTTCGTTAGAGAAACCGGGAACTAGACTCTCTTCAGCTCGAACTTGGTTACTATCGTGACCACGTCGGTTGTCATGAGTGTTCTCACGCGGATTAGCTTCGCGTCCACCCCTTCGCCAGCCATCAGGGTACCCAATCAACTCAAAACAGGTTTCCTCAGTGTGCCCAGTCTTTTGGCAATGAGTGCACTTCGGCCTGTTCCCATTGCTTGGGCGCTTACTCCCACTGTTCTTTGACTGTTTAGGACCACGAGTATGGAACGCGGCTGTGTCTGAAATAGGTTTTCGAGCTGAAGAGATTGTCATCCGTTGTTCCTCTTTAGCTATGAGATGATAGGCCTGACAGAGCCCGGGAATTGGTTGAGTGCACAAGATCTGTGTCTTGACAGTATTGAACGCATCATCCAATCCTATGAGGAAGTCATACAACTGCTTTTCCTCACAAATTTTCTGGACTTGTCTCATCATATCATGATCACAATTTGTGCAAGACGACTTCAGGAGAGGACGAATAGCTTGAACCTCATCCCAGAGTCCCTTGAGCGTTGTGTAATAAGCTGAGACAGTCATCTCACCTTGTCGAAGCGTTGATATCGCACGTCGAAGGTCATATGCGCGTGGAGCACTGCCTTGCCCGAACCTTTCAGTGATATCGCTCCAGATTTCATGCGCCGTCTTGGCACACCGAACTCTGCTTCTTATCTCCTTCTCCATGGAGTTGCGAAGCCAGCCCTTCACCATGTGGTCGCTGCAGACCCAATGGTTAATCATTCCAGAATCGGCCGATGGCTTTGGTAAGGAGTCATCAACAAAACTGAATTTGTTCTTTGCAAACAAAAGGTCACTCATATCTATCACTCACTCACCGAAGTTTCCATCACTCAGCCGTTCAGCCACGGACACCTGTGCTGGATGATTAGAGGGGTGGAGATAGTAGGGGGACGATGAGTCAACGGTGACACTCGAGGCAGCGAACACTTCTTCCTTGCTTGACTTAACAATAGACATATTTAGGTAGGTTAATAACGTTGCGGCAGGTATGCTGATTTGTGGTGGGCTAATGTAAGATTTTAGATCAAACCCGCTCTGATACCATGAAATGTGAAATAAGCCACTATATGTTTTATTCCATTAGTAAGGCTTGCTATTTATACAAGTTCCTAGAGTAGGCTACAAAATAATAAATGAATATACAATTACCTAAAGGAGTAAAACATGGAGCAAAATAAGGAGCAAAGCAAGGAGCAAAACATGGAGAGCAAAACAAGGAGGGAGTATCATCCATAATATCCACAACACAACCAGTGGGTGAGGGGGTCGGCGATGGGGTGATGACGTTGAGGGAGGCGAGGTGGAGGTGGTGTCTGAAGGAGAGGGTCTGTTTTTTGTTATATGAAACGTGAGGCGTTGGTCTCTTGATTAAGGGGTGGGGTCTGTAGGTGTGCACAACGAGTGTTTACTGGTAGCAAAGGAAACCTTCAGTGAAGAATATTGGAGATTCATCTAAAAGATTATGAAAAGTTCTCTATGTTCATCTAATTTCTGCCTATTATTTTCATTATTTTTTTTCTTCTATTATTTTCTCTATGTTCAGTGAAAAACTTGGCCACCTATCTCTCCTTAGCTATTCCTATGTTGATTTGTTTTTTCCTTGGAATTTCATTTAAAATTATCCTTCTTTCTCTAAGCCAATAGAAAAAAAGGTTGATTTTGGTTTGGGTTTGATTTGATTTCCAGGGTTGTGTTTTGTTCCTGGAAAGTGGAAGAAGGTTTAGTCATGGACTTGGTTGGAGGTGACCCAGGCGAGGGGTAGGAGGAAGAAACGGGGAGGAGGGAGAAGAGGGATATTGAAAAAAATAAATAAAAAATTGAATTTTTTTGAAATTTATATTCAAGACAACTCATCCATTTACACGCCCATTTAACATGCTACGTTAAACTGAAATGGGGTTGATTTGATGCAGTGGTCATCCAGCTAGTTTCGAAAGTCGTCTGAACCTAAGTTGGATAGTAACTTTATAAAATTTCAAAAAATTGGACTCGATTAATGGTTTTTAAACTATATCTTGTAAACTGAGATACCACATGAAACTAAACTGTACTTTTTCCTTACTGAAATGACTAGACGACGACAACGGCCCAAGCAGAAGGCAACGACCCCATCAAATCCAAGATAGTGTCCTAAAACGACGGCGCATAGAAAACACTCCTCAACTTCCACCCAAATCCCCCTTTCTTCTACTTCTTCTTCTCGAAGCTCAACTAAACCTAACCAAAGTTGAACGTCGCGCTGGGAGGACGGGGCGAGGGAGACGACTCCTTCCCGACGCAGCTGATCGACGGTGACGGCAGCTTCATCGCGGTGGGGCTGGATTCCTTCGCCGGCCGGACCGGCTTCAACCTCTGCGGCCTCTCATACGCCGTCGTCGCCATCATGGGCCCACAGAGCAGCGGTTACTTTCACTTCCTTCTTTCCTCTCTCTCTCTCTTAATTTGGGATTAGTTAAAGCTAATTGAAGTTGTACGGGGAGCAGGGAAGAGCACGCTGATGAACCACCTGTTCCGGACCAGCTTCCGCGAGATGGACGCCTTTCAAGGAATGTTAGTTTTGTAATTTCCCCATTTCCTTTACGATCCGATCTCGGTTTTAATTAGTAGTGTCGTTAAACAGGAGCCAGACGATCAAGGAGATATGGATCACCAAGTGCCCGGGGATCGATCGGTTTACCATTGCCATGGATTTGGAAGGCACCGACGGGAGGGAGCGCGGCGAGGTATCGTTTGATTTGCTCGATATGTTTCAGTTTCGGATCAAGTAGGGTGCAGTTAGCTCCTAGCTTGACTTGATTTGGACTAAAGTTGGTTGCTTTGACTTGATTTCGGTTGAGGATGATGCTGCATTTGAGAAACAGAGTGCCCTGTTTGCTTTGGCTGTTTCCGACATTGTCCTTATTAACATGTGAATTTCTCGTTCCGTCTTCATCGTTGTAGACTTGTGTTGGAGTCAGATTTAGAAGTTCTTATTTGAGGTTTGAAAACGAACGTCACAAGAAATTCTTAATGTCACTTGAGTGCTTTGTGCAGGTGGTGTCATGACATTGGTAGGGAGCAGGCTGCTAACAAACCAAACCGCTCTTGAAGACGGTCTTTCAGGTAATCTAATATCAAGTCCCACGATCATATGTTCAAAATACGTTTTTCTTATTATGGAGTCTAACATTGTAGTCTACCTAGGTCATGATGCGCCTTTTCAGCCCCCGCAAAACAACATTGCTGTTTGTTATGCAAGATAAAATGAAGGTTTGGATAATCGCAAATATTCTGAGTACTTTTTCTCCATCAATGCAATAGGAAATTAAGTTTATTCCTGTTCTCACTCTTTTCATGGCTGTTTATCAGTTTATGTAGACTCCACTTGAGTATCTAGAACCTACTCTGAGAGAAGATATTCAGAAGGTATTTCTCATCAACTCTTTTACTTTCTGGCATTTGTTCCTTTTCCTGATTGTTGACTTATAAAACAGGTTTATGGTGTATTTTCACGCAGATATGGGATGGTGTCCCAAAGCCTGAGGTTCATAACCCGCTCAGTGAATTTTTCAATGTCAGAACATACACCATGATTCTCTCTTACTTCATTTTCTACCTTATTGTGTAATACCCCTGAGACTTCATTCTCTGCTTCTTATAATTGAAACGCAGGTGAAGGTCACCGCTTTGTCCAGCTTTGAAGGAAAGGAAGATCAGTTTAAAGAGCAGGTATCATTTGTTGAAGAATTCATTAATAAACATTCTGACCTTTGATTTCAGGTTTCTAACATTAATCAGAAATTCTTAGCAATAACTTCAGATGAATTGTTTTTAATTTGTGCCTTAAGTGTTCAAAGTTTCTTGTTGCATTTTCTAATGTTATCATGTCTTTGTTGAAGTTATACAACTTCTTATTTCCGTGCTAGTTACAAGATTATGCTCTCATTTGATGTCTCATACATGTTGCTCGACTGAGGCAGTGGTTTTATTATTCTATTTCTCCAGGAGGACTTGGCGGTGATAGGCGGGGAGTTGTACCTGCTACAGGGTTTTCTTTTAGTGCACAGCAGATGTGGAAAAATATTAAAAAAAAGGATCTGGATCTTCCTGCTCACAAGGTCTGTTGGCTCGTATCCATCTGATTTACCTCTTAAATATCTCGAGACCCATAAATATTATGTTCTATCCATCGGGTCATGGTTGCAACTGTCCATTGTGAGGACATTGCCAATGAGAAGCTCACTCGCTTGAGCACTGATGAGGTACATGGTTGCATCTGTTTCCTCTTTCTACTCTGCCTTTAAGTTCTCAATCTTGATCAAGTCCAGCCACTGCCTGAAAATTGTCACTGACCTTTTCTTCCAGGGTTGGTTGGAATTGAACGAAGCGGTTCAAGAAGGTCCAATTTCAGGATTTGGGAAAAGGCTCAGCACTATACTGGACACTTATCTCTCTGAGTACGTTCAGTCTGGTTGACGTAAAGACTTTGGGATGATGGCCTTCAAATGTTTTGTTGCCAGTAATTGCAACTGGTTGATGTTATTTTTATACCAAACCAAATCTACCTAGCATCTGTAAATGTGGCACTGCTATACTTGCTGATTTTTGCTTGCTTGAGCTAAAAAATAAGTGACCTGAATACCTTCATCAGGGCAGTCAACGCAACGTAAGTGTTGGAATTCTAGTTCTGTGCCTTGGAGCAATATGTATGTACTTTCATATTGCCTAGAAATTGAACTAACAGAGTAACTTCTCCTTGATACAGATATGACTCGGATGCAATCTATTTTGATGAAGGGGTAAGAACTGCAAAAAGACGACATTTGGAGTAAAAAACATTGGATGTCAGGCCCTATAATAAGTTTGAACATAATGATGCTTCATGTCGAATTTATGTAGCCTGTTCTTTTTTATTCTTTTTTTTCCGAATGAAGGTCTTTTCTGTTCTTGGGTTCTAGCTTCTTGAGTTCTTTCCTTTATCTACTTGTTTAATTTTTCCTTTTAGAATGATTTGCGCAATGTAGTGAATGCACTCCGTCTGTTGCATTGCTATCGTATTGTACCTCCTGCTTTTCTAGATTCCCTTGTTCTCTCCTGCATCTTGGATTGTTTTAGTCAATAATTAGCTTGAAATTGTTTCATTTATATGCAGCTGGTACACCCCGCTTATGTTACCTTGCTGGAGCATCTGTACTCAAAAGCTCTTGAACATTTCAAGTCCAAACTGGAAGAATCATTAAGGATAGGAGAAAGATATTCAGACATATCTGAAGCTGTGGTGCAACACATTTGACCGCCATAAACCATGCACTACTGAATTAGTTTATTATCATACTCGATTAATCCTTTCTATGCATATCATACATGCCGCCATAAAGCTGGCCAATTGGAGTGCTTCAAAAGTGCGAGAAGATCTTCGTAATGCAATTGAGTCTCATGCAGCATCTGTACGCAGCACAAAATTGTCAGAAATAGCCTCAGAATATGAGGTGAACTTGGTTTACAATCTTTTTCGAATTGTTTTTTAATTTGTCTATCAGGGTTGGATAAATTCAGTGGGATTTGCTGGTCTGCAGAAACAACTAGCTGAAAGGTTAATTGGGCCTGTGGAATCATTGCTTGACACCGGTGCAGCTGACACTTGGCCTTCCATTCAAAAGCTTCTCAAACATGAGACGGAGATTGCTGTCTCAGAATTCACTTCCACTCTTTCTAGTTTTGAGTTGGACCAAGAGAGCTGATGTAATGGTGCAAAAGTTGCGGGAATATGCAAGAACTCTGGTGGAGAAGAAAGCAAAAGAAGAAGCAGGGAAAGTTCTGATGCGGATGAAGGATAGGTACAAAGCTGAAATATAACTAGTTTATTTGATCATCTCTTTGTGCCGGATTGTGACATGACTGGAGCTAATTCAGGTTCTCAACTGTACTCAGCCATGATAATGAAGCGATGCCAAGAGTTTGGACTGGAAAAGAAGACATCAGAACAATCACGAAAGATGCACGTTCAGCGGTAATTTGCGAACACCCTTTAGGTTGTGGGTTGTTTACTGCTTATTGTTCCGCCAACATCATGCTAATGCAAATATTCCGTTTGGTTGCAGTCGTTGAAGCTTCTTTCCGTCATGGCTGCCTTACGCTTGGCGGAGAAGGAAGATAAGATTGAGAAGGTCCTCCAGTCATCTCTAGTCGAGAGAGAAATGAGTGTTTCATCCTCCCAAACTAGAAGCATCGAGTATACATCAGACCCTCTTGCCTCCAGCACATGGGAAGAGGTAACTGCTTGCTTCGTGTGGTTTTGCCATCCATATCTGATGTCTTCCACTACAACATTGCCTGCATACATAAATTTCTTTTCTCCATTGAATTATGACGCATGTACAATATACTAGGTTTCTCCGAAAGAGACTCCAGTTCAGTGCAAATCAATCTGTAGGCAATTTAAAGCCGAGACCGAGTATGCCGTTACTCAAGCTATTTCGGCCCAGGCACGTGACTTTGCTTCTCATATGTCATAGTTCTGTTTTCCTGTTAACTTGACACCTCCAGGCTCCAGTGGGGGCTCCCACTGTGGGGGAGGAGGGAGGATCACTGACCATGACGTCTCGTCTTTTCACGTCAATATAACTGGTATTTACGCATTTTCAGGAAGCTTACAAACAGAGTAACAATTGGTTACCTCCTCCGTGGGCGATTGCTGCAATGTTTATTCTTGGGTTTAACGAATTCATGCTGCTCTTAAAGCAATTATTCCTACGCTTCTCTCTACGTTACCTCTTTCCTTACCTCCGTTGTATTAACCAACTTGTTCATTTTTATTCTGCTAATGGTTCAGAAATCCTCTTTACCTTCTGGGTCTGTTTGTCTTTTGTCTACTCTCAAAAGCTTTGTGGGTACAGATGGACATCGGTGGAGCATTTCGGCATGGCGCGGTGAGTTTTTCGGCCACATGAAACGGTCGAATAACAAAATCATGTGCCCCATGAATGTTTCTCAGTCTTTCTTGGCTCTTCTTCTGCAGCTGCCGGGGATTCTCTGAATCTCGTCAAAGTTTCTTCCGACTGCATGAATCTTCTGAGACGACTCGCTGAAGAGGCTCAGGGAAATCAAACCCATCAAGCCCCTAGTCCGCAGTCGCCGCCTTCTCAGACCTTCAAGGCTCAAAGTCAACGGACCTCAACACCCAGCGTGGTAACAGAATCCTCCGTGTCTTCTAGCTTGTCCTCGACGGACGACGATATCGACTACAGGAGTCCGAATCAGACTCGTCGAAGAAGTACAATTGTTGCAGAGGCAGAGTTGTCCTGAAGAAACCTGCAGCTTATGAGGCAAATTCCTTTTTTGTTCTCCTACGAGATGATGGCGAGAGACAGAAACTAATTATGTAGTGTATTAATTATTAAGTTATAGCGATAATAAGCCATATATTTCAAGATGCTATCAAAATTAGTTATTCACAGGTTTTGTGTATCAATTAATGTATCCGTTTCGTACATTTAATGTTTGCACAATGAAATATCGAAATGAAAATTCGCGTTTTCTACTGTACGCGATGGGGTTTGATTTGGTTCCCTCAGACTGACGGAGGAAATTTTTTCCGTCTTAACATTTATTGAATAGGTTAATTCATGTTTGATCATTTTTATAGTGTTTTAATATTAACGAATTCTCTTGATAAAGTTTTAATATAAATGTGTTTTCGGAGTTTCAATATAAAGTAAGAAAAATTACTACCAGAGCTCCCTGGCATATTGCCTCTTACTCTTTGATGTTCGAAAATCGATTAAATTTTTTTCTTAGTTTGACGAAATTATACTCTAGGACTCTCGCAGACATCAACATATTTTTTTTTATTGAAATGACTATTATACCTTTCAAAAAATTAAAAAAGTTATCTTCTTCAACCTAAAAATCAAACCCAATCTTCTTCCTTCTTCAAGAACATCAAAAATACTTCAATTAATATCAACCCAAACCCACTTGAAAACACTAATTATAACGCCAATTAGATAAACCAAACAAAAAATATGAACCCAAAAACCAAATTTTTATTTGACCGAGTTCATGGAAGACAAGTTCATGGACCCAGAAATCGGCAAGTTCATGGACGACAGGGACGCCGACATCCGCGAGGGCTGCCAAGGCCGAGATGGCCGCCACCCCCAGACGGGCTCAACGATCAGCCGGCGACCGGCTCCTCCTCCCGGATCTCCGCTCCCTCCGAGGCGACCGGCTCCTACTCCTCCTCCGTCGTTCTCCTTCTCCTTCCTCGGTCTCGACGTCGGTCTCGGTCTGCCCGCTTCACTACCGCCATCGTTCTCGGTCTCGGTCTGTTGTCGATTAGCCTGTCCAATCGACGTTCTCCGCTGGCAAGGACAAAAACCCAGTTCAATCCGTCGAAGTTCTCCATCGTCGATTCGCCTCCCAGTATACAGGACGGGATGGACCTACGAGATGTGTGGTTGGAGCTTGAGGATGGTGAGGTTCTTCGCGAAGACGACGATGGAGCTTCTTGGATTCGATGAAGCTTGAGGATAGTCGAGCGAGGATGAGCGACCCCACGGAGCGGCCAGGAGGAAGTACTTGACCGAATGAACTTGGGGATCTCTGGCTGGGGAGGGTCCGGGAAAGGGAAGAAGTCCGGCGGGAGGAAGTAATTGTCGTGGTTTCCATTTAATTAGTTTATTATTTTTTAATTAATTTTTGTAAGAGTATATAAATCATTTACTTAAAAAAATTGATCAATGATGTCGGATAATTTCTCCAAACTAGGGGCTTTTAATCGATTTTTGAACACTAAAGAGGTGAAATGCTAATATGCCAAATACCAGGAGCCTAATAGTAATTTTCCCTATAATGTATATTCTTTTTAATTAATACTATCAGATATTTATTGAAGGTTCAATTTTTTTTGTCGTCTTACCGACAACTGTTTGATTGGAATCTTGTCTGTGTACTTGCCAATTCTTTACATCTTCCTGATTAATTGAAGTTCAAATCGAGTAAACACATTTCGAACTCGATGATTAAATTTGAGTAACTACTTTGTCAACGAATCTAAGTACTCGTTGACATTGAAAGTTAACGAAATACATAATATGCACATTCGGTACAACACATCTTTAAACCGTTAAAGTGAAAATGTGTCAAATTACAAGATACTAAATGAAGTTCGGCCTAATTACCAACCCACCCAGCTGCTTATCTTGGACCTCTAAGCCGATCTTAAAGCGAGATCTGAGCTATATACTGCACAGCTCAACAAGAAGTAATCGAGATAGCAAACCTTATGACTGCAGTTTGTTCTTCAGCTTCGAGATCGTCAAGTCTGCGCCTCCGAACCCATCCGCCACAGCCTTCGCCGTGGGGAACTCTGCTCTGGCCGTCAAACTGTAGAAAAAAATGGATATGATCAGTTTCAAAGCATTAGGCATGCATGATTTAAGATTGGAATATAATCCGGCCGAGCAAGTGTAAAATGCATCGGAAATACGGAGTTGGAATATGGAAACGAGACTAACCTGCTCCGCAGAATAATACATGGGATTGCTATCTGCAAAGCTGCAGCCAAGCCCGTCTGAGTTCCAGCTACGAGGATGCAGTTACTGACCGGAACACCTGCGTGCTCGGCACCTGCACGCAATGCAGCCACAATCTTTTGTTGGCTGGTCAAAGAGAAAATACACGAGTTAATTGCAATAACAGGTTTATTTATAATTCAAATAGAGTAGAAGCAAGGCATGGTAAGACTGCGAACCAACCTTAAGCGACGGGACCAATCTTTCAGATGAGCTAGTATCTAGTTCAACACTCAGCTTTAGCAAGGAAGCAACCTCCTCGGCCATCCTCTGTTTTTCGGCAGAAACTGGTTCGAAAAGCAAGAAGATATTAAAGCAGTGAACATTCAACATTACTCTGAAGAAACCTGGGGAGTACGCCGGATTAATTGGTATTACCTGCGTTAATTGCTTCCTTGGCACCAGATAACAACACTTTACCCAAAACAAGTTGGCCATACAAGCTCCGCTCCACTTCTTCTTTTCCGACAATCTGAACTTTAGAAACTATTTCCTGACCAAGCTTGTCTACGATGGATCTAGCAAATATCAAAAGGGGCTATAAGGCGCGACTCTTTAGCAGTTCTTGAGCAACCGATGTGAAGAGTATGAATGTAAATGCCCGACGATTGTTTGCACTGTACCTTGCAATCTTTTCCACGCTTTTACCATAAGCAGTTAAAATGGCCACCGGGATGTCCTCGTCGAGTGTATCACCAATGAAATTACATGGAAAACGTTAAAAACTTGAAAGTTCATCAAGGGAGCACATTAGTAAAGGTATCTTACTTCTCAACGCGAGGTCGTAAAGACGAACTCGTTGATGTGGCAAATTCATCCAATGCATTTTTCTGCCAATGAAGTAAGCAATACTATGAGGTATATTCCTGACATTGAAAGAATCTCCAGTTGATCCAAAATAAAACAACACGACAAGTGATTCTGAGATACCTTTTCTCGCAATACGCTCTTAACAAATGGGTTTTTCTCACTAGTAGGCAAGAAGAAGGCCATCCAATCTGCACACAGACAAGTGAGCATCTGACATACAAAAAGACAAAGGATGCCTAGGCCGACACGAATGCTAAACAGAAGGACAACTCACTCGGTTAAAAAACAAAACCAACATCTTCTCCTCGTCGCTACCACCACTTTTCCTGGCAAGAGTGGGAACCGCAGTCACAAATTTGGTAGGAGTAATTTCAGCAGATTTAACAATGTCTTGATCAACCCATTGATACCTCAAAAGATCTGCATATATCGGCTCAGCCCAATTTGCACAGTCAAGTCCAAGTTTCCGAAAGGCTGGTGGCAGAACAGACATACTTAAAGGCCGTGCAGATAAATCTCAAGTAAAGTAGCATATAGTTATTTCATTTTGATCTGAAACACATCTAGCCGCACCTACATTGAATGATTGCCGATTTCCCAAGCGATGAGCGTCCATCAATACCCTAGAAGCCATAGGACACAGAAACAATATGAGGACGCTAAGGAATTTGAACTCGAAAAAAAGAACATAGAGTGCACACTTCTGAAGTGATTGTAATTGGAAGATGCAAGCTTCAACACGTGCTGCAGGTCGAGATATCTTGCACTCTAGAATACTTCTGATATGACAGCAGTCGAGCAATTCGATAATAATAGCAGGAGAAAGCAGTTCACTGCCAGAAGTCACCATGTATCAGTTCTGTACCATTCAGAACGGTTTTACGAAGGGCTCCTATTACCGAAACTGTCTTGACGAGTACAAAACTCTCGATTAATGGTGAAACTACAAATGTGGCACAAAAAATTGATCTCACAAACTAGTATAAAACTAAGTTAAAAAACCACTTCCTTCCATATTTGCAGCGTTGCAGTTTCCAAGAAGCACTCACTTCTTCAACAATGGCATAGAAGTGATCCCAAGTTGTATCTTTGGCTTTCACTAGCACACAAAAGGATGTAAAAGCAGACAACATGGTGAGCTGGCAGAACAAGGCCAAAAATTTCAACTTCCCGAATAAATTGCAAATCAAATAAGGTAAAGGTTGGACGCCCCACATTGGAATGTGGAATAAGCAATGTACCTCCACCTACCTTAGACTCAAGCTCTTGGATAGAAAATATAAGCACTATAGGATCAGTATTATTAGAGCCAGGGTTTGATCCTAGAACCAGCTACCGCTACGAAACCCCTCAGCTTTTACGCAGTATCAGGACACTCACTCCGACCGGAAACAACATGGACAGCAAGTACTTCAACTCCTACATTGTTAACTAGCAATGCATACCGAAATTCACAACCTTGGTCCATAATCCATTGGCATTCCATGAAGACAGTCTAGCAAAGGTAACAATTTGAAGCTATATTCACACTATTCGAACTCGGAATTCGCTCACGCAAGTTATAATCCCTTGCGACTTAGACCAACTCTGAGTTGTGGCAAAGGTAACAACTTAAAGCTCTACTAATAGTATCCAAATTGGCACATTGCTTAAGAGGGTCCCACTTGGACCGTTTCAGAGTCCAATTAATAAATTACCAGTCAACTTCGAGGAGGACAGCCAATTCCGGAGACGGGTTTTGGATGCCGGAAGCAGAGTCCGAGCTGGCGGCCCGGAGTCCAACCAGCCGGTGGTGTTTTCCTCGGACACGGAGGGGGTGGTTCGGGAAATTGGAGGAAAATGAAGGATCCAGTTGGAGATTTCGAAGTATGTTTATGGGTTTGGGATTGTAGCAACAAGAGGAGAAGGGATTGAGGTTGTTTTGGATGGCTGGAGATAGACGGAGAGAGTGCAGCGTAGAACAGGAAGCAGCTTCCATGTCGCTCCCTCTTCTTCTGTTTTTTCTCCTTCGGTCCCTTTTTTTCCTTCCAGATAGCAAGTGTATCAACCCGTTCTTATAGGGTTTGAGAATTTTCATATTGAAATCAAAATTTTAAATTACGATAAACAAGTTAGTAATATAGAATTTTTCCAAAAAAAGGTAATGCATGATTTATTTAAAATATAATTGTATTTATTTTTCGTATTTATATATATATGACTTTGTTGTTCTATTAAAAAAATAGCCACGTCATAGTACATGGCATTTGTAGTGCATTCATCGTTGGTAAACCGTAGGAGTGACAAGTACGAGATTAACCCTCTTGGAGAAGAGAAAGAAGAGAGTAGACACTATTAACTTTTTTCTTAATTTTATTCGAATATTTATTGTACCGAATAATTTAGGTTCGAATCGAGTGAAACGTGACAATATTTTTTAACAAGTATTGTACGTTGTTGCTTATTAAAAAGCTCAAACTCAAGATCTATTAGTTAAACAAAAACAAATTTCTCACCAATTAGATTAATTACTCATTATTAACTTTTTAACAAAAAGAAGAGAGTAAACAAGAGTAGAAAAAGGAAACAAGATTGACAACAATATCTGTCAATTAGCCGCTAACTAGTTTTTTTGGGTAGAAATCAAGGGGCTAATATCCCACTAATTTTTATTGACCGCGTGCTGTAGCATCAGTTCGAATATATCGAAGAAGGCTAACCCCATCCAAATCATTTACATAAACATTAGTGCGAAACCTGAAAGGAGTATCTCATATAACATAAGCATAATCTATAGACAACACATGTTTGAAGAGGGAATCTGCCACCCAATTCCCTTCCTTGAAAGAATGCTGTATCTGTGTCGTCCAGTCCCGATCCAGCAACTCTCATGCTCGGCTAATCAGATTAGCATGTAACTCCACGGCCGACACAAAGAAAGGGAGGAGTCAACCTCTACCACTACCTGTTGAAAGCCTAGCTTCCATGCTAGCTCAAGTCCCATAACAAGAGCCCAAAGCTCCGCCTACTAGAAAAGTGCAGTATCTGATACCCTTGGCAAATCCATAAAGCCAACATCCTGTTGCATCTCGGATAATCCCTCCAGCACCAGTAACTCCCAGATTGCCCAGAGAACCTCCATCAGTTTTAAGCTTGACAAATCCAGGTGGTGGGCGTGTCCACGATACAAATACCTCATGCTTTAGAGGGGTTGGAATATTCCGATTAAGCATAACACAGACAAACTCCTATGCCTGTAGAGATATAGAGTTTGGCGGGAGTTAGGATTCTGTATAAGGAGAGATTGGGCATCAGAGAGAGGCACCACAAAATACATAAGCTCTCTACCCTCTCTTGCATTTTTTTCTTTTTTTTACTCTCCTTTGTTTCTGTAACAAACTTACCCAATTTGTTTACTTTCTTTGCTAAAAGCATCACACTAGTGGCTCGTTAGATAGCTCTTGAAATGACCACTCTGAATCTATCTCGAGATTGTTCTCACGTTCTCGCAAACTTTTCACCGCAACTGTTGGGTAAATTACCCACTTCCGGTAGACATAAGTAATGCAATGAACACACAAGCACAAACATGACACTAAGTACGAACCACAAACACAAAGAAAGCACAAAGGAGAGACTAACAAAATTTATTCACCTGATTCGATCCTCAACGATCTACCCCCGGGGGCGTCCAAGCCAGAAGAGATTTCACTATATCACGCACACAGACGTCGAGCTTTACTTGCTCACTACAACGGATGCCACACTTTGGCTCAATCTTTCTCTTTTTTCACTTTAGAGAGCTTTGGTAATGGTACCCACACCTAACAACAATGAGGCAAATGGGTATTTATAGCCCCACAAACCCTACAAGGGTTATTAGGTCAGGAGGGGCAAATTTGTCCATAAAAAAATATTTTTCCAGGGCTGTCTGGTGTTCGCCAAAGAACGAGTCCGTAGCCTTCAGACGAACAGTAACTCTGATGCACTTCTTCATTTGCTTCATTTTTTGACCTATCTCTTGATCCGAATGATCCCTCTAGTGTCCACGAGCACCGAATCCATTCGATCAAGTCCCGAATCACATCTCAGGCTCTGTACCAAACAATCTCCTACCTGGAGACTGATCTCCACACGAGCCACACGTCATTAGGCGACCATCTTCTTCTCTTGGCAATCTCTCACCCGGAGACTAACCAACTCACGAACCACCCGTCAATAGGCGATCCTAATCACTTGCCAATCTCTTACCCACAGACTAACCTCATCGTCTATCATCTGTCACTAGATGACCTTCTCCATCACTAGGTTTTCTCCCACCCAGAGACTAACCTCTTCATCAATCACCCGTCATTAGGTGATCTTAAACACTTGTCAATCTCTCACACAGAGACTAAGCACATCATTGACCACCCATCACTAGGCGATCCTTATCACTCATCACCATTCACTTGATGACCCTCTTCTCTTCTTTACAACTTGTCACCATTCACTTGATGACCTTCTTCTTCATTTCTTGTCATCCTTCACTAGATGTCCTTCTTCTTCATGCACTTGTCACCCGTCACTAGGTGACCATCTTCATCAATTGGCACTTTTCATTCGTCACTAGATGATCTTGTCCTCCAATTGGCGCATCGACCTCTTCTCCTCACTTCGCAAGGCTAGTTGAAGCCAAGCATAGCTCCAACTTCTCCAAGACACTCTCCTTAGTCAACATACTTGCAAGACCACCTCTTCTCTTAAGGGCAGCTTAATGCCACATCCGTATCAACACATCCTGCCACTTTAGCCTTTTTGCCCTTCACATTTAGGCCATTCTCTGCAATGCTTGTCAAGTGGATGGGCATCCACTTCATTTTCTTCTACTGAGCCTCCTCACTACTCCCACCGCATCCGTACTTATCGATCTTGTACACCCCTTGGCATACCACTCACGACCACATATGGAGCCATTTGGAGTCTTCTTCTTCTTGGCTCTTTCCTTGCAATTCTTGTTCTCCTTTGCCACACGCCTAACCTCTCGAGCCTCACGATTATGCTATACACTCTTATGAAGCTTGATTAGTTCCCTCATCTTGTTGTCACTCAAAAACTCCATCTTCTTACTCTTTGCAAGCATCTTCTTATGTAGAAGCTTACTTCGCTGTGCCCCTGCATAATCTCCTGACTCACCACCATCTATCGATGAGAGATAGTAGTTGGCAGGGCGAGAATCCCTCGGATGAACCACCTTTACTTGTGGAACTCTGCTGTGAAACCACTAGCAATAGAGAACTTGGTTTCACCTTCTCTTCATTGACCTCCTGGCCATTCAGTACCTTCTTGCTCCTACCCGAGTTCAAGATGTCTAGCTTGGCCACCTCATCCTCGAACTCTTAGAGCTTGTACTCTCCACCATTTCTTGATCTTAAGAACACCTTAATACCATTCCCATCAAAGGAGATCTTGTAGCACGAACCACCCAAGGATGTCTCTAGTGCCGGTCCCTTCACTTGGACTAATTTAAGCTTCTAATCTCTTCAGAAATCGCTACCTCTTGAAAAGCTCACTTTTTGCTCTCTATGACCACAATGCTCAGGAAGACCTACCTCTACGGTCTTCAAGCTTGGTAGCTTCCCTCTTAAACAAAACACCTTCATCCCCTTCTGACTTACGTGGCCACTTTGCCACTTTGCCACTCACGGGTGTTCTTCATCGCATACAAAGTCCCCTCCTTCACTCCTCGAGCTACCACCATAGCTCCCTTGGTGATTTTCCATGACCCATGGTCAAAGGTCGCATCACAACCATCCTCATCCAATTGCTCCACGGATAGCAAATTCCTCCTCAGCCAGAGAACATGCCTCACACCCTTCATTTGCAACAACGATTTGTTAGGGGTCTTGATTCGCATCTCTCCCATGCCCACAACTTGCAAGGTCTCACCATTCGCTTGACGAACCTTGCCAAAGTCACCTAGGACATACTTTTCCATTACCCTTGCATCACTACAAGAGTGGAATGAGGTCCCGAATCTACTACCCACTCCTCCAACAGACTCCACTCACTCAAGACCAACACATCTTCATTGTCTTCCGTCGTTGTATTGGCCGACTCGTCCTCCCTCTTTGGTGCCGAGCATTGATCTTGGAAGTGATCATACTTGAGACAATTCTAACACTGCACCGAGCTCAAATCCCTCTTTGATCCACCTCTTAGTTAAGATCTTGACCTATCCCGATCCTTCCTCTCATTCGACTCATACCTCCCCCTATTTTCCACACTCAAAGCCAATGTTGAGGCTAGTCCGAATTCTCTCCTTCTTATCTCCTCACTCATAATCAAATCTCTCACCTCATCTAGCTTAAGTATCACCTTCTCCGCCGAGGCAATCACCGCCGTGACCGTGCCACTCCAACTATCGGGTAATGAACTTAGCAAAATTAGGGCTTGTACCTCATCGACTAAGTCAATCTTCACCGAGCTCAATTGGGCAATCATCACATTAAACTCATGTTGGTGCTTGGCCACCGTATCAATCTCTGCTATCTTGAGGTTGAACAACCTCCTCACGAAATGCACTTTGTTGGTGGTCGAGCGCTTCTCATACATCTCAGAAAAAATCTCCAACATCTCTTTGGTGGACTTCGACTTCACCGTGTGCAACGCCACGTTCCTAAAAAAAGACAAGTATACCATGCTCATCGCTTTCCGGTCTAGCAACTTCTCCTCCTTTTCCTTCTTATCGTTCGGCTTCTTCTCACTGAGAGGTTGGTGCAAATCCTTCCCATACAAATAGTTTTCTATTTGCATCTTCCAAAAGCCATAATCTACACCATCAAATTTCTCCACGGGCGACTTCCCTTCACCCATCATGCTTGTTCTCACCACTCCCTAACCTAGAACTCTGATACCAGTTGTTGGAAAAATTACCCACTTTTCGTGGACCGAAGCAACGCAATGAACACACAAATACAAGCATAACACTAAGCATGAACCACAAACACAGAGAAAACAGAAAAGAGGGACACACAAAATTTGTTCACCCAGTTCGATCCTCAACGATCTACTTCCGGGGGCGTCCAAGCCAGGAGAGATTCTACTATATCACGCACACACACGTGGAGCTTCACTTACTCACTACAATAGACGACACATTTTGGCGACGACCTTTGCCTTCACAGAAATTCTTTTGACTATTTTTTCCTCACGGAAACTCTGTTTAAGTAGGAGGGCGAAAGACATCTTATCTATAAAATAATTCTCCACAATACTCTTTCAGATAAATACTACAATTGTTTTTATATTTTATTCTTTCACAATTTTGCCAACGTCTAAAATAAAATTAAAAAAAAGCACAAATTAAAAATTAAATGAAGTTTGCATCCGCTAAAACACTAGGCAGTCTCAACTTTCTCTATACTTACGATAGCTAATTAAAAATGCTAAGATTTGATAATATTACTACGTACATACGAGATCTATCAAATCAAAAATTAAAAAGTTAGGGTTTTACTCGATATTCTTCTCAACACACTTCTTTAAAAGGCACAAATAAGTTCATTCCTACCTTTCCATCGAACCCTTCCCGGCAAAACACTGATCAACAAAATGTTGACTAATAGAAAGGAAATTGACTCCCTCCATTTCACGGGAGTGGATTGAGCACGGAGTGAAGGAATCGATTTCGTACGGTTTGGAGTGAAGGGGGACCGCAGTGGCAAGCGCAGTTGTGTGATAATGGCAAGCGCAGTTATGTGATAATGGCAAGCGCAGTTATGCGATAATGGCATGTGTATTTGTGACAGTGGCAAGTCCCCGTTGATGATAATGGCGCGCGTGGTTTTTTTCATTTTGGTCCCCCATGTTTTAGCATTTTTGCAAAAAGGTCATACTGGCATGCACAGTTACGTGATAATGGCATGCACATTTATGTGATACTGGCATGCGCAGTTATGTGATAATGACATTTGTATCCAGGCTGCGTTTGTGCGTGGCTTTTGTCATTTTGGTCCCCGTGTTTTAGCGCGTTTGCAAAAAAGTCCCCGCGTGTCTTTATTCCGAACGGTTTAGAATCTGAGCATTCCGTGCCCAATCCATACCCCCATTTCACAGATAAAAAGAAAATAGATAATCTAACGATTGACCCAAAAATATAATAAAATAATTTATATATGACGAAAAAATTATTTTTAGAAAATAAAGGAAATAAGAAACGATATGACCAAACTCTAATTTGCGAAGTATGGGGAAAAGGAAGGATCAAATTAATCATGAGATTGAGGTCAGGTCCTTATGAAAGTCTATCTTCTTACTTGACCAATCCAAAGTTTTCTAGTAAGAGCTGGTTCAATAAGAGGGGAGGAGAAAAGGGATAAATACAGCCACTATTGTTCAATTCATAATTGCTACATTGTGATATGCTTGATGTGTAAATTGGTTGGAAAGTCAAGAAACTTAAATTCGTAATATTCATTTTTTACGAATCAAGAAGGCATCAAATAACCCACCCTAATAATGAAGATCCACAATAGAACCTTAACATCGGAAATTAAAAGAAAATGATTGACTAGAGAAGAGCCGAAAAGAAGAAATGAGACAAACTAGATCTAATAGATAAAGATTACATTTCCGAGTAAGTGAACAGTAACTCTGCCGCCATTTCTTCATTTTGCTTTGTTTCTCGACCCGTTTCTTGATCCGAATGATCCTTCGAGCGTCCCCGAGCACCGAATCTATTCGATCAAGTCCCGAACCATATCTCAGGCTCCATACCCAACAATCTCCCAGCTGGAGACTGATCTCCACATGAGCCACCCGTCACTAGGCGATCATCTTCTTCTTTTGGCAATCTCTCACCCGAAGACTAACCAACTCACGAACCACCAGTCACTAGGTGACCATCTTCATCAGTTGGCACTTTTCATCAGTCACTAGATGATCTTCTCCTCCAATTGGCGCATCGGCTTCTTCTCCTCACTTCACAAGGCTAGTTGAAGCCAAGCATAGCTCCAACTTTTCCAGGGCAATCTCCTTAGTCAACATACTTGCAAGACCACCTCTTCTCTTAAGGGCAGCTTAATGCCACATCTGTATCAACACATCCTGCCAGTTTAGCCTTTTTTCCCTTCACATTTAGGCACTTTTCTACAATGCTTGTCAAGTGGATGGGCATCCTCTTCATTTTCTTCTATTAAGCCTCCTCACTACTCCCACCGCATCCGCACTTATCGATTTTGTACACCCTTTGGTATACCACTCACGACCACATATGGAGCCATTTAGAGTCTTCTTCTTCTTGGCTCTTTCCTTGCAATTCTTGCTCTTCATTGCCATAAGCCTAACCTCTCGAGCCCCACGATTATGCCATGCACTCTTATAGAGCTTGACTAGTTCTCTCGTCTTCTTGTCACTCAACAACTCCATCTTCTCACTCTTTGCAAGCATCTTCTTATGCACAAGCTTACTCCGATATGCCCCTACATAATCTCCTGACTCACTACCATCTATCGATAACAGATAGTAGTTGGCGGGACGAGAGTCCCTCGGATGAACCACCTTCACTTATGGAACTCCGCTGTGAAACCACTAGCAATGGGGAACTTGGTTTCACCTTCTCCTCATTGACCTCCTGGCCATTCAGTACCTTTTGCTCCTACCCGAGTTCAAGATGTCTAGCTTGGCGATCTCAATGTTAGAACTCCCATCACCGGACACACTTCCCGTATCCTCGAACTCTTAGAGCTTGTACTCTCCACCATTTTTTGATCTCAAGAACAACTTAAGACCATTCCTATCAAAGGAGATCTTATAGCACGAACCACCCAAGGATGTCTCCGGTGCCGGTCCCTTCACTTGGACTAATTTAAGCTTCTCATCTTTTCAGAAATCGCTACCTCTTGAAAAGCTCACTTTCTGCTCTCTAAGACCACAATGCTCACGAAGACCTACCTCTACGGTCTTCAAGCTTGGTAGCTTCCGCTTCCCTCTTGAACAAAGCACCTTCATCCCCTTCTGACTCACGTGGCCACTTTTCCACTCACGGGTGTTCTTCATCGCATACAAAATCCCCTCCTACGCTCCTCAAGTTAACACCATAGCTCTCTTAGTAATTTTCCATGACCCACGGTCAAAGGTCGTATCACAGCCATCCTCATCCAATTGCTCCACGGATAGCCAGAGAACATGCCTCACACCCTTCATTTGCAACAACGAACTGTTAGGGGTCGTGATTCGCATCTCTCCCATGCCTACAACTTGCAAGATCTCACCATTCACTTGATGAACCTTTTCAAAGTCACCTAGGACATACTTCTCCATTACCCTCGCATCACTACAAGAGTGGAATGAGGTCCCGAATCCACTACCCACTCCACCAACAGACTCTACTCACTCAAGACCAACACATCTTTATTGTCTTCCGTCATTGTATTGGCCGACTCGTCCTCCCTCTTTGGTGCCGAGCACTGATCTTGGAAGTGACCATACTTGTCACAATTCCAATACTACACCGACCTCAAGTCCCTCTTTGATCCACCTCTTGGTTTAGATCTTGACCTATCCTGATCCTTCCTCCCCTTCGACTCGTACCTTCCCTTATTTTCCACACTCAAAGCCGATGTTGAGGCTAGTCTAAATTTTCTCCTTTTTATCTCCTCACTCATAATCAAATCTCTCACCTCATTTTGCTTAAGTATCACCTTCTCCGCTGAGGCAATCACCGCCGTGACCGTGCCACTCCAACTATCAGGTAATGAACTTAGCAAAATTAGGGCTTGTACCTCATCGACTAAGTCAATCTTCACCGATCTCAATTGGGCAATCGTCGTATTGAGCCCATGTAGGTGCTTGGCCACCATATCAGTCTCTGCCATCTTGAGGTTGAACAACCTCCTCACCAAATGCACTTTGTTGGCAGCCGAGCGCTTCTCACACATCTCAAACAAAGTCTCCAACATCTCTTTGGTGAACTTCGACTTCACCGTGTGCAACGCCACGTTCCTAAAAAAAGACAAGTATACCATGTTCATCGCTTTTCGGTCTAGCAACTCTTATTCCTCTTCCTTCATATCGTTCGGCTTCTTCTCACTGAGAGGTAGGTGCAAATCCTTCCCATACAAATAGTCCTCTATTTGCATCTTCCAAGAGCCATAATCTACACCATCAAACTCGTTTTGCATTCATGTTCAACATCTTCATCATATATTGGGCCATCATCTTCAAACTTTGGTTCTTCTTCAACTATAACTCCCGCACGAGGATTATTTTTTCAATTAGGAAATTCCTCGCGGTTTAACTCTTTTTTTGTAGGATAAAAACTTTGAATATCAGCAGACATTTTACCCCATGCTTTTGCAAATTGGATTCAACTTTTTATGTTAACCAATAAGCATCATTAAGTCTCAAGAGTTGATACATCTCTACCTCACTTTTAATTGATGCTTTAATTCTATTGACACATATCTCGCAACAATTTGGTATTCTGAGTCCCGATGGCTAATTCTTGTCACTAGTTTGTAAAATTACTCCGTGCAGTGAACCACACTTTTTTAACCTTGCTGCAAAGTATTAAACTGCACAAAAATATAAATCATATTTCCATTCCATAAGCTTGCATTTCTCGTGATAGTGCCTTTCGAAAAAAATCATATTATGAGATTTCGTTTTTTACCTCTTAAACATATGGGCAGAATTCCGTAAAAGCTCAGTCTCTATAACGTGTACCAAATTGTGTTTTCCCACCGTATCAATCCTAAGCCGTCACCATTTTGAAAAAGTGAACAAATGTCTCAGGAACAAATCGGAATCACAATAGTTTCCAATAACCACAAGTAATTGACTGTCCTACAGTTACCTACGTATGTAATTGTAGGCATACTAAATAAACAAAAAAAAGTAAGCATATGTCATACAAGGCCCAAGCGACTCAAGCCAACAAGGCTGCTCTGGTAAGTAGTTAAGACGATGGATGGTCTTTCCCGGTAGGTAACAACACTAATATCAATCTCTCTCTCCCGTCCCGTGTCCAGGTTGACAGAGAATAATGTATTGCTTCTGTACAATATTAGTATCTCCCCTTTCGGTATGTTTACGCAATGAAGCTTGACGATATGTGGATAGTACATATTGTTGAGAGTGATTTTATACCTTTGAATCCAATGCCAAGCCTCACGGTCAACAAGAATCCATAAAAAAAAGAAACCCATGCACGCATGACTAGAAGCCAACGATCCATCCACTTCCGACAAACTCGTTTGACAATGACTCTTACTGTGTGGATATGGCTTGTGGTCGATCGTTTCACTCTCAATATTAAAGATCATAATGCATTTGTCTTCTCCACTGTTGAGAGTAGTGATGTAATGGAGAGAACCACTGACGTTGATGGGCACATCAAATGTAGGGTAATCCTCGTACGAGCCAATTGTGATATTCTCCCCATTCAACTTGAATATTTTATAGTCGTAGAGATAACCTTGAGAAGCAACAAGAAACGAGTATTCTTTCTTGGACGGGTGAAACCAGAGCCCGCCACAATAGCAGCCGAGGGTTGTGACCTCTGCAATTACTCTTCCTGTCAAGACACTGAATATATATATAAAGAGAGAATTGTAGTAATCTGTGTACCGTATCAACACCAGTCCGTGGCAAGTTCCGGCTAAATAATATTGATTAGCCAAGGGCAACTTGGTGGTGTCGACTCTTCTGATGCGGGGTTTCTCGTGGGTGAGGTCAACGGAAAACAATCTCGTGTCCACGCTTTGGGTAAGAACCTGTATCAAAATCTTTGAAGGGGCGCTGGTAGAGTGTAAATCAAAGAAGTGTGGAGTAGATGTAAGGGCCATCCATCTCTTGCAAACCATACGACACTTGCGGACATCGCTGTCTGTTAGTCTGCTCACGATCTCAAACACCACCTCTTCGGGCAATGAGTCTTTTCCCTTAAAAAAAATGCTACGAAACCATTCTTTCAAGTTTTTTGCCATCATCCCAATCAATCCTCCTCCTCTCGATCTCGGTCTAGTTCTTTTCGAGATGACATCTCTGGTTTGTGGTGTCTCGTTGTTTACCGAAACAATAGCACACACAGAATCGTGAGCAGTGTCCCTTCTAGCTGCTGGAGTCCATTGCATGTCCATCTGCAATTCTGCTCGCACAGCAAGTAAGTATTTGATCAACTAAAGAGCCATCCAAATTGATATACCATCCATCCACATCAATAATAATAATAATAATAATAATAATAATAATAATAATAATAATAATAATAATAATAATAATAATAACCAACAGATTGACACAATTATGACGCTAGCTAGGCCTGAAGATGCAGCATGCCTACGAGGTATGATGGATTTATCAATAAAGGAAAATCCCTAATTAAAAGCTTGATTCAGCAATTGCCACGGACGGGGTCCAAATCTATAAGTCTAAATTTCCATTATGATGAATTATCTCAAAAGAATTCCTGTTGTTCAATTTCCAGATTCACTATGAGCAACGGAAAGAAAAAAAAACATCTTTACAGCATCAGAAATAAATGAAAATTTTCGTGTAAACCTGCGAGCCGAGGACTATGGTGGGATATGCGACGACCTTTACCTTCACAGAAATTCTTTTGACTATTTTTTTCCTCACGGAAACTCTGTTTAAGTAGGAGGGCGAAAGACTTCTTATCTATAAAAAAATTCCCCAGAATACTCTTTTCAGATAAATACTACAATTGTTTGTATATTTTATTCTTTCACAATTTTGCCGACGTCTAAAATAAAATTAAAAAAAGCACAAATTAAAAATTAAATGAAGTTTGCATCCGCTAGAACACTATGCAATCTCAACTTTCTCTAGACTTTTACGACAGCTAATTAAAAATACTAAGATTTGATAATATTGCTATGTGCATACGAGATCTATCAAATCAAAAATTAAAAATATTAGGGTTTTACCCGATATTCTTCTCAACACATATCTTTAAAAGGCACAAATAAGTTCATTCCTACCTTTCGATCGAACCCTTCCCGGTAAAACGCTGATCAACAAAATTTTTACTAATAGGAAGGAAATTGCCTCCCTCCATTTCACCGACAAAAAGAAAGTAGATGATCTCAATGATCCGAAAATATAATAAAATAATTTATATGTGACGAAAAACTTATTTTTGGAAAATAAAGGAAGTAAGAAACGATATGATCAAACTCTAATTGGCCAAGTATGGGAAAAGGAAGGATCAAATTAATCATGAGATTGAGGTCAGGTGTAATGTCCCATGATTTGACCGACTGTCTCCACATATCAGGTCTTTTCCAGCGTGTTTTTTCCTCACACGCACGCATCCTGAAAAATTTCTGCCCAAACGCGTTTAACCTTAGAGTTCTCTCAAGTTGTGTGCCAGAAAAGAAGGTGCACCTTAAGACTTTCAGACAGAACATATTCATTTTCGGGGTATCACATACACCCCTCCTTAAATACGCGACGTCCTCGTCGCGCCAGACAGATCACAGAACAGTCCCAGAACTGTTGTTGCTCTGATAACAAATGTAACGCCCTATGATTTGACCGACTGTCTCCACAGACCAACACGGGTCTTTTCCAGCGTGTTTTGTCCTCACTCACTCGCACGCATCCTGAAAATTTTTCCAAGAAGTCACCCATCCTGATCCTACTCCCGGCCAAATGTGTTTAACTTAGAGTTCTCTCAAGATGTGTGCCAGAAAAGAAGGTGTACCTTATTGATATGGATAGTACCAATCAAATCACCTAAGACTTTCAGACAGAACATATTCATTTTCGGAGTATCACATCAGGTCCTTATGAAAGTCTATCTTCTTACTCGTCCAATCCAAAGTCTTCTAGTAAGAGCTGGCACGGTTTAATTGTATTCTCAGATGACTTCAGATGTGTGTTTAGGGGTAATCCTAGGAATGATGCATCCAAGTTACCAATGATTCATCCTTACAGATTCCTGACCGTTGAAGATCCGGAGTTTTGTCATACATCATCTATACGTTGTCTCTTGGATCTTGTTTCTGTTGCCTAAGCTTTTCTTTGCGCATCAATGCTGATTGCAGAGAATAAGATTCGTGCGAGGGGAGGAGAAAAGGGATATATACAGCCATTATTGATCAATTCATAATCACTACATTGTGATATGCTTGATGTAAATTGGTTCGAACGTGAAGAAATTTAAATTCGTAATATTCATTTTTTATGAATCGAGAAGGCATCAAATAACCCACCCTAATAATGAAGATCCACAATAGAACCTTAATATCAGAAATTAAGAGAAAATGATTGACTAGAGAGGAGCCGAAAAGAAGAAATGAGACAAACTAGATCTAATAGATAAAGATTACATTTCCGAGCAAGTGAACAGTAACTCTGCCGCCACTTCTTCATTTTGCTTTGTTTCTCGACCCGTCTCTTGATCCGAATGATCCTTCGAGCGTCCCCGAGCACCGAATCCATTCGATCAAGTCCCGAACCATATCTCAGGCTCCATACCCAACAATCTCCCAGCTGGAGACTGATCTCCACATGAGCCACCCGTCACTAGGCGATCGTCTTCTTCTTTTGGCAATCTCTCACCCGGAGACTAACCAACTCACGAACCACCCGTCACTAGGTGACCATCTTCATCAGTTGGCACTTTTCATCAGTCACTAGATGATCTTCTCCTCCAATTGGCGAATCGGCTTCTTCTCCTCACTTCACAAGGCTAGTTGAAGCCAAGCATAGCTCCAACTTCTCCAAGGCACTCTCCTTAGTCAACATACTTGCAAGACCACCTCTTCCGTTATGGGCAGCTTAATGCCACATCCGTATCAACACATCCTGCCACTTTAGCCTTTTTGCCCTTCACATTTAGGCCCTTTTCTACAATGCTTGTCAAGTGGATGGGCATCCACTTCATTTTCTTCTATTGAGCCTCCTCACTACTCCCACCACATCCGCATTTATCGATCTTGTACACCCCTTGGCATACAACTCACAACCACATATGGAGCCATTTGGAGTCTTCTTCTTCTTGGCTCTTTCCTTGCAATTCTTGTTCTCCTTTGCCACATGCCTAACCTCTCGAGCCCCACGATTATGCCACGCACTCTTATGGAGCTTGACTAGTTCCCTTATCTTATTGTCACTCATCAACTCCATCTTCTCACTCTTTGCAAGCATCTTCTTATGCACAAGCTTACTCCGCTGTGCTCTGCATAATCTCCTGACTCACCACCATCTATCGATAAGAGATAGTAGTTGGCGGGGCGAGAGTCCCTCGGATGAACCACCTTCACTTGTGGAACTCCGCTGTGAAACCACTAGCAATGGGGAACTTGGTTTCACCTTCCCCTTACTGATCTCCTGGCCATTCAGTACCTTTTTGCTCCTACCCAAGTTCAAGATGTCTAGTTTGGCCATCTCAATGTTAGAACTCCCATCACCGGACACACTTCCCGTATCCTCGAACTCTTAGAGCTTGTACTCTCCACCATTTCTTGATCTCAAGAACACCTTAAGACCATTCCCATCAAAGGAGATCTTATAGCACGAACCACCCAAGGATGTCTCCGGTGCCGGTCCCTTCACTTGGACTAATTTAAGCTTCTCATCTTTTCAGAAATCGCTACCTCTTGAAAAGCTCACTTTCTGCTCTTTAAGACCACAATGCTCACGAAGACCTACCTCTACGGTCTTCAAGCTTGGTAGCTTCCCTCTTGAACAAAGCACCTTCATCCCCTTCTGACTCACGTGGCCACTTTGCCACTCACGAGTGTTCTTCATTGCATACAAAGTCCCCTCATTCGCTCCTCGAACTACCACCACAGCTCCCTTGGTGATTTTCCATGACCCACGGTCAAAGGTCGCATCACAGCCATCCTCATCCAATTACTCAACGGATAGCAAATTCCTCCTCAGCCCGAAAACATGCCTCACACCCTTCATTTGCAACAACGATCCGTTAGGGGTCTTGATTCCCATCTCTCCCATACCCACAACTTAGAAGGTCTCACCATTCGCTTGACGAACCTTGCCAAAGTCACCTAGGACATACTTCTCCATTACCCCCTGTCCCGAATCCACTACCCGATCTTCCAACAGACTCTACTCACTCAGGACCAACACATCTTCATTGTCTTCCGTCGTTGTATTGGCCGACTCCTCCTCCCTCTTTGGTGCCGAGCACTGATTTTGGAAGTGACCATACTTATCACAATTCCAACACTGCACCGAGCTCAAATTCCTCTTTGATCCACCTCATGGTCTAGATCTTGACCTATCCCGATCCTTCCTCCTCTTCGACTCGTACCTCCCCATATTTTCCACACTCAAAGCCGATGTTGAGGCTAGTCCGAATTCTCTCCTTCTTATCTCCTCACTCATAATCAAATCTCTCACCTCATCTAGCTTAAGTATTACCTTCTCCGCCGAGGCAATCACCGCAGTGACCGTGCCACTCCAACTATCGGGTAATGAACTTAGCAAAATTAGGGCTTGTACCTCATCGACTAAGTCAATCTGCACCGAGCTCAATTGGGTAATCATCGCATTGAACTCATGTAGGTGCTTGGGAACCGTATTAGTCTCTGCCATCTTGAGGTTGAACAACCTCCTCACCAAATGCACTTTGTTGGCAGCCGAGCGCTCCTCATACATCTTGGACAAAGTCTTCAACATCTCTTTGGTGGACTTCGACTTCACCGTGTGCAATGCCACGTTCCTAAAAAAGACAAGTATACTATGCTCATCGCTTTCCGGTCGCGCAACTTCTGCTCCTCTTCCTTCATATCGTTCGGCTTCTTCTCACTGAGAGGTAGGTGCAAATCCTTCCCATATAAATAGTCCTCTATTTGCATCTTCCAAAAGCCATAATCTACACCATCAAACTCCTCCACGGGCGACTTCCCTTCACCCATCATGCTTGTTCTCACCACTCCCTAATCTAGGGCTCTGATACCAGTTGTTGGGAAAATTACCCACTTTTCGTGGACCCAAGCAATGCAACGAACACACAAACACAAGCACAATACTAAGCATGAATCACAAACACAGAGAAAGCACAAAAGTGGGACACACACAATTTGTTCACCCGATTCGATCCTCAACGATCTACTTTCGGGGGCGTTGAAGCCAGGAGAGATTCTACTATATCACGCACACACACGTGGAGCTTCACTTGCTCACTACAATGGACGACACATTTTGGCTCACTCTTTCTCTCCTCTTTTTACTTTTCTCTCTTTTCACTTTGGAGAGTTTTGGTAATGGTACCCATACGTAACAACAATGATACAAATGGGTATTTATAGCCCCACAAACCCTACAAGGGTTATTGGGTCAGGAGGGACGAACTTGTCCACCAAAAAATACTTCTCCTGAGCTGTCAGGCGGGCGCCAAAGAACAAGTCTGTAGCCTTTGGATGAACAGTAGTTGAGGGGTGCCTAGTGAACAGTAACTCTACTGCCACTTCTTCATTTTGCTTCATTTCTCTACACGTGTCTTGATCTGAATGATCCCTCAAGCTTCCCTGAGCACCGAATGCATTCGATCAAGTCCTGAACCACCTCTCAGGCTCCATACCCAACAACAACCTCCTCAAGCTTTTTAAGAAGACAACAACAAAAGAGATCAAGTAGGTTACCTCTGTTGCCCATACTAATCATGATCAAGAGAAATGCTGAGAAAAAACAAGAAAAATCGTACAAACTAGGAGACATGAAATTAAATAGAAGGAACATAAATAAATAGTATCAATGCACTTCAGCAAAATGAGAAGCCTTTATTTCTGCCAAATTAGGGTGCCTCATCCTGCCATCGAGCACCGTCTGCTGCTCTGACTCAATTCTCGTTGCCGGTGTCCTTGAGCAGTTTCATGGGTACTATTGTCACATAAAACTGAAGCAGGGATTATAGCAAATGCAGATTTGGGGTGGCTCAGAGGGAGACGGGGATTGGACTGGTGAATTTATTAGAGCTCACATTTAAGTCCAACAACTAAAAGATGTTAACGGCAGGGATCGGGATGGTGAGGAAGCAGACCCCTGATGGAGTTGGCAACAAAATAAAAGAGAATGATATAATGGTATATGCAAATTCAACTTCTAAGTCAAGAATAATAAGTAAATGAGAATTGTATTCTCAAACTTGATTCATATAATATTTAATCATCATAATCTTCCTTTTGATCGCATAGCGTGAGGTATTTATAGGTTACAAAAATTAAATTATTCTATGGATCTATCAAACAATAGGAAAAATGACTTTCGAACTTATTTCGTATCTCCTTGTGTTCTGGCTATCATCTTGAAAGATGACAAATCTTTGAATTCTTTGAATCTGATGGCGAATGATTTATGGATAGAAAGATAATTATGTTAGTTTCCAAATGCCACCAACGATGCGAGAATCAAAGTTTTCTATCGAAAGTTATGACCAGATTACCAACTACTGCTAGGCTAAGTGAACTTGATCTACATAGGGATGACAATGGATAGGGTAGAATATTGATAGGACCCTACCCAACCCTAATTTTTTTGATGGACCCATACCCTACCTTCTACTCTACAAAATTTTTATTATTATATTCATGCCCTACCCTCCTCGAGACCCAGGGGCTGTAGGTTCCGACCTTTTAACGTTATGCATTTTGATAATTTTTAATCAAAAATTAATTTTTATATAAAATTTAAATAAATTCATGACATTTACTGCGTTACACATCAACATTCAATAGAAAATTGATGAAACATCAAAATTTTCAATTTAATTTCAATAGTCCAAGGTTTTTCTTTTAGAGTTTGAAGTACATAAACAATTCAACAAAAGAAAAATGTAGCATGTCGGCTTCTAGTGATCCATCATTCATGAAATCTTCTGAGCTAGTTGTCAAATAACATAATAAATAGGGAAAATTACTCTCAAGTCCCTCGGGTTTGCATAAATATACTAAAAAGTCCCTCCTGTTCACAAAATACATTCTGAAGTCCCTCTAGTTTGCTTTTATTATACTTTCGAGTCCTAGGCGCATGTTAGCAGCTCTTTTTTTATTTTTTTCAATAAAATTACCAAAATACCCCTAGAACAAAAAATAAAAAAAGCTGACACCAAAAATTTTTTTTGTTCAAAGGGTATTTTTGTCATTTCAATAAAAAAAAGAAAAAAAATTATTTAGGGACCCGAAAGTATAATAAAAGCAAACTAGAGGAATGTGGTAATGTATTTTG
Organism: Hypericum androsaemum; assembly: GCA_963995505.1. Lineage (NCBI taxonomy): Eukaryota > Viridiplantae > Streptophyta > Magnoliopsida > Malpighiales > Hypericaceae > Hypericum > Hypericum androsaemum. The sequence goes on from OZ023196.1 coordinate 1,078,913, forward strand.
TGAACAGGAGGGACTTTTTAGTCTGTTTAAACAAACTCGAGGGACTTGAGAGTAATTTTTCCTATTAAATATGTTAAAGTTAACCGTGAAGTATATTATATATATTATCAATACGTTCTAACTAGGGTCTAACTATAGTCTAATTAGGGTAGAGTCTAAAATAGGGTAAAAATGTAAGGGTAGGGTCCGACCCATAGGGTCTAACTATGGATTCATACCCTATCCTAGACCCTACCTCTAAACATGGACCCATACCCATACCCATACCCTACCATAGACCCAGTCAAAGTCAACATATCCTAGACCTAGTCAAAGTCAACATACCCTAGACCCGAAGGAAAGAATAGGATCCCACCCGAAGGATATGAGTATTTCTGCCATCCCTAGATCTACATGATAACTCTCCAAGGGGAAGAGAACTTGTCTCAGAGTTCAGATTGTTCTCTCCATGATACGGGGTCAGATCACAAACATTGAATGTAGGATGAGTGTGTATATGTGTTGGTAGTTCGATCTAGCAGGCATTATCATTTATCTTATTCAACACACGACAAAGACAATTCTTCTTCTCCTTAAATTTATTGTCTGTTCCGGCAAAAAAGATTCTCCTTCTTCATATAAACCCAAACAAGATCAACTTTCTTGAAGATTCAAACTCATCGATGGGTATCAGGAGCATCCCTATATGATTTGTAGCTTTATTCAAGTTTCTTATTCACTTCTTCTTCAATCTTTTCCATATAATTTGCAAAATCTTGAGCCTTCTTGTCGATAAGTTGAATCATAGTAAGATTAAGATAGTGATTTGGATTTCTCCCACAGACAATTTCAAATGGTCTTTTTCCTCCATGTAGAGCCTCTCTTTCAAATTACGGCAAAGTAAACAAAGCATTTCTCTCCTTTTTTTTGTTGTTGAAGTTTTGAGGTAGGAGATATCTTTGCATGGCAGAAGAATAGTTTTGATTTTCTCGCATTCATGTTCAACATCTTCATCATATATTGGGCCATCATCTTCAAACTTTGGTTCTTCTTCAACTATAACTCCCGCACGAGGATTATTTTTTCAATTAGGAAATTCCTCGCGGTTTAACTCTTTTTTTGTAGGATAAAAACTTTGAATATCAGCAGACATTTTACCCCATGCTTTTGCAAATTGGATTCAACTTTTTATGTTAACCAATAAGCATCATTAAGTCTCAAGAGTTGATACATCTCTACCTCACTTTTAATTGATGCTTTAATTCTATTGACACATATCTCGCAACAATTTGGTATTCTGAGTCCCGATGGCTAATTCTTGTCACTAGTTTGTAAAATTACTCCGTGCAGTGAACCACACTTTTTTAACCTTGCTGCAAAGTATTAAACTGCACAAAAATATAAATCATATTTCCATTCCATAAGCTTGCATTTCTCGTGATAGTGCCTTTCGAAAAAAATCATATTATGAGATTTCGTTTTTTACCTCTTAAACATATGGGAAGAATTCCGTAAAAGCTCAGTCTCTATAACGTGTACCAAATTGTGTTTTCCCACCGTATCAATCCTAAGCCGTCACCATTTTGAAAAAGTGAACAAATGTCTCAGGAACAAATCGGAATCACAATAGTTTCCAATAACCACAAGTAATTGACTGTCCTACAGTTACCTACGTATGTAATTGTAGGCATACTAAATAAACAAAAAAAAGTAAGCATATGTCATACAAGGCCCAAGCGACTCAAGCCAACAAGGCTGCTCTGGTAAGTAGTTAAGACGATGGATGGTCTTTCCCGGTAGGTAACAACACTAATATCAATCTCTCTCTCCCGTCCCGTGTCCAGGTTGACAGAGAATAATGTATTGCTTCTGTACAATATTAGTATCTCCCCTTTCGGTATGTTTACGCAATGAAGCTTGACGATATGTGGATAGTACATATTGTTGAGAGTGATTTTATACCTTTGAATCCAATGCCAAGCCTCACGGTCAACAAGAATCCATAAAAAAAAGAAACCCATGCACGCATGACTAGAAGCCAACGATCCATCCACTTCCGACAAACTCGTTTGACAATGACTCTTACTATGTGGATATGGCTTGTGGTCGATCGTTTCACTCTCAATATTAAAGATCATAATGCATTTGTCTTCTCCACTGTTGAGAGTAGTGATGTAATGGAGAGAACCACTGACGTTGATGGGCACATCAAATGTAGGGTAATCCTCGTACGAGCCAATTGTGATATTCTCCCCATTCAACTTGAATATTTTATAGTCGTAGAGATAACCTCTTTGGACAACAAGAAACGAGTATTCTTTCTTGGACGGGTGAAACCAGAGCCCGCCACAATAGCAGCCGAGGGTTGTGACCTCTGCAATTACTCTTCCTGTCAAGACACTGAATATATATATAAAGAGAGAATTGTAGTAATCTGTGTACCGTATCAACACCAGTCCGTGGCAAGTTCCGGCTAAATAATATTGATTAGCCAAGGGCAACTTGGTGGTGTCGACTCTTCTGATGCGGGGTTTCTCGTGGGTGAGGTCAACGGAAAACAATCTCGTGTCCACGCTTTGGGTAAGAACCTGTATCAAAATCTTTGAAGGGGCGCTGGTAGAGTGTAAATCAAAGAAGTGTGGAGTAGATGTAAGGGCCATCCATCTCTTGCAAACCATACGACACTTGCGGACATCGCTGTCTGTTAGTCTGCTCACGATCTCAAACACCACCTCTTCGGGCAATGAGTCTTTTCCCTTAAAAAAAATGCTACGAAACCATTCTTTCAAGTTTTTTGCCATCATCCCAATCAATCCTCCTCCTCTCGATCTCGGTCTAGTTCTTTTCGAGATGACATCTCTGGTTTGTGGTGTCTCGTTGTTTACCGAAACAATAGCACACACAGAATCGTGAGCAGTGTCCCTTCTAGCTGCTGGAGTCCATTGCATGTCCATCTGCAATTCTGCTCGCACAGCAAGTAAGTATTTGATCAACTAAAGAGCCATCCAAATTGATATACCATCCATCCACATCAATAATAATAATAATAATAATAATAATAATAATAATAATAATAATAATAATAATAATAATAATAATAATAATAATAATAATAATAATAATAATAACCAACAGATTGACACAATTATGACGCTAGCTAGGCCTGAAGATGCAGCATGCCTACGAGGTATGATGGATTTATCAATAAAGGAAAATCCCTAATTAAAAGCTTGATTCAGCAATTGCCACGGACGGGGTCCAAATCTATAAGTCTAAATTTCCATTATGATGAATTATCTCAAAAGAATTCCTGTTGTTCAATTTCCAGATTCACTATGAGCAACGGAAAGAAAAAAAAACATCTTTACAGCATCAGAAATAAATGAAAATTTTCGTGTAAACCTGCGAGCCGAGGACTATGGTGGGATATGCGACGACCTTTACCTTCACAGAAATTCTTTTGACTATTTTTTTCCTCACGGAAACTCTGTTTAAGTAGGAGGGCGAAAGACTTCTTATCTATAAAAAAATTCCCCAGAATACTCTTTTCAGATAAATACTACAATTGTTTGTATATTTTATTCTTTCACAATTTTGCCGACGTCTAAAATAAAATTAAAAAAAGCACAAATTAAAAATTAAATGAAGTTTGCATCCGCTAGAACACTATGCAATCTCAACTTTCTCTAGACTTTTACGACAGCTAATTAAAAATACTAAGATTTGATAATATTGCTATGTGCATACGAGATCTATCAAATCAAAAATTAAAAATATTAGGGTTTTACCCGATATTCTTCTCAACACATATCTTTAAAAGGCACAAATAAGTTCATTCCTACCTTTCGATCGAACCCTTCCCGGTAAAACGCTGATCAACAAAATTTTTACTAATAGGAAGGAAATTGCCTCCCTCCATTTCACCGACAAAAAGAAAGTAGATGATCTCAATGATCCGAAAATATAATAAAATAATTTATATGTGACGAAAAACTTATTTTTGGAAAATAAAGGAAGTAAGAAACGATATGATCAAACTCTAATTGGCCAAGTATGGGAAAAGGAAGGATCAAATTAATCATGAGATTGAGGTCAGGTGTAATGTCCCATGATTTGACCGACTGTCTCCACATATCAGGTCTTTTCCAGCGTGTTTTTTCCTCACACGCACGCATCCTGAAAAATTTCTGCCCAAACGCGTTTAACCTTAGAGTTCTCTCAAGTTGTGTGCCAGAAAAGAAGGTGCACCTTAAGACTTTCAGACAGAACATATTCATTTTCGGGGTATCACATACACCCCTCCTTAAATACGCGACGTCCTCGTCGCGCCAGACAGATCACAGAACAATCCCAGAACTGTTGTTGCTCTGATAACAAATGTAACGCCCTATGATTTGACCGACTGTCTCCACAGACCAACACGGGTCTTTTCCAGCGTGTTTTGTCCTCACTCACTCGCACGCATCCTGAAAATTTTTCCAAGAAGTCACCCATCCTGATCCTACTCCCGGCCAAATGTGTTTAACTTAGAGTTCTCTCAAGATGTGTGCCAGAAAAGAAGGTGTACCTTATTGATATGGATAGTACCAATCAAATCACCTAAGACTTTCAGACAGAACATATTCATTTTCGGAGTATCACATCAGGTCCTTATGAAAGTCTATCTTCTTACTCGTCCAATCCAAAGTCTTCTAGTAAGAGCTGGCACGGTTTAATTGTATTCTCAGATGACTTCAGATGTGTGTTTAGGGGTAATCCTAGGAATGATGCATCCAAGTTACCAATGATTCATCCTTACAGATTCCTGACCGTTGAAGATCCGGAGTTTTGTCATACATCATCTATACGTTGTCTCTTGGATCTTGTTTCTGTTGCCTAAGCTTTTCTTTGCGCATCAATGCTGATTGCAGAGAATAAGATTCGTGCGAGGGGAGGAGAAAAGGGATATATACAGCCACTATTGATCAATTCATAATCACTACATTGTGATATGCTTGATGTAAATTGGTTCGAACGTGAAGAAATTTAAATTCGTAATATTCATTTTTTACGAATCGAGAAGGCATCAAATAACCCACCCTAATAATGAAGATCCACAATAGAACCTTAATATCAGAAATTAAGAGAAAATGATTGACTAGAGAGGAGCAGAAAAGAAGAAATGAGACAAACTAGATCTAATAGATAAAGATTACATTTCCGAGCAAGTGAACAGTAACTCTGCCGCCACTTCTTCATTTTGCTTTGTTTCTCGACCCGTCTCTTGATCCGAATGATCCTTCGAGCGTCCCCGAGCACCGAATCTATTCGATCAAGTCCCGAACCATATCTCAGGCTCCATACCCAACAATCTCCCAGCTGGAGACTGATCTCCACATGAGCCACCCGTCACTAGGCGATCGTCTTCTTCTTTTGGCAATCTCTCACCCGGAGACTAACCAACTCACGAACCACCCGTCACTAGGTGACCATCTTCATCAGTTGGCACTTTTCATCCGTCACTAGATGATCTTCTCCTCCAATTGGCGAATCGGCTTCTTCTCCTCACTTCACAAGGCTAGTTGAAGCCAAGCATAGCTCCAACTTCTCCAAGGCACTCTCCTTAGTCAACATACTTGCAAGACCACCTCTTCCGTTATGGGCAGCTTAATGCCACATCCGTATCAACACATCCTGCCACTTTAGCCTTTTTGCCCTTCACATTTAGGCCCTTTTCTACAATGCTTGTCAAGTGGATGGGCATCCACTTCATTTTCTTCTATTGAGCCTCCTCACTACTCCCACCACATCCGCATTTATCGATCTTGTACACCCCTTGGCATACAACTCACAACCACATATGGAGCCATTTGGAGTCTTCTTCTTCTTGGCTCTTTCCTTGCAATTCTTGTTCTCCTTTGCCACATGCCTAACCTCTCGAGCCCCACGATTATGCCACGCACTCTTATGGAGCTTGACTAGTTCCCTTATCTTATTGTCACTCATCAACTCCATCTTCTCACTCTTTGCAAGCATCTTCTTATGCACAAGCTTACTCCGCTGTGCTCTGCATAATCTCCTGACTCACCACCATCTATCGATAAGAGATAGTAGTTGGCGGGGCGAGAGTCCCTCGGATGAACCACCTTCACTTGTGGAACTCCGCTGTGAAACCACTAGCAATGGGGAACTTGGTTTCACCTTCCCCTTACTGACCTCCTGGCCATTCAGTACCTTTTTGCTCCTACCCAAGTTCAAGATGTCTAGTTTGGCCATCTCAATGTTAGAACTCCCATCACCGGACACACTTCCCGTATCCTCGAACTCTTAGAGCTTGTACTCTCCACCATTTCTTGATCTCAAGAACACCTTAAGACCATTCCCATCAAAGGAGATCTTATAGCACGAACCACCCAAGGATGTCTCCGGTGCCGGTCCCTTCACTTGGACTAATTTAAGCTTCTCATCTTTTCAGAAATCGCTACCTCTTGAAAAGCTCACTTTCTGCTCTTTAAGACCACAATGCTCACGAAGACCTACCTCTACGGTCTTCAAGCTTGGTAGCTTCCCTCTTGAACAAAGCACCTTCATCCCCTTCTGACTCACGTGGCCACTTTGCCACTCACGAGTGTTCTTCATTGCATACAAAGTCCCCTCATTCGCTCCTCGAACTACCACCACAGCTCCCTTGGTGATTTTCCATGACCCACGGTCAAAGGTCGCATCACAGCCATCCTCATCCAATTACTCAACGGATAGCAAATTCCTCCTCAGCCCGAAAACATGCCTCACACCCTTCATTTGCAACAACGATCTGTTAGGGGTCTTGATTCCCATCTCTCCCATACCCACAACTTAGAAGGTCTCACCATTCGCTTGACGAACCTTGCCAAAGTCACCTAGGACATACTTCTCCATTACCCCCTGTCCCGAATCCACTACCCGATCTTCCAACAGACTCTACTCACTCAGGACCAACACATCTTCATCGTCTTCCGTCGTTGTATTGGCCGACTCCTCCTCCCTCTTTGGTGCCGAGCACTGATTTTGGAAGTGACCATACTTGTCACAATTCCAACACTGCACCGAGCTCAAATTCCTCTTTGATCCACCTCATGGTCTAGATCTTGACCTATCCCGATCCTTCCTCCTCTTCGACTCGTACCTCCCCACATTTTCCACACTCAAAGCCGATGTTGAGGCTAGTCCGAATTCTCTCCTTCTTATCTCCTCACTCATAATCAAATCTCTCACCTCATCTAGCTTAAGTATTACCTTCTCCGCCGAGGCAATCACCGCAGTGACCGTGCCACTCCAACTATCGGGTAATGAACTTAGCAAAATTAGGGCTTGTACCTCATCGACTAAGTCAATCTGCACCGAGCTCAATTGGGTAATCATCGCATTGAACTCATGTAGGTGCTTGGGAACCGTATTAGTCTCTGCCATCTTGAGGTTGAACAACCTCCTCACCAAATGCACTTTGTTGGTAGCCGAGCGCTCCTCATACATCTTGGACAAAGTCTTCAACATCTCTTTGGTGGACTTCGACTTCACCGTGTGCAATGCCACGTTCCTAAAAAAGACAAGTATACTATGCTCATCGCTTTCCGGTCTCGCAACTTCTGCTCCTCTTCCTTCATATCGTTCGGCTTCTTCTCACTGAGAGGTAGGTGCAAATCCTTCCCATATAAATAGTCCTCTATTTGCATCTTCCAAAAGCCATAATCTACACCATCAAACTCCTCCACGGGCGACTTCCCTTCACCCATCATGCTTGTTCTCACCACTCCCTAATCTAGGGCTCTGATACCAGTTGTTGGGAAAATTACCCACTTTTCGTGGACCCAAGCAATGCAACGAACACACAAACACAAGCACAATACTAAGCATGAATCACAAACACAGAGAAAGCACAAAAGTGGGACACACACAATTTGTTCACCCGATTCGATCTTCAACGATCTACTTTCGGGGGCGTTGAAGCCAGGAGAGATTCTACTATATCACGCACACACACGTGGAGCTTCACTTGCTCACTACAATGGACGACACATTTTGGCTCACTCTTTCTCTCCTCTTTTTACTTTTCTCTCTTTTCACTTTGGAGAGTTTTGGTAATGGTACCCATACGTAACAACAATGATACAAATGGGTATTTATAGCCCCACAAACCCTACAAGGGTTATTGGGTCAGGAGGGACGAACTTGTCCACCAAAAAATACTTCTCCTGAGCTCTCAGGCGGGCGCCAAAGAACAAGTCTGTAGCCTTTGGATGAACAGTAGTTGAGGGGTGCCTAGTGAACAGTAACTCTACTGCCACTTCTTCATTTTGCTTCATTTCTCTACACGTGTCTTGATCTGAATGATCCCTCAAGCGTCCCTGAGCACCGAATGCATTCGATCAAGTCCTGAACCACCTCTCAGGCTCCATACCCAACAACAACCTCCTCAAGCTTTTTAAGAAGACAACAACAAAAGAGATCAAGTAGGTTACCTCTGTTGCCCATACTAATCATGATCAAGAGAAATGCTGAGAAAAAACAAGAAAAATCGTACAAACTAGGAGACATGAAATTAAATAGAAGGAACATAAATAAATAGTATCAATGCACTTCAGCAAAATGAGAAGCCTTTATTTCTGCCAAATTAGGGTGCCTCATCCTGCCATCGAGCACCGTCTGCTGCTCTGACTCAATTCTCGTCGCCGGTGTCCTTGAGCAGTTTCATGGGTACTATTGTCACATAAAACTGAAGCAGGGATTATAGCAAATGCAGATTTGGGGTGGCTCAGAGGGAGACGGGGATTGGACTGGTGAATTTATTAGAGCTCACATTTAAGTCCAACAACTAAAAGATGTTAACGGCAGGGATCGGGATGGTGAGGAAGCAGACCCCTGATGGAGTTGGCAACAAAATAAAAGAGAATGATATAATGGTATATGCAAATTCAACTTCTAAGTCAAGAATAATAAGTAAATGAGAATTGTATTCTCAAACTTGATTCATATAATATTTAATCATCATAATCTTCCTTTTGATCGCATAGCGTGAGGTATTTATAGGTTACAAAAATTAAATTATTCTATGGATCTATCAAACAATAGGAAAAATGACTTTCGAACTTATTTCGTATCTCCTTGTGTTCTGGCTATCATCTTGAAAGATGACAAATCTTTGAATTCTTTGAATCTGATGGCGAATGATTTATGGATAGAAAGATAATTATGTTAGTTTCCAAATGCCACCAACGATGCGAGAATCAAAGTTTTCTATCGAAAGTTATGACCAGATTACCAACTACTGCTAGGCTAAGTGAACTTGATCTACATAGGGATGACAATGGATAGGGTAGAATATTGATAGGACCCTACCCAACCCTAATTTTTTTGATGGACCCATACCCTACCTTCTACTCTACAAAATTTTTATTATTATATTCATGCCCTACCCTCCTCGAGACCCAGGGGCTGTAGGTTCCGACCTTTTAACGTTATGCATTTTGATAATTTTTAATCAAAAATTAATTTTTATATAAAATTTAAATAAATTCATGACATTTACTGCGTTACACATCAACATTCAATAGAAAATTGATGAAACATCAAAATTTTCAATTTAATTTCAATAGTCCAAGGTTTTTCTTTTAGAGTTTGAAGTACATAAACAATTCAACAAAAGAAAAATGTAGCATGTCGGCTTCTAGTGATCCATCATTCATGAAATCTTCTGAGCTAGTTGTCAAATAACATAATAAATAGGGAAAATTACTCTCAAGTCCCTCGGGTTTGCATAAATATACTAAAAAGTCCCTCCTGTTCACAAAATACATTCTGAAGTCCCTCTAGTTTGCTTTTATTATACTTTCGAGTCCTAGGCGCATGTTAGCAGCTCTTTTTTTATTTTTTTCAATAAAATTACCAAAATACCCCTAGAACAAAAAATAAAAAAAGCTGACACCAAAAATTTTTTTTGTTCAAAGGGTATTTTTGTCATTTCAATGAAAAAAAGAAAAAAAATTATTTAGGGACCCGAAAGTATAATAAAAGCAAACTAGAGGAATGTGGTAATGTATTTTTGAACAGGAGGGACTTTTTAGTCTATTTAAACAAACTCGAGGGACTTGAGAGTAATTTTTCCTATTAAATATGTTAAAGTTAACCGTGAAGTATATTATATATATTATCAATACGTTCTAACTAGGGTCTAACTATAGTCTAATTAGGGTAGAGTCTAAAATAGGGTAAAAATGTAAGGGTAGGGTCCGACCCATAGGGTCTAACTATGGATTCATACCCTATCCTAGACCCTACCTCTAAACATGGACCCATACCCATACCCATACCCTACCATAGACCCAGTCAAAGTCAACATATCCTAGACCTAGACCTAGTCAACATACCCTAGACCCGAAGGAAAGAATAGGATCCGACCCGAAGGATATGAGTATTTCTGCCATCCCTAGATCTACATGATAACTCTCCAAGGGGAAGAGAACTTGTCTCAGAGTTCAGATTGTTCTCTCCATGATACGGGGTCAGATCACAAACATTGAATGTAGGATGAGTGTGTATATGTGTTGGTAGTTCGATCTAGCAGGCATTATCATTTATCTTATTCAACACACGACAAAGACAATTCTTCTTCTCCTTAAATTTATTGTCTGTTCCGGCAAAAAAGATTCTCCTTCTTCATATAAACCCAAACAAGATCAACTTTCTTGAAGATTCAAACTCATCGATGGGTATCAGGAGCATCCCTATATGATTTGTAGCTTTATTCAAGTTTCTTATTCACTTCTTCTTCAATCTTTTCCACATAATTTGCAAAATCTTGAGCCTTCTTGTCGATAAGTTGAATCATAGTAAGATTAAGATAGTGATTTGGATTTCTCCCACAGACAATTTCAAATGGTCTTTTTCCTCCATGTAGAGCCTCTCTTTCAAATTACGGCAAAGTAAACAAAGCATTTCTCTCCTTTTTTTTGTTGTTGAAGTTTTGAGGTAGGAGATATCTTTGCATGGCAGAAGAATAGTTTTGATTTTCTCGCATTCATGTTCAACATCTTCATCATATATTGGGCCATCATCTTCAAACTTTGGTTCTTCTTCAACTATAACTCCCGCACGAGGATTATTTTTTCAATTAGGAAATTCCTCGCGGTTTAACTCTTTTTTTGTAGGATAAAAACTTTGAATATCAGCAGACATTTTACCCCATGCTTTTGCAAATTGGATTCAACTTTTTATGTTAACCAATAAGCATCATTAAGTCTCAAGAGTTGATACATCTCTACCTCACTTTTAATTGATGCTTTAATTCTATTGACACATATCTCGCAACAATTTGGTATTCTGAGTCCCGATGGCTAATTCTTGTCACTAGTTTGTAAAATTACTCCGTGCAGTGAACCACACTTTTTTAACCTTGCTGCAAAGTATTAAATTGCACAAAAATATAAATCATATTTCCATTCCATAAGCTTGCATTTCTCGTGATAGTGCCTTTCGAAAAAAAATCATATTATGAGATTTCGTTTTTTACCTCTTAAACATATGGGCAGAATTCCGAAAATGCTCAGTCTCTATAACGTGTACCAAATTGTGTTTTCCCACCGTATCAATCCTAAGCCGTCACCATTTTGAAAAAGTGAACAAATGTCTCAGGAACAAATCGGAATCACAATAGTTTCCAATAACCACAAGTAATTGACTGTCCTACAGTTACCTACGTATGTAATTGTAGGCATACTAAATAAACAAAAACAAGTAAGCATATGTCATACAAGGCCCAAGCGACTCAAGCCAACAAGGCTGCTCTGGTAAGTAGTTAAGACGATGGATGATCTTTCCCGGTAGGTAACGACACTAATATCAATCTCTCTCTCCCGTCCCGTGTCCAGGTTGACAGAGATTAATGTATTGCTTCTGTACAATATTAGTATCTCCCCTTTCGGTATGTTTACGCAATGAAGCATGACGATATGTGGATAGTACATATTGTTGAGAGTGATTTTATACCTTTGAATCCAATGCCAAGCCTCACGGTCAACAAGAATCCATAAAAAAAAGAAACCCATGCACGCATGACTAGAAGCCAACGATCCATCCACTTCCGACAAACTCATTTGACAATGACTCTTACTGTGTGGATATGGCTTGTGGTCGATCGTTTCACTCTCAATATTAAAGATCATAATGCATTTGTCTTCTCCACTGTTGAGAGTAGAGATGTAATGGAGAGAACCACTGACGTTGATGGGCACATCAAATGTAGGGTAATCCTCGTACGAGCCAATTGTGATATTCTCCCCATTCAACTTGAATATTTTATAGTCGTAGAGATAACCTCTTTGGACAACAAGAAACGAGTATTCTTTCTTGGACGGGTGAAACCAGAGCCCGCCACAATAGCAGCCGAGGGTTGTGACCTCTGCAATTACTCTTCCTGTCAAGACACTGAATATATATATAAAGAGAGAGTTGTAGTAATCTGTGTACCGTATCAACACCAGTCCGTGGCAAGTTCCGGCTAAATAATATTGATTAGCCAAGGGCAACTTGGTGGTGTCGACTCTTCTGATGCGGGGTTTCTCGTGGGTGAGGTCAACGGAAAACAATCTCGTGTCCACGCTTTGGGTAAGAACCTGTATCAAAATCTTTGAAGGGGCGCTGGTAGAGTGTAAATCAAAGAAGTGTGGAGTAGATGTAAGGGCCATCCATCTCTTGCAAACCATACGACACTTGCGGACATCGCTGTCTGTTAGTCTGCTCACGATCTCAAACACCACCTCTTCGGGCAATGAGTCTTTTCCCTTAAAAAAAATGCTACGAAACCATTCTTTCAAGTTTTTTGCCATCATCCCAATCAATCCTCCTCCTCTCGATCTCGGTCTAGTTCTTTTCGAGATGACATCTCTGGTTTGTGGTGTCTCGTTGTTTACCGAAACAATAGCACAGACAGAATCGTGAGCAGTGTCCCTTCTAGCTGCTGGAGTCCATTGCATGTCCATCTGCAATTCTGCTCGCACAGCAAGTAAGTATTTGATCAACTAAAGAGCCATCCAAATTGATATACCATCCATCCACATCAACAACAACAATAATAATAATAATAATAATAATAATAATAACCAACAGATTGACACAATTATGACGCTAGCTAGGCCTGAAGATGCAGCATGCCTACGAGGTATGATGGATTTATCAATAAAGGCAAATCCCTAATTAAAAGCTTGATTCAGCAATTGCCACGGACGGGGTCAAAATCTATAAGTCTAAATTTCCATTATGATGAATTATCTCAAAAGAATTCCTGTTGTTCAATTTCCAGATTCACTATGAGCAACGGAAAGAAAAAAAAACATCTTTACAGCATCAGAAATAAATGAAAATTTTCGTGTAAACCTGCGAGCCGAGGACTATGGTGGGATATGCGACGACCTTTGCCTTCACAGAAATTCTTTTGACTATTTTTTTCCTCACGGAAACTCTGTTTAAGTAGGAGGGCGAAAGACTTCTTATCTATAAAAAAATTCTCCAGAATACTCTTTTCAGATAAATACTACAATTGTTTGTATATTTTATTCTTTCACAATTTTGCCGACGTCTAAAATAAAATTAAAAAAAGCACAAATTAAAAATTAAATGAAGTTTGCATCCGCTAGAACACTAGGCAATCTCAACTTTCTCTAGACTTTTACGACAGCTAATTAAAAATACTAAGATTTGATAATATTGCTATGTGCATACGAGATCTATCAAATCAAAAATTAAAAATATTAGGGTTTTACCCGATATTCTTCTCAACACATATCTTTAAAAGGCACAAATAAGTTCATTCCTACCTTTCGATCGAACCCTTCCCGGTAAAACGCTGATCAACAAAATTTTTACTAATAGGAAGGAAATTGCCTCCCTCCATTTCACCGACAAAAAGAAAGTAGATGATCTCAATGATCCGAAAATATAATAAAATAATTTATATGTGACAAAAAACTTATTTTTGGAAAATAAAGGAAGTAAGAAACGATATGATCAAACTCTAATTGGCCAAGTATGGGAAAAGGAAGGATCAAATTAATCATGAGATTGAGGTCAGGTGTAATGTCCCATGATTTGACCGACTGTCTCCACATATCAGGTATTTTCGAGCGTGTTTTTTCCTCACACGCACGCATCCTGAAAAATTTCCGCCCAAACGCGTTTAACCTTAGAGTTCTCTCAAGTTGTGTGCCAGAAAAGAAGGTGCACCTTAAGACTTTCAGACAGAACATATTCATTTTCGGGGTATCACATACACCCCTCCTTAAATACGCGACGTCCTCGTCGCGCCAGACAGATCACAGAACAGTCCCAGAACTGTTTTTGCTCTGATAACAAATGTAACGCCCCATGATTTGACCGACTGTCTCCACAGACCAACACGGGTCTTTTCCAGCGTGTTTTGTCCTCACTCACTCGCACGCATCCTGAAAATTTTTCCAAAAAGTCACCCATCCTGATCCTACTCCCGGCCAAATGTGTTTAACTTAGAGTTCTCTCAAGATGTGTGCCAGAAAAGAAGGTGTACCTTATTGATATGGATAGTACCAATCAAATCACCTAAGACTTTCAGACAGAACATATTCATTTTCGGAGTATAACATCAGGTCCTTATGAAAGTCTATCTTCTTACTCGTCCAATCCAAAGTCTTCTAGTAAGAGCTGGCACGGTTTAATTGTATTCTCAGATGACTTCAGATGTGTGTTCAGGGGTAATCCTAGGAATGATGCATCCAAGTTACCAATGATTCATCCTTACAGATTCCTGACCGTTGAAGATCCGGAGTTTTGTCATACATCATCTATACATTGTCTCTTGGATCTTGTTTCTGTTGCCTAAGCTTTTCTTTGCGCATCAATGCTGATTGCAGAGAATAAGATTCGTGCGAGGGGAGGAGAAAAGGGATATATACAGCCACTATTGATCAATTCATAATCACTACATTGTGATATGCTTGATGTAAATTGGTTCGAACGTCAAGAAATTTAAATTCATAATATTCATTTTTTACGAATCGAGAAGGCATCAAATAACCCACCCTAATAATGAAGATCCACAATAGAACCTTAATATCAGAAATTAAGAGAAAATGATTGACTAGAGAGGAGCCGAAAAGAAGAAATGAGACAAACTAGATCTAATAGATAAAGATTACATTTTCGAGCAAGTGAACAGTAACTCTGCCGCCACTTCTTCATTTTGCTTTGTTTCTCGACCCGTCTCTTGATCCGAATGATCTTCGAGCGTCCCCGAGCACCGAATCCATTCGATCAAGTCCCGAACCATATCTCAGGCTCCATACCCAACAATCTCCCAGCTGGAGACTGATCTCCACTTGAGCCACCCGTCACTAGGCGATCGTCTTCTTCTTTTGGCAATCTCTCACCCGGAGACTAACCAACTCACGAACTACCCGTCACTAGGTGACCATCTTCATCAGTTGGCACTTTTCATCCGTCACTAGATGATCTTCTCCTCCAATTGGCAAATCGGCTTCTTCTCCTCACTTCACAAGGCTAGTTGAAGCCAAGCATAGCTCCAACTTCTCCAAGGCACTCTCCTTAGTCAACATACTTGCAAGACTACCTCTTCCGTTATGGGCAGCTTAATGCCACATCCGTATCAACACATCCTGCCACTTTAGCCTTTTTGCCCTTCACATTTAGGCCCTTTTCTACAATGCTTGTCAAGTGGATGGGCATCCACTTCATTTTCTTCTATTGAGCCTCCTCACTACTCCCACCACATCCGCACTTATCGATCTTGTACACCCCTTGGCATACAACTCACAACCACATATGGAGCCATTTGGAGTCTTCTTCTTCTTGGCTCTTTCCTTGCAATTCTTGTTCTCATTTGCCACATGCCTAACCTCTCGAGCCCCACGATTATGCCATGCACTCTTATGGAGCTTGACTAGTTCCCTTATCTTATTGTCACTCATCAACTCCATCTTCTCACTCTTTGCAAGCATCTTCTTATGCACAAGCTTACTCCGCTGTGCTCTGCATAATCTCCTGACTCACCACCATCTATCGATAAGAGATAGTAGTTGGCGGGGCGAGAGTCCCTCGGATGAACCACCTTCACTTGTGGAACTCCGCTGTGAAACCACTAGCAATGGGGAACTTGGTTTCACCTTCCCCTTACTGACCTCCTGGCCATTCAGCACCTTCTTGCTCCTACCCAAGTTCAAGATGTCTAGTTTGGCCATCTCAATGTTAGAACTCCCATCACCGGACACACTTCCCGTATCCTCGAACTCTTAGAGCTTGTACTCTCCACCATTTCTTGATCTCAAGAACACCTTAAGACCATTCCCATCAAAGGAGATCTTATAGCACGAACCACCCAAGGATGTCTCCGGTGCCGGTCCCTTCACTTGGACTAATTTAAGCTTCTCATCTTTTCAGAAATTGCTACCTCTTGAAAAGCTCACTTTCTGCTCTTTAAGACCACAATGCTCACGAAGACCTACCTCTACGGTCTTCAAACTTGGTAGCTTCCCTCTTGAACAAAGCACCTTCATCCCCTTCTGACTCACGTGGCCACTTTGCCACTCACGAGTGTTCTTCATTGCATACAAAGTCCCCTCATTCGCTCCTCGAACTACCACCACAGCTCCCTTGGTGATTTTCCATGACCCACGGTCAAAGGTCGCATCACAGCCATCCTCATCCAATTACTCAACGGATAGCAAATTCCTCCTCAGCCCGAAAACATGCCTCACACCCTTCATTTGCAATAACGATCCTTTAGGGGTCTTGATTCCCATCTCTCCCATACCCACAACTTAGAAGGTCTCACCATTCGCTTGACGAACCTTGCCAAAGTCACCTAGGACATACTTCTCCATTACCCCCTTTCCCGAATCCACTACCCGATCTTCCAACAGACTCTACTCACTCAGGACCAACACATCTTCATTGTCTTCCGTCGTTGTATTGGCCGACTCCTCCTCCCTCTTTGGTGCCGAGCACTGATTTTGGAAGTGACCATACTTGTCACAATTCCAAGACTGCACCGAGCTCAAATTCCTCTTTGATCCACCTCTTGGTCTAGATCTTGACCTATCCCGATCCTTCCTCCTCTTCGACTCGTACCTCCCCATATTTTCCACAATCAAAAGCCAATGTTGAGGCTAGTCCGAATTCTCTCCTTCTTATCTCCTCACTCATAATCAAATCTCTCACCTCATCTAGCTTAAGTATTACCTTCTCTGCCGAGGCAATCACCGCCGTAACCGTGCCACTCCAACTATCGGGTAATGAACTTAGCAAAATTAGGGCTTGTACCTTATCGACTAAGTCAATCTGCACCGAGCTCAATTGGGTAATCATCGCATTGAACTCATGTAGGTGCTTGGGCACCATATTAGTCTCTGCCATCTTGAGGTTGAACAACCTCCTCACCGAATGCACTTTGTTGGCAGCCGAGTGCTTCTCACACATCTTGGACAAAGTCTTCAACATCTCTTTGGTGGACTTCGACTTCACCGTGTGCAATGCCACGTTCCTAAAAAAAGACAAGTATACTATGCTCATCGCTTTCCGGTCTCGCAACTTCTGCTCCTCTTCCTTCATATTGTTCGGCTTCTTCTCACTGAGAGGTAGGTGCAAATCCTTCCCATATAAATAGTCCTCTATTTGCATCTTCCAAAAACCATAATCTACACCATCAAACTTCTCCACGGGCGACTTCCCTTCACCCATCATGCTTGTTCTCACCACTCCCTAATCTAGGGCTCTGATACCAGTTGTTGGGAAAATTACCCACTTTTCGTGGACCCAAGCAATGCAACGAACACACAAACACAAGCACAATACTAAGCATGAATCACAAACACAGAGAAAGCACAAAAGAGGGACACACACAATTTGTTCACCCGATTCGATCCTCAATGATCTACTTTCGGGGGCGTTGAAGCCAGGAGAGATTCTACTATATCACGCACACACACGTAGAGCTTCACTTGCTCACTACAATGGATGACACATTTTGGCTCACTCTTTCTCTCCTCTTTTTACTTTTCTCTCTTTTCACTTTGGAGAGTTTTGGTAATGGTACCCATACGTAACAACAATGAGACAAATGGGTATTTATAGCCCCACAAACCCTACAAGGGTTATTGGGTCAGGAGGGACAAACTTGTCCACCAAAAAATACTTCTCCTGAGCTGTCAGGCGGGCGCCAAAGAACAAGTCTGTAGCCTTTGGATGAACAGTAGTTGACGGGTGCCTAGTGAACAGTAACTCTACTGCCACTTCTTCATTTTGCTTCATTTCTCTACACGTGTCTTGATCTGAATGATCCCTCAAGCGTCCCTGAGCACCGAATGCATTCGATCAAGTCCCGAACCACCTCTCAGGCTCCATACCCAACAACAACCTCCTCAAGCTTTTTAAGAAGACAACAACAAAAGAGATCAAGTAGGTTACCTCTGTTGCCCATACTAATCATGATCAAGAGAAATGCTGAGAAAAAATAAGAAAAATCGTACAAACTAGGAGACATGAAATTAAATAGAAGGAACATAAATAAATAGTATGAATGCACTTGAGCAAAATGAGAAGCCTTTATTTCTGCCAAATTAGGGTGCCTCATCCTGCCATCGAGCACCGTCTGCTGCTCTGACTCCCTTCTCGTCGCCGGTGTCCTTGAGCAGTTTCATGGGTACTATTGTCACATAAAACTGAAGCAGGGATTATAGCAAATGCAGATTTGGGGTGGCTCAGAGGGAGACGGGGATTGGACTGGTGAATTTATTAGAGCTCACATTTAAGTCCAACAACTAAAAGATGTTAACGGCAGGGATCGGGATGGTGAGGAAGCAAACCCCTGATGGAGTTGGCAACAAAATAAAAGAGAATGATATAATGGTACATGCAAATTCAACTTCTAAGTCAAGAATAATAAGTAAATGAGAATTGTATTCTCAAACTTTATTCATATAATATTTAATCATCATAATCTGCCTTTTGATCACATAGCATGAGGTATTTATAGGTTACAAAAATTA
Organism: Hypericum androsaemum; assembly: GCA_963995505.1. Taxonomy (NCBI): domain Eukaryota; kingdom Viridiplantae; phylum Streptophyta; class Magnoliopsida; order Malpighiales; family Hypericaceae; genus Hypericum; species Hypericum androsaemum. Next base: position 1,097,935 of record OZ023196.1, read on the forward strand.
AATTATTCTATGGATCTATCAAACAATAGGAAAAATGACTTTCGAACTTATTTTGTATCTCCTTGTGTTCTGGCTATCATCTTGAAAGATGACAAATCTTTGAATTCTTTGAATCTGATGGCGAATGATTTATGGATAGAAAGATAATTATGTTAGTTTCCAAATGCCACCAACGATGCTAGAATCAAAGTTTTCTATCGAAAGTTATGACCAGATTACCAACTACTGCTAGGCTAAGTGAACTTGATCTACATAGGGATGGCAATGGATAGGGTAGAATATTGATAGGACCCTACCCATACCCTAATTTTTTTGATGGACCCATACCCTACCTTCTACTCTACAAAATTTTTATTATTATATTCATGCCCTACCCTCCTGAAGACCCAGGGTCTGTAGGTTCCGACCTTTTAACGTTATGCATTTTGATAATTTTTAATCAAAAATTAATTTTTATATAAAATTTAAATAAATTCATGACATTTACTGCGTTACACATCAACATTCAATAGAAAATTGATGAAACATCAAAATTTTTAATTTAATTTCAATAGTCCAAGGTTTTTCTTTTAGAGTTTGAAGTACATAAACAATTCAACAAAAGAAAAATGTAGCATGTCGGCTTCTAGTGATCCATCATTCATGAAATCTTCTGAGCTAGTTGTCAAATAACATAATAAATAGGGAAAATTACTCTCAAGTCCCTCGGATTTGCATAAATATACTAAAAAGTCCCTCCTGTTCACAAAATACATTCTGAAGTCTCTCTAGTTTACTTTTATTATACTTTCGAGTCCCAGGCGCATGTTAGCAGCTCTTTTTTTTATTTTTGTCAATAAAATTACCAAAATATCCCTAGAACAAAAAATAAAAAAAGCTGACATCAAATTTTTTTTTGTTCAAAGGGTATTTTTGTCATTTCAATGAAAAAAAGAAAAAAAATTATTTAGGGACCCGAAAGTATAATAAAAGCAAACTAGAGGAATGTGGTAATGTATTTTGTGAACAGGAGGGACTTTTTAGTCTATTTAAACAAACTCGAGGGACTTGAGAGTAATTTTTCCTATTAAATATGTTAAAGTTAACCGTGAAGTATATTATATATATTATCAATACGTTCTAACTAGGGTCTAACTATAGTCTAATTAGGGTAGAGTCTAAAATAGGGTAAAAATGTAAGGGTAGGGTCCGACCCATAGGGTCTAACTATGGATTCATACCCTATCCTAGACCTTACCTCTAAACATGGACCCATACCCATACCCTACGATAGATCCAGTCAAAGTCAACATACCCTAGACCTAGTCAAAGTCAACATACCCTAGACCCGAAGGAAAGAGTAGGATCCGACCCGAAGGATATGAGTATTTCTGCCATCCCTAGATCTACATGATAACTCTCCAAGGGGAAGAGAACTTGTCTCAGAGTTCAGATTGTTCTCTCTATGATACGGGGTCAGATCACAAACATTGAATGTAGGATGAGTGTGTATATGTGTTGGTAGTTCGATCTAGCAGGCATTATCATTTATCTTATTCAACACACGACAAAGACAATTCTTCTTCTCCTTAAATTTATTGTCTGTTCCGGCAAAAAAGATTCTCCTTCTTCATATAAACACAAACAAGATCAACTTTCTTGAAGATTCAAACTCATCGATGGGTATCAGGAGCATCCCTATATGATTTGTAGCTTTATTCAAGTTTCTTATTCACTTCTTCTTCAATCTTTTCCACATAATTTGCAAAATCTTGAGCCTTCTTGTCGATAACTTGAATCATAGTAAGATTAAGATAGTGATTTGGATTTCTCCCAAAGACAATTTCACATGGTCTTTTTCCTCCATGTAGAGCCTCTCTTTCAAATTACGGCAAAGTAAACAAAGCATTTCTCTCCTTTTTTTTGTTGTTGAAGTTTTGAGGTAGGAGATATCTTTGCATGGCAGAAGAATAGTTTTGATTTTCTCGCATTCATGTTCAACATCTTCATCATATATTGGGCCATCATCTTCAAACTTTGGTTCTTCTTCAACTATAACTCCCGCACGAGGATTATTTTTTCAATTAGGAAATTCCTCGCGGTTTAACTCTTTTTTTGTAGGATAAAAACTTTGAATATCAGCAGACATTTTACCCCATGCTTTTGCAAATTGGATTCAACTTTTTATGTTAACCAATAAGCATCATTAAGTCTCAAGAGTTGATACATCTCTACCTCACTTTTAATTGATGCTTTGATTCTATTGACACATATCTCGCAATAATTTGGTATTCTGAGTCCTGATGGCTAATTCTTGTCACTAGTTTGTAAAATTACTCCGTGCAGTGAACAACACTTTTTTAACCTTGCTGCAAAGTATTAAATTGCACAAAAATATAAATCATATTTCCATTCCATAAGCTTGCATTTCTCGTGATAGTGCCTTTCGAAAAAAATCATATTATGAGATTTCGTTTTTTACCTCTTATACATATGGGCAGAATTCCGTAAATGCTCAGTCTCTATAACGTGTACCAAATTGTGTTTTCCCACCGTATCAATCCTAAGCCGTCACCATTTTGAAAAAGTGAACAAATGTCTCAGGAACAAATCGGAATCACAATAGTTTCCAATAACCACAAGTAATTGACTGTCCTACAGTTACCTACGTATGTAATTGTAGGCATACTAAATAAACAAAAACAAGTAAGCATATGTCATACAAGGCCCAAGCGACTCAAGCCAACAAGGCTGCTCTGGTAAGTAGTTAAGACGATGGATGATCTTTCCCGGTAGGTAACGACACTAATATCAATCTCTCTCTCCCGTCCCGTGTCCAGGTTGACAGAGATTAATGTATTGCTTCTGTACAATATTAGTATCTCCCCTTTCGGTATGTTTACGCAATGAAGCTTGACGATATGTGGATAGTACATATCGTTGAGAGTGATTTTACACCTTTGAATCCAATGCCAAGCCTCACGGTCAACAAGAATCCATAAAAAAAAGAAACCCATGCACGCATGACTAGAAGCCAACGATCCATCCACTTCCGACAAACTCATTTGACAATGACTATTACTGTGTGGATATGGCTTGTGGTCGATCGTTTCACTCTCAATATTAAAGATCATAATGCATTTGTCTTCTCCACTGTTGAGAGTAGTGATGTAATGGAGAGAACCACTGACGTTGATGGGCACATCAAATGTAGGGTAATCCTCGTACGAGCCAATTGTGATATTCTCCCCATTCAACTTGAATATTTTATAGTCGTAGAGATAACCTTGAGAAGCAACAAGAAACGAGTATTCTTTCTTGGACGGGTGAAACCAGAGCCCGCCACAATAGCAGCCGAGGGTTGTGACCTCTGCAATTACTCTTCCTGTCAAGACACTGAATATATATATAAAGAGAGAATTGTAGTAATCTCTGTACCGTATCAACACCAGTCCGTGGCAAGTTCCGGCTAAATAATATTGATTAGCCAAGGGCAACTTGGTGGTGTCGACTCTTCTGATGCGGGGTTTCTCGTGGGTGAGGTCAACGGAAAACAATCTCGTGTCCACGCTTTGGGTAAGAACCTGTATCAAAATCTTTGAAGGGGCGCTGGTAGAGTGTAAATCAAAGAAGTGTGGAGTAGATGTAAGGGCCATCCATCTCTTGCAAACCATACGACACTTGCGGACATCGCTGTCTGTTAGTCTGCTCACGATCTCAAACACCACCTCTTCGGGCAATGAGTCTTTTCCCTTAAAAAAAATGCTACGAAACCATTCTTTCAAGTTTTTTGCCATCATCCCAATCAATCCTCCTCCTCTCGATCTCGGTCTAGTTCTTTTCGAGATGACATCTCTGGTTTGTGGTGTCTCGTTGTTTACCGAAACAATAGCACAGACAGAATCGTGAGCAGTGTCCCTTCTAGCTGCTGGAGTCCATTGCGTGTCCATCTGCAATTCTGCTCGCACAGCAAGTAAGTATTTGATCAACTAAAGAGCCATCCAAATTGATATACCATCCATCCACATCAACAACAACAATAATAATAATAATAATAATAATAATAATAACCAACAGATTGACACAATTATGACGCTAGCTAGGCCTGAAGATGCAGCATGCCTACGAGGTATGATGGATTTATCAATAAAGGCAAATCCCTAATTAAAAGCTTGATTCAGCAATTGCCACGGACGGGGTCAAAATCTATAAGTCTAAATTTCCATTATGATGAATTATCTCAAAAGAATTCCTGTTGTTCAATTTCCAGATTCACTATGAGCAACGGAAAGAAAAAAAAACATCTTTACAGCATCAGAAATAAATGAAAATTTTCGTGTAAACCTGCGAGCCGAGGACTATGGTGGGATATGCGACGACCTTTGCCTTCACAGAAATTCTTTTGACTATTTTTTTCCTCACGGAAACTCTGTTTAAGTAGGAGGGCGAAAGACTTCTTATCTATAAAAAAATTCTCCAGAATACTCTTTTCAGATAAATACTACAATTGTTTGTATATTTTATTCTTTCACAATTTTGCCGACGTCTAAAATAAAATTAAAAAAAGCACAAATTAAAAATTAAATGAAGTTTGCATCCGCTAGAACACTAGGCAATCTCAACTTTCTCTAGACTTTTACGACAGCTAATTAAAAATACTAAGATTTGATAATATTGCTATGTGCATACGAGATCTATCAAATCAAAAATTAAAAATATTAGGGTTTTACCCGATATTCTTCTCAACACATATCTTTAAAAGGCACAAATAAGTTCATTCCTACCTTTCGATCGAACCCTTCCCGGTAAAACGCTGATCAACAAAATTTTTACTAATAGGAAGGAAATTGCCTCCCTCCATTTCACCGACAAAAAGAAAGTAGATGATCTCAATGATCCGAAAATATAATAAAATAATTTATATGTGACAAAAAACTTATTTTTGGAAAATAAAGGAAGTAAGAAACGATATGATCAAACTCTAATTGGCCAAGTATGGGAAAAGGAAGGATCAAATTAATCATGAGATTGAGGTCAGGTGTAATGTCCCATGATTTGACCGACTGTCTCCACATATCAGGTATTTTCGAGCGTGTTTTTTCCTCACACGCACGCATCCTGAAAAATTTCCGCCCAAACGCGTTTAACCTTAGAGTTCTCTCAAGTTGTGTGCCAGAAAAGAAGGTGCACCTTAAGACTTTCAGACAGAACATATTCATTTTCGGGGTATCACATACACCCCTACTTAAATACGCGACGTCCTCGTCGCGCCAGACAGATCACAGAACAGTCCCAGAACTGTTTTTGCTCTGATAACAAATGTAACGCCCCATGATTTGACCGACTGTCTCCACAGACCAACACGGGTCTTTTCCAGCGTGTTTTGTCCTCACTCACTCGCACGCATCCTGAAAATTTTTCCAAGAAGTCACCCATCCTGATCCTACTCCCGGCCAAATGTGTTTAACTTAGAGTTCTCTCAAGATGTGTGCCAGAAAAGAAGGTGTACCTTATTGATATGGATAGTACCAATCAAATCACCTAAGACTTTCAGACAGAACATATTCATTTTCGGAGTATCACATCAGGTCCTTATGAAAGTCTATCTTCTTACTCGTCCAATCCAAAGTCTTCTAGTAATAGCTGGCACGGTTTAATTGTATTCTCAGATGACTTCAGATGTGTGTTCAGGGGTAATCCTAGGAATGATGCATCCAAGTTACCAATGATTCATCCTTACAGATTCCTGACCGTTGAAGATCCGGAGTTTTGTCATACATCATCTATACATTGTCTCTTGGATCTTGTTTCTGTTGCCTAAAGCTTTTCTTTGCGCATCAATGCTGATTGCAGAGAATAAGATTCGTGCGAGGGGAGGAGAAAAGGGATATATACAGCCACTATTGATCAATTCATAATCACTACATTGTGATATGCTTGATGTAAATTGGTTCGAACGTCAAGAAATTTAAATTCGTAATATTCATTTTTTACGAATCGAGAAGGCATCAAATAACCCACCCTAATAATGAAGATCCACAATAGAACCTTAATATCAGAAATTAAGAGAAAATGATTGACTAGAGAGGAGCCGAAAAGAAGAAATGAGACAAACTAGATCTAATAGATAAAGATTACATTTTCGAGCAAGTGAACAGTAACTCTGCCGCCACTTCTTCATTTTGCTTTGTTTCTCGACCCGTCTCTTGATCCGAATGATCTTCGAGCGTCCCCGAGCACCGAATCCATTCGATCAAGTCCCGAACCATATCTCAGGCTCCATACCCAACAATCTCCCAGCTGGAGACTGATCTCCACTTGAGCCACCCGTCACTAGGCGATCGTCTTCTTCTTTTGGCAATCTCTCACCCGGAGACTAACCAACTCACGAACTACCCGTCACTAGGTGACCATCTTCATCAGTTGGCACTTTTCATCCGTCACTAGATGATCTTCTCCTCCAATTGGCAAATCGGCTTCTTCTCCTCACTTCACAAGGCTAGTTGAAGCCAAGCATAGCTCCAACTTCTCCAAGGCACTCTCCTTAGTCAACATACTTGCAAGACTACCTCTTCCGTTATGGGCAGCTTAATGCCACATCCGTATCAACACATCCTGCCACTTTAGCCTTTTTGCCCTTCACATTTAGGCCCTTTTCTACAATGCTTGTCAAGTGGATGGGCATCCACTTCATTTTCTTCTATTGAGCCTCCTCACTACTCCCACCACATCCGCACTTATCGATCTTGTACACCCCTTGGCATACAACTCACAACCACATATGGAGCCATTTGGAGTCTTCTTCTTCTTGGCTCTTTCCTTGCAATTCTTGTTCTCATTTGCCACATGCCTAACCTCTCGAGCCCCACGATTATGCCATGCACTCTTATGGAGCTTGACTAGTTCCCTTATCTTATTGTCACTCATCAACTCCATCTTCTCACTCTTTGCAAGCATCTTCTTATGCACAAGCTTACTCCGCTGTGCTCTGCATAATCTCCTGACTCACCACCATCTATCGATAAGAGATAGTAGTTGGCGGGGCGAGAGTCCCTCGGATGAACCACCTTCACTTGTGGAACTCCGCTGTGAAACCACTAGCAATGGGGAACTTGGTTTCACCTTCCCCTTACTGACCTCCTGGCCATTCAGCACCTTCTTGCTCCTACCCAAGTTCAAGATGTCTAGTTTGGCCATCTCAATGTTAGAACTCCCATCACCGGACACACTTCCCGTATCCTCGAACTCTTAGAGCTTGTACTCTCCACCATTTCTTGATCTCAAGAACACCTTAAGACCATTCCCATCAAAGGAGATCTTATAGCACGAACCACCCAAGGATGTCTCCGGTGCCGGTCCCTTCACTTGGACTAATTTAAGCTTCTCATCTTTTCAGAAATTGCTACCTCTTGAAAAGCTCACTTTCTGCTCTTTAAGACCACAATGCTCACGAAGACCTACCTCTACGGTCTTCAAACTTGGTAGCTTCCCTCTTGAACAAAGCACCTTCATCCCCTTCTGACTCACGTGGCCACTTTGCCACTCACGAGTGTTCTTCATTGCATACAAAGTCCCCTCATTCGCTCCTCGAACTACCACCACAGCTCCCTTGGTGATTTTCCATGACCCACGGTCAAAGGTCGCATCACAGCCATCCTCATCCAATTACTCAACGGATAGCAAATTCCTCCTCAGCCCGAAAACATGCCTCACACCCTTCATTTGCAATAACGATCCTTTAGGGGTCTTGATTCCCATCTCTCCCCTACCCACAACTTAGAAGGTCTCACCATTCGCTTGACGAACCTTGCCAAAGTCACCTAGGACATACTTCTCCATTACCCCCCTTCCCGAATCCACTACCCGATCTTCCAACAGACTCTACTCACTCAGGACCAACACATCTTCATTGTCTTCCGTCGTTGTATTGGCCGACTCCTCCTCCCTCTTTGGTGCCGAGCACTGATTTTGGAAGTGACCATACTTGTCACAATTCCAAGACTGCACCGAGCTCAAATTCCTCTTTGATCCACCTCTTGGTCTAGATCTTGACCTATCCCGATCCTTCCTCCTCTTCGACTCGTACCTCCCCATATTTTCCACAATCAAAAGCCGATGTTGAGGCTAGTCCGAATTCTCTCCTTCTTATCTCCTCACTCATAATCAAATCTCTCACCTCATCTAGCTTAAGTATTACCTTCTCTGCCGAGGCAATCACCGCCGTAACCGTGCCACTCCAACTATCGGGTAATGAACTTAGCAAAATTAGGGTTTGTACCTCATCGACTAAGTCAATCTGCACCGAGCTCAATTGGGTAATCATCGCATTGAACTCATGTAGGTGCTTGGGCACCATATTAGTCTCTGCCATCTTGAGGTTGAACAACCTCCTCACCAAATGCACTTTGTTGGCAGCCGAGCGCTTCTCACACATCTTGGACAAAGTCTTCAACATCTCTTTGGTGGACTTCGACTTCACCGTGTGCAATGCCACGTTCCTAAAAAAAGACAAGTATACTATGCTCATCGCTTTCCGGTCTCGCAACTTCTGCTCCTCTTCCTTCATATTGTTCGGCTTCTTCTCACTGAGAGGTAGGTGCAAATCCTTCCCATATAAATAGTCCTCTATTTGCATCTTCCAAAAACCATAATCTACACCATCAAACTTCTCCACGGGCGACTTCCCTTCACCCATCATGCTTGTTCTCACCACTCCCTAATCTAGGGCTCTGATACCAGTTGTTGGGAAAATTACCCACTTTTCGTGGACCCAAGCAATGCAACGAACACACAAACACAAGCACAATACTAAGCATGAATCACAAACACAGAGAAAGCACAAAAGAGGGACACACACAATTTGTTCACCCGATTCGATCCTCAATGATCTACTTTCGGGGGCGTTGAAGCCAGGAGAGATTCTACTATATCACGCACACACACGTAGAGCTTCACTTGCTCACTACAATGGATGACACATTTTGGCTCACTCTTTCTCTCCTCTTTTTACTTTTCTCTCTTTTCACTTTGGAGAGTTTTGGTAATGGTACCCATACGTAACAACAATGAGACAAATGGGTATTTATAGCCCCACAAACCCTACAAGGGTTATTGGGTCAGGAGGGACAAACTTGTCCACCAAAAAATACTTCTCCTGAGCTGTCAGGCGGGCGCCAAAGAACAAGTCTGTAGCCTTTGGATGAACAGTAGTTGACGGGTGCCTAGTGAACAGTAACTCTACTGCCACTTCTTCATTTTGCTTCATTTCTCTACACGTGTCTTGATCTGAATGATCCCTCAAGCGTCCCTGAGCACCGAATGCATTCGATCAAGTCCCGAACCACCTCTCAGGCTCCATACCCAACAACAACCTCCTCAAGCTTTTTAAGAAGACAACAACAAAAGAGATCAAGTAGGTTACCTCTGTTGCCCATACTAATCATGATCAAGAGAAATGCTGAGAAAAAATAAGAAAAATCGTACAAACTAGGAGACATGAAATTAAATAGAAGGAACATAAATAAATAGTATGAATGCACTTGAGCAAAATGAGAAGCCTTTATTTCTGCCAAATTAGGGTGCCTCATCCTGCCATCGAGCACCGTCTGCTGCTCTGACTCCCTTCTCGTCGCCGGTGTCCTTGAGCAGTTTCATGGGTACTATTGTCACATAAAACTGAAGCAGGGATTATAGCAAATGCAGATTTGGGGTGGCTCAGAGGGAGACGGGGATTGGACTGGTGAATTTATTAGAGCTCACATTTAAGTCCAACAACTAAAAGATGTTAACGGCAGGGATCGGGATGGTGAGGAAGCAAACCCCTGATGGAGTTGGCAACAAAATAAAAGAGAATGATATAATGGTATATGCAAATTCAACTTCTAAGTCAAGAATAATAAGTAAATGAGAATTGTATTCTCAAACTTTATTCATATAATATTTAATCATCATAATCTGCCTTTTGATCACATAGCATGAGGTATTTATAGGTTACAAAAATTAAATTATTCTATGGATCTATCAAACAATAGGAAAAATGACTTTCGAACTTATTTTGTATCTCCTTGTGTTCTGGCTATCATCTTGAAAGATGACAAATCTTTGAATTCTTTGAATCTGATGGCGAATGATTTATGGATAGAAAGATAATTATGTTAGTTTCCAAATGCCACCAACGATGCTAGAATCAAAGTTTTCTATCGAAAGTTATGACCAGATTACCAACTACTGCTAGGCTAAGTGAACTTGATCTACATAGGGATGGCAATGGATAGGGTAGAATATTGATAGGACCCTACCCATACCCTAATTTTTTTGATGGACCCATACCCTACCTTCTACTCTACAAAATTTTTATTATTATATTCATGCCCTACCCTCCTGAAGACCCAGGGTCTGTAGGTTCCGACCTTTTAACGTTATGCATTTTGATAATTTTTAATCAAAAATTAATTTTTATATAAAATTTAAATAAATTCATGACATTTACTGCGTTACACATCAACATTCAATAGAAAATTGATGAAACATCAAAATTTTTAATTTAATTTCAATAGTCCAAGGTTTTTCTTTTAGAGTTTGAAGTACATAAACAATTCAACAAAAGAAAAATGTAGCATGTCGGCTTCTAGTGATCCATCATTCATGAAATCTTCTGAGCTAGTTGTCAAATAACATAATAAATAGGGAAAATTACTCTCAAGTCCCTCGGATTTGCATAAATATACTAAAAAGTCCCTCCTGTTCACAAAATACATTCTGAAGTCTCTCTAGTTTACTTTTATTATACTTTCGAGTCCCAGGCGCATGTTAGCAGCTCTTTTTTTTATTTTTGTCAATAAAATTACCAAAATATCCCTAGAACAAAAAATAAAAAAAGCTGACATCAAATTTTTTTTTGTTCAAAGGGTATTTTTGTCATTTCAATGAAAAAAAGAAAAAAAATTATTTAGGGACCCGAAAGTATAATAAAAGCAAACTAGAGGAATGTGGTAATGTATTTTGTGAACAGGAGGGACTTTTTAGTCTATTTAAACAAACTCGAGGAACTTGAGAGTAATTTTTCCTATTAAATATGTTAAAGTTAACCGTGAAGTATATTATATATATTATCAATACGTTCTAACTAGGGTCTAACTATAGTCTAATTAGGGTAGAGTCTAAAATAGGGTAAAAATGTAAGGGTAGGGTCCGACCCATAGGGTCTAACTATGGATTCATACCCTATCCTAGACCTTACCTCTAAACATGGACCCATACCCATACCCTACGATAGATCCAGTCAAAGTCAACATACCCTAGACCTAGTCAAAGTCAACATACCCTAGACCCGAAGGAAAGAGTAGGATCCGACCCGAAGGATATGAGTATTTCTGCCATCCCTAGATCTACATGATAACTCTCCAAGGGGAAGAGAACTTGTCTCAGAGTTCAGATTGTTCTCTCTATGATACGGGGTCAGATCACAAACATTGAATGTAGGATGAGTGTGTATATGTGTTGGTAGTTCGATCTAGCAGGCATTATCATTTATCTTATTCAACACACGACAAAGACAATTCTTCTTCTCCTTAAATTTATTGTCTGTTCCGGCAAAAAAGATTCTCCTTCTTCATATAAACACAAACAAGATCAACTTTCTTGAAGATTCAAACTCATCGATGGGTATCAGGAGCATCCCTATATGATTTGTAGCTTTATTCAAGTTTCTTATTCACTTCTTCTTCAATCTTTTCCACATAATTTGCAAAATCTTGAGCCTTCTTGTCGATAACTTGAATCATAGTAAGATTAAGATAGTGATTTGGATTTCTCCCAAAGACAATTTCACATGGTCTTTTTCCTCCATGTAGAGCCTCTCTTTCAAATTACGGCAAAGTAAACAAAGCATTTCTCTCCTTTTTTTTGTTGTTGAAGTTTTGAGGTAGGAGATATCTTTGCATGGCAGAAGAATAGTTTTGATTTTCTCGCATTCATGTTCAACATCTTCATCATATATTGAGCCATCATCTTCAAACTTTGGTTCTTCTTCAACTATAACTCCCGCACGAGGATTATTTTTTCAATTAGGAAATTCCTCGCGGTTTAACTCTTTTTTTGTAGGATAAAAACTTTGAATATCAGCAGACATTTTACCCCATGCTTTTGCAAATTGGATTCAACTTTTTATGTTAACCAATAAGCATCATTAAGTCTCAAGAGTTGATACATCTCTACCTCACTTTTAATTGATGCTTTGATTCTATTGACACATATCTCGCAATAATTTGGTATTCTGAGTCCTGATGGCTAATTCTTGTCACTAGTTTGTAAAATTACTCCGTGCAGTGAACCACACTTTTTTAACCTTGCTGCAAAGTATTAAATTGCACAAAAATATAAATCATATTTCCATTCCATAAGCTTGCATTTCTCGTGATAGTGCCTTTCGAAAAAAATCATATTATGAGATTTCGTTTTTTACCTCTTATACATATGGGCAGAATTCCGTAAATGCTCAGTCTCTATAACGTGTACCAAATTGTGTTTTCCCACCGTATCAATCCTAAGCCGTCACCATTTTGAAAAAGTGAACAAATGTCTCAGGAACAAATCGGAATCACAATAGTTTCCAATAACCACAAGTAATTGACTGTCCTACAGTTACCTACGTATGTAATTGTAGGCATACTAAATAAACAAAAACAAGTAAGCATATGTCATACAAGGCCCAAGCGACTCAAGCCAACAAGGCTGCTCTGGTAAGTAGTTAAGACGATGGATGATCTTTCCCGGTAGGTAACGACACTAATATCAATCTCTCTCTCCCGTCCCGTGTCCAGGTTGACAGAGATTAATGTATTGCTTCTGTACAATATTAGTATCTCCCCTTTCGGTATGTTTACGCAATGAAGCTTGACGATATGTGGATAGTACATATCGTTGAGAGTGATTTTACACCTTTGAATCCAATGCCAAGCCTCACGGTCAACAAGAATCCATAAAAAAAAGAAACCCATGCACGCATGACTAGAAGCCAACGATCCATCCACTTCCGACAAACTCATTTGACAATGACTATTACTGTGTGGATATGGCTTGTGGTCGATCGTTTCACTCTCAATATTAAAGATCATAATGCATTTGTCTTCTCCACTGTTGAGAGTAGTGATGTAATGGAGAGAACCACTGACGTTGATGGGCACATCAAATGTAGGGTAATCCTCGTACGAGCCAATTGTGATATTCTCCCCATTCAACTTGAATATTTTATAGTCGTAGAGATAACCTTGAGAAGCAACAAGAAACGAGTATTCTTTCTTGGACGGGTGAAACCAGAGCCCGCCACAATAGCAGCCGAGGGTTGTGACCTCTGCAATTACTCTTCCTGTCAAGACACTGAATATATATATAAAGAGAGAATTGTAGTAATCTCTGTACCGTATCAACACCAGTCCGTGGCAAGTTCCGGCTAAATAATATTGATTAGCCAAGGGCAACTTGGTGGTGTCGACTCTTCTGATGCGGGGTTTCTCGTGGGTGAGGTCAACGGAAAACAATCTCGTGTCCACGCTTTGGGTAAGAACCTGTATCAAAATCTTTGAAGGGGCGCTGGTAGAGTGTAAATCAAAGAAGTGTGGAGTAGATGTAAGGGCCATCCATCTCTTGCAAACCATACGACACTTGCGGACATCGCTGTCTGTTAGTCTGCTCACGATCTCAAACACCACCTCTTCGGGCAATGAGTCTTTTCCCTTAAAAAAAATGCTACGAAACCATTCTTTCAAGTTTTTTGCCATCATCCCAATCAATCCTCCTCCTCTCGATCTCGGTCTAGTTCTTTTCGAGATGACATCTCTGGTTTGTGGTGTCTCGTTGTTTACCGAAACAATAGCACACACAGAATCGTGAGCAGTGTCCCTTCTAGCTGCTGGAGTCCATTGCATGTCCATCTGCAATTCTGCTCGCACAGCAAGTAAGTATTTGATCAACTAAAGAGCCATCCAAATTGATATACCATCCATCCACATCAACAACAACAATAATAATAATAATAATAATAATAATAATAACCAACAGATTGACACAATTATGACGCTAGCTAGGCCTGAAGATGCAGCATGCCTACGAGGTATGATGGATTTATCAATAAAGGCAAATCCCTAATTAAAAGCTTGATTCAGCAATTGCCACGGACGGGGTCAAAATCTATAAGTCTAAATTTCCATTATGATGAATTATCTCAAAAGAATTCCTGTTGTTCAATTTCCAGATTCACTATGAGCAACGGAAAGAAAAAAAAACATCTTTACAGCATCAGAAATAAATGAAAATTTTCGTGTAAACCTGCGAGCCGAGGACTATGGTGGGATATGCGACGACCTTTGCCTTCACAGAAATTCTTTTGACTATTTTTTTCCTCACGGAAACTCTGTTTAAGTAGGAGGGCGAAAGACTTCTTATCTATAAAAAAATTCTCCAGAATACCCTTTTCAGATAAATACTACAATTGTTTGTATATTTTATTCTTTCACAATTTTGCCGACGTCTAAAATAAAATTAAAAAAAGCACAAATTAAAAATTAAATGAAGTTTGCATCCGCTAGAACACTAGGCAATCTCAACTTTCTCTAGACTTTTACGACAGCTAATTAAAAATACTAAGATTTGATAATATTGCTATGTGCATACGAGATCTATCAAATCAAAAATTAAAAATATTAGAGTTTTACCCGATATTCTTCTCAACACATATCTTTAAAAGGCACAAATAAGTTCATTCCTACCTTTCGATCGAACCCTTCCCAGTAAAACGCTGATCAACAAAATTTTTACTAATAGGAAGGAAATTGCCTCCCTCCATTTCACCGACAAAAAGAAAGTAGATGATCTCAATGATCCGAAAATATAATAAAATAATTTATATGTGACGAAAAACTTATTTTTGGAAAATAAAGGAAGTAAGAAACGATATGATCAAACTATAATTGGCCAAGTATGAGAAAAGGAAGGATCAAATTAATCATGAGATTGAGGTCAGGTTTAATGTCTCATGATTTGACCGACTGTCTCCACATATCAGGTCTTTTTCAGCGTGTTTTTTCCTCACATGCACGCATCTTGAAAAATTTCCGCCCAAACGCGTTTAACCTTAGAGTTCTCTCAAGTTGTGTGCCAGAAAAGAAGGTGCACCTTAAGACTTTCAGACAGAACATATTCATTTTCGGGGTATCACATACACCCCTCCTTAAATACGCGACGTCCTCGTCGCGCCAGACAGATTACAGAACAGTCCCAGAACTGTTTTTGCTCTGATAACAAATGTAACGCCCCATGATTTGACCGACTGTCTCCACAGACCAACATGGGTCTTTTCCAGCGTGTTTTGTCCTCACTCACTCGCACGCATCCTGAAAATTTTTCCAAGAAGTCACCCATCCTGATCCTACTCCCGGCCAAATGTGTTTAACTTAGAGTTCTCTCAAGATGTGTGCCAGAAAATAAGGTGTACCTTATTGATATGGATAGTACCAATCAAATCACCTAAGACTTTCAGACAGAACATATTCATTTTCGGAGTATCACATCAGGTCCTTATGAAAGTCTATCTTCTTACTCGTCCAATCCAAAGTCTTCTAGTAAGAGCTGGCACGGTTTAATTGTATTCTCAGATGACTTCAGATGTGTGTTCAGGGGTAATCCTAGGAATGATGCATCCAAGTTACCAATGATTCATCCTTACAGATTCCTGACCGTTGAAGATCCGGAGTTTTGTCATACATCATCTATACGTTGTCTCTTGGATCTTGTTTCTGTTGCCTAAGCTTTTCTTTGCGCATCAATGCTGCTTGCAGAGAATAAGATTCGTGCGAGGGAAGGAGAAAAGGGATATATACAGCCACTATTGATCAATTCATAATCACTACATTGTGATATGCTTGATGTAAATTGGTTCGAACGTCAAGATATTTAAATTCGTAATATTCATTTTTTACTAATCGAGAAGGCATCAAATAACCCACCCTAATAATGAAGATCCACAATAGAACCTTAATATCATAAATTAAGAGAAAATGATTGACTAGAGAGGAGCCGAAAAGAAGAAATGAGACAAACTAGATCTAATAGATAAAGATTACATTTCCGAGCAAGTGAACAGTAACTCTGCCGCCACTTCTTCATTTTGCTTTGTTTCTCGACCCGTCTCTTGATCCGAATGATCCTTCGAGCATCCCCGAGCACCGAATCCATTCGATCAAGTCCCGAACCATATCTCAGGCTCCATACCCAACAATCTCCCAGCTGGAGACTGATCTCCACATGAGCCACCCGTCACTAGGCGATCGTCTTCTTCTTTTGGCAATCTCTCACCCGGAGACTAACCAACTCACGAACCACCCGTCACTAGGTGACCATCTTCATCAGTTGGCACTTTTCATCCGTCACTAGATGATCTTCTCCTCCAATTGGCGAATCGGCTTCTTCTCCTCACTTCACAAGGCTAGTTGAAGCCAAGCATAGCTCCAACTTCTCCAAGGCACTCTCCTTAGTCAACATACTTGCAAGACCACCTCTTCCGTTATGGGCAGCTTAATGCCACATCCGTATCAACACATCCTGCCACTTTAGCCTTTTTGCCCTTCACATTTAGGCCCTTTTCTACAATGCTTGTCAAGTGGATGGGCATCCACTTCATTTTCTTCTATTGAGCCTCCTCACTACTCCCACCACATCCGCACTTATCGATCTTGTACACCCCTTGGCATACAACTCACAACCACATATGGAGCCATTTGGAGTCTTCTTCTTCTTGGCTCTTTCCTTGCAATTCTTGTTCTCATTTGCCACATGCCTAACCTCTCGAGCCCCACGATTATGCCATGCACTCTTATGGAGCTTGACTAGTTCCCTTATCTTATTGTCACTCATCAACTCCATCTTCTCACTCTTTGCAAGCATCTTCTTATGCACAAGCTTACTCCGCTGTGCTCTGCATAATCTCCTGACTCACCACCATCTATCGATAAGAGATAGTAGTTGGCGGGGCGAGAGTCCCTCGGATGAACCACCTTCACTTGTGGAACTCCGCTGTGAAACCACTAGCAATGGGGAACTTGGTTTCACCTTCCCCTTACTGACCTCCTGGCCATTCAGTACCTTCTTGCTCCTACCCAAGTTCAAGATGTCTAGTTTGGCCATCTCAATGTTAGAACTCCCATCACCGGACACACTTCCCGTATCCTCGAACTCTTAGAGCTTGTACTCTCCACCATTTCTTGATCTCAAGAACACCTTAAGACCATTCCCATCAAAGGAGATCTTATAGCACGAACCACCCAAGGATGTCTCCGGTGCCGGTCCCTTCACTTGGACTAATTTAAGCTTCTCATCTTTTCAGAAATCGCTACCTCTTGAAAAGCTCACTTTCTGCTCTTTAAGACCACAATGCTCACGAAGACCTACCTCTACGGTCTTCAAGCTTGGTAGCTTCCCTCTTGAACAAAGCACCTTCATCCCCTTCTGACTCACGTGGCCACTTTGCCACTCACGAGTGTTCTTCATTGCATACAAAGTCCCCTCATTCGCTCCTCGAACTACCACCACAGCTCCCTTGGTGATTTTCCATGACCCACAGTCAAAGGTCGCATCACAGCCATCCTCATCCAATTACTCAACGGATAGCAAATTCCTCCTCAGCCCGAAAACATGCCTCACACCCTTCATTTGCAACAACGATCTGTTAGGGGTCTTGATTCCCATCTCTCCCATACCCACAACTTAGAAGGTCTCACCATTCGCTTGACGAACCTTGCCAAAGTCACCTAGGACATACTTCTCCATTACCCCCTGTCCCGAATCCACTACCCGATCTTCCAACAGACTCTACTCACTCAGGACCAACACATCTTCATTGTCTTCTGTCGTTGTATTGGCCGACTCCTCCTCCCTCTTTGGTGCCGAGCACTGATTTTGGAAGTGACCATACTTGTCACAATTCCAACACTGCACCGAGCTCAAATTCCTCTTTGATCCACCTCTTGGTCTAGATCTTGACCTATCCCGATCCTTCCTCCTCTTCAACTCATACCTCCCCATATTTTCCACACTCAAAGCCGATGTTGAGGCTAGTCCGAATTGTCTCCTTCTTATCTCCTCACTCATAATCAAATCTCTCACCTCATCTAGCTTAAGTATTATCTTTTCCGCCGAGGCAATCACCGCCGTGACCGTGCCACTCCAACTATCGGGTAATAAACTTAGCAAAATTAGGGCTTCTACCTCATCGACTACGTCAATATGCACCGAGCTCAATTGGGTAATCATCGCATTGAACTCATGTAGGTGCTTGGGCACCGTATCAGTCTCTGCCATCTTGAGGTTGAACAACCTCCTCACCAAATGCACTTTGTTGGCAGCCGAGTGCTTCTCATACATCTTGGACAAAGTCTTCAACATCTCTTTGGTGGACTTCGACTTCACCGTGTGCAATGCCACGTTCCTAAAAAAAGACAAGTATACTATGCTCATCGCTTTCCGGTCTCGCAACTTCTGCTCCTCTTCCTTCATATCGTTCTTCTTCTTCTCACTGAGAGGTAGGTGCAAATCCTTCCCATATAAATAGTCCTCTATTTGCATTTTCCAAAAGCCATAATCTTCCAAAAGCCATAAACTTCTCCACGGGCGACTTTCCTTCACCAATCATGCTTGTTCTCACCACTCCCTAACCTAGGGCTCTGATACCAGTTGTTGGAAAAATTACCCACTTTTTGTGGACCCAAGCAATGCAACGAACACACAAACACAAGCACAATACTAAGCATGAACCACAAACACAGAGAAAGCACAAAAGAGGGAGACACAAAATTTGTTCACCCGGTTCGATCCTCAACGATCTACTTCCGGGGGCGTCCAAGCCAGGAGAGATTCTACTATATCACGCACATACACGTGGAGCTTTACTTGCTCACTATAATGGATGCCACATTTTGGCTCACTCTTTCTCTGTTTCTCTCCTCTTTTTACTTTTCTCTCTTTTCACTTTGGAGAGTTTTGGTAATGGTACCCATACGTAACAACAATTTGACAAATGGGTATTTATAGCCCCACAAACCTACAAGAGTTATTGGGTCAGGAGGGGCAAACTTCTCACGAGCTGTCTGACGGGCGCCAAAGAACAAGTCTGTAGCCTTTGGATGAACAGTAGTTGACGGGTGCCTAGTGAACAGTAACTCTACTACCACTTCTTCATTTTGCTTCATTTCTCGACACGTGTCTTGATCTGAATGATCCCTCAAGCGTCCTTGAGCACCGAATACATTCGATCGAGTCCCGAACCACCTCTCAGGCTCCATACCCAACAACAACCTCCTCAAGCTTTATAAGAAGACAACAACAAAAGAGATCAAGTAGGTTACCTCTGTTGCCCATACTAATCATGATCAAGAGAAATGCCGAGCAAAAACAAGAAAAATCGTACAAACTAGGAGACATGAAATTAAATAAAAGGAACATAAATAAATAGTATGAATGCACTTGAGAAAAATGAGAAGCCTTCAATTCTGCCAAATTAGGGTGCCTCATCCTGCCATAGAGCACCGTCTGCTACTCCGACTCCGTTCTCGTCGCCGGTGTCCTTGAGCAGTTTCATGGGTACTATTGTCACATAAAACTGAAACGGGTATTATAGCAAATGCAGATCTGGGGTGGTTCAGAGGGAGACGGGGATTGAACTGGTGAATTTATTAGAGCTCACATTTAAGTCCAACAACTAAAAGATGTTAACAGCGGGGATCGGGATGGTGAGGAAGTAGGCCCCTCATGGAGTTGGCAACAAAACAAAAGAGAATGATATAATGGTATATGCAAATTCAACTTCTAAGTCAAGAATAATAAGTAAATGAGAATTGTATTCTCAAACTTGATTCATATAATATTTAATCATCATAATCTACCTTTTGATCACACAGCATGAGGTATTTATAGGTTACACAAATTAAATTATTCTATGGATCTATCAAACAATTGGAAAATGACTTTCAAACTTATTTTGTATCTCCTTGTGTTCTGGCTATCATCTTGAAAGATGACAACTCTTTGAATTCTTTGAATCTGATGGCGAATGATTTATGGATAGAAAGATAATTATGTTAGTTTCCGAATGCCACCAACGATCCAAGAATCAAAGTTTTCTATCGAAAGTTATGACCAGATTACCAACTACTGCTAGGCTCAGTGAACTTGATCTACAAAGGGATGGCAATGGGTAGGGTATTGATAGGACCCTACCCATACCCTAGTTTTTTTTTATGGACCCATACCCTACCTTCGACTCTACAAAATTTTTATTATTATATTCATGCCCTACCCTCCTGGAGACCCAGGATCTGCAGGGTCCGACCCTTTAACGTTATGCATTTTGATAATTTTTAATCAAAAATTAATTTTTATATAAAATTTAAATAAATTCAAGACATCTACTACGTTACACATCAACATTCAATAGAAAATTGATGAAACATCAAAATTTTCAATTTAATTTCAATAGTCCAAAGTTTTTCTTTTAGAGTTTGAAGTACATAAACAATTCAACAAAAGAAAAATATACCATGTCGGCTTTTAGTGATCCATCATTCATGACATCTTCTGAGCTAGTTGTCAAATAACATAATAAATAGGGAAAATTACTCTAAAGTCTCTGGAGTTTGGATAAATATACTTAAAAGTCCCTCCTGTTCACAAAATACATTCTGAAGTCCCTCTGGTTTGCTTTTATTATACATTCGAGTCCCTAGCGCATGTTAGCAGGTCTTTTTTTTATTTTTGTCGATAAAATTACCAAAATACCCCTATAATAAAAAATAAAAAAAGCTGACATCAATTTTTTTTGTTCGAAGGGTATTGTTGTCATTTCAATGAAAAAAAGAAAAAAATTTATTTAGGAACCCGAAAGTATAATAAAAGCAAACTAGAGGAATGTGGTAATGTATTTTGTGAACATGGGAGACTTTTTAGTCTATTTAAGCAAACCCGAGGGACTTGAGAGTAATTTTCCCTAATAAATATGTTAAAGTTAACCGTGAAATATATTATATATATTATCAATACGGTCTAACTAGGGTCTAACTAGAGTCTAATTAGGGTAGAGTCTAAAATAGGGTAAAAATGTAAGGGTAGGGTCCGACCCATAGGGTCTAACTATGGATTCATACCCTATCTTAGACCCTACCTCTAAGCATGGACCCATATCCATACCCTACCATAGACCCAGTCAAAGTCAACATACCCTAGACCCGAAAAAAAAAGTAGGATCCGACTCTCAGGGTATGAGTATTTCTGCCATCCCTAGATCTACATGATAACTCTCCAGGGGAAGAGAACTTGTCTCAGAGTTCAGATTGTTCTCTCCATGATACGGGGTCAGATCACAAACATTGAATGTAGGATGAGTGTGTATATGTGTTGGTAGTTCGATCTAGGAGGCATTATCATTTATCTTCTTCAACACACGACAAAGACAATTCTTCTTCTCCTTAAATTTGTTGTCTGTTCCGGCAAAAAATTCTCCTTCTTCATATAAACCCAAACAAGATCAACTTCCTTGAAAATTCATACTCATCGATGGGTATCAGGAGCATCCCTATATGATTTGTAGCTTTATTCAAGTTTCTTATTCACTTCTTCTTCAATCTTTTCCACATAATTTCCAAAATCTTGAGCCTTCTTGTCGAAAACTTGAATCATAGTAAGATCAAGATACTTTACGGTTAACTTTAACATATTTATTATGTTATTCCGCAACTACCTTAGAAGATGTCGTGAATGATGGATCACTAGAAGCTGACATGCTATATTTTTCTTTTGTTGAATTATTTATGTACTTCAAACTCTAAAAAAACCTTGGACTATTGAAATTAAATTGCAAAATTTGATGATTCATCAATTCTCTATTGAATATTGATGTGTGACGTAGTAGATGTCTTAAAATTTATTTAAATTTTATATAAAAATTAAGTTTTGATTAAAAATTATCAAAATACAGAACGTTAAAGGGTCGGACCCTGCAGGCCCTGTAGACCCTGGGTGTCCAGGAGGGTAGGGTATGAATCTAACAATAAAAAATTTGTAGGGTCGAGGGTAGGGTATGGGTCCATAAAAAAACTAGGGTATTGGTAGGGTCCTATCAATACCCTACCCTACCCTACCCATTGCCATCCCTAATATTGGGCCATCATCTTCAAACTTTGGTTCTTCTTCAACTATAACTCCCGCACGAGGATTATTTTTCCAATTAGGAAATTCCTCACGGTTTAACTCTTTTTTTGTAGGATAAAAACTTTGAATATCAGCAGACATTTTACCTAATGCTTTTGCAAATTGGATTCAACTTTTTATGTTAACCAATAAGCATCATTAAGTCTCAAGAGTTTATACATCTCTACCTCATTTTTAATTGATGCTTTGATTCCATTGACACATAACTCGCAACAATTTGGTATTTTGAGTCCCGATGGCTAATTCACTATGAGCAGCGGAAAGGAAAAAAAAAATACAGAAATAAATGAAAGTTTGAAGATGATGGCCATATCAAGTCCCATTCGATCAAGTCCCGAACCATATCTCAGGCTCCATACCCAACAATCTCCCAGCTGGAGACTGATCTCCACATGAGCCATCCGTCACTAGGCGATCGTCTTCTTCTTTTGGCAATCTCTCACCCGGAGACTAACCAACTCACGAACCACCTGTCACTAGGCGATCCTCATCACTTGCCCACAGACTAACCTCATCGTCTATCATCTGTCACTAGATGACCTTCTCCATCACTAGGTTTTCTCCCACCCGGAGACTAACCTCTTCATTCATCACCCGTCATTAAGTGATCTTAAACACTTGTCAATCTCTCACACGGAGACTAAGCACATCATTGACCACCCATCACTAGGCGATCCTTATCACTCATCACCATTCACTTAATGACCCTCTTCTCTTCTTTGCAACTTGTTACCATTCACTTGATGACCTTCTTTTTCGTTGCTTGTCATCCTTCACTAGATGCCCTTCTTCTTCACGCACTTGTCACCCGTCACTAGGTGACCATCTTCATCAATTGTCACTTTTGATCTGTCACTAGATGATCTTCTCCTCCGATTGGCGCATCAGCCTCTTCTCCTCACTTCACAAGGCTAGTTGAAGCCAAGCATAGCTCCAACTTCTCCAAGGCACTCTCCTTAGTTAACATACATGCAAGACCACCTCTTCCATTATGGGCAGCTTAATGCCACATCCGTATCAACACATCCTGCCACTTTAGCCTTTTTGCCCTTCACATTTAGGCCCTTTTCTACAATGCTTGTCAAGTGTATGGGCATCCACTTCATTTTCTTCTATTGAGCCTCCTCACTACTCCCACCGCATCCGCACTTATCGATCTTGTTCACCCCTTGTCATACCACACACGACCACATATGGAGCCATTTGGAGTCTTCTTCTTCTTGGTTCTTTCCTTGCAATTCTTGTTCTCCTTTGCCACACGCCTAACCTCTCGAGCCCCACGATTATGCCATGCACTCTTATGGAGCTTGACTTGTTCCCTCGTCTTATTGTCACTCAACAACTCCATCTTCTCACTCTTTGTAAGCATCTTCTTATGTAGAAGCTTAATCTGATGTGCCCCTGCATAATCTCCTGACTCACCACCATCTATCGATAAGAGATAGTAGTTGGCGGGGCGAGGTCCCTCGGATGAACCACCTTCAGTTGTAGAACTCCGCTGTGAAACCACTAGTAATGGGGAACTTGGTTTCACCTTCCCCTTACTGACCTCCTGGCCATTCAGTACCTTCTTGCTCCTACCCGAGTTCAAGATGTCTAGCTTGGCCATTTCAATGTTAGAACTCCCATCACCAGACACACTTCCCGTATCCTCGAACTCTTAGAGCTTGTACTCTCCACCATTTCTTGATCTCAAGAACACCTTAAGACCATTCCCATCAAAGGAGATCTTGTAGCACAAACCAACCAAGGATGTCTCCGTTGCCGGTCCCTTCACTTGGACTAATTTAAGCTTCTCATCTTTTCAGAAATCGCTACCTCTTGAAAAGCTCACTTTCTGCT
This sequence comes from Hypericum androsaemum, assembly GCA_963995505.1. Classification (NCBI taxonomy): domain Eukaryota; kingdom Viridiplantae; phylum Streptophyta; class Magnoliopsida; order Malpighiales; family Hypericaceae; genus Hypericum; species Hypericum androsaemum. The sequence goes on from OZ023196.1 coordinate 1,122,007, forward strand.
CTCTAAGACCACAATGCTCATGAAGACCGACCTCTACGGTCTTCAAGCTTGGAAGCTTCCCTCTTGAACAAAGCACCTTCATCCCCTTCTGGCACACGTGGCTATTTTGCCACTCACGGGTGTTCTTCATCGCATACAAAGTCCCCTCCTTCGCTCCTCGAGCTACCACCATAACTCCCTTGGTGATTTTCCATGACCCACGGTCAAAGGTCGCATCACAGCCATCCTCATCCAATTGTTTAACGGATAGCAAGTTCCTCCTCAGCCTGAGAACATGCCTCACACCCTTCATTTGCAACAACGATCCGCTAGGGTTCTTGATTCACATCTCTCCCATGCCCACAACTTGCAAGGTCTCACCTTTCGCTTGACGAACCTTGCCAAAGTCACCTAGGACATACTTCTCCATTACCCTCGCATCACTACAAGAGTGGAATGAGGTCCCGAATCCACTACCCACTCCTCCAACAGACTCCACTCACTCATGACCAACATATCTTCATTGTCTTCCATCGTTGTATTGGCCGACTCGTCCTCCCTCTTTGGTGCCGAGCACTGATCTTGGAAGTGACCATACTTGTCACAATTCTAACACTGCACCGAGCTCAAATTCCTCTTTGATTCACCTCTTGGTTTAGATCTTGACCTATCCCGATCCTTCCTCCCCTTCGACTCCTACCTCCCCCTATTTTCCACACTCAAAGCCGATGTTGAGGCTAGTCCGAATTCTCTCCTTCTTATCTCCTCACTCATAATCAAATCTCTCACCTTTCATCCGTTACTAGATGATCTTCTCTCCAATTGGCGCATCGACCTCTTCTCCTCACTTCACAAGGCTAGTTGAAGCTAAGCATAGCTCCAACTTCTCTAAGGCACTCTCCTCAGTCAACATATTTGCAATACCACCTCTTCTCTCAAGGGCAGCTTAATGCCACATCCGTATCAACACATCTTGCCACTTTAGCCTTTTTTTCCTTCACATTTAGGCCCTTCTCTATAATGCTTGTCAAGTGGATGGGCATCCACTTCATTATCTTCTCTGGTTGCTTTCCAGGACTTCTGTTGATCCTTCTCATTACTCCCACTGCATCCGCACTTACCGATCTTGTACACCCATTGGCATACCACTCACGACCACATATGGAGCCACTTGGAGTCTTCTTCTTCTTGGCTTTTTCCTTGCAACTCTTGTTCTCCTTTTCCACACGTCTAACTTTTAGAGCCCCACGATTATGCCATGCATTCTTATGGAGCTTAACTAGTTCCCTCTTCTTGTTGTCACTCAATAACTTCATCTTCTCACTCTTTGCAAGCATCTTCTAGTGCACAAGCTCACTCCGCTGTGCCCTTGCGTAATCTTCTGGCTCATCACCATCTATCAAAAAGTGATAGTAGTTGACGGACGAGAACCCCTTCCCGGCAAAACACTGATCAACAAAATGTTTACTAATAGAAAGGAAATTGCCTTCCTCCATTTCACAAACAAAAAGAAAGAAGATAATCTCAACGATTGACCCAAAAATATAATAAAATAATTTATATGTGACGAAAAAATTATTTTTGGAAAATAAAGAAAATAAGAAACGATATGACCAAACTCTAATTTGCCAAGTATGGGGAAAAGGAAGGATCAAATTAATCATGAAATTGAGGTCAGGTCCTTATGAAAGTCTATCTTCTTACTTGTTCAATCCAAAGTCGTCTAGTAAGAGCTGGTTCAATAAGAGGGGAGGAGAAAAGGGATATATACGGCCACTATTGATCAAATCATAATCGCTACATTGTGATATGCTTGATGTGTAAATTGGTTGGAAAGTCAAGAAACTTAAATTCGTAATATTCATTTTTTACGAATCGAGAAGGCATCAAATAACCCACCCTAATAATAAAGATCCACAATAGAACCTTGACATCAGAAATTAAAAGAAAATGATTGGCTAGAGAGGAGCCGAAAAGAAGAAATGAGACAAACTAGATCTAATAGATAAAGATTCCATTTCCGAGCACAAAATATCTGAATTTGATCGTCATCATTAAATTAGGCAAATTATTTTCAAATTCTTGGCATATATAATAAGATTCGATGTATTTAATGATTATGATTTTACTAAGTGTTAGTTCTTATGAAAAATTACAGTTTAGTTCCATGTGGTATCATATTTTTTGGACCATATGATTTAAAACCATCAATCAGATCCAAACTATTTGTAAATTTATCAACATGCTCAGTTCCGGACGACTTTCGAACGTAATTGGACGACCCTGTTTTAGTCTGATGCAGCTAGATGAATGTGCGACTTAATTGATGTCGTGTCTTGAAGTTAAATTTCAAAAAAATCTAAAATTTATGCATTTTTTAGAAACCTCTCTTCTTCCTCCACCCATCTTCTTCCTCCTCTAACCCAAAACAACCTTCCTGGAGGAGGCATTGCTGTAAAATCCCACAAACAATCCCTCCATCTTCATCTCCTCCCCCCCTCCCCCCTAACTCTCTCTCCCGATATTTTCGGACCCAAACAGAAAAATTAACAAAAAAAGAAAGTTACCCAAATTCGGCCGAAATTCCATCGATTCCCTAAAAAAAGAAGAAGGGAAAAGCCTGGGCTTTCGGGCGGCGAAGAAAACCACGTTGAGGAGTAGCAAGGGCGACCTCCAGTTCCACGTCGGCCGAGAAGTACACCGAGCGCGTCGGAGCCTGCTTTCCCAACTTGTAATAAAAAACTAGTACCTTGCTGTCGTCCTTGAATACCTCGCCGCGATCCGGTTGGGTTGCCGCTTAACCTCTCAGCCGACCCACAACCATCTAGAACCCGACCCACCCCCAACTTGTAATTCCCTCCTATTTATTCCAACTGGAATCTGACACGTGGAACTGGCTGGCAGCGGCTGGGGAGCGAGAAGAGGTCGCCAAGGACTATCTTTGAGTGACCCAATTAGAATCCGATGGCAATCAGTATAATTTTGGGGTTTTTTTTGGAGTGCGGGGTCGCGATGGAGATGAAGTCTTCGAGAGGGCTTTTGTTGATGGTCTTAAGAATTTGTAGTTTCATCACCTGCACACCAACGGTTTGCTTTGCTTATTGTTCTCAAAGAGATCATAGAAGTAGCCATCTATATTGTTGGTAATATTTCTTGGTAGGATTTGTTTATTGTTTTCTCTTGTAATAAAGTTATGACATTTCCTAAATTAAAATTTACTCTCGTGTTTTTTCTATTTTTATTTGTGGGATATTGCAGCGATGTCTCTTCCTGACGGAAAGGTTATTTTGGGTTAGAGGAGGAGGAAGATGGGTGGAGGGAGAAGAGGGGTTTTTGAAAAAAAATGAATAAATTTGGGATTCTTTTGAAATTTACCTTCAAGATAAATCATCTATTATGTTGCCCATTCATCAAGTCACAAACCGGGTCGTTTTGATGATGTGGGTATCCAGCAAGGCTCGAAAGTTGTCCGGCCCTAAGTGGGACCGTAGGTTGATAAATTTTCAAATCACTTGTACCTGATTGATGGTTTTTAAACCACAAGATCTTATCGCATAATGCACAATACCACTAGGTACTAAACTGTACTTTTTTCTAAATTTTATTTGAAAGACAATTATCCAAAACTTACTACATCCTACGGAAGTACTACTTGCTAAAAGAGTCCAACTCAGAATTAATTTAAAAAAAAAGAATTGAAAATAATAAAAAAAGAAAATTAAAATCAAAGCTACCCACCCCGCCCACACTACACAAACCAGAATTAATAATACATACTTTTTTTTAGAGTGGAATACTAAAATAATAAGAGTTAAATACATTTTAATATCCTCTATCTTACTATAATAATGTAAATCTCCTTTTTTGGTCTGCTGCGTGGAAATGTCAATACTACCCTTCTCTAATAACCAAAGTTTCCTGGTGACTACTACCTCTATATAAGAATCCAGTAGTGTATATCATTTATTCTCATGGGCTGGATGATACTAGACCTTCAATTGGGCCTCCTTACGAGCCTGAGTTGGGCTCCGCTTACCGATGTCCAGGCTGGATCCAAGTCTAAAAACAAAGATTATTGACCCGCAACTCCAATTTCAGATAAAATCCAGAGGAACAAAAATTAAACGAGAAGAAATATTTAAACCCCACCAGCGAGAAGGGCGGCGGCGGGAGCGGACACAGGAGCGGTGTGGAAGGGATTTGTGAGAGAGAGAACCAACGGAGGGAGGGAGGGGAGGCGGGGACCTGGAGAGAGAAGTAGAGGGTGGGCTGGGTCGAGCCGAGGAGGGAGCGGGCCCGATAGAGTAGATGGGAGCAAAGGAGGGCGCGGATGGGGCGGGAGACCAGGGAGAGGGCCGGGTGGTTGGCCCTGTGACGCGGGCCCGGTGGTGGGCCCTTCCGGGGAGGGTACTTCCAGGGGCCGGTGACGACACTGTTAGAGGCCACCTCCGCCTGCCATGTGGGACCCGCGTGCAAGACGCTCAGGTGAGTTGGTTGAGCGATACGGCGCCATTTCTTGGCATTGTGTTGTGCCGAGTTGTACAACGGAAAGGATGGAGATGGTTGCTTCTTTCTTTTGGGTAGTCTGTCTTCTTTTTTTTTTGTCGTTTTATGTTGAAAGTGTAATTTGGGTATATGGAAAATGTGGAGTTTGTGGAATATAAAATATGAAATAATGAATGTGGATATATCTTTGCTTTAAAAAATGTGGATATGCATAATGGTGAAATTATAATATGAGGTTTGTTCAAAATTTACTAATCATATTTAATTCCAATTTAAATTAGTCAATTAAATTTGAGGTGGTATAAAAAAGTGTGGAAAGTGGGATCGGTGGTGATGGGGTAAATTTATGTTTGGATTTGTGTGGATACGGTGGGGCCATGGGGTAATGAAGGTATGAATATGATGCAGGGGTGCGGGAGACCATTTTAAAAGTGGCAAGTGGTGAGGTTTCAGAGATTAAATTTATAAAAGTGATAACAGGTGCAAAATTAATTATCTTCGAAAAGAATATACAATTATTTTAACTTATTTGGTAATTAGTTTGCTAATTTCTCTAATTATTTTTAGCTTAATCGTGCCAGAGATTAATTGACAGTTATGTTTTGGGATAATCGTCGATTTAATGATATCTTAGGTAAATCAAAAAAGAAAATAATATAATTTAATATGTAAGAAAATATTTTATTCATGTATAACTTAAAAAAGAAAATCACTTGGATTTTGAAACAGCGCTCGCATCGCGCGTGTCCTAAGTTATTTAAAAATACTAAATTTATCATTTGAAAAGACCATTATAACTCTGATGGCCCTCTCTCTCCGACAATCTATCTTTTCCTTCTCTCTTCACCACCTCTTTATTTTCGCGTCGGCAGCCCCGTCATAACCAAAGCTCGGGCTTCTCCAACAATTTCTCTCCCCCTCTCTGACCATTATAGACTTCATTTTGTTTATTAGTTTTTAGGATTTTTTTTTTACGAATTCGGTAAAAAAATTGTAAATGTAACTGAGAAGATAAATGGGCTAAGAGGGCGAAGCCTTCCATGCAATCATGATCATCTAAAATGTTTAATGGAGGATAGTTTGCTCATGCCGGAACTGTTAAAATCATGGCTTGAAGCAGTTGCCAAAGCCATACAAGCATCGTCGAGTAGTCTGTCTTCGTCGAGTAGTCTGTCTTCCATGCAATCATGAGTTTTTTAGGTGGGTTTCTTTCGAATTCCATAAAGATTTTAATTGAACTTGGGGTTAATGATTGAATCGGAGAAATAGGTTAAGATGAGGACCTGAGGTGTTGGAAGCCTAAGCTTCGGTTATGGTGGGGTTGCCGATGCGGGAAGAGGGAGGTGGTGAAGAGAGGGGAAAGAGAGATTGTTGGAGAGAGAGGGCCATTGGAGTTATAATGATTTTTTTTAGTATTTTGAATAAATCATAACCTTTTTCGAATATTTTTATAATCGGGGTCTTAACTATCTATATCAAATAATATATGGTATTAAAATGTCTTTAACCTAAACAAGGTGAAATAGTCTTTTTTAGCTACTCAAAAAGTCAAATAAGTACATTATATAAGAAACTGGTGCACTTAGCGTCTTTTAAATAGGATGCTATAATAGAACATAAATAAATGTTCACTTACCATTTTCTTAAAAAAAAGCATCTTTTAAATAGGTCAATTAAACTTATATTGGTCTATGAGAATGAGATTTGAAACACTATAATAGAATTTTTCGATAAATGTGCAGTGTTCAACTACAGAGGAGGGCAAACGGTGGACGAGGTGTACAGTCCCACTGACAGCAGTGGGGCCACCACCATCCCCCTCAAGACCACCGGGATCCACTATTTCAACTGCACCGCCATGGCTCACTGTTTCGGTGGTATGAAGCTCGCCGTCAACATCGCCAAAGCCGACAACTCCGCCTCCCCCACGTCCACCACTCCTTACACCACCACGCCAACTTCTGTGAAATCCTTAACAACTACGCATGAGCTGCAAATAACTTTCCCTACCTTTTCACCCAAAAAAAATCTTACACAGACGAGCCCACTCGCCAAGGGTCACTATAGTGATAACAGTTAGAAGGTGGCTTGACCAACTTGACATAGTCAGGGTTGTCGCAGTTATCGGCCAACACACAAAGCTGGGCAGCGTGCTTCTCAATAACCTTGGCACCCTCATGAAGACCACGGATGAGATCGCCAACGACTTTTTCAGCACAAGCTGCACCCAATGGCTGTGGTGCTGCTACCTCAACCTGAAAGGCGAGGGCTTACCCGGCCGTGGATGGATATTGGTGCATTAGTGTCCCAAAGACGGAGCCTTGGCTTGGCTTTGCTAAATCTTGAGAGTCGTGGGGCCCTCGGTTTTTTGGGGAGATTTCATGGGGACGAGGGTAGTACCCAAATTTGGGGACTAAAGAGAAGATTGTGGCAATCTAGGTATTAATAAAATAATTAAGGGTAAAATTGAAAAACTAATAGAAACAAAAGGGGAGATGGAAAATTAGCTAGCACACTTTTTATGGAAATACTAAAAAGGTAAAAAAAATTTAAACCAATCTCACGTGAAAAGAGGAAGGAACTCTTTCTCTCTCTTTAAATTATTGTGAACTTCAAAAACCCTACCAGCTACCTTTTTTTTAATAAACTCAAAGAACCAAAGAATGAAAATTCAATAGAAAACCAATATCACTGCATTCAGAAACCAATATCACTGCGTTCGAAAACCAATATCACTGTATTCGAAAACCAATATCAGTACTTTCGAAAACCAATATCAGTACTTTCGAAAACCAATATCACTGCGTTCGGAAACCAATATCACTACGTTTGGAAACCAATATCACTGTATTCGAAAACCAATATCAGTACTTTCGAAAACTAATATCAGTACTTTTGGAAATCAATATCACTACCTTCGGAAACCAATATCACTACCTTCGGGAAACCGATATCACTATGTTCGGAAACCAATATCATGATGTTCGAAAACCAATATCACCACATTCGAAAACCAATATATCACCACATTCAAAAATCAATTTCACTACGTTCGAAAACCAATATCATTACAGACTAAAACCAATAACAATACATACTCAAACCAATATCAGTACGGACTCAAACCAATATCACTACATTCGAAAACCAATGTTAGTACATTCGAAAACCAATATCACTACAACAAAAAACCAATACCATTAAGCTAAAAATCAATATCTATACAACTGAAAACCAATATCAACACAGCTAAAAACCAATATCACTACACCTTAAAACCAATAACTTTTACATCTCAAAACCAATTTCGCTACTCCTTTAAACCAATATCCATACAACTTTTAACCAATATTCATACACATTAAAACTAATATCAACACAGACACAAACCAAAGCCCCTGGGCGAGCGTGAAGGAGCCAAAGCCCAGCGACAGGCGTGGAGATTTGGACGAGAGCGGGAGGGCGCAACAAACTACTCAACTCGAAAATGAAGGCGGTGAAGGCAAATCTGAGTTGGAAGAGCCTTGGAGTAAATCTGAGATTCTTCACGAAGCTTGTGCAAGTCGAGGAGGAATCGAGTTGAAGGAGGCATAGACCTGACCGCCGTCGCCGTCGTCATCGCCATCGCCAACAAAACCCCCACCGTTGCCATGGCTAACAAACCTCCTGCTGTCGTCATCGCCAACAAACCTCAAGAAGTCGATGCGGATCCTCCTTGTACGGGCCGCGACTCTAACAGAAAAATATATTTTGGATGATCTGGGTTTATAATTAAGTGGGTAGGGAAGGAAAATAGACTTTTGATGATATGAATTGGTATTTGGAAAACAGAGAGGGAGAGAGAGAAGAAGAAGAAGAAGAAGAAGAAGAAGAGGAAGAGACGTGGGAGATGGTGGGTTGTGTTTAATTGGTATTAATTGGTATCTTTTTTTCCTGAGAGTATTAATTGAGTATCTTTCTTGTGTAAAAAAGTTAAAAATACCACTGATTAGTTATTGACCATCAGATTTGAAATTTTTTTTTACAAATAAATCTGATGGCCCAAAATCTAGTCCCCACCTATGGACAAGATTTCTTTAATTCCCGCTCAATCCACTCTCCATTGCATTGGGTTTGTTTGCGTTTATCTGTAAAATAAAATAGGAATGATGTGACATATTTAAGATGCTGTCACCAAGAAAATAGTTTTGGGGTATTAATTGACTCATTTATACAAGTAAAAGAAGTTAAGTGGATCAATTTTAACTATAAAAAACTTATTAAACTTTTTGAGTAAGTCGGAGAAACTATTTGACCTTCATTTTTTTAATTTAAAATTATTATTTACTTTTAAAAGTTAGAGAAATCTTTAACCTTGATATTGTATCATTTTGCCGTTTGATACTTACAATCTTGTAGCTTAAAACACATCAAAATAGTCTCTGAGATTTCGAGGGGACCTCACAGGCAGCTGCCAACTGTCTGAAACCAAAACTACGTTGTTTTGTACCTACATGGCACGCCAATTGGACAAAAATTTGACCCCCTTATTGCTGATCTAGTCATGATGTCAAATTTTAAAATAATCTCAACTATATTAATACTTTCTCAAAAGCACCCTCTCTTTCCTCCAAGTAAAGCCACTCACTCCCCTCCCACATGGTCCTCTTCTCCCTAATCCCCTTCTCGTTCTTCTAGATGAGAATACATAAAAGTCATATAGAAACGACCATTAAAACTAGGAATTAAGGAATCCTCTAAAAGAGTACCCTTCGCTTCTCCTGTTAGGTTATCGAGCCTGATCGGTGCTCGAAGAAGGCGTTGGATGATCGAGTGAAGACCACGCAAGAGTACCCGCTCTCGTTAAGGGGCCCGATGAATGTCAGGCACCTTTTAGAGCAGGCGACCGCCAGAGGTGGCTAGTAGAAGGTTGGGAAAATGGAGCTTTAGCGGACACCAATCGGGAGGCGGCCGCCAGTCTCGCTTAAGATGCCTAAAATTATTTCCTGTTTTGTTTTGTCTCGGACTCTAACCCCAATTTAGGGTTGCTCCTCTACATAAACTCATGTAATACTCATTGTAATGTGTGACAAGAAGTGTAGTGACGCACATGATATCTAGTGAAAAAATCTTGGCTTCGCACGCTCCAGACTGTATTATTATTGACGAACTGGGTCACTAAATTTTATTGTCTTCTTCCTTTTAAATCGTTCTTGTTTAATTGCTAATCTATTATTATTTTTTAACAATTGGTATCAGAGCTTGAAGATTGGGAGCTAGTTTGAATAAACATGATGGGTGAAGGAAAGTCACCTGTTGAGAAGTTTGATGGCATGGACTGCGAATTCTGGAAGATGCAGATAGAGGACTATTTGTAAGGCAATAATTTGCACCTATCTTTTGGTGGGAAGAAGTTCGAAGACATGAAGGACCGAGAGTGGAGTTTGTTGGATAGGAAGGTGATGAGCGTGGTGCGCTTGTTATTGTCCAGGAACGTTGCCTTGCATACATGCAAAATTGAAGACTACTAAAGAGATGCTGGAGACTTTATCTGAGATGTACGAGAAGCCATCAGCCACAAACATGGTGCACATGATTAGGAGGTTATTCAACCTCAGGATGGCAGAGAGTATTATGGTGGCCAAACATCTCAATGAGTTCAACATAATAATTGCCCAGTTGAACTCGGTTGGATCAACTTCGAGGATGAGGTACAAGCCCAAATTTTGGTGAGTTCTTTACCTGATAAGTGGAATGGTATTGTTACTATAGTAAGTGCTTCAGTGGAGAAAGTAAAGCTTAAGTTGGACGAGGTGAGAAATTTAATTATGAGCAAAGAGATCTGTATGAGAGAATCCGGAGTAGCCTCAGGTGCAGCTATGAGTGCAGGGAATAGGGGAAGGACAAGAGCAGGTCGAAGTCCAAATTGAGGAAGAGATCAAGGAAGGACAAGAGCTCGGTTTAGTGCTAGAATTGTGATCAGTATGGTCACTTTTAGGATCAGTGCACGACACAGAAGATGGAGAACAAGTCAGCTAATGCAGCAACAGATGATCTTGCGTTAGTCGTGAGTGTGAGTAGTCCATTAAAGGTATGGGTACTAGAATTATGGAGCATTGTTCTATTCATGCAATGATGTAGGAATGATAGAGCGGTATACCCTAGCTGATTATGGCAAGATTTATCCAGCAGATGATGAAGCATTGTAGATTGTAGATAATTGGGATGTTTGAATTACCACGCCGAGTGGATCTTTATTTGTGGTTAAAGTGGGTGAGGCATATTCCTGGGTTGAAGAAGAATTTGCTTTCCGTGAGGTAGCTGGATGATGAAGGTTATACAGTGACCTTTGGCTCCAGGTCTTAGAAAATCACAAAGTGAGCTATGGTAAAGGCTCGAGGTTTAAAGGAAGGTAAGTTGTATATGATGAGAAAAACCCATGATAGCATCGGTCTTACAAGTGCAGTGGACGATGCAGACTTGTGGTATAGTTGACTTGGCCACATGAGTTAGAATGGGATGAAGGTGCTCTGGCTGAAAGAGAAGCTACCAAGCTTAAAGACAGTTGACATCAGTCTTTGTGAGCATTATGTTCTTGGGAAGCAAAAGAGGGTGAGTTTTTTTAGAGGTGGTAGGTCCCTGAAAGAGAAGAAGCTTATGATGGTCCACAATGATTTATAGGGCCCAGCACCAGTGGCATCCTTGGGTGGTGTGTCATATTATATGAACTTCATTGATGATTTCACAAGGAAGATATGAGTTTACTTTCTAAAACATAACTCAGATGCCTTCGATGCCTTCAGAAATTAGAAAACTCTTGTAGAGAATGGGACATATCTTAAGGTGAAGTTCTTGAGTTTGAACATTAATGGAGAGTATACGCTTAAAGAGTTCAAGGGTTACTTTGTACCGAATGGAAATCGCATGGAGAAGACAATAGCGGGAACCCCACAACAGAACGACATTATGGAGAGGATGAACATGATGCTCAATGAGAGAGCCAGGGCTATAAAATTGAAGTGTGAGCCTACCGAAGATATTTTGGACAGATGTAGTTAACACTGTTGCATTTTTGATCAATTGAGGATCATTAACTCATTTGGAGAATGGGATACCGGAGGAGGCTGGTAAGGAGGTTGTTCTTTTCTATCTTCGTGTATTTGATTATTTTTCATATGTTCATATTGATACAGTTAAAACGAGTAAGCTAGACGCCAATTCTATGAAGTGTACGTTTATTAGGTATGGCAGAGATAATTTTGGCTTCAGATTTTGGGATGAGGAAAATCACAAGGTTATTCGGAGTCGATATGTCATATTTAAAAAAAATGTGTTGTACAAGGACAGGGTTAGTGCATTGGATGCTATGTGTTCTGACAATGAGATAGCCGAGTTAGACATCTCGAACTCAGGTGGAAGCAAGAAAATACTGAATGACCAGGAGGTCAAGGAGAAGGCAAAAATAAATTCTCCACATCCAGTGATTCTGCAGTAGATATCAGGCTGCATAGATCGCCGGACAGGTATTCATCAGCTAACTACTATCTCTTATTGACTCTTGTAAGAGAGCCCAAGAATTTTGCAGAAGCACAGCAGAGTGAGATGATGCATAAGTGGAAGCTTGCAATGGATGACGAGATGGAGTCATTGAGGAGTAATGAGACTTGGAAACTGGTCCAGCTCCCTAAAGGCAAGAAGCTACTGCTGAATGAATGGGTATATAAAGTTAAGAAAGAGGCAAATGGCACACAGTGTTATAAGACAAGACTGATTGTGAAAGAATTTTAGCAAAAATATGGTATTGATTTTACCAATATTTTTACTCCTGTTGTTCGAATGGTATTATGTATGGTCACTGCAGAGGATCTAATATTAGAAATGGATGTGAAGACAACCTTTCTTCATGGTGATCTAGAGTAAGAGATTTACATGGAACAACAAGAAGGGTACTTGTCGAAAGGTAACAATAGGCTTCTGTGCATGTTGAAGAAGAGTTTATATAGGTGAAGCAAGCTCTGAGGAGTGGTACAAGAAGTTCTATGGATTCATGCACGAGATTGAGTTTGTGTGCTGTAAGGAAGACCATTGTTACTACTTCAAGAGGTTTAACAATAGTTATGTCATCCTCTTATTTATGGTAATGACATGTTGATAGTAGGCTCGAGTGTTCGAGGGGTGAGCAAGGTAAAAAGTAATTGTCTGAGAGGTTTTCCCTGAAGAATTTGGTGAGGCTAAGCAAATCTTAGGGATGAAGATTTAGCGAGACAAAGCAGTAGGGTAGCTATTTCTCTCACAGGCTGACTGTATTAAGAAGGTATTGGACAAGTTCAGCATATAGAAGACCAAACCCATGAGTACACCCTTTGGTGGACACTTTATGCTATCTAACAAGGACTTGCCTATGAGTGTAGCAGAGAAGACTCAGATGAGGAAGACTCCTTATGCATCAGCAATGAGAAGTTTGATGTATGCTATGGTATGTACAAGACCTGACATCGCACATGCGGTGGGAGTTGTAAGCAGGTACATGAGCAATCCGGGCAAGTAGTATTGGTTAGCAGTAAAGTGGATCCTTGGGTACTTGAGAGGTACTGCTGAGAAGGCCCTATGCTTCGAGGATATGAAAGTGAAGCTGACAGGATGTGTTGATGCGCACTTAAGGTCGAGCGATCTTGATGGGAGAAAGAGCACTACATGGCATGTGTTCATACTGAGAGGGACATCAATCTCCTGGGCTTCTAAATTGCAAAAAATAGTGACTTTATGAACTGCAGAAAGTGAGTATGTGGCTGTAATGGACGCGAGCAAATAGATGGGTTGTACAATTTCATGGGTGAGTTGGGGAAGGAGCAGAAGGACACTATACTCTATAGTGACAGCCATAGTATGATTCACTCGGCAAATAATTTTACCTTCCACTCAACGATTTAGCACATTGAGTTGAGGTATCACTACATACGACATCTCTTGGAGAGAAAGATCTTGCAACTTGAGAAGATTCAAGAAAGTGTGGATCCTTCAGATATGTTGACCAAAATGGTTACCTTGGAGAAGCTGAAGCTCAAAATGACTTCATTGAACTGAGAAGAGGCTTGACATGCTGAGTAAAGAAAAGGGTCATCAAGTGATAAGGTGACTAGTGTTGAGGTTAGTCTCCAGGCTGAAGATTATTGGGTTATGGAGTCTGGTCGATGATCGGAGAAACTGTTGGATGATCGAGTGAAGACCACGCAAGAGAACCTGCACACGCCAAAGAACCTGACGAGTGCCAGGTTTGTTTTAGAGCTGAAAGAGCTATCGACCGCCAATGGACTTGTAATGTGGGATTGTTGGGTTTAATCGAATGATTATGGCTTCCTTTATCATGCTAATTTAAACTTTCAAAGTACATCTCTTCTTTGGTTTAATTTTCATACACATGCTTAATATTTGTATATACATATCGACTAGTTGCCATTAATCCAATCCAATCAAATCATATATGAATAATACCATATATAAGTATATTGGATTCCATGAAATCTAAGTTTGTCTCTTTGGTGCACTCTCATTTGAGGACGTCAGCTCGATGTGGCCTCATCCAAGATTACCTTAATACACAGCTTGATGTGGCTTTAATACATGACTTGATGTGAAATCGTCCAAGATTAAATTTAAAGTTCATGATATTCAGAGAGCAGGATTCGAAGAACGAGATTACAAAGAGGCAGTATATCGATAGTTTGCTCAAACTGCCATTGTGAGTATTCTATACTACTTCAATATTATCTTATCATATTTTTCATATGTTTTTCGTATATACAAGAATAATTAACTAGAACCTAATATCCAACAGGATGAACCAAGATAACTGGAAATGGCAGAACAACAACAAGGTGGTGGAAGAAACAATGGTCTCTTGATGAGAGCTCCTTACAGTTAGGCTATATGTTTTTTTGGTAGTAATATAACTTTTTCTGATCTCTTTCGTAACCGGCAGTTAAATTAATTCTCTACCTTCGCTATCCAAATAATTTTGAGATCAAGATGTTAGAATAAAGAAATACATAAACATGATCAATATCAACCAACAATTTGTCAACTGAGATCTCTCCCTATAACTATCTCTGATAATGTGCTCTTCCTCTCTCAACATCCCAGCTGCCCTTATGCGATAAGAGAGGACTTTTGGTTTATTTGAAGGGCAAGATGCCAACCGGTTTCTTAATTTTACAGATATTTTAAAAGTAGATTGATCTTGTGATCTGTTAATAAAATTAAAATTCTTAAAAATATTATATTTGGCTTTGTTTGAGGATATTTGTTGTGATTACTATCTACTAACTCATTATCTTAAAATTTGGGTCGGATACTCAAATTCTAAATCCAACACCTACCGACACTTTGTGCAGAGGCAAGTCTTAAATAAGATATCCTAAAATGATATCCGACCCAAAAAATAAATTTCCACATTTCGGTCAAGTGGTAAAAAATAAATATTCTTGGATACAATTGGTGCTGTCTTCTATTTCAGAAGTTTAGTTGTAAAAGATGCAAGTGCTAAGAAAATGAATTTCTTTAAAAATGTTTGAATTGAGTAACGGATAAAATGTCATTAGAACAATCACTTCCCAAAAATGCTACATTTGTAATCCTAACACGAGGTTGCCACAGAACCGAGCTTTGGAGGATTAATATTGAAGATAAAGTCTGTCTCTGAGCAATTGTTATAATGGTGGTTTTTTTTATCTCTTGATCATACTTAGGAGGAGATCAGTATTCAACGGCATAATTGGAGTAAGCGATATGTGCTTATAAAAATTACTAATTTTAACAAATAATACGTGTAATAACATGTTATTTTGATGAAATTTTTTTTATGAATGTCAATGTACTTATAAAAAAAGTAACATTTGTACTTTTTAGTGGGCGTAAACTATTTCAATATTGTGATCTTGACTAAATATTATTTACCTTAAATTAATGGCTTGGTGGAGCTTACTATAATTTATTTCATTTAAATTATGCACCTTTCGTGGGGTTTTTTGGCTACAACGACGTTTCTCCTCCTCTTTCTTCTCAAATACATAATATTCATTGTCAAATAGAAAGTTCTTCGATTAATTAGTTTAATAGAATCTTCTCTTACTCCAATGTGCTAATCACGATTCCATCTCCGCACCCTTTTTGACATTGTGCCACAGAAAAATTGGCTTGCTTAGCTCCTTTTTTTCTTAATCTATTTTATGATTATACGAAACAATTGATATGACCTTTTTTATAAAGTACAATTTTATTATCATAAATAATTACATTTGGATAAAATTAGCAACTAAATTATATTTGTGAGTAAATAAAAAAGAAGGTTTTAACTACATAACTCTTTTGTGGTTCAGGACTACAATAGTTATTCTTGAACCAAATGGAGAATAGAATGAAAAAAATTTCGATTGACACGTGCACAGTTAAAAAAGGGTAAATTATCTCCTAGTTCCTGGTGTTTGGTCATCCTCTTTCTCTGATCCCTGCATTTTAAAAATTGATTTTGCCATCCCCAGACTTTGATTTTATAACTCTCGGGTCCCTGGTGCCAGAATATTTCATTTTCTCTAGCGATTCTCACCTGAAAAGACAAAAATATTCCCATTTATTAAATTTTTTTTAATCTTTCCATCTTCTTCCTCACGCCTCATCTTCTTCCTACTATTTTCACCCAAAATTCAAAACTCAAATCTAAAATTAAAAACCGAACTTCAACCAAATTAACTTCAACCTAAACGACATGTCGTCCGACTCCATCCCTCTCCCCCTTCTCTCCTTCGTCGCCACCACTCTCTCCGCCCTCGGCTCCTCCCTTCTCCGCCTCAAGTACCCTCTCGGAGCAGCTCGCCGCCAACAAGGGCCTCTCCTACGCTCCCTTCTCTACCTCAACGCTCCCTCTCAGAGATGGCGACCACTTTACCACCGCCTCACGTGCCCGCTCTGCTGCCTCCACCTGGGAGTTCGAGAAGGACCCGACCCATTTTCCCTTATTGTCCAGCTCCTCTCTGTGGAGGGAGGTCTTCTGCGAGGAGCAACCCTCCTCTGAGTCCTCATCATCCACATTAATTTCTCCCCCTTTTTTTTAATCATTTCTCGTGTTAATACACTATTTGGGTCTTGTCGTTAATGAGAATGAAACAATTGTTAATTTACCCATTAGTTGTTTTCTGATTAGGATTCATCTCAATCATTAATTTGTCGATTGTTTCAATTGTTTCATCCCAATCCCAATCGTTAGTTGTTAATTTACAATTGTTACTAAAGCATGTTTGAATTTGGAATTAGGTTTTTGGTTGGAAGTAAGAGGAAGAAGATGAAGTAAGAAATTTTTTGTTTTTTAGGTAGAAGGGACATTTTGGTCTTTTCAAGTAGGGTTCGCCGGAGAAAATAGAATATTCCAGAAAAAAAATAGAATATTCTGGCACCAGGGACCTGAGAGTTGATAAAATCAAAGTCGGGGATAGCAAAATCAGTTTTTAAAATGCAGGGACCCGAGGGGAAGGATGACCAAACACCAGAGACTAGGGGATAATTTTTCCTTAAAAAATTATGTAATTTTTAAGAATTTGGAAAAGTCTATTTGAGTACTATGTGATAACGTAGAAAATTATTTGAGTACGCTGTGATTTAAAACACATCAATATTGAGACAAATTTTTTTAATTAAAATTATTTAGAGGCCGGGATAAGTGTGCGGACCCTCCAAATCAAAATGTCGGCATTTTTATAATGACATGGCATGACACATTTTAAGGTCAAGAGTTTTAATACCCCAGAGTTTAGCGCAATTTTGTCACAGAGCGTTTTAAGATTAAATCAGTATCAAGATCTAGTATGTGTCTAGTCTGCACTAACATATTGATATTTTTCATGCACTGTTAATATTTATTGATAAAAAAATTTCATAATTCAAAATTTTTACTCTATTTAAACTTAAATTAATTAGTCTAATTTTGAGTTATTTAGTCCAATAATATTATGACTACGTATATTTAGAGGATGGAGACTCATTTTCCTTTTGATTGATTCTCTTTGTAAAAATAATAATTTCCATTTGATTGATTATTCCTAGAAGTCACGTCTGATTCCTTCACCCGAATTAAATGCTTCCAATTTTTTCCTCAAACATGATGTGTTTTGCTGGGCCAACACGCTTTCTGAAGGTCTCGGACTCTGTCCATAATACTTATAAAATAGAATTAATTTAATACCCTTCACAATAGAATCCCTTAAAAATATTAACAATTTGTGATATCGAGAAAATTTTAACAATTTGCGAGTACAATTAATGAACGCAACGTGGGCTTTCTATTTTGCACCAATCCGGTCAAGTTTGGCATGCAGCTGCTCATTCGCTGGTGTTACATTCAGAGGAAATGTCCCTAGGTTTACTTTTTTCAAAACTACAGTACAGTTAAATAATCTAATTTTGAGTTGGATAAAATTATAAAAAAAATAAAGATAAAACTCTTCCTACGGCTTTTCCCTTTTTCTTTTTGACTTTTTCCATTTCTTATAGTCCAATTCGGATTAGTCAAGTGGTGACGGATTTCATACACAAATCGACCCAAAATTACTTGGCAGAAAAAGTTCATCTCTAAATAATGCCAAATCTAACGGTAAGGCGGTAACGGACCCTTATCAGATATCTACGAAATGAATGTTTGCTCGGATGGCAACTCTATGGAGAGTATTTAAATTTGAGAGTTAAAAGAGGGAGCGTTTATTTAAGAGCAAATACCTAACCCCTCCTTTCTGTTTCCCATGCATCAATTTTCATAAAACAATATGTTTTACTGCTTCCACCCGGTCTAGACTTAAAAAGACCCCACGAATTAATTAATGCATGGTTAGTATAATCACAATATAGATATGATTTCGTATATTTGACGACATATTTTTTTAGCTTTTTTCTAGATTTATGATGTGCTCTAGTGATCACAATATTCCAAGCAAAAAAGGTTCAAACTTCTAACCAATAAAATGTTCCAATAAAATCTAAGGAGTGAATATGAATCCATGTAGAACTGTAACCCATAAAATGTTGAGAAATGGACGGTCAAATATACAAAATATCATAGTTGTAACCTTAATTAAATTATGTCGAATTTTATAAATTAAATTTGATTTAAAATTTACCGGGACCTGATATTGCAAATCGATATCGTAACTATCAGAAAAGTACTCATTTCTATTTGATAAGCACCGACCAACTAAGAGGTCCAAATAATAAGGCATGTCCTTTGACAAATATAGGCATGTCCTTTGACAAATAGGGGATCTTAGAGATAAAAATAAATGTTTGTTTCACGGCAAATCAAAGTATTAGGCTTGAAGCATAGGGCTAAGAGAATAAAAACACGAAAACAGAGATTGCGTAAATTGTCAAAGGATTGCTATATCTGAAATATAATTCTCGAGTTCAAATTCTAAAAATATAATTGTGCTAGAACTTAATCACCTGTTTCCATTAAAGACTGTTTCATTAAATTCCTAGCAGTGCGATCAGTCGTTCTCAGCTTCTCTTGTCTCTTTGACCTCTCGACCTCAACCAGAAGCTTTTTTTTTTCATGAATAAATAGAAGCATTTACCTGATTGCATCACTTATTGCTTCCGTTCAAAAGTAGTAACTCGTGAGAAATATCGTTGCAATCACCATACGTATCTGGCCTCTGTTTCTCTGACATGCGGCTATAGCTACCACTTCTATTATTTTATTTCGTTTCTTTACCTATCGTATTTAGAATCGAATAAATAACATAGTTTTAAAAAAATACAGTCTGATTGTCGAACACTGACACCGAATCAACTTCAAATCATTTTTCAACCTAAATTGACCACTGGTTCAAGCGGTTGGTTTACTTCGTTTGACTAGCCGACCCATCTAAAAAATACTTTTTTTAAAAAACGTATAGTTAAAATCTTTATTAGAATAAATGTGATAAAATTATGATCTTTTGATACTTATGCATTATATCTTTTGCAATAAATTAGATAATATTAAAAAATATTTGCTATTGTGATACTAAATATAACAAATAATATATACTGTTTATTTAAAAACTCTTATGGGATCAATTTACCCGGGGACAGATTCAGTGTAAATCAAAGGGAGGGCGGTGGCAAAGTGACAGACTTGGAAAAGAGATTTGAAACAAACTGCCCTAAAAAATGAAAGGAGGCTCTTAGAGAATGAAACAAATTGATAACCGCGATTCAAAATATATCAAACAACAAATTATGATATGATTCTATTATGTCAAAATGGCATGATATATTATGTCAAAGTAGCACGGCATATTATGTCGAAATGACATAACTCATTATGTCAAAATGACATAATCTCTTATGAAAAATAACATGACCTATTATGTCAAAATGACACATCTACATAAATTCTAAATATCAGATGAAATTGAAAGAAACCCAAAAAATAATTGCATAAAGCAAATGCGTTTCTTCACAAAACACGTGAACCCAAACCCGAACTTAATTGACTGAGTAAATAAACAAAAATATCTGAAAATGGACAGGGAAAAACTCATGCATTAACCTTAAAATACCAATTAAAACCTAAAACCTAGCTGCATAAATCCTAAATAACAAAGAAAAATAAAAGAAACCCAAACCCTAAACTCATTTGGAAAGAAAATGAACCTCGCCTCGAAAGGTTTCATAAGCGCTTCCTCACAAAAGCCAGAAGAAAATGGAGGTCAAAGAGATGTGAAACAGAAAGGAAGAGCGGGAGAATTTTTTTTCCCCAAATGATTTGAAAATTAAAATCACGCTTGGAGGAGGATCTTGGAGAGAAACACGAAATTTTTTTTCTTTATTTATATTTTCTCTTTCCAAACGGGAACGGTTGAAATAGAATCTCAATCGCTTAAGTTAAAAGTACAATTATACCGAGCGTAATGGATGTTGTCACATCTGCGTGAAATTTTTTGGGTCTCATCAGACGGTTGAGATCAAATTCCAAATGGTCCGGACCTCCCTCCTTGAGTCCGGACCGAATCCAAAACTGGAGTTGGGGAAAGATCTCGAATCAACCTCCGGTTATTTTATTAAACCTTGTAATAAGACAAGGCCCAACAATACCCTCCTCCAAGAGTGCAATCTCCATCAATGCAATCTCAACAGTTCTAGACACTTCCAATTCCCCGTTAGTTAATCTAATTTCTTAGCGATTCCGTTGCGGTTTTCAGCTAGAAACATGGCCCAGCTCGGTAAGTACAACAGCATATGACAATCAATTAATCAAGATAGAATTAATTGGATATGTAGGTTTATCAGATATCTGAGACCCGGCAATTAAACTCAGTCCAGTGGCCGTTTAAATGCTGAATCACTGCCATCTTACACACAATCTGCATTTTGTCCCTATTGCTATTTCTAAACTGTTATTACCCATGCAACTTCCAGCTGCACAAAGAATTACAAGGCCACGAGGACAATGGAGTGTGTGGATTCCACTTCGAAGAAATCAAAGAAAAGGAAAAAAAAAAAGTACATGGAAAATTCCTCGAAATTAGATAGTAGTACATGTGATTTTTTTAGAGATATGAAAATATTAACGGAAAATCAAACATGCATATTTATTTAGTATATTTATCGAATATAATTTTAGTATTTTCGCGATTCGTAACGAGCGTTAATAAAAAATCGTGTTGCCCAGATATAAGAACAATAAGCAAATTAACGATGATTTTGTTTTTCATCTCTGGTATTGATAATGGATTTTTTTATTTATATTTAAAATACGATTCTTTGGATAAGTATTTATATTTGTAATGCTTAGTTTCGAGAACTTTAATAGGTCGAACCAGGGTTATCCGAACAAACTCACCATTATATTATATCAAAGTACAAACTTCTTATAGTCAAATTACAAAAATAAAATTATCTTTGAAACAGACCCAAACCAAGACCCAGTGTGCCCAGTCCACCCGAAAGCCCATCTCCAGACCTGTAGCCCCAACCCACCAACCCGAATCCAAGGTCCGACCCGAGCCCGAGAACAAAACAGAAGCAACAAAAAAATTTAGCGCCGTTGCCGGGGATCGAACCCGGGTCACCCGCGTGACAGGCGGGAATACTTACCACTATACTACAACGACTTGTTGTCCATATTTTCTGTTCTAATCAATACTTTATGATAATGTCTCTTCAATTATTGGCGTTTTCATATCCAATCTCAACAATTCATCAAAAAAATCAATTAAGTGGTCATATCTTATAAGAATCTGTAGGGTACAAAACCCACACCACCATGTGAGACCGACCTTAAGGCAAAATTTCAATCCCAACTAGCTAGTTGATTGTAATAGAAAGAAGAAACAAAAAAAAGACACTTATATGATTACTTGTTGCTTGAGAACTTGTCACAATCTAGATCAAGAAGATCAAGATTGGCAGAAGAAATATTAAAAGAGAGAAGAGAGAGAAATTGGGGAAGGAAGACGGTTACTGATCCCGTTTAGAAGAAATGTGTACAATATTCAGAATGGTCCTCAGTTTCTCTAATGTTCCCTTTTATACTCCTGGGCCTAGAATCACCTAGAAGCCCAATGCACCTAGAAGCCCAATGCCCGGTCATCTATTATATTCTACTTCACGCCAAAACCATGGTAATGATCAACGGTTGTGATCATGACAGAACTCCAAAAAGCTTTTCCTTTATGTGAGAAGATGAGGAGTGCTATTGTGGGCTACTAGCGACACTAGAAAACCACCAAAAAGGAAGATTCACAACTAGAGTTAGCCTGCAATTGGTTGGATCCGGATGGGTGGTGCTATGAGTTTAATTTCGTAAACTTTAGGGACTAAATAACTTAGTAGATGACCTTTAAATACGTACATCAAACATTAGGGACTTGTGAGTTTTTCCCCTGTTTT
Source organism: Hypericum androsaemum (assembly GCA_963995505.1). Taxonomy (NCBI): domain Eukaryota; kingdom Viridiplantae; phylum Streptophyta; class Magnoliopsida; order Malpighiales; family Hypericaceae; genus Hypericum; species Hypericum androsaemum. The sequence continues at coordinate 1,144,387 of OZ023196.1, forward strand.
TTATTAGTACAAGATAAGTAATATCTTTGACATTAAACCGCCTCATTTGGCACCTTATCTTTTCCTCCTTGGGTCCCGTGCTCCATACGGCCTCGATTTTTTTCTTTGTCCTCAATTTGCCCCTCTTGAAATTTGGTAGTTGGTTTTTGAGTTTGGTACTTCTCCTTGAGTTTGCCCCTCTTTAACAATTCGATCACACCTCAATTGCAACCATTCTAATTCACACCGATCTACCACCGCCATCAGACCCATCTCCTCCGGCGCCTCCTGGCTTGACCCACAGCATGGTCACTCGATCTCAGAAGAGCCAGGGAAAGAAAATGTAATGAAAAGGGATGAGTAGGCAATAAAAGGCAAGGAAATGAAAGATAAGGCAAGATAAAAAAAGAAAATGCAAGAAAAAGGTTAGAAAAGGCATGGAAAAGGTTAGAAAAGGTATGAAAAGACAAGAAAATGAAAAATAAGGCAAGATAATGCAAGAAAAATTAATAACCATGTCATCGCGAGCTAAAATTGAGGTGAATCTCTCGAATTTCTGGAACGTATACATGGTGATATATGTGGACCTATTCATTTATCATGTGGACTATTTAGATAATTTATGGTATTAATTGATCATTGATGCATCAACTAGATAGTCATATGTATCTTTATTATCAACTTGTAATTTAGCATGAGAGACTACCCAACAAGACTAGTAGCTATTGTGTCTTTGTCACATTAACTATTTAACCCTTTCATGGTAAATTGAGTGTCTTTGTCATACTTTCATGGTAAATTATTTTTTTAGATACTTTAAATTATGAACTCTTTTATTTTTCTTGTTTCTGGAGCCGTCGGATTATCATGACCTCTCTTGAATTTTATTTTCTAGTTGAGAAAGCGAAAAATATTTATTAAAGTGAAGTTTTAATCCGGAGAGACAATATTGGAAGGCTGTAAACTAGATTCTGAAATACATACAAAGCAGTTCAAAAATGTCTCTGTACTTTTGTGTTGGGAAATTAACCCACTTTCCCGTGGACCCAAACAACGCAGCGAACAAGACAGGAGCAAGATCTACGAAAAAATAAGAACAACAGATTTGGTAACCCGGTTCGATCTTAACCGATCTACGTCCGGGGGCGTACCAAGCCAGGAGATTTCACTATATCAAGCTCGATCTACACTTTGGAGCTTCACTTATTCAACAATGGTGTTTCTCTCTCCTCTTTTCTCTCTGTCTCTCTCTACACAAGGAAGAAGATACTGAAATAGTGACTGAGAGGTGGGTATTTATAGTGCCCACAGCCTAGGACTATTTGGTATCGGCAGGGGCAAAATCGTCCACCAGAAATCACATTTCTGGCTCCGGATGAATAGTGCCGAGTCAACATATGAACAGTAACTCCGTATATTCAACATGTGAACAGTAACTCCGTATAGTACGAAGTCTCCATACCTAACAATCTCCCACCTGGAGACTGACCTCAACACTTGTCATCATTCACTTGACGACTCCTTCTCCTCTTCACTTCTTGGTACGCCGGGTCTCTTCTCTAGTTTGCTAGACCCGCTGAAGCCATGTTGAGCTTCAGCTTCTCTAAGGTAACCACCTTAGTCAACATATCCGCGGGATTCACTTTCCCGTCAATCTTTTCAAGCCTTAAGATCTTCCTTTCCAAGAGATCACGTATGTAGTGATACTTCAACTCAATGTGCTTTGTCCTTGAGTGGAAAGCGGGATTCTTTGCCAAGTGTATCGCACTTTGGCTGTCACTGTGGAGCACACTCTCACTTTGCTCTTTCCCCAACTCCACCAAGAAATTCTGCAACCATACCATCTCTTTACTTGCTTCCGTCACAGCCAAGTACTCACTTTCCGCGGTTGACAAAGCTACTACCTTTTGTAGTCTCGAGGCCCAAGATATCGCTGTCCCTCCCAGCGTAAAGACATAACCACTTGTGCTCCTCTTCTCATCATGGTCATTGGACCCCAAGTCTGCATCACAATAGCCTAGGAGCTTCACATCTTTGCCCTCAAAACAAAGACACTTCTTGGTGGTACCTCTCAAGTAGCCAAGGATCCATTTCACTGCAACCCAATGTTGCTCACCTGGATTGCTCATGAACTTGCTCACTACTTCCACCGCATGTGCTATGTCTGGCCTCGTACAAATCATAGCATACATCAAGCTACCCACCGCCGATGCATAGGGAGTCTTCTCCATTTTAGCCTCCTCCGCCTTAGTCTTAGGCGAGTCCTTCTTGGACAATTTGAAGTGTCCAGCTAAAGGAGTCAACTTGGAGTTGGCATTTTGCATGCTAAACCTCTGCAGCACCTTCTCAATGTACTCGGCTTGTGAGAGAAATAGCTTCCCTGCAGCTCTATCTCTCTCAATCCTCATTCCAAGGATTTGCTTAGCCTCACCCAAGTCCTTCATGGCAAACCTTTCGGATAATTGCTTCTTCACCTTGCTCACCTCACTTGCACTGGTGCCTGCTATCAACATGTCATCAACATAAAGCAGGAGGATGATATAGCCATTATCCAGCTTCTTCATATAACAACAATGATCCGCTCCACAATGAGAAAATTCAATCTCCCGAATAAATCCATCAAACTTCTTGTACCATTGTCTTGGAGCTTGCTTCAATCCGTACAGACTCTTCCTCAACCTGCACACAAGCTTATCGTTACCTTGCAAGAACCCCTCTGGTTGCTCCATGTAGATCTCTTCCTCTAGATCACCATGAAGAAATGCCGTCTTCACATCCATTTGCTCTAGCAATAAATCTTCAGCAGCCACCATACTTAGCACCATCCGGATGGTGGTCATCTTCACAACAGGAGTGAAGATGTCAGTGAAGTCAATACCATACTTCTGCTGAAATCCCTTTACAACCAGTCTTGCTTTGTAACGTTCGGTGCCATCCGCCTCTTTCTTCACTCTATAGACCCACTTGTTATGCAATGCTTTCTTACCCTTGGGAAGTTCAACTAACTCCCAAGTTCCATTGCTCCTCAAGGACTCCATCTCATCATTCATGGCATGTTTCCACTCGTTCACTTGCTCACTTTCTTGAGCTTCTTCAAAATCCTCAGGTTCTCCTCCATCGGTCAATAAGAGATAGTAGTTTGCTGGCGAATATCTATCCGGAGATCCACGTTGTCTAGTGGACCTCCTCAATGGAACCACTGTTAGTGGTGATCTTGGCTCCATCTCCACTTCGGCCTCTTGGCCATCAAGTATCCTGCTCCCACCCGAGTTTGAGATGTCTAACTCGACCACCTCACCGGTAGGATCCACTTCATCAGCTAAATCCCCTTTGTCCTTGTACATCACCTTCTCATTGAATATGACATCCCGGCTCCTCACAACCTTTCGGTTCTTCTCATCCCAAAAGCGGAACCCGAACTCATCTCCTCCATATCCAATGAATGTGCACTTCTTAGACTTTGCATCAAGCTTACTCCTATCACCTGCATCCACAAGCACATAGGAAACACAACCAAACACTCGTAAGAAAGTCAGATCAACCTCTTTGCCACTCCACATCTCCTCCGATATCTCATTCTCCAAAGGAGTTGATGGCCCTCTGTTGATCAAGAATGCTGCAGTATTTACAGCATCTGCCCAAAACATCTTCGGAAGACCACTCTTCAACCTCATGGCCCTTGCTCTCTCATTTAGTGTTCGGTTCATCCTCTCAGCTATGCCATTTTGTTGGGGGGTCCCAGCTACCGTCTTTTCCATGCGAATCCCATACTTCGCACAAAAGTCTTTGAACTCTTGAAGCTCGTACTCACCACCATTATCGGACCTCAAACACTTCACCTTGAGATTCATTTCGTTCTCCACAAGAGCCTTCCACTTCTTGAAGGCATTGAAAGCATCAGACTTATGCTTTAGGAAGTAGACCCACACCTTCCTTGTAGAGTCATCTATGAAAGTCATGTAATACAAAGAACCACCCACGGATGCCACCGGTGCCGGTCCCCACAGATCACTGTGGACCAATTCAAGCTTAACCGGCTTAGGAGTTCTACCACTTCTTGAGAAGCTCACTCTCTTCTGCTTCCCAAATACACAGTCTTCACAAAGACCCATGTCCACGGTCTTTAGACCCGGTAGCTTCCCTTTTGAACAAAGCACCCGCATCCCCTTCTCACTCATGTGGCCAAGCCTACTATGCCACAGATCTGCATCATTGGTTGCTCCTACAAGATCAATGCATTCATGAGTGTTCCTTGTCATATACAACGTACCTTCCTTCTCACCACGAGCCACCACTCTAGCTCCCTTGGTGATCTTCCATGTCCGACAACCAAAGGTTACATTATACCCCTCTTCATCTAGTTGTCCCACGGAAAGTAAATTTCTTCTTAACCCTGGGATGTGTCTCACTCCCTTCAACAATAACAATGATCCATTTGGAGTATTGATTCTCACATCTCCTTTACCCACAATTTGCAATGGCTCATCATCGGCTAGATAAACCTTGCCAAATTCTCCTGGGGTATACAATTCCATTATCCCCTTGTCGCTACAATAGTGGAATGATGCTCCTGAATCCAATACCCAAGCCTCCAACGGGCTACTAACACTCAAGATCAATGCATCCCCGTGGTCCTCTGTTATTGCATTTGCCGACTTGTCCTCCTTCTTCGGTGCCTTGCATTGGGTTCTAAAGTGACCAAACTTCTCACAGTTCCAACATTTAATGGAACTCATGTCCCTCTTCGAACCATCCTTCGATTTGGACTTGGACCTGCTCCGGTCCTTCTTCCCCTTCCACTTAGATTCGGACCTCCCTCTATTGCTAGCATTCAAAGCCGAACCCGAGGCTACTCCGGACTCTTTCCTACGAATCTCCTCACTCATAATCAAGTCCCTCACCTCATCCAACTTGAGTACTACCTTCCCCGCCGAGGCACTCACAGCCGTGACCGTGCCATTCCAACTATCAGGTAAGGAACTTAGCAAAATTAGAGCTTGTACCTCATCATCGAAGTCAATCTTCACCGAGCTCAAAGAAGCAATGGTCGCATTGAACTCATGGAGGTGTACCGATACTGAGGTACTCTCCGCCATCTTAAGATTGAAAAGCTTCCTCATCAAGTGAACTTTGTTGGCCGCCGATGGCTTCTCGTACATCTCGGACAACGTCTCCAACATCTCCTTCGTGGTCTTTGACTTTACTGTGTGCAAGGCCATGTTCCTAGACAAAGACAAGCGCACCACGCTCATCGCTTTCCGATCTAGGAGCTTCCACTCCTCTTCCTTCATGTCCTCAGGCTTCTTCCCATCAAGGGGCAAGTGCAGATCTTTGCCATACAAGTAGTCCTCTACTTGCATCTTCCAGAAGCCATAGTCGACGCCATCGAACTTCTCCACGGGCGATCTCACATCACCCATCGTGATTGCTCCCACCACGCCCTAAGCCCAGGCTCTGATACCAGTTGTTGGGAAATTAACCCACTTTCCCGTGGACCCAAACAACGCAGCGAACAAGACAGGAGCAAGATCTACGAAAAAATAAGAACAACAGATTTGGTAACCCGGTTCGATCTTAACCGATCTACGTCCGGGGGCGTACCAAGCCAGGAGATTTCACTATATCAAGCTCGATCTACACTTTGGAGCTTCACTTGCTCAACAATGGTGTTTCTCTCTCCTCTTTTCTCTCTGTCTCTCTCTACACAAGGAAGAAGATACTGAAATAGTGATTGAGAGGTGGGTATTTATAGTGCCCACAGCCTAGGACTATTTGGTGTCGGCAGGGGCAAAATCGTCCACCAGAAATCACATTTCAACATATGAACAGTAACTCCGTATATTCAACATGTGAACAGTAACTCCGTATAGTACGAAGTCTCCATACCCAACATTTTGAGGCTCGGAACCAATCCTGGAAGGTTTTCAGATACAGGCTATCATTGAAGGCGAAACCAACTACCAAACTCAATACCAAATCCGCCCCCGCCAAGCCCAATATCGAGTGAGTTTCCAGATTGTATGATCACTTGAGGTCCGATCTGCTCTTAGCCCATTTCTCCTTGGGCATCATTGGGCGCTCATTACCTACCTTATTTTTCTCTTTCTTTCTTTCCCACCTCTTTATTTTGGAAGAATGAAGACGGTTCTTTCCCACATTTTCGACCCTCTTCATCTGGACTGTTAAAATGACCCCGGAGATCGATAGAATATTTTGCATTATTAGAACCAAATCACATTTAAACAAACAGAAAATATTATTTATAATGGATGTAAACTTTTCTCCACACATATAAAGTAGTAAATTCTCAAGATTAAAATGCGAACAAAATACACATTACCATATCACTGATCACTCATACTTTTTAAGAAGCCGCCTAGTCATTTAGGTTTGAACGGAATCGGACAAACGAACAATATGCATATAACATACAGTTACATTTAAGGTTGGGCAAATTACTCTCACGTCTCTGTACATTGGTCATCTTTTTCCTAGGGTCCCTGGACTTTGGAAAAAGATTGTCCCGTCCCTAAGTTTTGATGATAATAGACTCTCGGGTCCTTTTAGTCAAAATATTCTTCTTTCTCCGGTGAACCCCCATTTGAAATGACCAAAATGCCCCTCCAACTTAAAAAATAAAAAATAAAAAATAAAAAATCTCTCTTTTTCTCTTCACCTTCTTCCCCAATTCATCTTCAACCTCCAAATATCCCTTCAAATATCTTTAATTAATCAAAAACACAATTAATTTTCTAAACCAACCCGCAATTTTTAGTCAAAGTCTCCTGGCTCACATCAAAATAGTGGGTACTTGAAAAAGCTTACCTTTAAGCATGGTGCTAAGTTGCCCAGAGATTTAGAAAATCAAAAACGGGGGTTCAGGGCTAATGGGGATTCGCTGCTTCGACTGCTTGAGGAAAGGGCAAAGCTAAAAATCAAAACTTTTTTGCAATATTTGTGGGATTTCTTCTGCGATGTTTCAGCCCTTTTTATATATAATTCCTTTGATCCAGTCCAATCCCAAACACGCTAACAAAAATGGAGAAAAGATTCGAAAAGAAGCGAAGAGGAAAAAAAGCCAGGGGGAACAGTGGCGTTTGGCGGCGATGGCCGTGGCATCGTTGTTAAACGGGGAACGGGCGGTGGTGTTGTTGTTCCTGGGGTGCGTCCTCCGCTCCCCCACCCCGCTGCCGCTCCCCCTCCCGCACGGCTGTAAAATCTAATTTATTAGGGTTCCTGATTGAAATCCTCACCTAGCTGCAAAAGCTTGACACTTGAAGGGGAAGTGCCCTCAACGTTTTTGCAGGAAAGATTGAAGAAAATAAATTGAAAATTTCGTTGAATGGGTTAATGGATCCTTTCTTCAAGCTTGCATCCTTTGTTCCTCCAGGTTAATGGGTTATCCAACAACGCACTTGAATGGAAAAGAACCTAATTTTATTGAATTTATTTAGGGACAAGCTTCACAGGAACATTTGGGTTAGAAGTCGGCGTTGGGTTCGGTTCCTCCTTCGTGAATCGTTGGGTTGACCGTCGGCGTTGGGTTGGGAATATTGGGTTGCTTTTAGTTAATTAGATGATTTTAATTGGGATGTTGTTGAATGTGTTCTTGATATTGTTGAATTTGTTCTTGTTGTTCTAAAGGTTAAAGAAGATGGGAGGTTGAAGATGAAGTGGGAGGAGGAGGAGGAGGAGGAGGAGGAAGAAGGGAGAAAGAAAGAGATTTTTTATTTTTTTTAAGTAAAAGGGCATTTTAGATTTTTCAAGTGGGGTATCGTCAGAGAATATAGAATATTCTGGCTCTAGGAACCCGATAATCTATTATCATCAAAACTTAGGGACGGGATAATTTTTTTCCAAAAGTCAAGGACCCTAGGGGGAGGGTGACCAAAGGTCAGGGACTTGAGAGTAATTTGCTCTTTAAGGTTTTAAGCTTAGGCGATGGCTGCATCCGTAGCGTTGACCAACATGCTCATGATCATGTGTTTGGTATGGTTGTACTCTTGGAGTTCAATGCTGGTCATGTATTGTTCCATGGTAATGAAGCTTTAACAATTTTTTGCGAAAATTATTTAATATTAGATATTGATCAACTAATTCAGATTACATCACAAAGGAGGCCGGGCTAAGTTCTTCTTGCGAAATTTTAATATGGCTCGAAACCTACAGTTAAGATGGAAGAGCCATATGAATCAATACCAAACAATATATGTATATACATATATCTATATATGTACATATATGTATACATATACACTTATATATACACATATATAGATATACATACATATACATATAAACTTATATATATATATATATATATATAGCTAGCCATGTTCTTGAGCATTCACATAACCCATAATTTCACATGGAGAGCGACATGTCTAATTAATGGTCTTTCCTTTATGTCGAGTACATGACTTGAATGGGAAATCTGGATTTGTGCAATTCTGTCAGCTACAAATTGTTCCCAACATTTTACTTTGGACAAATTACTGTCAGGTCCTTGTGGTTTGACAAATTTACCAGTAGGGTTCTTACTTTTTGGAAAACCCTATTTTCGTCCTCCAAATTTTTTAAAATAGAACTCTCAGGTTCTTGCCTCTGGTACCAGAAAATTGCTCTGATAAAATTTTACTTGCAAGGACCAAAATGCCCCTCAGTAAAAAAAAACACAAAAACTGTTCTTCATCCCTCGGCGTCCTCGCTTCATCAAAGTTCTGGGTTTCTGTCTTCTTCCTCGCCATCGTCCCTAATCCAGGAAAAGTCGAGATCGTCGATTGAGGATGGCGGATCTGGGTTTCTGTCTTCTTCCTCGCTGTCGTCCCTAACCCAAGAAACGAATCTGGGAGGAGGGGTTCTTCGTATGTTGGGCGGCATGACGAACTGAGACAACAAAAGAAGAAGTAGAAGCCCACGACAACAGAGGAAGAAGGGCCCTGAGATTTGCACCGCGTCCTATTTCTTGCTTTCCAGACCGCCCTCGCCGAAGCCTCAGCACGCTTCCCACAAGTCGCCCTCATCGAAGCAGCCTCTCAAGCCATCTCCACCCGTCAAGTAGCCGAACCCTCCTCCTCTGTCGCCTCTCAAGCGCCTCCGGCATGCCTCCTGTGGTGAATTTTTGTTGAGGGTTGTTGAGGATTGGTGGGTATTTTTGTTGCCCAATTTAATTGAGAGGGTGGGCTAGAAATTGTTGGCACTTAGGAGAATTTTTAACAATTAATTGGTAGAAATTTGACCTTAATTTGGTGTTTGGTGTTCTTGATGTTAACTAAAGATTGAAGAAGGTTGCTTTTTTACAGAAGGGCAATTTGGTCATTTCCCGGGTCTTCTCACTGGAGTTATTTTCTGGTAACGGAGCCAGGGACTTGAGAGTTCTATTTTACGAAACTTGGAGGACGAAAGTAGAAATTTTTAAAAAACAAGGACCCTACTGGTGAATTGTCAAACTACAGGGACCTGAGGATAATTTTCTCTTTCACTTTTTTATGTCAAAATTTAATTCAACACATTATCAAATGAATAATAAAATCTATTATGTTTAGTTTCGAAAAAAAAATCTATTAAGTTTACACTTGCTTGAGTTTATTTCCACATCAATCCACTCTTATATCATAAATTTTACTCGGCGTTCTGCAACTCAAATTCAAATGCTTGTAAGTTGTAACTACGGGTCGCAAAATACAACTACTTCGGTAGCACTCGTAAAAATCTATCAAAGAGACTATTAGCATGCACATATATATAATTTATTTAGATAACTATTGTTAAGGAACTAGTTTATCCATGGAATCGAAATAGACTTAACTGGACCAATATTTCTGGCTATGAGTGTAAAATGAATAATTTTAAGCATTAAAATAAATATTTTACTGAGCTATTTTTTCATTACTAGAATTTTTGTGGCAAATAGTATTTGAACCCTAGTCATTCCGTACCTATTATTTTACTTAGGTATTTTTTTAAGTTATAATGAATTTTCTCTATCCATAAATTCATTAAATATCATGCATTGTACTCATGATATATATGTATAATAAACTTTACACAGTGAAATTTATTTTTATTGAATCCGAAATCACTCTATAAATTAATAAACTAATAAAATTTTGATTAATTAACATCTCTAAATTAATAAAATTTTACTGTCTCAATCCTTAACGACAATTCTCTCTGTCTTCTCTATGTCTACGACAGTACAAACTTATCTTCTTTCTTCTTAAATCCTTTGTTATTTTTTTATAGTTTTATCTTTTCTTTTAATATGTGATATGGCGCCGCATGATGGTCTGCAAGGAATTCCAACTAAGCAAGTGTAAGATAAACTAAAAAACTTCTCTTTCAATATGTGATAATTTGGTTCTCGTTTCTTTCGTTCTTTAATATCTTCTCTTTTAAAATATTTTCAATCAATTTTCTCTATCAATAAACATTTTCAATTAATTTATTAAATATGGTACGTTGTATTAATGATATATGTATGTACAATAGATTTTATGCAGTTAAATTTATTTTTGATAAATTGAAAATTACTCTGAAAATTAGTAAAATTATCAATTTATCGATTAATTGATATCTCTAAATTAATAAAATTCCATAGTCGGACATCGTTAATTAATTTATAGACCTTTTAACGATAAATATCTCTTTCTTCTCTGTTTCAACTACATTAACAATCTTATCGTCTTTCTTCTTTAATTCTTTGTTATTTTTTATAGTTTTATCTTCTCATTTGATCAACTACATTAACAAGTAAATTCTTATCTATTCAAAAATAAATCACCAAAATAGTAAGTATCTAAATTTACTATTGTTATGGTGCACAAGTGCACAACACCTATTGTTACAAGTCTCCTAAAAAAGATATAAAAAAAATCAACTATCTAGGAAAACTAAGTTACTAGATAGAAATTAACTTTGGCAATCTCCTAAGCCTTAGATTCTTCAGTTATTTTCGTTGATTAACACGTCACATTTCCCTTGTTCTATCTTTTCTTTTCTTTCCTTTCACATTCTGACGTTGTTGTTGGTTTGGTACGTTGCAAGGTTAGGGCATTGATCAGGAAAGGAGACGCAACGAGAGGTTGTCGTTCATTAGTTTAGTTGGTAAGATTGACCGGAAACCAAACCGAAGTGAAGAAGAAACGAGAAGAGCGTAAACTAGAGGTTGTTATACTTGAAGATGGGTTTGGAGAAAGTATACTTCGTACGCTAACAGATTTGATCGGGGTGAGACCTTTTATCCACGACTTGCAAGAGCTCGACAACCTCTGGGACCAAACGATGGCTGCTCAGCTCTTCGGAGCATCCAAGACTTGGTTTGTCGTCGGAGGTACCACGTGCGGGGTTCAGGCCGCGATCATGTTCCCCAGGGGACTACATCATTCTCCCTCGCAATTGTCATATCTCGGCTTTATCTGCTACGGTGTTATGTGGAGCTATACCCAAGTACATTGTCCCCGAGCACGATCCGTGGTGGGATATTGCGTGCAGCATAACTTCCGTGCAGGTAATCAAGCGTATTAATTCGCTTCGTAATCGTCTACATTGTTAATATTCGTAGTGTTTACAGGTAGCTAGAGCAATAGATGAGTTGCAGGCACAAGGACACAAGCTAGCAGCTGTTTTTGTCACCTCCCCTACTTACCATGGTCTATGCAGTAACGTGAGCGAGATATCCGAGTTGTCATGGATCGAATCCGATCCCCCTGATCGTTGACGAGGCGCACGGAGCGCATTTGGGGTTTATTCCGGGAATGCCTCGTTCGGCTCTTCAGCAGGGTGCTGATCTTGTAGTAAAATCAACACACAAGGTCCTATCCTCTCTTACGCAGTCATCAATGCTTCACATGTTGGGAAACATTGTAAACAGAGAGAGGGTTAGTCTCTGCCTCCAGACGCTGCAGAGTACGAGCCACAGCGTGCTGCTTCTCGCTTCGTTGGACGCAGCTAATTGGCGAAGATCCGGATAACATCTTCAGCGGAGCACTCAAATTGGCCACTGAACTGAAGGCTCTCATCCAACAGATACTAGGCATTGATGTTCTTGATTCGTCGAGTATCATCGATCCTCTACGCCTTACCATCGGGTTTTGGCAGCTAGGGTTATCGGGTTACGAAGCAGAGCACATTCTGGATAAGGATCAAGCAGTAGTCTTCGAGTTAGTAGGGACATGGTCTATGACATTCGCGGTCAACCTCGGAACCCGTATAGAACATGTTCACAGGTTAGTGTCTGGCCTGAGGCAGTTGTCTTTTGATCACAACTACTTGAAATCCCCACATCACGTGGTAGCAAAGAAGACAGACTACCCACCATTTTGTGCGACGGAGATGATACTGAGCCCTCGAGATGCCTTCTTCTCCAAGAAAAGAAGAGTCGAGTTCTGTGAGAGCCTCGGGAAGGTATGCGGTGAGCTCATATATCCGTTCCCTCCTGGAATCCCTCTACTGATACCAGGTGAGGTTATTACAGACAAGGCACTGGACTATCTGATCCATGTCAAAAGGGAAGGTGCACTTGTCACCGGAACTTCGGATCCTAAACTGTCTTCCATTCTTATTTGCGACGTGTGATGATGTTGCTGCAAGCTTCTTGAAGTTTACAATTAGTGTTGCTCATTGCAACCATCCGGGGGGACTCGGAGACTCGAGGAAAATCCGGGTCACTTTTCGGTCCATTTTTAAAAATGCTTTAAAATTATTTGATTTGTCCACACTCCTTGGAAAGTTTTCACTCTGTTATATTTATTTATTTTTTATGGGATTGGAAACTGTCCAACTTCTTGATCTGCAACTTGCAAATTGTTTTTGGTATTTTTTTTTTATCGATGAATTCTACGTGTACTGTCACATTTGTCCAACATGCAAAATGATAAAGCGTTTTTTTCATAACCAGATATAAGTGTTTTAATTATTACATATTTAAATGGTTTCTTATTAAAAGTGAACGAGACTCAAATGATTGACATCCAACCCGTTGTCGCAATGTTTATCATTTTGTTGCTTAATAAGACCTTATTTTTTTAATTTTTTCGTTAGTCAATTCAGGCCCAACCCAATCCAGCCAGCCCACCCCGAAGTAAAATCTATAACTCCTATCCCGAAACCCATATTCTAAGACCCAGAGCCATCCCATATCCAGATCCAGAGTCCGTGCCCACACTCATGTCCAAAGCCCGAGTAAATCCAAACCCAGCCCAACTCCATCCAAGGTAAAAAAATAAAAATAACGCCGTTGTTGGGAATCGAACCCACGTTACTCGCGTAACAGATGAGAATACTTATCATTATATTTTTTTATAAGTAAACTATTTATTACCCATCAAAATGGTACTCCAAGTATGAATGAATGTATTACACCAATAGTACTGTAGGCACTAATATCACCTAAAAATTTAAAGATAAACAACTATCTAATAATGTATGCTACTAGATGAGTGATATCTTCGAAATTTAACTCTTTCATTTCCTCTTGTGGCTCTTGCTCTATTTGATTATTTTTCTGCCTCCTTATCTCTTCAAGATATAAGTTAAACCGCTTTTTGAATCAGCCTCTTTATCCGAATCGTTCAATTTGTGTTCATCAGTTTATTTATCTTTTGAACGGACCCCTCAATAATTTTGATTGTAAATTTTTTCGGCCTAGTACTCCTCCGTAGTGGAGTAGAACCAAGCCCAAAAAGTAAATTCTTCTCTTCAGTCTCACTCGGCCCTTGTTGGTCCACCCTTCATTAGGGCCATCAGGTGTGTTCATTGGTATGCTGGGCCCATTGCGGCCAGTCTTCTCCTTTTCGGGGCTCCTTATTTATCATTATACTACAACGACGAGTTGTAAAAAGCTGCCTTTTCAAATAATAAACAATATGAAGTCAAGGGTAAAAGTTTTTTTTTCACTCGTCTCTTCAAGTAATTCCCAATTTTTTTTCACATTTTCATGCCAGCGACTGACTGCATAGAGCTGTAAAGTTGCCACATCATATTATCCGTAAATAGCAAGTTATTAAATTGGAGAGGTCAATGGATTCGGTGAACGGTCAAACGTTACTAAAGTACACGTATCCAAGTAACAACAGAACTTTATTATTTATGATGGTTGCAAACTTTTCTCCACACACATGCACAATAGTAAATTCTCAAGATTAAAACGCACAACAAGATATATATGATAATCCAGGTTTGAATCGGATCCAACAACGCGCACCATATGCATATAACATACGGTTACATCTAAGGTTTTAAGCCTTGGTGATTCCTTCATCCGTAGCTTTGACCAACCCAACCAAGACGTCCAGTAACATGTCGGGATTTCTGATTTCAGGGCTCATCTTCTCATAATCCATGCTAATTATTGCTAGGCTCCCAGATTCTTCTTTTGGCTCGACTTTAATGGCAGATCTGAAGGTTTTGTAGAGCTTCATCGGATGCCCATCCAACCCGATGAAATGCACCGTCTTATTTGCATCATCATACGCGGCCTCCTCCTTGAACACCTCAACGTTCCCTTCTGCATCCCACAATAAAAAAGAAATCGGCGTAAGGTAATAGAAAAGAGTAATGTCGGGGTTATTGAGTTAATGCCAAAGATATTACCTGTGTAATGATGCATGTTATTTAGATAGTAAAAATTTTTAAGAGATTTTTAGTAGATAACGACACTACTCGTGTATTTTTTTTTGTTAAGTAAAATTTTATATTACTCCAATATGATCACAATTTGTAAGGATATTGGGCTATATAAAGCGTCATTTTCAATATCGCCTAATTAGCAATATTTACGCCTAATTATGGCCCAACCGCTAAATTGTGTTGCTTGACTTTATCATCACATAAATAAAATAATCTTTCCAGAGTATTTCTTTGTCCATTTGGTATAAGTTATATTTTACATATTAAAAAAAGCAAGGAAGAGAATAGTAGTCTCTCATATCCCCGGAACTTTTAGGTTGTAGAAACTGAGTCTGATTCCGACCAATGGAACATAAAAAGAGAAAAAAAAATTTGAAAGATAAAATTTTTATTACTCTTAAGTAAAAAGGATTACACCACAAGTAGCGAAGGTGTATAGCTAAAAAGAAAATTTTAATAATCTTAGTTACCGGAAGTGTAGGTCCAGGTCTTAATAGAGCCGTGACCATGGGCGTCCCAGTCACTGTCATGCAACTCAATGGAGTGGATCTGAGGAGCATGAGTAGCGACGTCGTATGGTGTATCCTTAAATACTCCGTAGAACTTGTCGGCCGGTGACTTTAGCTCTACGGTCGCTTCTAGCCTCCCTGACAATGCCATAATTTGCTAATAATAATTATTGTTACTATATTAAAAAACTTTCGATATTTCCTCTTGTGGGTGTAGTATATATTATGCAAGAATCTGTTCCTTTTATAGACAATAGAAGCGTTTCCCTGCTCGTTCAGAAATTAATAAACAATATGATTCAAGCCTTGATTTTATTCAAGTGGGTCATGCATATCTTCCAAGTGGGGATTGTGTTTTCTTTAGGAACCAGTGAGACATCTATTGGACCAATTAATCCAGAATTGAGCAGGCTAAGATCTTAGAAAGGTGACAAAAAAAATTCGACAAGTATTTAACACTTCTGCATTTTGAAATACTCGACCCATAATCTTTTAGTTAAGGTATAGTAATTTTTTCACTAGTTGGTCTAACTTCTTGTTGGTGTGAATATGTGTTGTATATATATTTTTATAAGTAGATTTGTATTACCTTTCTAAAAATTACTATAACGTCCCGTGGTCTGACCGACTGACTCCACAGACCAACACAGGTCTTTTCTAGCGTGCTTTGTCCTCACTCGCACGTATCCTGAAAACTTCCCAGGAGGTCACCCATCCTGATCCTACTTTCAATCAAATGTGTTTAACCTTGGAGTTCTCTCAAGATATGTGCCAGAAAAGAAGGTGCACTTTGTTAATATGGATAGTACCAATCAAATCACTAAAGACTTTTCAGAATTGGGGTATTATATTCACCTCTCCTTAAATATGCAACGTCCTCGTCGTGCTAGTCAAAACATTCTAGAACACGGAACAATCTCATAAATTTTTTTTTTGCTCTGATACCAAATGTAACTCCCCGTGATTTGACCGACTGTCTCCACATACCAACACGAGTCTTTTCCAGCGTATTTTTTCCTCGCTCATACGGATCCTGAAAAATTTCCTAAGAGGTCACCCATCCTGATCCTACTCTCGGCCAAACGCGTTTAACCTTGGAATTCACTCAAAATGTGTGCCAGAAAAGAATGTACACATTGTTGATATGAATAATACCAATCAAATCACTTAAACCTTTTCCGAATTGGAGTATCACATTTACCGAAGGGTATTTAGTACCTAGGAGATTTGACAACACGTAGAGTACTATATACCCGGGTATTAAAGCAAAGCAATGATAAACTTTATCTATACTACACATCTCAAATAAGCGTCCCAATACACCAAAAGTCAGTCCCGAAAACACCAAAAAGACAGTAAAAGATTGGAACGAAACTTCATGGAGGAGGGTCTTCTTTAAATTGTATTGTTTTAATATTGAAGTTGAGATATCTTAATATTGTAATATAGTATATAGAGATAGGTTGATTACCTGACCCCAGTGCTCTCCGATGACGAATATTTTTATGGCACGTAAGGTAAATA
This sequence comes from Hypericum androsaemum, assembly GCA_963995505.1. NCBI lineage: Eukaryota > Viridiplantae > Streptophyta > Magnoliopsida > Malpighiales > Hypericaceae > Hypericum > Hypericum androsaemum. The sequence continues at coordinate 1,161,027 of OZ023196.1, forward strand.
AAATTCGTGCTAACTTCGGTCCATTTAGTTTTATTGAATGGAACATGTTGAGTTTTTTACATAGTTTATAATACGTTTGATTATGTACATTAGGTGTGTGAAAATCATTGACTTTATATTTTGATTTGGATGCAAAAGATCATAATACTTGATTTGTTCACCCACTGGTTTGATTCTCTCTCATTCTTAAATGGCAACCACCTTGATAACGTCTTTACTATTCTTCTATCTTTTGTGTGATACCCTATCCTCAATAATGAGCATGAAATGAGATGGGCAGCGAGATGCATTATTTTGATCTTGCTAATTAGTTTTTTGATACCATTTATTATCTGGATATTTAGTGCGCAGACTGATCTAGATTCTAGTGAGGTAAAATCTTTGAAAGATTATAACTTCTTCAACAAATATTTAACACTGTGTTCATCGTGTTAAATATGGATCTGGTATGGCAAGAGGAATCATCTGATATTCTTTGTGTTCTTATGAATGCAGCAGTTAGTGGTTCTAGAATCTGGGCGCAGAATGTGCCATGATCTTCGTTCATTCAGGACTTTGCGGAGGAGGGAGGCCCTCGGATGAGATTTTATTCCCTCGGTGATTTCTGTCAGACAAAGTCAGTCCTTGAGGCCTTAAGATGAGGGTTTGATAAAAGCATTAGCATGTTTGGTGTAACCACAACTTGCTCGATCTCCCTTTTTATGGGAAGAAATTTACTTGGAGACTTGGAATATTTGGTTAATGGTGGCATGATCAATAAGGTATAGTTTGCACTATTTAGAGGTTTTAACGGTGTCATTTTTTGAGGAGAAATGTGCAGCACCGAGTTTCTTAATCATTCCATCCAAATCTGAATTTACGAATGAGTCCGGTGATCAATTTCACTTGGGGACCTCGGTCATAAGCTCTTTTGTTGTGATCAGAGTCATCTAGGTGAGTTTTTTTATGTATTGTATGTGATTATTGTCCAACTTGATGTAAATATTTTTGAGTATATTTATAAAATTAATCTATTTATCAAAAAAAATTTAATACTAATATATTTCCAATTTAAACTCGAGATTTTTTTATTAACTTTTTGTTAATTAGTTTGCGTCAATGACTTTTCTGCATATATCTCGCTGACATATCGTAAAGGGTAAGCCATTTACAACCACAAAACTACATAAACTAATTGAGATTTGCGAGATCGGAAATGTTACTCTGGACATGCAACTTCCAACGACTATCCCACTTATTGGAAGTCTACTTGTTCCATTGTATATATTTTTTGTTTATTGGAGACAGTGATAGCTCATCCACCCTGCTCCCTTCTAGTGTGTTTTCCAAGACTCCTAATATAGAAATTATATATTTTTCAATATTTTAATGTTGAAAACAATTTGATGTTATCGTCCCCGTTGTACTTCTACGATTGTTCGTTTCATGATACTTAGTAAAGTTAAATTCTATTGTTGAGATTACCAAGTTCCAACTGGTTGACTTTTTAACAATTATAGAAAATTCACCGAGAATAGTCTTAAAGTTTTGAGATATATATAAAGATTATAATATGGTATATGAGCAGGTTGATTTTGTAGTCTATTATTGTTCGTACTATTCTCGTGTCATGACACGTTGGCGTTATCAAATCTCTTGCTTGTTGGACCTTATTTCACTGTACGAAAAATATGCTACATTTCTCATTTGGGCTATTCAAGTCGTGTGGACGTGGGTTCGCTTCTATTCTATTGCCTTTCAGAAAATGGGCTTGTGGGCCCCTCGAACGCAATTCATAATCCTGACACTAGGAATGCGGTTTTCTGTTGGACACCTCTGAAAGCCTTTGGAGAAATTTGGCCCAATCTGATCCTAGCAATGCGCGACAGATTTTTCTACATGTGCTTATTTTCGGGCAATAGTAATGTCTGTATTTTTTTTTTTGGGAAAATAGCATGTCTGTACTTGACTGTTTATGTTCGGAACTAGGATAGAAGAATAGATTGTTGATTTTGGTCTAGTCTAGATACCTCTTTTTAAAAAAATTTAAGGGAAAAATGTTGATTTATCCGATCATACCTACCTTATTTTTCAAGATTTTAAAAATCGTAGTCCGACCAGCAGTTTGACCGGTCGGACTACTACCGGGACAAAATCTGGGTCATTGTTTTTTGCATAAAACTCAGCAAGTGGTCCGACCGGCCAAAATCTGGTCAGATCGCTCGGTCAGGTACTTCCGTGTGACCCGGTTCGCCCGGATCATAAAAATATTTGTTTATTTTTTCTATTTTATCGGATTTAATTTAGAAACAAAATCTCAACTTCCAAGCTCTAAGCATATACATCACTTTTGGATCACAACAAACTTATTTTTTAAACAATTCTCGATAATATGTCAACTAAGTTAAACGAATTGGAATAATATGCCGAACAAGAAAGCTTGCATAATCATCTTTTTGTGCTTCTAGACTTGTTTAATTCATGTTTGAAGACTTTGTTTAGATAAATTGTATAAAAAAATTTCTAAATATGTAAACTTATTTAGCATTTTATTATTTTTTTAATACTAAATTAAATTTATTAAACCTAATTTAATAATATTAATATAAAGTAGAAGTTTTGGTCGGACCAGTAGTCTGACCGGTCCGACTGGATGAACCAGAAATTTTAAAAATTCTGTGTCGCCTTCTGGATCGGTTTTAAAAACATTGCTATTTTTAAGATAATGTTAAAATAGTATTATCAATCCAAACCCACCAAATTTTGATATTTTTATTTGGTTTCTTTTATATTGACTTATTTTATAAATGAACCAATTGTATTCATATTTTCGAGTATTTTCTTGATATTGTGAACAATCAAAGTGACGATTTAATTTTTCTCATTAAATAATTTTAAATAATACGTGTCGTTCGCCTGATCCTTCCCGGTATTTATGGATCTAGATCTTACACATATCTTTGTTTTTGAAGATAATAAAGATAAAAATCTCGGTCATATGGATCTTACACAGATTCGGCTAATTGTAATTCCTATTTGGAGCTACCGAGAGTCTGATAATATTCGACTTTAAATACCACAAATTCAGTAAAAAAAATTTGTTCGAATAGAACACATTGAATTAACAGTGAGCTTTCACCTTTTTTATTTATGATGGATCTAAACATTTCCCCACACACATACACACATGCACAATAGTAAATTCTCAAGATTAAAACACACAACACATTGCTATTCCAATACATATCACTGATCACTCATATTTAAGTCCAAACAAACTTAGGAATCGAGATTCGGATTAGGTGAGGCCAACGAGTACCGATATGCACGGAACATATGGAACTTTTAAGCATTGGTTAGACCTGCATCTGTAGCTTTGACGAAGCCAACCATGACGTCGATGTACATGCCAGGATCTCTGGTTTCGGGGCTCACCTTCTCATAATCGATGCTAATTATGGCCAGGCTCCCACCTTCTTCTTTTGGCTCAACTTTAAGGGTGGGGTGGAAGGTTTTGTAGAGCTTCATGGGATGACCATCCACCCCAACGAAATGCACCGTCTTATTTGCATCATCATACTCGGCCCTCTCCTTATACACCTCAACATTTCCTTCTGCAATTCGGATTAAAAGATTGATTATTTAATGTTAGACCAAACTCTTGAAGCAATATGTATATAATTCCGGATCAAACAACCTTCCATTGCAGTGCCCAAAGACGAGGGTGAACTATGGAGCACTTCTATTTTTTTTAAAGTTAAATTTTTACACCATGATTATAAAAAAAATTAACTATACTAGACTTCTAAGATGGCCAGAAGATGATAATTGTCCTCCCTTAAGAAGTATATCAGATGTGAAAAAAGATTTGATCTAATGGCACAAGACATATATAAATTGACAAGAGATTCATAATTTAATTCACGACATCTGTAACTATTAGTGTAAAATTTACCATTACGAAAGAGTGGGGTTAGATTACTAGTGATTAAAACTTAGATCTCCGTCAAATCATACTATTAATACATAATATATTTATAAGTATGAGGTGATACTCTTTGTTCCTTTTTGGTTTGTACCACTTGCCATCCGAACATTCATTTTACCGATTAATCTAGCTTTGAGCCGGATATTTTTAAGTAGAAAAGGAAAAAAAAGTTGATAATCTTTGTTACCCGAGGTGTAGGTCCAGGTCTTGATAGAGCCATGGCCATAGGCGTCCCAGTCACTGTCATGCAACTCAATGGAGTGGATGTGAGGAGCATGAGAAGCGACGTCGTATGGTGTATCCTTGAACACTCCATAAAATTTGTCGGCCGGTGACTTGAGCTCTACGGTCGTTTCCAGCCTTCCTGACAATGCCATAATTTGCTTATAAATAACAATAACTATGTAAAACTTCTGATATTGTGGGTGGTAGCATACCATGTGTTTGAATATGTTTGGTTTCCTTTTATAGACAATAGAAGCGTTTCCCTTCCCACCCTGAAACATCGTGATTCTCGCCTTTTACTTATTTAGGAATAAGTTCAACTACCTTGCATTTTCGAGCATTTTTACATAAATATCTTCTAGTTTACCTTTCAAAATAAATAAATAAATAATTTCGGTAAGAGAGTATTTTAAATTTGATATTTTTGGTGACCAAACTCCTCGGTTAATTTTTTTTCACTTGACATTTCAACATTTATTCACATCGGCGCCACATCATATTTATTAAATCTAGTTAGACTAACTACTCTTTTTTTAATAAGTGAAATTTATTCAATAATATTACTTACAACTTACATGCCGTGGAATTCCCTTTTCCAAACTTGCGATCGTCGACTTCGTCAACATTATACTACAATAAAAGTCATTAGGAAAAAATCGTGGTATGAAAAGAGTAATACGATAAGGGGCACCAGATTAGGTCTTGGACATGTATTTTCGTCTAGGACTGTCCTGGAATACGCAATGGTTTACTTAGTTATGATACAATGATTCGCTTAGTTGTGATACAATGAGTTGACCAGTTATGATGCAACAGGTCGTTTGAAGCGGTCCCAATTTTTTTGGAACACGCACTCATTCGCTTAGTTATGATGTAATTGTTTGCCCAGTTATGATACAATAGTTTACCCAGTTATGATGAAATGGTTCGCTCGAAGTTCGCCGAATAGACCGTCCCAGAACACGCACTAGTTCGACTATTATGATAAAATAGTTTACCTAATTATGATAAAATGGTTCGCCCAAAATAGAGTCCAAGACGGTCCTAGAAACAGATTCCAGAACCGAATCCGGTCTAAGGTACTAATTATGGTTCGATATCGCGCTTGTGATTTTCTTTTGCCTGAATTTAATTACACGATGTCGTTTCCATAGGAAGCTGATTCCGATACTAAAAAGTCAAATGGCACCAAAATAATGTCAGAGTAAATTGTATAAAATTAAAATCGCAATAATGAGCTTTGGGAGACTTGGTGTCATGCTCGTAGTTTTTTAGTCCTTTGAATACTGATGAGTCATTTTCCTTTTGTTCCAATACTTATTGTGATTGATCATTTACTGGTGGTGATCCATTTCATTATTATATAAACTATATAATAATTTTCTCATATTCGAGGCGACTTTGAAAATCCCACAAATCTAATTGAGATATTAATTAAGGAGACGATATACGGGAGAGAAAGGACTATTTTAAATTTGATGACATGAATTGTATGGATGTACGGAGAGAAAAAAAAGGGTGAAGACACAAAGAAGTAGACCGATGTCACTTAACTAGAATTTTAGAATTTGAGTATTGAAAATAGATGATTAATATGTTATGGATAGAATAGTGACTATTTTTTAGTTTAATTAAGTTCAAATTTAAATTAGACTAAATAAACAATTTAGATACTAAATGATTTCGACCGCAGAACCAATTTGAAGTCAAATTGTTTTGACGTGCAAGTTTACGATAACAGGTAAGTACTTATCTAATTTTGCATCAATAAGAAAATGCCCGAGGCTTTAAGTGGCGATGACGAATCGGTCAAAGGTAAAGGTATATTATCGTTACTTTTTAAATCACATGCTATTGTGACACTTACGAAGTTGATTTCTCAAATAATCTAGTAAAATTTAATTATTATATTTTTATAAAAAACTTAATAAAGTTATGTCCAACTTGAATAAGTTATATTAAATTGAATAATCCATGTCGACATAGCATATTTTTTAGAAGTAAAATTTTTATTGTAATATTTAGGTTGAAAAAAAAATCACAATTTTGTGACTGTCAACTTCTTAAAAATTTTGATACGGCCGTCAACGTAGCATATGTTTTTGAGAAAAATTGATAATGCTAACTGAGCCGGACCTCGTGTTTCATGCACATTATCAAAATGTCGGTAACACATACCAATACTTGTAATCCAGAAAAAAATGTAACTTGACAATTATTAGAGAAGTTGGACATTGCTGATTTTTTTGGTAAAGTTGATAATGCTAGCTGAGCTGGAACCTCATGTTTCATGCACATATTAAGTAGATAGGACAATTTTTCAAAAAATATTTTTTCCTGATCTCTTTAATAACCCACATGTCAATTTAATACTCTACCTTTGCTATCCAAATAATTTTGAGATCAAGATGTAAGAATAAAGAAAAATATAAACATGATTTTGACAACTGAGATGTCCCCCCAATAACTATCTCTAATAATGTGCTCTTCCTCTCTCAACATCCCAGTCTCCCTTGTGCGATATGAGAGGACTTTTGGTTTATCTGAAGGGGAAGATGCCAAACGGTTTTTAAGCAAGTTAATCCCATTGCTGCTGACACACGATTTCACATGGTACGCTTGTGAAGTTAAAATCTGTACAAATTTGATATTTAATTTTATTTGAGAATATGTATTGTTATTACTATCTACTAATTCGTTATCTTAAAATTTGGGTCGTATACTCAAATTCTAAATCCTACACCTAAGGACACTTTGATTAGAGAAGTCTTAAACAAGATATCTTAAAATGGTATGATTTGATTTAATTAATTGCATGATTAGTAAAATCCATCCAATTATCTTTGCTGGGTCAACTATCTACCCAAATCTTCTGACCGATGAAAAACCTTTTTTAAACGGGACGGATGAACTCTAATTATTTTAGACAGACTTAATTAGTATACTAACACTAGGATGGCAAATTCGGAAGTCAAAGGTCCCGCCCAAAAATAGAAGTGGCACTAAAAGGGAAATATTTTGTACTGATTGAAAGCTATTGCTTGGCTGGAGACTACGCCACGGATGCTTTAGAGAAAATGATTTTAGACGATTCTTATATCTATAAGTTTTCACTTCTGTAGAGTGACATGGAGTCGTGAGACCAACCCACACTCATATTATAATATTTATATCTAACTAATGAGTAAATTAATTTTTCACGATTATAAACAATTTTAGCAAAGGTCCGATGGTTTCAACTTCACTTTCTTCAAAGAAGTGTGAGATATCGTTACGGAAGAGGTCTTTCTTTTTGTAAACAAAAATTTTCAGATCTGGGTACCTTCACCCGTATGCCGCATCATCTTTCATTGTCCTTATACCTAACCTTCCAAGATCGGCCTCTTTGAAAGACTTTAGACCTACAAGTCTAGTAGGAAGTTTGTATAAAAAGTGATCACTAAAACCATGGCCCTAAGACTTAGAATAGTCATCCATGAGGTTATAGGGCTTGTGCAATCCGCCTTCATACGGGATATACAAGTTACCGACAGCATAATGGACTACTTTGATGAAGTCCTCAAATCAATAGGAATTGAAAGTCGATAGTGTGTTTGGGTCAAAGGATGTATCCAAAGCGCAAGGGCATCCGTTCTAGCATACGGGTCACCGAAAAACTTATTCCAACTGGAGAGGGGACTAAGACATGGGGATTCTCTCTCCCCTTTTTTTTTTTGGTAAAATTCTACTTTAGTATCTTGTAGTTACGCGCTTTAACTCTCCACTATCCTATGATTTCAAAATGTTCAACCAAGTGATATAGGTTTCTCTAATATGACACTCCACTACTTGAATAATTTTGTTGGACATAAATACCCTCGAATATAATTAAATTAAACTTTTTAAATAAATAAAAATATAAAAAATATTATAAAAGCGAGAGAATAATTTTTTTATATATTTTCAGATTTGCTTCGATGGATAATTTATAACTAATTATTTATTAATTATATATGAGGGTATTTATGTCAAAAAATATTATTCAAGTAGTGGAGTGTCAATTAGAAATTTTTTTATCACTTGGTCGAACATTTTGAAACCACAAAATAGTGAAGTATCATAGCGCAAAAACAGATACTAAAATTTACTTTTACCTTCTTTTTATAATAGCGGCGGAAGGAATCAGGATTCTCATCAAAAGGGCGGCCGAGTTCGATCGGATTAGAGAAATTACACTGCTGTACAGTGCTCGACATAACTTACTTCAATTCGCAGATGATACGATACTGTTTAACACTAAGTGTGAAGTGAGCATCCGTCGCCTCTATCACATAGTGACAACTTTTGGTACGATCTTCGGGTTAAAGATAAATGTGGCTAAGACGGCCATGTATGGAATTAATGTCGATGATGAATGGATGAACAACTCATTTGGTATATGGGGATGGAAGAAGGACAGCCTTCCGATGAAATATTTAGGGCTACCGATTGGGCGCAACATAAAGCAACTGAGATTTTGGAAGCCTATGCTTAACACCATCGATAGTCACTTCGATTGGATTATCGAAAGAACCACTTAAAAGCCAATTCATACGCTTTATTTAGCTTATCAACCCAGCAACGCTCAAGAATCAAGGAATGTGGCGTGGGGGCTCCTGGAGGTGGAAACTAATTTGGAGGAGGTCACTTCGATCATGGGAGACAGAATACGAGGCTACACTACTCAGTATAGTGAGCCAAAAGTTTCCAAAGATTGATGAAGCCGACTCCATCACCAGGAGAGATGGCACTGAACAAAAATACTCGACCAAGGCAATGCGCTTAAAATGGCACAACGGGGAAGGAAGTGTTGGGCCTCATGCAAATTCCTTAGCCACCATTTGGACAAACCTTTTCCCCTTCAAAGTGGAGTGTTTCGTGTTGAAATTATGAACCCATGATATGGTAACTCCAACGATAAAGCAATATCACGTAGGATATCAAGGGGATGATGTACTGACATTATAACACCTCAACGGTCATCCCCTGTGTTCCCACGTCATCACAACGGCTAGTTCCATATCTCATATAATTATCGGTCCACATTAGTTAAGTTTCCTGATGTATATTAGCTGTAATTGTCAGCTGTAATTATGTCCATTAGGTCCCTGTAATTATGCTCCTAAGCTGTATATATACTCTTGTATATACAATCGATAAAAATCAAGCAAGTTATTCATCTCTATTCCAACTTACATGGTATCATAGCCAAATCAGATACACTCATCTTAAACCCATTCCCTTACCATGGCGGACAACTCAAGCTCCAGCCAAATTAGTTCCCCTGTGATTGTGACTTCCACTCCAGGGAAGACCAACTTCAAGAAGATCTCAGAGATCGAAGGCAACACGGGTTTAAAGATAACCACCGTGTCCTTCAATGGTAACAATTACTTATCCTGGTCCAAGGCGATTCATATCGCACTCAGTGGCAGAGGAAGACTTGGCTTCATTGATGGAAGCTTCGTAGCACCACCTACATCAGATCCCTCTTATGCTGAATGGAGCATGAATGACCATTTGGTCATGTCATGGATCCTTAATTCTATAGAAGGGAGTCTACATGATCTCTTTAACTTCGCAGAAAGTGCGAAGGATCTCTGGGATACGATCAAGGAATTATATTCTCAACAAGAGAATCTCTACAGGGTCTTCGAACTCAAAAAGAGTATTGCTGAGCTTCAAAAGGGTGAAAAATTATTTGTTGAGTATCTCAGCAAGCTCAAGATGATGTGGGATGAATTGGCTATGCTAAGGCCAGTAACTACTGACCCTATTACCCTTAAGAAATGGGAAAATGAGGACAAGGTCTTCAAGATACTTATGGGGCTTGGTTCGGAGTTTGAATCACTCCAAGAACAGATTCTCACAGCTGTAGACCTCCCTCCATTGAACATGGTCTGTGCAAGGATTCAAAAGGAAGAAACTCGTAAAAGATTGATGGGAGCACTTCAGAAGAATGATGTTGCCCCTGAATCGAGTGCATTTCTCAGCCAAGAAGGATCTGCACAGGCTACAAAATGATTCATGAACAGCAGGGGAGGCTCTAATGCTAGAGGTCGTGGAGGAAGATCAGGTCGGACCAGCATTATTTGTGATCATTGCGGAAAGATGGGGCATCCAAAAGAGAAGTGTTGGATCTTGCATCCACACTTGAAGCAACAGCTGCAGCAAAGGGAACGGATCAACAATGATCGCCCAAACACAAATGCCTTTGTTGCTGTCCCAGAAAGTTCTGTGACTCCCAGTATTGAGGAAATTGCTCAAAAGGTTCTCCATCACCTCAAGATAGGGGGAGAAGCCAACTCTGCTGAGGCTAAGGCCTCAAAGATCCCAAATGAAGGTATGAATCATATATTTTCAGCTCATACCATAACAGAACATGCTTTAAATGCCTTTAAATGCCATTCATCTAACATTGATCATACCTGGATTATCGATTCTGGTGCTAATGAGCACATGTCTAACAATCCTATATTAATTAATGACTTAAAGAAGTCAAACAATCAATATATTTGCATCGCTAATGGTTCAAAAATTCCCATCCAAGGGAATGGTTTTACAAACATATTTTCTAAACCACATAAACTGGATGCTTTGTATGTACCTGAGCTGTCAAGCAACTTGCTATCCATTAGCAAACTCACTCGACAACTCAATTGCTTGGCCATTTTCTCTGCTGAATCTGTTAAATTTCAGGACTCTTCAACACGGAAGAAGATTGGTGAGGGAAAATTGGTTAATAGCCTTTATATGATTAAGCATAATCCTACAGCCCTTACAGCTCACACGGATGATAAATCACATAAATTATGGCATGCTATGCTAGGACATCCTAGTAATATTGTTTTGAATAAGTTATTCCCTGAATTCTGCAAGTTAGAACTTCACTGCGATAGTTGTCAGTATGCAAAAAGCTGTAGAATTCCTTTTGTTTCCTCTGAATCCATTTATAATGAACCATTTCAGTTAGTTCACTCTGACGTGTGGTCTGCTCCAATTCTATCTTATGATAGATTTCAGTATTTTATTACATTTATTGACCACTTCAGTAGAGGAACATGGGTATATCTGCTGAAACCAAAAAATTAAGTGTTTAAAGCCTTTCAGGACTTTCATAAATTAATCATAAATCAGTTTAATGCCAGAATCAAGATATTTAGGACTGATAATAGGACTAAATATAAAAAGGAATTCAAAGATTATCTAAAGGGTCTAGGCATTATTCATCAAACGTCGTGTGTTTACACTCCACAACAAAATGGAGTTGCGGCGCGTAAAAATAGACACTTACTTAGTGTAGCAAGAGCTATGATGTTTAAAATGCAGGTGAAGAAGAAGTACTAGAGTGATGCGATACTCACTGCTTGCCATGTTATCAATCGCTTACCAAGTAAAACCTTGAAAGGCAAAGCACTATTAGAAATTCTATTACATAGAAAACCAAACCTGGACTACCTTCGTCTTTTTGGATGTTGCTGCTTTGTTCATATCCCTGCAGGTAAACGAGATAAACTCGACCAACGATCTGTGAAATGTGTCTTCTTGGGCTACTCAAGCACACAGAAAGGATATAAGTGTTTTAGCCGAGCCACAGGTAAAAAATTTGTATCCAGGGATGTTCGTTTTGATGAACAGCAATCATACTTCAAAGAAAGTGCCGTGGATGCTGTTCAGGGGGAGCAATTTGAACAAATATGTACTACACCAATGCCTATCTTTCCTTTAACTGTCGTTGACTCATCAAACTGCAGCAGAAGAAAGTTTGCAGAAAACTCTGTAGAAAATTGCAGAGATGAATCTGCAGAAAAGTGCAATAGAGACGAATCTACAGAAAAATGCAGCAGCAACGAATCTGCAAAAAATTGCAGCAGCTCTGTACCTGCAGAAAAATGCAGCAGTGATGAATCTGCAGAAAATTGCAGCACCTCCGTACCTGCAGAAAATTATAGGTCCTCTGCAGATAACTCTACAGACCAGAGCCAAGGAATTCTGAAGCCAAATCAAGCAACATCTGATGATTTAAACTCTCAGATACCAGGTATGTCTCTACACCCTCCTAATCTTACTGCTAAGACTAAAACTCATTTGCAAGTTAGAAAATCTACTAGACCTAAGCAAGTTAGCAGTAGACTTAAAGACTTTAAAATATATTTAGGATACTACCCAATTGAGAATCATATTTCATATAAATGTATCAAGTCTAGACATCGGGCATTCATTAGTTGCATAGACAATAACTTAGAACCTAAGAATTTTGTTGATGCTGCAAAACAACATGTTTGGAGAGAAGCAATGAAAGAGGAATTGAATGCCTTAAAGAGGAACCAAACTTGGTCAATTGTTGATTTGCCTGAAGGAAAAAAAGCTATTGATTACAAATGGGTTTTCAAAATTAAACACAATAGTGATGGCTCTATTGAAAGGCACAAGGCAAGGTTGGTTGCGAAAGGATTCACTCAAACTTTGGGTATTGACTATAGTGAAACATTCGCACCTGTCGCCAAAATGAACACCATTCGCATCTTGATTTCAATTGCCGTGAATCAAGGATGGAAATTGGAACATATGGACGTGAAGAACGCCTTCTTACAAGGAAGGCTAGAGGAGAAAATCTACTTAAAAATACCTCCTGGCCTCATCACACCTGCCCCGAACAAGGTATGTAAATTGCATAAGGCCATATATGGCCTAAAACAATCTCCACGTGCATGGTACAATAGATTAAGTGGTGAGTTAATATATCTGGGATTCTATAAATGCTATTCAGATTCAAGCCTCTTTATCTCTTCTGGACAATAAGGTAAGGTTATTGTTCTTATTTATGTTGATGATATCCTTATAACTGGTAATAGTGATAACCTTATTGGTAAGCTGAAATTTGAGTTACAGAAATGGTTTGATATTAAGGATCTAGGAAAATTAAAGTACTTTCTCGGAGTCGAATTTGCATATTCATCTAAAGGACTATTTCTAAACCAAAGAAAATATGCCTTAGACCTCCTTAAGGACACCAAGAAGATAGGCTCAGCTCCGTTTTGGAGCTTTTTCACCAAGAAGCTTAGTGTATCGTGGTGTGTGGGCATGTCAGTGTAAACTTCATATGACCAATGACTCGGGCTCATCAGACATGGAATGCTAAAGAAGGCCTGGATCTCTATCTTTGCCGTGGTGATGTGGGAGATTTAGTTACTCCGCAACAAATCTATTTTTAATGGTGTCATGAACTTCTCTTGCATTCAGTGCTCTTTTACATTTAAAAATGGCTTGCTTGGTCTATCCTGTCAAAAGAATATGCACACTAAGATTTGATTTTGCTCCTGGAATCAAGCAACCTCTCCAAGGGTGGAAGGCGGCCTGAATGAGGTTGATGCAGAAGTTATTCTTAGGCATGATAGGCTAGGTTTTTGTAGTTGATGGTTCGGGGACTATGTATTATGTGATTAGCTGGTGAAATGACTATGTGAAAATAAATCTAGCGATATCAACGTCAAAATAGAATTTTTTGTATCAAGGTACTCTTTTCCTGTCGCAATTACGTTGTGTAAAATTCGCCCGGACAAGTACGTGGGTGTAGTCGCATCTTCATCAAAATTATGGAATGGTAAAATCCTCTGGGACAAAATCGCTCGAGTAATATAGTATTCTTTATAACATTGCTATTACATAATTCTACATCCGACGTAGCTCGGTATATACAGACTCCTGAGAAAGATTATCGATGCAATTGACCCAAAAGCTAATTACATTTACAGTCTCGCAAATACATTAATAGAAATTTTATTTTTTCAATAATTTAATATGATATATTAGAATAATATGATATTATAACTTATTATATTTTTGCGACTCCTCGTATCTTTGATACATTAATAAAGTTAAAGTCTACATTGCTCATTTGGGCCATTCAAGTCGGGTGGACGTGGATCCAGTCTGGATTTATGGGCCTTTGGAGAAATTTGGCCCGGTAATAGCGCGCCAAACCCAATTTTGATTCTAGCAAATAAGAAACAGATTCTCTCTGTGTCGGGTAATAGTACTTGAATTTTAACTATTTATGTTCACAACTATCGATAATGGTAAACTATAAATATAAAAAGTATTTGATCTAATAGAACATATTGAATCATTAAGAAACATCACATATAAACAACCATCACATGTCAAAACATAATTATGTATACTTGTATTAGCACCCACGAATTAACAGTGTTATAACTTTTAGTATACAGTAAAACATATGTAAAGAGTTGGGACGTCAAAATTTAATAACCTTTTTTATCGTTATAATTAATAATTTTTCAAAAAAAATAGTACTAAATTTTTATCCCAATTTTTGCATAAAGTGATATTATAAATAAATAAATATATTTTAACATATTTTATGAATTCACATAAAAAAATTAGTGCTAAATCTCCCCCATATTGACTGCTCCACGTATAAAAGAGAAAATTTATTATTTATGACGGATGTAAACTTTTCTCCACACACATGCACAATAGTAAATTCACAAAGATTAAAAAAAAAATCTCAACCATGACGTACATGTACAAGTCAGGATCTCTAGTTTCTGGGCTCACCTTCTCATAATCGATGCTAATTTTGGCCAGGCTCCCACTTTCCCCTTTTGGCTCAACTTTAATGGCGGGGTGGAAGGTTTTGTAGAGCTTCATGGGATGATCATCCACCCCAACGGAATGCACCGTCTTATTTGCATCATCAAACTCGGCCTCTCTTTATACACCTCAACATTTTCTTCTGCAATTCGCATTAAATAATGTTACATTCTTCGTATCTATCCAAAATTTTGAAACAATTGGTATATGAAATCCGAACCAAACAGCTTTCCATTTCAGTGCTCAAAGGCTAGGTGAACTCCAAATGACTACTATCTCCTAAAAAGTTTATTGTTTACTTAGCAAACAAAAAGTATGCCTAATGGCTATGTTCTTTTTCAATTTTCTCGTCGTGCACATAGTAAAGATATGGACTTCCGAGTAGATTATTGCAAACCACAAAGACGGAATTTAACTAGACTAAACTCTGAGTATATTATGACAAGCATATGAAACTCTAATTCGTATTTTTGTCAGATCGTGAAAATTCCCCGAATGTGATAATTGTCTTTCCTTAACAAGTATGGGGTGATAAATGATCAAATTTTAGGTATAATGTGTCAATAGTAGTATATTTATAAGTATGAGGTGATACTCTTTGTTCTTTTTGGTTTGTAGGTAACCTAATACTTATTTAATCGACTAATCCAATTTCGAGCCGAAGATTTTTATATAAGGACGAAAAAGGTGATAATCTTTGTTATCCGAAGTGTAGGTCCAGGTCTTGATAGAGCCATAGGCGTCCCAGTCATTGTCATGCAGCTTCAATGGCGTGGTCCGTGGATGTGAGGAGCATGCGTAGCAAGTATGGTGTATTGGTGTATGCTTAAATACTTCATAGAACTTGTCGGCCGGTGACTTCAGCTCCACGGTCGTTTCTAGCCTCCCCGACACTGCCATATTTAGCTAATAATATAAACAATAATAATTATATAAAAACTTCTGATAATTCCCTTTTTGGGTGTTGTGTACAATTTGCATGGATTTGCTCATTTCCTTTTATAGACAATAGAATTAATGCTAGCAGTGGAGCTGAAGCTTGAAATAACGTGATTCTCGCCTTTGATTTTATTTAATTGGGTCAATATATATCTTTAAAGTGAGGGTTGAAATTTTTTTATTAATTTTTTTTATCACATGCATATCATTCTGTTAAAATTACCAGAACTTTTATAAGTGTGATATGTTTGTTTACAAATGTAAAAATAATATTAGAAAGAGAAAATTTCAGTTAGATATAAGAATTTTAACATAGCATTGAAAGAATTTACCATTGTCAAAGATTGGGAGCGGATCATAGGTACATTCGGGTGTCCGTCGTATTTTTTTTTTGGAGTAATTTTTAAATTTTGTAATGTTAGATATCTATTATATATTAAGTTATATGGATATTTTTTAATGAAATTATTAGTTCTAATTGGAAAAGTGTCGGCAACGCACGTCAATTATTATAAACCTGAAAAATGTATACAACGTATCAATTATAAGAGCGGTTGTTATCTTGGGGACCGGAAGGATCTGCGGTCTCTAGCGTTAGAGTTTGATTCGTTTTCCAGTGAAGTGGTTGTTTCGTGATCAGAGAACTACTAGTAACATTATGGCCAAAACGATTCAAACAAAATTTAAAAAATTCCCATCTCAAATTACAATAGTAAATATACTGAAATGAATATTGTAGCATAACTATGTCCCCAGTTCTAGCAAATGAAAACGCAACAGTGAGAGAACTTTGTTATCTTTAAAAAAGTCCCACCCGATATTAGTCGGCCTTATGAGTGTGTAGATATTAAGTAGTATAAATCACAAAAATAATATTGTAGTTCGAATCCTTGTAAATACATTAATTTTAATGGTTGTCAAGAGAATTTTGTCACAATTTAAAAGTCTTACCAATGAGAAAGTGCCCTAACAGTACAAAGGGAGGGGTAGAAATTTGGCTTGGAATGACGAGGGATCAAACCTTGGTGGTGACAAGTTTTTACTTATAAAAATAACAATTTAAAAGTTTCATCAGGTTCAAACCTAGATTGATTAATATAGTAAATATAAGAATTGTCGTATCATTTTTGGGGACTGAAGGTCTTCTCTTCGATATCATCCATCTCCGCTTGCTTCTCTGGTCCAATGCTACGAAAATTTTATGTAATCAATATCTTTTGCTTTATATAGAATCAAACTTGAGAAGGACTGTAGTTTCACATCTCGTGTAACTCCTTTCTTGTGTAACTCATGTCTTCTGTGTTTGATTTTTTGATATAATTACTGTTATTAATACAACCTCTACTTAAAAAAAAATACAGCCGTATCATTTTCACGGCCATATTGCATGCATTAAGATACATAAGTTTGGTGTATATGTGATGTTAGATTGTTGAGATCTCAATATGGTCGACTTTGATATATTTTAAAATGATATCGAATTAAATTTTGGATCTGAATGACTTTTTTATGGCACATAGACGTGTGTTAACTTCGGTCCATTAAATATTATTCGATAGAGCATGTTGAAATCATTTAATAATAGGATAAATTACCCTCACGTCCCTGAGGTTTGGTCACCCTCTCCCTAGGGTCCCTGGCTTTTGAAAAATGATTGTCGTGTCCCTAAGTTTTGATGATAATAGACTCTCAGGTCCCTGGCTGACGTCATCGGCTCTTTTTTTCATTTTTGGTCATGGAAATGACCAAAATACCCTTAACCAAAAATAAAAAGTTAAGGGTATTTTGGTCAAAAGTTAAGGGTATTTTGGTCATTTCTATGATTAAAAATGAAAAAAAGAGCCGATGACGTCAGCCAGGGACCTGAGAGTCTATTATCATCAAAACTTAGGGACGGGACAATCATTTTCCAAAAGCCAGGGACCCTAGGGGGAGGGTGACCAAACCTCAGGGACGTGAGAGTAATTTACCCTTTATAATATGTTGGGTTTTGTTCATATGCGTTAAATATATTGCTTTAATATTTTGATTTGGATACAAGATTATAGTATTTGATTAGTTTATTAATATTTTCAATATTTATGAACAAACTCAACACACGAGCACATCCTACCAAGTCAATTTTGGTATTTATGAACAATTTCATGACAGTTACGAATGATAATCTTAGATTCTCTCTCATCCTTAAATTACATCCACCTCGACACAGTCTTTACTTTTCTTCTCTCTCTTATGTGATACCATACCCTTCATATAACGACCCTATCCTCAGTAATGAGACATGAAATGAGATGGGAGGTGGGACGGATTATTTTAATATTGCTAAGTAGTTTGAGTCACTGACTTTTCTTGATATCTATCGCTGTCGTATTGTAAATGGCTAGTCATTTACAACCAAAAAAATACACACACCGAAGCATACGAGATTTGCTAGATATGGCATGTTACTCCGGACATACAACTTCCAACGACTATCCACTTATTGCAAGTCTACCCATTGTATGTATTCTCTTAATCCAGTGAGATTACAACATCGATAATTACGAGTGTTGTGAATTTATTTATAACAAAAAAAATACTAATTAATTATTTTAAAATTTTAGTTTATATATGAAAATTTTAAAATAATATAAAAACAAATCGATATCGTGACCCGCTATTTCTCGCCCTACTTCTTCTCAATTAACGAGACATGAAATGAATGAAATGGGAGCGAGACGCATTATTTTGATCTTGCTAATTGGTTTGGTTCACCGACTTTTCTTGATATCTATCGCTGTCATATTGTGAAGGGCAAGAAATTTTGTATTATTCTAAGTTAAATAAATACACCAAGTGTATCGTTAGTCACAAACAAGACTTCTTAATTTCGCCCTTACATCGCACCTAAGAGTGACCTTCTGGATGTTGGAAGTGGCTCGAAATCTATTTGGCCTAGTGACTGCTAGTGACCTAGCGATCGCTAAGGGTAGAAATAGAAAGTTTGGATGCTGAAGACCTAGCGCTCGCTAGGCATCTAGTGCTCAGAATTTTCTGTTTTGCTCGGACTCTTGTTTTGGACTCCTAGAATGAGCTAGATAGGTTTTTTGGTGTGCAAGAATTTGTCTAATATATAGAAGCTTGATAACCTAGTTCTTTCCGTGGACGTAGGCATTAGGCCTAACCACATAAACTCTTATGTTCATGTTCTAGTGTGCGTTCTTGTTTCCTTGTGGTGATTTCCTAACAACTGGTATCAGAGTTTGGTTAGAGAATGGCGGATCATGGCGCAAAGTTTGGCTTGGTGAAGTTTGATGGCTCATCGATTTTAGGGTTATGGCAAAGGCTCGTCAAAGATCTGCTGGTGCAACAAAGGATGGTCAACGCACTCTCGGGGAAGATTCCTAAGAAGATGGAGGAGCAAGAGTGAAGAGAGTTGGAGGCCAAGGCGGTAGCGACGATTCGCTTCTGCTTGGTAGATGATGTGATGTATCATGTCATGGATGAGGAGTCACCAGCTGGAGTTTGGAAGAAATTTTAGCATAGGTATATATCAAAATCTCTGTCAAACAAGCTTTATCTTAAGCAAAGGTTGTACGAGCTTATAATGATGGAGGGCTCAAATTTGAGCCAACACATCAATTTTTTCAGTCAACTTATGAGTAATTTGATTAGGATCGATATAAAGTTTCAGGATGAAGATAAGGCATTGTTGCTGCTGAATTTCTTACGAGGTTCCTACGAAAATTTGGTTACAACTCTAACTTGGGACAAAGAGTCCTTGGTGTTAGAGGATATCACTAGTGCTCTACTATGGTTTCATCAAAATAAGAAGACTAGCGATGAACAAGGAGAAGGGCTAGTTGTGAGGGATAGCTATGGTCGTAGAGAAGAAAAATATGGAAACAGATCCAAGTCGAGGAGGTTCAATAGAAATTGCTTCAAGTGCGAAGAAAAGGGGCACATGAAGAACATTTGTCTAGGAAGAATTAGGGATCGTGACGGATCAAGTTCCATGAACATGGTCCCATATTCGGACGGGTCGGATGGTGACTATCTTTTTGTCTTATCAAGTCCTAAACATCCTGTTGATTTCTGGATTTTGGATAGCGCGTGCTCTTTTCACATGACGCCTACAAGTTCGTTAATTTATGTATGATGACTATGGGTGACAGTTCTGCTTGTAGAATGGCTAGCATAGGGGACATGTTAGTTAAGATGTGAGATAGTGCAATGAGAAAGGAATTTGATCTCATTAGAAACTTTGTATTACAGTGGGTATGGCTATAAGGTTGAAGGTGATCTAATTGAGGTGGAGAAGGATGCTATGGTAGTGATGAAGGATGAGAAGGATGCTAGGCAGGGGTGAGTATCCTTCGGTGTCACAGTTTTTTGCCCAAGTTTGGGCCCGACACCGAAGGGAAATTTTTTCACTTTTATGGCCCGATGGTGTGTCGGTGGACACCAACACCGATGGTGTGTCGGTGTGACGGTGTGGACCTATAAATCTCGGGCTGACGGTTTGACAGATTTAGAAACCAATCTTTTTTCCAAGCCCATTTGACGTTGGCCCATTAATAAACAACATAATTAATAACATTTTTACAGGCCCATTTGACGTTGGCCCAAACTAAAAATAGATATTATCTAAACACAAATAACAGATTTAATAAACATCCACCAAAATCCATCCCAATTGTTCAAATCCACTAAGATAAAACAAAAATTGCAGATTCAAGCTTTCAAGGTTCAAATCCATAATTCCAACAGAAGTTCAAACCCATAATTTTAACAAAAGTTCAAATCCATAATCTATAATTCTAACAGATACTCAAATCTATAATTCCAAAAGTTCAAAACTCTGTCCAGAAGCTTCTTTCATAGTCCAGCAGCTTCAATCAAAAGTCACCCACCGACCCACCTGCAGAAACATGCATGCAAGTATCTATCCCTTCAACAATTCTTAAACCAAAAAACACAATTACCGAATAGAAAGAGGTGAGGATGTTGAAGTACCGTGTCAAGTTGAGTGTTTGAGCCCACCGGAGAGGAAGACAGGAGCGAGGATGATGAACGATTTGAGATCGGGGACAAGAGGGAGAGTGGGAGATGGAGAACGAGAGGACGAGAGGGAGAGTGGAAGATGGAGGACGAGAGGGAGGAGAGGGGGGACGAGAGGAGGGAGACAGAGGATGAGAGGAAGGAGAGTGGAAGATGGAGTGGACAAGGTGTTCACTTCAGAGAGAGAGAGAGAGAGAGAGGAGGAGGAGGAAAGAATGAGGAGCGGCTAGGTTTTAATTGGAGGGTCATGAGTATTTATACCCTTTTAAACGACATCGTTTGATCGGTGGAGCGGTGCAGCGGGTTATGCAAAAAATGACGCCAATTTTATACCGACCGGTCAGTTTAAACCGACAGCCAACCCACAAACCCATTTTTTTGGTCGGTTTGACGGTTGGACCTCCTTTGGATTGGTCGGTTTGTCGGTCGGTCGGGTTTTTTTCGGTTTCAAACTCAGCCCTAATGCTAGGAGCATCTACAAGTTAGCAGGGGGTACTATTGTGGAGTCACATCATTTGAGTCTGATGGAGGAGGAAAAAGCACTTGGTATATGACATTAGATCGTATAAAATAGCAAGGTCTTGATATGAATGGTTTGAGTGCAGCCAGGAGGGTTCTTGCAATGGAGATTCACGGGGACAATGTTAGCAAGAAGATTAGGTCATTTCGTAGAGGCATAGTTAACACGAAACTATGGTTATCTCTGAGAAGCATGGAAAGCAAGAAGCTATGGTTGTCAAAAGGCAGATGCAATACAAAGGTGCTGGGAAGGTTTGGAATTGGGAATGCTGAAACCATTGGAAACATCCACGAGTGAATCAGATTTTATCTCACTCAAGGACGAGCAGTAAAGTTTGTGACATGTCAAGGGTTCTACTAGGTGGAACAAAAGGTTGTCCAATATATACTATAGCTTGTAGCATTTATTTGGGACAAATGAGCAAGGTCCAACAGAAAAAT
Source organism: Hypericum androsaemum (assembly GCA_963995505.1). Taxonomy (NCBI): domain Eukaryota; kingdom Viridiplantae; phylum Streptophyta; class Magnoliopsida; order Malpighiales; family Hypericaceae; genus Hypericum; species Hypericum androsaemum. Next base: position 1,182,793 of record OZ023196.1, read on the forward strand.
AGTTTGAGGTTGCTGAGCATAAGGTGTTGGAGAATTGAATTTTTAATCTGTCGAGGAGGTTGGCCCAACATATAGGAGTATGTTGGGATTGGGCCTAAGAGGTTAATTAGAAAGAGAATTCTAATTAAATATAATCTCTTAGGAACTTTGAGCTAATTATAATGTGGGTCACACCAATAAGTTTTTGGTGTACATGACATCAATCTGAAATTCGTTGAGGAAGTTTCGTAACGATAAATGACACTTGCGAAAAATCAATTCTCGGTGTGAATGAAAAATAGTTTCGAAGTGATATGGTTTTACTAGCCGTCATGAATTTAAGATTTATGACTCATGTAATCGCTTATTTATTATCTGTGGTTAATAAGGGGCATTAATGATTGTAATCGCTCATTTATTGACTATGGTTAATAGGGAGATTTAATGACCACCATTATTCTAAAATTTAATGGGGTGTCAAAGCCTCCCTATAAAAGGGGACCTCCTCCTCTCATTTTATATATACAAAAACTCACATAGGATTTTCCCTCCTCTCTCCCCTTTAGACTAGCACATACATTCTTGCATAGAGTTAGAGTTCTACAACTGCTGAGGGTTCGCAGGTCGGTTCGATGTTGCTTATATCTGACCGAGTGATTGGCCATTGTACCTTGGGAGCTTGCTTACCCTTGAGGTCTGAAGTGATATATGCGAGTAAAATGAGTTTATGGGCATATGGCTTGTTGTGGCCTTGTCCAGGATTAAATCCAAAGTTCATGATATTCAAAGAGGATGGCTCAATCCAAAAATGCGATCTCGAAGGAGACGGTTTGTTAACAGTTTGCTCAAACTGTCTTTGTGGGTATTCTATACTTTTTTCATATTGTCTAATTACATTTCTTATATGCTATAAGTTTAAGATTATTTCTAATTAGTACATAATAATAATAATGACTAGACCTAATTTTCCAACAATCTTAAGCTCATACATAGTATTATAATTATTGGGGTCTCAAAATCCACTCTATAAAAAGGGACCACCTCCTCTCATTTCATACACACCAAAATCCACATAGAGTTTTATAATGTCCTCTCTCCCGCCCACCCCTAGATTAGCCCATTTAATTCTTGCATAGTGTCGGAGTTCTGCAACCTCTAAAAGTTCGTAAGGTGTTCAATAATACTTTCTATTGTTCACGTGATTGGACGTTGTTCTTTGGGAACTCTCTTACCCTTGGAGGCCTGAAGCTATAAGGCCGATAATAAGAGTGTAAGGGCACACGGCTTGTTTAGCCTCGTTCAGGATTCAATCTGAAGTCCCCCACCTTGGAAAATAAAAGTATTTTACACTTTGCTCAAAGTGTGGTTGTAAGCTACCCTTGCTCTTCTCTATTATTCTACTTGCGATTTATATATGTAAACTATAATTTACTAATAATATGTCCAACATAAGGATGACCGAAAAAATAGAGGAGTATCTATTGGTTACAAGGTTGCTTCAGCAGGTGAACTTGCAAGTTGGTGTTCAATGGAGGTTGGAGGGAATACACCAAACAAGCTCAGAAGATGCTCAAGTTTGGGGGATGTCTCAAAGTGATTAAACAAAGGTAGAGAGAATTGTAGATGGTTTTATTGATGACGGAGTATCTATGGTTCAAGGTGGAGTCAGTTTGGTTTTGCAAGATCTCATGTTTCTCTAAAGGGCGGTGTCTCATCAAGTTGGAGTTTGTTGAAGTTCGGGTGAAGCTTCATGGTTCGTCCAAGGGATAATTTCTCGCCAATGTGGAGATTGTTGGGAGTGGCTCGAAATCTATTTAGCCTAGAAACCGCTAGTGACCTTGCGATCACTAGCGGGTAGAAACAAAAATTTCGGATGCTGAAGTCCTAGCGCTCGCTAGGCTCTGCTGCGGCAGAATTTTCTGTTTTGCTCAGACTCTTGTTTTGGACTGTTATGATGAACTAGATAGGTTTCTTGATGTGCAAGAGTTTGTCTAATATACAAAGACATGTTACCCTAGTTCATGTATGGTTTGGCGGCTCGGATCTCATCAATCAAAGTTCTCTTTCTCTCCGTAGATATAGGCATTAGACCAAACCACAAAAATTCTTGTGTTCGTGTTTTTGTTTCTTTGTGGTAATTTCCTAACACTAGATTCAAAGCATCATCTAGATTTATCCTCTGCCCATAGGCACTTATCAACTTTTAGATACCATGTCAATAGCAATTTCCTTAATTAATTTGAAGATGTTCGAGACTTTTCCGTCATATAGGATAAACAATTTTTCCGCCAAACTCCTGAACTTCATGATTGTTTCATCCGTATGATTTCCGTGAACCGAGGGGTTTTGCTTATAGAGCTCAGCGATGAGCTCGTTAAGATTCACTATTTTGGTGAACATTTGCGCCATCAATTATACTCTTCTCCGAGTAGTCATTTACAATATATGATATCTACTCTGGACATGCAGCTTCCGACGACTATCGACTTGTTGCAAGTCCGCGTACCCATTGTATATATTTTCTTAATACATTTTGAGATTATGAAATTTGTAGATGTGAATGTGGTGACTTATTTATAAGTGTTAGAAAGATATTAATTAATTATTTTAATATTTTGGATTGAACATAAAAATTTTAACGTTGTATGGAAACAAGTTAATTTCCTTTCATGATGCATTATTGCCACTTAAATTCATGGGTACCGGATTTAAATCGGTAGCTATCGTTAGGAGTGATCACAAATCAAATTTAATTATTTAATTTGCTCAATAATAAAATTTGTATACAAATTATAAATTGCTGAATTCGAATTGAAATTAGCATGATTTAAATTTGTTTTTTATAGGCAAAGTCCCAGCACCAAGCTACCCCAAAACCCAATAAGTGGGCCCACAGAGAGTTCGAGATAATTATTAGGGCAACCCTTATCGGGGCAAAACTGGTGAAATTCTAGGTAGAGATATGCTTAAAAATAAGGCGACGACGTTTTAAAATTGGGTTAAGGACAAAATGTTGTTACAATAGTTTTTTTTCCAAATAAATGATTTTACGTATTTCAATAGTTTTAGTAATTGTAATTTACTTAGAAATTTTAAAGAAACTACTGATTCAAAAATGTTTTATGAAAATTGTAGAACAAGCTTGTGAATATCCTATGTTGTTACTCTCCTCGACAGTTCGGAAAATGGGCTCACAGGCCCATCACGTCCAGTCCGTAATCCTGAAAATAGAATTGGTCAAGTGTTTACTATTTACTGTTTAGGTGTATTTTTTTTAAATATTTTCAAGTTAGAATTCGAATAGAATAATGAACAATATATATTTTTTATAAAAAAATTGGAAGGTATAGAACCATCTCTATCTTTACTTGAGAAGTTTCTATTAAAAACTAATAATTTCATTAATACAATTATCTGCCATCTATAATGGTAATTTTTTTGGTAAGTAAAATTTTATTCTCGATATAACTTTAATGGTTATTGCATGAATCAAAATATAGATCTTTAATAACCACTGCTTGAAAGAATTTGTAAGTCATGTACTTTAATGTCATTTATAATTCAATTGACGCTTGATATTCTTGGATTGCATTTTAGAATAGTCAGATAAAATAGATTTGATGAAAATGTGCTAAAAAAAATTATCTCGAGAGGGTTTTTCACCAATTATTAAAAAAAATTTAAGTTTTGAAGTTTCAGTTAGATACATATATTAATTGTTGCAAAATTTTACAAGTGTTTAGCAGTGTTTTATGTTCGAAAACTTCAAAATTCACGAGAGTATCCGTATTTGGAGAAGTAGGTGAATATACAATCTTAATCAAACTAAAATAAATCTATGGAGATCGACCCATTCATAGAGAAATGGTAATATGATTCTTTCTCTTCCTTCATTAAATGCAACCACCTTTCTTTATCTTCTTCCATCGTCCATGTGATAGCGCTAATACTGTCATACCCCCTAAAAAATAAGATTCCGGTTAAAGGGGGTGGTATGGTAGTAGGTAAGACTTAGAAGTATTGTTTTTATATTGTTCTCCATATTCGAAAATCAATAAATCGATTAATGCATAATGAAAGTTAAGTTACATTACAAAAAGTTAGTAAACTTTTTCTTAGATGGTTTTGTTCAATATTCACTAAACTTTCTTGATGTCTTTCGATGTAGTAATTCGTACCATAGAGGATAAGTCATTTAATAACCACATTTATATAGTAAATATATCTTTGATGACATATATAAAGCTAAATATTAATAGCGTATTGATAGGCATCATCTGGTATATAAGGGACGGTCCATTTGATATGTCCATTCTTGGAGAATTTAACTTGTGAAATATAATACTTTACTTATAAAAAAATAAAGATAAATATTATTTTTTCCTTGCTCTCTACTAATATCACGTAGCAATATTTAGATAATTAATTTTAAATAAATTTAGGAGAAAATAAAATTTGTATAATTTATTGTAAAGTTGTCAATTGACAACAAGTAGTCATATTTATATAGAATCATTGTAAGATCCTAATGTAGTTCTCATATATGTTACCAAATGAAATGAAAAATTTGTGGACAGATGCTATTTGTGAAAGGGTCCACTTATTTGATTTTTTTGTACTCAGCTTTGGACTTTTTGAACCTCGAGTGGTGTAAGCTCGGGATCCAATCGATTCATTATACATTAGTTTAATGGATATAATCTTTTTTAAAATTATTTATGTATAGTTTTGATATTTAAATGTCGAATAGTTTTAGAGTAGATTCTTAATACTATAGAATAAAGATACTTAAAGTTGTACTATAATAAAGTAGATTAACGTTACACTAGAATAATGTTACACTAGAATTGTTTTTGAAAATTAAGTTACACTAGGATGAAGTTGTATAAATTGTATTTGGACGGCTACTCTCTGCCCGTACATTAAATTTGTTGGTGGTTACTTAAAAACTATAGATTAAAACAACACTAGAATAATGTAAAAAAAATTTGAAAGATAAAAGTTGTATTATTACACTACTAGTAACAAAGATACAGTTCTCCGCCTATACAAATAGCTACAAGAGCTGATCCTTTGATTGATTTCCAAAATCTAGCGCCTAAAATTCATCACGCCAATTAAAATTTCATCCCGATGTGTTTTCTCAATAGCATTAAGAAAATTCGTATTTCTCCTTTCCATTGGACAAGAATAATGTACATTTTTCACGGAGAAATAATTAGTAAGACAAAATGTATTGATTCGCATGTACGCTAAGCTATTCCTTTTTTGGTATTCTTTTGAACTATCAGTATCTTTTAAAAAATCTCTCATCACAATTATTTAATACTATTGTATTTTTAATAATTTTAACCCAAAATTTTTTGATTAAAATAAATGATCTTTTTTCAGTTGATCTAAGTGCTATCGGTACTCTTGCCCGGAGTTGTGAATCAATTTTTTGTAAACCAGAACAACCCTACAATCTTTGTTCGATGCAACTAATCGTCTAAGCCACCATCACCAACCTTCCTTTTACATCTATTTAAGGACATAAAGATTCGAGCTATTTCTCTCATTCCAAATACGGTCTAAAGTAATAGAATTTGTAGGAAAATGGCGGTCTCTGTGACTGGTAAGCTGGAGACGACGATGGAGCTCAAATGCCCTGCTGAGAAGTTCTACACCATTTGGAAGAAGGAAGCTCACCTGATTCCAGATCACACCCCTACCGGAATCCAGGACGTCAAAGTCCATGAAGGTTCTTGGGACACTCATGGCTCCATCAAAGTCTGGAATTATACTTGTGGTAATATAACCAAACTTCTTTTCTCTTGCACAATAAAAACATGCACGAACTTTAACATAATGTACCATGAAGTTCGTACGAGTACAACAGATTAATCACATGATCATGCCTTTCTGATACTAAATCCCATGCATGTTGACTAATGAAGATATCTATATCCAATCATTGGAGTTTTTTTTTGGTAAATAGATTAAATTTTATATACCCCAATATTTATACCAAGTAGTACAAAAACCTATTCTACTTGTTAAACATTGGTTAGTGTCATTGTAATCGTGTCTCGAAAATAATGAAAAAATTATCGCTTCGGAGCATCGCAACGTAGTGAGTTTGACTAACCGAGTTAAAAAAAATTGTGTTCCTTTGATCGTTTTCGTTTGTCATTTCATAATTGGAATTTAATTCCTACCACCAATTTGTAACTGGAAAACTATCAATTAATTATAGTCTTAAAATTATAATTAATTGAGGCCGGTGGTTACAAACCCGCAGTAAAAATTCCATCTAGATTGTAAATAATATTTTTAATAAACTATATTTTTTATAAATATACTTACCAAAAAAATTATAGCCTTAGAACTTTTTAAATTGGATACAAAATTTTTTACGGATCTCATATAATTGATGAACTAATCCACGTGCATGTGAAAATACACAAAAATAAACAGAAGGGAAAGCTGAGGTGTTCAAGGAGCTTGTGGAGCACGACGACGCCAATCTGAGCTTTACCCTAACTGGACTGGACGGCGACGCGATGAAGATCTACAAGGTGTACAAGTGCACCTGGAAGGCCACACCGGCAGGAGCCGGCAGCCTGGTGAAGCTAACCATCGACTTCGAAAAGCTCGACCCTAGTTTCCCCTCTCCGGACAAGTACTTCAACATGCTCATGAATTTCACCACCGACATCGACCAAGGCCTCACCAAGGCTTAATTAAGTGTGGAGCAAGTGTTAATTAGCAGCTTAATTAATTCTCAGTTGTGGTGGCTAGTTTTCCCAATAATATGTTGAGAATAATAATTATCAAAAGTATGGTCATGTGTGGGTGTGGAGTGTGGTTGTACTCTTTGGAGTTCAATGTTAGTTATGTATTGTTTCATGGTATGAAGCTTGAATAAAAATTTGGCTTAAACTATATGGTGGTTGCATATCTACTGGCCGACTAGTTCAATTTTGAATTCAATAGATCACAAAAAGTGTTTGGTGGTAGCTTGAATAATATACTTGCTAATTGGAGAACTCAAATAATCTCTTTCGGGTCCAAGAAATCGCTTTAGAAAATTTTTTTATATTAAAATATATATGAGCGAAACAATCCACTAGGTGATATTGGATGATAAAAAATTCTTACAATGCATTATTTTTTAGTCCAACGGAGTGCGGCTGTATAAGAAAAAGTCATGTTATATAAAGATCTTTTTCTTTCAGCCATCTATTGTTAAGACGATATATAAGAACAAATGCTTCAACGAGTACTACGCCCTTTAAAAAAGGAGTACTAGATTCTTTATTTTTTTGGTAATTGGTATTCAAACAATTCCGACTGTTAAGTATTTGTAAAAATAAAATAAAATTGGAGACCCATATTCCAAACCACATATGTCTAGCTAGCCATATTATTTCCATTCACATAATTGGAATCTCATATTGAGAGCGATATTTCTAATCAATGGTCTCTATTTATACCGAGTGCAGGATTTGAATGTGAAATCTGTATACTATGTTGTCATCGAGGGCTCTTTATTAATACAATTCTGTCCGCTACAAATTGGTCCCAACATTTACGTTAATTTAAATTTAAATTTAATTCGACACATTAATCGATTGAAAATGAAATCTATTATGTTAAATTTTGACAAAAAATCTATAAGTTTAAATTTGTGTGAGCTCATTTTGACCATAAATTCTAGATCAACCGGTTCTTATAAGAAAAGAATTATGTAGTAACTCAAATGCTGTAACTATGAATTGATGAAACTTTTTGACTCATAATTTAGATACATGCGAGCACCAAATTAAATGTAACTAAAATGTATATGTTTACTTTATGTAGTTTCGTGCGTTTGTGTATTTTAACTTTTTCTATTCTAATGATGGAAGTTTACAAAGTTTTAACGAGGTTAATTTGTCTAGCATGACATTTTTGAGATGACGTGAAAAACTTAAAAAAAATCCCATCAATATCCATGTAATTTGACGATTCTCTCTTTCTTCTTTATGACAACCACATTTTTTTTGAGCGGTAACATTATCTTCTTTCTTCTTTGATATTTTTTTATAGTTTTTATCTTCTCCTTCAATATGTGATGATATTCAAGGAGTTCCAACCGATCCGATCCTTATCGAAGAGCAACATAAATGAGTTTGGTAGTCGAAAAATTTATTAGGAAAAAGTATCATTTGAATTTTGTGGTTTATACTGATTTTGTGATATGATTCTGAAGTTTAAAAATGACTTTTTTGGTAGTTGTTGTTTCACCTTTTTTGCGTTAGAGGCTCAGGAAGGTTCCCGAACCAAAAAATAGCTCCGGACCTAGAAACGACGTCGTCCGACGATGAAGTGTCTTGCCACATTGGAAATTTTTTCAACTTAAAATGCTGACGTATCATAAAAAATAAAAAGAAAAATTATGTTCAGGCCCCTGGTGTTTGGTATATTCGGTGCTTGCCCATTTGTATTTTGGAAATCGATTAAAAATTCTCCGAGATTTGGTTTTATTATACTCTAGGGTCCCTATGTCAGCGATCAATTTTCTCATCGAAATGACTTTTCTACCCTTAAAAAATTAACATAAAATTGATAAAATAATAATCTTTTTTCCGGCGAGGGCTACTAACTAAGAACAAAAGAACAAAAAAGTGAATCAAAATTGAAGATCGAACCTTCGCCGCCGCTGTTCCTCCGACCGGCAAATGGGAAGAAAAGGAGCCTCACCATAGATCCTAAGTACCTTGCTTTCTCCCATTGAGAAAAAAAATCAACGATTTGGTGATTACATCTTGCAATTAATTGAGGGTTTGGTGCAAATGGCTTTCGTCTTCTCCGGTGATGTCGCACCGTGATTAATTGAGGGTTTCCCTTGGCCTCTTTGATGGTGACGATGACGGTGAGGACGAAGGATGCCGGTGAGGGTTGAGTCAAAATGCTTCGGGTTTATTTTGTCGAGTTCTTGATATTGACGGTGACGCCGGGGAGGACGAAGTACAGAGAACGCCGGTGAGATGGCGGTGGAGTTCGGTGGAGGGCGCCGGTGAGGACTGAGTCAAAAGGCTTCAAGTGGAGTTCAGTGAAGGACGCCGGTGAGGACCAAGTCGAGAGGCTTCCGATTTATTTTATCGAGTTCTTGATCTTGACGGTGACGTCGGTGAGGACCGAGTCGAAAGGCTTCGAGTTTTTGAAAAAGATTAAAAAATAAGTGATCGAAATAGATATTTTATTTTTTATGACATGTCAGCATTTCAAGTTGAAAAAATTTCCAACTTGGTATCATCGTTGGACGATGTCGTTTCCAGGTCTGGAGCTATTTTTTGACTCAAGGACCTTCCTGAACCTGTGACGCAAAAAAGGTGAAACTACAACTACCAAAAAAGTCGTTTCTAAACCTCAGGATCATATCATAAAATCGGGGTAAACCACGGGACTCAAATGGTACTTTTCTCAATTTATTATATTATTCTTGCTTAGTTTGAATGACAAAGTTTTGGCAATGTATTTTTTTTTTGGAAAGTGGCAATGTAGAGTTAATTAAGGGCAATCAACTAAGTATTCATATTAACTAATAATAATATTGTTCTCGCTACTTATCAAAAAAAATATTGTTCTAGCTTTACTAATAGTTGTCGAATACACCAATGTTAAATACTTATTATGCGAATTTTGCACCCTTCAAAGGTCTCACCCGACTATTATTTAGATTAGTCGGTGATAAATCTGGGTATTACATGGTATAAACAAAAAAAAATAGAGTTAATTAAGTGATAAAGATTTGAATTTTTGAGTTTTATAATTCAAGTCTCACTAGGAGAACATTAAAAAAAATGCCATTCAAAATTAAAAAGTCACGTTCTTATAGAAAATTGATAGTGCTCTAGTATAATTGAGAGTTAGACAAAAATAAATGTTAGGAATTCAGCAAATAGGGAACAAACGCGCAAAGAACACAGACGCAAGAGATAACGTGGTTCGGCCTAATGCCTACATCTACGGGGAGAAAGAAGAACTTTTATTGATGAGTTTCTGAGCCACAAAGCCATACAAAAAATCTAGGGTAACGTGTCTTTATATAGAGACAAACTCTTGGTGTACAAGTAACCTATCTAGGTCGGATTAGGAGTCCAAAACCTAGTCAGAATAGGAATAGGAATAGGAAATAAGTCTTTCCTATTTCTCGCCATCCCAACAATCTCCACCTTGGCGAGAAATTATCTCGTGGAAGAACCACAAAGCTCCACCCGAACTTCAACAAACTCCACCTTGACAAAACACCGCCCCATGAAGAACCATGAGATCTTGCAAAACTAATCCGACTCCACCGACTCCATCTCAGACCATAGATAACTGCATCAATAAGACCATCTCAACTTTCTCTTCACCTTTTGCATTCAATCACTTGGAGTTAGCCCCAAGCTTGAGCAACTCCCGAGCTTGCTTGGCGTATTCCCTCAAAACTCTATCGAACCCCAACTAGCAAGTCCACCTGCTGAAGTAACCTTGCGACCAATAGACGCGTCCTCTATTCTCCGGTCAGCCCCATGCTCTGCAACCTCGAACTGCTTCTCCGCTGGACCTTCTTGCCTCAAACCAATGCTACTTGCTATAGCATACAAAGGGCAACCTTTTGTTCCACCAAGTAGAACCCTCGACATGCCACGAACTCTACCGTTCGGCCTTGAGTGAGATGCCCGATTCGCCCATGGTGCTACCAATGGCTTCGCATTCCCCATGCAAAACCTACCCAACACCTTTGACGTGCATGTCCCTTTAAACAACCATAGCGGGAGCCAGCTAACAAAGCTTCTCCGAGGCAACCACGGCACCTTGCCAACCATGTCTCCACGAAACAACCATAGCTTGCTATCCATGTCTTCGCGAATCCCAACTACACTCAAACTATCCATGTCAAGCCTTTGCTCCCTCATACGAATCAACCTCATATGACCTGATTTTTTGCCAACTCCTTCAGACCCATTAATGTGACTCCACCTACAATAATGTGCCTCACTAACCTGTAGGTATTCTCTTTCACCATTCATCCCTACCATCGCATCCTTCTCCACCTTCATTAGCATACCTTTATAACTATCACTGTTATAATCCAAGGTCCCTAATGAAAAGAGATTAGCAGGATGCATTGGACTTGATAAGACAGAAAGCCAGTCACCATCCGACCCCGTCTGAACATGTGGCCATGGTTGTGGATGCCGATCCCTCCTCGTTATCTTGATCCCCAGTTCGTCCTGGATAGTCCCCTTCATGCGCCCTTCTCAGCATTTGAAGCCACTTCTATTGAACTTCTTTGACTCCGACCTGGATCCTCTTCCACAACCCAGCTGGTAGCTCCTCATCATCCGCCGAGCACAAGCGAATCTTCGCTACTGCCTTGGCCTCCAAATCTTCCCACTCTTGCTCCTCCATCTTCTCGGACTTCTTCTCCGAGAGCGCGATAACTATCCCTTGCTGCACGAGGAGATCCCTGACACGCCTTTGCCATAACCCAAAATTCAATGAACCATCGAACTTCACAAGAGCAAACTTCGCGCCGTGATTCGACATCCTCCAACCTTAGCTCTTGATACCACTTGTTAGGAATTCAGCAAATAAGGAACAAACGCGCAAAGAACACGGACGCAAGAGATAACGTGGTTCGGCCTAATGCCTACATCCACGGGAAAAAAAGAGAACTTTTATTGATGAGTTTCCGAGCCACAAAGCCATACAAAAAACCTAGGGTAACATGTCTTTATATAGAGACAAACCCTTGGTGTACAAGTAATCAATCTAGGTCGAATTAGGAGTCCAAAACCTAGTCAGAATAGGAATAGGAATAGGAAATAAGTCTTTCCTATTTCTCGCCATCCCAATAATAAAAAACTACAGAAATTTGTTTTTCTCGCCATTATATATTTTCATTATTGTTCATAAAGAATAAAGCATTTTTATAAATGCAATAATCTTGCATTCACCTAACTCTGTGATTTTCCAAGTATAAATTATTACTTTGGAAATACAACTCGTAAGGCGATGGAAGGTGCTTAGAAGTTTTGCGGAATAGATTTTGTAGGCCAGAGTTTCCAAAAAAATGTGTTACTAGGATGTTAATGTTTGCGGTGGGGTACATAAAAGGGTATTAGAACATCATAGGGATAATAATTGTATATAAAATTTAGCTAATTTTGTTTGCCTTAAGCAGACTAGATACAAGTTGTACTTAACTTTAGAATAATGAATTTATTGTACCTTTCAAAAAAACTCCTAATCCATTTACTGATTCCCATGTAAATACACTGTTATTAACTTAGACACCAAATAGGGAGAATGAAAGAGGGATACCCAAGATACAATCAAGAGATAATTACGCTCAGCACCCCAGGGTATAGTCAAATAGACTCTGAGGACCCTGTAGTTTTCCTACTAATTTCCAAGCCCCTGTAGTTTGGTTTTTATTATACTCTCCGGTCCCCCGCTGACGTCATCGATTTTTTTTTAATTTTTTTCATCCTAAAATGACTATTATACCCCTAGAGTTGTCTCCTACCTCCCCTCCGGCGACCCTTCCATCTTCTCCGGCGACCCTCCGTCTTCTCCGGCGACATCTCCGACGGGGGAAATGGTATAAAAAAAAGTTTAATTAGGGTTACCTTTTCAGATTTTCCTCGTCCCATTCTCATCCCCCTCTTAACCAGGGTTAAGTCACTGAACTAACGCGAGTTAGAAAGAGGAGAGAGAGAGAGAGAAGGGAGGCCTTGAAGAACAAACAACATCCCATTTCCGCCGCCTCATACTAAAACCACACTCCCTCCCAATCTCCCACGCGTTGTTTTGTACCCCAAAAAGGAGAGGAGAAAAAAACCCACCGGAAATAAGGAAAGTGAATCAAATCTTGATAAATAAATTCGAAACACAGATTTAAAGAGTCACCCACCAACCCCACCCTCTCTCCCTGTTTCCCTCGGAGGGGATTAACGGATTGTTTGGCTTCCCCGAATTGAAACTTTATCCCTTCTTCCCGGCAAAGTTCCCTCCACCGCTTGTTCTGCTTCTTGGCCGGTGGGTATTTTTTTTCTGGGGGGGCTGTTAATCTCAGTTTTGGCATTTGTTCTTTACTGGGTTTTCTTTGTTTAGTTGATAGGGAGTGAGAAGAGGTGGGGCTGAGATCTGGAGTGGTGAAGATAGGGTTATTTTATTGGGAGGGGTGGACAGTAATTTTATGGGGGAATATGTATTTTTAACTTTTGTTGTGCATGAAAAAAAAAAGGTTAAATTTTTGCTTGGTGGGTTTTCTTGGTTAGTGAATATTGAGTTCTTGGTCAGTGGAAAGGTTGGAGCTTTTTAGTTGGTTTTGGTATTGGGCCAGGAAAGTGTTTGCCGGAGAAGACGGAGGGTCGCCGGAGGATCGCCGGAGAAGATGGAAGGTTCACCGGAGGGGAGGTAGGAGATAACTCTAGGGGTATAATAGTCATTTCAGGATGAAAAAAAATATAAAAAAATTGATGACGTCAGCGGAGGACCGGAGAGTATAATAAAAACCAAACTACAGGGGCTTGGAAATTAGTAGGGAAACTACAGGGTCCTCAGAGTCTATTTGACTATACTCTGGGGTCCTGAGGGTAATTATCTCTACAATCAATCCCTCTTTCCCTCTGTGGAGCTTTTTTTTATCTAGATATTTTCTCTCCATTTGTGGAGCTTGCTCTTCCTTCCTCTCCTCTCCTCGTTACCACCACCTTACTGCCTACCATCGCCTCACCGTTCGAGCCCTCCAGCTACGGCAGTCCGTGGCTCCTCCATTCTGCCTCTCGCCTACATCACCTCACAGATCGTCTACCTCGCCTCACAGCTCGATTCACCACTCTGTCGTCCTACAACGCTCGCCTCTCCGTCGTCCGTCTCACCGCCGTTCCACCGGTCTCAGGCCGCCGCACACCACCAATCGCTTCCTTCAGCCAAAACGTAGCCACTCCAGGTCTGCTCAGCCTGTTGTCCCGCCCCTGCTCAGACTTGCTTGCCCCGCTCAGCTCCTCTCCGATCCGAACCATCACAACTCCCCTCCTGCTCCTGCTCGGCTAGAGATTTCTTTCTCCGATCCTAACAACCACAGATCTGCTCAGCTGGCCTTCCGCTCCTACTCAGACCTGCTCAACCCACCATCACCACATAAAGATGGGTGAAAATTTGACTTTAAGTTGCCAGGTTTCAAACACTGGTTATGACAAGATTATACTGATAAAAAAATTGAAAAAGATACAAGTAGTGAAATTAGAGTTTAATTTGATGAATTAAGTGTAAAGATGTTACTCAAAAATTAAAATTGTTGGATTTTTATCAAATGTATTTTTTGATATTTTTTATCACATACATTTAGTTCAACAATGATCATTTTCTATGTAGACTATAAATTAATAAACTAACACATCCCTAAAACAAAGTTTATTGAACTATTCAAAATTGACATGTGCTAATTTCACTTTGTGCCCAATGTAAATTAGCGACTCCCACCTACAAAATTCATTGGACCGAGATTTTGTCCAGCACCAATCAAGAATCCCCACGGAAAAATTCTTCTTATACATTAGTTTCCATCCTGAACTAAAATGTTAATATTCATCTAAATTGTTAATTGTGCACAAATGCACTTGAACCTATACAAATACATAGGCCATTGTCACCAAATGTGTCCTCCAATTGTTGACCACTCCATCACATTATAGTAAGCCTTTGCAAAATCGTGATCATCGCTTTTAGAACTGAATCTGATATTGGTAGCGTTGATAATTTGGGCTTATTTTTTTTACAACCGAACCAGCATATCTCCCCCATGAAGAGCTTTTTTTTTTGGGCCTGATAATTTTTCTAATGTTGAGCTCATCATCCTCTTTTTTAACAGGTTCGTTTGTGACCCGTCCAGCCCAAAATCATCTCCTTGCCCAGTTATCTGGGCTTGAGGCGTCACTCTCCAAAATATCTGGGTAGCGAGGCCGGCGGCGTCTCCAAATTGAGACCAGATTGATTTTACCAACGGGAGTCGTGCCTGGCAACAGATTTCCCAAATAGAAATGTCACATGCATACTTTATTATGATATTAGTTATCATGTGTATTTGGTGTAAGGAAATAGGAAGAAGGCGGAGTGAAGCAAATTTGTTTCACTGTATTTGGCAACAGATTTGGTTCACGGATATACATTTTTTTCCCAACAAAGGCAACCCGTTACAGGTCGCATTCAGAAATAAACTCGACCGGTTAGCAAGTCGAGCACCAACTTTTACCAGGTGGATTGAGTGCTATTAGTACACTGAGTACCATCATTTGGGTGCGATCTCGATCATTGAATGTAGAAAAATGCGCGTGAATTTAATCATACAGCTAAAATTCACTTGGGCGGATGTATGGACATTTTCAGTATTTTATCTGAAAAATATATAATGTATAACACGCGACATATAATGTTGCACCATGCAGAGTATAATAGTACACAACGCAACATATAATGATGTTTCGACGCCAGACAATGGTACAATATACGATATACAGTGGTGCAACATGCTAATAATATAAAATTTCAATGGTGCAATAAGCGACATACAATGGTTCAACAAGCGACATGTATTGCTGCAACATACATTGGTATATCATGCACATACAGTGAGTGGTACTTCGACATCAGACAATAGTACAACATGCTTCAAATATAAAATTTTAAAATTGCACCTATGTAAATCGACCATTTAGCGAGTCGAGTTTATCTTGGTTGACTGTAGAAATTAATTGTTGGTTCATATAAATCGTTTACCGTATTTTAAGTCTAAACACTTTTTTTTAAAGTCCCCATAAAATTGTCTGACTATTCAAACCACTATCACCAAGGATTTTCTTAAAGTAAACTTTTACATCATATTAAATTTGTTAGGAATTAAATCTTGTACCTCCATTAAGTTATTTCTAGGACTTGTGCCATCACCGAGGAATTGACTAGCTAGGGCTACCCCCGCATAGGCATCTATTTAAGGACATCCAAGTCCAATTTAGTTTCCTCGTTCCTATAGACTATAGACTATAGTCACTCATAATCAAGTACACAATACATATTATGAAGTCTAAATAATTTAGAACTCCTTGAGAAAGATGTTGGTCGTGACAGGTAAGCTGGAGACGACAATGGAGCTCAAGTCGGCTCCTGAGAAGTTCTACAACTTGTGGAAGAAAGAGGCTTACAAAATCCCAAATTACACTCCCTCCAATATCCAGAGTGTCAATGTCTATGAGGGTTCTTGGGATACTCCTGACTCCATCTTGGTTTGGAATTATACCTGTGGTAAGCAAATAAAACATTAAATAACTATAGATTTTTTAAAATATTATCCTTAGTTAATCTACTGCTTTCGACTTATCAAAAAAAATTCTACTACTTTCAATATTTAACATGCAAGAAATCTAATATCCATTTTTTTAAAATGGGTTATTTTGTAAAATTTCATTTTACTACCTTCTAGCTTGACCGTACACACTATCCTATGATTAAAGAATGTTCGAGTATATTGACACCCACAATTTGAAATTTTTTGAAAAAAAACCCATATATCATTAAATTAAAAATTGAAAAATAAATCAGAAAAATCTTATAGAAATGATACGAGACATAATTTATTCTGATTTGTTTATGAGAAAAATTTAAACCAAAATTTTTTTCTAAGGGGTATTTCATTTTTAAATTAATTAATCAATAAGATTTTCTAAGCCAAATTCTGCACGAGTCTAACTTTACCTCAATAGATCCAAAACTCACGAGATCAACTTATCCGGTACAATTTTGACAGACATTCCTGATTATGTTGAATCTAACTGCACCTTTAACCCACGAAACATATACATACAAATGGATTACAGATGGGAAAGAGGAGGTGTTCAAGGAGTCGGTGGAGAACGACGACGCCACCATGAGCGTAACCCTAAATGGGCTGGAAGGTCAGGCCATGGACCTCTACAAGGTGTCCAGGCCGACGTGGCAGCTCTCCCCCAACGGCACCGGTGCCTTGGCCAAGGTAACCTTGGTGTTCGAGAAACGGGACCCAACTGTCCCCTCGCCCGACAACTACTTCGCCTTCATGGTTGCTCTCACCGAGGACATCGACCAAGGGCTCACCAATGCTTAATTGCATTGCAACACGAGAACTCGAGTTCGAATTCGAGTTGGGAGTGTCACACCAAAATGCTTAATTATATGATAATAATCTACAACGGTTACTAATCAAAAAAAAATCTACAACTGTTGTTTGTTTGTTACTTAATTATGAACGGTGGCTCTATGTTTGTTCGAAGTTGTCCAGTGTATGTGTGTGCACTCTTGAAATAAATGATGAATGAATTATTAAAAAAAAAATATTTTAATTCGAGTCGTGTGAGATCTTACATATAAATTAATAAATATTTCTCTTCATATTCGTCTCACATTGTGAATGTATTTATCTTTTCTCTTCTTTAATTTTTTTTCGTGAGTATGCCAATACACATTTTGAGATTTAATGGGTTGTATCTACAATATTGGCTTATTCACTTTGTTTCCGATGAGTTCTTAATTTAAAAAATGATTATTATCCAGCTTATTTGAATAAAGAAGTGACATTACCGAGCAGCTACTCAGGATACGTATTAAAAATAAATACGACTATTTTATGAAAGTTATTTTATTTTATATATAAAATAAAGAAAAACTTTTTTAAAATTACAATATGAGCTTCTGGGCCCCAGAAAGGCCTTTCAATTCTGGACCCAATAGGTTTAGAAGGCCCACTCTTGGAAGTATTAGATGGGCCTATCAGTCGGGCCATCAACATGCAGGAGACGACGAGAGGGCCAACATTTGGATAATGGGCCTTTTGGTTCTTTAGATAATCAAAAGACTGCTTTAGAAAAGAGCGACGACCGAGGGAGATACATATAGTAGTTCTAATTTAACATTCGATTCATTAGAAATATAGTGATATTAAATATTTGTTAGAATAATTTATTTTTGAAAAATTTTACCTGACTCAAACATGGATTAGTTAGTCCACTTACAATTAATTAGATCAATTGACAATAAAATTAGTGCATGTAATGTCTTTAGTTAGGTATTTACCCATGTTATTAGTACGGTGCAATCGTGCGCATTTGACAATATTTTTTTATGAATATTAAAATATACTTATAAAAAAAAGTCGCCGAGTGCATGTGTGTTCATTTACTAAAAAGAAAATGCTGTACTACTTTTATTGGAATTATGTGATGTACTACTTTTTGTTCTTTAGATAATTAAAATACGACTTCCGAAAAGAGCGACCACCGAGGAAAATTGATCAATTAATACTATATGTTATGATCCATGCATTCACTATCCAATTTGAAAGAGTAGCAAAATATTTTGAACAAATATATGTTGTATTTTTAAGAATTTAATTTATGATTTTTTTATTAAGTTAGAAACAACTATTTATCTTCGTATAACATAGAAAAGGCGTAGGAGGACACAGAGATAGAGGACGAAAGGAAACGGGAGAATTTTATTAATACTGTATTGAACATTTACCTCCACGAGGTAATAACTAATAATCTTTACCAAAAAAGGTAATAACTAATAATACAATGGTACAAAATATTTAAATATGGCACACTTGTTAATATATATTGCTAGCTAGTACGATTTATTATTTAAATAATAATGAAATTCAAACTCGGAATGAGGTTTCTGTTGCATAAAAATTAATATTTTTAACCAACAAGACCGGGGGAAAATATACTAATCGCAATACTATCTGGAAGACTAGGACTTACACAATGGGACTCACATTAACCATTAATATTCTGCCTCAATTCTCTTTTATTCCCCTCTAAAACTAGTTCAATATAAATTGATAAAATTTTCTACTCGAAATCTAATTAAACCCAGTCTAATTTTTTTTAATTCTAGGGCATGTTTAATTGTACTAATGAATCTCAATTGGTAACTGGTGTTGCTGATGAATGATTATTGGTTCTAATAGCTGACTTGATAAACTTAACAGACTCTTTTATACTAAATTTATCGGACCAACATTTATGGACTTTGATTTTGCTAATACACCTATGAAAGGTCGAACAAAAACAAGAAATCACATATCAACAAAATCTGTCGAAGGTATTTGACCGAATAATTTAAGGCATAGAAAGAAATTGACTAGAAAATAGGATTCAATTCTTATTAGCTGTAATTTGGTATAAAAATATTATTTATACAAAAATATCAATACGATATTGCTTATTTATATCAAACTTAAATTAATAAGATAATAAATTAATTTTAAACAGTTATAAATCAATTGACGCACAACTCAAGGACTTAAAGAATAATCTGCAAGTCTCATATTTCTGATCGTTACAAATGTCAAACAATTCTTAACTAAGAAATTTCGAATTCGAATTAAAAGAGCTTTGATATTGTTCAAAAATCTCATCTAACTTGAACCTAGATTAGTAAACAAATATTAGCATACATGGCTACATGTAGCTGATCTTTCTCCCCAAAAAAAACATGTAGCTGATATTGGCAAAAGATTTCCCAAATAGAAATGTCACATGCATACTTTATTTATTCACGAGTATTTGGCAACAGAATTTCGTTCACGGGTATAAATTTATTTTCCAACAAGGGCAACTGGTTACGGTTCGCCTTCCGATTGATTTTGCAACTGCCTGTGTGGATTACAAAAATAATCTTGAGTTGGTATTGTTCGGTATGGAGACTTCGTACTGTTCACATGTTGACTATACAGAGTTACTGTTCACATGTTGACTATACGGGAAAGTGAATCCTGCTGATATGTTGACCAAGGTGGTTACCTTAGAGAAGCTGAAACTCAACATGGCTTCAGCGGGTCTAGTAAACTAGAGAAGAGACCCGGCGTACCAAGAAGTGAAGAGGAGAAGGAAGTCATCAAGTGAATGGTGACAAGTGTTGAGGTCAGTCTCCAGGTGGGAGATTGTTGGGTATGGAGACTTCGTACTGTTCACATGTTGACTATACGAGTACTGTTCACATGTTGACTATACGGAGTACTGTTCATATTGACTTTTCACTGTTCACATGTTGATTCGGCACTATTCATCCGGGGCCAGAAATGTGATTTCTGGTGGACGATTTTGCCCCTGCCGACACCAAATAGTCCTAGGCTGTGGGCACTATAAATACCCACCTCTCAGTCACTATTTATGTATCTTCTTCCTCGTGTAGAGAGAGAGAGAGAGAGAGAGAGAGAGAGAAGAGGAGAGAGAAACACCATTGTTGAGCGAGTGAAGCTCTAAAGTGTAGATCGAGCTTGATATAGTGAAATCTCCTAGCTTGGTATGCCCCCGGACGTAGATTGGTTAAGATCGAACTGGGTGACCAAATTTTGTGTCGTATTCTTGTGTGCGTGAGTTTCCTTTGTGCTTGTCATCGATCTCTAGCTCCGGTGTTGTTCGTGTGGTGTTTGGGGCCCTCGTATTTCCCAACAGGTATGTAATATAGAAATCTACATGGGTTGGTATGTATTATGTGAAGATTTTACTTCTAATAAATCTATATTTATTTATCAAAAAAATCTGTTACGGGCGGCTGTCTAAATTTTTTTTTAAACAAAACAAAACAAATTAGCGGATCGAGTTACTCCGGATCGACTTTAAAAAACTAATTGTTGATTCTGATAAGGTGATTACGGTATTTTTTAACCTAAATATATTTTTAAAAATTGTCTAACTAATCAAACCACAATCAATTTTTTTTTCATAAATAAACTTTGCATCAGGTTAAACCAATCAAAGATGGAACTACATAACTTCGTAAATTCATCTTTAAACCTCGTACCATCACCATAGAACTGACTAGCTAGGGCTACCCCGCCTAGGCATCTATTTAAGGACATCCAAGCCCCACCTAGTTTTCTCGTTCCTATAGACTATAGTAAGTCATAATAAAGTATACAATACATATTATAAAGTCTGAATATCTTAGAACTCCTTACTTACCTAAAAAAAATAGTTTAGAACTCCTTGAGAAAGATGTAGCTGGAGACGACGATGGAGCTCAAGTCGGCATCTGAGAAGTTCTACAACGTGGAAGAAAGAGGCTCACCAAATCACAAATTACACTCCCTCCAGTATCCAGAGCGTCAATGTCTATGAGGGTTCTTGGGATACTCATGGCTCCGTCTTGGTTTGGAATTACACCTGTGGTAAGCAAATGAAACATTAAATAACAATAGAATTTTGTTAATATTATGCTTAATTAATCTACTACTTTCAATATATAACAACACGTTAGAATTCTAACTCCATCTTTTAAAAGATCGACTTGATCGACTTGCACAATATTATTATGCGGTTAAAAACAAAGTAATAGAGATTTTTCTAATTAACAACCCATAATTTAAATATTTTTTGGACAAAAATCTCTAAATATTATTAAATTAAAATTTTAAAAATAAATATGAAAAAATCAATGAGTAGTGGAGAGTCAACTAAGAAATTCATTTTTTTCTGATTTTTTAATGAGAAAAAGTTAAAGCTTTTTCTTTTCCTAATCATATTTTAGGATACTTTGTCCAAAAAATTTATTTAAAAAAATAAAAAATCAACTAAATAATTATATGTCATTCGGTCAGACATTTTTAAACCACAGAGTAATCATGCAAGTCAATGAATCAATAAAAAAATTATTTACCTGCACGGGATTATATTTCTAAATTTTTGCTGATGATTTTGGATCTAAATAGCGAATTAACCCTAAATGAATTACAGATGGGAAAGAGGAAGTGTTCAAGCAGTCGGGTGGAGTGCGACGAAGCCACTATGAGCATAACCCTGAATAGGTTGGAAGGACATGTCATGGACCTGTACAAGGTGTGCAGGCCGACGTGGCAGCTCTTCCCCAACGGCACCGGCGCCTTGGTCAAGCTAACCTTGGTGTTCGAGAAACGGGACCCAACTGTCCCCTCCCCGGACAACTACTTCGCCTTCATGGTCACCCTCACCAAGGACATCGACCAAGGGCTCACAAAGGCTTAATATCTGAGTCGTTGTTGGGAGTGTGACACCTAAATAATCAATTACATGATAATAATCTACGAGTGTCTGTCTGATTCGAAGTTGTGAGTGTATGTGTACTTACTCTTGACACCTTTTGGGAAAGGGAAACAAACTTTTTATTTTGGCTAGACCCCTGGTTAAATAAAATTCCTCTCTATGAAAAGTTTGAGCGCCTCTACTCTGTCTCAAGGAAGAAAAAAGCCACAATTGTGGATTGTGGAAGCTGGGCGGGCAACTACTGGGTTTGGAACTTTGATTGGCGGAGATATCTATTCGCTTGGGAGGAAAATTCGGAAGGTGCTTTGATGACTTGCCTTGGTAATTTCACTCCTTCCCGTTCGAGTCCTGACTGTGTTCTCTAGCGTCGTGGTCATGATAATGTCTATAACACCAGCTCAATGAGAAGATGGATGTACCAGCTTAGTATCGATCCAGGTAATCTTCAAATTGTTCAAGTCCGGACAGGAAGATTCCGACGAAAGTTGAGTGTTTTCTTTAGCTTGCACTCAATAACAAGCTCCCAACCAGAGACACTTTGATCAGGATGCATCATCTGAGCGCGTGGAATTCTTTATGTCTGTTGTGTTGGGAGATAGATGAAACAGCCACCTTTTGTTCCATTGTAAGGTCTCTTGGTCACTGTGGAATGAGTATGCCAAGAAAATGGGACTATCTTGGTGCATGGGCAACTCTATTATGGATTCTCTCTCAATTGTTGGATGAATCTTACAAGGGGAGGTATGCAAAAGAAAGTTCGGTTTATGCTATTTGGGGCGATAACATAGAGAATTTGGAATACCCGCAACAAAGTAATCTTCGACAGTGTTGACCTCAATCTTCTTCTACATACTTCAATCTTAAGGGTTAAGGGTTAGAGAATGGTTCATTTGGTCAAATTCTTATTTTTATCTAGGTAGCTAGGATGTTTTACTCTATTTGGACTCATTCAAGTAGATTTTTGGTAATTTTGATATAACTCTTGGGGACTTTAGCCCGCCTACAAGCACTGTTGTGCTTTGTATAGTTACATGTTGTTAATACAACTTTATTTATATATAAAATGTGTACTTACTCTTGAAATAAATGGTGAACTGTTTTTATTCGACATATATAAATTAAGAAATATTTCTTAGTATATTTGTCTCGTTCTGAAAGTATTTATCTTTTTTTCTTCTTTAATGCTTTTCTTTTGTTTTTCGTTAATATATCAATACTCATATTTTGAGATTTAATGGGTTGTATCTACAATATTGGATGATGCACTTTGTTTCCGACGAGTTCTTAATTTTAAAAAATGATTATTATCCAGACTATTTGAATAAAGAAGTGACGTTACCAAGGAGCTATTCAAGATACGTATTAAAAGTACGACTATTTTATGAAATTTATTTTTCATATAAAATAAAGAAAAACTTTTTTAAAATTACAATATGAACTTCTGTGCTCAACTCTTCCTCATTAAGGCCTTTTAATTCTGGATCAAATAGGTTTAGAAGGCCCACTACTGGACTTATTAGATGGGTCTAATAGTAGGCCCATCAATAGGCAGGAGACTATGAGAGGGCCCACATTTGGATGATGGACCTTTTGGTTCTTTATCAAAAGACTAATAGCTATCGACCTGTTTTAATTCAAGTAATAGTTCGTGAGTTTGAGTCATTAATAATATAATAGTATTAAATATTATTTGTGCGAGATTTATTATTTTTTAAAAATTTTATTCGACTTGAACATAGATTAATCGATCCATCAATAATTACTTAGATCAACTATCAAGGAAGTGATATCGGGTACCAGATGGTATAAAGATTGTAATAACTAATAATACAAAATATGGCTCAGTTGTTAATATAAATAGTCAGCTAGTACAATTTACTTATTTAAATACTTTAGAAATTCAAATTTGGAAGGCAGTTTCTGTTGCATAAAATATGAATTTTGAACCAACAAGACCGAGGCCAACATAATAATCGCAATTCGATCTGGAAGACTGGGACTTGCACAATGGGCCTCACCTTAGCCAGTAATATTCGTCCAACTAAATCATAGTTTAATAAAATCGAATTATTTAGCCGATCAAGAAAATAATTGAACGTATTACAACTCATGTAGTGATGGAGGCATTCGTTGAAAATTAGTGCCACGTGAATCATGTGATGAGTAATTTTTTATCGGTAATTACATTTTTTTTATTTTTGATAATAGCATTATTACATTTTAAATACACTAAAAATCATACACCAAAAGGGAGATATTTTATTAAGTGTATTGTAATTTTCTAATAACAAGATTACGCCTTGAGTACTAATAACCTATTGCATGCTAATTAGCGAACACTACAATAATTGCCCAAGTTTTAATGCATAATTACCGATTTTTTTGGGAAGAATGTTCTATGATATGAGAATATCAAACATTTTTTTATTCACATGATATTTGGAAAAAAACTCATCTTTCTGTAGTTTTTTGTGGGATAAAGAATAATTTACCCTTACTGATTAATCGGTTTATTTGAATAATACGTTATAATAATAATAAATTATCCAAAATCCATTCAATTATTTGCTGTGTCATCTTCTTGTTGATGCACAATTTTCGAATTGGTGCACCTTCTACCCAAATCTTCTGACCGCAATGCGAGCTCAGAAAAAAAAAGTACACGGATGCACTCTTATTAATTTACAGAACATATACTTTTAGAGGATCCTTTCTATTCATTGTTTGCTAGGTCGGAGATTTAAATATTAGGAAATAGTGGTATGTCAAATTATAAAATTACTTGGTGCAAATTATTTTCCTGTACCCTACTCATCTTCTTTTTTTTCATTTCTAACAATATTTTCCAAACAATCATAACAGCCAACTAACTGTATCTTTGTTGACATAAAAATATAATATCTACCGCCAGAGAGTAATGGTGATATTTATACTTTGAAAACTATACTCTTGAGTATAAATCTTTCTATAATAGATTTGCATGATCTACCTGATGACGTCGACGGGATCCGATCCCGACAACGCTTAGCTGTATCTCACACTATCAACCGAGTCGATGGGACCTGAGTTTGAATTCGGATAGATTTTTTAGGTAAGGTTATAATTTGATTAATTTTTATCTCTAGTTAAATATATATTATTATAATTTAATTAATTTTTATCTCTAGTTAAATATATGTTAGAAGAACGTTATCGTTTTTCGATCTCCGGATATTAGGTGGTGTAAATCAAAAAGGTATTAGGGTGCGTTTGGTACATATTGTGAACTGAACAGAACAGTACATGACTGGCTAGCACAGGCCAGAACAAAAAAAAAATTTCGTCCCGTCATATGTTTGGGAACAATAATGGCCTGAACAGTATGTAACAAAAATATGACCACATTATTCTTCTTCTTCCCCAATTCTACCTCTTCCCCAAGAACATATTCTTTATTTAACCCACATTATCTCCTCATTTTTTTACAATAATTCATAATCAGATAAAATTAATAACTTTGTTAGATAGCATGAAGAGAAATCCCTCGCTAAAAAACAAGATCTGAAGTAGGAGAAGAGCATCGTGAGTATAAACCTAAGGCACCAAAGAAAAGAACTAGGCTTCAATTCGATCTAAGAGGGGATGCCGTGGGAGTAAAGGGTGAAGAGGTAAACATGAGGGGGGCTGGGTCATGTTGATCATGGCTGAAAATAAAAAAATCATAAGCAACAAGGAAGGTTAGGGTTTAGAAGGGAAAAATGTCCAAATTGAGAATGGAGGTGGATGAAGTTGAATAAAAAATAGAGATCATCGTTATTATTTGATTATAAAAGGAGGATTGATTTATGAAAAATAAAAGCCATTGCTATTGTTTGATTGGAGGTGGCCACGGATGAAAAGAGTGTAGGAAGGAGGAGGGAGAGATAACAGACATTTAACTCAATGAGCAAGAGTATTATTGGAAAATCTATTTTATTAAGTTTCAGGCCTAAGACAATTTTTCTTGTCCCTTGTAAAAAGATGGAACAGAAATAAAAAGTTGGACAGGACATAATTTAAGTTATGTGTGGGCCTATATTCACGCCAAACACTAAACTGGACAAAAATTATTGTCCATGTCCGTTTCGTTCTTTAAAACAAACACACCCTTAATGTCATAGTCAACGGATTACATAGGGTTAGCGGGACACACACGAAATAGAGAAAATAAAGGAAGAAAATACTGAAATAGTAACACAAGATCACTCCTAACTTCTATTTAAAGCCAGCCTAGTTGCAACATCTTGGACACATGTTTGGAAGTCAAACAATTGCAAATTAGTAAGAAAAAGATAGGAAGAAATGGCTTTGTCTGGTAAGCTGGAACAGAAAATGGAGCTCAAGTCAACACCTGAGAAGTTCTACCAAGCTTGGACAAAAGAAGCCCACCAGATACCTAACCACACTCCTGGACACTTTCAAGATGTGCAGGTTCATGAAGGTGATTGGGAGACTCATGGCTCCATCAAGATCTGGAAATACACCGTAGGTAAATACAAGCTATGTTAACCACAATTACTTGTTACAACTTCCTAAATTATTAATGAGAATAATCGAGCTCAATATATCATGTAAACATTGTATCATAATAATTTGATCTCGGGACGAAACCTTAACATACTTAAAATTATTTCAATAAAAATTCCTTTTTTTCTGATGTTTCTTACATATAAAACATAGTGGGCTTTTCTCGTATTCTTTTTTTAACGGTATAGTTCATTAAGATGAAACACCAAATTTACATAGTTTCACCAGGAAGTTGCACAAGAAAGCAACTTCAATACGTACAAGACCAAGCCAAAATTTTCAATTTTTCAATTTTTATGAAACAAATGTCAACAATTAAAAGAGGTTGAAATGGTTAATCTCAGTAAAAAAACACTTCCAGATTATTTTGTGGGTTACTTGTAAAAAAAATATGGAAGAAACTTGCCTACAAAGTACATAGGAATTATGAAAAATTTAGGGTTCAATTTCTAGTCTAAGATCCTACTCTCCATTAAATAACAAGATATAAAATCAACGAGATTAACTTTTTTTTAAGAGGTGTTGAGCTCAAACTTTATACATAGAAAAATATTATTGGAAGAATCACCTCCTAAATAGAACTCGACTGTGCTCGACTCTAGATAGGAGATCGGAAAACGGCTAGCTACAACTAGTCCGGTATTCATAACCCTGTTACTCCCATGTTCTCCACATGTAAGGTCTTTACTAATGGAATTTACCACCATAAATCTATTGAGCAGGTGGGAAAGAGGAGGAAATCAAGGAGAGATTGGAATTCGATGATGAGACAAAGACTATAACCATCAATGGTATTGAGGGACATGTTATGGAGATCTACAAGGTCTACAAGCCCATCTTCAAGCTCGAAGCCAAGGGCACAGGCAGCTTGGTCACCATGATCATCGAGTACGAGAAGAAGAACGACAGTGTCCCAGCACCTGACATTTACATGGAATTCATGGCTAATCTCACCAAGGAAATCGATGAGAGCCTCGTCAAGGCTTAAGCAATCAACTACGTTACTTATTATGAATAAGTTTTTGTCCAATGTTATTGTGTATGAGATGTGCATGTGAATGATGTAATGGCGTGAACCTGGATTTGTCGGTCTACTGGTATCCGATTTGTCGGTCTACTGATTTTCGGATACCATAGTTCATATAAATAAAATAAATGTGCATGGTCTAAGTTCAATGTCCATTATGTAACTATGATGTCTCTTGAAGGCTCCGGAACAAGTTTTAGTCTATGCCTTTGCTGCTTTCTCGGTAGCCAGGCTTATCTGTAAGCTGCTTTCGTTCATGGAGTAATAAAATTACTTGTAAAAAGAATGTAAAAAATTTGTGCTGTTATCTAGTCAAGGGGTTCTGGGTGGCTTTATTTTTTTGAAACAATATATCAAATTCATAGCTTTTTAATAAATTGTTACTAGAGAATTGTCATTATTAAAGATTGTCTATCTGTTAGTCTGAGACATATTGTCTGAGTTGATATTAATAAAGGATGTAAGTTATCCTACTTTTTCTGAATTAGAATGGCAAATGACAATACTTCCTTTTGACACTGTTTATTATATAAGATTGGGGTGAGGGTTGATTGCACATTAGTATCATATGCTTTTCGAAAATATCTTTTTGAAATCATAGAAATAAGGATATGGATCTGAACTAAAATTTTGATGTTGATTTTATTTCTCAAAAGCTTAACATTCAAAAATAATAATTCAACTTTTTTTATTTCTTTATGTTAAACCGTCATTTTCGATCTTTCTTTTAACCCTAATCACTAGGTAAAGGTTAATTATCCTCAACAGTTTACGAGCATGATTACGGTCCCGTGCTCAACAGTTTTGAACCAAAGTATTGGTTAATTGACCACCAGTTGAAAAATAAACCATAGTCAACCCCATAAAGTAGATGTCTTAATTAATACATATAAGTCATCATTTTGTAATGAGAATATTATTATTTCCGATTCTTATCTTAAACAATATTGCCATCTGATTCAGCATTTATTTAAATTTATGAGGAGTAATAAAATTATATCATTGAGCTTGTTTATAATTGTTAAAAAATTATATATTCATTATTTTAATATGTTAATTTGGATATGAAAATTCTAATATAATATAATTATTTATTCACAAGACCACGATCATGGCACGTTGGATGAGAGGATCCTCTAAAATCATTCTAAAACATCCATGGCGGGCATGGATTCAATGATGCTGGCCCAGCAATAAGGTCCGAACAACGTGACTCAGTCGTGCGACCAATGAAAACACGTTACATATTTTTTATTCTGGGTTACAATTATTGTTATGTGTTACCGACATCATCGTTATGGGATTGATTTCTTCTTTGGGGGTGGAGAAGGAAGAAGTAGGGAGTTTAATATATATAAAAAAGATGATTTGGCATATTTAAAATGACAAAGACGTCATGTAGGCTGATAACGTGTCACCGGTAGCCGAAAAAATGGATTCAATATAATATTTGAAAAAATTATGTGAATCTTTTGAGATAGTAAAAAAATTTATTTGACTTTTATTATTATTTTTTTTAATAAGTAGAATCGTGTCATAATCATAATTTGAACTCTCGTCAGTGGTCACTACAAGTGCCATCCCCACTTTTCCCTTCTACCTTTAGAGCAAATACTTATTAATATCATAAGGTATTGATCTGTCAAAGCGAAACTAGACCTCTAAGAACAGGAGGGAGCTTTGTCGTAGTATAATTCTACTAGAACTTGGTATAGTCGGTGGTGGTTTTGACTAGAAAATACAAATATGACACAAAAACACTTCCAATTGAATAACATAATTGTCGTTCGTCGACCAATGGTGACAAGAAATTCTGACTAACCAATTTACAAATTAGTTTGCTCTTCCAATTCCATTGGGTAGCTAAGGTTTTGGAGGGGCGACAGAGGCTTTATAGTAGCCGGAGAACACTCCATATTTCATTTCAGTTACAGTAATTTACACAAGCTATGCTACTTGATCCGACTCCTATCTACCTAATTCGAACTCGAGATCGAGACGATGCCCGACGATACGTCAATATTAAAGAATATATATTAACACTATGGTTGTGGTTCATGCAACTCATTCCCATACATCAACCTAACAGATTGAGCGATTGCCGAAACTGTGGGAGGAAGATCTGGCACCTTGGATGGAACACTAACAGCTTCTTGAAGCTAATGTGGTAGCTTAGTTGTGGATGCGAGAGATGCAAATCTTTATCCCAGTCGGGAAAAATCATTGAATCCGGCAATCTGTCCACACTACCACGTAACTTTCCACACTTCATTGCACCAAAATCTTCCATTCTTTGCGGAAATTCGGAGTTACCAGGACAATTAAGCTTCAGGGAACCGAAACTGCTTGCTCCAAGCAGAAACTGCATATCAGGAGAAATATTACTTGAAGATGGTCCTGCGGAGGAATCTCCAGCAAAATTTGGCCGAATTGTTTAAAGAATTGTTCCGCGCGTATTAGATATTCTCTACAAAGTTACGAGACTTTTGCCGAGTTATTTAAAGAATTGTTCCGCGTGTTTAGATATTCTCTACATATCCATATGTGTCAGTTTTAGGTAAAAATTTCCTTTTGTTGAAGGAGGTTTGAGTTTTTTCGTGGGAGTATAGCATGAAATGAACTAATTTCATTAAATGAACTAATTTCAGTACATATTTTTACTTTCAAGACTCAAATTCGAGACGTTCTACCCGGACTGTGATAACATGTTTTTCGTGGGCTGCCACCAAAATTAATGGAGACAACATTAGTACTTGCCATTTTCATGGTGGATGACCTCTGAACTTCCAATCATGGGGTAGAATCGGTGCATGCAAGTGGCCTCACGAGGGATATGTACACTGAACTCCTTTTGACAAAACTATCCATCAATATCGACGAGAGTTGAGGTACAACATACACTGAACTCCTTGCTTGCAAGAATCTTATTAAGGTCTTACGGATATCTTGTCTTTGGTGCTATTAATGGATAGATTAGGACTTAGCGACCTTTTGGAGATGCTGTACGTATGGTACGGTGTAAACAGTATTGGTGGTTTTTTTATGGAATAATAAAATTTTAATTATCAAAATAAATTTGAGGTGGTAAAAAAATTAAATTCACTTGAAAATGTCTTAAATTCAAGTTTTAAAAATGTAAAAGACACAATTGAAAGATTGCATATGAATATGATCTGATATTGCTCCACAGAAATAAAAAACTAAACTTCTACGCCAAGGGTGCAATTAAACATCGAGCTACTGCCAATACTTTTCAAAATAAAAATACTATTATTTAACTATAATAAAAAAAATTTCTCAACAAAAAACATATTCGGACATGAGCATCGATATTTACAAAGGTGTAATATTTATCTTTCAAAAAAAAATATTCGGACATGAGCATCGATATTTACTGAGGGCAGTGAGAGGAATGAGAAAAAATTGCAACCATCAAGAGTGATACATATGGAATTCTAGGAGTTCGAAATTGTATATGTTTCTCGGCTTGCTAATCGCGTTGCGAATTGATTTATCAAAGAAACTAGACTAGGATCTAACTTAAGCGATGTAGTTCACCATCTTCCTCATGAGCTACTAATGCTCCTTTTGTACGACTCTACTGATTAATATAAAGTGCTAATTTTTTTCCTTAAAAAAAATCGAAGAACTATGACCCAAGACTGCTCGATTAATCAAGGAGCTACTTCAGATTCAAGGTTGAAGAAAAGTATAATAAGAAGAGAGTTCCTAGAAACCAAATTCCATTAAACAAAAGCCAATCTGCCCTTCCGGTAGAGTTCCTTAATTCATATATAGTTCTAGGTTACTTGTCTTCTAGTCCAAAACGACACAACAAGAGTGGGCTTTACAAAATTAAGGAACTAAATGAAAAGGGCCACGACCAACTTAACCAAAATAAACATAAAAATCCAGCCCATCTTCATCTTCCTTTTAGCTCTGGCCCACAATCCACTTAAACTCATCTTCAATCCCACATTTGACGGAACTTGTTTAGGATCTCCATCTCTGCCAACTTCAACCTTGATCTTCTTCTCTTTCTTTTTGATTCCTTTGGTTGATCTTCCATCTAGATTTTCCACGTAACAGGGAGCAAAATTACGATAGATTAGTTGGACGGATACGAGTAAGAACTTGAACAAATGTTCAAAACGATGCACTTGTAAGCAGAGTAAATTGGGTGTTGACTCTAATAAAATTGATAGTACCATCTGGAAAAAAATATGATATCACTAAGATAATATATTATTAAACGCTTAATGGTATCAATATAGTTAGATTGGGTGCTGTTAGGCCCCACAAAAGAAAAAAGAAAACACAAAATATTTTAAAGTCAAATTTGTAATATTAAATAAGGCAAGTCAAATTTCAACATTATAAGACACGTGTTGTGTTTTTTTTATTGAGAGAACAGATACGTGTTGTGTGGGTGAAGTAGGTTTTGTACCACCCATAAAAAGCTTGGCGCGAGATTCTGCCACGTCGGACTTGAATGTTTTAAGTATTATTATTTATTAATATTTAAGTTTAGCTCATATTCAATATTTTTACCAAAAAATTAATACTTTAGGGAAAATTCATCTTTTTCGAAGCCACACTGGTTCTATATTCTTCCTTATAATTTTTTATATATTCATCGATGTCTCTTCTAAAATTTTAAAGTTAGCCCTAAAATAAAAATTCTAATGTCCATTCAATAATTGGCTCGGCCCATAATACAAATTGTAATGGTACATCAGACAAGATTAACGACACATCAGGTTTCCTCTTGCTCTTGCTTCATTTTGTTTTCAAAGGCTAAAATTGAACAGAGCATCAACCAAGATCAACAGCGCATCAGTTTTCAAAGATAAAAACATAAAGACGTATCAGTTTTCAAAGGCACGTCAATTTTCAACGGTAAAAACACAAAGGCACGTTAGTTTTCAAAAGATAAAAACATAAAGAAAAATCAAATTTCAAAAGTAAAGACACATCAATTTTCAAAGACTACAGTTGTTTGGTAACCATTCATGTCAATTATTTCAAATCAAAATCTGGTTCTACCATGTTAGGATTTGTCCCAAATTCCTAATTAGAATAGAACTCTAATTCCTATTGAGGAATATATTGGGCTTGTCCTCTATATATAGGAGAGTAGGGGTTAGATGTTCTTTGGTCTGAGTCTTGGTTTAATTGGTCATGGTAGTATAGGCACGAGAGAATTAGGCTAGAGGCACCGCCTCGCCTATGGCTTATGTACCATGTATCTCCACATAATATACTGATGATCGTCTCGGCCCCGTGGAGTAGGTCATTCGACCGAACCACGTAATATCGTGTGTTCTCGATTCTTCCTATGTACTATTTGTTATGGATGTTCTACACATTCGTGTTTACGCTTCCGCTACCCTAACAATTGGTATCGTTAGCAGGTTTATGGCAAATACTGGAGAAGGTCATTGGAGAGCAGTGGAGTGGATTATGAGGTACTTGAAGGGTACCAAGGGCGTGTGTCTACAGTTTGTACGCACCAGTGATGGAGTTGTTGGTTTCGTTGATTCAGATTATGCTGGAGACCTTGATAAGTTCAGGTCCTTGTCTGGATATGTCTTCACTCTTGGAGGATGTGCTATCAGTTGGAGAGCTTGTCTACAGGCCACAGTGATGTGAACACGTCCACTATGGAGCTACAAGACCCACAACCAGTTCGAGTTCCACTTGGACCAATCACAAGAGCAAGAGCAAAGACGCTTCAAGTTGAGCTCAACGGATTAATTCCAAGGATTTGGACTACAACCAGTTCGTGTAAGCCCGTGGACGTCCATGCAAAGCCCATGCACGTGATTGGAGTTGTTTTGGAAGCCTAAAGGAGTAGAACCAAGATTCCTACTTTTTAGGAATAAGAGTTATCCAAACTTTTTATAACTTTTTAGGAATAAGAGTTATCCAATAGTGGATAATGATTGTATTTTTCAATTCTTAGGATAAACATTCGTTTTAGAACTAGTTTAAGTAGTATGATAAGTTTGGAGCTCTTCAGAACTTATCTTGTTGACTTTGGAGTCTATCCAGGTCAGTTTTAACCTCTATATAAGGAGGGCCACGAATTCAATAAAGGCATCACTTTTTGGCATAAGAAAATTTGTGAGTTTTGATACTCGGGTTGTTCTTGCGGGCTGGATTGCTTAGCTAGGGCATTTGTACTTATCAAACAGAATTTCCATCTCCGTTTGTGGCGTATTCGATTCAAGATCAAGGTTCGCGTTCTCACCATTGCTACGGGTCAAAGTTAACCAACACTAAGGTTCGGTGCAAGGCGCAAAGCGACGGGTCAAGATCAACCATCATCCTAAAGTAGACGGTCCGAGTTGGTGCGAGTTCCTGACGGGATTCATATCATTTGGTATCAAGAGCTTAGGTTCTACTTTAGACCTTATATCTTTACATTTATTGTCTTTATTTGTTTGGTATTTCAGATTCATGACTTTAGTGTCCTAAGTCGTGTATTCTGATCAGAAAGAAAAAAAATAAAAAAAGAGGAAACAAATTCCGAAAAAAAGAAAGATAGAGAAGAAGGCAGCCAAGAAAAGAAGAAGAAAGAAGGCTGGAAAAAAAATCAAAAAAAGAAAAGTTAAAAGTAGAAAAAAAGAGAATCTGCAAGAATGTCTTATAACTACTCAAGAAGATCCTTTGAAGGTGTTGCACCATTGGTTGGTGATCCACACACGTTTATGGACGCCCTTCTTAGTGGGATGAGGCATATAATGAGAACGGAGGTCAAGAAGCTCAGCGAAAAGGTGGACCGGATAGTGTGCAAACAAGAGAGGATACATGATGTTCCTAATGTCTGTAGCGGAAGACAAATTCAACAAAGGAGGATTAGGGTCAAAGATGAGAAGAATTCAGGAGCTAATTTTGTTGGAGAAGTCAATGGAAAGAGGGAGAACACCATTAACACTAAGCACGACATTGAGGGGAAGGTATGTAGTTCTGACGATTTGGAGGTTACACCTGAAGTGATTGTTGAAGAAGAGGTTTTGACATGGGAGGAATTTGGTGAATATTCTATTGACTTGTTCGATGGAGAATATTTTGATGACCATGCCATGTCACTTCTTTACTTGAGAGATTTGTTCAATGAATCAGAATTGGAGGATGTTGTTCATATGAAGAAGTACTCAACTGCTATCTTACATGTCTCCTGATTTACATGTTGAACATATTGACTTCTTAGGTGTGGACGAGTTTAATTATGTTGGAGGTTCATCGTTGATCAACATCTGGAATAGTTTGAAGTTCAAAGAAAGGCTTAAACGGATTAGTAGGGCTTTTGCTTTTGAGTTGGAGATGACTTCAGATTCTTTAAGATCGAAGTACTTGTTCTGTTGGAAAGGAAGGTATCACGTGCAGCCAAGGGTGATGTACGGAAAATTGCAAACAATTAAACGCACAAGCAAATAGTATAGTGGTAAGTAAGGTTCTTAGAACTGAGGGTTGAACACAAAATCAAGGCAAATAATTATGTGAAGCAGGAAAATTAAAGTTTTATAACGTTGTGAAAGGTCGCAAGTAAATAAACGAGATTGAAAACGTAAATAAAAGACGAGTTATAAATCAATGGAGATAAACGAGCACGATACCCTTATGGACTACCCATCTATGTCAAGACTATGGTTTTTATGAAGTTCTAACTAGTACCCGGAGTATTCTAATGCATCTCCCTAACGCTTCCGCTCATTAGGGTGACAAAACTAAGCTAGAGTAGTTCATGATTACTAATCAACGCTTCCGCTCATTAATTAGACCAAGAATTAAACTAAACTTAATTATGAAGTTAACTCCTATCGGGTTATCCCTTAGTATCAAGATTCCTCATTAATACCTTAAGACATGTCAATTGACTCTTCCGTTGATTCTAATGCCTTCCGGTCCATTATTATCAACTAAAATCATAATCTAAGTGATCAAGTTAGATTAAGTATTAAGATCATCAATTGACAACTACTACAAAAGATAATCAAACCATAGCTAACATAGACGAGTAATCACATAATTAGGGCATCGCACTCACAAGAGAACTACTCGCTAAGCATGTTAACAAAGCACAATAGATTAACGAAGAACATGATAGCAATTAACATAAAAGATAGAGGAAGAAAAAGCTTAGTCGTGATGGTCAAGCTTTGCCAATCCTCTCCCCGTAGCTAATTGGAACCGTCCCTTTATTAAGCTCTAAAGGCTGTTCAAAATATTGCAGTAGTAAACCCCCAAAAACGTCCCCTCTAAGGCTTATATATAGCCACGAATCTAATACAAAATTAGGAAAACCTAGAAGAGGTTAATCTAAATTGGAAGTTTTAACTAGCCAAATAATAATATAAATAATATACCTTAAGTCCTAAAGCCGAAACAGGAGGCTAAAAGTCGAATATTTCCTTTAGCGGATCCGAAATCACAACTAAATAAGAAGTCGGACTAAAGCTGCGTTGGGCGAACTAGCGATCGCTAGTTGAGTAGCGGCCGCCAGTTCGCATCTTCGTAACTCTCTGTGACTCCCAACTAGCGATCGCTAGTGAACTAGCGACGGGGAGCCCTTCCACTTTCACTGGCGGCCGCTAGTTCACTCCCCGTCGCTAGTTGGGCTACACAGCTTCATCGAATCTTCATATTTTCCATTTTTGTCCCTCTTCTGCTCCGAATTTGGCTTCAACTATAAAAAACGAAATGTAGATCTTTCTTCAAGCTTTCCAACGGTATCTTATGCGTTATAATCCGATGCTCGAGTAGAAAGTTATGACTCTTGCAATATGATCTCTTGAAATCACCCCTCCAACAACCTTTATTGAGCTCCAATTTCCTACAAAATATGACAATGGGTAGAAATCCATTCCCGAACATAAATATACTAAATCAATCACAAGGTTTAACATGACATGATGAATATAACTCAAAACATGACTAAACATGCGCGAAACATATGACAAAACATGAGCGTTTACACACTCATCACACCCCCACACTTATTTCCTTGCTTGTCCTCAAGTAAGGCGCATCAGACGCACACCCAAACTTTCAAACTCTTATTAAAATACCACCCATTAACCAAGTAGTTCACTTACCTGAGCACAATGAGTAAGAATGTGTAGACACCGCATCCTTGATGGTTTAACCCAGTTTTCGCACTTAGTAGATTACACTAGAAGGTTGACCACTCAGAGGTTCAGAAATTTAAGCTCACATATATGAGTAGTCAACTACCTATCACTCACGTACACGTCCGGGATCTCAAAGTTTCATACGTCTCACTCAGTGGTGCCTCGATAAATGTGGGGCTCATGATCAAGGGGACTTTTCATTGGGTTGTAATGGGGTTAAGGTCAGGTGAGGATAAAATATGTGGGAAGTAGCTAAACCACCCGGCCGAGGATCTCACAAAAATGTTCTAGCTCTCGTCTACTCTAAATACCTCACACTATATCTAATATGCACTCATCCCAAGATTACACCCAAATCCTATTGACCACTTAGCTCGAGCCGTGCCATTTATTCACTTTCCAACCTCTTTCCAAACTTTCCACTTTCCCTCATTCAACGTTTGTTCCATTTCCAACTTTCACATTCCCTTTTCATCACTTTTTCACTTTTTTCTTCTTCACTTCTCGCTTTTTCTTTTTTCTTTCTTTTTTTGCTTTTTTCTTTTCACAACCTTACTCAATCTCATGCATTCAGCACATTACACATCAAAGGCAACTGGTCTCGGCTTCTTTATCGGCCTCAATTCTACCCATTACCCCCATTGTTTATTCCCGAGCTATTCTATCAAATGAACCCTTACAATAATACCCCAAAGATTAAGACCTAATGCATCCTCGGACCAAAGTGATCAAAGGTGGGTAAGATTGTGGATATAGGGCTTACATATTGGCTTACATATAATATTTCAAGGAAAAAGGCTTAAGCTCAACGTGTTTAAACAAGAGATATACAGGGTTTTCAGCTCTAAGGCTCTAGGCTCAAAATCAAAGATGGCCCCCGTCCTGTCACTTACACCCACACCACCAAAACGGTACCAAGTGATGGCATGAAACCCGATGACCGGAGCAATGTAGGCACCTCATGCTATGCAGAGACGGTTGTCTCCTCCTTCGGCTCTAAAATCTCACAAGGTCACTCATCAATGCTGCTAGTATAATCTACCAAGTGCAACCACTAACCTAAACAACCAAGGGTGTTGTTCCTACACGTCCCTACTCATCATACTCAGGCTTGATTCCTAACATGGTATGGGATTTAACTTCTAACAAAAGTTCAAAAATTCAAGGGGGAGATTCATCATTTGCTTTAAATACACCACTTCAATCACAAACACAATCCTAAATTCAAATCTAGACCCCATCACATATGCCAAACCACAATGAAACCGCACGTTGACCCCCCCACACTTATTGAACACATTGTCCTCAATGTAGGGCCAAGACAACAACAACATCACACGTACGAACATGAACATCACGAGGCACAAAACAGACACATAACATAGAGGAACAGAGGAAAGGACTGGTACTGCCCTGTCAATTGATAGGAGGTGGTGGGGAAGGTTGGTGGTGTTTTGCTCTAACTGTCTTTGTGCACAACAAAGTTTGTGTATGGACTGGCGAATTCTGCTGCAGCTCAATTTTCTCTTTTTGAATTCTACCATTGCATGACAAGTGTTGAGGCATGGGTCGTCTTGCCATCATGCCGCCTCTTCTTCCTCGCTATGATTTCCTTCAGAAACTCTGTATATTGTGGCCTTTTATCTAACATCTCCAAGAAAGAGACATGGCTTTGAATTTCCTCCATTGTCTCTATGAATTCAAGGGCCTTCCTATCGATCACTGCTGCTTTCTTGACTTGTTGAGGTGACGGTGGAGGAACATAAGAATCCTTTTTTGCACTGATATAGGCTGGTCGCTCCTTCTTTTCAGTAACTACCTCCTCCTCGATGGCTGGCTTGATTGGTTTGGCACATTCTTTTGAAGAGGATTTGTTCTCAAGTGGTGGCTTTCTCCGGAGTCTTTGCGGGAATGGAGGTGGAGGGACATAAGGTGGTGGAGGAATATATGGTTCATCATCCTCGTCCACACTCCTCACTGTGATGGCCATCACCTGTCCTCGCGGGTTCGACTCGGTGTTGCTGGGTAGAGCACCTATTTCCCTTTGAGTATTTGCTGCAGCCAAATTTCCGAGTTCGATCTCCATCTTCTGGAGTTGTGTGGCTTGCCCCTTTAAGTATATCTCAAACTCTTGTTGACGTGCTTCACAACGATCCAGCCGCTGCACAGTTATACTTTGTTGTTGGATGGACTGCTGGACTACCCCCACTAACTTATCGATCTTGTCACCCATTTCATTGACTTGCTCGCCCAAATATGGTTTCCTGGAGTCTTGCTGGGCACTAGTGTTGTGTGCTTGCTGACCAAATCGAGAGAAATTTGGATGAGCATTAGCTTGTTGTGAGTAACCCATTCCTGGTGGTGTTCTATCAGCAATGGCATGGATCTCTTCCAACATTGGACAATCAGTTGTGGGATGTGCTCCTTTGCAAAGCTGACAAGTATGTTGCACTGCAGCTGCCTTCTCCTTGCCCTTGGTCAATTCTTCAAGTCTTTTGGTAAGTGCCTCAACTTTAGCTTCAAGCTTCATATTGGCATCCACTTCAAGTACCCCTCGAGTCGCTTCCCTACGGGGATGCCTAGTACGTTCCTTTGGCCACATACCATTAACTTCAGCCATCTCTTCCATTAAGCGAGCAGCTTCATCAGCAGTCTTTCTCAGGAATACCCCTTGAGAGGAGGCATCAATATGATCACGGGATGGGCCATCTAACCCATTGTAAAAGATTTTCATGAGGTTCTCCTGAGTTATGCCATGTTGAGGGAAGGAACTTTGGAGATCAGTGAACCGCTCCCAAGCCTCATAGATGCTTTCCCCATCAGCTTGTATGAAAGTATTTATGTCCCGCAAGAGCTTGGCTGACATGGCCATTGAAAAGAACTTCCGAAGAAAAGCATGGGCCAAATCATTCCAACTCTGAATCGTCTCTCCTTTTAACTTATTATACCAAGCACGAGCTCGATCTCTCAAAGAAAAGTGAAAGAGGCGCAGCTTCAAGACATCATCATTGATATTTTGAAATTTCATGATGTTGCAGATATCTTCAAATCGAGATAGATGGTCTTGAGGATCTTCGCTTGGCAGGCCGCCAAATTGGATCGAGTTTTGCAGTAGTCCGACAATCGCTGCTGGAATCTGGAAAGAGTGGGGACCTACAGGTGGATGTTGTAGACCATTAGGATTCCCATTCCATGTAGGAACAGATGATTCCAACAGCGTCCTTCTGCGTGGCGCGTCTCCTACAGCTTGGAGCGCTCCATCTTCCTGATTTTGTGCCATTGATCTCGCTTGGTCCCTCTTTTCACGCCTAATCACCCTATCGAGTACTCCGATGTCAACCTCAAGCGCGGTGTCTGTGTCAAGGTCTAGTCCTTCACTCCGGGTTCTTGGCATGCACTAGAGAATCCTGAAAAAGAAATAACACGAAATCAGCAAGTTTGCCACACAAAACGAATTGCTATTGAGTTTATGTCCTAAAATCTCAGTTCCGTGTCGACGGCGCCAATTTGATGTACGGAAAATTGCAAACAATTAAACGCACAAGCAAATAGTATAGTGGTAAGTAAGGTTCTTAGAACTGAGGGTTGAACACAAAATCAAGGCAAATAATTATGTGAAGCAGGAAAATTAAAGTTTTATAACGTTGTGAAAGGTCGCAAGTAAATAAACGAGATCGAAAACGTAAATAAAAGACGAGTTATAAATCAATGGAGATAAACGAGCACGATACCCTTATGGACTACCCATCTATGTCAAGACTATGGTTTTTATGAAGTTCTAACTAGTACCCGGAGTGTTCTAATGCATCTCCCTAACGCTTCCGCTCATTAGGGTGACAAAACTAAGCTAGAGTAGTTCATGATTACTAATCAACGCTTCCGCTCATTAATTAGACCAAGAATTAAACTAAACTTAATTATGAAGTTAACTCCTATCGGGTTATCCCTTAGTATCAAGATTCCTCATTAATACCTTAAGACATGTCAATTGACTCTTCCGTTGATTCTAATGCCTTCCGGTCCATTATTATCAACTAAAATCATAATCTAAGTGATCAAGTTAGATTAAGTATTAAGATCATCAATTGACAACTACTACAAAAGATAATCAAACCATAGCTAACATAGACGAGTAATCACATAATTAGGGCATCGCACTCACAAGAGAACTACTCGCTAAGCATGTTAACAAAGCACAATAGATTAACGAAGAACATGATAGCAATTAACATAAAAGATAGAGGAAGAAAAAGCTTAGTCGTGATGGTCAAGCTTTGCCAATCCTCTCCCCGTAGCTAATTGGAACCGTCCCTTTATTAAGCTCTAAAGGCTGTTCAAAATATTGCAGTAGTAAACCCCCAAAAACGTCCCCTCTAAGGCTTATATATAGCCACGAATCTAATACAAAATTAGGAAAACCTAGAAGAGGTTAATCTAAATTGGAAGTTTTAACTAGCCAAATAATAATATAAATAATATACCTTAAGTCCTAAAGCCGAAACAGGAGGCTAAAAGTCGAATATTTCCTTTAGCGGATCCGAAATCACAACTAAATAAGAAGTCGGACTAAAGCTGCGTTGGGCGAACTAGCGATCGCTAGTTGAGTAGCGGCCGCCAGTTCGCATCTTCGTAACTCTCTGTGACTCCCAACTAGCGATCGCTAGTGAACTAGTGACGGGGAGCCCTTCCACTTTCACTGGCGGCCGCTAGTTCACTCCCCGTCGCTAGTTGGGCTACACAGCTTCATCGAATCTTCATATTTTCCATTTTTGTCCCTCTTTCGCTCCGAATTTGGCTTCGACTATAAAAACCGAAATGTAGATCTTTCTTCAAGCTTTCCAACGGTATCTTATGCGTTATAATCCGATGCTCGAGTAGAAAGTTATGACTCTTGCAATATGATCTCTTGAAATCACCCCTCCAACAACCTTTATTGAGCTCCAATTTCCTACAAAATATGACAATGGGTAGAAATCCATTCCCGAACATAAATATACTAAATCAATCACAAGGTTTAACATGACATGATGAATATAACTCAAAACATGACTAAACACGCGCGAAACATATGACAAAACATGAGCGTTTACACACTCATCAAGCCACGACGTCCAAAGAGTTCATCTTGCACCAGCATGGTTATGAGTTGGCAAAAGCATGACGGATGCAAGGATTTGAGGGCAAATCCTTTTCAAGAGGGGGGGAATGATGTGAACACGTCCACTATGGAGCTACAAGACCCACAACCAGTTCGAGTTCCACTTGGACCAATCACAAGAGCAAGAGCAAAGACGCTTCAAGCTGAGCTCAACGGATTAATTCCAAGGATTTGGACTACAACCAGTTCGTGTAAGCCCGTGGACATCCATGCAAAGCCCATGCACGTGATTAGAGTTGTTTTGGAAGCCTAAAGGAGTAGAACCAAGATTCCTACTTTTTAGGAATAAGAGTTATCCAAACTTTTTATAACTTTTTAGGAATAAGAGTTATCCAATAGTGGATAATGATTGTATTTTTCAATTCTTAGGATAAACATTCGTTTTAGAACTAGTTTAAGTAGTATGATAAGTTTGGAGCTCTTCAGAACTTATCTTGTTGACTTTGGAGTCTATCCAGGTCAGTTTTAACCTCTATATAAGGAGGGCCACGAATTCAATAAAGGCATCACTTTTTGGCATAAGAAAATTCGTGAGTTTTGATACTCGGGTTGTTCTTGCGGGCTGGATTGCTTAGCTAGGGCGTTTGTACTTATCAAACGGAATTCCCATCTCCGTTTGTGGCGTATTCGATTCAAGATCAAGGTTCGCGTTCTCACCATTGCTACGGGTCAAAGTTAACCAACACTAAGGTTCGGTGCAAGGCGCAAAGCGACGGGTCAAGATCAACCATCATCCTAAAGTAGACGGTCCGAGTTGGTGCGAGTTCCTGACGGGATTCATATCACACAGTGACGTTGTCTACCACTGAGGCAGAGTACATGGCTATAACTGAAGGTGTGAAGGAGGCTATCTGGTTGAAAGGTTTCTTCAGTGAAATCTTTGATAAGCTGCAGGTCTACCACTGAGGCGGAGTACATGGCTATAACTGAAGGTGTGAAGGAGGCTATCTGGTTGAAAGGTTTCTTCAGTGAAATCTTTGAGAAGCTGCGGTGAAATCTTTGGACGCACCAGTGATGGAGTTGTTGGTTTTGTTGATTCAGATTATGCTGGAGACCTTGATAAGTTCAGGTCCTTATCTGGATATGTCTTCACTCTTGGAGGATGTGCTATCAGTTGGAGAGCTTGTCTACAGGCCACAGTGGCGTTGTCTACCACTGAGGCAGAGTACATGTCTATAACTAAAGGTGTGAATGAGGCTATCTGGTTGAAAGGTTTCTTCAGTGAAATCTTTGAGAAGCTGCAGGTCAGTACAGTGTACTGTGATAGCCAAAGTGCTATCCATCTCACAAGGGATGCTATGTATCATGAGAGGACAAAGCACATTAATGTGAGATACCACTTCATTCGGGAGCATGTTGCTCAATGTGACATTGTTGTGAGCAAGGTGGGTACAAAGGACAACCCTGCAGACATGTTGACGAAGCCGCTTTCTGGTGCTAAGTTCGAGCATTGCTTGGACTTAGTAAGTATTCATGCTTGATGATGATTGCTCTTAAGGGCTGATGGTGAAGGTGGAGCAGCGTTGATGTTAGAGTCATAGAATTTGGTCCAAGGTAGAGATTTGTTAGGGTTTATCTTAAATTCTAGACAAATTAGTGCTCTATTCCTATTTAGAGTAGGGTTATAATCTCCTATATATATTGGCCTATGCCTAGGTCTTTTGCGTAGTAGTTGAGAGTTGTGAGGTAGAGAGAACCCTCACGCCCTTGGTACCCTTCAATTGGTATCTCTCGTACTATTTGTTATGGATGTTCTACACATTCGTGTTTACGCTTCCGCTGCTCTGATACCAATGAGGTGTAATAGCAACAGCAAGCTTGGTGTCCAGAAGGTATTCACGTGAAGGTGATGTAAAGTCCTGTAGCTGGTGGAGAATTCCAAGATTGATGTCTAGAAGGTGTTCACACGAAGGTGATGTAAAGGCCTGTAGCTGGTGTCCTCATCTCTTATTTGGTATCAGAGCTTTGGTGTGTATTCGGGTAGAAATTGGTGAAGAGGGACTATTCTGTAGTTTCAGAAAGAAGGCAGGGACAATTGGTAATTTTGTCCAAATTGGGGGAAATTGGATTAGGGTTTTCCACCTTTGGAGAGTGGCTGCCGCCCATGGAGGAGGAGCCTCCGTCGCCAGCCCAGGGGCCACCGGTCTGACACCAACTAGGTCAGCCCACCCGATGGCTGTCCTCGCCATCCCGCCACCACGGAGCCGATGTACGCGGCATCCAGAGAGAAGAGGAGAAGAACCCGCGTCGAGGAGAGAGTCTGTCGGGAGAGAGAGGAAGAAGGCGTCTATTCGCCAGCGGTGCCGTTCGCCGTTGAAGAAGAGC
This sequence comes from Hypericum androsaemum, assembly GCA_963995505.1. Lineage (NCBI taxonomy): Eukaryota > Viridiplantae > Streptophyta > Magnoliopsida > Malpighiales > Hypericaceae > Hypericum > Hypericum androsaemum. Next base: position 1,227,043 of record OZ023196.1, read on the forward strand.
CCCGTCCCGTCTGCGTCAAGGAGCGAGGAGCGAAGAGGAGAGCTCGCACGCCATCGCCGTCGTCCCATCCCGAGGTGCGAAGAGAGAGAAGAGAGACCGACGGGGAGAGAGAAAGTTAGGGAGAGAGAGGCTCTCCCCACTTTGCCACCGTCGATGTTCGTCGGCGCTCGCCAGCTCGCGCAGATCAAGGCCAACCACTGTAGCCGCTTCCGAGCTGAGTTCCTAGCCGTGCCGCCCCGTGGTGGTTCAGTCGCTAGCCTTGGTGCCATAGAGGTGCAAAACCCTAATTTGGAATTTGGATTGGGATTTTGGGTCAACAAGAGTCTGACCGGTTTGGGTTTTTTGGTCTGACCAGAAGATGATTTTGGGGCTGGTTAGTAATATTTTGACCAATTTTGAGGCTGATATGTTTGGTTTTGACCATATTGGTAATGGAGGCTTGGTGGATGTGATTAGTCATGGTTTGAGTTGACCAGACTTATTTTTTGGGCGGAGATCATATGGTTGATCCTTGGAAGTAGACCGGTTAATGGCTTAAATGTCTGGGTCTTGTTTTGGATCATGAAGTTTGGGTCGGGTTTGATGGGCGTGGTGATTTTGTTTGTCCGAGTTGAAGAATTTGACCAAAGAAGGGTCAGATTGGGGTCCTGTCGAATTGAAGATTGGTTCAAGTCTTGGAGATTCACGGTTGGAGATCGGTCATGTGATTTGGTTCAAGGTGGAGACTCGTTGGGTGTTTGACCCAAATCTTATTGGACTTTGAGCTCGGGTCCAATGGTATCTCCTATATATGTATGTGGTATTATGTGCATAGTCGAGAGTGGTGTGAGAAAGTTAGAGGAGCTTGAGGCGACTTCTTTCTCCAGAGACTCCCTTGTTCCATGGGATTTGATCAGGTATGTTTTGGGTTCATGGCTGATCGGTCATGGAGTGGTCGTATCATGTTGGACCAAAAGGTGAATCATGTGAAGACCTTGAGCATTGTTTGGACCAGTTACTCGTTGACGATGAAGGCGAAGATGTCCAAGTATCAATTTTGTTTTAACTCACGTGTTTTGCAGTGTATCTCCTGGTTGCCCACGAGGATGGAGGAGTGAGGTATAATAGCAACAGTAAGCTTGGTGTCCAGAAGGTATTCACGTGAAGGTGATGTAAAGTCCTGTAGCTGGTGGAGAATTCCAAGATTGATGTCCAGAAGGTGTTCACGCGAAGGTGATGTAAAGGCCTGTAGCTGGTGTCCTCATCTCTTATTTGGACTGAGATTGGTGTTCACTCGGCGATGTAACCCCAACAGTAGGTGTCCACATGAAGGTGGAGGTTTCTCGTGGTGGTGGAGTCTGCTATGTCGGTAGAGAAATATTTTGAGAGTGCCCCGTGAGAGTACACCATACTGGGGTGAGTATTGGTTATGCTAGAGCTTCTGGGATTGAAGCTGGCCTATGAGATTTAGGCATTGTTGTGGGCGTTGGAGTGGTTTTCTCCAATGTAAAAAACTCTCGTGTTGCGCACATGGTGATTTTCTCCCGTCGTATTTGTTCTTCAGAGTGGAAGACCCGAGGTGAGTTTATGTTGTTGAGATACTTGTGGAAGATTCCATTCGAGGTGGAGTTTTCAAGATTGAGGCGGATGATTGAGCTTACAGGAAGATACACACAGTGAAGATGGTCTGATGTGGACGATGAGCTTGAAGCTTGAAAAGACGATTGATTTTGGAATTTGGACCAAGGTGAAGATTGTTAGGATTTGTCCCAAATTCCTAATTAGAATAGAACTCTAATTCCTATTGAGGAATATATTGGGTTTGTCCTCTATATATAGGAGAGTAGGGGTTAGATATTCTTTGGTCTGGGTCTTGGTTTAATTGGTCATGGTAGTATAGGCACGAGAGAATTAAGCTAGAGGCACCGCCTCGCCTATGGCTTATGTACCATGTATCTCCACATAATATACTGATGATCGTCTCGGCCCCGTGGAGTAGGTCATTCGACCGAACCACGTAATATCGTGTGTTCTCGATTCTTCCTATCTCTCGTACTATTTGTTATGGATGTTCTACACATTCGTGTTTACGCTTCCGCTGCCCTAACACACTGTCATGACTTGGGGCGGGAAAACTAGCTGAGCTGGCATTATTGAATAGTTAGGCGGGAGAATTAGATAGAGCCAAGGCGGGAAAACAATTGTATTCGTTGGTATTAGTAGCAATACTCTGTACAAGGAAGGACTATTGGAGAAACATAATAAGAAATTCCATCTTCCTACTCTTCTACCTATTCTCTTTCTCTCTCTCTCTCTATCTCTATTTCTCTATCTTTCTACTTCGGCTTGCAACACACACCATGATTAACCACAATATCAAGGTCTTCTGCTTGGCGTCTTGGCAGACTCCAGTCTACGATCGTCGCGGGGAGAGCGAGCAAGAAGCCCTTGGAAACTTGGAGTAATAGATTTCTCCCACGTTTGTCTTCAAGCGGAATGATGACTTCGAAGAGCGGGTTGTGCTTCTGGTTTCTTGCCGGTGGTGGAGAAGCAGGTTAGTTTGCCGGCATCCGCAAGGGAAGGTGGTGGAGAAGCATGTTAGCTTGTCGTTGAATAATTAATTGACCTGGAGCAATAAAAGAAGGGGAGAGAAAGAGAGAGGGGCAATTTTGGCGAATCACGTGAATAAAAAAGGAATTGTACATGTGAAATCAGAATTGTTCTGTCCAGATTTGAGTAAGATTGTGCTACCTATTTTATGTTATTAGTACTCAATCTATATTCCGCTAAATGCAATATGTATCACTCAACATATAAGGTATTACAAAATTTTATTTGGGCAGGACTAATTTTGTATTGTTTTGATACCTAGCCATTGTCACCATCCAAGCCCATTTCTAAATATTTCGAGACTTTCGTCTGTTACTTTCAACAGGTGTGCTGCTGCCAAATGTGGGTCCCTGCCTGACCAACTATAAACTGCTACTTTGTCGCGTGCATTGGTCCGTTCGCAGTCCACTTGTTTGCTAGCGCCATCCAGGCTTGTGTGGGACCCATCGCATCGTCAAAAGAAAGGAAAACCCAATAAATCTTGAAGTTTTATTAACGTGGCCAGCGATCAAACTTGATATTACAACATCAAACAAGTTCATCCAGGCTTGTGTGGGACCCACTGCTATTTTGAAAATTGATATTTCAAATATAGATACACCGACCGTAAAGGAAGTTCACCGGATCAAACTTGTTATTACAAAGTCAAACAATTATCAACAAATACTTAAATCAAGTTGCAAAAAATATTTAATATAACGGTGCAAAACGTATGCAAATTTTAAAAAATCTACCTTTCAAGTTCAACTTTTACCACCTTCCAAAAATTCTACCCAATTTAAATTCTAGATTACTTGGTCCAAAAACCTGGATAGCAGCTGATATAAAAGAACATCGAACTCAAGTTCACCGACCCGAGTTCACGTTAACATTCACGAACTCGAATTTATAGTATATCTTGATACATTCTTGACAGTTTCATTCAAAAGATGTCAATCGTTTCGCACCTAATAAAAACAATAGCTCTCATAATTACCATATCTTTTTTCTTTGTTTTTTCTTCCAGAAAAAATATTTCTGTCAATTCTCAAAAGAAAAAAATATTTCTGTCGGTCTTGGCTTGGTGCGACTTGACCAACTTGTAGATCTTTTATTGAACTAATCTCACACGTATTTCAGTTTAATATGTATATATTTTATTTAGTGGACAGAAATGTGCGATGGCCGTCCATCTGAAACCGAACCCTCTCCAACTTCCATATTACACTACCAACCAACATCAGCCACCTCGAAACCCACACGCTCTTCGCTCTCTCTCCAGCTTTTCTAGGTTTGTTTTGTTCTTCCTTGTAAATTGTGGTGATATGTGTTCTCGAGCAGAGAGGGAGGGGATGTCGACGTAGCATCTCACGTCATCACATTTTTAGTGACGCGGTTGGTCTAGATAGTTGGGTAAGGTATGTTTGGTCCTCTAATTAATTTTAATTAAATAAGTCTGATTCAATTGATATATTTTAAATTATAGAGTAATTGTTTGCAATATCACAGGTACTACAGTGAACTTTTTCCATAGAATAAAAAAAAAGTCAAACAGATCTTCTTCTGCTGGTTACATTAAAAGACTCGAAAGCAAGTAAACTACTTCCTATCCCCTCAAAAAGTAAACTACTTCCTAGAAAGTCACCCGGGCAGATACTTTGGTCGGCAATTCTTCTGCTGGTAATAATTTAATCTCTAAAGTTTTGATCTTTCCCAATGATCCTGTTGCTTAACAGTCCTTTTGAGCTAAACCCCAGAAGGGAATTTTCAATTTAATGGAAGGATAAAGTTCTAGCCTTTTTTTTGTTGCTTATGTGAATCCCTAACTGAAGTAAAGTATTGAATTTTATGATTTATTGTAGCTCAAGATTGGATCTTTAATCTTTAATCTGAGTGCTGGATCTAAAGACTGTTTTTTTTTATATCATGCCAGACATAGTGGTCGAATAATCCAAGATCGAGTCCCAACAAGTATTTAACACTGTTGTGTTACCAAGAACTGTTTTTTTATGCTGTGTAGTGCTTGTAGTGAAGCTTTGAGATTGAATTCAGCTAGGAGATGAGCCTTTTTCTCATATTTGGTGTTAGGAATTCTTGTTTGTAGCTCTATATGCGAGTCTGACTTGTCTAGGAACATTACTTGACAGTTACTTTGATGCTGGTTGAGGGTTTGATCGGAGTAGATCACGTGAAATTGTAGGATCGGTTGATCATCCATAAGGGGATTAAGTTTAAGGTCAGATGATGCAGATTTTCGGTCCCATCTTCGTTGCTGGTTATGATTGCACTATTTCGAGTTGCAGAGAGATTGATGTCCTATTTCGGGTTGCAGGAGATTCAGTCATAGCTTTATCTCTGTCGATATGGTAATAGATCGAGTCATCTCAATAATCCTTGATACTTGTTTTGCTGATGGTGATTCCTCTTTTACAGTCTTTCATCGGAAGATGTCATTTCGTGGGGGAATTTCGCGGCCCATGATAGGTGCGGTTGTTTTCTGAAATGGCATACCTAGCACCTTTCTTCATGATGAAGTTGATGTAAATGGATAGCCACCTGGGAAGTGGTGTTGGAGATCTGCAAAAGAACCATGAACGAGTCGGATACGCTAATGGGCTTGAGTTTGCAAACCAGAGGCTCTTCTATGATCAACAAAGCAATGTTGGTGCTATTATGCCACCACCAGATTACTCGGCATTTGGAGCTCGACCGGGGCTGAATTACTCCATTCAAACAGGTGAGGAGTTTGCTCTAGAGTTCATGCAGGAGAGGGTAATTCCAAGGCAAAATGCCTTTCCAAACCTTCTTGCAGATCCTAATACTGCACTGGGATACACAGATCCAAGGGGAGTACTGGGACCATCTGAACCGAGGCCGGAAAGCAGCTCTAGTAATTCGCTATCAAACGCCTTAGAAAGAGTTGACACTCCGGAGTTTGGAGGATTAGGCAACCCTCCGCAAAATGAGAGGAGTATCTACGAGTCTATGAAATCTGCACCACAAATCTCACAAAGCAGTAGAGGATATACTTCTTTGGATTCCGGAGCCTCCGTTAGATCATTACCGAAGGTGAAGTTCCTCTGTAGCTTTGGTGGCACGATTTTGCCTCGTCCAAGTGATGGAAAACTCAGATATGTTGGTGGTGAAACACGTATATTACGCATATGCAAGAATATTTCTTGGCAAGAGCTTCTTCAAAAGATACAGGCAATTTATGACCAAGCTCATATAATAAGATACCAGCTTCCTGGTGAAGATCTTGATGCTCTGGTATCTGTATCTTGTGACGAGGATCTGAAGAACATGATGGAGGAGTGCAATGTACTAGAAGTAGGAGCTACAGAGAAACCTAGGATCTTTCTGTTTTCTTTCAACGAACTGGAAGATGGGCAGTTTGATCTAGGAAGTGTGGAGGGTGACTCGGAGGCTCAATATGTAGTTGCTGTAAATAGTTTGGACTTGGGTTCGAGGAAAAACTCGATCAACTTGGCGAGTGCATTACCGACCAATTCAGACGAGTTGCGTAGTTTGATCATTGGAAGTCAGAGCAATCAGGCTCCAGGAGGATTATCTGTTGCTTCAGTTCATTCGGAAGCAAATAGTGAACCTGCGTTAAGAAGCATGTCTTTTCACCCAGTTGTGTCACGTTTGTCCAGGCATGAAGCTGGTTCACAGCCTTCCTCGGGATATGAAGTGCTTAGTGTTGATGCCGATCTCCGTCCATTGCCTCCTGATGAGAGCTGGACTCAAGAAAGTGGGACCTCCGAAGAGACGGCATACGGCAGGCTTGATGGAGAAAACCTGAAACAAACCATAGTCGATAAATCTCGAACACTTGATAATGATGCTGTGTCAACTCGTGAAGCTGGTGAAGAATTGCCTCTTCCCGGCTTTCCAGAGGCTGTCTCAGCGATATCACCACCTTCAAAAGTCAATGGCAGCTCTCAAGAACTTGCCGAGGACTCCAAGTTGTCTGCGAGTGTAGTTGGGGAAAGAAATTATGGAGGCTCTGAGGCTGATCCAGCTGATTTTCGCTATCCGGAAGAATCTCTGGTTCCTCCACCGGTGTTCCGTTCTGAGCGAATTTCAAGGGAGCAGGCAGAATTGAATCGCTTGTCCAAATCAAACGACTTCATCGATTCCCAGGCTTTTATAATGAAAGCAAATCAAGGAACTTCTGAAAAACTTGCAGAATTGGCTGAAAAGCATGATGAAGGGACCATGGCTTCTCATGTAGAACCATCTCCGGCTTCATTGAAGCAGCCATACGTGAATACGAATGAGTTGAAGGATGGTAATGCACGGTTAGACCAAGATAAGAGGGGTGTAGATGCTGTTGGTGAAAGATATTCCGGTGCCTCCATCGTGATTCAGCCAAATGTAGATCCTGTCGAGGAATGGTTTTTTAGTGTATCTAGCACAGTGCAGCCTATTTTGGATCCCTCCGAACCAGATGTGGGCCAAGCTGATTCTCTAGGGAAGCCTGGTGCAAGCGCTTACGAGAAAGCAGACGTAGTTGTTAATATTGACGAAGGATTTTCAGATGAATTCCTCTGTGACATGTTCACGCAAGCAGGAATTCCTCAGACGTTAAATGACGGGACTCGGGAATTGCAGAATGATGATTCTGGATTGAGCTTGAACATGGAAAATCGTGATCCTAAAAGCTGGTCTTACTTTCAGAACGTGGCCCTCGAATGTGGGACGAATGGTTTCTCTCTTATGGACGAAATTCCTCATTCTACGTTACTCCAGATTAAAAGTGCTGGTCATAGTTTATATGTCGAGGACAATGTAGATGTGATATCCAATGCCAGTGGATCCAACACTATGGTTTCACATCCTGATCATGGCCTTCCTAAACCCGGGGGGAACAAGATCGTGAAACCGGAAGTATATCCTGCATTACAAGAATCAGAATCTATGGTAATTCTTCTGCGTGATTGATAAACATTTTCTTGGATATTCATGATACCTGTTATTTAACTTTTCTATATCTCTCCATCAGGCTACGCCACTGGACATTCAAAGCGCTAAAATACCGGATTTTGATCTTTCTTTCGGGGGTCTGGATATCAGTGCCTTGCAGGTGAATTTTCAGCTGTTTGGTTTTCAATCAGTGCCATTGTCCATTTACTTACTCTTCAAGTTTATTGCACCACAGATAATAAAGAATGAGGATCTCGAGGAGCTGAGAGAACTCGGATCTGGCACATTTGGAACTGTTTATCATGGAAAATGGAGAGGTACGGACGTCGCAATTAAGCGAATTAAAAAGAGTTGCTTCACTGGTCGCTCATCAGAGCAAGAAAGATTGGTGAGCCTTTTTTCATTTCATGACTTGTCAAAGATACTGGTATCCATTTGTGCGAAATGCTCTTCCAATTCATCATCCGAGTCGTATGGGCGAGGAGAAGTTCCTCCGTCTATACCTTGTTGATCCTCAGGCATGAGATCATTAGACTTGTGTTCTTACATGTCCTGTTAAATGGCATTCCGGAATTTCTTGTTTTCAGGCTACGGAGTTTTGGCGAGAAGCTGATATTCTTTCCAAGCTACACCATCCAAATGTGGTGGCGTTCTATGGAGCGGTGAAGGATGGACCAGGAGGAACGCTAGCCACTTTGACGGAATTCATGGTCAATGGCTCTCTGAGAAATGTTTTACTCAGCAAGGACAGGTACAAAATCTGAATCTAATCTGAGCTACATATTACCTACCTCATCCTAAGAGACTCCTGCTTAATATTTGTGCTGCTCGGTGAATATCTAGGCAACTCGATAACCGTAAGCGTCTCTTTATCGCAATGGATGCAGCTTTCGGGATGGAATACTTACATTCGAGAAGCATAGTGCATTTTGATCTGAAATGTGATAACTTGTTGGTCAACTTGAAAGATCCCGCGAGACCCATTTGTAAGGTAGCTGATTTTGGTTTGTCAAAGATGAAAAGGAATACATTGGTCACTGGTGGTGTAAGGGGAACTCTACCTTGGATGGCGCCAGAGCTCTTGAATGGCGGCAGCAACAAGGTCTCCGACAAGGTATTCGCTGGCCCTTTTCTCGTATTCTGTCGATGGAGAACCTGGCGAAGCTAAACCATAAGAAGAATATGCAAGATGAGAATTTTTCGATTGTTTTTACCAATTGGCAGGTTGACGTCTTTTCGTTTGGAATAGTCCTGTGGGAAATCCTGACAGGCGAAGAGCCTTACGCGAATATGCATTACGGAGCAATCATAGGTATCCATGCTTGCCTCCAACTTATATTGCAGAGCAATCTACTTCTAATGGCCCTTTCGTACCTGCCTTGAATGAATTCGTGTCGTTAGGCTTCTTTTGATGCCGAGCACTCTTGCAGGGGGCATAGTGAGCAACACTCTTAGGCCAGCAGTGCCAAGTTCATGTGATCCTGAATGGAAGCGGCTGATGGAGCAATGTTGGTCGCCCGATCCTTGGTCCCGTCCCTCGTTCACCGAGATCACGAAACGCCTACGAACAATGTCAATAAGCTTAAAGATAAAAACCTGACCATCATCCTCATAAGGAGGATCCAAAGTAGTGCCATTCCTTGTATGAATATACTTGTATGAATAAGTGAGTCTGAGGCAATACTTTTTCCTGTCATCAATTTATACTCCATTGTATAGCAATTGAATTTGGTTCATAGAAGTGGCGCTATCTTGCTCTTTGCTGGCTCTCTTCCTTCTCCTTTTCCTATAGCTTATGTTTTTTTATTGTATATACCATCTGGTATTCGGGCATGGGTGGACTAATCCAGGTTAGAACGAGGTATGACCTTTGAAAAGTGGCACGAACCAGTATTTATGTTATGTTGTGGTTTGTTTATTGATTCTCGAAGCTGTCTATAGTTTTGCTGCTTTTATTCCCCTATCCATTCTCATACAGAGATTTCGGCTTAACCATTTACAGCTGAAGGAGGTGGCTTCTAAATCTACTATACCCGAATTATTTGTCCAACACTTAGGAGACTTTCACGAGGGATATTGAAATTTGCACTGTTCTCTCTGCATATCTTCCGCAGGAAAGCGTAAATGTAATCGATGGCTATCTTCTTAAACAAATTTGAGTCCCTGCCGGCTACCACCATCGTGTTTCCCAGTATGTGAACAACCCCGGCGTCTCTGCAACTCGTCAAGAACTCCAGCTCATCGGCCTCTGCATTGGCGTTCGAAGGCGGTTGAACAACGGAGATGATTGTATCTGCTGATGATGAATGAGTTCCCTCTGCAGCAGGAGCTGGTTTTCCATCTCCTGAGTGCTCGTCTTGCTTGTCGGATATGCTGTAATCATCGTCGGAGTCTGTGCATCCGTCCATCATCATGGACTCCATACGAAGGAACATGAACAGACTGTCAAAGAGCTTCTTCTCAAAGTCTTCGTCTTTCCGATAGAGGTCTTTGTATCCGTACCTTGCGACGCAGCGGAACATGCGGAAGTTCTCCGGTCCTATTCTTTTCACCAGAAACCTCTCCTCTTCCGGAACCGTATAAACCGGAAGGTACTTCACACACACAAACACAACTACAGAATGGATTGCAGGCAAGTTGGTGATGAAATGCGAAAAGATGCGAGGCACCCCACGGGATAGCTCTGTGTACACTAGACCAATACCGGGGACCCTAACTAATCCTAAGCTCGGTCCGAGTCCAAGAATCCACGCTATGGAAACCTTACTGTGCATCTCAAACTCATAGCGTATCTTTGTTCCGTAATGCCACACATACATGATGGTAAAAAAGGCTGCTGCAATCACTAGAGGGGCCCAACCACCTTGGTTAACCTTGCAAAGTACAGAAGAGAAGTAGGTGCCCTCCACGATAAGTGATAGCGCGGTGAAGATCAGGACGACAACCAAATGGCAGCGCCATACGAGTATCATGATCAGAATCATAAGCAAGGTAGTAACAAGCATCACGATCACCACGGCCGTTCCTGTTAACAGAGAGATCTATAACCGATCTTGACCGATGAACGAATTCCTGAGTTTCATGAAGGAATGGTTTACCTGAAGCATTTCCAATTTGGCTCTGATTCTGGAATCCAGCTGTAACTCCAATGCAAAGGATCATAAGGATCCAGTTTATATCAGGGATATATATCTGCCTGACGAATTCTTCGGATGTATGCACGATCTTGACCCTCGGGAAACAGCCAAGCGCGACAGCCTGCTTGATTAGGGAGAAAGTTGCAGATATGGTAGCTTGACTCCCGACAACAGCAGCCGCTGTTGCAACTATGAGCATTGGCCAACGGATAATGCCTGGAATAGAGCGATAGAATGCATCAACAACATGGTCCGGATTCTTCACGAGGTAGGCAGCCTGTCCCGAGTAGGCTAAAATGAGGCTGGGAAAAACAACTGCAGTGAATGCAACTTGTATAGCCAGGACCGGGAAGTGCGATAGATCAGCGAAGAGTGCCTCTGTGCCTGTAATTCGAAACAGATACTGAACCCGATTGAAACAAGGGAAAGGATGATGTGGTGAGTATGGATCACTAACCTGTTATGCTAAGCATTATTCCTCCAAGAGACAGCCAACTGCTTTTCCCTCCCCTCTTGAAGTATCGGTAAATATAAACTGGCGAAAAAGCTCTTAGAACACCAGCATCATACTTGACGATGTTGAAGATGCCAATGCCTCCAATCAGGAGAAACCAAAGCAGAACAACGGGGGCAAATAGCCAACCAACTCGATCGATACCATGGTGTTGCATACAAAAGAGTCCAACCAATATGACAACTGCAACAGAAACTACAAGATCTGCACATAAGAAAAGAATCAGCTGTTAAAACAAAAATGGTAGCAGATGTTATGCAGGAAAAGATGGTCTTGATAAGCTGCTCATTTCCGGGATTTCGAAGATACCGCTGCTCATCTTTGGATGGTATAACTTGATTCCTTGAACAGCTGATAGCACTGTCAACACTCAAGAAAGATGGATATTAATCACTTTCGTTCGAGCATTGGAAGAGGAACTCACTATTGGCACATCCTATTGAAACAAATAGGAAGTACCTGATATAGCTGGGGTGAGAATGCCATCACCAATCACCATGGAAGAACCAACAAGCACAAGAACGAGTAAAGCGTTTTTCCTGAACGTGCGCCCTTCTAACCATAACTTGGTCTTTGCAGCAAATGATCGCTTGTGAAACGTACCACGACTGTAAGTCGTTAGCTCCTCGTCTGTGTGATCTTGATTTGGTATTGTCTTTACTTTAGCATGCCGACACAAGAGCGAATAGAGTGCAAATGTTCCACCTTTGACACATAACAGAGAAGAAAGTTAACTAGCAGAAAATGAGCTACATGCTGCCTTCGGAATGTAGCAAGAGACTAACATACCTTGGCCATTGTCATTTGCCCTGCAGACTACAAAAACATACTTCAGGAGTGCGATGAGTGTGAGGGAGTAAATAATCAATGACAAAGCACCGATCACGTCTTCCGGGTCTCGAATGCCATTGGGGAAAGTGTTGTAGAAGACATACAACGGAGACGTTCCTAAGTCTCCGTAGACCACTCCGAGGCTTTGGAATGCAAGCCGCAACAGAAACTTGGTGGAATATTTCTGATAGGAATGAAATTGATAAGCAAACAGGACACTGATGCAACAACAATGCAGTTTCAGGAAGAGGCTACAGACCTTCTGCTCACACGTGCTTCTCAGTTTATCGGCATCAGCACCTATGGGCTCATCGAACTTCTGATCCAAAGTCCATAATCCACCACTACTATGAGTTTCATCCTTCCTTTCCCTGGCCGAATCCATTCGAACCTATCTCGGATGCTCCCTCAGAACCATGCACCCTCTCTGTCAGTTCTCTATGTGCCTCCACACCTTCCTGACAAACCAAACCAAAAGTAACCAGTCCAAGAACAAACCATCAGCTTACAGTTCGCATTCCGAGCGCAGTGCACGCTCGCTAAACAAAACGAAGAACCAGAACCTTTCAAATGCCTGGAACAATATGGAATATATCATGACATTAGCAATTGAATCTATTGTTTCCATATGCCACAGCAAGAGATGGAAAGCAACGGACAAGGCTAGAAAATAATCAAGTCCAAGTTCCGAAAAGGGTGCTACGGAGATGCTTCAATGGTAGCAAACTGCTACCTTGATTGCTTCACCTCCATCACAGCAATGCCAATTCGTATCCTCTGATGAACAAACCGAAGAACCCGCAAAGGGCTGAGGACTTGGGATTGCAGTTCAGGGCCAAGGTTCAGTCTTTAGAAACTACAGTTGGGCTAAAACAATTACTTATCATGGAGCTCCCTAGCAGAAAAATCCATGGAGGAAATGCCAACAAGATCACTTCCGAAAGAGGACCCCTCAAAGCGATGAGACCCATACCCAGCAAGCAGATGCACACCAACATCATAAAAGCACAAAGCCAAGTTCTTTGAAACTAATACTATATCGCATTGACAGAACGACCCTAAACTAGGGTCCTGCTCGAACGAAGAGGCCGAGGGAGAAGGAGAAGTGTACCTGTCCAGATTGAGACCAAAACTTTGCTGCTGCTAAGTGAGAAGAACAAGGAGTTCCACAAATGCACTAGACTGACAAATTAATGGAGCACACGTGCTTGCTAGGTAGTGACCACCCTATTTATCACGGACTAGCTGCAATTGGTTCTAGATTTGATTGATCGTCGCACCAACCAATAATACTAAATGTCCATATGCCAAAACAACCTCGAGATCAGAGTAGTGTCGTGCTGACCAAATTTAGTTCGGTTCGCAAGGTAACTATTTTTTGGTCAAAATTCGGTATGCATTTACACTACATATGAAAATCAATATCGCAAACCAATATCACTACATACGAAAACTAATATTCCAACATTCGAAAACCAATATCATTACACATGTAAACCAGTATCGCTACATATGAAAACTACTATCGCTACACATTCAAATCAGTATTACTATATACGAAAATCAATATCAATACATACGAAAACCAATATCCCAACATCCGAAAACCAATATCCGAAAACCAACATACGAAAACCAATATATGAAAACTACTATATACGAAAACCAATATGACTACATACGAAAACAAATATCCCATCATCTAAAAACCAATATCCCAACATACGAAAAATAACCGAGATCGAATAATATGAAACCAAACTCAGAAATCAATAGATCCACTAAATAAGATAATATTGTTTACTAAACCAAACAATATTGTTTACTCTAGATAGAACAATATGTAACCAAACTCAGAAATCAATAGATTCACTAAATAAGACAAAAACAAAAACCCAGAAATTCACTAAAAAAAATCAAGAATCAACCCAAAATCATTAAATATAAAAAATAAAATCTTTACAAACCAGTATCATTAAATATGAAAACCAATGTCATTACACTCTAGATAGAACAATATGAAACCAAACTCAGAAATCAATAGATTCACTAAATAAGACAAAAACAAAAACCCAAAAATTCACTTAAAAAAATCAAGAATCAACCCAATATCATTAAATATAAAAACTAATATCTTTGCAAACCAGTATCATTAAATATGAAAACCAATGTCATTACATCTGAAAACCAGTATCACTACATCTGAAAACCACTATCATTACATTCAAAAATCAGTATCAATATACAAATATACCAATACAAAAAATACAATTGTACAAATACAAAAATATCATGGTGGTGAACATGATGTTCATGGCGCGGACGGAGCCGAAGAGGTAGTAGAAGAGGCTGTCGGTGGCGGCGTCGAGAACGGTGGTGTGGACGGGACCGGCCAGATCATGGCAAAGCCGAGCTACATGGAGAAGACGATGTAGGTGGAGAAGAGAAGGAAGGTGTTGTCGATGGCGTACCGAAAAAAGAAAAGAAAGACGAAGAGAAGAAGAGTGGTGAAGGGGAGAAGGGGTACCTGGAAGCACGTGAGATCGGCGTCGAACTTCTTCCCATTGATGGTGGTTCCGGAAAAACAAGAATGAGAAGAGAGGAGAAGGGGAGAAGGGGTTGGGTTTAGGGTTAGAGAGAGAGAGAGAGAGAGGAAGTGGTCAGGAAAGAGAGGAGAAGAGGAAGAGACTATAAAAGAGAGGAAAAAAGTGAGTAGCGTAATTAATGTGGGTGGAATCTTAATTTGTACTTTTTGGGATATATGGTCAATAATACCCTTGTTCGATTTGGGCCATTGGATCAGAAAAAAATTAAAATTATCAAATCTAACGGCCCTGAATCAATTCCCTCCGTGGGATAAAAAAGTGAGAACGCTAAGAACGATCTCGTGATGGCCCGGAGTGCTCGTCCCAAGGTCGATCTAACGCTATGGGTAACAAGGTTGGCCGAAGCCGAGACTACTACTAACCTAAACTAAGATAAAGAAGCCGAAGCTTGATAGATATTGTATGTTTGATTTTGTTGATGATGCCGCCTTGCTCCCAATGCTTTGTTTATATAGACAAGTAGACCGCCTCAGCCTCCTATCGTCTCCTAGCCGTACTCGAAGACCTCAAGACTTATCTTTACCAATGCTCATCCTCATGCAACACTTATCTTCGTCTAACTCGGATCTCCGACGCTTATCCTTACCCGACTTGAATTTCCAATATTTATCCTTGCCTGCCTTAGATTTTCAATGCTTATCCTTGCCTGACTCGGGTCTCTAATGCCTATTTCCATCCCTTGACAACCCAAGTATATTGAGAGTCCTAGAGTTCCCCAATTTCTTCGAGAGTCCATCTTGAATACAGTCTCTATTACCATGGACCGTCAATAACCATGGGCCGACAATCGTCCTGGGTCGACAATCGGGCTTGGCCTTCTTTGTCAACGATCGAGCCCTCCTCCAAGCTGGCCGACAATCGTCCCCTTGATCACTGGCAGCCAACGATCGGCCTATACCCCAGCTTGCCGACGATCGAGGTCACAAGGGACGTAGCCGACGATCAAGGGGTAGGTCATGCGGCCAATGATCTAACATTAGACAACTTCAAATAGATTTTCGGTATCCTTCTACTCCGAATTTAAAGATACCATGAACTAGAAAGTTGTAGGCCCATGTCTTAGTTTGCATAGAAACTTGAATTGTCTCAATCCGAGTTCGGAGTCTCCAGATATGATCATTATACCAATGGCCGATGATCGGCCTAGAGTTGACGCTAGCCGACGATCGGCCTGGAGTCACCTTCAAACCAATTTTAGGCCCTCTTCCGCTCTGAATTAGATGAAGTCACCAACTAGAAAGTTGTACAACTATCTCTTAGCTTTCCATAGCAACTTGAATCATTGCAATATGAGGTCGGAGTCTCAAGATAAGACAATTTTACCAATGGCTGACAATCGACCTAGAGCTGGAGCTGGCCGACGATCGCCCTGTAGCTTACTTCAAACCGATTTTGGACCATCTTTCCCCACGAATTAGATAAAGTCATGAACTACAAAGTATTAGAACTACCTCTTATCTCTCCGTAGCCGAAAGGATCACCTTAATCCGAAGTTTGAGTCAAAATCTATGAGTGATCAATGATCGATGATCAAAGCTAGGCGAGATGGCCGGCGATCGACCCCTAGGCAGAATGGATGATAATCGACCCCTAGGCAAGATGGTCGGAGATCGACCCCTAGGCGAGGTGGCCGGCGATCGACCCTAGGCGAGGTGGCCGGCGATCGACCCCTAGGCGATACGGCCGGCGATACGGCCGGCGATCGACCCCTAGGCGAGATGGCCGACAATCGGCCCCTAGGCGGGATGGCCGACGATCGACCTCTAACCAAGCTGATATGAAGCTGGGGGTACACATGTTGTCTTACTCTAAGGATACCCAAGATGATTCAAGGCTGAGGGAACCCAAGCCGACTTGAGCGTACCCAGCCAAGGTAAGTTGACGTCCAAGTCTAAGCACTTCAATGATCGCCCTAGTCGACCCCAAGCTCCCAACACGTTATTTTTGCACTTCAACAACTATGTAGTCCCTACTCAATCCAACACCCTTCGGCCAGTTTAGAGTAGTGGTCTTTACTCGTATTCATAATTATTGAGTAATGTCAATCTCTAATTAAACATAATTTTAATAATGATGTTTATTCCGTTCGTATCGAATCCCAAAAACTCTCTTCGCTCGGATAGTGGCCAGTATCTACTATCTACCATGGTTTAAAAAAATGACCCGGAGGCCGACCCGGGATTTCTCTCGTCCTCCGGGTCGGCCGGTCGGACCGGGCGAACCAGGACAATTAAGCTTCAGGGAACCGAAACTGCTTGCTCCCAGCAGAAACTGCCTATCAGGAGAAATATTACTTGAAGATGGTCCTGCGGAGGAATCTCCAGCAAAATTTGGCCGAGTTGTTTAAAGAATTGTTCCGCGCGTATTAGATATTCTCTACAAAGTTACGAGACTTTTGCCGAGTTATTTAAAGAATTGTTCCGCGTGTTTAGATATTCTCTACATATCCATATGTGTCAGTTTTAGGTAAAAATTTCCTTTTGTTGAAGGAGGTTTGAGTTTTTTCGTGGGAGTATAGCATGAAATGAACTAATTTCATTAAATGAACTAATTTCAGTACATATTTTTACTTTCAAGACTCAAATTCGAGACGTTCTACCCGGACTGTGATAACATGTTTTTCGTGGGCTGCCACCAAAATTAATGGAGACAACATTAGTACTTGCCATTTTCATGGTGGATGACCTCTGAACTTCCAATCATGGGGTAGAATCGGTGCATGCAAGTGGCCTCACGAGGGATATGTACACTGAACTTCTTTTGACAAAACTATCCATCAATATCGACGAGAGTTGAGGTACAACATACACTGAACTCCTTGCTTGCAAGAATCTTATTAAGGTCTTACGGATATCTTGTCTTTGGTGCTATTAATGTATAGATTAGGACTTAGCGACCTTTTGGAGATGCTGTACGTATGGTACGGTGTAAACAGTATTGGTGGTTTTTTTATGGAATAATAAAATTTTAATTATCAAAATAAATTTGAGGTGGTAAAAAAAAAATTTACTTGAAAATGTCTTGAGTTAAAGTCTTAAAAATGTAAAAGACAATTAAAAAGATTGCACATGAATATGATGTGATATTGCTCGACAGAGAGTGCAATTAAACATCAAGCTACTGGCAATACTTTTCAAAATAAAAATACTATTTAACTATAATAAAAAAAATCTTCTCAACAAAAAACATATTCGGACATCAGCATCGATATTTACTGAGGTGTAATATTTATCTTTCAAAAAAAATATTCGGCCATGGGCATCGATATTTACTGAGGGCAGTGAAAGGAATGAGAAAAAATTGCAACCAACAAGAGTGATACATATGGAATTCTAGGAGTTCGAAATTATATATGTTCCTCGGCTTGTTAATCGCGTTGCGAATTAATTTATCAAAGAAACTAGACTAGGATCTAACTTAAGCGATGTAGTTCACCATCTTCCTCATGAGCTACTAATGCTTCTTTTGTACGACTCTATTGATTAATATAAAGTGCTAATTTTTGTCCTTAAAAAAAACTCGAAGAACTACGACCCAAGACTGCTCGATTAATCAAGAAGCTACTTCAGATTCAAGGTTGAAGAAAAGTAGAATAAGAAGAGAGTTCCTAGAAACCAAATTCCATTAAACAAAAGTCAATCTGCCCTTCCGGTAGAGTTCCTTAATTCATATATAGTTCTAGGTTACTTGTCTTCTAGTCCAAAACGACACAACAAGAGTGGGCTTTACAAAATTAAGGAACTAAATGAAAAGGGCCACGACCAACTTAACCAAAATAAACATAAAAATCCAGCCCATCTTCATCTTGCTTTTAGCTCTGGCCCACAATCCACTCAAACTCATCTTCAATCCCACATTTTACGGAACTTGTTTAGGCTCTCGATCTCTTCCAACTTCAACCTTGATCTTCTTCTCTTTCTTTTCGATTCCTTTGGTTGATCTTCCATCTAGATTTTCCACGTAACAAGGAGCAAAATTACGAGAGATTAGTTGGACGGATACGAGTAAGAACTTGAACAAATGTTCTAAACGATGCACTTCCAAACCGAGTAGATTGGTGAGAAATTCTATGGTGGATTCTAATGTGACTTGGTATAGACCCACCAATCTCTTATTGACATGTGGATTAACTACTTATTAATTAAATAGTTGACTAGGAGAGATAAATATGAAAACTAAATCAGTAGTTGTTGTGATAATATTTTTGTGTAATCTGCCGAAAAATGTAGAATTAATTTTGTGGAGTCTCCCGAAAAAATAGTCCAATTTAATAACTAATTCTGTGGAGTCTGCCAAAAAATAGTCCATTTTAATTTTTACTTTGTGGAGTCTACCGAAAAACTAAATTTGTAATTAGAAAATAGTCCAATCTAATAACAACCATGAATTAATTTTTATGGAGTTTGCGAAAAAAATCAAAACAGTAGTAAATAATATTTTTGGAGTTTGTCAAAAATTCTCAATAAAAAAATTTCTAAACTCACCGATTTTGGAGAAGAAAAATAAGCCAATAAAGCTGATCACTTTTTTTTAGGGTTAAATCATAACTTGCATTAAACATAGGTCCGAGTTTTCTTCTAAAATTGAAATCATAAAAAATAAAGAATAAATTTTGGTATCGATAGTATGTAAATTAAAATTTGTTTGCTTCAAATAATTTTGTAACAGTAAATTTTATTAGCAGAACATCCATATTACATGTACAACAGCAAGTGCGTGGTCACAGAAAGTGACAGCACCAAAACCCAGGCTTACAAGCCGAACCACACCCGGAAACGATTTTTTAATTATAGAATTTGATTAGGAAATGATTTTTTAAAATATTATCATAATAATTACTGATTTAATTTCCATATTTATCTCTCCTAGTCAACTATTTAATTAATAAGTAGTTAATCCATATGTTAATAGGAGATTGGTGGATCTATATCAAGTCACATTGTAACTTGGTATAGAGTGCCTCTACTACAGTTGGCAGAACCATCCAGAAAAAAATATGGTATCATTAGACACAACATAATATATTACTAAACACTTAATGATATTATTAAACGTTAAATAGAGTTCGATTGAGTGCCGCTGAGACCCTACAAAAGAAAAAGGGGACATAAAATGTTTTAATAACAAATTTGTAATATCCAATAACACACGTCAAATAATTCTAAAAAAAAATAAGATGCATCAAATTTCAGCGTTATAAGACACGTGTTGTTTGGGTGCAGTAGGTTTTGTACCACCCATAAAAAGCTTGACGCGAGATTCTGCCACGTCGGACTTGAATGTTTTAAGTATTATTATTTATTAATGTTTAAGTTTAGCTCATATTCGATATTTTTACCCAAAACTTAAATAGTTTAGGGCAAAAATTTTGTGCATCGAGTTGAAAAAATCATCTTTTTGGAGGGACCGAATTTGGTGGGGACAGACTTTATCCTCACCAATGGAGATTAAAAAAGGTATAAATGGCAAATTAGTAAATAAAATAACAATCAGGAGCAATATTGGAAAAATATATATTAAACTTACCTAGCTACAAATTAGAGATGTGACAGTTATAGAAAGATAACAAAAAGAAAAAAATTAATTCAAAATCATCCATTTTGATCTCTAAAACCCTACACTTGCGTTAATATACAAAGATTCAGATCAAAGAATGGCTGATTTCGTGATTTCTTGGAATTTTTGTAATTTTTTGGCTGAAATTCAACAACGAACAGCTGGTTTATTGGTATACTGTAAGAATGATAATAATACATTATAAGATTGATATTGGTACAAAATATGCGGTCGTAATTAAAATGAATTGTTATATTGCCACACAAATAATAGATTCTCTACGACTGCTTTACAATTGGTATCCAATGTCAATAGAATTGGTACATTGTAAACAACCTCAAACCAATCTAAAACCAATATCATTTCACTTATAAACCAACAACTGAATACCAATATCAATTCACTTATAAACCATTGCTATAACAATTGAATACCGGTATCCCTTGACTTCTAAACCATTGCAAGAACAACTAGATACCAATATCACTTCAAATACAACCCCAGTCAGTTTGAAGATCTAAAACCAATCTGAAACCAATATCACTTCACTTGTAAACCATTGCAAAAACAACTGAATACCAATATCACTTCACTTATAAACCATTGAAAATTGTATACTAATATCACTTCTCTTATAAACTATTGCAAGAATATCTAGAAATCAATATCACTTCAAATACAACCCCAGTTAGTATGATGATCTGAAACCAATCTGTAAATAATCTGAAACCAATATCACTTCACTGGTAAATCATTACAAGAACAACTGAATATCCATATCACTTCACTTATAAACCATTGCTATAACAATTGAATACAAATATTACTTAACTTATAAACCTTCACTTAACTTATAAACCATTACAAGAACAACTAGATACCAATATCATTTCAAATACAACCCCAATCAGTATGAAGATCTGAAACCAATTTGAAAATAATATCATTTCACTTATAAACAATTACAAAAACAACTGAATACCAAAATCTTTTAACCTCTTTTATATACAAGATCGCCTTTATACTGCAGAAAAACATGCATAATCAAGAAAACAGGAGAATCACGTCACCATTATCAAAACACAAATATACCAAGAGTTGGTAGCAATTACTTTTAGTCGAGTAATTTTTTTGGTACTTTCGACAACTGGATTTGCCTTCTCGGATTTGCCTTCTCGGATTTGCTGAAGACATATGCAATATTCAACTTCAATTAGCAAATTTGTTGAAGGGAAACTATTAACGAAAATCAAAATGGCAAGAGCCCACATAGAGAAACGAAAGAAAGATATGAACATCAAATTTGTTGAAGGGAAACTAACTATTAACGAAAAAAGAGAAAGAGAAAGAACCCTAAATACCTAAAAAAAATTAACAATCCAAACCCTACTCTGTAAAAAATCGAAAGAAATCTCTTACCTGAATCGGGACGAAGATTGGATTCTTGGTGGGTCAGAAGTAATCGTCATGGCGAGCCCCGAACGGTTCAAGGGGAGCGGTAGTCGTCACGGAGGGGAAGGCAAGCAGTCGGAAATGGAGAGGAGAGAGTGTTGGCATCTAGGTTTTTTTTAGAAAATTTGGGAGAGGAAGAAACTGAAATGAATGTATGTGGAATCCCTAGTTGGTACCCTTCTTGTGTAAAAGGTAAAAAATATCCCTTATATTTATATATATTATTTTAAAATTAAATCTGATGGCCCAAAATTGAGTCTCTACCTGTGCACAAATTTTATGCAGTTCTTACTCAATCCGGTCTCTTTTTCGAAGCCACATTGGTTTTATATTCTTCCTTATAATTTTTTATATATTCATTGATGTCTCTTCTAAAATTTTAAAGTTAGCCCTAAAATAAAAATTCTAATGTTCATATAAGATTGTCTCGGCACATCATGCAAATTGTAACGACACATTAGGTAAGATTAACGACACATCGGATTTGTCGTTGAATAATTAATTGACCTAGAGAAATAAAAGAAGGGGAGAGAAAGAGCCAGGGACAATATTGGCGGATCACGTGAATAAAAAGGGAATTGCACACGTGAAATTAAAATTGTTCAAAATTTTAAATCAACTATTCAGATTTGAGCAAGATTGTGCTGCCCACTTTATATTGTTAATACTCAATCTATATTTTCGCTAAATAATTATTATATATCACTAAATATAACATAGTGTACCACTAAATACAACATGTATCACTTTCATATTTTCAAAATGCTCATATAAGTTATTACAAAATTTTATTTGAACGGGACTAATTTTGTATTGTTTTGATACCTAGCCATTGTCACCATCCAAGCCCATTTCTAAATATTTGAGACTTTCGTCTGTTACTTTCAACAAGGTGTGCTGCTGCCAAATGTGGGTCCCCCCCTTACCAACTATAAATTGCTACTTGGTCGCGGCATCGGTCAGTGAGCACTCCACTTATTTTGCTCGCGCCATCCAGGCTTGTGTGGGACCCACCGCATCATCAAAAGAAAGGAAAACCCCATAAATTATAGAAATTCTTGTTCAAAAACGAATATATAGAAATTGAATTTTTATTAACGGCCAGTGATCGCGACTGCTATTTTGGAAAAATGATATTTCAAATATAGATACACCAGCCGTAAAGCAAGTTCACCGGATCAAACTTGTTATTACAACATCAAACAATTACCAATAAATACTTAAATCAAATTGCAAAAGTTACGTAATATAACGGTGCAAAGTGTATACAAATTTAAAAAAATTTACGGTTCAAGTTCAACTTTTACCAACTTCCAGAAGTCCCACCCAATTTAAAATTTAGATTACTCGATTCAAAAGTCAAAATAATACCAGATAATATAAACATCCAACTCAAGTTCACCGACCCGAGTTCACGTTAACATTCACGAACTCGAATTTTATATTATGTCTTGATACACTCTTGACAGTTTCATTCAAAAGATGTCAATCGTTTCGCACCTAATAAAAACACTAGCTCGCATAATTACCACATCTTTTTTCTTTGTTTTTTCTTCCAGAAAAAATATTTCTGTCAATTCTCAAAAGAAAAAAATATTTCTGTCGGTCCTGGCTTGGTGCGAGTTGACCAACTTGTCGATCTTTTATTGAACTAATCTCACATGTATTTCAGTTTAATATGTATATATTTTATTTAGTGGACAGAAATGTGCGATGGCCGTCCACCCGAAACCGAACCCTCTCCAAACTTCCATATTACACTACCAACCAACATCAGCCACCTCGAAACCCACACGCTCTTCGCTCTCTCTCCGGCTTTTCTAGGTTTGTTTTGTTCCTTTCGATTTTGAATTGAGTGGAGACAACATAAAAATCGTCTCTCTGGAGGGGATTTCATTTGAACCATCAGATTTTATTAAAAATCGTGTCTAGAGATCTGACATTCATAAAAAATCGTGTCTATAACCAAAATCACTTGATCCATTTCAGTAGGGACATGTCTTGTCCCCACTGAATCGAATCCCTGTTCTTCCTTGTAAATGTGGTGATATGTGTTCTCGAGGAGAGAGGGAGAGGATGTCCCCGTTGTGATGTGGCTTGTCCAGATAGTCGCGTAAGGTCTGAACAACTGTCTAAATCTCTAATTGATTTTAATTAAATAAATATAATTTAATTAATATGTTTTAAATCACATAATACTTCAGTAGTTTTTTGTAATAAATCGGTACTAAAGTTGACTTTTTCCATAGAATAATAAATAAGTCAAACAGAAGAGGACGGACTTCTTCTTCTGCTGGTTACATTAAAAGACTCGAAAGCGAGCATAACTACTTCCTAGAAAGTCACCTGGGCAGATACTTTGGTCGGCAATTCTTCTTCTGGTAATAATTTAATCTCTAAAGTTTTGATCTTTCCCAATGATCCTGTTGCTTAACAGTCCTTTTGAGCTAAACCCAGAAGGGAATTTTCAATTTAATGGAAGGATAAAGTTCTAGCCTCTTTTTTTGTTGCTTACGTTAATCTCTAACTGAAGTTGAAGTATTGAATTTTATGGTTTATTGTAGCTCAAGATTGAATCTTTAATCTTTAATCTGAGTGCTGGATCTAAAGACTTTTTTGTGTTTATATCATGCCAGACATAGTGGTCGAGTAATCCAGGATCGAGTCCCAACAAGTGTTTAACACTATTGTGTTACCAAGAACCGTTTTTTTAATGCTGTGTAGTGCTTGTAGTGAAGCTTTGAGATTGAATTCAGCTTGGAGATGAGCCTTTTCCTCATAATTTGGTGTTAGGAATTCTTGCTTGTAGCTCTATATGTGAGTTTGACTTGTCTAGGAACATTACTTGACAGTTACTTTGATGCTGGTTGAGGGTTTGATCGGAGTAGTTGACGTGAAATTGTAGGATCGATTGATCATCCATAAGGGGATTAAGTTTAAGGTCAGATGATGCAGATTTTCGGTCGCATCTTTGTTGCTGGTTATGACTGCACTATTTCGAGTTGCAGGGGATTGATGTCCTATTTCGGGTTGCAGGAGATTCAGTCGTAGCTTTATCTTTGTTGATATGGTAATAGATCCAGTCATCTCAATAATCCTTGATACTTGTTTTTGCTGATGTTGATTCCTCTTTTACAGTCTTTCGTCGGAAGATGTCATTTCGTGGGGGAATTTTCTGAAATGGCATACCTAGCACCTTTCTTCATGATGAAGTTGATGTAAATGGATAGCCACCTGGGAAGTGGTGTTGGAGATCTGCAAAAGAACCATGAACGAGTCGGATACGCTAATGGGCTTGAGTTTGCAAACCAGAGGCTCTTCTATGATCAACAAAGCAATGTTGGTGCTATTATGCCACCACCAGATTACTCGGCATTTGGAGCTCGACCGGGGCTGAATTACTCCATTCAAACAGGTGAGGAGTTTGCTCTAGAGTTCATGCAGGAGAGGGTAATTCCAAGGCAAAATGCCTTTCCAAACCTTCTTGCAGATCCTAATACTGCACTGGGATACACAGATCCAAGGGGAGTACTGGGACCATCTGAACCGAGGCCGGAAAGCAGCTCTAGTAATTCGCTATCAAACGCCTTAGAAAGAGTTGACACTCCGGAGTTTGGAGGATTAGGCAACCCTCCGCAAAATGAGAGGAGTATCTACGAGTCTATGAAATCTGCACCACAAATCTCACAAAGCAGTAGAGGATATACTTCTTTGGATTCCGGAGCCTCCGTTAGATCATTACCGAAGGTGAAGTTCCTCTGTAGCTTTGGTGGCACGATTTTGCCTCGTCCAAGTGATGGAAAACTCAGATATGTTGGTGGTGAAACACGTATATTACGCATATGCAAGAATATTTCTTGGCAAGAGCTTCTTCAAAAGATACAGGCAATTTATGACCAAGCTCATATAATAAGATACCAGCTTCCTGGTGAAGATCTTGATGCTCTGGTATCTGTATCTTGTGACGAGGATCTGAAGAACATGATGGAGGAGTGCAATGTACTAGAAGTAGGAGCTACAGAGAAACCTAGGATCTTTCTGTTTTCTTTCAACGAACTGGAAGATGGGCAGTTTGATCTAGGAAGTGTGGAGGGTGACTCGGAGGCTCAATATGTAGTTGCTGTAAATAGTTTGGACTTGGGTTCGAGGAAAAACTCGATCAACTTGGCGAGTGCATTACCGACCAATTCAGACGAGTTGCGTAGTTTGATCATTGGAAGTCAGAGCAATCAGGCTCCAGGAGGATTATCTGTTGCTTCAGTTCATTCGGAAGCAAATAGTGAACCTGCGTTAAGAAGCATGTCTTTTCACCCAGTTGTGTCACGTTTGTCCAGGCATGAAGCTGGTTCACAGCCTTCCTCGGGATATGAAGTGCTTAGTGTTGATGCCGATCTCCGTCCATTGCCTCCTGATGAGAGCTGGACTCAAGAAAGTGGGACCTCCGAAGAGACGGCATACGGCAGGCTTGATGGAGAAAACCTGAAACAAACCATAGTCGATAAATCTCGAACACTTGATAATGATGCTGTGTCAACTCGTGAAGCTGGTGAAGAATTGCCTCTTCCCGGCTTTCCAGAGGCTGTCTCAGCGATATCACCACCTTCAAAAGTCAATGGCAGCTCTCAAGAACTTGCCGAGGACTCCAAGTTGTCTGCGAGTGTAGTTGGGGAAAGAAATTATGGAGGCTCTGAGGCTGATCCAGCTGATTTTCGCTATCCGGAAGAATCTCTGGTTCCTCCACCGGTGTTCCGTTCTGAGCGAATTTCAAGGGAGCAGGCAGAATTGAATCGCTTGTCCAAATCAAACGACTTCATCGATTCCCAGGCTTTTATAATGAAAGCAAATCAAGGAACTTCTGAAAAACTTGCAGAATTGGCTGAAAAGCATGATGAAGGGACCATGGCTTCTCATGTAGAACCATCTCCGGCTTCATTGAAGCAGCCATACGTGAATACGAATGAGTTGAAGGATGGTAATGCACGGTTAGACCAAGATAAGAGGGGTGTAGATGCTGTTGGTGAAAGATATTCCGGTGCCTCCATCGTGATTCAGCCAAATGTAGATCCTGTCGAGGAATGGTTTTTTAGTGTATCTAGCACAGTGCAGCCTATTTTGGATCCCTCCGAACCAGATGTGGGCCAAGCTGATTCTCTAGGGAAGCCTGGTGCAAGCGCTTACGAGAAAGCAGACGTAGTTGTTAATATTGACGAAGGATTTTCAGATGAATTCCTCTGTGACATGTTCACGCAAGCAGGAATTCCTCAGACGTTAAATGACGGGACTCGGGAATTGCAGAATGATGATTCTGGATTGAGCTTGAACATGGAAAATCGTGATCCTAAAAGCTGGTCTTACTTTCAGAACGTGGCCCTCGAATGTGGGACGAATGGTTTCTCTCTTATGGACGAAATTCCTCATTCTACGTTACTCCAGATTAAAAGTGCTGGTCATAGTTTATATGTCGAGGACAATGTAGATGTGATATCCAATGCCAGTGGATCCAACACTATGGTTTCACATCCTGATCATGGCCTTCCTAAACCCGGGGGGAACAAGATCGTGAAACCGGAAGTATATCCTGCATTACAAGAATCAGAATCTATGGTAATTCTTCTGCGTGATTGATAAACATTTTCTTGGATATTCATGATACCTGTTATTTAACTTTTCTATATCTCTCCATCAGGCTACGCCACTGGACATTCAAAGCGCTAAAATACCGGATTTTGATCTTTCTTTCGGGGGTCTGGATATCAGTGCCTTGCAGGTGAATTTTCAGCTGTTTGGTTTTCAATCAGTGCCATTGTCCATTTACTTACTCTTCAAGTTTATTGCACCACAGATAATAAAGAATGAGGATCTCGAGGAGCTGAGAGAACTCGGATCTGGCACATTTGGAACTGTTTATCATGGAAAATGGAGAGGTACGGACGTCGCAATTAAGCGAATTAAAAAGAGTTGCTTCACTGGTCGCTCATCAGAGCAAGAAAGATTGGTGAGCCTTTTTTCATTTCATGACTTGTCAAAGATACTGGTATCCATTTGTGCGAAATGCTCTTCCAATTCATCATCCGAGTCGTATGGGCGAGGAGAAGTTCCTCCGTCTATACCTTGTTGATCCTCAGGCATGAGATCATTAGACTTGTGTTCTTACATGTCCTGTTAAATGGCATTCCGGAATTTCTTGTTTTCAGGCTACGGAGTTTTGGCGAGAAGCTGATATTCTTTCCAAGCTACACCATCCAAATGTGGTGGCGTTCTATGGAGCGGTGAAGGATGGACCAGGAGGAACGCTAGCCACTTTGACGGAATTCATGGTCAATGGCTCTCTGAGAAATGTTTTACTCAGCAAGGACAGGTACAAAATCTGAATCTAATCTGAGCTACATATTACCTACCTCATCCTAAGAGACTCCTGCTTAATATTTGTGCTGCTCGGTGAATATCTAGGCAACTCGATAACCGTAAGCGTCTCTTTATCGCAATGGATGCAGCTTTCGGGATGGAATACTTACATTCGAGAAGCATAGTGCATTTTGATCTGAAATGTGATAACTTGTTGGTCAACTTGAAAGATCCCGCGAGACCCATTTGTAAGGTAGCTGATTTTGGTTTGTCAAAGATGAAAAGGAATACATTGGTCACTGGTGGTGTAAGGGGAACTCTACCTTGGATGGCGCCAGAGCTCTTGAATGGCGGCAGCAACAAGGTCTCCGACAAGGTATTCGCTGGCCCTTTTCGCGTATTCTGTCGATGGAGAACCTGGCGAAGCTAAACCATAAGAAGAATATGCAAGATGAGAATTTTTCGATTGTTTTTACCAATTGGCAGGTTGACGTCTTTTCGTTTGGAATAGTCCTGTGGGAAATCCTGACAGGCGAAGAGCCTTACGCAAATATGCATTACGGAGCAATCATAGGTATCCATGCTTGCCTCCAACTTATATTGCAGAGCAATCTACTTCTAATGGCCCTTTCGTACCTGCCTCGAATGAATTCGCTGTCGTTAGGCTTCTTTTGATGTCGAGCACTCTTGCAGGGGGCATAGTGAGCAACACTCTTAGGCCAGCAGTGCCAAGTTCATGTGATCCTGAATGGAAGCGGCTGATGGAGCAATGCTGGTCGCCCGATCCTTGGTCCCGTCCCTCGTTCACCGAGATCACGAAACGCCTACGAACAATGTCAACAAGCTTAAAGAAAAAACCTGATCATCAACCTCATAAGAAGGATCCAAAGTAGTGCCATTCCTTGTATGAATATACTTGTATGAATAAGTGAGTCTGAGGCAATACTTTTTCCTGTCATCAATTTATACTCCATTGTATAGCAATTGAATTTGGTTCATAGAAGTGGCGCTATCTTGCTCTTTGCTGGCTCTCTTTCTTCTCCTTTTCCTATAGCTTATGTTTTTTATTGTATATACCACCTGGTATTCGGGCATGGCCAGCCAACTAATCCAGGTTAGAGCGGGGTATGAACTTTGAAAGGTGGCACGGCTGTGTATTGTTTTGCTGCTTTTATTCCTCATGAAGATACTTATATTTTCACTATCCATTCTCATACAAAGATCTGGGCTTAAACATTTAGAGCTAAAGGTGGCTTCTAAATCTACTATACCCGAATTATTTGTCCAACACTTAGGAGACTTTCACGAGGGATATTGAAATTTGCACTGTTCTCTCTGCATATCTTCCGCAGGAAAGCGTAAATGTAATCGATGGCGATCTTCTTAAACAAATTTGAGTCCCCGCCGGCTGCTACCATCGTGTTTCCCAGTATGTGAACTACCCCGGCGTCTCTGCAACTCGTCAAGAACTCCAGCTCATCGGCCTCTGCATTGGCGTTTGAAGGCGGTTGAACAACGGAGATGATTGTATCTGCTGACGATGAATGGGTTCCCTCTGCAGCAGGAGCTGGTTTTCCATCTCCCGAGTGCTCGTTTTGCTTGTCGGATATGCTGTAATCATCGTCGGAGTCTGTGCATCTGTCGATCATCATGGACTCCATCCGAAGGAACATGAACAGACTGTCAAAGAGTTTCTTCTCAAAGTCTTCGTCTTTCCTATGGAGGTCTTTGTATCCGTACCTTGCGACGCAACGGAACATGCGGAAGTTCTCTGGTCCTATTCTTTTCACCAGAAACCTCTCCTCTTCCGGAACTGTATAAACCGGAAGGTACTTCACACACACAAACACAACTACAGAATGGATTGCAGGCAAGTTGGTGATGAAATGCGAAAAGATCCGAGGCACCCCACGGGATAGCTCTGTGTACACTAGACCAATACCGGGGACCCGAACTAATCCTAAGCTCGGTCCGAGTCCAAGAATCCACGCCAAGGAAACCTTACTGTGCATCTCAAACTCGTAGCGTATCTTCGTTCCGTAATGCCACACATACATGATGGTAAAAAATGCTGCTGCAATCACTAGAGGGGCCCAACCACCTTGGTTAACCTTGCATAGTACAGAAGAGAAGTAAGTGCCCTCCACGATAAGTGATAGCGCGGTGAAGATCAGGACGACAACCAAATGGCAGCGCCATACGAGTATCATGATCAGAATCATAAGCAAGGTGGTAACAAGCATCACGATCACCACGGCCGTTCCTGTTAACAGAGAGATCTATAACCAATCTTGATCGATGAACGAATTCCTGAGTTTCATGAAGGAATGGTTTACCTGAAGCATTTCCAATTTGGCTCTGATTCTGGAATCCAGCTGTAACTCCAATGCAAAGGATCATAAGGATCCAGTTTATATCAGGGATATATATCTGCCTGAGGAATTCTTCGGATGTATGCACAATCTTGACCCTCGGGAAACAGCCAAGCGCGACAGCCTGCTTGATTAGGGAGAAAGTTGCAGATATGGTAGCTTGACTCCCGACAACAGCAGCCGCTGTCGCAACTACGAGCATTGGCCAACGAATAATGCCTGGAATAGAGCGATAGAATGCATCGACAACATGGTCCGGATTCTTCACGAGGTAGGCAGCCTGTCCCGAGTAGGCGAAAATGAGGCTGGGAAAAACAACTGCAGTGAATGCAACTTGTATAGCCGAGACCGGGAAGTGCGATAGATCAGCGAAGAGTGCCTCTGTGCCTGTAATTCGAAACAGATACTGAACCCGAATGAAACAACGGAAAGGATGATGTGGTGAGTATGGATCACTAACCTGTTATGCTAAGCATTATTCCTCCAAGAGACAGCCAACTGCTTTTCCCTCCCCTCTTGAAATATCGGTATATATAAACAGGCGAAAAAGCTCTTAGAACACCGGTATCATACTTGACGATGTTGAAGATGCCAATGCCTCCAATCAGGAGAAACCAAAGCAGAACAATGGGGGCAAATAGCCAACCAACTCGATTGATACCGTGGTGTTGCATACAAAAGAGTCCAACCAATATGACAACTGCAACAAACACTACAAGATCTACACAAAAGAAAAGAATCAGTTGTTAAAACAAAAATGGTATGCAGATGTTATGCAGGAAAAGATGGTCTTGATAAGCTGTTCATTTCCGGGGATTCGAAGATACCGCTGCTCATCTTTGGATGGTATAACTTGATTCCTTGAACAGCTGATAGCACTGTCAACAATCAAGAAAGACGGATATTAATCACTTTCGTTCGAGCATTGGAAGAGGAACTCACTATTGGCACATCCTATTGAAACAAATAGGAAGTACCTGATATAGCTGGAGTGAGAATGCCATCACCAATCACCATGGAAGAACCAACAAGCACAAGAACCAGTAAAGCGTTTTTCCTGAACGTGCGCCCTTCTAACCATAACTTGGTCTTTGCAGCAAATGATCGTTCGTGAAACGTACCACGACTGTAAGTCGTTAGCTCCTCATCTGTGTGATCTTGATTAGGTATTGTCTTTACTTTAGCATGCCGACACAAGAGCGAATACAGTGCAAATGTTCCACCTTTGATACATAACAAAGAAGAAAGTTACCTAGCAGAAAATGAGCTACATGCTGCCATCGGAATGTAGCAGGAGACTAACATACCTTGGCCATTGTCATTTGCCCTGCAGACTACAAAAACATACTTCAGGAGTGGGATGAGTGTGAGGGAGTAAATAATCAATGACAAAGCACCGATCACGTCTTCCGGGTCTCGAATGCCATTGGGGAAAGTGTTGTAGAAGACATACAACGGAGACGTTCCTAAGTCTCCGTAGACCACTCCGAGGCTTTGGAATGCAAGCCGCAACAGAAACTTGGTGGAATATTTCTGATAGGAATGAAATTGATAAGCAAACAGGACACTGATGCAACAACAATGCAGTTTCAGGAAGAGGCTACAGACCTTCTGCTCACACTTGCTTCTCAGTTTATCGGCATCAGCACCTATGGGCTCATCAAACTTCTGATCCAAAGTCCAGAATCCACCAGTACTACGAGTTTCATCCTTCCTTTCCCCGGCCGAATCCATTCGAACCTATCTCGGATGCACCCTCTGTCAGTTCTCTATGTGCCTCCACCTTCCTGACAAACCAAACCAAATGTAACCAGTCCAAGAACAAACCATCAGCTTACAGTTGGCATTCCGAGCGCAGAGCACGCTCGCTAAACAAAGCGAAGAACCAGAACCTTACAAATGCCTGGAACAATATGGATTAAATCATGACATTAGCAATTGAATCTACTGTTTCCATATGCTCCAAGATTGCCATATAACAAGAGATAGAAAGTAACGGACAAGGCTCAAAAAAATAAAGTCCAAGTTCCGAAAAGGGTACTACGGAGATGCTTTGATGGTAGCAAAACTGCAACCTTCATTGCTTCACCTCCATCACAGCAATACCAATTCATATCCTCTGATGAACAAACCGAAGAACCCGAAAAGGGTGAGGACTTGGGATTGCAGTTCAGGGCCAAGGCTCAATCTTTAGAAACTACAATTGGACTAAAAAACAATTACTTATCATGGAGCTCCCTAACAGAAAAGTCTATGGAGGAAATTATTTCAGAGAGGTCCAAATCAGAGTCTGGTTCGCTCATAATGGCGACCAACTTGAAGTTAAAGTTGCAATCTTTTTTTCTTCTCAAACCCATTAAAGCTACCAACATCGCTGGTCCAAATGCCAACAAGCTCACTTCCAAAAGAGGACCCCTCAAAGCGATGAGACCCATACCCAGCAAGCAGATGCACACCAACATCATAAAAACACAAAGGCAAGTTCCTTGGAAACTAATACCATTGAGAGAGCCACCCTAAAATAGGGTTCCATAGTGCTCGAACGAGGAGGCCGAGAATCCGAGGGAGAAGGAGAAGTGTACTGTCCACATTGAGACCAAAACTTTGCTGCTGCTAAGTGAGAAGAACAAGGAGTTCCACAGATGCACTAGACTGACAACCAGGACAAATTAGACCAAGGGAAAGTGTTTGTTAAGAGGGTAAAATAAAGTTTCGAGTTTGAATTTTAGAATTTAACGATGCACACGCGCTTTTGCTTCGTAAGAAGTCACCCTATTTATAACGGACTAGCTGCAATTTTTTTGGAGAAAGACTAGCTGCAATTGGTTCTATATTGATTGTCGCAACAACCAATAATACTAAAAGGTTTCAATAAATAAAAAAACAACCAATACTAAAAGTCCATATGCCAAAACAACCTCGAAAATCAGGAGACCGGATTGAGTGGGGACTAAAGAAAATTTGTCCATAGGTGGGGACAACATTTTGGGCCGTCGGATTTGATTATCTTTAAATCTGATGGTTAATAACCTATCAGATGATATTGGTTTGTATGTGAAGTGATATTGGTTTGCATATGAAGTGATATTGGTTTACAAGATACTGGTTTACATATGAAGTGATATTGGTTTGTATGTGAAGTGATATTGGTTTGCATGTGTAGTGATATTGGTTTGAGTTAGTCCCCATATTTGGGGACTAGCCCAGTCCCCACCAAATCTGCCCCCCGAAATCAGACTAGTCTCATGTGCGATTTTTATCGACATAGTTTTATTAGGTCGGATTTTAGAGAGATTTGTGGCTATAATCTCGTATGATAAAAATTCTACACTCGTTTTCTATGTAACATGTAAATATTATTATTAATAAAATTTTACTTATAAAAAAACTACGCAATTAATCACTTTAGAGTAGTATTTAGTTACTGATTCTCTCGTGTTCACGATTGATTTACTCAATTTTGAGTTTGAATTTTAGAAATAAATGGAGCACACGTGCTTGCTTTCACCCTATTTATAACGGACTAGCTGCAATTGGTTCTACATTTGATTGATTGTCGCAACAACCAATAATACTAAAAGTCCATATGCCAAAACAGCCTCCAAATCAGAGTAGTGTTGTGTAGGAATTTAACTTCTCGACTATAGCGGTTTTTTCCCGCATCGTTTTACTACGTCAAGATTTGAACAAGGTTTGTGACTATAACGTCTTATGATAAATTTTACACTCGTTTTTTATATAACATGTAAATATTATTATTAATAAATTTTTACTTATTAAAAAAACTACACAATTGATCAGTTTAGAGTAGTATTTAGTTACCGACTCTCTCATATTCACAATTGAGTAATATCAATCTCTATTCAAACATAATTTTAATAATGATGTTTATTCCGTTCATAGGGAGTGGATTGAGTACGGAGTGAAGGAATCGATTCCGTACGGTTTG
This sequence comes from Hypericum androsaemum, assembly GCA_963995505.1. NCBI lineage: Eukaryota > Viridiplantae > Streptophyta > Magnoliopsida > Malpighiales > Hypericaceae > Hypericum > Hypericum androsaemum. The sequence continues at coordinate 1,261,302 of OZ023196.1, forward strand.
GAGTGAAGGGGGACCGCAGTGGCAAGCGCAGTTATGTGATAATGGCATGTGTATTTGTGACAGTGGCAAGTCCCCGTTGGTGGTAATGGCGCGCGTGATTTTTTTTATTTTGGTCCCCCATATTTTAGCATTTTTACAAAAAGGTCACACTGGCATGCGCAGTTATGTGATACTGGCATGCGCAGTTATGTGATAATGGCATTTGTATCCGGCCTGCGTTTGTGCGTGGCTTTTTTCATTTTGGTCCCCGTATTTTAGCGCGTTTGCAAAAAAATCCCCGCGCGTCTTCATTCCGAACGGTTCGGAATCTGAGCATTCCATGCCCAATCCATACCCCCGTTCATATCGAATCCGAAAAACTCTCCACTCGGATACTGGCCGGTATCTACTTGAGTGGAATTTCGGGTAGTTATCACAAAAACCACGTCAGATAATAGTTGTCTTGCGATAAAAAGACCCCGCAGCTAAATTGCCTCTTTCCTTGCGTGGCGGTCCGAATCTGTTTTCCGGTAGTCCACGTCAGCATCAGACAAGGGCCTGACTGCATGTCCCCTTCATAACTAATGACGTCTAAATCCAGTTACCCTTTTCATAAACTCCACGTTTATTTCTCACATTAAGCTTCGGTATTTTGGTTTGGAATCGAGTAAAGTTTGGTATTTTGAAAACATATTTTTTTTTAGAAACGAAAACATATTATTAGTTATGTTTGTATTATAATGAAATTATTGCATTGTTAGTTGCGTTTGTAAAGAACTTATGCAAGTTTATCAAAAAATTGTATTAAAATTTAGAGTTGGATACAAAAAATTTTAACATGTTATCAAAGCGAGCTGATAAAGGTACTCATTGCTGTTCTGATAACGGTACTCAAATTTTGTGAAAATTATAATGTGCTCGGCTAGTGGTTGTCGCGTCTGAAATGTACATTTTTTTTTTGGAGTAATTGCCCTCAGTTCCTTGGTTTATGTCGTAATTAAGGTTAGGGTCCTTGCTATTCGAAAGATTATTTTGCTATCCCTAATTTTTTTTTAAAAATTTGGCCTCGGGTCCCTGGTTCCATTTTTTCAATTTTTTATCAATTAAAATGACCTTTATACCCTTACCGGAAAAAAAAATCCATCTTCAACCTCTCAACCTTTGAACACAAAAAATTCCTCCATCGTCCACCTTCCAGAAACCCACAAAACCCAATTAATTAACTAGAACCCAAACACCCATCCGACCAACCCTAGCCAAGCAACACCCATCGTCCACCTTCCAGAAACCCACAAAACCCAATTAATTAACTTGAACCCCAACTACCATCCGACCAAGCCTAGCCAAGCAACACCCATCGTCTATGGATTAGGGTTTAGCAGGTAAAAGCCTAGCCAAGCAAGCTCACCATGTTCCTCGCAGCGGCCACGAACTGGATCTCCTTTTTCTCCTTTCTATTGCAGGTCCCGGTCTCGTTTGTTCATAGCGGATTTTTTCTGAGTTCGCTCGAGTCGAACAAGCCCGACTTCTAGCGGAAGGCTCGCCGGCGTCGGGAAATGGAAGACCAGATCCGACCGGGAACATCTGTTTGTTGGATCAGATCCTGAAGACGGGCAGGAGGCATGGGAGCCACGGGCGCAAGAAACGGGAGACCAGATCAGACCGGGAATCATCGTCGTCGAAATGGGGCCCGCTCCTCGTCGTCGGAGAAAAAATAAAGACCGCCTGGGAATCATCGTCGTCGAGCTTGCTCGCTCACGTGAAGATGACGATGACGAGCGGGGGTCGATATGATTGGGGTTGGGTTTGATTTTTTTAAATCTGATTTGGGTTTGTGTTCTTGTTGTTCATGGTGGTTTCAAGGTTGAAGAAAAAGATTTTTGTTTTGTTTTTTGTGCAAGGGTATAAATGAGATTTTACGTGATAAAAATTTGAAAAAATGGTGCTGACTTCAGTCAGGGACCGAGACCAACATGCCAAAGTAATATTTCGAATAGTAAAAATTCTAGCCTTAATTACGACATAAGTTAGGGAACCGAGGGCAATTACCCCTTCTTCTTTTTTGTTATGAAGCGGAAAAGCGATGGGCATCTTAATATTTAAATGGGACATTATTAATAAGTTATTATTGTTGGTGACGCGGTAGAATCACTGAATCACAACCGTCGACGCTGAGGGCAATTACCCCTTCTTTTTTTGTTTTGTTATGAAGCGGAAATGCGATGGGCATCTTAAAATTTAAATGGGACATTATTAATAAGTTATTATTGTTGGTGACGCGTTAGAATCACTGAATCACAACCGTCGACGCTGAGACGTTTACTCCGGTAAAACTAGTGGCAATTTTTTTTCCACTATAGACAACTCAAAAATTAACTTATAAATAATTATTTTATTTTAACCATATGTCAATGGGGCAAGAACACATCAATCTTAAAATTTTGGTAAAAAGAATTTTAATACTTTTATAATAAAATCCGGTTCAATATTTTTTTAAAATTTTGATGGTAAGAGTCGAGCACTATCGAACCTTATTTTGGGTTGTCTCTGTTAATAATATTTTTTACATTCATAAACTTGAATACAATACCTCTTAAGTATATTCAAGTCGCTTATCACTTAAATAGACTGGTCTAATCATAAGATGAGCCTGTTGGTAATTTCGAATACTTTGGTGATTTTTTTAGGCGAAATAGTCATAGGTCTCTATTGTTTAAAGAAATTAATTAATTAGGACAACCTAATATTAGCTAATCTCTGTTATTTTATAAATCAAGTGATTAGTCTCTGAACCCAAATTCCGATCATTTTTCCGACAAGGAATTATTTAAAGTGACAAAAATACCCCTAGCTCAATCCAAAATAACATATTTGCCATTTTAATTGAAAAAATCAAAGAAGCCGCAAGCAAAGCAAATGACGTCCTCTGCCGCTTTATTTATTTTTTGGACAATTTTTTTGTGCAACCTTCTGCGTCTATTTTTTTTAGAACTGATTTTATTCCTTTATGCAAATTAAAAATGTTTCCTTGCAGCGAGAAAAATAATCAGAAAATAAAGGGAAAATATGGAAAGAAAAGATAGAAAGAAACCAACCAAGATTAAGACTTTATTCAAAATCCTCCATCCATTAAATATTACGAAAAAATTAGGACGCTTGCAAGTTAACGTAGTAGTGGCAAGAAATTAATTAAACCCTAGGATTCTTGCTTTGCTTGCGGCTTCTATGATTTTTTTAATATATATTAAAATGGTAAATATGTTATTTTGGATTGTGCTAGGGGTATTTTGTCTCTTTAAAAAATGCATTGCCAAAAAAATAACCGGAAGTTTGGTTAAGGAATTAATCACTTGATTTACGAAATAATAGGGACTAGGCAATATTAAGTGGTCTTAATTAATTAATTTCTTTAAATAATAGGAACCTATGATTATTTTACCTTTTTTGAAGGTAAAATATTTATGCTTAAAATTACATTTTTACTAAAATTTGAACCATGTACCTTCCCCAACTCGTTTTGAATATGGAGTATAACGAGTAGAGGGGTTTTCATTTTTTTTTTAAAGATGAAGCCATTTGATCCTTCTATCTTCTTCTCAGCACGTAAACACTAAAAACTATAATACTGTGATAGCCGGGGTTAGATTCGGTACATAATTGAGTATTATGTACAGTGCAAATTAGGGATAAATTTGGTATTTGGAAATTAAACAACTAGCCCTATTAATTAGGAGGTAGTTATGGGAACAAAATTTGCTTATAATCACTGGAATTCTCTATTCAAAAATAGAAAATCACAAACTAACTTTATCAGATGTCATTTCAAATTACAATTAACTAGTAAACGATGATTTGTACACAGAAGAAGAAATAAATGATAAATAAACGACAATTCTATTTGTTGGCAAACGAAATGATATGTTATGCCAAAATGCATGGTATGTTATGCCTTTTGGCATGATATTTGTTGGCAACTGGAAGGGTCTCATATGTTAAACGACATCGTATGTTATGACAAATGACATGGTATTTGTTGGTAACTGGTAGGATCTCATATGTCAAAATGGCATGGTATTTATTGGCAACTGGCAGGGTCTCATATGCCAAACGGCATGGTATGTTATGACAAAAGGCATGACATGACTACGTAAATACTGAAAAAGAATCAAGGATTGATTAACGAAACAAAAATAAACAAGGAACCAAACCTAGCCATAAAATATTTGAAATAGAAAATCGAACCTTGCCTCACAGAGAAAATCAAATATCGTACTAGTAGCGTTTCCTCAAAAGAACCACAAGAAAAGGAGGAAAATGAGAACTAAAATGAAGGAAGAAGATCGGGAAAGGTGAATTAGAATTTCAAAAGGCATGAGAGAAGGGCGAAATCATAGGGATTTTTTTGATTTCCAGTCAATAATAGGAGAGAAGGGACGGGGGAGGATTAATACCTATTGAATCATGAACCATTAGATTAAATAGAGAATTTATTTATCAAAATAGATGGCCAAAATTCTTTATGTACGGTGTATAGTTAATTTACTCATGTGCAGTGAATCCGACCTCATGATAGCCATTCTCACCGACAATAACCGTTAGTTGATTTAACAAACAGACAGACCATGTGGCTACCACATGCACATATCTCGAACAGCTTGTTGTCTCATTTATATCGGCAGTTAGGGCAGACACAACTCATGGCATAGTTTTTGTCCAAATTATGTGGTATCCGGACCTCTAGTAAGACAGATAATATCTAAGTTGACAAAATTTTCTAATCAAGTTTTTACGACTTTGCATTTATGGTATTCGAATTATGAATTTTTGGTTAAACTAAAAACAACTATTTATCATTTGCACGTTGATATAACATAAATGCAGTTATACCGATAAAAATTAGTTTAAATGACAAGAAACTTGAATTCTCTCAAAGAAGTTTCGGATTCGGGTCTTACAAATAAAAAATACACAATTTTGAAATTCATCCATAAAATAGAACCCGATACTTAACTTTGAGTACTATATCTAAAAAACATAAATGCAGGTACTATATACGGAATAGCTTCTTCATTCTTCCGTATAATGGTAGACAGCGTCATTAGTTGTTAAAATACCATTAGTATTCAAAAGTTAACATCGACTTTCTCCTTAATTCGGTAGGAAATCTCGTTCTTCAGATGGATACATACACGAAAACTATCAATGAATCATCAAATTAAGATTCCAACAACGTCCTAATCTGTTTACTTTTCCAGATAAACTTTATTAATTGCTGAATCGGGACCGCATTCTTTCACTAATCATCTCAATTATTTGATAATCTGGGTGCCTAATCCTAATCTGTTTACTTTTCCAGATAAACTTGATTAATTGCTGAATCGGGACCGCATTCTTTCACTAATCATCTCAATTATTTGATAATCTGGGTGCCTAATCCTCTCTTGCTTCATCTAATTTCTTTTTTCCATACCTAGCGTGTGGTCAGGAGCTAGTTACCAGATTGGAGAAAGGCTTGGAGTTCCGTGTCCATGTCCAGTGGGTTGTGGCCTGCTATATTTGTACCCCCAAAAAATAGACATCGTGAACAATTAAAATTCTTGGTTTAGATTACCACGTAATTTGAAGATTTTAACTTGAATATGTAAATTTTAATATAGTATCAGAGTAGACAAAATCCCGACTAAAATTGATGAAGAATGTACTAACTTGGACGAGTTGGGAAGAAAAAGAGTTGGGTCACTTCACAGCGGATACCGAGAATTGTAACTGTCTGTATCGTTTAACCATCAACTGCTCATGTTACGGATAATTATCCTATCCAGCAGGTTTGTATGTACAATGAGATATAGTGGACTCTTCAAGTAATTTCCATTATCCCTTGGAGTTCAATTTTGTTTTTGTATTGCATTATCACGTTATCGCTTAGTCATAGAGATTTTTTTTTGAGAAGGGTGGCGCGAAGCCTATATAGAAATAAATGGTTTACAAAGCGGAAGGGAAAATACATAAATAAGGGAAGAAAATACTGAAACAGAGAACGAAACCAAGCCAATCGGAAACAGAGAGGCATGGGTGAAGGCGAAGGGCAGACGTAGGGCAACAAGAGCCGAACGTCCAAGGCGAAAGCTGCCGAGACAAGCTACGGCTAATAACCACAAGATCAAGTCATAGACATAATCTCGTGGGCATTTGAATGCATACGAGATGCACGCAAATGAATGCCAAAATCGGACAAGTCCAACCAAGACAAGGCTATCCACCTGCACCAACAGGCAAAGTTTCGAGAACTGAACAGATCTCTGGATGAGCATACAACGCTCCAAGCAAAAGCACACACAAATAAAACCGAAGACGAACGAGATCACAGAACACAAATGATCTGCAAGAAAAAACATCAGACACAGGAAAAAACATACGACAAACACAATAAAGACGAAAGACAGTTATTAAAGATCGACGGTGGATGACGGACGGCGGACGGAGGATGATGGCGGGATGGGAGCGGGCAGGCAGACGACGAACTAGGCGACGGGGCCAACGGGAGGATCGGGTTCGGGACGGTGGGATCCGGATCGGGACGGCGGGATCCGGATCAGGACGGCGAGTAAGATGGAAGACGAGATCCGGACGGGGGAACGATGGGGACCCCGAAATTGGGAGCAGACGGCAGGATGACGGCGAGCGGATGAGGATCTGAACGACAGGGTCGGGAGCTTCGGCGACGATCTCGGTGAGGAGCAGCGACGACGGAGCGATGGAGGAAGCAGCAACCGAGACGACAGAGGCGACGGTGTCGAGGATAGCTCCACTCTCAGGAGAGGGAGAGAAAAAGCTCCACTCTCGGGAGAGGGAGAGAGATTCTTGCCAACACTTAATTCTTTTATGACAAAGAAGAAGTGAAGCAATCACAACAAGAGGTAAATGGATTGGGTTCCTCTCCTTTTATAAAGAGGAAGATGAGCTCCCACTCCCTCCCCCGAGAAATAACTTCAGAGCAGAGAGAGAGGAGCTTCATTTTTTTTTTGGCAAGAGATAGATCAAAGCTTAAGCTTTTCATTAGTCATAGAGATGGACTAGGACTTATTGTCCTTAGATGTGTATTTAATTGAAATCAGTCGATCAATACAATTAGCGGCAATCATATTTTACATAGAATCAGAGCCGAACCTATTTTAACTCCACCAAATATTAGCCTATCCGCCACAAAATCACAGTACTACCCAAAATATCTTCCTAAAGAACTAACAATTTGGGCGCCGATGGCTCGAGTTATGGAGATGTTACTGCTCTCGAAGCATCAACTGATAGTGTGGATTCACCCCTCCGATCACCCGGTTCAAGTTTTTGTCTCAGAATTGTTGAATGATGGAAACTACGGTGAGTGGGTGACGTGTTGGGGAAAACAACCACATTCCCGTGGACCCAAGCAACGCAACAGAAAATACATACGAGCAAACCACGATAACCACGAGAAGCATAATGCACAAAGAAAGTACAAGGAGGGACACAAAAAATTTGGTTACCCGGTTCGATCCACAACGATCCACATCCGGGAGCGTCCAAGCCAGGAGAGATTTCACTATTTTTACGCTCGAGCTTCACTCGCTCACACAACAATGGATGCCTCGCTCGATTCACTCTCCTCCTCTTCTCACCATGGCTACCCACACTCTTGGAAGCTCACTCTCTTGACAAAGCCCTTGGACTTGGGCTCTATCCACTCTTCGGGCCAACTCTCCTTCACTCGGAGAGCACCACCTCGTTCACTCGGATGGCAACATCTCATTCACTCGGATGGCAAACCCTTCTCTTGGCAAGGCCATTGGACTTGGGCTCTACCAACACTTTGGACAACTCTCCTTCACTCGGAGAGCACCACCTCCTTCACTCAGAGTGGCTAACGCTTCTTCTTGGGTTTGCCCTTCACTTGGAGGCAGTCCTTTTTCTTGGGTCTTCTTCTCCTTCACCTCCACTTGGAGGTAACCCATCTTCTTGGGTCTTCTTCTTCACCTCCTCCTCCTTCACTTGGAGGGCAACCCATCACTTGGGTCTTCTTCTTCTTCTCCTCCTCCTTCACTTGAAGGAAACCCATCACTTGGGCTGGGTTTCTTGGGGGCACATAACCACTCTCCTCTTCTTGGAGAGCACCTCCTCTTTGCCTCCTCTCTCTTTTGCTCTTTGGAGAAGTGGGCAACACTTTTGCCAACCCTTCTTGGAGGTGATGGAGGGATATTTAATTTATAGTCCTACGACCCTAGAGGACTATTTGGAGTCGTGAGGGGCATTTTTATCCCAAAAATGTAAAAATGACCAAAATGCGTGAGCCCGGCGGCCGTTGGGTCACCCGGCGGCCACTGGATCACCCGGCGTCCGCGGGGAACGAGAGCACATCCAGGGGGTCGGCGGCCGCCACCCTACCCGGCGACCACCGCGTTGGCAACCCAACTTCTTCCCTTCTTGGTTTCGTCATCATTTTTGCGTATGGACTCTATTTTTCGATCCGTTTGATTCCCCTCGATCGTCTTCGAGTATCGAATCACATCGATCAACTCCCGAGCCTCTTCATTTGAGCCACTGGACTCCTTGTACTTTTCACTCGAGCCATACAACTCTCGAATATTCTCAACGTCTTTACTCGACTCTTGACTCGATTGATTCTCCGAGCATCCTCGGACTCCGAACCCAATCGATCAACTCTCGAACCATCCTCACAGCTCTTCACTCGAGCTATACGAGTGCTTCACTCATACTCTGGCTCCATACCTAATAATCTCCTACCTGGAGACTGAGCTCCACATGATCCACCTGTCACTAGGCGGTCTTCTTCACTTGGCAATCTCCCACCTGGAGACTAACCTCTTCATCAATAACCCATCACTAGGTGACCTTCATCCCAATCGGTGCTTCGGCCTTCCTCTACAAAGCTTATCAAATAGACGGGCACCCACTTCTTTGTCTTCTCACCTTGCTTTTCGGGATTTCTCATAAGCTTTCTCACAACTCCCACCAGATCTGCTATCACTGGTCTTCTATGCCACTTTGCATACCTCACACGACCACCCATAAAAGTACCTGGAGTCTTCCGCTTCTGAGCTCTCTCCTTGTAACACTTGTTTTCTTTTACCACACCAACTTTTCTAGCCTCCCGATTATGCCATGCCTTGCCACTATAGAGTTTGACTAGTTCCCAAGTCTCATTGTCACTCAACGACTCTATCTTCTCACTCTTTGCAAGCATCTTCTTGGCCACAAGCTCACTCCGCTGGGCCTCTGCATATTCTTCTGGCTCACCACCTATCGACAAGAGATAGTAGTTGGCTGGCGCGAACCACTGTGATAAATCACACTCATTTGTGGAACTCTGCTGTGAAGCCACTGGCGGTGGGGAACTTGGTTTCATCTTCTCCTCACTGGCCTCTTGGCCATTCAGTACATTCTTGCTCCCACCCGAGTTCGGAGATGTCTCGCTCGACCATCTCATTGATAGAACCCCCCATCATCAGCAACGCTCCCCTCGTCCTTTACTTGGACTCGGCATCTTGCTTGCTCTTCTCATCTGCATCAATATGAGCAAACGAAATACAACCAAAAAATACACGAAGATGAGTTAGATCAATCTCCTTCCCACTCCAAGTCACCTCCGGTATCACTCTCTCTAAAGGGCTTGATGGTACTCTATTGATCAAGTAAGCGGCGATGATCACTTCATCCACCCTCACCATCTTCGGTAGCCCACGCTTCACTCGCATGACTCTAGCTCTCTCATTGGTCGTCATGTTCATCCTCTCCACGATGCCATCTTCTTCGGGATTTCCAGCTACTGTCTTCACTTCACAGTACTTAAACTCTTGGAGCTTGTACTCTCCGCCATTTTCTGATCTCAAGCACACCTCAAGATCCTTCTTGCCAATGGAGGTCTTGTAGCATGAACCACCCAAGGATTTTACTGGTGCCGATCCCTTCACTTGGACCAATTCAAGCTTCTCATCTTTTTAAAAATTGCTACCTCTTGAGACTCAAGATCACAAAGATCACGAAGACCTATCTCTATGATCTTCAACCTTGGTAGCTTCCCTCTTGAATAAAGCACCCACATCCTCTTCTCACACACATGGCCAAGTCGATAATGCTACTCTACATCTTCTGTCGCACTCACAAGGCCAATGCTCTCATGGGCGTTCCTCATCGCATACAAAGCACCCTCCTTGGCCAACACACTCCTAGACAAGGACAATCATACCTCACTCATCACTTTTTGGTCTAGGAGCTTTCACTCCTCTTTCTTCATAACATCGAACTTCTCTACGGGCGACTCCACTTTACCCATCTTGGTTGCTCTTACACGCCCTAACCCGGGCTCTGATACTAGTTATTAGGAAAAATACCCACATCTCTGTGGACCCAAGCAACGTAACGGAAAATATATACGAGCAAACCACGATAACTACGAGAAGCACAATGCACAAAATGCAAAGAAAGCACAAGAAGGGACACAAAAAATTTGGTTACCCAGTTCGTTCCATAATGATCTACATCTGAGGGCGTCAAGCTAGGAGAGATTCTACTATTTTTACACTCGCTTGACTCACTCTTCTCCTCTTCTCACCATGGCTACCCATACTTTTGGGAGCTCACTCTCTTGGCAAAGCCCTTGGACTTGGGCTCTACCCACTCTTTGGGCCAACTCTCCTTCACTCGGAGAGCACCACCTCGTTCACTCGGATGGCACCATCTCTTGGCAAGGCCCTTGGACTTGGGCTCTACCAATACTTTGGACAACTCTCCTTCACTCGGAGAGCACCACCTCCTTCACTTAGAGTGGCTAACCCTTCTTCTTGGGTTTGTCCTTCATTTGGAGACAACCCTTTTTCTTGGATCTTCTTCTCCTCCACCTCCACTTGGAGGTAACCCATCTTTTTGCGTCTTCTTCTTCTCCTCCTCCTTCACTTGGAGGGCAACCCATCACTTGGGTCTTCTTCTTCTCCTCCTTCTCCTTCACTTGAAGGTAACCCATCACTTAGGTTGGGAAACTTGGGGGCACATGACCACTCTCCTCCTCTTGGAGAGCACCTCCTCTTTGCCTCCGCTCTCTTTTGCTCTTTGGAAAAGTGGAAAATACTTTTGCCAATCCTTCTTGGAGGCCATTGAGGGGTATTTATAGTCCCATAACTCTAGGGGATTATTGATGAGTGTCAAAATACTCTATCATCTATATATGTTTTAGTATTGATTTCCCGTTGTTTCTAGTGTTGTTGTGTGTTATTTATCATTGTATTTGCATATATCGTACTTTGAACATTTTAGTGTAGTTCTTGTTATTTTCCTTAAGTTTTGTTCATGTTTATTTCAAGGAGGCTTTGTGGTGATGCGGGGAGGATATTGGTGTACTTTGGAGCGCATCAACGACGATCGGATCAGCCTTGAAGAATGGTGCACGATCGGGAAGGCGACGACATTGGGCTAACTGACCTCGAGAGACTTAAATACTGATAACTTTCTCATCTGAAGTCTAATGGAGGCAAGAAAGGTGGCGCTGGAAAGAAGACATCTGGAGCTACAACTTTTTCTTTATAGTCTTCTTCAAATTCGAAGTCTAAGAGGGTCAAAAATGCACATGAATTCAAGCTTTAAATCTGAGAACTCGCCAGACCAAAATCGGCCAAAATTCCGGGACCATTCCGGAATTTGTCATGACGTTTTCTTGGCTGCCATCCCACCACCTTTTGGCTGGAATTCCACTACCTAATTCCCCATACTCCACTACTTCCATTGTCCCCCACTAATTCACTTTGTCTCCCACTACTTCACTTTCTCTCCCACCAACACCATTCCTCTCATCCATTCAATCACTCCTCCTTCCTCTTCACCAAGAACGTGGCTGCCAACCTCTCTCCCTTGGACCAAAAACGTGATTCACCATTGAAGAGGAGAAGAAGAGGAAGAACGTGGCCATCCTTGGAGGAATATAGAGGAAAAATGTGGCCAAGAAGGAGCTAGGAGGGAGCTCTTGAAGACATCATTGAGCTTTTCCTAAACTCTATCATTTTGTTAATGTTTCATTCTCATTGTTCAATGAATGATTTGTGTTGGATGATGAACATGTGTGAGTAGTTCATTTGTGGGTTAGGTGCCTTGATGGCATCTATTTAGCCAATAGTTTTGTGGGGTTAATATGTTAAGGTTTGTGAACTAGTTAATGTGTTTAATGCGTAATCTTGATTGATCACCTTGATTATGAACTAAGTTAATGTTAATCGCCGAGAGGGGTTAGAATTGACGGACCATTTAACTAGTTAACTAGTTGCCTATTGATGAGAGATCACCTTAGGTGACTAGTTGTCCAAAGGATGGTGATTATAGTTGGTGATTAGTTAGATTAGATGGCTAATTTGTCGCGAGAGCGTGGTTAGTTCATCTAAGTCTAGTTAAGAATCGATTTAGACTAATTTGTCGCGGAAGCGTTGATTAGTTGCTTAAGAAACATCTGGACCATAACACGAACTTAATAATCCCCATATGCCATTTGGTTATTTAGGTTGTCATTGGCACCAAGCCCACTCTTTCCTTTATTGTTTAAATCTTCTTGTATTTAGTCATTGTAGTAACCAACCGTATTTGGATTTGACACCTCCATTTATTATTGTCCTAAACTAGTGGTGAAGTCGAGTTTGCGGCCTAGCTTAGTCCTTGTGGGACGACAATCCCGTACTTACTATTTATTGCAAGAAGGGTGAAAATTCTTCCTTTCAATTGGCGCCGTTGCCGGGGATTAAGTACTAGACGCTTAATTTGGCTTACGAACTTGGATTAGGACATTTATTTTTGTTTACTTGGTTACTTAGTACCTTTGTTGTTTGTCTTGCAAGGTACTTGTTTGTCGCATGCCCCTCACCCGTTCCACCAACAACTTTCCGGTGGAAATCGAAGCGGACATTGGATATTTGGAGAGGACATTGCGACAAGAGAGAAGAATTCAAGCAAGGATGAACCAGCAACCTCATCCAAGGGACGATGCACAAGGAGATCGAGCTCCTCGTAGGACTCTCTTGGATTCCTATAAGCCCACCTTGAGGGGAGCAATGACCAGAGTACCGAGGCCGAGAATCCAAGCTAACAATTTTGAGATCAAGCCGACCGTGATAAACATGCTCAAATCTTCGGTTCAATTCTATGGGTTGCCGAATGAAGACCCAAATGACCATATTGGTAACTTCCTGGAGAAAGCCGACACAGTCAAGTTCGACGGAGCTACCGATGATGCCGTGAAGCTTAGATTGTTTCCATTTACTTTGAAGGACCAAGCTAAAATGTGGTACAAGCAATTGGTCGATACAGAGATTTCCACGTGGGAGGAGTTAGCCAATGCCTTCCTAGAAAAGTTTTTCCCCTACGCAAAGACAAATAGGCTCAGGAAGGAGATCAACAACTTTCAACAATTTGAAAATGAGACCTTAAGTGAAGCTTGGGAAAGATTCAAGGGACTACAAAGGAGTTGCCCACATCACAATTTGACAGAGGAGTCTCTACTCCACACCTTCTACTTTAGCCTTGGATCATCTACAAGGGGCACGGTTGATGCTGCCGCAAATGGATCATTCTTGAGAAAGGAGAAGGAGGAAGCCTACCACATCTTGCAGCAGTTGGCAACTACAAACATGCTTATGGCTAATGAGAGAGCTAGGCAACCGAGAAAGGAGCAAGTAGAGGTGATTGATGTTGACATCGCCTCTTCAATTCAAGCTCAATTGGCCTTATTAGCAAAGCAAGTGAAGGAACTAAGCTTGAATAAAAGCAATGTGGCGGCTGTGCAAACAAGTTGTGAAGTTTGTGGCAATGTTGGCCATGACATTAATGAGTGTGCCATGTTGGGCTCTTCTATGGAGCAAGTAAATTTCGTGGGTGGCCAAGGGCAAGGAGCAAATAGGATGGGAAACAACTCATATTCCTCCACCTACAATCCGGGGTGGAGAAATCACCCAAACTTCTTTTGGAAGGGAGGGAATAGTGGCGAGAACATGGCGATTGTTCCGGATAAGGGACTTCCTCTTCGTACTGCACAACAAAGACCTCCTCCAGGTTTCCAACCACGTTTCTCCTTGATGGATCGGATGGGAAATATTGAGGAAAGATTTGACAAGATGGAAAAGTTTATGCAAGAAGTTGGAGGGGTGGTTAGCCAACAAGGCCAAATTTCGGCAGCCATACAACAACAAGCATCAAGGCAAGACAATCTTGAACAAATCCTCAAGGGTCAAGCAACCGCCATGTATAATATGGAGAGGCAACTTGGGCAAATAGCAAATGCAAGTGCCCACAGAGCATCCGGTTCTCTTCCTAGCTCCACAGAAGTGAATCCTCGAGGAAATGTGTGTGCAATTACCTTGAGGAGTGGCAAGAAAATAATTTGTCAAGAGACGAGCCCAAAATCAAGAGAGAACAAAGAGGAGGTCAATGAAAAAGAGAAGGAGAAACGTCCATTCGTTGAGATGGACGAGGAAGAGGAGTATGTTCCGCCACCACCAAAGATCCCTCCTATACATTTCCTCAAAGAGTGAAGAAGAAGAATGTGATGGATGACAAGTTTATTGGCTTCATGGAGAAGATGAAGAACATCCAGATCAGTGTTTCTTTTCTTGAGATGTTGGATCAATTGCCGCAATACTCAAAGTTTCTCAAAGAACTCATTACTAAGAAGAGGAAGTGGAAAGATGGAGAGACGGTAGCCCTCACGGAGAAGTGTAGCTCTCTAATCTCCAAAGATCTACCGACAAAGTTAAAAGATCCAGGGAGTTTCACTATTCCTAGTTTTGTTGGTGATGTTGAGTTTCCCAAGTGCTTATGTGATTTAGGCGCTAGCATTAATTTGATGCCTTTATCTATTCTGAGGAGACTTGGCTTATGTGAGGTGAAACCCACTTCTATGCGTCTCCAATTGGCGGACCAAAGCATAGCGAAGCCATTCGGGGTTGTGGAGGATGTCTTGTTGAAGAATGATAAGTTTATCTTCCCCGTGGACTTTGTGGTGTTGGATTTCGAAGAGGACAAGAGCTGTCCACTAATTCTTGGCCGACCGTTTCTCAACACGGCACGTGCCTTGGTGGACGTGCATGAAGGAAGATTGGTCCTCCGAATAGGGGAGGAGAAAGTTGAGTTCAAGATATCCAATACAATGCACCACCCTCTTGATGAAGGCTTGTGCATGAAGATTGATTTTATTGATGATGGTGTCCTCAAGTTGGGCAAGGAGAGCTCATTGAAGATTGAAGATGGAATAGAGGAAAAGAATGATGGAGAACAAGATGAGGATGACATGGTTGATTTGGAGTATCCTACTCCACCTTCCATCATTAAGGCTCCAAGCTTGGAGTTGAAAGAGCTACCCTCCCATCTACGATATGCATTCTTGAAGGATGAAGGAAGAATCCCCATTATCGTCTCCAACAAGCTCTCTAAGGAGCAAGAGGAGAAGGTGCTTGAAGTTGGTAACAAACGGATTAAGGCCATGGCATGCCAAAAATCTGATATGAAGGGGATAAATCCCGACATGGTTATGCATTACATCCACTTGGAGGAAGAAGCCAAAAAGGGGGTGGAAAGGCTTCATAAGGAAAAGGCAAAAAGATCACATGACGCCCACATCGGGAAGAAGGAGTTCAAAGAAGGTGATCAAGTGCTACTCTATAACTCCCGTTGGAAACTTTTTCCCGGAAAACACAAGTCCAAGTGGAGTGGACCTTTCAAGGTGGTAAAGGTTTTTCCATTTGGAACCCTCAAATTGGAACGAAGTAATGGAGGCGTCTTCAAGGTGAATGGCCAAAGGTGCAAGATTTACCTTGGTGGAGATATTGGACGAAGTTCGGAGGTGCAACCCGTTACCTCATCCTCCGATGCATGAAAAAGGGGAGTAAAGTCAAGCTAACGACTATAACTTAGCATGTTTTTGTATTGTCTTTATATTGTCATAGTCTACATGTGTGTTTCTTTTATGTTTGTTCTTATTCTTGTACGATTTTTGAAGTGTTAGTTCATGCTTATGGGATCTCTTGTATTTTGAAGGTGATTTGGACGGTTGGATGCTCGACAAGGGATACGGGGGGCGAAGCCCCCGTCCCAAACTGGGATCGACCTGGCCCAACAAGGCAGAAATTTCTCTGGACATTGGCGAGAGGGCTTGGCGGACGCCATCTTCCCGGCGTACGCCAACCAAGTTACAGGGGGGCTCGAGCATTCAGGAGTTGGCGTCCCTCCGTCAAAAGGTCATATCTTGGCGCTCGAGCATTCGATGGAGCTGATTATTGTTGCTATGGAAAGCTAAGAGGTAGACCTAAAACTTTGTAGTTGATGATTTCTTCTAGTTCGGGGTGGAAGGAGTCTCAAATCGAATAAATATAAAGGCCACTGTCTTGAAAAATCTCTGTAAGTCCACTACTTGAAAAAATCTGAAGGCCACGGTCGTGGCCATCAAGGTCACATCAAGGCCACGGTCGTGGCAAACTCTCTGTAAGTCAGCATAGAGGAAAAACGCAGAGGCCACGGTCGTGGCTCAGCCAAGCCGAAACATGCCACGATCGTGGCTCATCATCAAAGGCCACGGTCATGACCCAGCCTGGCGCTATCATTAGTAAATCGGCCATATCTTGGTGTTCGAGACTCCGATTGAGGTGATTCTTGTTGCTACGAAAAGCTAAGAGATAGGCCGACAACTTTGTACTTTATGACTTCTTCGAGTTCAGGGTGGAAGGGGTCTCAAATCTTTGCCAACTAAACCTATTAGAATCCTACCTCCTAAATCCTCCCAATCCACGCAAATGACCGATGGAACGATCCGGATACAACATCCCGCCACCACCACCTTCTCCACCTCAAGACTAAGGCGAGTTTCTTAGCACTTTATTTTTCTTTAATTAATTTTTTTATTATTTTTGTTAATTAATTTTTTGTTTTTGTCTTCGTGATGTCTTGAGTTTGCTTTATGTCTTTGTGATGTCTTGTTCTTCATGTTTGTTTGATGTTCTTGCTTGGTTCTTATTGCATTTGTTAGTATAGTTCAATTGTTTAGATGTATGTGTGCTCCCTCCACCTTGAGGACAAGGTGTTCTTCAAGTGTGGGGGTGTGGTTCCACTTAGGAATCATTTTGTATGTTTAGATATGGTTTGTCTTGTTTAGGCAATGATTTGGCATGAACTTTCAAAATTTGACCCCCTTCAAAATTCTTTAACTGATGTTAGAAGCTTACCACACGCCTAGTTAGGAAAGGAACTCGAGCACAAGGCCTAAGAACTTGTAGAAACCTCACCCTCGGTTGTTTAGACTAGTGGTCTCACTATGTAGATTAGACTAGAGGGTTGATAAGTGACCTTGTGAGGAACTTTGAGCCGAAGGAGGAGACAACCGTCTTCATTTATTCATGAGGTGCCTACATGAGTTCGGTTGATCGAGGTATCCTACTAGTACTTGACATGGTCTTGGTTGTGTGGCGTTAGTAAATGACGGGGGGACTAATCCTTTGAAATTGAGCCTAGAGCTTTATAACCAAGAACCTTTATATCCATTGCTTTAACCCATTGAGCCTAGCCATTCATTGATCATATTATATGTATACCAACTTTAAGCCTTATATCTACCATCTTCCCGACCTTTGGTCATCCGATCCGAGGACATATAAGTTTACACTTTTTTGGGATATGATATGTATTGGGTTTAGTTGGTAGCTTAATGTTCTTATGGGTTAATTCATTGGGAAGTTGGTTAATTGAGAGGCCATACAAAGAAGCCGAGTTCTTGCCTAGAAAATGCCAAGTTTGTGTTGGTAGAAAGAAAGAAAAGAAAAGAAAAAAAAAGAAAAAAAAAGATGAAAAAAAAAGAAAAGAAAAGAAAAGAAAAAGAGAAAGAAAGAAAGAAAAGTGAATGTTGAATAAGGCATTAATAATTGGCATAACTCGTGCTACGCGGTCTTAGAAAATGGGTGAATTTTGGGAGTGTGCTTTAATTATTTATGGTGAGGATGTTTAGAATAGACGAGAGACTAGAATGCTTTGGCAACAAGTCCTCGGATTGGGTGGATTAACTACTATCTATATATATTATCTCACTAATACCTTATCCCCATTACCCCCCGGTTCACGAGCAACCACATGACTTTGAGACACTGTTGAGTAGGACGTAGGATACTTTGAAAGACATTGATCATGTATGCGAGAGATAGGAAGTTGGCTACTTACAAATCGTGAGCTAAAATTTCCGAACCTCTGAGTGGTTAACCTTCTAGTATCTTTTACATAGTGATAACACTTGATTAAACCACCGAGTGGTGAGATGTCTACCGGTTCTTACTCTTTGTGTTTGAGTTGATGTACTAGCTAGGTTGTGTGATGATATTTTTGATGTGAGTTTGAAATTTTGAGGGGAGTTAAATTGTGAATTGATCATGCCTAGTCTTGTCCTTTTCACGTTTTCTTTCTTTTGTGATTGTGATTGTGTTTGTATGAGCATTGCTTGAGGACAAGCAATGATTCAAGTGTGGGGGTGTGATGAGTGTCAAAACACTCTATCATCTATATATGTTTTAGTATTGATTTCCCGTTGTTTCTAGTGTTGTTGTGTGTTATTTATCATTGTATTTGCATATATCGTACTTTGAACATTTTAGTGTAGTTCTTGTTATTTTCCTTAAGTTTTGTTCATGTTTATTTCAAGGAGGCTTTGTGGTGATGCGGGGAGGATATTGGTGTACTTTGGAGCACGTCAACGACGATCGGATCAGCCTTGAAGAATGGTGCACGATCGGGAAGGCGACGACATTGGGCTAACTGACCTCGAGAGACTTAAATGCTGATAACTTTCTCATCCGAATTCAATGGAGGCAAGAAAGGTGGCGCTGGAAAGAAGACATCCGGAGCTACAACTTTGTCTTTATAGTCTTCTTCCAATTCGAAGTCTAAGAGGGTCAAAAATGCACATGAAGTCAAGCTTTAAATCTGAGGACTCGCCTGACCGAAATCGGCCAAAATTCCGGGACCATTCCGGAATTTGCCATGACATTTTCTTGGCTGCCATCCCACCACCTTTTGGCTGGAATTCCACTACCTAATTCCCCATACTCCACTACTTCCATTGTCCCCCACTAATTCACTTTGTCTCCCACTACTTCACTTTCTCTCCCACCAACACCATTCCTCTCATCCATTCAATCACTCCTCCTTCCTCTTCACCAAGAACGTGGCTGCCAACCTCTCTCCCTTGGACCAAAAACGTGATTCACCATTGAAGAGGAGAAGAAGAGGAAGAACGTGGCCATCCTTGGAGGAACATAGAGGAAAAACGTGGCCAAGAAGGAGCTAGGAGGGAGCTCTTGAAGACATCATTGAGCTTTTCCTAAACTCTATCTTTTTGTTCATGTTTCATTCTCATTGTTCAATGAATGATTTGTGTTGGATGATGAACATGTGTGAGTAGTTCATTTGTGGGTTAGGTGCCTTGATGGCATCTATTTAGCCAATGGTTTTGTGGGGTTAATATGTTAAGGTTTGTGAACTAGTTAATGTGTTTAATGCGTAATCTTGATTGATCACCTTGATTATGAACTAAGTTAATGTTAATCGCCGAGAGGGGTTAGAATTGACGGACCATTTAACTAGTTAACTAGTTGCCTATTGATGAGAGATCACCTTAGGTGACTAGTTGTCCAAAGGATGGTGATTATAGTTGGTGATTAGTTAGATTAGATGGCTAATTTGTCGCGAGAGCGTAGTTAGTTCATCTAAGTCTAGTTAAGAATCGATTTAGACTAATTTGTCGCAGGAGCGTTGATTAGTTATTTAACAAACATCCGGACCATAACACGAACTTAATAATCCCCATATGCCATTTGGTTATTTAGGTTGTCATTGGCACCAAGCCCACTCTTTCCTTTATTGTTTAAATCTTCTTGTATTTTGTCGTTGTAGTAACCAACCGTGTTTGGATTTGACACCTCCATTTATTATTGTCCTAAACTAGTGGTGAAGTCGAGTTTGCGGCCTAGCTTAGTCCTTGTGGGACGACAATCCCGTACTTACTCTTTATTGCAAGAAGGGTGAAAATCCTTCCTTTCAATTATTTAGAGTCGGGAGGGGCATTTTTATCCCGAAAAATGCCCAAAATGCGTGAGCCTAGCGGCCGCTGGGTCACCCAGCATCCATCGGGAATGAGAGCACATCCAGGGGGCCGGCGCCCTACCCGGCGGCCACCGGGTTGGCAGCCCAACTTCTTCGCTTCTTTGTTTCGTCGCTATTTTCGTGTCTGGACTCTATTTTTTGATCCATTTGATTCTCCTCAATCATCTTCGAGTACTGAATCATATCGATCAACTCCTGAGGCTCTATATTGAGCCAATCGACTCCTCGTGCTCTTCACTTGAGCCACACGACTCTTAGATGTCCTCAATGTCTTTACTCGACTCTCGATTCGATTGATTCTTCGAGCATCCCCAAACTCTGAACCCAATCGATCATCTCTCGGACCATCCTCACGGCCCTTCACTCGAGCCACCCGAGTACTTCACTCACACTCAGGCTCCATACCCAATATGACGGATATGTCTCACCTGTTGTTCACGAAGAACAAATTTGGGTTTGCCGATGGCTCACTTTAAAGGCATGCGACAGACTCCGGTGATTTGAATTATTGAATTCGTTGAGACCATATGGTGAAAGAATGGCTCGCATGAGATCTGGGGTGATGTTTCTGAGAGTTTTGGACAAAGGAGTGCTCCTCGAGCATATTATCTTCGGTGAGCTATATCTCTTCTCTGGCAAGATAGATGAGCGTGTCGGCATATTACACAAAGTTTAAGGGATTTTGGGAGGAGGTTTATGCAATTCGACCACTCCTGAAGTCAAGCAACTCTAATTGTGACCATAATATGCCAATCGTCAAAGTAATAGAGGTCTTCCCGCCTGTTACCTCTCTGAAAGGTAAGCTCGTAACCTATCCTTTAGCATATTTTGCCAATTATAATAAATTTTCTATTGATCGTAGAGCTTATTTAACCACGATTATTTCACATCGTGAGCCACGTTTCTATCATTAGGCAACTAGAAGTTTTCTTTGACGGGATGTAAAGCGCAAGGAAATCCAAGCTTTGGAGGCCAATAGAACATGGGACATTGTCAACTTTCGAAATGGGTTTACAAGATCAAATTTTGTCCAAATGGTGAGATAGAGTGGTACAAAGCTCGACTAGTGGCTCGGGGATTCAAGCAAGTCGAAGGTTTTTGATTATCATGATACTTTTGCTGCAGTTGCCAAGCTTGTTTCAGTTTGATGTCTCCTTGTTATCGCGATAAAAAAGGACTGGATAATTGAGAATTGGACGTAGATAATGCTTTCCTACATCGTGATTTGACAGAGGAAGTTTTCATGGCAATACCTCAAGGATTTGCCAGGGTAGGAGACAAGAGGGTTTGCCGTTTACAAAAATTGCTATACAGCTTAAAACAAGCCTCTCGTATGTGGTATAGTAAGCTTTCTTCAACACTCATAACTATAAGATTTTATAGGTCTAGGGCCGACCATGTTCTGTTCATTCGTCGACAAGGCAGCCTAGTCATTTTCTTATTAGTATATGTGGTGATGTTATTTTGGTTGGTGATGATTCAGCCATGCTAACTCATACCAAGAAATGTCTGGATCCTTCTTTTGTCATTAAAGATCTTGGCCGTTTGAAGTATTTTCTAGGCATTGAAGCAGCTCGTACATCGGCCAGCTTGGTGTTAAGTCAATAAAAATACTTGCTCGACAATCTACATGAGTGCGCGAAGGAAGGGTCTCGTCCCAGCCCGATTCCCATCGAGGAGAATCAGCATTTCAAGAAAACCAGAGATGTAATTAATAATGCTACTCAGTATGATTGACTAGTTGGTTGTTTGATGTATCTCACCATCACTTGGCTTGACATAGTTTATGCCATGAACGTCCTCGCCCAATTTGGCTCTAGTCTGATTCATGTTGATGATGCAGATATGGTGATTCGATATATCAAAAGCACGCCTGGGCATGGTATTTTGTTGAATAAATAAAATGGTTTTGGTCTTGTTGCCTACTGCGACACCGATTGGGAGGGGGTGCCTAATGATCAGACGATCACTAAACAAGTATTTGTTTCTCTTGGCGGATCGCCGGTCTCTTGACGAAGCAAAAAAGCAAAGTGTCGTCGCTTGTTCATCTGCCGAAGCTAAATACCGTGCTATGGCTATCACAGTCAGCGAGGTACTTTGGTTATGTTAGGTGCTTGCAGATCTTGGAGTACATTCGGATGGACTTACCCCTCTGTTTTGTGACAACCATATCGATTTGCATATTACTCAAAATCTCGTCTATCAGAACAAACTAAGCATGTTGAGATGGATTGCTATTTCATTCGTGAACGTTTCACTTCCAATGAAATTACACCGTGTAAGATTAGTATACATCTCAGTTGGCGGATCTCTTCACCAAAGGCTTTGGAGTTGATCGGTTTCACACTCTAGTATCCAAGTTGGGCATCGTTAATCTCTACGCTCCAACTTAAAAGGGGAGTGTTACTAATAATTATCCTATCCAGTAGGTTTGTATGTACATTGAGATATAGTGGACTCTTCAAGTAATGTCCCTTATCCCTTAGTTGAATTTTGTTTTTGTATTGCGTTATCACGTTATCGCTTAGTCATAGAGATGGGGTCAAGATTCAGTGAGGATATAGATAGTTCCCACCGAAGGGGATCAAAGGGAGATCAAAGGGTAATCTAGGTAATAAAAAAATTATTAGGGGTAATATTGGATAATTACTATTAACAAAATCAAGCTACAATTTAGGGATAATGCAATTATGAAAATAATTCTCACCAAAAACAATTACAAAAATAATTAAAAAGAAAAATAATACTAGCCAAATAATACAATTATGGAAAATAATATAATTTATGGAAATACAATTATGAGAATATTGGTATCCTTGTACTCGAATATTAGTTTTCTTCTACTATAATATTGATTTTCTTTAAGATTTGTTATTTTTATAGTCTTTGACTTATTCGAATATAAATTAATCTATTGAGCTTGATTGTTTCAGTAAGTGAATGGTGAATGGTTTGTGACATTGCTCGATTGAATGTACCAATACATATTCATGATATTTCTCGATAAAATACTGGATCCAAGTCTCTGCATATGTCAATTTTTCTTCCAACAAAAGACGTTAATTCTTCTTGGTAATTTCATAATTTAATACGGATCAAAGACTGTCACTTCCTCAGGCATATTTAATGATCATACATATCACTTTGGGTCAAGATTTAGTGAACAATATTGGACAACTAATATTAACAAAGTCAAACTACAATTTAGGGATAATATAATTATGAAAATAATTTTAAAAAAAATATCAGCCAAATAATACACTTATGGAAAATAATAAAATTTATGAAAATACAATTATGAAAATATTGGTATCCTTGCACTCGGATACTAGTTTCTTTCTTATCGGATATTGATTTCCTTCTTTCCACTCTAATATTGATGTCTTCTACTCTGACATTGGTTTTCTTCTTCTATGATACTGGTTTTCTTCTACTATAATATTGATGTCCTTTTACTCTGATATTGGTTTCCTTCGTGTATAATATTGGTATCCTTCTAGTCTCATATTGGTTTCCTTCTACTCTGATATTGGTATCCGTCTACTTTGATATTGGTATCCTTGTACTCAGATATTGGTTTCTTTCTTCATGGATATTGGTTCTCTTATTCAATGATATTGGTTTTCCTCTGCTCTCATATTCGTGTCCTTCTTCTCTGATATTCTGAACAAACACACAATGCATACCAATATTATTATAAATGCATACCAATTACAATATAGTCAAATACCAATAACAAAAAATGTGTATACCAATTTCACCTCATAATACAACCAATATCACTTAACAATATACCAATATCACTTAATAAACACACAATGTATACCAATATCACATCAACTCACATAAACCCTAATTTCTAATTCCAAAATCACAGAACCCACCAAGCAACAATCACAAAACAAATAAAGAGCATACAAATTAAGTACCTCTCATGCTTTTCATCGAAATTGGAACGTCTGCTTTAGATTGGTAATGGATAATCGATTTTTTTTTAGTAATATAGTTATCCTAGTTATCAATAAAACGAACAGATAGTTAAAATGTCTGGTCTTTTTTGTTGGTGTTGCTAGGGATTAAAATCGATAAAAGGGCCGATTAGCCTAGCAAGTACATAAATATACGAAAGCATTAGCCCTACATTCGTAAAAAAACTCAAGAACCCTAAATCCCTAAAAAATCTCAAGAACCCAAACCCTAAATCACGAAAAAAATTTAAAAAATGATCTCTTATCTGCATCGTAATCGGGACGAAGCGAGATTTCTTGGTACGTCAGCAATTTCTTGGTCCGAAGAGATGAAGAGAGAGGTGGAAGAGATGAGAACTTTTTTTTGTGAGAGGAAGAGAGAGGTGGAAGAGATGGGAAATTTTTTTTTGGAAATTCACTAGAGGAATAGAGGGAAATGGCCGAAATTTTGTGGAACCCTAACTAGGGTATCCTTGGAAAAAAATAAAAAATACCCCTGAGAAAATTTTGACCATCAAATCTATGGAAAATAATTTTTGATCGAATCTAATGGTCCATAATTAGTCCATACCATAGGGACATGAATCATGTAGTTCTCACTTAATCCAAACCTTCATAAAGAATGTTGAAAATGACACTATTCTCTCCACATCTTACTATAGTAAAGGGAACATCATTTTTAGGCGGTTTGGTCCGACATATAGAAATGTCAAAATTACCCTTAAAAAAAACCTTAAATAAAACCAAGGGAAAAGTACAGGACGCCGTATCATAAGTTCCGTTGAAGCGGCGGAGGACAGGAGTACGTTACTAGCCTCCGAAATTGGTGTAGAAGGGGTTCAACAGCGGGGAGGTTGGCCATGAGATCGAGGCCTCCCCGGCCATGTTGACCTTCCTGATGAAGTTCCTCGCCGAGTTGGTGACGTAGGCATTTTCGGCAAAGTCGATGGCGACGGCCTTCGCGATCGGGCGGTCAGCGGAGTCGCCCAGCGGGGAGGAGAGTTCGGCGAGGAAGATCTGGCGGCGGGAGGTGAGGTCGTAGGAGGCGAGGGCAGAGAACGGGGGGAGCGGGGGCACGGATTGAACGGCTGCAAGAAGGAGGTGGCGCTTGGTATCTACGGCGAGGCCGAGGAAGGAGATGTTCTCGGGGAGGGTGGCGCTCAAATGCTTGGCGCCAGGGTCATAGGAGGGGCCGACGAAGGAGGCGTTCTTGGAAAGAGATCTATTAATTTATCTCTAGAATTTAAAAGGAAAATTTTGTTTTGGTAAAATGTGTTTTTTTAGGGCTGTGGTTTTTTAGAGTGTAAACAGAATGGTTTAAATTTAATGAAATTAAAGTAAGTTTTAATTTCTAAAGATAAATTAATGAACTGGATACTTGGTCAGATAGAATTTGCATTTTTATTGCGGTTGTTCTTTACTTAACTACCAACTGTTCAAAAAAAATTGTTCAACCCCTGTATTTTCAGAAGACGAGGGAGACGGATTCGGTCCTGGAAAGGCATCTCCAGGCCCGTACTGGACAAGAAGGAATGGGGCAATAAGGTAATCTACACCTAATTTAAGAAGATGCAGAAACGCGGCAAAAATGGGAGACTCAAACGTTGATAGTTATGGCAGCTAAAATTAAGGGATCTTATCGGCCAAATTAAGGGAGATTCAAACGTGGACAGTTATGGTAGCTAAAATTAAGGGATATAATCAATCACAATTAAAATCAAACAAGCGAGTCAATTGGGGACAAGATTGGGACCTGGATGTAATATCCAGTACCGTCCTGGTCAAGGGTAAAATAGGAAAAAAGGGATAGAATATTAGAGTGGGACGGAAAATGGATTCAGTCCTGGACGATCATTTTCATCCAGTGCAGGCCTGGTGCCTTGTTGGGCCGTACGATTGATTTTATTGAAAACCAATTCTAATCGTATGGTCCAGAATTAGTCGGAGTAATTTTGTCTTTCAACCCCAAATCAGGATACATTTTTTATTTTATTTTTTAGGCGCGGGATAAGAGAGAGTCTGGCTAAATCTTTTTTAAAATTTAAATCTCCCTTTTTTTGCAAAAAATTGATGTGATTTGCTCTGGTTTAGGGATTTATTATCTCTGGTAGTCTTCATTGCTTGCGCTCTTAAAAAAATCCCTCCCTGTCTCATTTTCTCCGCTGCAGTGCGTCATCTACAATCTGTCGAATGGATCCAGAGGCCGTCGAGGTCCGGTCTCTTCTCTCCTTTTTCTCGAAGTTGGTTTCCAAGTTTTGGTTTTAGCATTGAGGTTTGGATTTGGAAAGATTGACGCAACAAGCATGTGGTTATTTCTTGGTTTTGTTTGTGGTCATTGCAGTTACTTATGCATGTTCAGTTTTTTGGGTTTTGTTGGAGTTTTCGTTTATGATTTTTGAGGAATCCCTTCGTAACAGTGTTAGGGTTTGTACCGTATGTTCGCAGTGGATTTCAGTGTCCCTTCTTTCGGTGTTCTTGTGGGCGGATTGGGTGTCATATTTTTGTCATTTCACGTAACCAAATCACGGATACCCATCGAACCATTTCATCAGTGGTGCTCAATCTGTTTTACCTGAGCATAATCGACCATTTTGTCTATTAGTTGATTGTAGTGTTTTTCTTTGTTGTTATGCAGATCGAGAGGACTCAAAAGTGTTGTAGCAGGCCCAGCTACATGAGGTGAGTGAATGACCTATTGTTCGGGCAGAATAGTATGGCTGGTGCTAAAGAGCGAGTGCAGTTGATCAAGGAAGCTAGTTTTGGCTACCTTCTATAGCTTGCAGAGAAGGAGATACGGCCAAAGAAGATGTTAGCTTTTGCTGAGAAGTACCGGGCACAAGAAAGACAAGTGCTTGTTACTCCTGCATTCGTAAGCTGAATGTATGGCCTCCCGGCTGGTGATCTGGAGGTTAATCTTGATCTGAAAGAATTCAAGAGAGTAGATAGGAAGGAGGATTGCCGTGACTTTCTTCAAAGGTATGGTTTGTCTTTGGAAAAGCAGAAGCATATTGACCTCAGGGTTGTGAGGCGCATATTATTTGGTTTGGCAAATAATATGTCAGAATCTGATTGGGCTCAGCATTATATTTTATATGGATTGGGTGTCTTTCTTGCGATGCATACTACCGAGGTTGTCAATGCCAAGTTATATTGTAACGCCCCGTGATCTGACCGACTGTCTCCACAGACCAACACGGGTCTCTTCCAGTGTACTTTGTCCTCACTCGCACGCATCCCGAAAACTTCCCAGGAGGTCACCCATCCTGATCCTACTCTCGGCCAAATGTGTTTAACCTTGGAGTTCTCTCAAGATGTGTGCCAGAAAAGAAGGTGCACCTTGTTGATATGGATAGTACCAATCAAATCACTTAACCGTTTTAGACAGAACAGATCGGGGTATCACATATATACTTACATTAACCCATTTTCTGAGGCGAAGAAGTACAATTGGTGTAAATATATTGCCGACAGTGCAAATGATGGATTACGCACTGGTTTACAGAGTAATGCTGATGTTGTTAAGTACGGAGGCAATATCCAGTTATTGGTGCAGTACCACGACCACATTGAACATATGGAAGCTGCTTGTGATGCCCATAGCATTCCTTCGTCATCTAGACCGCAGTGGGAATTGTTATCTGATAAAGAGTTGAGTCTTATATGATTTTTTTTTGATGAAATTGTGTATTTGTTTTCTTAATAGTCAAATCGGCTCTGAATTTTTTATTTCTTTTTGTTGCAGCTTCGTGAGAAAATTGGGGAATATCGCGAACGTATTGATGATTTGGAGTTTGACATTAAGAATATGCTCAATATGCTTGCTGATAGGAAGAGGAAGGAAAAGGGAGTTAAAGTGGATGCGGGTGAAGAAGATCCTGGAGTTAAAGTGGATTCGGATGAAGAAGATTTTGCAGTAAAATTGAATACTGATGAAGGAGCGGGGGGTGGGGGAACAGATTGATGTTGAAGAAAATGAGGGTGACAACAAGATGGTATGTTTAATTTGTTAACTATTTATTCTTTCTATATTAAACCATGTGATTATTTTACACTAAATAATTTGTTCAATGCATTTTAAACCATCCAATCATCATGATAATTCATGTATAAAAGGACAACCCGATAAACAGTTTGTTCATTTCATTATAAGCCATTGAATCATTGCATAATAGACCATTGATTTATTACAGGCACTCCATTCATCCATTTGGTCTTTCTATTCTTCAATTTTATCATTTCGGATCAATCCATTCTTCCATTTGATCGTTACTGTATAAGCCATTGAATCATTCCTCGCTAAACCATTAATGTATGACATAACAATCCATTCTTCCATTTAATCATTATATTTTTTGGCGCATAATAAACAATTGGATCATAACAATTTAAACCATTGAATCATTGTATAATAAACCATCCTATTATTACTGAACAATCCTTTCTTCCAAGTTTGAGCACCCATTTTCCACCGTACTAGCCTTATTATTTTGTTTACTATTATGTTTTTATGTGCAGGCTATGGAAGAGTCGATCATAGAAGGACCTGTTGATCCGGATGACAATAAGAAGAATGATCTTGATTATGATCCTGATTATGTCCCTTCTCAGTCCACTCAGTACACTCCTAATGAGGACAGTGGGTGTAACATTTTTAAGGCAGCATCAGCCATTGGTGAAGATGCTGTTCGAATGGCGGTTGGTTTGCACATGGAGCTTGGTGATTCAAATGACGCCTAGATTAATGCTTGTCCCTCTGATATAGTTGAGAAATCAAATAAACAGGATTGTTCACCTTCTGTTGATGTAGGTAGGCCGGGTGTTGTTACCCACTTAGGTAGTTATTTTGACCCTTCCTCTTTTTCGTTAGGTTTTGATAAGTCTCAGAAAGATGATGACCTACAATTGGGAGATGCAAGTTAGGACAAATAATTTGATTCGCCAAACATGTTTGATGATCCCAATTTTGTTGAACTGCTTTTTAAACATGTAGATGAGGTTGAAGAAAAGCTTAGTTCTGGGAAAAAGGAGGATGTGGGTGCTTCTGTCATTGGTGCCTTGAGACCATCTGCTCCTGATGAGCTGGCGTTGCCCGCCGTGAAAGCCAAGCGCAGGCCGCAGTGTAGCATTATGATTGGGCCTCCGTTTACTGAGGAGAAGAAGTAGAAGAGGAAGGTTGGACAATCAGATCCAACTGCTGTGACCATAGCTGAATTACCTCCTTCTCGTCCTAAGAGGGGGGCTGCCGACAAAGGGATTGCAATTGCTGATGTACCAGCCATTGCTCTTCGTTCTAAGAAGGGTAACAGGGACAAAAGAGTCATAGTTGGTGCATCTGGTGTGTCGAATGATCGTGAGCTGGACAGCGCTGAGGTAGAAGCTGTTCGAAGAGACAAATTGGTTGTCAAACCAACTGGCCGCTACAACAAGCTTGTTCACAATTTTGTTAGACGACGTGAAGCGTCTACGGATGCCAAAGATGCCTACTTTAAGATCACAGAACAGGTAAAAGAGATTCTTTGGCAGTATGCAACTGAAAAGAGGAAAGATACCATCCCGTAAGTTACATGTGTACATGTCAATTATTTTTTTGTTGTTATATGATTTTTATAGTTTGTAATAGTCATTGATGTTCTTTGTAGTGGCAAGATTTTTGGAATGGATGGGAATCTGAAATTGATTCGTGAAGTCACTGAATCTCTTGCTGTAAGGAAATTGGTCTCCTCTAGAGCTATTGATTGGTATCTCAGATCATGTATTAGAGAGATGGAAGTCCGGGTGAAAGGATTGAGCGCATGTTCTTCCCCATTTTGATAGTGGTGAGTTTTTTTGGCGCACAAATTTATTATCGGTGTTTATACCATTGGTTAGTAATAGTACAAACCTTTTTATGAGTTCGGGTAATTTTTTCATATATGTTTTTGTAGGCGAAGTGGTTGAAGACCAGCCATCCCTCCATTGATGAAATAGCAGAACATCAGCTATTTACTCATGTGCAAGAGATTGACGATATGATTAATGGGTATTTTCCCTTTCTTACTGCAGACAAAGACAAGAAAAAGATCAACTTTTTAAGTATCATTCATCATATCTGTTAAAACCATTTGACGCAAATGTGCATACCATGCGTACCAAACCATTTCGGAGTTACAATACCTACCATTTCATTGCAATTTTTTTGATATTGTTGTTTCTTGTTGATGAAAACAGTGGTTCTTCCCATGGTACAACGAGAAACACTTCACCATTTTTGTTGTTGATGCTATCGCAAAAGGATGTTACGTCCTGTTATTGGTTAACCATGCGAAGAAGATATTGGGTCTCTTTGGTCACTATCTGAAAAAATCAGACCAGTAAACATTGCAGTTTACAAGTATGGAGTTTTGCATGGCGTTCCTAAGCAGCGTGACCATATCAGTTGTGAAGTTTTTGCATGCCTTTTCTGCGAATACTACAGTCATTTCTGGCCATTGGAACGGATGGATCTAATGTATAGGTTGGAGTGGGAAAATCATATATTTATCAATGCTACCAGGAAGAAGTTGTTTTATGCAATGGTGGTCCATCCAGACAATCGTGTGCTTCCAATGATTGTTAATAAAGCAATGGAATGGAGGCCACCTAAAGGCACGAAGAAGAAATGCAAATGATTATCCTCACAGATTTCACTCTGATGCGTTGTAGGACTGTCTAGGATTGTGTAGGACTCTTTTCGCATGGTTTTGCAAACTTGTAAGTTTCGGATTTTGTTAACCTTTGATGGACATGTAGGGATATTTTCCAGCTGGTGTTTTGTTATTATTTTGTGGCCTTGTTGCGAACATTGTGTATTGAGATGCGTTAAATTGGACATCAATGTTTCTGACCATTTTCGCTTCATTATGGAAACCATTTATTCAGGCAGAACATACAATTTGGACATTGTATTTTAAACCATCTTATCATTGCATGATAAACCATTCATGTTTTTTAAAACCTCCCATTTTTTCATGCATAATAAACAATTTGATAATAACACTTCCAAGAATTTAATCATGAAACTTGAATGATATTTCATCACATTTCTTTTTAATGCGCTAACATTATGTTAGGGGAATTATGTCCATTTGAAGGTAATGATATAACTCCTAACAGACCATTTTTGATAACTATTTTTATACTACTCACAATGAACCATTCTATCATAAAAGTAAAGAAAATTCGACAGTAAATAACAAACCATACATCCAGAACAATGAAACCATTTTTATTGTATTAACATCTCAATCAACATAACATTGAAAAAAACTTTATTTATTTAAGTCTATCTCCAAACGTTTGTATTTTACTTTTTTCTTCATCCGTCCGATCTCATTTGAACTCTTCATTCGATTTCTTGACTTCCTTGGATTCTCTCGAATCTTTATAGTTTTGCCGACTGGTTGAGATGTTGATGGCTGAACCTCTTTTGGTTGCGTAGATTACGTTTCAGTGCTTTTACGTTGCTGGATCTGCCATCTCGCATTACCAATTAGGTCTTCCAGGATTTGGAGATTCTCAGGATCCAATGAGGCTTCATTTGCCAACTCTAGTAGCTTGCATTTTACTATATCGAAGTTGTCTGTGTTGTCCGTTGCCTGACCGTTTAATATAGGGAGCTCGCATGAGCCCAATCCATCCTTTGCGTTTATTGTCTACCTTTTCATAACATAATAGTTAGGTAGCTCTCTGAACTCTTCTTCACCCAAGGATCTCAACGTTTCCATTACTCTTAGTATGTGTCTGCAGAAGATCCCGACAGTTTCATACATACAGCACGTGCATGTAAGTAGCATTTTGGTCTTGTTGACTTGCACCATTTTCTCATCCATATTAATTAATTGTTCATCCTTTAAATGCGTGTACACAATGTAGTATCTGATGTGATCTGCAGACAGTAATAATGAAGACCGTTTATTACTATCAGTTTATACCATTTAGTATTATCAGAACAAACCATTCAAACAGATCAGTACATACTATTTAATTCTCACTAACAATACCATTTTATTGCACCATTGATACAATGACTTTACCTGTGTGATCTTGGTTGTCCCATGTTAGCTCTATTGTGTAGTCTACAGATTCATCGTATTGGTGCTGAAACTTTCCGTACATGCAATGTGTATAGACTTCTACTGAATTTAGTAATCGGTTGCATCTATTTTTGTTGTTACGGCTCTTATCTTTTGAGTCATAGTCGGCCCTGGCTTCCTCATGCCTTCTACCATCCAAAAGATTGTTAAAATAAGTAAAAAACTGTAGAAGGTTGTAGTCGGGTTGCAAATACCGTCTTATACTGCTGTTGAACGATTCATCCACTTGTGTTTAGACCATTCCGGGGGTGAAGTGTTGCCTTACCTATGCAGATGACTATTTTGTTCTTGATTTGTGTATTAAATCAAGCCATTTGTGGCCAACAGAGTCGAAACACTCTTGTATCATGAGATTCCATTCATAATTAAACTCTTCTTCATCGTCTACCTTATTTATCAGATAAATGAACGCTTCTGCTACCTTAGAAGTGTATAGACGGCTGAGATTTTTCTTTACGTTTTCTAATATGTGCCATATACAAAGACAATGGTACGTATGTGGCAGCTCGCACTGGAGGGCATTAGCTATTATTGCGGCTTGGTCAGTGAAAATGGTCGCTGGTGCTTGGAAATCCATGCACCTTAAGAAAGTTCTGAACAACCATTTAAATGAATCAGTTGTCTCGTCGAACATAGAAGCTACACCGAAAATGCAACCCATTCGATGATTGTTGTAACCAACGAATAGTGATGCATGACGTGGTATCAAAATTAGTTTGAATATAGGAAGATAGACAATTTTATAAAAAGTTAACAAAACTGTTATATCATATCTGGGAATACCATTTAACCAGAGAAACACAAACCATTTGTTGGTTAGTAAACAAACCATTTTATCATATATATGTCAGACAATCCATTTACTCAGAACAGACGAATGTTAGAGTCCCATACCTAACGGCCGATAATTTTTGTTGGTTCGATACGTAGTGTCGAAGCAAATTGCATCGCCAAAGTATTTATAGTCCCTCCTCATCCTTCTGTTTTCCCAAAAAATATTTACAATCCTTTCTTCACTGTCCACTTCTACCTCATAGAAAAAAGACGGATTCTGGTATGCTTCTGTTCTGAAATACTCGAGAAGGACAGTAGCTTCACCATGCTTCATTGACCTTTGCCTTCGACCTCCAAGGTAATTTTTTAGATCTATGTGAAGGAAACCAAGATGCTCCTTACCACCAGCAGCTGCTGCCATGAGCTCGTAAGAGGATCTGAGTGGGATACCAACATCACAATTCATGTTAGCAATATGCTGTTGGATTGGATTGACAGCTCTGGCTAATCTGTGCATATGGGCACACGCTGCGGAGTGAAGCTCGTGATCGTTATGCTCAACGATCCATTCTTTAATAAAATAAGTTGCCCTCTCTATTGAATAATTGAAATAAATCATTGCCTAGCAGCCAACTCTTTCGTCTCTTCGTTCATAAGGCCGAGCATTATTTTCTTTCATCTTCTTAGACGGGCGGCGCGAACCCTCTTTGGTGCAGACGAATTTGGCGTAGCATATGATGTCCACACCATTGATTGACCAAAGTCTTCTATATTGCACTCGCGCTGCAAATCCCTTTTGGTGTGCGTAGGAAGCGTAGAATTTACATGCACTCGCGCTGCAAATCCTTTTTGGTGTGCGTAAGAAGCGTAGAATTTCCATGTATCTTCTGGTGTTGCAAATTCTCTTTTTTTCCAGTTTTCTTCCTTTTCAAGGTCTTCCATAGTCTCAACTGTATGTAAAGGATAAACACAGAACATACCACTCAAATTCATATGATGGGCCATTTGAAACAATGTGGAAAACATAATGACAGGACAGACCATTTCTTCATGCCGTGACATACCTGTGATTTTGGTATGAACAAACCTTTCATTATAACGCAATGGACCATTTTGAAATTAATGATTGTAACGGAATGGACCATACTCAATTTACCAACAGATATTAAGAAAGCATACCATTTAATCTAGTCAACGCGTACCCATAAACTACATATAAAAGACCAGTAATATGTGCCATCTGATGGTTTTGGGCATTCCACTAAATAAAAACAATGAACTTCAGCCTGTTTTTTGTGCCATCGAATGGTTTATAGTGCAATGATGGGGAGGGATTGACTAACCTTCATATGTCGAATTTCCTTGTTCTGCAGATTGATGATCCAAATTCATCAGTTCCATAGACGGCTGATGCATTTGACTCGGGTCAGAATTCACATTTTTTAAACCTAAAATCGCCGGTTTTTTTTGTTAAATGTAGGCTTTTGCGTAGATGGCAATTGACTGGGAGAGGATTGGGTCCTGGACTTGAAAAAGTAGCCAGAATCAATCTGGATAAAATTGGAGCCATTAGATCATGTAAATTTAAAAAAATATGGATCTGACCGTCAATATTAAGCGGGGATAATTTTGTACTTTTAATACTCTCTTATTGGCCCTTCTCTCCCCCAAATCCTAGGGTTTTTGGAGGCGTTCACTTCCAGCTTCACTCCTCTCTCTCTCTCTCTCTCTCTCTCTAGGGTTGGATGTCAAGGACGCTCCTTCGGAATGGACGGAAGTAGTGCTCCTTTGGATCGGCGCCCCTATCAGAGGTCGGTGGAGGTCGTCGAGGTTGGAGATCGGGAGGTCGTGTGGTTGGAACGATATCGGTGGACATCGATTGCTCCTCTGGATGAAGTTCTTATTAAAAATCTCTAATTGTGAATCGGGTCTGTTGCGTTCCTCTTCCCTGTACCTCCTAGGTTGGTTGCTATTTTCTGATGGTGAACGAGACGGCGATATGGGTTCACGATCTATTAGTATGCGGAACCTGAAACTTGAAGGAGGAGGTAGCCCCTGTTGTCCATCGTTTCTTGGGTTGTTTTTGTTTTGTACGAGGGATGTAAAGATTCTGTCTTTATAATTGGTTCATGGTGCAATGGGTTCTCTAAATTGACTAGGATTCTGTGGAAAAGGTTGTCTTTTTTGGTGGGTTTTATCTTATGTTAGATTTCCATGAATATGTTGTATTGGGTTCTTGTTTTCCTCTTCGATTCGGGTCAGATTTTCTATTTATCTTATGACAGGCTTCCATGGATATGGTGAATTGGGTTCTAGTTTTCCTCTCTGGTTTGGTTCAAATTGCTATGGAGGGTTTAACAAGAATTTTGGATGGTTATGTTAAAATGATTTGTACGATTTTTTTAAAATAGTTTGTACGGTTTTCTTAAAATGGTTTCCACTGTAAAGATCGAATGATTTATTCTGTTATGTTTGAATAGTTTTCAATGTTACAATAAAATAGTTTGTTACGTCATGATCGAAAGGTTTGTTCTATCATAATCGAATGGTTTGCACTGTAATGATCGAATAGTTTGTTCTGTTATATTCGAATGGTTTTCAATGTTACGATAAAATAGTTTTCAATGTTAAAATAAAATAGTTTTCTATGTCATTAAATTAAATGGTATGTTCGGTTATATTAAATGGTATGTTCGGTTAAATTAAATAGTACACCCGCATATATTAAATAGTATTATATTAAATGGTAGGATCGATTAAATTAAATAGTATGTCCGAATATATTAAATAGAATGTCCGATTTAATTAAATAGTATGTTCGATTATATCAAACGGTATGCCAAATTACATCAAATGGTATACTCATTATATTAAACGGTACAAACATTTATATTAAATGGTATGTTCGGTTAAATTAAATGGTACACCCGCATATATTAAATAGTATTATATTAAATGGTAGGATCGATTAAATTAAATGGTATGTCCCAATCTTGTCCCAGTGGGATAGAATATTAGAGTGGGACGAGCATGAGAGGGGTTGATCTTTATTTTTTTCCTTGGAGGAAAATAGGGGTGGGTCCCCCTGTCATTTAATTTTTTTCCTTGGAGTTTGTTTTTTTAAATATATATTCGATAACAAGTAAAAAAATTGGTATAGCAAATCGAAATGTTTGTAAATATAGAATTGGTATAGTAAAAAAAATATATATCATTTAATTTAACCGGCTAAACAATTTAATATAAATATTTGTACCATTTAATATAATGAGTATATCATTTGATATAATTTGGCATACCGTTTGATATAATTGAACATACTATTTAATTAAACCGGACATTCTATTTAATATATTCGGACATACTATTTAATTTAATCGATCCTACCATTTAATATAATACTATTTAATATATGCAGGTGTACCATTTAATTTAACCGAACATACCATTTAATATAAATATTTGTACCGTTTAATATAATGAGTATACCATTTGATATAATTTGGCATACCGTTTGATATAATCGAACATACTATTTAATTAAATCGGACATTCTATTTAATATATTCGGACATACTATTTAATTTAATCGATCCTACCATTTAATATAATACTATTTAATATATGCGGGTGTACCATTTAATTTAACCGAACATACCATTTAATATAACCGAACATACCATTTAATTTAATGACATAGAAAACTATTTTATTTTAACATTGAAAACTATTTTATCGTAATATTGAAAACCATTCGAATATAACAGAACAAACTATTCGATCATTACAGTGCAAACCATTCGATTATAATAGAACAAACCTTTCGATCATGACGTAACAAACTATTTTATTTTAACATTGAAAACCATTCAAACATAACAGAATAAATCATTCGATCTTTACAGTGAAAACCATTTTAAGAAAATCGTACAAACTATTTTAAAAAAATCGTACAAACAAAAATCATAAACGAAGGGATTCCTCAAAAATCATAAACGAAAACTCCAACAAAACCCAAAAAACTGAACATGCATAAGTAACTGCAATGACCACAAACAAAACCAAGGAATAACCACATGCTTGTTGCGTCAATCTTTCCAAATCCAAACCTCAATGCTAAAACCAAAACCTGGAAACCAACTTCGAGAAAAAGGAGAGAAGAGACCGGACCTCGACGGCCTCTGGATCCATTCGGCAGATTGTAGATGACGCACTGCAGCGGAGAAAATGAGACAGGGAGGGATTTTTTTAAGAGCGCAAGCAATGAAGACTATCAGAGATAATAAATCCCTAAACCAGAGCAAATCACATCAATTTTTTGCAAAAAAAGGGAGATTTAAATTTTAAAAAAGATTTAGCCAGACTCTCTCTTATCCCGCGCCTAAAAAATAAAATAAAAAATGTATCCTGATTTGGGGTTGAAAGACAAAATTGCCCCGACTAATTCTGGACCATACGATTAGAATTGGTTTTCAATAAAATCAATCGTACGGCCCAACAAGGCACCAGGCCTGCACTGGATGAAAATGATCGTCCAGGACTGAATCCATTTCCGATAATGGAGGCGGGAGAAGTGGTTTCTTTTTTGAAGAGAGAAAGCGAGAATACGGGGCTCTTTAAAATATACTTCAGCAAAGAGTTGAAGAGATAGTTAGACCTGACCACGGTTCGAATTTGGACGAATTCGAATCGAATTTATTCGAATTCGAATTCATCAAAACATTAAACCGTATTCAATTCTTCACAAGACGAATTGAATACGAATTATGAATTTTCGAATTAGAATCGAATTAGAATCGAATTATAATCGAATTCGAATTCGAATTAATTCTAACGATGTTAAACATCTTGTGGAAAACGTTTTGGTTTCATGTTGTTTAATTTACAAAATTTTTTCCAATCTTTTAGCAATTTTGGGCGAGCCCATAATAAATTAAGTGCTTATTTAATTGGTCATAATGTAGAGTCTAAAGCTTTAATTCCATCTTGGGTACAAAGATTAAATATATGACATGCACATCTAATATGAAAAAATTTTCTTCCTAATCGTGTACAAAAAATTTCTAAATTTTTAACCATAACATTATTAGAACTTACATTATCTAGAGAAATTGAAAATATTTTTTGAACTAGATTATATTCTTGTAAAATAATATGCAATATTTTATAACAATTATTCCCACTATGACTATCATCAAAAACGCTATATGCAATTATTCTTTTTTGTATATTCCATTCATTATCAATCCAATGACATGTAACACCAAAATATGAATGTGTTTGCCAATGATCACTCCATATATCACAATAAGAGAAGTAACTCAAATTAGTAAACTTGAGGGAGAATTTATATAGCTCAAATTTTCAATAAGAGAAGTAGAGAATTGAGATTGGAATGTGTAAAATTTGAAGAATAAGAGGTGGTATTTATAGAGTTGGGAAGAAATTCTGAATTTATAAAAAAAAATTTAAAAAGTACCAACAGTAAAAAAAATGGTAACCTAGGGATTAAAACGGTAACAAAAAAAATGGTAAAAAAAACAGTAATTTGCCCTTGAAATTTAAATTTCCCCTCCCCCCCTTCCCTTTTAATTCCCGCCACCCACCCCCCCTTTTTTTAAAATTCCCCCCCCACCCCTTTTTTAATTCCCTCCCCCCCTTTTTTTTTAAATTCCCGCCCCCCCCCCCCCCCTTTTGAATTCGAATTCGAATTCGAATTTGATACGAATCGAATTCGAATTACGAATTCGAATTGAATTCGCCGGTTTGACGAATTACAAAAAACTTGAACCGTATTCAATTCTTATCATGACGAATTCGAATCGAATTTTTTGACGAATCGAATTATTATCGAATCGAATCAAATTTTTTACGAATCGAATCGAATCGAATCACGAATCGGATTCAATTCATGGCCAGGTCTAGAGATAGTGTTGGGGGAAAGAACAAGTCAACATTAAATATTAATTTGGTTTCTCTTTGTATTTGGCTCCTCCTACACTCGCATGGATTGAAAATACAATTATTTGCTGTTTCTGCTTCAGCGTTTGTTTTTTTAGGGATAAAGTGGCACGTAGCCTATATTAAACACGAGTTATACAACAATAACGAAAAGTACAGACATAAGACAAAAAACTTAAGTAGAAAATGAAAGTCGATCCGATGGTAGCAGAGTGGCACAAAGAGAGAAGCGATGGGCGATCAAAAAAGCACGAAAGCTAACGCGATGGGCGAATTTCTTGCGAAGCAAGCTTCAGCATTTTTTTTGGGTTCCAGGTTCCTTGCATGTTAGAAGCTTTGATGGTGAAGTTTTGATAGGTTCCTTTTTTCCTTATTTTTCTAAGTGGAGGTTTCGTAGGCCGGGATAGTTATTACAAAATTAAATTTACTTAATAAAATACTCGAACTTTATAAATATACAAAAGATTATTGTTAAAGCGAATCGTAAATTTTAAAAAAATGACCACGAGAAGAACGGTCATTTCCTTCTGGGTCTGACTTCGCGAACACAAAGTTTTAGCACGGGTCAAACAAAGTGACCCAAGAAAATATGTCAACATGGCAACTTTAAAAGATATTATGGATTAATATTTTATTTCTTGATGGTATACCTTGGTTAAGTTCATGAAATAAAAGTCTTGAATATATACTTTTTGCTATATTTATCGATAACTATATATTATTATTTTCGCTTACAGCAAGGTTATATTATCTATTGATGTCACATTTCGATTAAACTCGCTTTAACAATAGTCTTATAATGACTCGAATTAAACATCCATATACTTCATTATTCATGCACTTGAGCAAAAAAGTTAGTAGGGAGTGGCTGGAGCCGTGAAGTCTTGGGTTCATCCTAATTGACGTATCCCAACCTCATGATATTGGAAATATATCACGAAAAAACTCTTCTATATTACTATAATAAAAGAAACATCCTTGATGTCACACCGTGAAAGTGTCAAAATTATCATTTCAATTAAATCGTGATGCTGTTGGCCTGGTCGATGAGGGAAACGAGAACGGCGCCGTCGAGAGATGGGCGGATTCTGGCAGATATGACAGGGACGAAGGGGGAGGAATCGGGGAGGAATATTCTGGCACAGCAGAGGAGACAGTTGGCGTGGGATCAGAGCTAGATGTCGAAGTAGTCCACGTAAAAGGGGTGAGAGCAGGCCGAAAGAGTCCTCACATAGTCATTCTCTTCGAACTCCAGCAAGCACACAGTGCAGTCTCGCAGAACATCGTTGTTCGATAGTGTATTGCAGAGGGAGAGAGGGATCGTCTTGAATGACGGAGTCATCAAGTCTGTATGGGGAGTACACGTGGAAGCCAGCGGGCCCGTCGGGGGGAGGAATAGCCTAATGGAATGGGAGGCGAGTTCAGGTTGGAGAACATGGTAGAGTAGAATGGCAGCTGGAACCTGCAACGCCGACACCACCACCGTCGAAACTAACGGATGAGGAGGATGAGGAGGATGAGTATGTGATCAGTAGGAAGGCCACCGCCACAACGATAAGCATGGCGATGAGCAGCGGGCTAAAGTCCACGCCCGAGATGCCAGTGTTGCTTGACGGTTGAGCATACTGACCGGCAGATGATGAGGATGTTGTCGGCGTGGTCGTGGACGTGGGTCATGCAGATGGAGATGGTGAGTATATATTTTTTCAAGCAAAAAAATATATTTTTTCGGCCATCACACATATTTTTTTCCCTTTTTGGCCTATTTAAATCGATACGGCGATCCTCAGTAGGAATTCTGCGGGCAAGAGAGTATTCATCCATAGGATGCCATTGAGCCCACCAGAGAATCTTAAGATGCCGTAAAAGATGATATGCAAGCAGTTTCCGGTACGTATGTGTTTTGTATTCACGATCAACAAAGTACAAGGACAAACAATTAAAAATAATGATATTTATTTGTCTGAGGATGTCTTCAGTAATGGGCAATTGTACTTTACCCTTTCAATAAATGTTTTAAGCAAAAATACTAAGGTATTATAAGAGAGCATCTTATTCATGTACAACTTAAAATAGAAAATTAATAAATTATATGTTTTGCAGGTTTTGAAACAGAACAGCACTCACATCGTACGTGCGTGTTTGCTAGTATTTTCCTAAGAAAAGCGTACATATAATCAACGACTATCTTCTTGTAGATATAGTAGCATGACTAGCAACAATTGTAGCTGCAGTTGCTACAACGAAAACGGGCCAATATACGTGAAACCTGGTTATATCAAATATGTACGAGTCCACTACACAAAAAATATCAAATATGCACGAGTCCACTACACAAAAAATTTCTTAAGTAATTTGAATCACTTTAAGGCAATCACACGTCATTCGTCAACAACAGCATCTGTAAGTCTGGGGGTATATGTCAACTCTCGAGGGATGGTTTCCTACGACAAAAGGTTAGAAATCGATGTATAGAACATCCCAAATCAATCCTAAAATCTCGGAATTATCAATAAAATGTCTGCATTTACTGCAAAAAAGGTCCAATTGCCATGAGAATGAGCGAGTGGGCAATAGGCCAAGTCCTCTCTCCACAGACGCAAGCTGCTCCATAGCCACAAACTCAATGGATTGAATTGTCTAAAATCACCCCAACAACAAACTCCTCTTATTTCTCTTAATAAAATTAATTTGAATTTTAATTTTACGAATATAAAATAAATTATTAAGGGAATCACTTTTCAAAATAAAATCGTTAATATCTGCTCCGAATGCATCGAAAAAATATTATATAATACAGTGGAGTTGCGGACAACTGGAAAACAACACACTTTAACCACTAGATTCCTGCGGTCCCCACCGGAAATGATTGGCCCGAATCGTCTCAACTAAGTATCTGTTTGTTTAGCAGAATATTTTCCATAAAATTATTCGACAATTATTTTATACTATTTTTAAAATCCTATAAAATTTAACATGTGAAATTATTTCTCATTTGAGAATGTTGAGATTGTCACTGAAATTCATTGTGCTAAGAATTTGGATTGAATAAAAAATTTCAGCAAAAAAATAGATCAATTTTCACTAATTATTCTAGCTTAATAAAAATATTGAATTCAGATATTAAAAACTTAAATGTACTAATATTAGATAAGGAAAGTTTTTGCATTCAATGTAACATGAATACTATAAGATTCTCAAAAAGAGCGGGAGAATTTTTTTTGAAAGGTAAATTTTTACTAAAAATATACCTTATAAAAATTTAAACTCTAAATTTTTTATAAAATCGTATTACATTTTATGTCGCTATGATCACGCGAAAAATGCCTCTCACGGAAAGTTATTTCCCCTTTTGTCCCATACGTCCAAAATTATAAAATGCAACCTCATTTTAAGTGAGGGGAGTGTCTTCGTGCTTCGTGCTGTTGTACGACTGACATCAAGACGGATAGATAGCATAGGTTGTAAGACCAGGCAGAAGATGGTGGGGCTAAGTGGATAGTACTCCTCTTGTGCTGTTGTACGTTTGGAGTTTATAAGTTACTATATGTACTTTCATGAATGTAATAGTTAACTTTTTAATTAATGAAATGGAATCATTTACCCTAAAAAAATAAAACAACTTTCACTAATCTGCAAGACCAAGAAAATATATCATTTTGTTTTCAATATTACTCGTCTTGTCTGAACACATAGAAACCTCCGCGAGAGAATTTCTAAGAGAGAAGAAGATGTCGGAGTCGCCGTTCAAGGAAGGGATACTGAAAGGGAAGGTGGCGCTGTTGACGGGCGGCGGCTCAGGCATCGGCTACGAGATATCCCTTCAGCTCGGGAGGCATGGCGCCGCCGTCGCCATCATGGGCCGTCGCCGGAGCATCCTCGACGCCGCCGTCGCATCCCTCCACTCCCTTGGCATCCCCGTTAAGTGATCGATCACCTTCTCTCGCCCCTTCTATCTCCTAATTATTGTTCCTTTTCACCCACAAAGTTTTTTTGATATTCGAATTAATGGGAAATATTAGATTTCTTTTGCTTGCTTGGAATTTATGTTTTTTTTGGTTTAGACGATTCAATATGTAGACTAATCTGGATTCAAACCGAGTAGGACTTTGTGGCAAAGCTCACTCAACAACATTTAACACTACGACGTTCCTAAATATTCAAACTCGAGTTCTCGTTAAGCACTTAAGCTAGAACAACACCCTCGGTTGAATATTGTTGGGTATTTAAATATGGTATTAGAGCGGGTGGATATCGTTACCATCAACCTGTTGCATGAAGGTTTAGGGGTTGGATGGAATAGTTACTCCGGTTGTTATTTTTTATGTTTGCTGTTGGTTCTGTTAGAATTTGATGACCAAGTGATTTATATGCTTCTTGCTGTGAATGGTTTCGTTTGACCCTTTCTACCGGAATTTGGGGATGATACTCTTGAATCTGAAAAATGCGGGTTCTCGATTGATTTCGCAGGCGATAGGGTTGGAGGGGGATGTTCGCAAGAGAGAAGATGCAGCTCGGGTTGTGGAATCTACCATACATAAGTTTGGCAGGCTGGACATTCTCGTGAATGCTGCAGCTGGTAACTTCCTTGTTCCGGCTGAGGACTTGTCTCCCAACGGCTTTAAGACAGGTTCCCGCTCTTTTCTCGTTGCTCCATATGCTCTTGATGGCTGATTCGAGGTGTCGAAGTTGATTTGCTCATGCTCTGCGGTTGCCTTGGATTAGGAGAATTCCGAGAGGCTGATCTGTGTGGCTCTCTCTTCGTTTGCAGTGATGGAGATAGACTCGGTTGGGACATTCACAATGTGTCACGAAGCGATCAAGTACCTCAAGAAAGGCGGTGCAGGGAAGGACCCGTCTGGAAGTGGTGGACTGATCATCAATATAAGTGCAACCTTGCATTACACTGCTGCTTGGTACCAAATCCATGTCTCAGCTGCCAAGGTTCGTACATTACTTGCCTCCGTGTTAGAGCAACAAACCCCCGTTTGTGGTAGGCTAATTAGAGTGAGAACCGCGAGATATACAATTGTTGCAGCCATAATCATGCAACTTTAACGACTCAATGAACCGGTAGTCTCGCTTGTTCATAGGTGGTTTCTGATTTATTTGTGTCCATGTCGTGGTACAGGCAGCCGTGGATAGCCTAACAAGAAGTTTGGCATTAGAGTGGGGAACAGATTATGATATCAGAGTTAATGGGATCGCACCAGGTCCGATCGGAGACACTACTGGCATGAGTAAGTTGGTCCCGGATGAAATCACGGGCAAAGTAGGGAACGCGAGACAAGAAATGCCTCTATTCAAACTGGGGGAGAAATGGGATATTGCTATGGCAGCTGTCTACCTTGCATCTGATGCGGGTTAGACTCTACGGACTTAAACATTCTACCATTTTTGGTGATCATTGCTCAAATGTATCTCATTACTTTGTCTTGGTCCTCAGGGAAGTACATAAACGGGATGACG
Organism: Hypericum androsaemum; assembly: GCA_963995505.1. Lineage (NCBI taxonomy): Eukaryota > Viridiplantae > Streptophyta > Magnoliopsida > Malpighiales > Hypericaceae > Hypericum > Hypericum androsaemum. The sequence goes on from OZ023196.1 coordinate 1,305,721, forward strand.
ATGGCCGTCGACGGAGGACTGTGGCTGAGCAAGCCCCGGATTATGCCAAAAGAGGCCGTCAGGGAGCTGTCCCGAGTGGTGGAGAAGAGGTCCAGAGATGCACCAGTTGGGGTTCCAAAGAGCAAGTTGTAACCATGCTCCATGCCTAGTTACATTTATCCATATCTTGTCAGACTAATCATCTTAGATAATAACATTTGACACAATTTAAGACAGTGCATGTAATCTCCATCCAAGATCTGATCTTGGGGTAATGAGTAGGCAGATCTTCTACACTTATAAACAAGTCTATCGTACGAGTTTTGACATCGCCAATTGCAATGAAATAGGGTTGTGTGAGCAACTAACGGATCATGCAATCAACTAGTTTATATGTCAGAATCTTCATATTCAAACAAAAATCTTAAGACAATGATGAATCTTCCACACATATAAACTAACCTACAACACTTGTAGATTCGAACACACTCCAAATTCACTAGCGTGAAATAGCAACAACGAATAACACGGGAGATACACAAATGAACAATAACTTTTGCATAATATAGAACTTTTTTTAAATGGATCATCTCTCTCAAAGCTAACAATCTATCCTCTTCAACGCTAAACAGTAGAACAGAACAGGAAGGTTTCAGCTCGCTTCAATTACCCAATATAAAGAAACATCTAGCGACAATTTGTGGGGCAAGACAATTAAGATAAGGGTCCACCACGAGGAAACACTAAGCGGAATCAACTCACGATCGAAAAGGGTCCGTGTAATCCTTGAGCAATAAATTGCTGATCGGAACTCACATTAAAAAATATCCACATCACAAGCGACAACCTTGCCGACTCACAACTACACGTTTATGATCCATAAACTAATTGCAGCTAAAGTACAAGGCCGAAACTCTGCAGAGGCAGCATCCGTGTTCTTTTTCAAACCCGAGATTCCTTGATTAGCTGTTTGTACATTAGAAGGTTCGAACTATTGACCTCCTTGCATCGACCTTCTTTGCAAGTATGAAAGAGTTTTCGCGATGGTTGCCAGAGGCAAGTAGAGTGACAACAGGACTAATGACAGACGAACGACCTACGGCACATATATGCTCTCAGGGCACCAGTTCAGTACCAAAGACAAGAAAAAACATCAGATATCTGATTACTGTTTGAACTCTTAACGATTCGCTAGGACATGGTCACCCGAAACTCATGAAGCTCTGGAGAAAGGAGCTAGCAATTCTTTAGAGTATCGGATTACTAAGTTGAAAAGCGAGATACATATGGTAAGTACATTGATGATCTCTGTCAAAAAAGACTAATTTCTATCAAATATATAAACCTTGAATATTGCAGGAGGAGGTCCATGTCTAATTAAGATGCAGTAATTGTATGCCGACGCCCTTCGTTTCTCCTCTTGGGCCGGTCCGCTTATTTCCTTCTTCGTGGGCCGGTCCGTTTGCTTCTTTCATAGGCTGGTTTGCGCCTTCGCATTGGGTTGGCATGTTTTGCAAGCGGGCCGATTGAGTGTGTTGGCCCGATTACGGTCTTGTCTCACGTATGAATTGGGCTGGTTCACGTTAAAGGAAAGTGAACGCCAACGATGTCGTGCATGTTTTCCTAAACAAGGTCAGGAGGACGAGATTTCCCATATCAAGCCGGATTCTACGATATTTGGTTTGAGATCGGGTATGTTCCTTTTTTTGTGCCGGGGTTATTTGCTTGGTACGACTTTAATATTTCTATTGGAGACTGGATCCCTTTATTTCGGCAATCGATTTATGTTTTCCTAAACTAAGCCGGTCGAATCACTCTACATTGGAAACGGTCTAAGGAGAATTTCCTTATGCGGAGCGTGGCCTGATTAGAGTGTTACCTATATTGAAGGCCGGGATTGGTCAAGCACGTCTATATAAAGAGGGCTTGAGTGAAAGAGAACACACCACAAATAACCAACAACAATTTTACTCTTTATCGTTTTTCCTTAGCTCGTACCCTAGTCTTAATGCTTTTTCCCCCTCTCCGTTAGGCCGACTTTGAGACGACCACTCCGGATCCGTCTTGGGAAGTCTTTCATTCTTGTACCCCTTTTCCCTGTAACAAATGAGTAAGTAGATCTTCATGTAAAAAAATCAATTCATTCTAATATTATGTTAGAATCTAAAATGTAAAATGTGACATTAATAAATAAGTGAATTTTATACATCTGTGATTCTGTAGACAAATCTACATCATTTGTAATAACACATGAAATACACAAATGAACAATAACTTTTGCATATATAAGCCTGTAGTTGAAAATGGATCATTTCTCTTCAAAGCTAACAATCATTCCTCTTTCAACGCTAGAGTAGAACAGAACAGGAAGGCTTCAGCTCGCTTCAATTACCCAATATAAAGAAACCTCTACCGACAATTTTATGGGGCCAGACAATTAATATAAGGGTCCACCATCAGTAAACAATAAGCGGAATCAACTCAGGATCGAAAAGGGTCCGTGTAATCCTCATGCAATAAATTGCTGATAAGGATTCGCATTAAGCAATATCCACACCACAAGTGACAACCTTGCCGACTCACAACTGCACATTTATGATCCATAGAAACATTGCAGCTAATGTACAAATCCGAAACCCTGCAGAGGCCGTGTCCATGTTCTTTTTCAACCTCGAGGTTACCCGATTAGTTGTTAGTACATCAGAAGGTTCGAACCATCGACCTCCTTGCATCGACCTCTTTGCAAGTATGAACAAGCATTCGCAACAGTGGCCAGAGGCAAGTAGAGTGACAACCGGATTAATGACAGGCATGAAATTGAAGGATAAAGATGACTACTACTCACAGCAAACTGCATTATATGAACACAAAACCAGCAACTTCAATATACTAAGCATATTCATTGGTCATGAAATGTGTGGACTGCTCACATTAGCACATAAGCATACGAACGACCTAAGGCAAGCATATGCTCTCAGGGCACCAGTAAAGTACCAAAGACCAGAAAACCATCAGATATCGGATTACTGTTTGAACTCTTAACGATTCACTAGGACATGGTCTGCCAAATTCAAGAACCTCTGGAAAAAGGAGCTAGCATTTCTTTAGAGTACGGATTACTAAGTTGAAGAGAGATACTTATGGTAAGTACATTGATGATCTCTGCCAGAAACACTAATTTCTATCAAATACATAAACCTTAAGTTCTGCAGAAGGAGGTCCATGTCTAATTAAGATGCAGTAATTGTTTGCTATAATATTGCAGGGTGACTTAAACTTCTGATAAAAATGGAAAGATAAGCATCATAAACAAGAAACAATTACTCCAGAATAGAGAGGAAGTTTGTCCAATAACCTTATAGGTGCTCAAGCATGCACAAATTTTCATTTCCCACACAATTGTCTCCCATGGTATACTTAACTGACGTGGAAGGAAGGGCAACGCATGAAAAAGGACGGCTTCTTGTTCAACTATTTGATCTGATTTACATTGTTCAGTTCTCATCAGAAAAGAACATGATTCTTCTAGTACACACTAACCTACAAGCAGCTGACCATAAACATGCTCCTCCAAGAATTTATTTCCAAAAGGGTCAAATTCAAGAAGTACCGGAGCCCGAGAAGAACCTATCACGCCCAATTACATAAATAACACAACTTACAAATCGTAGATGACAAACGCCAACCAGGGAACAAATTTAGACCTCCAAGTCCTCCATCTGAATGTTGCTCTTGAGTGGCACGTACTCGCCAAGATACCCGCCAAGTTGCTCGTGCAATGCAGTCTTGTCGATCCCCTGATGATGAAAACTCTTACAAACATAGTAGAACACGCTCTGCACCAACAGCCCAATCAAGTTCACCATCACCAACACCCCGACCAAGAAACCGCCAACCACAATCCTCGTGAACACCCCGAACGCCTCCCCTCCGTGGACCACCACAGTCCCGAAAGTACCGCCAATCAAACCACAGACAGCCAAGTACACAAACACCATCGCCGCGGCCATCCGGGTCCTCCCCTTAAGCAACTCGTAGCTCTTCCTCATCGCGGCGAACCCGTAAACCGGCTCCAACACAGACACCACACTAGCTAAATGCCACAGCGCGGTGATATACACATGAACCACCAAAAACAGCACAAACACTACCAATAAACTAAAAACGAGCAAACCCGGGCTCTGGGTATCGATGGCAACAACGATCAGAACGAGGAAAACCACGAACACGAAGTTATAAACCAACATGAGAAGAGAGACCCACAAGAAGGTGACGAAGAGCCGCTTGAAGACCCTGGGGATGGCGGAGAAGGTGCTGGAGAAGGAGACCTCCTTGGATGTGTAGAGGGAGGCGACGGTGAAGACGACGGCGGCGGTGGAGAGGAGGGAGAAGGCGAAGAGGAAGATGATGTAGAAGAACTGGAAGGCGAGGAGGAGGGCCCAGTCGTGGTGGGTCCGGGTGGGGTCCGAGGTGGAGTCGAGGTGGACGAGGATTGGGTGGGTGAAGAGGGAGTGGGCGAGGATGGCGAAGGAGAGTGGGAAAATTAGGGTTAGGGTTATGAGGTAGAAGGGCCGAGGGGCTCGTCGTGGGATTGATGTTGCTTCTTTTACGATCTCGGGTATGGTTAGGAACTGTAGCTCCTCTGGGCTCAGATCCATCTTCTTCTTCTTCTTCTTCTTCTTCGTTTGGTTGGTGTTCTTGGAGGTGCAGGAGCTATGGAATATAGTAAATATTTGGAAGGGGCTAGAGAGAGAGGACAGGGATGACGATGACGTGTACTTGGTTGGCCTTTTGTTTTGTTCCTTCCTTTGGCCGTTTATCTTCTTCTCACTTTAGCTTTGGCTACGCGCTACGGCTATGCCGGTCCAGATACCATCAAACCATCTCGAATTCGGATATTTAATATCGAGTAATTTTTTGAATGATGAATTTTTTTAATCGTATTTGTTTTTGTGCTACTTGATCTAAATAATTGTCACGCCCCAATAATCTGGGCATGCCAACCGCCGCGGAGTGTAAATCTCCGTAAGGCATCTTATTTTCACAATTCGAATTTCGTCCTTAACAAGCAAAAATTATTGAAAACAAAACCAAAGGTCTTTAACTGAAAATACGAAGTTCAGACTATATAACTAAATGAGATGCATGTCCTCCCATTAGCTCTCATGCCCGATCCCGATTAGTTCCCGTCGGATCTGAAACAAAATACGTATTTTGCTGAGTTTACGCAACTCAGTAAGCCAACCTCGAAATTGAGAATTATGAACCCGTAAACAATAAACACAGATATTACAAACTGTAATAACAATAAACACAGATACTACAAACTATAATAACAATCACAGATGAACTCCGGAGTACACCATCGGGAACCTGTGGGGCACAGAAGACTAATCCTCACGCTAAAGGCACAGAAACGAGAGGACAGTCTCACCACAGGGCACAGATATCACTGATGCTCACATAGAGTACGAAATTTGTCCAGAGTACTCTATAGACACAGAAGCATCAGGATAAACCCAACCAGAACATACAGACAGATCTAATAGACCGAATCACATACAGATCACGTGTCACAATTACGATCAGATCACATACGAAAATAAATCACATACGGAAATACATCACATACAAGAACACATCAATTATGACACAAAACAGAAAGGATCGACTTACCTCGACTCCCTCTAACCTTGCTAATTCACGTCTTCTCTAATTCCCAGACTCCTCTTACAGTCCCTACAGTTTGGTGATCAATCAATGTCTCCCTACGTTTTCTTAATGATTAACAGTGATATGGACGAGACGACTTACCCTAGCGTCTCGCAAAGTATCGTTATGTTCTCCCTCGCCCCGAGATTTGCCCGGACGGCTGCCTCCACCTTGGGAATAGAAACACGAAATTCAGAAAAAGGGTGAGTTGTAGGGTTTCGTCCAGGGTTCTTTTATAGGCACAGCTCTAGGGTTTTCAGAGTGTAGAGTTTGATAAAGTTCAGTTTAGTCCCTAGGAAAATTACAGTTTGCTCCCCCATCAATTTTAAAATATTCATTATGGTTTTCTGATCTTCACATCCTCCCCTCCTTAATAGAAGTTTGTCCACAAACTTAGTTGAAGATACTTACTTGTTGGTTCGAAAAGGAAGGGGTACTTGGTCTTCATTTCTGTCTCTAACTCCCAGGTTGCTTCTCTTTCTGTATGGTTGCTCCATTGTACCTTGACATATTGGATGGTCCTCTTTCGCAACTGTTGAGTTTTCTCATCAACAATCCTCAGCAGAATCTCCTCGTAGCTTACGTCAGGCCGTAGTACCGTTGGAATTTCATGAATTACCTATCCCTCCCTTGGGACATACTTGCGTAGCATGGATACGTGAAATACATTGTGGACTCCAGCCAAGCTAGGGGGTAAAGCCAAATGGTATGCTAGTTTTCTGATACGTTCTATTATGTCATAAGGTCCGATATACCTTGGACTAAGTTTTCCCTTCACCCCAAATCTTCTGACACCTTTGGTGGGTGATACCTTCAGGAATACATGATCCCCTACTTCAAATTCCAGTTCTCTCCTACGGCGACCTGCAAATTTCTTCTGTCGATCTTGTGCTGCCTGTATCCTTCCTCGAATGACCGGCACCTTATTGGTCAATTCTTCAAACATTTCTGGTCCCAATATTCTTTTCTCGCCCACTTCGTTCCAGCTAATTGGTGATCGGCATTTTCTCCCATATAATGTTCATAAGGGGCCATCCCTATACTTGCCTGAAAACTGTTATTATATGCGAATTCCACCAAGGGAAGGTGACTCTCCAAGTTGCCCCCAAAATCTAATACACATGCCCGTAGCATATCCTCCAGAGTTTGTATGGTTCGCTCGGATTGCCCGTCCGATTGTGGGTGAAAGGCTGTACTGAACTGTAACTTGGTCCCCATTGCTCTCTGCAAAATTTTCCAGAACTTAGACGTGAACCTTGTGTCTCTATCAGAGGTGGTACTCACTGGAATTCCGTGTAGGCACACCACTTCCCTTATGTAGAGTTCAGCCATCTGTTCCATGGACATACCTGTTTTGTAGGCCAAAAAGTGAGCTCCCTTAGTTAATCGGTCCACTACGACCCATACTGCATCCTTTCCATATAAGCTTCTCGGAAGTCCGGTCACAAAATCCATAGTGATTTTCTCCCATTTCCACTCCGGTATATCTAGGGGCTGCAAAGGTCCGGCCGGTCATTGATGTTTTACTTTGACCAGCTGGCATACCATACAACTAGCTACATAGTCTGCTATTTCCTTCTTCATTCCTGACCACCAGAATTCCTGCTTGAGGTCTTGGTACATTTTTGTTCCTCCCGGATGGCATTTGTAACGGGCATTATGGGCCTCTTCTAATACCAAGTTATTTAGTTCCTTCGCGGCCGGAATACAGAGTCTATTCTAAAAGTATAGGTATGTATCCGCTTTAATGTGGAAATCTTCAGTTATCTCTCCTTGTTCAACTTGGCGACGAGTAGTCCTGAGGGTGGCATCTATTAGCTGTCCTTCCCCGAGTAGCATTCGTAGAGAGGGCTCTACTACTAGACTTGCTATCATCCTCATTGCCGGCCCACTGTCTTCTATCCCCAGTCTTCGTAGTTCTCCTACTAACTCTTCTTGTTCTGTGACCTCGTAAATAGTTGTGTGAGAGTCTTTTCGGCTCAAAGCATCCGCGACCACGTTTGCCTTACCAGGATGGTAGTGAATCCCAATGTCGTAATCTTTGATGAGTTCCAACCATCTTCTTTGTCTCATGTTCAGCTCCTTCTGTGTGTATATATACTTGAGACTCTTATGATCTGTGTATATTTCACACCGCACCCCATACAGATAGTGTCGCCAAACTTTCAATGCATGGACCACCACAGCCAGTTCTAGGTCATGAGTGGGATAGTTCTTCTCGTAAGATTTGAGCTGCCTGGAGGTATATGCAATGACCTTATCATCCTGCATAAGAACACAACCAAGGCCTCTCTTCGAGGCATCACTGTAAACCATAAAGTTTATCTCCTCGGTTGGTAAAGCCAAAATTGGAGCAGATACCAATCTTCTCTTCAGCTCTTGAAAGCTTTCTTTGCACTCCTTGTCCCATACAAACTTTACCCCTTTTTGGGTCAATTGGGTCAGAGGCATTGCTATCTTAGGGAACCCCTCAACAAATTTTTGATAGTATCCCGCCAACCCTAGGAAGCTTCGCACTTCGGACACATTGGTAGGTTGCTCCCAGTTCATCACTGCTTCAATCTTGCCAGGGTCTACTGAAACTCCTTCTTTAGATATTACATGACCCTAAAAGGCCACCTTTTCAAGCCAAAACTCACACTTTTTAAATTTGGCATACAGTTGTTTTGTCCTGAGCGTCTGTAATACGGTCCTCAGATGTTCTTCGTGGCTCTCTTTACTAGTAGAGTACACCAGTATATCATCGATGAAAACTACGACAAATTTATCCAGGTAGGGCCGAAAAGTCCTGTTCATGAGGTCCATAAACTTGGCGGGAGCATTCGTTAATCCAAATGGCATAACTACGAATTCATAATGTCCATAGCGAGTACGGAATGCTGTGAGGTGTACATCCTCCTCCTTAATCTTTGATCGCAAATCAATCTTGGAAAATACTTGCACCCCTCTTAGCTGATCAAATAAACCTTCTATTCGTAGCAAAGGGTACCGATTCCTGATGGTGAGTTTGTTCAGCTCCCGATAATCGACACACATCCGCATAGATCCATCCTTTTTCTTTACGAATAACACTGGGGCTCCCCATGGGGACACACTGGGATGAATAAATCCCTTATCTAACAGCTCTTCCAGTTGTACCTTCAACTCCTTCAGCTCTGCTGGAGCCATGCGGTACGGTGCCTTAGACACTGGACTGGCCCCAGGTATCAATTTTATCTGAAATTCAACTTCCCGATCCGGTGGTAGCTCTTGTACTTTCTCTGGGAAGACGTCCAAAAATTGTTGTACGATTGGTATATCTTCCAGTGCCTGCTCCGACCTTGTGTCCCGAACGGTAGCTAAGAATGCTGTTGCACCACCCCGGACCAATTTTCTTGCCTCTAGCACCGAGATAATCTGGACTCCCTGGCCTAGTTCACCTTCGTAGCGAGTTGCTGGCTCCCCTAGGGTCTGAAAAACTACTGCCTTCCCCCTGCAATCTATTACTGCATAGTGTTCAGTCAGCCAGTCCATTCCTCGGATCACATCAAATCCCATCAAATCCCATCATTGCCATGACTCTTAAGTCCCCTTTTTGTTTGCCACCACCTATTGTGATCTCACAATCCTTGCATAACTGGGTCACTGTAATGGTCTTCCCTACAGGGGTGCTGACTGCTAACAGTTCTTCACTCTCTTGCTTGGCGAGTTTGTGTCTTTTTACAAAACTCTCAGACACAAATGAATGTGTAGCACCAGAGTCGAATAAAGCCTTTGCCGAATGGCCGGCTACTAACAGCTTACCTGACACAGTATTCAAGTCTCTAACTATTAATCTAACTACTTAATAGTACAGGCAATCAAACACGAAGGTTAACTATTTTATTCAACATCCACATTTCTTTTACTCATGTGAATGGACTACTAATAGAATCATACCTGTCACGACGTCTCCTGTCCGTCGCTGAGCATCTTCATGGTTCAATGCATAAACCCGCGCCGGGGTTGTTGTTGCAGTTTGTGTTGCTCCTGTTCGAGTTAAATTAGCTGCGATTGCCCGTATCGGGTTGGGGGTTGCATCGGGGCACCTTGCCACCACATGCCCAACCTTTCTACAACGGAAGCATGCCCCATTTGCCCACCGGCATTGCTCCTCACGATGCCCCCAACGTCTACACCTGCAACACTGATCCATATTGTTGGACGAGTTAGTGGGTGTATTACCTCCCCGTGGTGGGTTATATGGCTTCTTTGTAACCTCAGTAGTTTGTCCTCCAGTATATTGTCCCACTTTTCTCTTCCCACTCTCCTTATCGGTCTCGTCACGTCGCAGGTTCTGTTCCACTGCCAATGCTCGTATTAGTACATCAGAGTACGTTGGCAGGAATAAGGGTACAATATGGTCCCGAATCTCCTTGGCTAATCCTTCCTCAAATTTGCGAGCCCTGGTGTCCTCATCCAGAACTGCAGCTGACTTGAACACAGATAGCCTAGATATGCAACCATCGTTTATGTTATGATCAACACGGTTGTAATGTGAATAATCAACATTTTTTTGGGTACATACCTAGTGAATTCTTGGTCATATTGCATCACGGTTTTGCTTCCTTGGACCAGCAGGTCAAACTCTCTAGCCTTCTCCCTCTTTAGTGGGGCAGGTTCGTACCTGACCCAAAAATCTCTCAGAAATGTCTCCCAGTTAACCTCTGGTGTCCCGAGCTGGCGGGTTCGCTGATGCGTCTCCCACCACCTCCGTGCATCTCCAGTCAGCATGTAGGAGGCATACAATGCCTTGTCCCGTGCTTCGGTACGAGCAATCTAAAATGCCTTTTCTATCTCCATTATCCAATCTTCCACCTAGATGGGGTCCTGGGTACCTCCAAAAGTGGGAGGTTTAGCTCTCTGGAATCGCTGATAACCATCCTCTGGTTGAGCGATTGCCACTGGTGCTGCCATAACTGGTGCAGGCTATTGCTGCTGGGCCAGTAGGTGGGTCAACAGGTTGGTCACGAGTCCCAGGTCAAGGGTAATTCTGGTTGCTGGCATCACAGGAGGTACCACAGGGGGTACTATAGGGGGAATAGTTCCGGCTGGCGGTATCTCTTCCGCTTCCTCCTATTCCTCCTCCGACGGTTCATCCTCGGTGTGTGGCGGATCATTCCCGTCGGGAGGTGGTGGAGGTGGTGGCATGGTTCCGCCCCCTTGTGCCATATTCTGAACAAGTGTCGGGGTCGGTTCAGCAAGTGGTAATAACGCAGGCATCTCTCCTGAGGTTGTTCCTAAACTCTGCCCTCTAGTCATCCTCCGAGTTTGTGGTGCTATAGCTCTAAGTACCCTACTGATTAAATTTAAGTACAACATATATTATTAGTTAGAACCGTAATCATATCTATACTTCCTAGATTTTGTCCTAACTCAAGATCCCAGTCGCATATTCACACTCTCAGACTACGGCATAACCACATCACCTAATCTTAAAATTGAAATCGCAAATTCATCGGATCACGGAATCTTAAAATCAAATTCATAAATTCACCAGATCACAGAATCACAAACTCATAAACTTAAAATCATGATATCACAGCTTACAACATTACCCCGCACCATTCGTGACTTATTACTTGTCTAAGAACACGAATACTTGAAAATCAAATTAAAATTTGTGAAGAAAACTACTTAAAATTATTGCCAAAACTTCAAATAGCTGTAACTTCCAAACGGCTGCAAATTAGCCCCCGAAAGTCGATCGCTCTGGCGAAGCTAGAGTTCTGGCGAAGTAGATCTTGAAATTCCCTTTCCGAAAAGTGGTTATAATAGCAAATCGGTTAAGCGAGTCAAACGTTATGGCCTTTCAAAGTTTTAGGTAGTTTTGGCCACGAAAATCACAAAATTTTTGACACCAAACCATGGTTTCACAATGATTTGCACCCCCCCCCTTTTACCACTAGTAGATTCCGATTTTCTCCTCTTTCAAAATGACACAAAACTAGTGGGCAGTACATTAAGGTGCAACTTTCTATCAAACCGACCCATTTTTGACCCGTTTAAACCCATCCTCTCTCAATGCAAATGCGATGTATGTATGCATGCAGATTTTAAAATTAGATTGCTTATTTTAGGAAAAAGCTCTGATACCATTAAAGTTGTCACGCCCCAATAATCTGGGCGTGCCAACCGCCGCGGAGTGTAAATCTCCGTAAGGCATCTTATTTTCACAATTCGAATTTCGTCCTTAACAAGCAAAAATTATTGAAAACAAAACCAAAGGTCTTTAACTGAAAATACGAAGTTCAGACTATATAACTAAATGAGATGCATGTCCTCCCATTAGCTCTCATGCCCGATCCCGATTAGTTCCCGTCGGATCTGAAACAAAATACGTATTTTGCTGAGTTTACGCAACTCAGAAAGCCAACCTCGAAATTGAGAATTATGAACCCGTAAACAATAAACACAGATATTACAAACTGTAATAACAATAAACACAGATACTACAAACTATAATAACAATCACAGACGAACTCCGGAGTACACCATCGGGAACCTGTAGGGCACAGAAGACTAATCCTCACGCTAAAGGCACAGAAACGAGAGGACAGTCTCACCACAGGGCACAGATATCACTGATGCTCACATAGAGTACGAAATTTGTCCAGAGTACTCTATGGGCACAGAAGCATCAGGATAAACCCGACCAGAACATACAGACAGATCTAATAGACCGAATCACATACAGATCACGTGTCACAATTACGATCAGATCACATACGAAAATAAATCACATACGAAAATACATCACATACAAGAACACATCAATTATGACACAAAACAGAAAGGATCGACTTACCTCGACTCCCTCTAACCTCGCTAATTCACGTCTTCTCTAATTCCCAGACTCCTCTTACAGTCCCTACAGTTTGGTGATCAATCAATGTCTCCCTACGTTTTCTTAATGATTAACAGTGATATGGACGAGACGACTTACCCTAGCGTCTCGCAAAGTATCGTTATGTTCTCCCTCGCCCCGAGATTTGCCCGGACGGCTGCCTCCACCTTGGGAATAGAAACACGAAATTCAGAAAAAGGGTGAGTTGTAGGGTTTCGTCCAGGGTTCTTTTATAGGCACAGCTCTAAGGTTTTCAGAGTGTAGAGTTTGGTAAAGTTCAGTTTAGTCCCTAGGAAAATTACAGTTTGCTCCCCCATCAATTTTAAAATATTCATTATGATTTTCTGATCTTCACAATAATAGAATCTCAATATTTAGACTAAAACTGAATTTTCAATCTTGGTTAATTACGACGCACTCTTATTTGTCTAAGTTGACTCGTGGAATTAATTAATGTTGTGTTAAAATTTGAAATGAGATCTATATTGTACTTGTAATTTATTCGGGTTCGATAGTGTTATATTATAAATAATTTTAACGTAGGAAAACAGACAGAATATAACTAAATATAACAAATTGTGATTAGTAAATGTTACTTAGACCCAAAGAAAAAGTGCATTGTGGGTAGGAAACCAGAAAACGCGTGATTGAGTCAGCAATCGCAAGTTGCAACAATGAAAGTTCGTGGAACTCGCCGGTATTTGGCTTGTACCGGATAGTCATACGAATATGTCGGTTTGACTCGAAAAAATGCTAACATGGGTATGTTATTAATAATTCAAACTTGAATTTTTTTAAAAAATTTGTCTGTAAAAAGACTATGCACACATATGTAGTAATTATGTACTCTTTCTTCTACGTAACACTAAAGAAACTATCATAAAAGACCTGAATCATGACCCAATAAGCTATTGTTGAAATATATTTTTGAGATATATTAGAATAACTTTTTTGTTGCTAATTGGAACGAGCCTAGATTCCTCTATAGATATATAGCATAACGCGGAAAATGAACATCATATGCGGACATGAAATATCAACAATCCAATAAGCATTCTAGTCGGTTTTGATAAATATAAATGACCACACAATTTTCCTTCTCAAGTTTTTACGTCAATGTACTCTCAGGATTCACAATCGTGTATATTTGATTAAGTTGAAACAACGATCGATCGATTTATCAACTGCCATAATTTTCCCAACTTACTAAGATTCGTAGACAAATTGGACCGACTGAGAAGACTACGCATTGGTTTCTGGCCCTATATGTAGATCCAGTCACTATTGGGCTTGTTTTGGGCTCATAATTTTCATTTCGGCCCAAATAATTTTTTTTTCTCTCCATCGTTAATCTTCCTCTTCCTATATTTCCACCTATCTCCTTAACGCAGTGAAGTGAAGCGAAAAAAAAAAAAAAACCTTCTGTAAGATCCGAGATCCGATCGCCTCATACCCTAACGATTGGATCCAGGTAACCTTACTCCTCTTTCTTTCCTATCTAATCTCCGCCGTCCGATTCTCGTATCCGACGAAATCGACGGCCCTCCCTCCTCTTCCTCCTCCCGTTAGTAACCACTTTACGTTCCTTTTAGGTGAAGAAGAATCCTCGGAACCTCTCTAGTCGAAGAAAAAATGGTACGGAAAATGTTTTCCCTTTCTAATTTCTGTTTTTTTTTCTTCAAGTGAATTGATCTCATTTTTTTAATATTGTTTATCACGTTAATCGTTTTTCATTTAATTTTTTTTTTGCGGTTTCGGTGAAATTTAGGTCGTGCTCGCTGGTGCTATCGTTAGTAAATCCGGTAAAGGTGAGTTCTGTTCTTAAATTCGGTTGAGATCCGGATCTTACTCTCTAGATTCGTTTATTTCGTTTCGATGTCACTGTAGTATATGATCCTTTTAGAATCTTGTGTGATATGTTTCGGAGCCGAGATCCGGTCGTGACGGAGAGTAGATAGTGGATTTGATGTTAGGGCTGAACTGTGGTTTTTGTTGTTGAATGCAGTGTTAGTTTCTAGGCAGTTTGTGGATATGTCTCGGATAAGGATAGAAGGTCTCCTTGCCGCTTTTCCCAAACTGGTTGGCACCGGGAAGCAGCATACCTATGTGGAGACCGAGAATGTGCGCTACGTTTATCAGCCTATCGAGCTTTTGTACTTGCTTCTCGTTACCAATAAGCAGAGCAACATCCTTGAAGACCTCGACACCCTGAGGCTTCTCTCCAAGCTTGTATCCTTCTTTGCTTTGATCACATATTATGTTCTCGCAATGCTTGCACTTTTTTCCCAATGTATGTTGGATCTTCGAGGGGAGGTGTTGGTTTGTCTGCTCAATCAGCGTAGCAAAGGAGATTCCCTTTTTGTTGATTCCTTAACTGTTCCTAGGTTCCCGAGTACTCTTACTCTCTTGACGAGGAAGGCATTGGCAAGGCAGCTTTTGACTTGATCTTTGCCTTTGATGAGGTCATCTCTCTTGGGCACAAGGAAAATGTTACTGTTGCTCAAGTCAAGCAGTATGTTGAGATGGAGAGTCATGAAGAGAAGTTGCACAAGCTGGTCATGCAGAGCAAGATCAATGAAACCAGGGACAAAATGAAGGTCAAAGCTAATGAGATTGACAGAAGCAAGGTATGTGTTTAAGTTGTTGGTTTACTTGCAGGGAAGTTGGTAAAAGTTTCTTGACGTGAAACCCACGTATTGTCCTTCAGATTGACAAGAGCAGAGGAGCTGACAAGGGAGGATTTATGTCCATGCAATCAATGGGATCAGGAAGACTTGAGAGCGGCTTTAGTGAAATGAGCATTTCTAGCAGTGGCACTGGTTTTGGTAGTGGTTCTGGATTTGGAATGAGTACTGATGTTGACTCCTTTTCTAGCAAGCCTAAAGGTATGTGTGTGCTTACGTCATGCTGCAATCAGGTGGTACTTCCTATTTGGCAGTTTGACGATGTAGTTCATGCTTGAGAGCGATTGGATTCTTTTGAATAACGTCCAACCTATAGCCTTTTTCAATAAATTGTAGAAGTTAGGTTCTGGTACAAGAACTGCCTCGTGTGATCCAGTGATGATTCTTCTAACATTTGTGTTTTGACTTTACTTTCTCTATTTTGCTATGGTACCGGACTATTGATCATGGTCCTGCACTTGGCTGATGTGGTGTGATGTTTACTTCAGGGGGTCGTCAACCATCGGCTGCAACTGCCCCTCCCAAAGGTCTTGGTATGCAGCTAGGTAAAAATCAAAGGACTAACCAGTTTTTGGAGTCTCTGAAGGCAGAAGGTGAGGTTATTGTGGAGGATGTGGTCCCAAAGGCAGGCCAAGTTAGATCAGTGGCACCTCCACTCACTGATCCTGTTACCTTGACTGTTGAGGAGAAGCTCAATGTGACTTTGAAACGGGATGGTGGAATGAGTAATTTCGACGTTCAAGGGCAATTAGCCTTGCAGATTCTTAACCAAGAAGATGGGCTTATCCAAGTCCAGGTTTTAATCTCTCTCCCTTGCTGATTCACCCTCTTTCCTTCTTTTTTCTAGTAGTTTCTTTTTGTTTAATGAGAAGCAAAGTGCTTTAGTTGTCTGCCTGATGCATATTGCGAACCGAGAAACTGCTACATAGGCATGCATTTAGTATACGCGTTTAGTTGCCCTCCAAATGCCTTTTTAATTTCTCCAACTAGATTCGTATCACGAAGTATCATGCAACTCCACTGTAATCTCGTCAGTTGCCTATAGATGCCAACTTTTGTCACTTACTTAAAATCTAGGCTCCTTTATTTAGTCAGAGCATAGATCAGAAGAGATGTGTTCTTCTATATGGAAACTTCTATTCTTGTTTCTTGGTTATTGAGCTCTGTGAACTTTTCTTTGCAGATTGAAACTGGGGGAAATCCTGGGGTTCTTTTCAAGACACATCCTAACATGAACAAGGAATTGTTTGCTAATGAGAATGTACTGGGCTTGAAGGATCCAAACAGGCCTTTTCCCACAGGTCAATCTGCTGATGCGGCAGGAATTGGTCTTTTGAAGTGGAGAATGCAATCTGCTGATGAGTCAATGGTGCCACTTACAAGTAAGTATAGATCTCATATGTACTATGTTTAAAGGTTTTCAAGTATACTGAAAATGGTCATTAATTTTTTCTGTGGCAGTCAATTGCTGGCCTTCTGTTTCTGGAAATGAGACTTACGTCAGCATTGAGTACGAAGCTTCATCCATGTTTGATCTGCGGAATGTTCAAGTCTCGGTACCTCTTCCAGCTCTTCGGGAAGCACCTAATATCAAGCAAATTGATGGAGAATGGAGGTAAAGCTGGAACTATTGGGGAACCTTATGGTTGAGGAAGTCAATTTGATTTGAGAATTTTCTTCACTGAGATGACTTTCCTTGCAGCCTCATGATTTTGTATTCTGCATTCCTCCTTGCATGTTTGCTTACCCTCTGATATTGTTGTGTTCATGCCGAAGACTGCACAAACTCTCTCTCTTTTTCTCTTCTGCTGGTTTTTGTTATAAACTACGTGCCTACGCAGATATGAGAATGAACAACTAGTGGACTGTGGATACACCTGTCCTTTTAGTTCTTTTGCTGACCGGCCGAAGTTAGAAAAACGATTCAGATTTTATGCACTAGAAGTCCTTTCTCTTACCTGTTCTTTAACGCATAGCTTGTTAGTCACAGGCCTTAGAGATTGTGCTCTTCTCACGTGCAGGTATGACTCAAGAAATTCTGTACTTGAGTGGTCCATTCTGCTCATCGATAATTCCAACCGCAGGTGTGTGAATCTTATTTTTTTTGTCATGTTCTGGGTTTTATCAAAATGATAGTCTAGCATTGGTGACATGCTAACAATGAACTTCCCTTCCTGATCTTTTTGGTAGTGGATCAATGGAGTTTGTTGTGCCTCCAGCAGATTCATCATCTTTCTTTCCCATCTCTGTCCGATTCTCAGCTACAAGTACATTTAGTGACTTGAAGGTTTGATCTACCACTATCATGCTTTTCTGTTTGTTGGTTTTATTCCCTAGTCATCGGTCCTCTGTATATACTTTCCACCGCGCTACTGTTAAGCATGCATTCTTCTGCAGGTTGTCAACATCATTCCCCTGAAAGGCGGATCTCCTCCGAAGTTTGCTCAGAGGACGCAGCTGATTACAGATAGTTATCAAGTAGTTTGAACGTCGATAACATTGGCTCTGCACACTACCAACTTCTTTTGTTTTGCAGTCGAGTGCTCTTTCGAAAGTCCAAGCTCAACTGCTTCACTGTTTGGATCCCTTGGTGCTTGCATTAGAGACTGTACTTAGAGCTCAACCACCATTGTATACTGAGCAAGGACATCCAACGAAATTCTTGATTAGTATGATCCATTATACGGATACGATCGGTATCTCGATCACCATCCTTTTTTGCATGTTTGAGTGGACCGTTTTGAGTACAAACCTATGGTTTTATTCGGTCATAGTTATTCATTACATCACCTTGTTCTCGAACTAGGATTGTTTTCTCATCGATTGGTAACGTGATGTTTCCTTTGCAATGCAAACATTGTTCTCAACTTTCTTTGTTTATCTCAACAACGGGAAGATGTTTTGACATGCTTCGAGTTTGTCTGTCAACAAGAAAATGCTAGATTTGGAGTCTCCATTGATGGGGCGATGCGAGAATAGAACATGGTGCGGAATAGCCATCTCCATTAGCAGGGCGAGGTTGAAGCCCTCAAAACCGATCCGATATCGAGACCGACACATCCGATACGGATCACCACTGGCAACAACAATAGCGCGACGGAGTAGTGGCACCGGCTATTGATGTTGGCGTCGAGTCGACGACATAGACGTGACTATGACAGTACCAAAACCGAAGAGCTGACTACATGCAGATCCCTTTTTCTCCCCAGTTATTGCAAGCATTACTTGAAGGGTACTGCACTTTCTGAAGAAGAAGTAGCATCAATTCTCCTCGTGACGAAGTACAAACTCACTTCAAGGGCATTATTCATAACTAGAACAAGTTTAAATTTGCTCAGTACTGGAAAAAAACATGAAGAACATTCACTGATCAACAAGTTCAATCAAATGACGGCCTGTTCAGAATGTTCTTCAGCACGCCGGAGGGTCCTCTCTTCAACCCACGAGGAGGTGGTGGCGGCGGAGGAGGAGGAGGAGTTGGAATAGCATGCTGCCATAAATGCTGTGGCGCGACGCTCGGAGGAGGAGAAGGATTATAATGCCATAAACGTTGCGGCGCAGCAGCACTAGGAGGAGGAGGAGAAGGCATGTAACGTGGCGGCGGAGGAGGAGGAGGCGGCGGCGGGGGTTGAGGAGTAAAGTCGAGGCGACGGTAAGTTTGACGTGCTGCATGTGGGGATTCCATCTCGTCGAGGCGCCTGGTTCGGGTCTCGATCTCCTGCTTGATGCTATCCAACTGCTTCTCGAGGGACTTCCTCTGCTCCACTAGGTCTGATATCTTCCTCCTCTCTTCGAACTTCTGGTAAGCGCCGAGGAGCTCCAGCAGTAGATTGTCGCCAGCCTTCAAAGTATAATCAAACGGTTTAAACAATCACGAAACAGCGAAATCAACAGTTTAAGCTAAAACTACGACACCAATGATTTTGATTTCTTCGTTACAAAAATTGAGATACGGTTTCATTTTGAACGCGAAAATTGCTAAAACGAAGATAACCCCTAAATTCACACTCCCACATCCTAACTCTAAACTTTCGAAGATAATCCGCATCAGAAAACCAACTCGACGAGGTTCGGAGAGCGTATGTTAGTTAATTTCCGATAGTTTGTAATTGTTAAATGATGTCGATTTGTAATTGGCTAATCAAGATCTTTACAAGCAACATACACTGGACTACAAGATTTAAATTTGTTTGTTACGCATGTTTATTAATTTTCAGGTAAATCACGATCTACCAAACAAAATTACAAATACTTAGATCAATTAAAAAATATTTAGTCAACTTAATTAGAGATATTGATTTTGAGTCTTAAAACAAAGTTAAGTTAAAACTTGAGAGCGAGAGCTTTGTCACACTGTGTGATTTTCTCTAGGTTGAATCCTGATTAGTCATCTGAGATGATATCCGGAGATCGGGTAATTTCAATCCAAAAAAGTGATTATGTTGGAAAGACTACCACCTGGTCAATGCCTAGTAAGTAATTCTAAGTTGTAATCAGACCAAATTGATATTGATGTTGTAGCAAACAAACGAGATGTATTTGATGTATTTTATATATAGATTGCTGAAAGAAAGATCATTGCAATATTAGACACGTTGACAATATGATGATGAAAAGTCAAGATCTTCGAGCTAGGATCAGGGTTCAAACTTTCGAAAAATTAAAAGGAAAGAAGCAAGATCTGGGAGTAATACATACCAAGTTGCCATTACTTGCAGGCGAAGACTCATCATTAACATTGGTCGAGTTTTGATGTGCATGGTAGGGATGCACAGAAAGCCGAGGAGCGGGCGGCGGAGGTGGGGGTGGAGGAGGAGCATGAGTAGTAGAAGGACTTGCATGGTACTGATCACGCGGCGGTGGAGGAGGAGGCGGTGGAGGAGGTGAAGAGGAGGGAATTCCGCCCTGATGATATTGTTGCAGGCCAGAGACGATCCAATCCATCCACGGATATTCTGATAAGACTGAAGCCTCCATCTCACTGTTCTTCTGGTGTGGAGGAGCTTCAGAGTAAGGTTGGCTGGCCATTGATGTGGGTGCCAAATTGATGAGATTTTAGAGAGAGAACATCTAGAAAGTTGGATTTGATTTTACCATTATGGTGATCTTAATTATATAATGATTTTATAGTTTGTCAAATGTATAATCTAGATGGATAGGACAACACTTTTTTATATACTGCGTATTCGGATATTCATTGAACCAACTAATCTAGATTCGAGTCACGTAAGACTTGTGACAAGAAATAAAACTCTCAATATCAATACATTTTGAGTGGCTCTAACTCGAGATCTCATCCTTAAACTTCGTCAACATTTAATTTTAATGCTTGTTGATGATAAGACATCATTGTCCCCAATACTTAAAACTTGAAGTATCTGATTAATTTTTTTTCCAGAGAAAATATCTAATTAATCTTGACTAGGATTACCAAAGGGCGTATAGCCTAATAATATAAGATGTTGTCTAATTCAAGGAGATCAAACTTCAAATCCTGAAAAGTATAATGGTGTAAAAATTTTCATATTTTTTTTACTAGGATTAAAGTTAAAACGTTTGGTGATGGTAAAAAAAATCCGCTACACATACCATTAATGCTAATATTTTGTTATTTTAAACTGATCTAATCGAGAGAATATAAAATTACCAATTGTTAGGAACGTGCACCGCTCTCTACCAGCACCTCTCCTTTAGTCAAGCCTTTAGGTAGATGACTTTTATTCTTAAATAAAAGGTAGATGACTTTTGGTTATTTAAATTATTAATGTAATTTAATCACAATGTTAGGATGTGATTTTCAAAGAAAGTGTGAATATTAAAATGCATGCAACGCAATTATTACAGATTAATTAATTGGGGAGAATAATATCAATTGTGATAAATGACATCCCATCAGCAGTTACGGTATGTTGATAAATATTATACACCATATATATAGTGTGTAACCTTTCTATCTTTTCCATTTTTGAATAGAAATCGTTTCAGGCTTTGCTTAGTTTGACATCAGCAGCCTAGATGTCACACTCTCCTGATCAACGTCATATATGTATATATATATATATATATGTCTATATATAAATTAACTAGGGTCTATATTTTTTGTGTGGGTGGTTTTCAAAAAACTTTTTCAAATATGATGGAGTTTTTTTAAAGATTTTTTTTATACTTAGTTATGAATCTTTAACTTTTCCTTAAAAAAAATTCTTAACTTTCGTCAAGTTATGTTACGACTACGTTGTTAGGCCAAATGTCAGTTGAAATTTTGATGACACGAGGGACAAATTTTTTCATATGATTTTGTTTTAAAAAATTGTAACGACCAACAGCTTCAAATTTTCAGGATTAAAAAATCAAAGAGATGAAAGTTCCAATATATTAAACTTTAAAAACTTAGTATTTCAAAAAAAAAAATGGAGGTTCACGTGATGATCCCTTCCTTTTTTTTAGACTAATGACGAAAAGTAGTGGGTGGTGGTTAAACTTCTCTCTGTTTTGCGCGAGTTCAGACCTGAAATTTAAAAGGTCAACTACAAAAAGAGTTTAAAAAGACCTGACTGTAGAATTTAGAATTAGTTTCCTTGGCCCAATGTTTAGGTGATTGGCTGGACCAAATCCCAAGATTAAATAATGGCGCAAACGAAAGATTATATTGGACCTGTATTTTTTCCTTTGCATATGCATATTGGGTTGGTTGATTGTATATGCGTATGTTGCATTTGAAAGAACTCAAACTCGAGATTTTTAGTTAGTTAGAATAATATTTTATCAATTGATCTAAGTATCCGTGGGTCACAAGAATATCAGGACAACTGTACTGAACTTGGTAAGTGTTCATATTACAGGGCTGTTAAAAGAAAATCCAACTTCCATGTCAAAGTACTGGCAATTAGAGTCTGATCGATTATAAGTTGAGTCAACATTTTTCCGTTTTACTCCAACATCCTTCCAACTCGCATTTGTATACGACTCGTTCAGAAGTTCCTGGTCTGAAGGTAAGTTTTTCTACTGCCATTGTTCTTGAAGCTTTTTTTGTTGCAGTGAGCTTACCTTTCGGTCGGTATTTACTTCACCGACTAATCTGCCCAGAAGCTAAAGACTTATCCTAGCTGCATTCACATGGCTGGAACTCCGGATTCCCAGTTTGGCCCAAACAATTTCTCACCGGCTAATCTACGTGGTGAGCGTATTGCAGTGAACTTATTCTATCTTGAGAGATGATTGACTTGTTTATAAGTGCGAAAAATCCAGCTACTCGTTTAAGACTTTGGGTCGGATATAAAGATTGTAACATGTTATTAAAGTCAATTGCTCATACGAGACTCGTGACCCATTGTTGCGCACGACCCTATTCGTTTGAGGGGGCGTGTTGGGAGATTACCAAATCAATTGGTGGACTTGTCTGCGGACATGGTTAGGCAGAGTCTAATTGATTTGTACTCCAAACAGACCTCATAGCTTCGATCAAAAATGGAGGAAGATCAGGTGCAGGTGTTAGCGGGAGGAGCCTGCTGCAAAACGAATTTGTTATGGATATCGAACAAGCTGTCTGTGAAAGGGATGAACACGAGCCTGTTAATAATCAAAGACAAGAATGGATGAATCTTGGCAATGAAGCTGAAGGAGGAGGACCACATCAGCCTCAGGAAGAAGTATCTAATGGTAACCTTCAATTGCATATATAGTTCTCGTTAATATTATCAAATTATTAGTTGCAAGTGTGATAAACTTGTTTATAAATGTGATTCATCTACTCATTGTCTTAAGGTTTTGGCTTGAAAATAGAGTTTGTAACATGGTATCAGAACGGTTGATCCTGTAGATGGCATGAATGGTATCAGAGCGGGTTGATCCCGTATCCGTCGTTTGTTCGCATGACTCCCATGGCTTACATGTTGGCGAAGTTAAATCTCGTGCAAACTTCATCTGATTAGTTTTGTTTGAAGTAGCGTGTTAAGATTATCATAATTTCTAGCCGCAAGTGTAGTGGGTTTATTTTTAAAAGTGTCAACATCTACCTACTTATTGTCTTAATGTTTTAGGTCAAATACGAAAATTCTAACGATTCTTTTTGCTTATTGCAGAGTATCTTTTTCTAGAACTGATAGCTGATTCCTTTATTTTCAGACTTCAATATCACTAAGAGACATCTTGAGATCTATCAAGCAGCGATCAGAGGTGACTGGAAGGCTGCAAAAGAGATATACACGAGGTTTGAGGTGAATTTCGATGCTCCGATCACGATCCGAAGGGAGACTGCACTTCACATTGCAGCATTAGCCGAACAGCCCGATTTCGTGACGGAGTTGGTCAAGGAAATGAGCGACGAAGGGATGAATTGCCAGGATTCAGATGGCAACACTGCAATGTGTTTTGCAGCGGTTACCGGTAAAAGGGCACTCGCTGAGACCATGATCAAGAGGAAAGACGACTTGGCGATGGCTCGGGGTCGAGACGGGGTGCTTCCACTCTATGTTGCTGCTTTGTTAGGCCACAAGGACATGGTATCCTACCTGTATGGAGCCACCAAGCACGTACTTGCAGATGAGGACTGTGCCAACCTGCTTGTTGCTTTGATTGATGCTGATATGCACGGTGCGATTTTCGATCTTCGATCTTCGATCCTATCTCTCGTATCCTGATAGGATTCTAATCTGCATTTACAGATATAGCTTTAGACATGATAAAGGGCGGCCGAGAGCGGTTGGCCACTAGAAAAAACAGATATGAAGAGACAGCATTGCACGCATTGGCGCGAAACCGTCGGTTCTTGGCCAATTCTTCCCCGCAAGTTGTAGCAGCTCAAGCTCGGATCGGATGCCTCAATCCGTGTTAGTTATACATTCCTGAGATTGGTTGCATCTGCAGATTATAGAACACCTGCTAATCACCTGATTCGTGTCCAACAGTTTCAGGTTTTACTTCTAACAAGACTGGCAAAAAGAACCTACACGAAAGTGCTCGCGAATTAGTCACGATCATCTTCGACAGAGTGGCATTGTTGAATGACATAGAGATCTCCGACCTGATCGGGAAGGACTGGCGGCCGATATTTGTTGCAGCAGAGCAGGGAAACCTCGAGTTCCTCCGGATACTCATTCGAACCTTTCCTGATGTAGTGTTCAAGACCAACGAGGACCAATTGACCATATTCCATATCGCTATCAAGAGCCGTCATGAGAAGATCTTCAAGCTGATATACGAAATAGGGTCGTTCAAGAATGTGATCGCTCGGTACAGAGACAGAGACAACAACAACATGCTGCATTTGGCTGGAATGCTGGCACCTCCGAACCAGCTAAACGTCGTACCTGGCGCCGCCCTTCAACTGCAACGCGAGTTACTGTGGTTCGCAGAGGTGAAGAAAGTGGTCGGACCAGGCCAAGCCAAGTCGAGGAACATGTACAAGAAGACTCCGGACGAGCTGTTCATGGAAAACCACGAAGAGTTGGTGAAAAAAGGCGAAGAGTGGATGAGGAACACAGCGAATTCTTGCATGATCGTCGCCACCCTCGTGGCCACCGTCGCTTTCGCAGCAGCATTCACAGTACCAGGAGGCAATGACCAGAACACAGGGTACCCCATGTTCCTGAACAAGACCCTGTTCAGGATTTTCGCAGCGTCGGACGCCATTTCTCTCATCTTCTCGGTCTCGTCCGTCCTGACGTTCCTATCCGTCCTCACATCCACTTACGCTCTGGAGGACTTCGCTCGGTCTCTCCCAACCAAGCTGCTCATCGGACTCTTCACGCTGTTCATATCGATTTCCGCCATGATGGTAGCCTTTGTCAGTGTGTTCTTCGTGTATTTCAGGAATCAGGAGCTCCCAAGATACGCTCTCCCTGTCGCAGTGGTGGCGTTCGCTCCGATATGCCTGTTCATCGGACTCCATTACCGCCTCTTCGTTAACGTGATCAGGTCGACGTACACGACGAGGTTTAGCTCGCCATTCCGCCCCAATTACAGGGATCCTGTGTTTCCAGCTGCCAAAACAAACAAGAAGGCTTAGAAAGAATCGTCTGCTAAAGCAGCAGCTTGGCTTCTGTACGACTTCATTACATGATTTCTGTCCAAACCAGGACATTCTCTGTCGGTGTATTTGCTTCTACTCTGCCATATATCTATCATTTCAAATAAACTGATGAGTTATATTTGGTAAAACTTCATACCGTGTGGTTTATCGGTTTTTCAATCCTGTGACACATAAAACACGTACATGTGATTTGATAGATTAACACTTAAATATTCAGGCAACTGTCCCATGCCTAAATGATGTCGTTGGTGCATGTGGCAGTGAAATATAATTAATGGTAGCCAAAATTTTCATGCTTATTAACAAATTTACACACAATCTCAGCATGCCTTCTAATCCTCCTCCGATAAAGCATCCACGTCTTAAGGGTTTCCCGATCCTTCGCTTAATAAAGAAAATTTTACTATGATCAAGACATACATATATGATTTAGTATATTTATGAGCTATGATTTGAGCATTTTTAGGTTACAAAATGTTCGATATGGTTTTTTTCTTATAAATTTTATTAAATTTATTTGTCTAAATTATCACTTAGTATATCTACTCGAAATTACTCGCTAACGCCACCAAATATTTAAATTAATTGACAAGAAGTTAACTTTCTAATTTTAACTAGATATTTGAAGTCTAAGCATAAAAAATAACCTAGTAGATGGGGTATGGATTGTGTACGAAATGCCCAGATTTCGAACTGTTCAGAATGAAGACACGCGGAGGCTTTTTTGCAAAAATGTTAAAATATGGGGACCAAAATAAAAAAAGCCACACGCAAAAATTGCTGCTCATTATGACATAACTGCACATGCTAGTATCACATAACAGCGCATGCCAGTATCACATAATAGTGCATGCCAGTATCACATAACAGTGCATACCAGTATGACTTTTTTGCAAAAATGTTAAAATACGGGGACCAAAATGAAAAAAGCTACGCACACCATTATCATAAATGGGACATGCCGCTGTCACAAATACACATCTCATTATCACATAACTGCGCATGCCAGTATCACATAACTGCGCTTGCCAGCGCGGTCCCCCCTTCACTCCAAACGGTTCGAAATGATTTCTTCACTCCGTACCCAATCCAAACCCTAATAGATGGTAGATATCATATAGTTTTAAAAAAGTACTCACTCAACTTATGGTATTCTAGAAAAACTAGTGTCTACTAACCCAAGTTTTGTACTTAATATATTTTTATATGTTGAAATCTGAAAGCATAACAAACAACCAGCTCATTCCAATTATAATATTATATTAGCAATAGATAAAATGAAAATTAACCTAGTTTACTGCAGCCGGATATTCATCGCGATCACAACTTCGAATGAGGGAATTTTATTGTAAATATCAATTGAAAAGAAAAGAAAATACAATAAATCACCCTCGCTTTACAAAGAACTTCAGGCAGTGAAATATAATAAAGTCAACGTGCTGAACAACTAAATTAGACATACAAATATACGATCCAAATTATTTATTTCGAAGATGTAGACTTTGGAAAATAATATTCATCTTTCACATGCCAAATTCCGTTCAAGAAATAAAAAATGACCACTCTTCGAAAAAGATAAAGAAAATTAAAAAAGGGACACCAATCTACCCCGAAATCAACAAATCAATTCAATTAGTAAGAGAGTTATTTTTGAGTTTGAATTTTTACAAATACATTTATATAAAATACTTGTTATAATTATCTTGTCCATTTCAAATTTAAATTAGTTGTTAGGGATTGTTCCAAATTCCTAATTAGACTAGTGCTCTATTTTCTGATCAGAATAGAGTACTAGTCTCCTATATATATACGGCCTATGCCTAGGTCTTATTTGTACTAGTTGAGAGTTGTGAGGTAGAGAGAACCCTCACGGAGGCCTTGTAACCGATTGGACTCACATAGTGGACGACTCTCCTTTGCTCGTGGTTTTCTCCCCGTCTTGGGGTTTTCACGTAATTCTTATGTCTCGTGTTTTACTCGTTTCGATCTTATTTCTCAACAATTGGTATCAGAGCTAGATATGAGTTTCGAGTATTCGAGTATTGACACACAAAAATTGTGAACAGTAACCGATTTGGGGGAAAATCGGGATTTAGGATTTTGACACCATTGGAGTTGCCGTCGCCGCGTCCAACCGCCCCACGTTCGCCTGGAGGAGGCGACCGCCCCTGCGCACCGTCGCCGCGCCGGGAGCAGCTCAGCCGCGCCGTCCGTCGCTGAGGAAAGAAGAAGGAACCGCGAGGAGAGAGAGAGCTCGACGGAGAGAGAGAGAGCTCGCGGAGAGAGAGAGAGAGCTTGGGGAGAAGAAACGAACCCGAGCTCGCCGTCGTTCCTCCAGTCACTATGAAGAGAGGATAAGAAACGAAAAAAAATGGGGAGAGAGAAAGAGGGAGTTTTGGGTTTAAAAAAATACTATTCCTGAGTTGACTTGGTCAACGGTTTGACTAGTCAACAGTTTGACTAATTGACCAAAAGTCAACTGTTTTGGTCGTGAGAGGGAGGTCTGAGGAGAGGAATGCTAAGTCTGGTTCGAGGAAGAAGAGCAGAAGCAAATCAAGGTCAAGGCACAAGGATAAGACTTGTTTCAATTATCATAAGGTTGGGCATATTAAATGGTTCTGTCCGGAGTTGAAGAACAAGAAGAAGGGCAAAAAGTTCAGTGCACCGAAAGGAGAAAGTTCTGATAGCGGCAGTGCTAGTGTTGCCACCACCACTCAGAAAGAAGAATCTGATGGAGACCTTTTGTCTGTGATTGATGGAAAGTCTAAAATTGATGCTGCTTGGGTCCTTGATTCTGCTTGTATGTTTCATATGTGTCCCATCCGGGACTGATTTTCAACATATGAACGTGCAGAGGGTAATGTTCTCATGGGAAATAATTTTGTCTGCAAGGTTGTTGGTATTGGCACAGTGAAGATCAAGATGCATGATGGTGTCATTCAAACCTTGACGAATGTGAGGCATATCCCTGATTTAAAGCTGAACTTGATTTCGCTGAGTACTCTTGATACATTGGGGTACAAGTATACCGGAGAAGGTGGAGTTCTTCGTGTGAGTAAGAACTCATTAGTGCATATGAAGGCCAAGAAAGAGGTTGAAAATCTGTACGTTTTGCAGGGTTCTACAGTTACAGGGACTGCTGCTGCTGCATCTGGCTCGTTGACAGATTCTGAGAATACCTCATTGTGGCATATGCGACTTGGTCACATGAGTGAGAAAGGCATGACCGAGCTAAATAGGAGAAGATTATTAAGTGGACAGGGTATTGGGAAGCTGGAATTTTGTGAGCACTGTGTGTTTGGCAAGCAGAAGAAAGTCAGTTTTCAGAAAGGTATGCACACTACAAAGGGAAAACTTGACTATGTTTATTCTGATCTTTGGGGACTGTCTCAAGTTGCAACAAAGAATGGTTCCAATTATTCGAGGAAGGTGTGGGCGTTCTTCTTGAAGAGTGAGGATCATGTCTTTATCACTTTCAAGCAGTGGAAGACTATGATTGAAAAGCAGACTGGGAGAGATGTCAAGCATCTCCGCACAGACAATGGATTAGAGTTTTGCTCTAGTTGGTTTGATGAGTTCTGCAAGAATGAGGGTATTGTCAGGCATAAGACAATCCCGGGTACACCTCAACAGAATAGAGTCACTGAAAGAATGAACAGAACTTTGTTAGAGAAAGTTTGTTGTATGCTGTCAAATGCTGGTTTGCCTAAGTCATTTTGGGCTGAAGCTGCTTCCACTGCCTGTCACCTTGTCAATCGTTCACCTCATGCATCACTTAATGGCAAGGTACCTGAAGAATTGTGGTCTGGAAATCCTCCTAATTATGCTGTTTTGAAGATATTTGGATGTCCTGCCTATGCTCATGTGAATAATGGCAAGTTAGAGCCAAGATCTGTGAAGTGTATCTTCCTTGGCTATGCTTCTGGAGTGAAGGGATACAAGTTGTGGTGTCCCGAGCTGTCTAAGGTCTTGTTGAGTAGGAATGTTATTTTCAAAGAGACAGACATGCTGAGTAAGAGGGAGGATGTTTCTTCACCTGGTATTCCGAGTGCTCCAAGTGTGGACTTGCAAAAGTCAAAAGTACAGGTGGAATTTGATGCTGATCCAGAAGCGAGTTCCTTCCGTAATGTTGATTTCCATGGTCCTACTCATGGTGGGTTGTCTGATGAAGCTGAGAATGTTAGTACAGTTGAGAGGGAGCCAGCGTATTCTATTGCTAGAGACAGGCCCAGAAGAATTATCAGGCGTCTAGTTACTGGGAACCAACAGACCGTCTAGTTACTCAGATACTGTGAAGTCGAAAGACTCTGCTAGATGGTTGGTTGCTATGGAGGAAGAGATGAAATCTCTTCACAAGAACAAGACTTGGGAGATTACTGAGCTGCCTAAGGATAAGAAGGTTATCAGTTGCAAGTGGGTATTCAAGAAGAAGGATGGTATACCTGGGGTTGAAGAGCCTAGATACAAGACTAGGCTAGTGGCTAGAGGATATAGTCAGATTCCTGGTGTAGATTTTAATGAGGTATTTTTACCAGTTGTGAAGCATACCTCGATTCGTTCTCTTCTTGGTATTGTCGCTATGCAGAATTTAGAGCTTGAACAGCTTGATGTGATGACAGCTTTCTTGAATGGAGAACTTGAGGAGCGGATTTATATAGCACAGCCTGAGGGTTTTCATGTTGAAGGTAAAGAAGACCATATGTTCTTGTTGAAGAAGTCCTTGTATGGCCTTAAGCAGTCTCCGAGGCAGTGGTATAAAATGTTTGATTCTTTTATGATTTCTCATGGTTGTGAGAGGAGCAAGTATGATAGTTGTGTTTACCTGAAAAGGCTACGCGACGGTTCCCAAGTGTATTTGCTCCTGTATGTGGATGACATGTTAATTGCTGCAAGTGACAAAGGAGAGGTCAGAAAGCTCAAAGCTCTGTTGAGTAGCGAGTTTGAGATGAAAGATTTGGGTTCTGCTAAGAAGATTCTTGGCATGGAGATTGCCAGAGATAGAGGAGCAAGGAAATTATTTCTGAGTCAGGAGAGTTACATTGAAAAGGTACTTGACAGGTTTGATGTGACTGGTAATCCTGTGAGTACTCCTCTTGGTACACATTTTCAGCTTTCGTCTGCTTTATCTCCACAGTCAGCTGCTGAGGTCGATTACATGTCTGGTGTTCCATACTCCAATGCTGTTGGTTCTCTGATGTATGCTATGGTTTGCACACGCCCGGATTTGGCCTATGCTGTGAGTGTCGTTAACAGGTTTATGGCAAATCCTGGAGAAGGTCATTGGAGAGCAGTGGAATAGATTATGAGGTACTTGAAGGGTACCAAGGGCATGTGTCTACAGTTTGGAAGCACCAATGATGGAGTTGTTGATTTCGTTGATTCAGATTATGCTGGAGACCTTGATAAGTCTAGGTCCTTGTCTGGATATGTCTTCACTCTTGGAGGATGTGCTATCAGTTGGAGAGCTTGTCTACAGGCCACAGTGGCATTGTCTACCACTGAGGCAGAGTACATGGCTATAACTGAAGGTGTGAAGGAGGCTATCTGGTTGAAAAGTTTCTTCAGTGAAATCTGTGAGAAGCTGCAGGTCGGTATAGTGGACTGTGATAGTCAAAGTGCTATCCATCTCACGAGGGATGATACGTATCATGAGAGGACAAAGCACATTAATGTGAGGTACCACTTCATTCGGGAGCATGTTGCTCAAGGTGACATTGTTGTGAGCAAGGTGGGTACAAAGGACAATCCTGCAGACATGTTGACGAAGCCGCTTTCTGGTACTAAGTTCGAGCATTGCTTGGACTTGGTAGGTGTTCGTGCTTGATGCTGATAGCCCTTAGGGGCTGGTGGTGAAGGTGGAGAAACGTTGATGTTGGAGTCATAGAATTTGCTCCAAGGTGGAGATTTGTTAGGGATTGTTCCAAATTTCTAATTAGACTAGGGCTCTATTTCCTGATCAGAATAGAGTACTAGTCTCCTATATATATACGGCCTATGCCTAGGTCTTATTTGTACTAGTTGAGAGTTGTGAGGTAGAGAGAACCTCACGGAGGCCTTGTAACCGATTGGACTCACATAGTGGACGACTCTCCTTTGCCCGTGGTTTTCTCCCCGTCTTGGGGTTTCCACGTAATTCTTGTGTCTCGTATTTTACTCGTTTCGATCTTATTTCTCAACATTAGTCAATACACTAGGTCAAATACCGGATGCTATAAAAAATTGGAGTTCAACTTCGTAGACCACCGGTTGAAACCGAGTCTGGTTTTGGAGGGAAACCTGACCTTGGTTTGGCCCCTATTCCCGGACATCGGGTTGCGTTAATACCGAACTCTGGTGTACTCTTGTGTCTCGTATTTTACTCGTTTCGATCTTATTTCTCAACATTAGTCAATACACTAGGTCAAATACCGGATGCTATAAAAAATTGGAGTTCAACTTCGTAGACCACCGGTTGAAACCGAGTCTGGTTTTGGAGGGAAACCTGACCTTGGTTTGGCCCCTATTCCCGGACATCGGGTTGCGTTAATACCGAACTCTGGTGTACTTATTACAAAAAAATTATAGTTTGTTTATTACTTATTAGTTATTACAGGACGGTTCCAAGAACTCGACTGTCCTGAGGCATCGTAGCTATGTATCGAACAGCGGGCGGAACAGCTGAAATCGATGTCGAGATTGGAGATTTTGCCAATGAAACGATGGATGATCTTGTTAATCCAAGACAAGGAGGCCAAGTCCAGAGTGAAGCTGAAGAAAGAGGCCCACCGAAGCTCAAGGAACAAGTATCCAACGGTAATATATTTCTTCAAGCGTGTATATATTTCTTCCTGCTTACTGCAGAGTAACTTCTATTATATTCACTTAGGATTCGGCTCAAATTCTTAATAATTAATCTAGAGCTCGTATGTTTTCCGACTGAGTTCGGGTATTAGAGGAGGCTTTAGTCCGGTAATCCACATGTATAGGGACATGTTTTGATCGTTGTGCGCTAAATCATTCGGCCCGATTTGAGGGGCTTGTTGAGATCATAAGTGCAGAATGTTTTCACTATCTGGCAAATTTAATGAACAAACACTGGTTGGTTGGAATACTCAAGACTCGGATGAGACCAAGGGGCATCTTGGGATTTATCAGTAAATTAGATTACATAGACAATAAACGGTATGCGGAAGCGTACCCGGATTGGTTGATGTAGAGTAGTTTGCCATCTTCGCTATAGATTAGGTTTCTCTCGCTTTCCTATCGATTAATGATACCCACCGATAGATGGCATTAGCATCTATTTATAGGCAGAGAGAGGACCAAGCTATATACCTAGATTCAATTGGGTGCGTCTATCAAGCTCCCAATGGACGGTTGAGATTAAACTAATAACCATACTCATAATAGGACTCTAATTCATTAAAGCAATCAATAATAGAGTCCAACTATATGAGAGCCACCTTAATAGAATTATCAAGACTTCATAGATAATTCTTACATTATCATGCAGCAACCAGAGGAGACTGGAAGGCTGCAAAGGAGATATGCGCGAGGTGTAAGTTGGATTTTGATGCTCCGATCACTACCCGCGGGAATACTGCACTTCACATTGCAGCACTGGCGGAGCAGGCCGATTTCGTGACATAGTTGGTCAAAGTAATGTTGGAATAAATGCTAATTAAAGCATAAGACCCAAATGTGGAAAAGCCCAAAGTGAGAAGCCCAAGTAGAAAATGACAATCCCACATTAGAAAGTGCAACAAGCTTTTCCTAGTTTATAAGGAGATGCTCCTTATTAGTTAGGAAATGAGTTGACCACCTGGAAAGCCAACTCAGACTATTGCGAAGATAGTGCCCATCCGCGCACGAGCACGCGCAGGTTACAATGGTCGCTTTATGGTGCATTATGCATCGTCTCGAGGAGCCTAAATTTTTGGCTGATTCCAGAAGACTCCAGAATACACAGACGCAAAGAGGTGCGGAAGGGATGGCCTTTCCAGAGAACCCACCGAAGGGGTGTCTACGAGCACCAAAGGGTCACGAGCAGGCTGGCTGAATCTGGTAGGCGAAGGGGTACCTCTGGTTGGCCGAAAAGGTGTCTGAAGGAGGCAGTCTACCTGCTGGCCGAACAGATGCATCTCCTCGGAAGTGGCTAGTGCCCCTTCGAAAATGCCTGCCTCCAGCCTATAAATAGGCATCTCCCCACTCATTTGTATTCACCCCACTACAACTTGTATAAGCATTCATTAGCAATTGTAGGATCTCTCTTTCTCTCTCAGAAAAAAGTTTCGAGTATCCAAAGGTTTGTCGAGGCTTTGAGAGTCGTTGTGCTATGATCTCGAAGTGCGAAATCGTTGTATTTTCGGGATGATTGCCGTAGCCCGTAAGCACTGAATACGGGGCAATCTCGTCTTATGGAAAAAGATTCAAACTCTTGCCTCGACTAGATCCTAATCAAGTACACCACCTCCGACACACAACAAGTAATGAGCAATGACGGACTAAGCCACCGAGATACGGAGAAAGATGTTGCCGCTCTATGCTGCTGTTGTCTTCGAACACGAGGACATGGTATCCTACCTGTATGGACTCACCAAGGATAAACTTGAAGATGAGGACTGTGCCAACCTGCTTGTTGCTTTGATTGATGCTGATATGTGTGGTGAGATTTTCTTTCTTGTGTTTTTGATCCTTCATAAAAATCTTTTCGTATATATGGATGGTATCAGAGCATATTGATTCCAAAGCTCGTTGTGCTTACATGATCCATCGTTTAATGGCACAAAAGACAAGATCAATCCCGAGGGCGGTTTTAATAGTCCTAATATGCAAAATTGTAGATATAGCTTTAGACATGGTGAAGGGAGGCCGGAAGCGGTTGGCCACTATCGAAGATAGATGTCAAGAGACAGCTCTGCACGCATTGGCGCGAAAGCCACATTTCTCGGCCAATGCCTCCCGTCAAGTTCAAGGACACAAAGCTCAAAGCAGATACTGCAATCCATGTTAGTCCCGCGATTCGCCACTTG
Organism: Hypericum androsaemum; assembly: GCA_963995505.1. NCBI lineage: Eukaryota > Viridiplantae > Streptophyta > Magnoliopsida > Malpighiales > Hypericaceae > Hypericum > Hypericum androsaemum. Next base: position 1,340,002 of record OZ023196.1, read on the forward strand.
GTTGCAGTTGCATATGTACTTAGTACAATGTTGGTAGTCTGAAACTAACTCAATACTCACTGAACTTGTGTCCAACAGTTTCATGTCTTACTTCTAAATCTGTTAACATCCCATGCACCCAAATCTGTGTGAATGATTGACCATATCTCTTCCCATGTACGTATTCATTTATGGCCAATCTTTAACCAATTTGCTTCACGTTCTTGCAATGAATTCTTGACCCCATTTCATTTTTTTAAGGGGAAAACACAAATTTCATTAATTAAGTAGGGAAATCTGCAAATAGCAGTACATCAAGATCGGCAGGATGAGTCATATCCCAATCCGTCGGGAGAAGATTAAAGTGAGCTTTACAACAAAGCCAACCCGCACCAAGTTTTGAGAACGGGAAATGTGCAAAAGAGAACAATAAGGTAATAGAACTAGTGTTCTTAATCCCTATTACAACATGTTCTACATCCCAGTTAATAATAGCAAAAGTGTCGGTGATGAAGTCGACGGCCACCCAACAATCCGTCTCGATAACAGAGGGAACTTCACCAAAATCAGAACGCACCAAGGAGATGGCATTGGAAATCGCCATGAGTTCCGCCTCCAAAGGAGAATTAGCCACCAAAAGATGAACCTGACCTTTAACGCTAAGGCCATTATAATCCCGAACTATGACCGCTGCACCCGCTGAAGAAAATGAGTCAATCCAAGAGGCATCACAGTTGAGCTTCATGGTGCCCAACTCTGGGGCCATCCATGAAGAAGCGACAATTGAATTCTGTTCACGTCGGAGAACCTGCAAAAATTTCGAGCAATTGTTAGCTGCTTTCCTAGCCGAATCTCTGGGATCAATGGGGGTACCCTCAAACAAAAATTTGTTCCGAGCATTCCAAATAGACCAATAGAGATACATAAAATGAGACAAAATATTAGAATCAGATCGATTAGGAAGACGAGATATAATCAGCTGAAGCCAATCACCAAACCCTGCAAAATCACAATCATTGAAACGAAAATTAAGAGAGCTGGCCAACCAAGTGGTCCTAGCATCAGAGCAGACAAAAAACACGTGAAGGACATTTTCCTCCTCAAAAAGACAAATCGGGCAAGCAGGGGAACGGTGTAAATGACGTATGCACAAATTACGCATAGTAGGCACAACATTATTCGTAAGTGTCCAAACAAAATTTTTGACATTTGGAACAACCTGCATCTTTCAGATAACCTTCCAAATCCTTGGATCAAAAGTTATACGACTAGGGCCAGCAATAAGAGAGGGCTGGTCCCACAACAATTTCGCTTTCAACATAGAAAATCCTCTAAATGGGCGTGACTTATTTGTCCACAAAAAGAAAAACTAGATGGGACTCATGTTCCCACACAACAGCCACGTGATAAATAGAGGGTACTAAATGATTTATTTTACTTCTCAAAAAATACATTTTATTGTATAGGATGCTAATTAACCTTTCTCTACAAATATAAAATTCAGTTTGATCTTTATTCTTTTGTCTAAAATATATTTATAACATCTATTTTTTGTTTGAAGGAGAGAATACACAACAATAAAAAGAGGTTAAATTATCTAGTTCTCGAGTTTGAGTCATTGGAAATACAACAATATTAAACACAAGTTGGATGAACTTTGCCATATTTCCATAGGGTTTTGGATTGAGTGGGGACAACATAAAAGTCGTCCATACGGAGGGGATTTCATTTCGACCATCAGATTTTATTAAAAATCGTGTCTAGAGATCTAACATTCATAAAAAACCGTGTCTATAACTAAAATCACTTGATCCATTTCAGTAGGGACATGTCTTATCCCCACTGAATCCAACCCTTTTCCAAAGTCCTAATCGGCTCGAATTTAAATTATTCAATTCTATTGGGCTAGATATCAAGTGGTGTAAAAATAATTGAGAGGGGACTTAATACTGAACTCCATTAGTGTGCTTTATTACCGAAAAATAGAAAGTGTGCTTATTACATGAGTAATCCAAGAACTTAAACTGTCCTGAGGCATTGTAGCTATGTACCAAACAGCGGGCGGAACAGCTGCAAGTGCTGAAACCGATGTCGAGATTGGAGATCCTGGCAATGGGCGAGGATGCCAAGTCCATGGTGAAGCTGAAGGAGTAGGCTCACCGCAGCTTGAGGAACAAGTATCTAACCGTAATCATCAAGTTGTATATTTACTTCTTTCAGCTTAGTGTAGAATAACTTTTACTATATTTACTTGGGATTTGGCTCGAATTTCGAATTGGTTTCGAACTCATATGATTTCCTATCGACTTAGGGTATTAGTTGCGGAGGCTTTAGCTGGTAATCTAAGATTTTAGGCTGGATATTGATATTCTAAAATGTTATCATAGTGGGCTGGACTCGTAGTCCGTTGTTGTCTTTCCACGCCTCATGTTAGTGAAATGCACAAATTTTGGTCGGGTAAGTTTTGTTTGAAGGTGCGTGCAGAAATTTTAAGTATAGAATAATTTTGTGTTGGTATGGAGTTTCTATCAATAAAATCAATTTTTATTTTCACCATCTGGCAAATTTAATGAACAGACACTGGTTGGTTGGAATACTCAGACTTGGATGAGACCAAGGGGCATCTTGGGATTTATCATGCAGCAACCAGAGGAGACTGGAAGGCTGCAAAGGTGATATACAAGGAGTGTAAGTTGGATTTTGATGCTCCGATCACTACCCGCGGGGTTACTGCTCTTCACATTGCAGCACTGGCGGAGCAGGCCAGTTTCGTGACAGAGTTGGTCCAAGTAATGAGCGACAATGGACTGAGCCACCGAGACTTGGATGGCAGCACTGCCCTCTGTTTTGCAGTGGTCACCGGAAAAAGGGCACTCGCCGAGCCCATGATAAAGAGGAACGAAGACTTGGCGATGGTCCGACGTAACGATGACACGTTGCCGCTCTATGCTGCTGTTGTCTTCGGACACGAGGAGATGGTATCCTACCTGTATAAACTCACCAAGGATAAGCTTAAAGATGAGGACTGTGCCAACCTACTTGTTGCTTTGATTGATGCTGATATGTATGGTGAGATTTCTTTCTTGTGTTTTTGATCCTTCATAAAATCTTTTTGTATATATGGATGGTATCAGAGCATATTGATTCCAAAGCTCGTTGTGCTTACATGATCCTTCGTTTAATGGCAAAAAAAACAAGATCAATTCCGAGGGATTTTTTTAATGGTCCTAATATGCAAAATTGTAGATATAGCTTTAGACATGGTGAGAGAAGGCCGGAAGCGGTTGGCCACTATCAAAGATAGACATCAAGAGACAGCTCTGCACGCCTTGGCGCGAAAGCCACATTTCTCAGCCAATGCCTCCCGTCAGGTTCTAGGACTCGAAGCTCAAAGCAGATGCTGCAATCCATGTTAGTCCCGCGACCCGCCACTTGGTTGCAGTTGCATATGTACTTAGCACAATGTTGGTAGTCTGAAACTAACTCAATACTCACTGAACTTGTGTCCAACAGTTTCATGCCTTACTTCTAACAAGACCAAGAGAAAGAAACAACATGAAAGCGCTCGTGAGCTAGCCTCATGCATCTGGGAACAAGTGGCCTTGTTGAACGACGAAAAGATCTCCGACCTACTCGGGGAGGATTGGCGGCCGATATTTGTTGCAGTACAGCAGGGGAACGTCGAGTTCCTGCAGACACTTATTAGAACCCGTCCTAGTATTGTGCTTCAGACCGACAAGCGTGGGCTGACCATATTCCATATCGCTGTTATGTGCCGCCACGAAAAGATCTTCAAGTTGATATATGAAATAGGCTCTTTCAAGAACATAATAGCTCGGTACAGGGACAGAGACAACAATAACATGCTGCATTTGGCTGGAATGCCGCCTCCTTCGCACCAGCTCAACGTCGTACCTGGCGACGCCCTTCAACTGCAATGCGAGTTACTGTGGTTCGCGGTGAGGCTCCCCGACTTCAAAGTTATTACATGCTAACTTGTAATGTGACCTTTTTTACTTGCAATTCTCAGGAGGTGAAGAAAGTGGTCGGAACAGGCCTAGCCAAAGAAAGGAACCATTTCATGAAGACTCCGGAAGAACTGTTCGTGGAGGAGCACACAGACCTGTTGAAGAAGGGCGAAAAATGGATGACCACCACCGCGAATTCCTGCATGATCGTTGCAACCCTCGTTGCCACCGTCGCCTTCGCTGCAGCATTTACAGTACCAGGTGGGAACGACCAGAATACAGGATACCCCATGTTCGTGAACAAGACATTGTTCAGGATTTTTGCAGTGTCGGATGCCATTTCTCTCATCTTCTCAGTCTCATCTGTTCTGACATTCCTATCCATCCTCACATCCACGTATGCGCTGGAGGACTTCGCTCGGTCTCTCCCGACCAGGCTGCTCATCGGACTCTCGATGCTGTTCGTATCGATTTCCGCCATGATGGTAGCATTTGTCACTGTCTTCTTCGTGTATTTCAGGAATCAGGAGCTCCCAAGATACGCTCTCCCGGTGGCAGTGGTGGCGTTTGCTCCGATATGCCTGTTCTTCAGATTCCATTACCGCCTCTGTCTTAACGTGATCAAGTCAACCTACACGTTATTCCTGTGATTCCAGCTGCTAAAACAAACAAGAAGGCTTAGAAAGAATCGGCTGCTAAAGCAGCAGCTTTTTTTTTAAAGATAAATTATTACACCATAATATTGTCAAAGTTTAAACCTTGGACCTCCTAGATATTTACAACGTCTTGTGCCGTTGGGCTATAAGCCCTTTGGCACTAAAGCAGCAGCTTGGCTTCTGTACGACTTTATTGTATGATTTCTGTCCAAATCATGACATTCTCTGACGGTGTTTTGCTTCTACTCTACCATATGTCTATAATTTCAAATAAACTGATGGAGTTATATTTGGTAAAACTTCATTTTAGTACTTTAATACCGTGTAGTTTATCTGTTTTTCAATCATGTGACACGTAAAACACTTACATGTGATTTGAAAGATTAACACTTAACAACTCAGACAACTTCCCCGTGCCTAAATGATGTCGTTGGTGCATGCGGCAGTGAAATATAATAGATCCTAGCCAAATTTTTCATGCTTATTAACAAATTTACACATAATCTCAACATGCCTTCTAATCCTCCTCCGATAAGTAGCCACGTCTTAAGGGTTTCCCAATCCTTCGCTTAATAAAGAAAATTTTACTATGATCAAGACATAGGTATATGTATGAGCTATGATTTGAGCATTTTTAGGTTACAAATTGTTCTATATGGTTTTTTTCTTATAAATTTATTTGTCTAAATTATCACATAGTATATCTACTTGAAATTACTCGCTAACGCCACCAAATATTTAAATTAATTGACAAGAAGTTATTTTTCTAATTTTAACCAGATATTTGAAGTCTAAACATAAAAAATAACCTAGCAGATGGTAGATATCATCTGGTTTTAAAAAAGTACTCGCTCAACGTATGAGATTCTAGAAAATCTAGTGTCTACTAACCCAAGTTTTGTCCTTAATATATTTTTATATGTTGAAATCTGAAAGCGTAACAGACAACCAGTTCATTCAAATTATAATATTGTATTAGCAACAAGATAAAATGCAGAATTAACCTAGTTTACTGCAGCTGGATATTCATGGCGATTTACACTACATATATTGTAAATATCAATTGAAAAGAAAAGAAAATACAATAAATCATCCTGGCTTTACAAAGAACTTCAGGCAGTGAAATATAATAAAGTCAACGTCCTGAACAACTAAATTAGACATACAAATATACTATCCAAATTATTTATTTCGAAGATGTAGACTTTCGAAAATAATATTCAACTTTCACATGCAAAATTCCGTTCAAGAAATTAAAAATGGAGCACTCTTCCAAAAAGAGAGAGAAAATAAAGAAACGGACACCTACGTACCCCGTAATTAACTAACGAGAGTTATTTTCGAGTTCGAGTTTTCAGAAATACAGTTTGTTAAATATTTGTTAAAAAAACTTTGACAGAATTCAAATATCATATCTATTTCAAATTTAAATTAGTCAGTCTATTAGGTCGGATACCGGGTGATATTAAAAAAAACTTACGTACCCTATATGTCACCACCATTATGTCATCAAGAATCCTTACCAGCATTATTGATGCGTTGACTTGGACCCTATTTGGAAACTTAAAAAAATGAGGAATGCAAAACTATAGAATGAAATTGTGAATAAACCCGCAATTTTCTTATTTTTTGTCAATTTTATTTACTTCATCTGAAACAACCTTCTCTTTTAAGTCAAGTTGATTGTCATTGCCACACCAAAAACTGACGAAAGTATGCAGTTTGTCTCTCAAATGTTAACGAAAAATTGTAAAATTTTCCGTCTAGAAAACTTTATCTACTGATTCCTAAGATGTAAAAATTCGAAGTACAAAATAATTTTTTATCTTTGTTGGAAAAAAATAATTCCTCTCAATATCGCCAGTTGGGATTGCCTTGAAACCTCACCCAGTTATTAAAAAAAAATAATGTCTCTCGAGATTGGATCTAGTAATTGAAAATCCAGGTGGGGAATTAACACTAATAAAGTTTGACAATTGATTGCCAATTAAAAAAATTAATACACCTAACCTTGTAAAGACAAAAAAAGAAGAAGACCAAGACCAAGACCAAATGGCTAGTCTTGAAGTCGTCATTAAATATTACAAAACAAAATATCTGTCACCGAACTGTAACTAACTTTTTTTTATTCTTCATGAGTTATTCAGCTGACTAATTAAGATTCGAATAGGGTAGAACTTTTGACTGATGACAAACTTCTTCCAACAATATTTAATAATCATGTACTTTCATGATGCAAACTCGAAATTTCTAACAATTTTTTTGGGAATCTCAAGTACCTTGTATACCTATATAAACTTGCCAATTAGTTGCTTTCGTATTGCTCAAAAAAACAGAAAAAAACACAGAAACACACTAATGAGGAAGTTCAAAAGCATCAGTCCACTATTCCAAAATGTGTGCAAAAGGAAGCTCCATAGCCTTCCAAGGATAGAGGCTCTAAATGGAAACCAGAATTGTTCATCCAATTGCAGACTAGCTTCACTCCAAGAGGAGCTGAGGAATAGTGATCCTGACCAAGAGAGAAGGCCATTTGCCTCTATATACAAGGTTCCTGGCCACATTTCCATGGTGGAACCACAAGCTTACACTCCTAGCGTCATCTCAATAGGCCCTTACCACTACGAGTCGCCGGAACTCAAGGAGATGGAGAGGTTCAAGAGGAAGTTCTTCCACCGGTTGTTCGATCCTAGGTGCGGCGAAAGCATTGGAGTGGACTCGGTTTTCAATGCGCTGAAGGAGATGGAGCACAAGGCACGCGGGCACTACTCGGAAGAGGTTGCGCTCGAGGGCGACACGTTCGTCGAGATGATGCTCGTCGATGGTTGCTTCATTGTTGAGCTCCTGAGGGAGTTGGAGAAGTACAACTTCAAGCATGGCTCCCCCTTGATCGAGAGGTGGATGCTTCCGACCCTTCGTCGCGACTTGATCAAGCTAGAGAACCAGCTCCCTATGTCCGTCTTGCAGACGCTGTTCGACTTGACAGGCAAGCGATCCGTATCGAGTGCGTCCCTACAACAGCTCGCAACCAGGTTCTTCGCGCCTCTGCTGCAACGAGGTTCGATCCCTCAAGGAAAGGAGAAAGCTACCCACAAAGGAAAACACATGCTTGATCTATTTCGTTCAACAGTCCTCCCTAAGACAGCAATGGAGGCTGAAAATATGGGTGATCCCGGATTAATAGATTCTCGAAAGAACCATCGAGAAGGTGAAGCCAATGTGAGCAGAGTTGATCTAACAAAAATAGCAGAGGAGGAGGAGTACATGAATATGGATGAAAGTGAGACATTTCAGAAAGAGGAAGCCAGTAGGATAAGGTCAACCAGAGAGTTGATCAAGGCGGGAATGTACATCGAGAAGGGCCAAAATCGTCGGCCACTGGAAGTAGACTACGGAGGGAATGTGCTTATAATTCCTCCATTGTACATTGACGATTACAAGGGGACAGTGTTCCGGAATTTGTTAGCGTACGAACAGCGCCACCACGCCTGCAAGCCGCACGTAACAGCGTATCTGTTCCTCCTCGACGGGCTAATCAACACGGCCGAAGATGTGAGGCAGCTGCACTGCAGAGAGGTCATCCAGCATTCCCTGGGTAGCGACGAGGATGTCGCGAAACTTGTCAATGGAATATGCAAAGGAGTAGCCAGAGAAACTAGAGAGTCGTATCTGCACAAAGTGATCTCTAATACCAACTTGTACTTGAATACTGTTTTTGCCACTATGGTAGCACCAATGGTGCACCATTACTTGGGCAGCCTTGTGGTTAGCATCCCAACTGTTTTCTCTTTGGTTGCTCTGGGCTATCGCTTCACCATGGCAGACAAAGGCGATGAAGGCAGCCCCGATTTTACCTTGGAACCTTAGCTTAGCAGAAGTTCAACTACGAACCGAATATTTGTATGGTATAATCATGGTTCAGTGAAGCATCAATGTCAACCGCATGCACATTTAGCTGCCCGACTCGTTAAGTGTCAATCGTTCAAATCACATCAAGTTTTGCCAATATACTCTTTTTTGAACGAAAATACTTCAATATATTAATGAAGGCCATAGAGCCAAAGATTACATCAAGTCCGCAGACAATATGTCTAATACATTGAATATGCTGTTAACCTTTCGTATTCTTTTTGTAGGCGACGGAAATCCATACCTCCAATATTCTTGGACTGACACATACGTGCCTAACTCCGCCAATGCAACTTACCCTCTCCATCGAAACTACCCAAAAAAATCGCATAACATAGAGAATGGAAGTATTTAACACTGCTACGTTTCCGAAAACTCAAACTCCATTCTTGCGGGAACAATATCAATCGTGATAAATGACATCTTAGGTACAATTGGCCTAATTACCATTTGGAGATTTTTTTAAGGAATAATAAATTTTAACTTATCAAACTTACCATATATATATATATAACCTTTCTATATTTTCCATTTTTTTGTATTGAAATCTTTTGAAAGGAATTTTTATAAGATGATACATTTGTGAGGGCTTGAACCCTGCAGCTCACTGAATTCTTAACGTCTTGTGTCATCAGGGTAAATACTCTTTGGTAAATACCCTGCAGCTTGTGGTTGGCATCCCAACTGTTTTCTCTTTGGTTGCTTTGGGCTGTCGGTTAACCATGGCGGACAAAGGAGATGAAGGCAAACCACATGTATATGAAAATTAATAGCTTCAATCAATGTCGGTCGTGTTCAAACCACACATACATGTGTTCTGTACGTTCTAAATCACAGGATCATATGTGAAAAATTGACAAACAAGCTGCTTTTAAGCCTTCTTGTATGTTTTAGCAGCTGGAATCACAGGATCCTCGTGATTGGGGCGGAATAGCGAGTTACACCTGCTTGTGTAGGTTGACTTGATCACGTTAACGAAGAGGCGGTAATGGAATCCGACGAACAGGCATATCGGAGCAAACGCCGCCACTGCCACCGGGAGAGCGTATGTTAGGAGCTGCTGCTGTCTGAAATACACGAAGAAGACAGTGACAAATGCTACCATCATGGCGGAAATCGACACGAACAGCGTCGACAGTCCGATGAGCAGCCTTGTTGGGAGAGACTGAACGAAGTCCTCCAGCGCATACGTGGATGTGAGGATGGATAGGAATGTCAGAACAGATGAGACCGAGAAGACGAGAGAAATGGCGTCGGACACTGCGAAAATCCTGAACAATGTCTTGTTCACGAACATGGGGTATCCTGTGTTCTGGTCGTTCCCACCTGGTACTGTAAATGCTGCTGCGAAGGCGACGGTGGCTACGAGGGTCGCAACGATCATGCAGGAATTCGCGGTGGTGGTCATCCATTTTTCGCCTTTCTCCAACAGGTCTATGTGCTCCTCCATGAACACTTCTTCCGGAGTCATCATGAACACGTTCCTCGCTTTCGCTAGGCCCGTTCCGACCACTTTCTTCACCTCCTGGTAATGCAAGTAAAAAGGTCACATTACAAGTTAGCTTGTTTAACTTTGAAGTCGGGGAGCCTCACCTCGAACCACAGTAACTCGCGTTGCAGTTGAAGGGCAGCGCCAGGCACGACGTTGAGCTGGTGCGGAGGAGCCAGCATTCCAGCCAGATGCAACATGTTGTTATTGTCTAGGTCTCTGTACCGAGCTATCATGTTCTTGAAAGACCCTATTTCATATATCAAGTTGAAGATCTTCTCGTGGCGTCTCTGAACAGCGATATGGAATATGGTCAGCTGATGCTCGTCGGTCTTACGCACTATATCAGGACGGGTTCTAATAAGTATCTGCAGGAACTCGACGTTCCCCTGCTCTGCTGCAACGAATATTGGCCGCCAATCCTTCCCAAGTAGGTTGGAGATCTTTTCATCGTTCAACAAGGCCACTTGTTCCCAGATGCACGAGGCTAGTTCACGAGCGCTTTCATGTTGTTTCTTTCTTTTGGTCTTGTTAGAAGTAAGGCATGAAACTGTTGGACACAAGTTCAGTGAGTTAGTTTCAGACTACCAACGTTGTACTAACTACAGATGCAACTGCAACCAAGAAATACAGATCGCGGGACTAACATGGATTGCAACATCTGCTTTGAGCTTCGGGTCCTAGAACTCGACGGGAGGTATTGGCCAAGAAATGCGGCTTTCGCGCCAATGCGTGCAGAGCTGTTTCTTTATATCTATCTTTGATAGTGGCCAACCGCTTCCGGCCTCCCTTCACCATGTCTAAAGCTACATCTGCAATTTTGCATATCAGGACCATTCTATACCAGATCAAATGAAGGATCGTGCAAGCACAACGAGCTTCGGGATCGATTCTATGAAGGATCAAAGACACAAGGAAGAAAATCTCACCGTACATATCAGCATCAATCAAACCAACAAGCAGGTTAGCACAGTCCTCATCTTTAAGTCGGTACTTGGTGAGTCCATAGAGGTAGGATACCATGTCCTCGTGTCTGAAGACAACAGCGACATAGAGAGGCAACATGCCGTCGTCACGTGGGACCATCGCCAAGTCTTCGTTCCTTCTTATCATCGGTTCAGCGAGTGCCCTTTTTCCGGTGACCGCTGCAAAACAGAGGGCAGTGCTACCATCTGAGTCTTGGCGGTTTAGTCCGTTGTCGCTCATTACTTGGACCAACTCTGCCACGAAGTCGGCCTGCTCTGCCAGTGCCGCAATGTGAAGAGCAGTCTCCCCGCGGGTAGTGATCGGATCATCAAAATCCAACTTACACCTCGTGTATATCTCTTTTGCAGCCTTCCAGTCTCCCCTGGTTGCCGCATGATAAATCCCAAGATGCCCCTTGGTCTCATCCGAGTCTGAGAATTTCAATCATTAGAATCTCTATTTTCAACCGATAATCATTCCACACTTTGTAATGTAAGGGTGGCTATAACAATGGTTCGGGTCACACTAAGAATATAATAATCTCAACATTTATCAACTGTCACTTATTGTTATGAATATGATGATTACCGTTAGATTCTTCATCTTCTTCTTCGAGGTGCGGTGTGCCTCCTCCTCCTTCAGTTTCACCCTGGACTTGGCCTCCTTGTCTTGTATTAGCAAAATCATCCATCCTTCCATAGCCAGAATCTCCAATCTCGAGATCGATTTCAGCATTTCCGCCCCCTGTTTGATGCATAGCTAATAAACACACTTTTTTTTTAATTTTTGGTAATAAGCACACTTTCTCAAAAAATAATAAGCAGACTTGAGTCAAGTATTAAGTCTCCTTATTGTTTTTGTTAATACTCCTTCAAAAAAAAGACGAAAGGAAAGAAGTTAACGATACAAGTAAGCAACTTTGATTTATTTAAAATTTATTATTGAGACATTTACTCCTAAACTAAGATTCAATATTACTCGAATTTGAATACCAAGAAGTTACGCCCATCTAGGTCATTGACACGCTCCTCAAGCCGTTATAAGATATCTAAGGCCTCGATTAGGTGCTAACAAGGACCCACCAACACCAAATGGACAATCCATGAATTACAAATTTATAATATTTTAGATTATATAAAGGTGTTTGGGAAATGCGAATTACAAAATCTTTATTTCTTACTCAGTATTAGATTGATGTGATTCTAATAGCAACACAAAGATAATACAAAGACCTAATTTTTTAAGAGATCCTGCAAATTCAGCTTGTAAGAGTTTCATAATCATGTTCTAAATTTCGGGCAATTTGGAGAACGATGCTGTTGGTGTATCGGATGAAGAGTATAGGCAAACTCGAAGTCTAACGAAGACTTATGGATAGTGAAAGGTTTGACTTCAAAAACTTGGCAAGTTTATTTTCTTTGATTGTTGGATAAAGTCTTAGGGAAGGGAATCAATGGGTAAGGACTTAGATTCATTCTGCAAGCCCAAAGTTTTGTCTTATTTTCAGCATGTGCGCGGTTTGTTTTCTTCAAAACAAAGATTCAACCTTTACATATACATATATATGTGTATATATATATATATTATTTTTTTGTTAGAATTATGAGATTTTCCTATAATAAAAAGATTTCACACAATATAATAGTGTCATTTCACAAATTATATACCAGTATATTCCTTTACAAATGGTATACTAGTGTTCTTTCACTAATATTCATTTCCAAAATTGCTCCGACATAACAAATTTATCATTATATCACGCGGTCTACGTTATATTGTCAGTGCCCTTATTCAGCACCTAATCCAATATATAAATTTTGTATAAATATAATATTTGTCCGCATACCGTAGCTGCTGATGAGAAGTCATTTTCTACAATTTATATAACTAACATAATTATATTTTTCACCTTCTTTGAAAAATCATTTTTTGCCAGCTTCCGGTCTTATTTTCTCTTGATTTTCTTTGACAGAAAAAGTCAACAACTTCAATGGCTGATTAGAGGAGTGGTGTCTGTGGGTGGCGATGCACGTTACTCTCAATTTGTAATCTTATAATTCTCTCGACAAAAACTTGAGAATATGGCATGTGTAGCCGATATATTTTCGATTAACTATCAAAAAACTTTGATCAACTAACTTGGAGAAATAATTTTGCACAATTATATTTTTAGAGTCCAACATTTAAAACATAGTCAAAATTTTAATCCTACTAACCTAGATTATACTTTTGATATAATATAATATGATCATACAATAAAAACGAGAAATTCGTTTGATTTTCGACGGATAATAAGAAGATGGCAACAAGCTTCTTCATGCCATACACATTTGCTTCTCTGAATGGTGGTATTAGTCTGATCTGGCTACAACCTTTCATTTCCAGGATGCAATTACTGCTCTCGTATCTATGATCTCATCTGATTAACGGACCTTGTACAGTAAAATTCTTCTAAAGATAAAAAAAATATTTTTGAGAGCTACATTTTTTAGTTTTGAAATGACTAAAATATCATTTTGGCTATTAAAAATTAGTTTATTTATATTCAAGTCAACCTAAAAATACCGATGAATTGTATATTCATATCATTAAAAATTTGGCATCTAACGTTAATCAAATGTTATACTCGATTGGTATATTTTTGTTGTAACAAGACAAAAACTACTATGACCTTTTGAAGACGATTCAGAAGATGAAGAATGATGTAAAAAATTTCAAACAAACAACCCTAGCACAAACTATTATCTTAAAATATTTTTCAAATTTTATAAAGTATATAAAAATATATGTATTTATTAAAAAATAAATTTGCACTGAGATTTAACAAAAACTACTTGTTGGTTCATACAAACCAATGGTGTTGATGGAATATATTTATATCTTAAAAAAAGAAAAATTAGTGTCTACCAGCCCAAAGTTTTGTCTTATTTTCAGAATGTGCGGGTTTGATTTTTTTTTTTTTCAAAAGAAAGACTCAACCTTTACATATGTATGTGTGTGAAAGTTTAACAAACGAGCTCATTCAAATAATAAAATTATATTAAGTTACAAGATAAAACCTAGAGACTTGTATTTATGTGTGTATATATAGATTACTAAAGCATCCACTTTTCTTCTCACTTTAGGCTCGTAATGGACATTCTAGCACGTGATAAGGTTCGGAGAGGGAGATATCGGGGAGAGAGAAGTTGGGGAAGTCGAGGGGGGCAGTAGACGAGGGGAGGGAGAAGAGCGAGAGACAGGAAAGAGGAAGGGATACAAGAAGGTGAGAGAGAGAACTGAATTTTATGAATAATTAAAGTGTGGTTTTTTGAAATATTATAAACAGCATGGATTATTTTGATATTTTCCCATTAAATCTTCCACGTAGGAAAGAAGAACCAATGTGACATGTCACGTCATTTCGACCATCGATGCGCAGGAAGCTATCCAAAATTCTAAGTAATTTAATTTGAAAAAGTTTGACTTAATTGATGTATTTTAAATCATATGGTACTCATGTGATTTTTAGTCAAATTAAATGATACTAAAGTGAATTTTTTTTAATAAAGGACTTGGCAAGTTTATTATCTTTAATTGTCTGAACAAAATTTTTATAATTTATACTCTACTATTTGAATAATTTGTTGAACAAAGATATCGAAGCATCATTAAATAAAAAATTAGGAAAAGGAGACAAACTAGAAAAAAAATGAAAATATTGGTATGGAAAATATTAGGAAAAGGAGACGTGTATCTTCATTTTTTTCCGATTTGTTTATAATAATGTTTATACAAGGTGGATGTTGCAACATTGTACTTATTGTACGAGGGTGATTCAGAGTTTTTCTATTTACTAGCCAACTTGCGGAATCAGCTTGAGATTCTGTACTTTGGACTTTGGAGGCTTTGCTTGTGCAGCTGGTTGCCCAAAGATGACATTTGTACTCGAGGCGTAACTTGCACTTGGAATACAATTCTACGTTTACAAAAAAAAAGAAAAAAAATATACTTTGGTGTATTGTAGTTTGACCGTTTGACACTTTTAAATCTATAATTTGGAACTCATCATTCAAGTCCCTGTACTATTAAAAGATCTCACCCAGATTTGGACAAGTTTAACCAGCCTACACGTAGGTGAAAAACGTATACGTTGCATGCTTGCTGGACTTTTTAGGTTCCCGTTTTTGCTGAGTCAGCTAGGGAAAATATACAAATCAATCACTGGATAGTTTATATTTTTTCAAAAAAAACTCCGTCTATCTCCCCCTCGTCTTCTTCCACTGCTTCTCCCTCCCTCTCGACTCCATTTCCTCAACCAAAAAGAATAAAATCCCAACAAGATGTCACGTTTCCCTTCCCAATTCACGCTTCCTTCCCCTCTCCCTCTAAATTCTTCCAAAATGGAAAAGGCCCCTCTAGCTCATGTCCACCGACACAGATCGCCTTATGCTGGAGAACATGAAGAGCATGACATTCGGCGCCGGCGTCATCCCCTCCGCCGAGGACGTGGTTGGCGGTGCTGACATGGAATCGTTTCACTTGATCAACCCGGAGCTGGGCTCCGGAGCCGGCCAAGAATTTAACGCCTTCTTGATCAGGTCGTCCAGCTAGCTGATGGGTGCAAGAGTGGCTAACTCTTAATTATGTCTTTTTTTTTGTTCCTTTTGTTAAGAATTTTGGTGGATGACGGGTCCCGCGGGCCCACCTCGAGGCCCTACAACTACAAGGAGGACGGCAGTGTTTTTTTATAAGTAAATTTTTATTATTAAACTTGATATTTACAAGATAGAATTAAGACGACCAAAAAAGTATAGAATTATAAGAAAAATTATATTAAGTTATTCTGGCCCAAAGAAATTTTTTTAAAACATTCAAATAGTAAAGTGTTATGTGACTTAGTCGATTATTTTTAAACCACGAAATAATAATATGTAAGTATGTCAAATCAAATCTCAAAGTAGTAAAGTAGATTTTTATCTATTTTTTTAAATGAAAATCATTAGATCCAATCTTGAAGACATCATTTTTTTTATTACTGGGTGAGGTTTCAAGCCAATCCCAACAGTCTTAGTTTCTTTAAGAGTAAAATTCAAGTAGTCAACTACCTAAAGGCATGACTGAAGGAGCGGTGTCGATGTGGGGGCGATGCACGTTGCTCACAATTTTTAATTATATAATTCTATCGATAATAAAATTTCATTAGATAATCAACACAAACTTGGCATTAATGGCATGTGGAGCGGATATATTTTCGACTAACTATCACAAAAACTTTGATCAAAAAATCATTTTCGCTTAAAAGTCCATTACCATGTTTAAGTTATTGACGTACCTTAGCAATAAGTGATACTCATTAACTTAGGTTAATTAAAGAATTTATCGAAAAAAATATAAAAAATTAAAGAATTAACATGTCGTGCCCGTTATCAATTAGCAACTAAGTGATACTCATTAACTTAGGTTAATTAAAGAATTAATTGCAAAAAATTCTAAAAAATTAAAGAATTAATGTGTCGTGCCCGTTATCAATTATCTAAATTTTAACCAAATCATTCTAACTTTAATCTAAGCGGCCTTCATCCCTCTCTCTCGGACATATGCTTTTTGGGCCGTCCTGATAGGGGGACCTAGGATATTAGAAGTCATGACATTGTCCTCTATCTGAAAAACGCTGTGGACGCTTTGTTCAAGAAAAAGAAAGATCGTTGGTGGACTTCAAACTTTATACTTTGCCTTGCGGGACGGAATCTATCTCCCCTTTCCATATTTCAGATTCTCGCAGTGATAATGCTAGATATTCTTTTTATTTTCTGTTAGCGATATGATTTTTTGTAGAGGTCATGACTACGATCCCATACACACTTGTACGTGGGTTAGTGACTATTTGCATTTCCTCCTAATTATCCAACTCGCGGGCTACTGTCGATTTAGGTTAAATGGTGTGTGAGTTTGTCTTGACTACTTACCTGCGGATTAGCCTGAGTTTAGGCTTCATTTTTTTTTCTTGATTATGCTGTTTGTAGGTTAGCATGTGGATAGATATTTTCGGTGATATGTACTCTTTATTTTCCTTTTTTTTAACCGGAGGTATCAGCCAATTAAAGAAAGAAAAATTTAGTGTCTACCAGCCCTAAGTTTAGTGTCTACCAGTTCTTTATTTTCGTTTTTTTTGTAGCCGGAGGTATCACCCAATCGAAAAAAGAAACATTTAGTGTCTACCAGCCCTAAGTTTTGTCTTATTTGCAGCATGTGCGCGGTTTGTTTTTCTTCAAAAGAAAGACTCAACCTCTACAAATTATAAAATTATAGACAACCACGACCAGTTCGTTCAAACTATAAAATTATATTAAGTTAAAAGATAAAACCTAGAACATGAGACTGGTATTTATGTGTGTATATATAGATGTACCCTTCAATGTGAATTGTAGCAACCCTTCTTCTTCTTCTTCTAAAGTGTCAATTTTACCAATTACAAGTTTTCCTCTCACCTTAGGCTCGTAATGGACAATCCAGCACGTTATAAAGGTCGCATGGATCCTCCTTCTCCTCCTGCCTCCAATGAGGAGCCAATTGATAAGGGTCCTCCTGCTCGCTCCAATCAGCATCCACGTTATAATAGGCAGCGTTACGACGAGACTCCTCCGGTGCTGATGCGTCGTCAATGCTTCGGCGGTGTGGCGTTCAATCCACCGTCCATAGGTTGTTTGGGTTAATCTTCTTCATGGATTGTCCCAACTAGCCCTATAGCTAGCCGCTAATGAAGTTTGAACTTTTTCCATATATGTGTTGTGACTGAATAATGCTCATCTTGAGATGATGATGATGATCATGGTCAATTGATGATGCTGTGGTTGTACGAGAAAAGAAAAGGAAGTTGCTTGCATCTTCTTCTTCATATTTTCTCCTACACTTGTAATCTGTATCTTATTTTGGATGATAATAATAATATTTGATGTTTCGGTTTCACTTTGTACTTTACTTTATTTTTTGTCCATTTCAGAAATTTGACAGAATTTGATTTAATAACAATGAAAACTAGACCTTACGTTAACTAGAGAAATTTTTATCACTCAATTAGACATTTTTAAAACCCCAAAGTAGTGGTGTACATATCGGTCAAACCATAAAATATTAAAAGGAACTTAAATTATTTCAGGTGAATAATCGAATTTTAACTAGTGTTTTAAATAATAGGGCATCCTTTATAGGTATTTGCATAATA
Source organism: Hypericum androsaemum (assembly GCA_963995505.1). Taxonomy (NCBI): domain Eukaryota; kingdom Viridiplantae; phylum Streptophyta; class Magnoliopsida; order Malpighiales; family Hypericaceae; genus Hypericum; species Hypericum androsaemum. Next base: position 1,358,173 of record OZ023196.1, read on the forward strand.
CAGGACAGGGTATAATCGAATTTTAACTAGTGTTTTAAATAATAGGATATCTAAGTATTTGTAACCATATATTTTGAAGAAAAATAAACCTATTCTTAAAATAAAATAGAAGAAAAGAAAACCTTGGGGAACGCATACATTTTGAGAAAAAGACAAAACTCGGACCAGCAGACGCTAGGTTTTCTGGACGGGAATTTTTTTTAATGCAAAGTAGTAAAGATATTTATTCATCTGAAATAAACTTGAATTCAATATATAAAAACACTACTGGGAGAGTATAAAAATACGCTTGTACTGATTGCTTTCTCATTCATCACCATCCGAATAA